>CM060360.1:96558641-99055002 GCA_030545235.1 Helianthus tuberosus | reverse complement strand
AATAGGGATTGGATATTCAGGCGACAGTTATTCCACTGTTAACTGGTTCGCCTGGAATTGTGATAAAGCAATCAAAACTTCAATTCGGGATGACTGCAATGGGCATGTGCCTAAACCTAAGACCCACAACCACGATAATGTAGTGGTTGAATGTTTTGATTTGAATCCTACCTTTTGTGATGAAAAAGTTGTGTGTAAACCTCCTGTGTTTGTTCCAGAATTGAAACAAAACAGATTCGGAAAATTCCTCACAGAGGAAATTCCAGAATTTGTTCCATCTCACACTAGTACATCAGAGTCAGAGAAAGAGCTAAATGAAGAAAGCAGCAGCGGAAGGACACAAACACCACAACTTTAGAAGGTGGCGAAGGAAGCTTAAGTGATGACCACGATTCAGACTTTCAGTCATTCCAAGAATGGGAAAGCTCAAATGACTTGGAAACTTCAGTAACGGATGCTTGTAAAACGGTTGAAGACCTTGAACCATCGGGTGTTCAAGAACCAACAACCTCAAATGACACTGCAAGTCCAGTCAATCAAGATCCACTAGAAGAAAACTTAGTTATTGAAGACTACACAAGCTCAGATGATGAATCAGTGTTGAATGAAAGTCTTGGGGGAATTAAATATCAAAAGATCATCTGAAGTTGTCAAACCTCACGTTAGTCAACATACTGAGTCAAGCTCAAAGCAATCCCCGCCTCTAGTTGCATCACACGGAACTGTAAAGTCTCAAAAGCCATTCAAGGCTTGTTTTAGGTGTGGAAAAGAAGGTCATGTGCTCAAACAATGGCCAGAACGACACGATCCAAACGGTAAAGGAAACCAATATTGCTTCTCTGGATCAAAAGGTAAAAAGCACACATCTTTGAAAGATCAGATGAAAAACTTTCAATCCAGATCTCCACATGTGAAGCCGGGTTTCACATGATTCAAAGATGAAAAGGACCAACCCATCAAGACCACAATATTTCCCTTCGGGTTTTTAAACATAAATTTATTTCAAACTTTAAATCTTTTACAAACAAAATTCTTTAACCAACAAAGGTTTGGCGAGTCAAACAAGTGGTTGTAAAAGAAATCAATGAGGGAAAAATGTCACACCCCCAAAATCCACACGCGGAGTACCACCGCTTGGAGGCGTGACATGACCAGGATCAAGCCACCAATCATATTGAACATAAGTACAAAGTAAAAGTCATTCATCAATACGATAGGTGTTTACAAAACCAAATATAAACAAGTGTGTAGCGGAAGCATTAATGTAAAATCCCAACATCAGTTTAAGTACAAAAAGGCATAATGTTTAACAACACATTTCACGATCCATATCCACAACGACTGTGCCTCCCGTGCAAGCTCCAAAAGTACCTATGGTCCTGCAAGGCATGTAACAGAGAGTCAACAACTAGTTGAGCGAGTTCACAGTTGGCTATTTAGTGATAATGTTCATTTCGTAAATCGTATGTTCGATTAGTAATAATGTATCGTATGTAATAGCATCGCGGCCCTCAAGGCATGTTTGCGAAGTTTAGTGGGGGTGTCCCATGTTTTCTAGACTAGTTATATTTGTATCGCGGCCCTCCAGGCATGTTTGCGAAGATTAAAGTATAGTTCGCGGCCATTCCAGGCATGTTTGCGAAGATCGTTCTAGTATAGTTCGCGGCCATTCCAGGCATGTTTGCAAAGATCGTTCTAGTATAGTTCGCGGCCATTCCAGGCATGTTTGCGAAGAGAAATATGTGTATCACTAGTCTAGTAGTATATACCATTGACCTTCCACTCCCGAGGTCTATGGTATGTAATTCCGATAACTATTCAACATAAAAAAAAATCAATCAACCCATTCCCAACCCCGGGAATCCCATGCCTTGGTAGAAGTGTGAACTCACCTTGTTTCGCTCGGTATGCTAAGTATGTGCTCACGGTTAATCAATCACGTCCCTAGGTATGCACGTATACATAATCAGTTTGTATTAAAGTTGTTTGTGCGTAAACATAATCATCATGAACATTGCATCAATCGCATTACACGTATTTACAATCATACAAGTAATACTTATATACATAACAGCAGTTGACTAGCTCAGTTAAGTTCAACAGAACAAATTACCAAACAATAAATCCCAGTCGACGAAACACCTACCATTTCGCCATGAGCCCCTCCGACGAATCACTCATGTTTCGTCAAACTAGTCTCGGCGAAACACATTGTGTTTCGCCATGTCGGTTTCAACAATAAGACGTGTTTCGCCGGTACCTCTGATTCGTCGAAACACACAATAGTTCCAGCAATAATTATCATATCACAAAACCTTAGTGGCCAACATCTATCTATCACCGCCAATTCTCATTGGACCAACAATAACCCCAACCGATTGGACCTCCCATAACCCCAAACCGATTGGACCTTTTAATAAGTTAACAACACTACCAACATCATTATTATAAATTAGCGGTTCACAATTTCCCATCCATTGACCACCGATTTTAATAAACAACCCATGTTACCCTCCAAAATCTTATCCATCCCCAAACTAACAACCCATGTGGTGTTCTTTATTTTACAAAACAACATCATGTATACAAACAAGTAGCAAATGATTCTTTGACTATCATCCTGACAACGAACACATGGGCCGCAAATTTAAAAGCATTCAACAAACAGACTTTTAAATCAATAACAAGTAATCGATTCTGTATATCACACTAACCGAGATAAAAGAACGATGAATAGGCTAAGGGGGCTTCGAGAGTTCCAAACAGCCGTCACACAAAAGAGGGGCGCTCTAGGGTTTCTAATTTGTTAACGTGTGACGAATGAGACGGTTCCGTGTAATTTATATGCGTACAAGTGAACTGGGCCCTAATGGGCTTCGCGTAATAATGGGCCGGCGAAACAGCATGTTTCGTCGAGTTGGGTCATGGCGAATCACTTAATTTGTCAGGTTGTTTCAGCTGTTAAACAGTTCAAGTGTTTTTCTAAAATACCAAGTCTCATGTTTTAATATTAATCACATACGTGCAAAATTCGCAATACCATACGTTTCATGTTATAATCTAAATCACATAAACCTGTAACAATCGTAGTGCCTTTCATTACAACATAAAGTGTATAGCTACAAGTCACACAACGAAACAATCAAAGTCAACGTGCATTTAATGCGAAAGTAAAGTCGGAAACTCGAGTTGTCACATTATCCCCAACTTGAAAGAAATTTCGTCCCGAAATTTAGCATACTGTTACTGAGGAAGCTAATTAAGTTGTATCGTTTACTGGTTTTCCTGGGGTGTCACATCATTCCCCCCGTTGAGTTGGAATTTCGTTCCGAAATTCCGTAGTAGCTTCAGCCTCAGTAGTAGTTGCATTGTTTTCGAACAACTGGGGATATTTGAGTTCCATTTGATCTTCGCGCTCCCAGGTGAACTCTGGGCCGCGACGGGAGTTCCAACGAACTCGTACAAGAGGTATTCTAGTGTTCTTGAGGACCTTAACATCCCGGTCCGTGATTTCAACTGGTTCTTCGACGAAATGCAACCGTTCGTCGATAGTGAGCTCCTTCAAAGGAACTATAAAGGTCTCATCTGACTGCCACTTCTTCAGATTCGACACATGAAAGACGTTGTGAACTGCACTGAGTTCAGCTGGTAAGTTTAGTCTGTAGGCCACTTTGCCTATCTTTTCTATGACTTCAAATGGTCCAACGTATCGTGGATTGAGCTTGCCTCGTTTGCCAAAACGAACAACACCCTTCCAGGGTGACACCTTGAGTAGTGCTCGATCCCCAACTTGGAATTCGTGTATTTTCCTGTCTTTATCAGCGTATACTTTCTGACGGTCACGTGCTGCCGCCATGCGTTGTCGTATTTGAGCAATCTTTTCAGTAGTATCAACTACCATTTCCGGACCTGTGATCTGACTGTCACCCACCTCTGCCCAACAAAGAGGTGATCGGCATTTACGCCCGTACAATGCCTCAAATGGAGCAGCTTTAATGCTGGTGTGGTAACTGTTGTTGTACGAAAATTCCACAAGTGGCAGATGTTTTTCCCAGCCTTTGCCAAAGTCAATTACGCACGCCCGAAGCATGTCTTCTAGAGTTTGAATAGTGCGCTCAGACTGCCCATCTGTCTGAGGATGATAAGCTGTGCTCATGTCTAATCGAGAGCCAAAAGATTTGTGCATTGCTTGCCACAGTTCTGAAGTAAAACGTGCATCACGATCAGAGATAATAGATGTGGGCACCCCGTGCCTCGAGACAACTTCCTTAAGGTATACGTCTGCTAGAGTGGAGAACTTATCCGTTTCCTTGATAGCCAAGAAGTGAGCAGACTTTGTGAGTCGATCCACGATCACCCAAATAGTATCATTCCCACGTTGAGACCTAGGCAGGCCAGTAACAAAATCCATGGAAATTTGCTCCCATTTCCATTGTGGTATCTCAGGTTGTTGGAGTGGGCCTGATGGTTTCTGATATTCTGCTTTGACTCTCGCACAAGTCAAACACTTGCTAACGTAAGTTGCTATGTGGGCCTTCATGCTAGGCCACCAATATGTAGTTCTGAGGTCGTGGTACATCTTATCCGAACCAGGATGTACTGAGTAGCGAGACTTATGAGCTTCATCCATTACAAGCTCGCGTAAGTTGCCATAGAGTGGGACCCAGATGCGTCCTGTTACATAGTAGGCGCCGTCTGCCCTTAGTTCTAACCGTTGCCTTGAACCGCGTAGAGCTTCAGCCCTGACGTTTTCTGGTTTCAATGCTTCTATCTGAGCATCTCGTATCTGTGAAGGAAGACTAGACTGAATAGTGAGTTGCAACGCTCGTACACGCCTAGGTGTAGTATCCTTTCGACTGAGGGCGTCGGCCACCACATTGGCTTTGCCCGGATGGTACTTTATAGCACATTCGTAATTGTTCAGTAGTTCAACCCATCTACGTTGTCGCATGTTCAAATCTTTCTGCTTGAAAATATATTCGAGGCTCCTGTGATCGGTGTAGATGGTGCACTTGGTGCCATACAGATAATGTCGCCATATCTTGAGCGCAAAAACAACAGCTCCCAGCTCTAAATCGTGTGTAGTGTAATTCCGTTCGTGAATCTTAAGTTGGCGCGAAGCATAAGCAATGACTTTATCCCGCTGCATCAACACACATCCAAGACCTTGGATAGATGCATCACAGTAGACTACAAAATCGTCCGTGCCTTCAGGCAATGAGAGGATAGGTGCGCTACAAAGTCTATCCTTTAAATGCTGAAACGCTGTATCCTGTGTATCACTCCAACGGTAAGCAACACCTTTCTGTGTCAGTAATGTAAGTGGCTGTGCAATCTTTGAGAAGTCTTTGATAAACCGTCTATAATAACCCGCCAAACCCAAGAATTGGCGTATTTCTGTCGGTGTACTAGGTGCAGGCCAGTTCTTGATCGAATCTACCTTGGATGGATCAACATGTATCCCATCCTTGTTTACCACGTGGCCTAGAAAGTGGACTTCACGAAGCCAGAAGTCGCATTTTGAAAACTTAGCGTACAGTTGTTCCGTTCAAAGGAGTTCCAAAATAAGTCGTAAATGCTGTTCGTGTTCTTCCCGATTCTTCGAATAAATTAGGATGTCATCAATAAAAACAATAACAAACTTGTCAAGATAAGGTTTGCACACCCTGTTCATAAGATCCATGAAAACCGCAGGCGCGTTCGTTAGCCCGAATGGCATGACCAAAAACTCGTAATGACCGTAGCGAGTTCTGAATGCTGTTTTGGAGACGTCCTCATCCCGGACTCTCAGTTGATGGTAACCTGACCTTAGATCAATCTTTGAGTAATAGCTCGACCCTTGTAACTGGTCGAATAAGTCGTCGATGCGTGGAAGTGGATAGCGATTCTTCACGGTCACCTTGTTCAGTTCGCGGTAATCTATGCACATACGAAAGGTACCGTCTTTCTTCTTCACAAATAATACTGGAGCTCCCCAGGGCGAAGAGCTAGGACGTATGAAACCCTTTTCCAAGAGTTCTTGCAATTGCTTAGACAGTTCTTCCAGTTCAGTTGGAGCTAAGCGGTAAGGCGCTCGAGCTATAGGTGCTGCTCCTGGAGCTAGCTCGATCTGAAATTCGACCTGGCGATGGGGCGGTAACCCAGGTAACTCTTCAGGAAACACCTGAGGAAAGTCGCGTACTACAGGAATATCCCCAATCTGTTTCTCTGTCGTCGATGTATCAGTAACGAGTGCTAAAATAGCTAGGTGGCCCTTTCGCAGACACTTCTGAGCCTTCAAGAAAGAGATGATGCCACTCACGACACCACTCTTGTCGCCTTGAACTTCAAGAGGTTCTTTGCCAGAACGAGGAATTCGAATGATCTTCTCCTTGCATAGGATCTCTGCTTGTTGTTGGGATAACCAATCCATACCGATGACAATGTCGAAACTACTCAGAGTTATAGGAATGAGATCGATAGAAAAAGTCTGACCAGCGAGGATAAGATTACAACCCTGAACTATGTGTGTGGCCTCTAAACTTTTACCGTTAGCTAACTCTACGACATGTTTGGTGTTCAAAAGTGTTGGTGCGCGTTTAAGCATTTGACTAGTGTTCAGAGACATATAACTGGTATCCGCACCCGAATCAAATAATACGGTAACATAAAAGTCGTCGAGAAGAAACTTACCCGTAACCACATTAGGATCGTTCCTTGCGTCACCCTGACCAATCACAAACATACGACCTTTTGCACCATTGTTGTTGTTGTTTCCCCCATTGTTGTTCCCACTGCCCTGATTATTGTTGTTGTTATTCTGATTCTGGTTTAATTGGGGACAGTTCCGCTTGAAATGACCTTCAGCCCCACACTGAAAGCATGTCTTATTTCCTTGCTGTTGTTGCTGTGACTGGTTTCGTGGAACGGGTGACTGTTGTTGCTGGTTCTGATTCACAGGCCTTGAGCTCCTGCAATCTTTAGCTTCATGACCTACTCTTAGACATCTCTGACAGCGGCCTTTACGACACTGACCACTGTGGTGTTTGTTGCACCTGTTACATAGTGGATGAATTCCCCGATATCCACTCTGCCCCTGGCCACCAGACGATTGCTGACTCAGACTCTGGTAGTCACTAGTCTTGCGCTGCTGTTGTGCTTGAGGCTGTACAATAGCTGAACCTCTGCTGGAATCCCCTTCCCATTTCCGCTTGTTGTCACTGGAAATAGCAGGAGTAACTGGAGTGGTAGCGGTAGTAGTAGCGTTGATACGTTTAGGCAGCCTGTTCTGTTCCACCGCCTGATCAGTGAGGCGATGAGCTAGCTTAACGATCTGTTGAATAGTGCCCAGATTCGCTGAGGTTACGTGGCTTTGAATCTCCGGCACCAGACCATTGAGATACAGTTCGATACGCTTAATGGGAGGGTCCACCATAGTAGGACACAGAATAGCCAACTCATTCGATCTTCTGGTGTACGCTTCAATTTCTGACCCCGTCATTTTCAAATGGTAAAATTCTACCTCCAGCTTATGAATATCATCACGACTACAGTATTCCTCTTTAATCAATTCCTTGAAACCGTTCCAGGGTGTGGCGTTAGCAACAGCCAACCCTAACATCTGAACTTGCGCATTCCACCAAGTCAGCGCAATGCCTTCTAGAGTACCAGTGGCGTATTTCACCCTGCGAGCCTCAGGGCATTCGCACATTTCAAATACGGACTCGAGCTTTTCAAACCAATGGAGAAGTCCAACCGCTCCTTCCGTGCCACTAAAAGTACTGGGACGACAGTCCATGAACGTTTTGAAGGTGCAAACAGGTGGCTGAGCGTGCTGACCTCCTGCTTGTGCGGCTGTAAGTGCCGCAGCAATTTGCTCGTTAATGAGAGCCGTCAGTTGGGCTTGCGTCATGTTAATACGTCCAGACATGATCTTCATAGCAAATATGACATAAGTGAGAGAGGTTCGAGAGTAGTGCGATAACAAAAGGGAATAATCACACAAGTGTTCTCATGCAATAGTGTTAAGTTAACCTAAGCATACCCGGAGCAAAGTTCTATGCAATTCTAGCAAGTAGGCAGTAAAACATGTACCATATTACCTAGGATGTCGAGTCTTGCACGTGGAGCGAGGCGTCGTTGTGGATCGTTGAGCACTGTTTCGGTTATAGTCTGGTTTTAATAAAAAATGTTTTCCCCTTATTAAAACCGAGTTCTCTATAACCAATGGCTCTGATACCAATCTGTCACACCCCCAAAATCCACACGCGGAGTACCACCGCTTGGAGGCGTGACATGACCAGGATCAAGCCACCAATCATATTGAACATAAGTACAAAGTAAAAGTCATTCATCAATACGATAGGTGTTTACAAAACCAAATATAAACAAGTGTGTAGCGGAAGCATTAATGTAAAATCCCAACATCAGTTTAAGTACAAAAAGGCATAATGTTTAACAACACATTTCACGATCCATATCCACAACGACTGTGCCTCCCGTGCAAGCTCCAAAAGTACCTATGGTCCTGCAAGGCATGTAACAGAGAGTCAACAACTAGTTGAGCGAGTTCACAGTTGGCTATTTAGTGATAATGTTTGTGACAACTCGAGTTTCCGACTTTCATTTTCGCATTAAGTGCCCGTTGACTTTGACTGTGTAGTTGTTTGACTTGTTTAACTTGTAACTGTATACGTTATTTTGTAATGAACGCATTGTGGTTGCATGATTTTGTGTTTGGCTGTATATCATGAAACACCTGTTGAAAACTTAAACTGTTTAAAACATGAAAGGACCCGACGAAACAGACTGTTTCGCCATATACATCCCGACGAAACTGATATGTTTCGCCATCAAGCATCTCGACGAAACAGTGTGTTTCGCCATAGCACTTCACGACGAAACAGAATGTGTTTCGTCGGCCCATTGATTCGCAAAGCCCATTAAGGGCCCAGGACGGTAATTCGTGGATATTAAGTGAAACCGACTTCCTGTTTCACACTTTTAACAAAAATAGAAACCCTAGAACTCTCTCTTTTGAAAAGGCGATACCCATCATCAACCATCATCTTCTCTCTCGAATCCTCCCTTGTTCACCCCGAATATCTCG
This sequence comes from Helianthus tuberosus, assembly GCA_030545235.1. Lineage (NCBI taxonomy): Eukaryota > Viridiplantae > Streptophyta > Magnoliopsida > Asterales > Asteraceae > Helianthus > Helianthus tuberosus. The sequence continues at coordinate 99,045,914 of CM060360.1, read as the reverse complement.
GTTAGTGCGTGCTTGTCTAAATCGGTTTCTTTGTCCCTTGATTTCTTTATACATGTTGTGTTTATGCTTGATTTCTGGATTATAGGAGGGTATGTTGATGATACTCGGTTCTGAATGTTGTTTATATGGCCTGATTCTGAATACACATTAGTATCTTGATAGGGATCGATGATATGATGTTGTATGTTAATCTATATGTTGTACACATAACCTAGGGTTCGTGCTAGACGTTAAGAACTGTGATGCTTATGTTATGATGATGATACGATGTTTCTGTGTTGTATGATTTCTGTATGAATGAGGAATTGCTGTTTTACGGCTGTCGAGTTTATGTGTTTTTCGCATCTGCTGTAACTGATGTCTGCGAAACTGAACTGTTCGACGAAACAGAACTCTCGGCGAAACAGAATGTGTTTCGCCAAAAGTAGTCGACGAATCAGAAGTTCTGTTTCGCCAGGGGACACCTCGACGAAACAGAATGTGTTTCGTCAATATTGTGATTCGTCGCTATCTGTGTTTCGCCGACATGCGTGTTTCGCCGAATAGCTGATCTGTGCAGTAACTTGAGTTAATTCTGTTAAGTGTTAACTGGAATATTTAACTGCTGTTAAGTGTAGCCATCTGGTATATGATTGTGATTACGTGCTACATGTTTATACGTGCGAACAACTTGAATGCAAACTGATTATGTATACGTGCATACCTTAGGACGTGATTGATTAACCGTGAGCACATACTTAGCATACCGAGCGAAACAAGGTGAGTTCACACTTCTACCAAGGCATGGGATTCCCGGGGTTGGGAATGGGTTGATTGATTGTTTATGTTTAAGAGTTATTGAAATTACATACCATTGGCCTCGGGAGAGGAAGGTCAATGGTAGATACTACTAGACTAATGATACATATATTTCTCTTCGCAAACATGCCTGGAACGGCCGCGAACTATACTAGAACGAATCTTCGCAAACATGCCTGGAATGGCCGCGAACTATACATTAATCTTCGCAAACATGCCTGGAGGGCCGCGATACAAATATAACTAGTCTATAAAACATGGGAAACCCCCACTAAACTTCGCAAACATGCCTTGAGGGCCGCGATGCTATTGCAAACGATTTACGAAATGGACATTATAACTAAATAACCAACTGTGAACTCGCTCAACTAGTTGTTGACTCTCTGTTACATGCCTTGCAGGACCATAGGTACTTTTGGAGCTTGCACGGGAGGCACAGTCGTTGTGGACATGGTTCGTGAATGTGATGTTAAACATTATAACATTTTGTACTTAAACTTATGTTGGGTTTTACTTTAAATGCTTCCGCTACACACTTGTTTATATTTGGTTTTGTAAACACCTATCGTATTGATGAATGACTTTTAATATGAATATACTTATGTTCAATATGATTGGTGGCTTGATCCTGGTCATGTCACGCCTCCAAGCGGTGGTACTCCGCGTGTGGATTTGGGGGTGTGACAGATTGGTATCAGAGCCATTGGTTATAGAGAACTCGGTTTTAATAAGGGGAAAACGTTTTTATTAAAACCAGACTATAACCAGAACAGTGCTCAACGATCCACAACGACGCCTCGCTCCACGTGCAAGACTCATCACTCTAGGTAACATGGTACATGTCTTATTGCCTACTTGCTAGAATTGCATAGAACTTTGCTCCGGGTATGCTTAGGTTAACTTGACACTATTGCATGAGAACACTTGTGTGATTATTCCCTTTTGTTATCGCACTACTCGCGAACCTCTCTCACTTATGTCATATTTACTATGAAGATCATGTCTGGACGTATCAACATGACGCAAGCCCAACTGACGGCTCTTATTAACGAACGAGTTGCTGAGGCACTTGCAGCCGCACAAGCAGGAGGTATACCCTGCAGTTGTAACTCACACTAGGATCTTTAGATCCTACACTCCTGAACCAACTCTTGTGTTTTAATCTTGTACTGGATTCTTATATACAACAGGTCAGCACGCTCAGCCACCTGTTTGTACCTTCAAAACTTTCATGGACTGTCGTCCTACTACTTTTAGTGGCACGGAAGGAGCGGTTGGACTCCTCCATTGGTTTGAGAAGCTCGAGTCCGTATTCGCTCAACTAGTTGTTGACTCTCTGTTACATGCCTTGCAGGACCATAGGTACTTTTGGAGCTTGCACGGGAGGCACAGTCGTTGTGGACATGGTTCGTGAATGTGATGTTAAACATTATAACATTTTGTACTTAAACTTATGTTGGGTTTTACTTTAAATGCTTCCGCTACACACTTGTTTATATTTGGTTTTGTAAACACCTATCGTATTGATGAATGACTTTTAATATGAATATACTTATGTTCAATATGATTGGTGGCTTGATCCTGGTCATGTCACGCCTCCAAGCGGTGGTACTCCGCGTGTGGATTTGGGGGTGTGACAATGTTCATTTCGTAAATCGTATGTTCGATTAGTAATAATGTATCGTATGTAATAGCATCGCGGCCCTCAAGGCATGTTTGCGAAGTTTAGTGGGGGTGTCCCATGTTTTCTAGACTAGTTATATTTGTATCGCGGCCCTCCAGGCATGTTTGCGAAGATTAAAGTATAGTTCGCGGCCATTCCAGGCATGTTTGCGAAGATCGTTCTAGTATAGTTCGCGGCCATTCCAGGCATGTTTGCGAAGATCGTTCTAGTATAGTTCGCGGCCATTCCAGGCATGTTTGCGAAGAGAAGTATGTGTATCACTAGTCTAGTAGTATATACCATTGACCTTCCACTCCCGAGGTCTATGGTATGTAATTCCGATAACTATTCAACATAAAAAAAAAATCAATCAACCCATTCCCAACCCCAGGAATCCCATGCCTTGGTAGAAGTGTGAACTCACCTTGTTTCGCTCGGTATGCTAAGTATGTGCTCACGGTTAATCAATCACGTCCCTAGGTATGCACGTATACATAATCAGTTTGTATTAAAGTTGTTTGTGCGTAAACATAATCATCATGAACATTGCATCAATCGCATTACACGTATTTACAATCATACAAGTAATACTTATATACATAACAGCAGTTGACTAGCTCAGTTAAGTTCAACAGAACAAATTACCAAACAATAAATCCCAGTCGACGAAACACCTACCATTTCGCCATGAGCCCCTCCGACGAATCACTCATGTTTCGTCAAACTAGTCTCGGCGAAACACATTGTGTTTCGCCATGTCGGTTTCAACAATAAGACGTGTTTCGCCGGTACCTCTGATTCGTCGAAACACACAATAGTTCCAGCAATAATTATCATATCACAAAACCTTAGTGGCCAACATCTATCTATCACCGCCAATTCTCATTGGACCAACAATAACCCCAACCGATTGGACCTCCCATAACCCCAAACCGATTGGACCTTTTAATAAGTTAACAACACTACCAACATCATTATTATAAATTAGCGGTTCACAATTTCCCATCCATTGACCACCGATTTTAATAAACAACCCATGTTACCCTCCAAAATCTTATCCATCCCCAAACTAACAACCCATGTGGTGTTCTTTATTTTACAAAACAACATCATGTATACAAACAAGTAGCAAATGATTCTTTGACTATCATCCTGACAACGAACACATGGGCCGCAAATTTAAAAGCATTCAACAAACAGACTTTTAAATCAATAACAAGTAATCGATTCTGTATATCACACTAACCGAGATAAAAGAACGATGAATAGGCTAAGGGGGCTTCGAGAGTTCCAAACAGCCGTCACACAAAAGAGGGGCGCTCTAGGGTTTCTAATTTGTTAACGTGTGACGAATGAGACGGTTCCGTGTAATTTATATGCGTACAAGTGAACTGGGCCCTAATGTGCTTCGCGTAATAATGGGCCGGCGAAACAGCATGTTTCGTCGAGTTGGGTCATGGCGAATCACTTAATTTGTCAGGTCGTTTCAGCTGTTAAACAGTTCAAGTGTTTTTCTAAAATACCAAGTCTCATGTTTTAATATTAATCACATACGTGCAAAATTCGCAATACCATACGTTTCATGTTATAATCTAAATCACATAAACCTGTAACAATCGTAGTGCCTTTCATTACAACATAAAGTGTATATCTACAAGTCACACAACGAAACAATCAAAGTCAACGTGCATTTAATGCGAAAGTAAAGTCGGAAACTCGAGTTGTCACAGAAAAGATTTGGCATATCGGGGGGTTTATTATTTTGATGAAAGGGGACAACCCAAGACTACGATGGCTTGGGTTCCACTCTCTAACTGAATTGCTTATGAGTGTAGGAACATCCAAGGATGATTGTTAGTAACACCGGTTATTATCAGTGGTTGTTCTAGATACAAGTTGGGGAAAATCACAGGTTTGGTTAACGTATCTAACCTGGTTGCACACTTAACTGCACTGTAACACACTCATTTTCTTGCTGACATATGCTTTTATGTGCCTGGTGTGGAAGACTTTATTTTGTAGATACATTTTTTCAGTAAATGGTTGTGTTGGTGCACTAAATGTCTGCTGATTACGTCTTAAAATTAGGGTTTTATATGTTTAGACTTGTGGATTTCGCTTGAAAGGGTTTATGTGTGTTTCAAGCTAAATCAACACAGAAGATTTAGCTTGAAATGGATTCAAGCAAAATCAGATTTAGCTTGAAATGGATTCAAGCAAAATCAGATTTAGCTTGAAATGGGTTCAAGCGAAATCAACAGGGCTATATATAGGTGATGTGTGTGTCATCTGTAAGTGACTTGGTCATTGTATGTGAGACGAAGTGCTGCCGGTTTTGTATCAGAATACATTGTATAAGCACGTAAATCAATCAGAAAAGAAAGATTAAAAGGAAACTAGATGTTATGACTTTGTTTACGTTGATTCCGCCTTCGTACTCAAAGATGAACTGCCTTAACTGACGTTTCAAGGTCGTAGAACGGTCCAACAAGTGGTATCAGAGCTCAGGACAAGGAGTTCATACCATTACAGCTTGATTCTACCGGATTTTCTTATCTCTACTCACTTCTTTTCTTACTTTTCTGATTTGAACATATTTCAGCGGTGAAAATGACCTGAATTTGACATATAACAAGAAAATTAGTGTGTTAACTAATCCTTGAAAGATTTGGACTTAAAATCGATCGAATTCATATAAAAAATTAAGATTTCGCTTGAAAACTGTTCGTAAAAGATGACATCAGCAGATTTCGCTTGAAATATAGTGAAGATTTCGCTTGAAATTTGTGTTTGGCTGTCAATTTCGCTTGAAATCAAAGGATTTCGCTTGAACAGTTCAAGCGAAATTGATCTGATTGGATTTCTCTTGAAACTTGAGTTTTGGCTGTTGATTTCGCTTGTAACAGATCTGATCTTCGATTTCGCTTGAAAATCAAAGGATCTCGCTTGACAAGTTCAAGCGAAATTGATTTGCTGGATTTCGCTTGAAACACTTAGCAGATTTCGCTTGAATATCTTGGACAGTTCAAGCGAAATAGTAGATTTCGCTTGAAAATAGTTTGGATCAGATTTCGCTTGAACAGTCTAAAGTGTTGATTTCGCTTCAAACTATTTAGTTTCGCTTGAACATTATATACTTGATTGATTTCGCTTGAAGTTGTTTACTCTTCAAGTGATTTCGCTTGAAGTGCTGTTATTTCAAAACGAGTCTTAGATTGATTTCGTCAACAAACATACTGTTACGTATTCAGTTTGTTTGAACTGATAGCTTGTTTAATTTGTTTACAGGTGATTTCGAGGTAATTCAAGGACATAAAATCATGGGGAAAACGATGAACCCATTCCTTGGAAAGATAACCGAACTGAAGAGCAAAAATATAAATACAGAAAAATGATTGCTGAAAACAAAATAATTAGAATATCTCGTATCTTTTTGGAAGCAAGGAGAGCAAATAGATGGGATCCGGACAGAGAGTGTTATCTTGATGAATATGGAAATATTGCGATCGATGATAGTACACTTGATATCGGCCATAATCCAGCAGTACAAAGATGAGGATGATTATTGGCAGAAGAAATGGTGGGGAGATGAAGAATAGAAAAAGAAAAAGAAAGAGTTAATAGATGAAATAGAAAGAAAATCAGAAAATATAAGTTTGGATGTGTTTCTTGAAATAATCAAAAGATGTGAAAATGAAACGACAAAGAATGAAGAATCAAAGAAGGGTGAAACTTTAAAATGTGAAGTTGGGTGCTCTAAATGTGATAAAATTGAAGCTGACAATGACAAACTGTTGAAGGATACGGAAAGTTTGACATTGGAAGTCAAAAAGATGAAGGATGAGAAGCAATCTGATGATAAACAGATTCTTGTTTTACAGGAAAATTGTGAGAAATTGAAGTCAGAAAATGACAAACTGTTGAGTAGTTTGGACAGTTTGACATTGGAAATTAATGACTTGAAAGAAAAAGAAAAAGATTTTTGAAAAATCAAAATTGAAAATGAAAACGTTTTTTGGATAAAATTGGAAAATGAAACGTTAAAAGAAAAAGAAAAAGATTTTCAAAGTCAAATGAAGATTTTAGAAGATGAAAAGTCTGTTATTTTTAACAATAATCTTGAAAAACATATTGAAATAAATTCTCATCTTCAGAAAATCATTCGGCTTGAAAATGAAGCTGAAATTGCTCGAAATAAAATTACCGAGCTTGAGAATAAATTGAAAAGTTTTGTGACTTCTGCATCATATGAGTGTCCAAAACCGATCAATTCTGTTCCAATAAGTGACAATGTCACAAATTTTGACAAAGTCAAAATTGAAGATTGTGGTGACAAAGCTGATGATGAAAACGAAAAAGAAAAGAAAAGGAAAATATTTTTAGATTTACAAGAAAAATTTAAAAATACTGTGTTGCAATCTACTGAAATAGGTGAATGCTCAATGCATAAACCTGTTAAGAAGAATGCAGAACAGAAACAAAACGATAAAAATTTGAAAAATCCTAAAAGTGAAAATAAAAGCTCATCAGTTAAGTCATCCAATCATTATCAAAAATCACAAAAATCTAAAAATGAAAACTCACAAAATGTTGGTAATAAGTGGTGCCAGTTTGACCACAGTTCTCAAAAGCCAAATCCAGCTTATAGGAGAAGATGGGATGAAGATTCTTCAAGGACAAATCATTACAATGATAGAAAACAAAGAAATGGTGATTACCACAAGGCGAATCAATGCTTTGATCTAAGTGTGTGGTATGAAGACGGTGTTTGGTATGAAAGTAGTGAGAGGTATGATAACAGAGTGTGTTACACTTGTGGCTATCAAGGACACATTGCTGTTAACTGCCAAAGTCAGAGATTTGAAACGAGAAGGTGTTATGAATGCCACATCAGAGGACACATTGCCAGAGAATGCCCAATGAGATCAAAAGGAAGATCGAGGGCTGAATTTCAGAAAATGGGAAAGAAATCAGTCAATGTCAAGCCCAAAGAACAGAAAGTTCAAGAACCAAAAGTTCAAGAACAGAAAGTTCAAGAAAAGAAAATTAAGCTTTCACAAGGGCAGAAAGACAGACTGAGGAAGAAAAGGAAGAAGGCGAGAGAGTATCTGGAAAGAATTTTGTCCTCGGATAAAACTGGTAATCCGAGAAAAAGTTCTGATGAATCACTTTCCTCAACTACAAAGGCAAGCAAAACGAATTCATCAGATACAAATCTGAGGACAAACGGGAAAGAGAAAAGGAAGTTAAAGAAAGAAAAATTAACTAAGCAAAATGATAATCAATCAAAGAAAGTTAATTTTTCAGACAAAATCTTGATCAAGGTTTTCGAATATAAAAGAGACCGTGAAAGTTTATTCATTTCACAGGCTAATAAATATGGAAAACCTAGATCTAGTAAGAATTGGGTACCAATGAAGGTTGGCGATGAATTTGTTTCTTCAAAAACAAAGGAGTCACGTGTTGGCAATGAATCTGATTTTTCAAAGTCAGACAAGCCATGTTCAGGCAATGATTCTGGTTCGTCAAAACCAGAAGAGCCATCTGTTGAGGTAAAAACTGTCAAACCCAAGGCTGGTCAGACTTGGGTGAATCTTTTCAAATAGAAAAACCTGACTTGCCAGAGTTCCCAGGTTGGTAAGTGTGGAACAGGAATCGGCATATTTCTTGAGAAATTTCACTCTGATGATATTTCGACTTACAAGTGGTAAATCAGGGACATTAAATTGTACTTGATTTTCTACTAGTGTTTGTTGTTGACAAGGGTCTTAAATGTTAAATTTTTCAAAATGGTTAAAGAAAACAATGTGATGAAATGATCCCCGAGTTTGTGAAAAGACAAACAAAACTAATTTTCCGGAAAAACCATTTTGATTAAAACAAACTTAAGTGTTTTGAAATCATAATGGGAAAATAGTTTGTTGTCAGGGGGAGTTCTGATTGTTTATGCCAAATGAATGGCGAATTGAAGCGATTTGATATCAGTGTATCACGTTTCTTGTATAGTTTGTTTTCAAATTTTCCAGAAAATCAAAATTGAAACATATTTTGATTTTAGGGGGAGAAAAATTTTGAAAAAAATAGAAAATTTGAAAATGCCAAAAACATTGAAAAATCAAAAATAAGTTTGGTTGTGAATAAAAGGAAATGATAGTAAATCAGTGGACTATCACAGCATGCTAAAGAAATGTAATGTCAAATGTGATAAACGGTCTCACTAATGATGTGACGATAGGCTCAGCTAGACTAGTAGATTTGCGATAACGATACAAACTTAAATGAAAAAGCCTAGTTCTAGTGGGAAACACGGGTGAAAGCATAGTACTTAGTTTTGTGCTTCTTGACTGTGTGCCTACTTGGTAATCGCTGAATGTCGAAAGACATAAAAACCGGTCAGTTTGTGAACTTTCACAACTTGCTGAAAAGTCGCTGTGATTTTGTGCATTTCATTTTGCAAAGACTTAAACTTGTTTTATTTCTTTATTTTGTTTAAGCATCGGACATCCTTTGCGTATACGTGAGTATCGACCTGGATGTTGTTGCCTAAACGTTCTGCTTTATTTTCTTTGGTGTTTCGTTTAAGCTTTGGATCACCTCTGCGTATACGGGAGTATCGACCTGGTGGTTAAAGCCTAAACAACTTCAACTTATTTTTATTTTCTTATTTTGTTTAAACATTGGACTTTCTCTGCGTATACGGAAGTATCGACCTGATTGTTAATGTTTAAACATTCTGCGTTGTTTTTGCACATATCACAGTTGATGAAAGTTTAAAGGCATTACTTGAGTTAGTGTATTGCATGATGAGGGGATATGCTAAGATCGTGAGGTCCATAAGAATTTAGTGCAAAATTAATATACCTTAAAGTATCGGTAAGCATGTCGAAAGTTTTTAGATTGAGCTTAAGAGGACAAACATATCGTCAATCTATGTGAATCGTTTAGAACTTAAAATGATTAAAGCTTAACGGTGCTTGTGATGTGTCTCATAAACTGATATGATCCTCTTACACAAACTCACAAAAATATTGTTTGTATATATTTGTTTACTGCATTTCATTCGAACTCAAAATCCAAAAAGATTTTAGTGTGTTTTAGCATAAATCTTTTGTAAAAGCCAAAAAGATTTTCGACAACTGATGTTGAAGAGCTGATATTCAAAATTCGAGTGCTAAACATGATGAACAGGATTGGAAGAATATGTTGAAAACTTTGAATATCATATACAAATGTTTTGAAAGTTTGAGTGGTTAGTTAATCAAGTTCATTCGTTTGAACTTGATGTAACTAGTATATTTGTTGAATTAATGGTGTCTACCAGTAAGTTTATTAAATCCAATTGTTATAAATTTGTGAAACTTATGTTGAGGTAGAGGATGTGCAGGGTAACAGGTTTTGGACTTCATCATTACCACGGAAGCTAAATGTTAAAGCTTGAACCAGATATCTCAGATTCTAGCATATCGAGAGGGGGAGTCTGTGAAAGGGGGAGTCTGGATCAACAGTCAAAGGGAAGATGGAAGTTAGATTCAGGTTGTGATTCTAAACCTGTGAAGAATGCTTATGATGTGAAGACAGAGAGTTGGAGTAAAGACCAAGACTGAAGACTCAGGAGCCAAAGAGTTCATGAACATCCAAGGGGGAGTCTGTTGGTGCACTAAATGTCTGCTGATTACGTCTTAATCAAGTCTTGTGTCTAGATAGGTTGAATGAACACACAATAGGGTTTAAATTAGGGTTTTATATGTTTAGACTTGTGGATTTCGCTTGAAAGGGTTTATGTGTGTTTCAAGCTAAATCAACACAGAAGATTTAGCTTGAAATGGATTCAAGCAAAATCAGATTTAGCTTGAAATGGATTCAAGCGAAATCAGATTTAGCTTGAAATGGGTTCAAGCGAAATCAACAGGGCTATATATAGGTGATGTGTGTGTCATTTGTAAGTGACTTGGTCATTGTATGTGAGACGAAGTGCTGCCGGTTTTGTATCAGAGTACATTGTATAAGCACGTAATTCAATCAGAAAAGAAAGATTAAAAGGAAACTAGCTGTTATGACTTTGTTTACGTTGATTCCGCCTTCGTAGTCAAAGATGAACTACCTTAACTGACGTTTCAAGGTCGTAGAACGGTCCAACAGGTTGTACAAAAATAAAATTTTAAGGGGGAGTATTAAAATACTTCCTAGACCATGAGATGTAATTATTGCAAAATAATCATGATCTTATATGAGAAATGATAGGAACTAACTTGATTATGTCTTCGCATGAATAGGATCTGATGGAAGATACGACTCCAAGTTAACGATATGTCAGTAGATTCAGCATGTTAGACAAGTAAACTGCATCTTGGTGATAAAGATAAAGTCTACACAAGAATTCTGGATTTCCACAGCAATATGCATTCTTGTGGGTAACACGTTGCGGCATATGGCTTAATGGTCTTGAATCTTGCGTTGACGGATTGCCAAGGTCCGAGATTTCAGGTCTTTATATTGATTAATCATTCGGGGATATCATAGTCGCTCTTCTGCTGCATCCAGATATATGATGACCTAGACACGACTATGATATCTTTTCAAAAGAGCCAAAAAACGGACAAAACCTTAAATTGAGATAGTTTGGTCTCTCTGTTGTACGAAAGTACTGACCTGTTCACCAAACTATCTGTCATTAAATCATACCATTTTCTGGTATCTGCCTCAGCCCTCGGTAGATTTTGGTCTCTCTACCGTACGGAAGTACTGACCTGATCACCAATTATCTATCGTTGAAAAGCCAAATGAATGAAATCGATATACTCACCTGTTATGAGGAACCTTTGTGCATACCTTGATCGTGGGGGTATGTCCTGATGTGGGACTCACGGGCATAATGTTTCTATTCCTAATAGCTTGTGTGGGGGCCACAGAATTCTTGTCAATATTACCAAAACATGATAAACAAGCTCACCGAAAGCATGTTGAAAGAAGGATGCATGGATTTAAGAGGACAAACATACCAGCAATCGTTCTTGAGTCGTAGCTTTCCTAAAGAAAGTTGAAGTGTGACTAGGCTTTTCAAGTTGGTATGATCTCATATTTGATCAGCTCTATATCTCAAAGGTTGAAAGTTAAAAAAAAATCTAATCTAAAATCCAAATATATTTTGGTTTGTCTACAGTTGTTTTTCTAAGTCTTCCATATCACATCAATCGTGTCTCAAACCGCTTGAGATACTCTTTCCATTGCACACCGCAGATGAATACGGTTTTGTCTGTACTTTGAATCAGTCTAAAAGAAAATTTGGAGTTGTGTTTGTGATTGTGAACAGGTTACTTCGTTTATGTGCTGCAATGATGGCCGATCATCAATTGAGCAAGATACCAGACCAAAGCACCTGTTTCCCAAAGATTGCAGAAGATACCGAGCTAGGAATCCTCCTCCCACGTCTTCTGATTTACTCAAGCTAAAGAGAGTTGGAAAAAGGTTGTTCCAGATTGTAAAAAGATGAAGCATGTAAAAAGGGGGAGCTTGTCAGTTTAAAGTTTTTACAGAGCAAAGTGTCAAAAGAAGATCTTCAGTGAAGAAAATTTGGAAAGCATCAGTCTAGGGGGAGATTGTTAGGTCTAAAATTGAGACTGAAGCTTGCCAAATTGAAGATCACATCATGCATGAAGTTGACGGTTCTAAAGATGATGCAAGAGTTAGATAACATTAGCCTAAGGGGGAGATTGTTGGGTCTAAAACATGTAGTCTAATGTTATCAACGAATTAAGTCAACAAAGTCAACACGCAAGTCGACAAGAGAAGATCAAAGAAAGATATGGTGTGTGAACGTTCGAGATTCGATAGTTATATTGCTTTGGATAATTAAATATATTTTGTTTTAGACAAAATATATTTATTATCTTATTTAATTAGTTTTCATCTTTATTTCTAGTTTTGGCAAGTTATTATCTCTAGGGTCCTAAATGTAATTAGCCAAAGTTGTTTAGGCTATATATAGAAAGAGATGATTAGGGTTTTAGGAGACACACATTTCTAGAAAGATTTGGGGGCTAATTGTATTCATCTTATGCAAATCATTATTCAAGGGTTTTCAAGTTCATATTTTGTGTGTTCATCTTGATTTGTTTATCAAAATCAAATTTTTGGCTCGATTTGATCCTACAATATATATAGAGGAAGGTTAACGTACATTACGGCTTAACGTACATCACGTACGATAGGTAATTAAGCACATTCATTTTAAAATCACGCACGTTATAACTCAAAAATCCAAAATCACGCATGTTAAAACACAATAATCACGCATATTGAAAGCATTTATCACGCATGTTATAGAACAAATCAAGCACGTTGTTGTACGTGAAGTACGTTAAGCCGTAATATACGATATACTTTATATATCTTTTTTGCATATAAAAGATTAAGAGCTAAAACTTGGATTTCTGTTAATACCACCTATCTTTTCTATTATTTAACATTGATTTTTTATCACTCTAACTCATCCAATCACTTTAAATATTTAAAAAGGTTTAAGGGAGTAATGGGTGGTGCGGCAAAGGGGAGTGGCAAAGGGTTTTGCCACGCGGCAACACCGCCGCCGACCCCTTTGCCGCTCGGTTTCGTTGATCAATCGGTGACCGGACACCGCTCGGGAAAAGCCAAATTTTGAACGTTGGCAGACGAGTATAACGGCTATAATTAATGTCGTTTAAAATAATAAAAAAATATTTTTTCTTTAAAAAAATAAACTATAAATACCAAACTAAACCATAGCCAAATACCATCAAAATTTATACCCCAACCAAACCAAAAATACCACCAACTCTTCCCAAACATTTACAAAACAAAATGGCGGATGAACTCCCGTTATTGTTCCCACCCATGAGTAGCGACGATTCATCCGATAGTAGCATTCTTTTTTTTTTAAATCTCATCGAAGAAGCCGAACTTCAAGACACGGGCACATCTAACCGAAGGAGATATATTGAGCGTCAATGTAAGGAGGGGCATGAGACACTTATGGTGGATTATTTTGTAGAAGACCCAAAGTTCAACGAAGATATTTTTTGGCATAGGTTCCGTATGTCGAACCGTTTGTTTCTAAGAATTGTGGCCGACGTGGAAGAGAACGACTCGTGGTTTCAAGAGGCCCTCGATGCGAGAGGTAGGAAGAGCTTTACGCTGTTGCAAAAGGTGACATCGGCTATTAAACAGCTCGCAACTGGTAACACTCCAGACGAGAACGACGAGTACTTGCATATGGCCGAAAGAACTTCTCGCGTGTGCCTAGATTATTTTTGCGACACGGTTTGCAAAATATACGCTCCTGAGTTCTTACGTAGACCGACAAGCCATGACATGGCACTTTTATACGAAGCCCATGAGGAAAAACATCACCTTCCAGGTATGTTCGGTAGCCTTGATTGTACCCATTTCGTTTGGCGATTTTTTCCGACAGAGTATGGAGGCCAATATATGCGAGGAGATCACCGATACCCGACTGTTATGCTTGAAGCGGTTGCATCTCAAGACTTATGGTTTTGGCATGCTTTTGCCGGTCCACCGGGTTCTCAAAACAATATCAATGTGCTACAACAATCTCCGTTATTTTTAACGGAACGAAGTAGGACCGTGCCAAAATGTCCATTTTACGTTAACAAACATTTATACAAACGTGGTTATTTGCTCGCGGATGGAATTTACCCTCCGTGGTCCGTGTTTGTGAAGTCGATCCCTTACCCTCACGAAGTAGACCAAAAGAAATTCAAGAGGCAACATGAGGCGGCAAGAAAAGACGTCGAATGGGCTTTTGGTGTTTAGAAGGCGAAATGGGGTGTATTGAGTCGACCGATGCGAGCAAGATCCGTTAAAAAAATTAGGAGTGTTATGTACACGTGTATTATTTTACACAACATGATTTTGAAAGATGAAGGAAAGGCGATAGCACCAGTGCACATTCGGGATCCTCCAGTCGAGCCCGCTCTAGACGATACGGTGTTGGGCGAGTTGATGGATGAAGACACGCATTGGAGACTAAAACACGATCTCATAAATCATCTCGAAAGTCAAGATTTACCCCACCTTTTGGTCGATTCCAACGAATACTAGTTTAATTTATTTCAAGTTAATGTAATTTTATTGTTTTTTAATTTAATGTAATTTTAATGTTTTTAATTTAATGTTATTGTTAGTTTACTCTACATTTATTAACTTAAATATTAAATATACTACTTTACAAACAAAAAAAAATTTACCACTTCAGCAAGTGTCTAAACCATTGCCAGCACTTTTCAGTAAAGTTTAAACACTTTTCACTGATTAACGTAGTGCACTCTGATTGGTTGATTTTTTAGTTTGCCACTCTCAAGTGTTTAATCACTCCTTACACCTTAACAAATCACTCATAAGAAACAAATTATTATCGTTATTCTTCATTTCGTTATATTTAACGAACATAACTTTGAACTTGGTAATATTTGAAGATATAAATAGAAACCATAATGTTTTAAAAATTATATAAAATATTTTTTTATTATATTAGGCCTACTTGATAATAATAATAATAATAATAATAATAATAATAATAATAATAATAATAATAATAATAATAATAATAATAATAATAATAATAATAATAATAATAATAATAATAATAATATAGCATAGTTTTTAAAAGTTATGTGAAATATATTTTATTATATTAGGTTTACTTGATGATAATTTGGCATAATGAAATAAAAAATATAATTATAATCCATAACACATTTATTTTCAAAATTGATAAGAAAGGTTAGGAATTATAATATTTACAATATTTACATAATTAATTTATATTTAATTCTTTTGGTTAATATGATATAGTAAAAATCCATAACTAAATAATAAGAATTCATAATTAATTTTTTATTAAATATCTAAAAATATTTTTATATTATTGATGAGTTTTATTTATTAGAGACGAAAAATCACAAACTGAGAAGATGCTAGAATCATGTTATGTCCACTATGAGTTTTATTTATTACATAGTATAAAAACAAATATAAATATACTCCCTAAATTAAACTTCTCTAATTGTAACATCCCGTATATTTTTATCAAATTATAACACGACAAGTATCAAAACTCTCCATTTAATTCCGATTTGTAGAAGGAGAGGGACCAAATACATCAAAATGTAGAAAGGAATAAAGACCAATGACTAAACATGTAAAATTCCAATTTTTCAAGTGTTGGTGGTCCCTTACGGACTGCAAGTGTGTTTCAAAACTAGAACGTCCCAAGGCTTCTTACAGACCGTAAGGCAGTACTCTTACTTTAACGTCCGTCTCAATTTATCAAGATTTTAATTATAAGATATACATTTTTATGCTAAAATGTGACTTTACAAAAACTTGTTATACCAACATTCCCATATGTTTACAACATTTCAAAGAGTTATTTATAAATGTTTACATAATTCACTTTTAGCAAAACAACTCTAGATTTGATGCGGAAGCTTCATTTAACGTGTGTTCGGTTCTTGCTGGCCGCTTGATCTTCATCCGGGGCTCTTGACATTCACCTATGATCAAAACCAACTTAGAAGTCAGTTTTGATAGTTAAATAACAAGTACAACAAGAAAATCGGGTCAAATAATCGAAATAAACAAAATAAAACACAATTTTCAGCATTTAGGCCGTCGCCACGTGTGACGGAAAAAGGGCCTGGCCGTGGCGCGGCGCCACGGCCTTGTTTCGACAGATTGTGTGCAGCTGATGCTGCATATTCCAATCATAACCCAATTTCACGGAAACGAGCATAACTCTCTCGTTTTTAATCCGTTTTTAATCCGTTTTACCCGATTCTTTTTCCTACGCGCCTGTAATTTAATTCTCCATCTGATGGAGTTAAAATCCAACATCCGGATCAACAAAATTTCTGACTTTTAAGTCTTCGACTTATTACCCTTTTTACCAAATTTTGACTCGTTCATGATTTTATCAAACAAACATGTCTATTTGATCTATAAACTCATGAGATTCATAATTTCAATATCTCCTATCATATTAATCATAAATCACGGGTTTCTTACTTAATTAAAATCCGGTTACGCTCAAGTGCTTATTTTGACCCATTTAGGGTATTTAAACACTTTAAAGCTTAAAATCGCTTTCCTTTCTTTCTAGCATCACATTCCTACATTTCTTATCGAGTAATCTTCCACCATAACTATATGTGTGCTGGATTTAATGTGGATATCTATATGCTCCGAGTTTTACCCCTCGGATCATTGTTTTACGGCAAAGACTCCTATATAGTCATTTGATCCTAGTATTTACATCTTTCACTTTCTATACTTATTCTAAGTATTTATTTACTTATAAAGTTCATTTTCAAACAACCTTTATAGGTCGTTTGTTCAATTTAGCTTATAAGGGCTTTTTGGTCAATATTCACCCTTCTTTTATGACGAGGGACTTTTAAATACTTGTTTGACCCAAAATCCGACCTTTTAACTATAATCTTATTTAGAAACCAATATGTTTCTAAAACACCATAATCGTAACTCAATTTATTCGGTTTACCTAAAAGATAACCGAATATCTTTATTTTAACCTTGTCTAACTCTTATAGAACTTCAAGTTCTACATGATGAGTTGAATCATTATACATTCCTGGCTCGGATCAATATATTGACCTGTTTCAATACCTTGCCTCAGTGGCTGCTAAGTAGTAGCGATGTAAACATCCATGTGCTATTTATTCCCTAAAATCATACAACTCGACAACCCATTAGTCGATATTGTCAAAGGGTGATAATTTCACCTTTTAACCCATTTGGTCTAAATGACCGATTATATTAGCGAGATGACATTTATTACCACCTCGTATATATGACTCGCTCCGGTTTACATCGTGCGGTCATTTCACTTATACATTCAATTCTTAACACTTTTTGGCCTATTATGGCTTACGTCACAATTGTCTTTCAAAACTAACGGTTATGGTCAACGTGTGACCAAATTACCATTTTGCCCTTATTGGTTATTATGATTTACCTTATATGGTAACCATTAAAAGTACATGTTTCATTCGTCATAATATGATCGAATTACCGATTTAACTCATTTTTAGCCATCAATATGGTTTCTCATCATATTTGATTATCTTGTTCCGTACGACTTCACGCCGGAACACCATATCTCAATTAGGTATTTGTCTTATTCGTAATTAATACGGTAAAAGAATATTCTAAAATATATGACTAGTGTAAGATATACTTACCTTGCATCCGAATTATGTTTTTCCTTCTCGTGCTTGATTCGTTTGACCGCTTCTTTCCCAAGCCTCAACCTAGCTCGTTAGGCGTCAAACTATTGTCAATCATTTACAAGGCGGTTAAATTAGTCACTTAAAATCACGACTATTCCACCTCACTTATTTTCTATGTCGAAGCTACTATTCGACTTCATGATTAATTAACTTAGTTTATGAAAGTTAACTATTTTCAATCGCATGGTTTACACAATTGAGACTAAATCAACATGACATTTAGAACCCTTATCACTTCATGTTACGCATAATTTCCGTATCATTCAAATACGCATTTTCATTCTAAATTTCAGCACTTTAGTTTTCATTTAGGCATTTTAACAAACACCTAATGTGCATAATTTTATAAAATTAACAATCAAACTTCATGGCTACCTATCTTGACAATTTCAACATCTTTTACTAAATAATCATCAAATTCATGGTTTATGTCAAGATTAACTTCATAGAGTTCAAATAACACTAGTTTGACAAATCATGATTCTAGTGTTCATCATGTTTCTACAAAACCCATTAAACACCCATAATGAATGATCATGAGCTTCATAATTTAAACACTAATTCAACAAGTTATTGACTAGGGTTTACTCCTAGACATGTTTTCATTACTAATTTCATCTAAGCATCAGTCAAACAAGCTCAGATTTCGATTTCTAATATTCATCAAAATTTCAAGATGTAATCAAAAGACGAAATTTGACATACCTCGTGATCCCTTTACTTAGGTGATCACTAATATAAGTTTGGATTTCGATTTGGGACTGATTTGGCCTTTCAATTGATGGATTTGAGCAAGTTAGGGTTTGAAGATGAGAGCTCCCTGGCTCTTCTGGAAATCTCGACTAGAACACACACTTAGAGTGTGTGTTTTGGTGTTAGTATTTTATTTAATTAAAACATTTTCCCTTTTTGCCTCTTTTAGTCCCTCTTGTTTCATTTGTTACAAAAGAAGCTATATCTCATAGCTTTTCATTTAATTACCCATTACTAACTAGGTTAACTATTCCTATTTAACTTGGTTGGTGTGGGGAATCATAACCCGTTTTATTTTTAAGTCCCGTTAACTCGGGCTCCTAATAAACCGTGTTTTCTCAAAGCATTTATTCCTCTTTTTGATTAATACAAGATTATTTATTCAAATCCTAATATTCACCGGGTTAAATTTTTCCACTAACGGTATTTCACCCGTCTTTTAGTATTAACGGAGTTTGATTACCAAACTCGTTTTCGGGGTGTTACAAGTCTACCCCCTTAAAGAGGTTTCGTCATCGAAACCTTTTCTTACATAATTCATTGAGTTTAAACTCAATCTATTAGATCCGAGAAATCTTTTAAACATTACTTATACTTTTAACCAATTGTTAGTATTACCAGAAAGTATGGTAACATCTTTTTGGTTACTAATTGTCTACATATCTCATACGACATAGTACAACTAGAAATAACGAAATCTCGTTATTTCCACTAGTTTAGTTAACTTAGCGATATCCATCACTGTCATATACTATCGAATTCTTTATGAATCCGTTACCTTGACCAGTTTAAAGGTCTTTAGTGAAATCTTTCACTTTTAGCAACAAATTCTTTTGTTTTCAAATTTATTTATTCGGTTCAGTTATACCGAATCCACCGCTTACAAGCAAACCAAATTTCTTGATTTGAATTGCTGACCTTAACTGGTCTCACTAACTAGACTTATTAATCCAGTTACTTTTTACCGCTCACTTAGTTATAATGTGATTCTACTTCACATTGCATTTCTTGACCGTGAACATGTCACATCATGTTTAATTTATATCAACCTTTCATTTTCGAAAATATCACTTTTCGAATATACCGTCTTGCGCCTATCAGTGTCAAGACTTATATCTTTCATGCTTACTATTCAAATTCCTATCAGAAATTATATTTGTAAAAACGTTATTTCTTACTAAAACCGAAGTTTTAGTTTTAGGATCTTCTCTTTAACTTTTGTCAATTATCCATACCAGGATATTGACAGTCCATAATTTATTTTTTTTACAGTCTTAGTTTTATGCGGGGATTCTCAACTGATTCCCTCGCTTTATCTAATTAACCCGTAGGTTTTATCACTTAGCCTTATGGGCAATTTTGATTAGACTTTCACCTCTTTAGAGCGAAGTCCTTATAATTTCTTTCTAATCATGACCCGTGGGTCGTTTTAGTCTCGTAGACCTTTCATTTGTTTATAACCCTAAAGGTTATGTTGATCCCGAAGATCATTCATTACTCATGTCATTCTTAAAATACATGTTTGGTGTCAAGGCATCCTGTTTTTGTTTAAAATCATTTATTTTCGCCTTGGTATTTTCTTTGACCTTGACCGTAGTCTAAGGCCACATTCGTTTCGTTTCGGACAAATTTTCTGACTTTATGACTTCTCACGTCATTTATGCGTCGGTTTATCTTATGCTCACCATTATACAGTTTGCATACATTCGTATTTGATTATGTCCCATTACCGGGCTCATTA
Organism: Helianthus tuberosus; assembly: GCA_030545235.1. NCBI lineage: Eukaryota > Viridiplantae > Streptophyta > Magnoliopsida > Asterales > Asteraceae > Helianthus > Helianthus tuberosus. The sequence goes on along the minus strand of CM060360.1, from coordinate 99,025,657 downwards.
TTCTCTTGCTTTTAATGCTACCATTATCCCGCTTGCGTTTACTCATGTCGTCCGGCATGATATTATATTCAACCTGTTCAACTTTAAAATAGTTGAACATAATTTATTCAAAATTTCTATTTACATTATCTTGTCGTCTTTTAGTTATGACTCAAAACTCGAGTCTTTTAACTTTTCATCCGAGTTCCCGTTTCTCGGTCTACGCATGTGTTTAATTCTTACCCATCAACCGGGTGTTTTACCGAAGTCGTTATTATTGCAACCCTCCCGGTATGCATTAAGACCTCGCTTCATTTTTATATTTCGACTTTGTCCTCAAGTTTGACGTTCTACAAAAATGGCCCGTTAAGAGGCATATTTGCATTTTCCGGGTTCGAGTGTAAGTACACTCCCTCCCAATGCGTATCCTAATCATTTTACATGTTTGCATTCTCCGGGTTCGAGTGAAAGTACACCCCCTCCCAGTGCATACCTTAATCGTTTTACATGTATGCATTCTCCAGGATCGAGTGTAAGTACACCCCCTCCCAGTGCATACCTTGATCGTTTTACATGTTTGCATTCTCCGGGTTCGAGTGTAAGTACACCCCCTCCCAGTGCGTACTTTAATCATTTTACATGTTTGCATTCTCCGGGTTCGAGTGTAAGTACACCCCCTCCCAGTGCGTACTTTAATCATTTTACATGTTTCTTTGTCCCTTCACTAGGGTTCATTATCCTAATATAATACGCTTCCGTCACTCGGCTGTGCGTTTACATTATTATCAAATATTTTGCTTATCTGGTTCATTTGGGTACTTTTTAATTTGTCCCATTCACCCCGTCCTTACTACATTGGATGTAAGCATGTCCATCATCAAAAGTTCATGGTACCACCTGCTCACCACTTACTTGGCCAGAGTAAGCGATCAATACCTGGTATACATGACCTTTTTATAATTTTCACATTACACCCCATGTAAGTAATGCCTCTATTTGTTTCTCTTGGAAACAATATCCCGGATAGATTTTCTATTCGGGTTTTTCCAAGTTTTTAATCTACATATGCAACTTTCAATCTCTACGTATTTGTTGCATATTACTATTCACGTAATAATTTAAAATGCGCACCTGTAAGTGCTTGCCCTAATGGGCTTTTTATGTCGTTAACCTTGTTCGCGATCGTCACGCGATTTAGGTCCTTGATGAGTATGCTCTGCTTGTCATACCTCGGACCGTTCCACCGTCATATCCGCATTTTGTTAAACTCTCGCTATCTTCTGATGCGAGTGTCCTTCAATTAAAACATTTACAAGAATTAGTAACATCAGCTTCAATAATCACCCATATTATAATACAAGGCTTTTCTACTATACGCGTCAACGAGCGCAATTTTGTCAACTATATGTATCATTTAATTGAGGTAACGTGTATCACACGATAGCCTTATGTGTTGTTTACAACACTTTAGCATGCTAAACTGTTAACATACATGTACTTATCGGATTTGCGATCAAGCCTCGAACCGAACACTTTATTCTTTTTAACCTTGAGCTCTGATTACCAACTTATAATGCCCGTCTCAATTTATCAAGATTTTAATTATAAGATATACATTTTTATGCTAAAATGTGACTTTACAAAAACTTGTTATACCAACATTCCCATATGTTACAACATTTCAAAGAGATATTTATAAATGTTTACATAATTCACTTTTAGTAGATTTGATGCGGAAGCTTCCTTTAACGTGTGTTCGGTTCTTGCTCGCCGCTTGATCTTCATCCGGGGCTCTTGACATTCACCTATGATCAAAACCAACTTAGAAGTCAGTTTTGATAGTTAAATAACAAGTACAACAAGAAAATCGGGTCAAATAATCGAAATAAACAAAATAAAACAAAATTTCCAGCATTTAGACCGTCGCCACGCATGACTGAAAAAGGGCCTGGCCGTGGCGCGGCGCCATGGCCTTGTTTCGACAGATTGTGTGCAGCTGGTGCTGCATATTCCCAGCATAACCCGATTTCACGGAAACGAGCATAACTCTCTCGTTTTTAATATGTTTTACCCGATTCTTTTTCCTACGTGCCCGTAATTTAATTCTCCATCTAATGGAGTTAAAATCCAACATCCGGATCAACAAAATTTGTGACTTTTACGTCTTCGACTTATTACCCTTTTTACCAAATTTTGACCCGTTCATGATTTTATCAAACAAACAAGTTTATTTGATCTATAAACTCACGAGATTCATAATTTCAATATCTCCTATCATATTAATCATAAATCACGGGTTTCTTACTTAATTAAAACCCGTTTACGCTCAAGTGCTTATTTTGACCCATTAAGGGTATTTAAGCACTTTAAAGCTTAAAATCGCTTTCCTTTCTTTCTAGCATCACATTCCTACATTTCTTATCGAGTAATCTTCCACCAAAACTATATGTGTGGTGGATTTAATGTGAATATCTATATGCTCCGAGTTTTACCCCTCGGATCATTGTTTTACGGCAAAGACTCCTATGTAGTCATTTGACCCTAGTATTTACATCTTTCACTTTCTATACTTATTCTAAGTATTTATTTACTTATAAAGTTTGTTTTCAAACAACCTTTATAGGTCGTTTGTTCAATTTAGCTTATAAGGGCTTTTTGGTCAATATTCACCCTTTTTTTACGACGAGGGACTTTTAAATACTTGTTTGACCCAAAATCCGACCTTTTAACTATAATCTTATTTAGAAACCAATATGTTTCTAAAACACCATAATCGTAACTCAATTTATTCTGTTTACCTAAAATATAACCGAATATCTTTATTTTAACCTTGTCTAATGTCACACCCGCTCGTAGCGGAAGCGCGAGGTGTGATCTGATCAGTTCTCATTGCATAACAATATAAGTCAACATACTAAATGAATAAAAACAAGCTCCAATGCCATTGTCATAATTCTTTCAAAAGAACGCAACATAAGTTAAATGTATTGGTTACAAACCATCAAATGAACATAAGTTGTCATCGTTTTATACATCAAAATGTAAGTCTTAAAATGTCAAGGCTTTGACAACTATATCACCGCAAAGAGGCGGTATATAACGGACAAACCCTTCAAATGGTGGCATGGAGTCTTGATACTTGCTTTCCTTGACTGAAATGTCTGCATGGTCCACTAATTTCCTGAAATACATGTTAAGTTTGAAAAACATCAACAAAAGTTGGCGAGTTCATGCAGTTTAGTTGTATGAGATGTATCTGTAAAATGTGAGTTGTATAAAATGTATCCGTAAAATGTGAGTTGTATAAAATGTATCTGTATGTAATGATGTAGTATGTAAAGCGTCAATGAAATCGTTGATCATTAATGTTTCGTGAGGACATTAATATGTGTGACGAATTAGGAAGCAATCCAAACCTAGATGATTTCGTGTCGACTACTATCGACTGGGACACAAACGCACTCTTCTGTATGGGTCCACGACCAAGAGTGGGGCTCGCCAAAACCCATTAGATCTAATCACTTGTACCTAGGTCCAAACTGGATTAATGGTGCTTAGATGTATAACCCTAATTCGCACATGATCTAAGGTGTTTCATTCCCTACCTTTAACATATGTTGAACAAGTATTTTCCCCGATAGTTGTAAAGTTGTAAAACATTTAGATGAATAGGGGACATGAACTCACAGTATCGCGTCCTGTGAATAGAAGTAACTATGATCTCACGTGCGGTCGTCCTGAATAGTGTTGCGACCTACAAATGTTCTTATATTTGTTAGACACTTCGGTCTTTGTAATAACTTGAGTACAAGTCTTGTGTCTTAAATATGTGTAAGACTTGTATGTCTTTACTGTTCATTGAACTGTGTATTTAGATGAATGATTTGTTAAACTGCTATATATATATATTTCACCAAATATATATATATGTCATCTTGTATCTTGTGAGTTGTATCATCGGGTCTTGTCTTCTTGATTTCGTGTCGTTGTGTAAGTAAATTGTATAGTTGAATTTCCAATAATGGTGTCATTTGGGCCGAGCCCATGTTTTCATGTTATTGGGCCCCAAATAGTGTTGGGCTTAAATAGTGTTGGGCCTAAATAGTGTTGGGCCTAAATAGTGTTGGGCCTCAATAGTGTTGGGCCTACATAGTGTTGGGCTTAAATAGTGTTGGGCTTAAATAGTGTTGGACTTAAATAGTGTTGGGCTTAAATAGTGTTGGGCCTTGGCCCATATGTTTGGTATTGGGCTTAGCCCATGAGTTTTTGATATTGGGCTTAGCCCATGTATTTATGTTAAGCCAATTATAAAATGTAAGCCTATTTGTATAAAGTAGCCCATTTGTATAAAATAGCCCATTAAGAAATGTAAGCCCATTTGTATAAAATAGCCCATTAAGAAATGTAAGCCCATTTGTATAAAATAGCCCATTAAGAAAGTATAAGTCTTTCATTTCTATAAAACATTTTTATAAAAATTCACTAAGTATACTTTTTAGTAAATAAAAACATAATAGTTTTTATAAGTTTAAAAATGTCCGAATTTTGTTAATGGTAACGTATTTTGGTGTCCGCGTCGAAAGATCGCCCAAACGTCGTAGTAAGTCCTCGGATTGGTGATATGTTCATAGGTTCGTCCGTCGTCCGATTTGACCATAATTTGTATTCGATTACTCGGATCGTCCAGAACTCGCTTTTAACGCGTAATTATATGAAGTCTTGTAAGACTTTGATTATTATGTAACATGTGTTAATAATAACCATTGTAATCAAGTACCTATCTTTGATATATATAACTAATACATCAAATACCACATAGCACTTAAGTTGTTAAATTAATCAAATATATATTTTCTCAAAATATATATTTATAACTAACTTTGTTTTTATAAAAAGAATTCTCTAAATCTTTTTAATCTTGTAAAGGTTTAGCCAAAAATGATGGTTTAGTTAACATATAAATTATTAGAAAATTTGGCCATATAACCTTTGTATTTTTAACTTTACCATGTTTAATCAAACATATCATTTTCTTTTCAAAATCACCATCAATTTACTCATAACATCTTAACTAAAACATATGAGATTTTTATAACATAAGCTTATCAAAATGATCTCCAAATCACGTAGGGTTTTAAACATGATCATAATATATGTTAACTAGTTCAAAAATCTAGTTTACTTCTAGTTTTAATAACTTTTATAAAAATCTCATGTTGTATGTTACTTTTTATAATCTTGTAAAAGTCTTGTTTTTAAATAAAAACATTAAGTAAATTAACAATACCATAATTTATGATCATCCATTCATCCTTTAAGTTTAACAAAAACCCTTTAACATAAACATGTATAATTGTTAGATCATATTTTTTTAAAACATCATCTATCAATTTATTTATATCATAATCCTCATAACAAGATCAAATATGCATATAACAAGTCTTAGATCACAATATAAACAAACATAAATATATCATGATTATTATCTTTGCTTCTTTGTATTTTTCATGTTTTTTATGTATGATTACTTAGTTATTATTAGTTATAATAACAATCATAAACATAATATAAATATGAAAAAAAAATAGATTTAGAAGCTTACTTCTAGCACTAGGCTAGGGATGATCTTTAGAAAATGATTAAGAGTTAAGAAGATGAAGATCTTGATGGTAGAATGCTTTTGAATGGATGAAAACCCTTTCTTTAACTTGTATGTGCTTTAGACCTTCTTATGTTACTTGGAAATCCATCTTGATCAACTAGTAAAAGATTAAGGTGAAGTGGGTTTTTGGTGTTCTTGGTAAAAATGGATGAAGATGATGAGAGAGTTTTGAAATGGGTAAAGTGCTAGTTACTTAGTGATTAAGTGTTGTAATAATTTCACCAACATAATCCACTTGCAACTAAAATAAATATCTAGATATTATTAGCAAAGAATTAAGAGGATGTGGGCCCTCTTATTCACGGTCATACTTGGGGGGGGGGGGGGGTCTTGAATTGTTAAAATGTGTTGGTAAAATTCAATGCTTCATAAATGTAAGGAAATGTTTAAATGTTTAGGTGTTTTAGGGATTTATTGTTTCAAGATGTTTCATCACATTGAATGACCATAATTAGGCCTTAAAAGACCAAAAATAATATTCACTAGTTTGTTAAATATGTCAAATTATAGTTCGGATAGTTGTTTAGTGCTCGTTCCGCCAGTAGATAGTCGAAAGGTTAACATATATAAGTTATAGGGAAATATTCGGTTGTGTATTTATATGATATTCCCTATGTATTTTTATATGAAATTCGTGCTTAAACAACACTTTTGCATCTTGTAATTAAAATACAAATGCAGAATTTTTGCGGAAAATAATGAAATGGTCACTTTTAGCACTTTTCGGACAGTTTTTAGTGCTACCGGACATTGGTAATATATTAAACCAAACCTTTGTATTCCCATATAGGGTTTAATGTATATTTGATGTTGGACTTTCGTCTGAGTCCTAAAGATGTAATTTAGATGACTTATGCGGATCCTGAGTTTTCGTCAGCACACTAGTTTACTAGGTACTACTCTAGTTGTTTCGATGCATTGTTTACACTATTTCAAATGTAACAATTAAAAATGAATAATGTGCATCATAAATGAATATTCCATGAGTGTTCTAAGATGTATATCATGTAATCATGCAGTTCGAATATTCAAAACACATACTTGTATAATGTAAATCATTGCTTTAAATGTACATAAATTACCAGAAAGTGGCAGTTGTCACATTCTCCCCTTGTTATTGAGAATTTCGTCCCGAAATTCTTGCTTTGTTATTTGTTGTAGGATTCTTCAGAAACATGTGAGGATATTTGGCTTTAATTTGGTCTTCACGTTCCCAAGTATATTCGGGTCCGTGACGAGAGTTCCAACGAACTTTTACTAACTTGATACGACTTCTCCGTCTTTTCTGGACCTTCCAGTCCGTGACCTCAACAGGTTCTTCAGTGAATTGGAGTTTGTCGTCAATGTGAATTTCATCCGCAGGGATGATAACGGTATCTTGTGTTGGACTCTTTCTAAGATTCGACACATGAAACGTGTGGTGCACACTGCTAAGTTCATCTGATAACTTCAACTTGTAGGCAACAGTGCCAATCTTTTCTAAGATTTCAAATGGTCCAATGTAACGCGGGTTAAGCTTTCCACATTTACTGAACCTCGCTACGCCTTTCCAAGGCGAGACTTTTTGTGACAACTGGCACAAACCGGTAATTTCCGTACACTTTAATCATTATTTAATGATTGCAATTATGTGCTTAATTGTCAGCAATGTCTGAACACATGATTAAACAAGTGAATTCATGCACGTTGTATACTACAAAATATTGCTTTATGCATAAACGAGAGCGTTGCGTCAAAAATAATAGTAAACTCACCGGTAAGACACAATCTGTCAACAGAACTGCAGAAAGCAGTCAGACAATAAAATTGGAGCCTAGGTGTAGGTCCGACAACAAGAATGCATTAAAACCCAAGAGTACATACAAGGGTTAATATATATGCAATACGAAAGCAAAAATAAGCACTAAAAAGCACCCGAAACGCACTTTAAGTGCAGAATTTATATAATTCAGCATTTAGACATATAAATATTATGCAGAAATGTCGTTTTATTATCCAGAATATTTCCCTAAGTGTTGGGAATTGAAAGAGTATAAGAAAGGTACTTAAAAGACACTAAAAAGTGTAATTTAGCACTTTAACGAATCGGTATCTAACCGAACAACCGGACAATACCCGGAACACCAAAATAATGCTAGAAGCATTGTTTTTGTTTTTCTAAGCTAGTTAGGGTCCCCGAACACCCTAACACACTATATATTACTTAACATACCTAAACACCTAAATCTAATGCTTAGCTTGTAACTAGATTGTGAACTTGGAGTTGAAATGTAACCAAGACCCCCCCCCCCCCCATATGTTGGACGGTTGGGATACATAATCCCACATGGGATTTTGATCTCATATTTTATTAGATCATGTTTGTACTATCTAAGGCATATTATACAAGGGTTAAACCCAACATTTGGATATAAGTTAACACCAAGGGTTCCTAACTTCTCATTCTTTCACACACCAACACACACACTTCCTCCCTTCCTCTCTTGCTTGGTCACGGCCAAGAACATCCACCACACCACCATCCTTTTCAAGCTTCCATCTTCTATTCTAAGGTGCTATTAAGGTGTAAGAAGGTCGCTAACGAAGCCCGGTGCAAGCGGATCTTGAAGGACCTTCACCATTTGCTTATACCCACTCAACTTTCATCATTTTTCTTCCCTAGCCTTGTGCTAGTAGTAAGTGCTCTAAAACACCTTCTTGATCTTGTTTATGATGGTTAATAGATGATTTATTGGTTAAAAAGCAAGAACACACAATAAAATAACTAAAAGTCTTGAAAGAAAGATAAACTAGTTGGATAAAGAGTAGATATGTGTGTAAATCATGTGAATCTTGTATGATTGTTATTATTGGATGATTGTTGTTAGTAAAAACAAGATGGATCATCATCTAGACATACTAGTCCATGTTAGAAAGCATGAACTAGTAGGATGTAAAAGTTATAAAGTTAAAAGATGATGGATCCATCCATTCATAAGACATGAACTTGTGTAAAAGTAAATTTTCTTGTAAAATAAGACTCTAAACATGTAGATCTAAAGATCTACAAGTGGTTTTTCGGAAGAACCAAGCAAAAATATTAGTTTTGTTAAAACCCGGATCTTATCCGAACTAAAAGCATTTTAGTACATAAACAAGTGTGTAGACACTTGTGTCACAAGAAAAATTTAACAAAGAAATATTTTTGCGAATCTCGACTAGAAGTTGTGAAACTTCATATTCTTTAAAAATAAAGTTTTTAAGAAACTAAAATTATTTTTAAAGATGATAAGACTTACTAAATGTGCTAGTAAGTTACTACACATTTTTGTAAATATTCAAGTTCATGAAATGGAGAAATTAGTGACTATTGTTGATGATTATTGTTGATAATTGTTGTTGATGATCGATGACGAATTAAAAGAAAATAAACACATGTTTTGAAAACATGGGAAACGTCCATTTTTAGGGGAAACTCTATCAAAAATTTTATAAATTTTGGCACTTAGAAAAATATAAGTTTTTGAGAAACTTATTCCCTAAAAATGTATTTAAAAGTATTACCAAGGTTTCCCTAATTTTTGGTGATAAGAAATGGTGATTTTTCAAGAATAAAAATGGATATTAAGTATATATTTTTGAAAGAAATATATATATTATTTGATCACCAACTTTTGTGCTAAGTGTATATAGTATGTGTTATACGTGCTAGTGTATTAAGACTTAAAAATACACTAAATACTCATGAGGAGTAGAAATATAAAAATACACATACAACATACAAGATACATAATTCGGGTGCAAAGTGCAAAACACGAGATACTTCTATTAATTTTAGAGAAAATAATATAAGTAAGATACGTAGTTAAAAATATAGAATATTTTTAACACAAGAATATATACAAAAGAGAGTGACTGTACTTGTGCGACGCAAGTCTAGTGACTAACGTTAAGAAAACACGTATAGGTTACGACGTAAATTAAGCAAATCCGGTGAAGTTTACGACGCAAGGAACGCAAAGTTGTGAGTTCATGCTCCCCCTATTCTTTTAACTGTTTTCAAATCATGGCATTTGATGTTATTTTACGAGCATGTAGCATGTTTACTCTTCGTATGCAATGAGAACCTTTCATGATCACACCTCGTGCTTCCGCCGCAGAAAGGGGTGTGACAGATTGGTATCAGAGCTGCGATTGTAGTGAACCAGGATTCCTTCTCGAGTCTAGTCTACAATCTCTAGGATCCATTCACGAAAACAATTTTCAAAGAGTTTTCATTGCATAAAACGTCCCGCGACATCCACTACCTGAAACTGTCTACATGAGTCTAGAAAAGACACTACGAGACTTAGAGTGCACTTGAGTAGCACTTGTCGTTGACTAGAAATTACTTGCAATTATGTGTGATAATTAGCATATACTAGAAGTAGAATGTCACAAGTATACGTGACTTTACCTAAAAGCGATGGCCCATCTGAAGGAAGAGATACGAGGATGAAACGAACTGTGCGGACTGTGCAAGGAGTTACGTAATTATGGATGCATACATAATTATGGAATTCAGTGCACAGAAACCACAGCGAGTCTTGTCACGTATAGATTCCCTCAGTGCAAGCCTACTAAGTACTCTGCTAGAGTAATAATTGTTTGATGTCACTTATGTGGTATATATACCTGTGAATATATATGATACTACTGGCTAGTGTGACGATATCAAACAAATGATCAACCCTGTTGTGTTATGTTCTGTCAGAACATGGCACCCAGGAAAGCTGTGAATGCTCGCAATGATGATCAACCTCCACCTCCCCCACTGCCAAGAACTGCTGAAGAGCTGAACGCTCTACTGGAAGAAAGGATCTCCGCTGCTATCGCCCAATATGAGGCGAATCGTACTCAAGACAGTGGAGGACCAAGCAACGCTAGGCGTAATGGGAATGGAGATTCGTCTGGAGGAAACGCAGCTCAAGGTAACCTTAAAACAATTTACTAAGCATGAAGAAATTTATGAACGGTCCTTGTTTCATTATTTCTTCGATTGCTCATAAGTGAATTGGTTGGGTTAATTCCAGGCTGCACTTTCAAGCAGTTCCTCGACTGCAAGCCGATGAACTATGATGGCACAGGAGGTGCAGTAGCATTTGTGCACTGGACGGAGAAGACTGAAGCTACTCTCCGCATGAGCAAGTGTACCGTGGATCAACAAGTCACCTTTGCTACCGGGTTATTTGTCGATGAAGCTCTGACTTGGTGGAACCTGCAAGTCCAAACTTTGGGTGATGATGCTGCTTATGGCTTAACTTGGGAGGAACTGAAGGAAAGAATAAGAGAGAAGTACTGCTCTCGTTCTGAACTCCAAAGGCTGGAGACGGAGTTCTGGCACTTGACCATGGAAGGTGCCGACATTAATGGTTACACTCGAAGGTTCCACGATCTGTCTAGAGTACTTCCCTACATGGTGACTCCCGAATTCAAGCGCGTTGAACGCTACATTTGGGGACTGGCCTCAGAGTTTCGTGGCATGGTTACGTCGGCCAAACCACAAACAATCACCGAGGCTGTAACTCTGGCTGTCAGCCTTACTGAAGATTGTGTTCGTATGAAGAAGTTATCACTGAACCCAACAGAGAAGACCGAGACACATGCTGAGTCGTCCGGTGACAAAAACAGAAAGCATTCGAATCTGAACCAACCAACTCGTAACAACAAAGGTTTCAACAACAAGAAGCGTGACGCTAACCCGTCTCAGGAGGCGAAAACCCATGCAACCAAAGCATACCAAGGCTCCATGCCTAGATGCCAAAAATGTAAGTATCATCATGATGGAGCTTGTTGCATTCCAAGGTGCGACAAATGTGGTAAATTGGGTCATCAAACAGAAGACTGTTGGGGAAAAGGAAAGAACCGAAATGGAAACGGTGCTGGTAGCAAGAATGGTAACGGGAAAGGGCAGAACCAAGGATGCTTCAAGTGTGGAAGCAATGATCATTTCATGAAGAACTGCCCAGAGAGAAACAATGCTCAGGCTAGAGCATTTTTGATTGGAGCAAAGAACGCACGGGAGGACCCTAACGTGGTCACCGGTACGTTTCTCATTAACAATCACTTTGCATCCATATTATTTGACACTGGCGCCGATTATAGCTTCATGTCTGTGGACTTTAAACGCATACTCGGAATAGAATCTAGTAGATTAGAAATTCCTTATTCCATAGAACTAGCCAATGGTAAACTTGTTGAATCAGGCGAAGTTGTTAGAGGCTGCACACTAGAACTTGGTGAACGAAGATTTAGCATCGACCTCCTACCTATTCAATTGGGTAGCTTCGATGTAGTAGTCGGGATGGACTGGTTGTCCAAGAACAAAGCTGAAGTTATTTGTCATGAGAAAATCATTCGCATCCCTTTAGCGAATGGTGAAACTCTCATTGTGCATGGAGAAAAACGAGACGCGCCTCTTCGAATCATCAGTTGTATGAAGGCACAGAAGTGCTTGAGGAAAGGATGTGTCGCTTTCCTAGCACACGTTATAGACAAGAAGGCTGTGGAGCCAAAACTCGAAGACATTCCTGTGGTGAAGGAATTTCCTGATGTGTTCCCTAAAGATCTGCCAGGACTACCACCGCAACGACAGGTCGAATTCCGTATAGACTTGGTTCCAGGAGCTGCTCCTGTAGCCAAGGCACCCTATCGACTTGCACCATCCGAAATGCAAGAATTATCTACACAACTCCAGGAGTTGTTGGATAAAGGATTCATAAGGCCAAGCTTCTCGCCCTGGGGAGCTCCAGTATTATTCGTGAAGAAGGAGGATGGATCACTGCGGATGTGTATCGATTACAGGGAACTGAACAAGCTCACGATCAAGAATCGGTATCCGCTACCGAGGATTGATGACTTGTTTGATCAACTGCAAGGATCAAGCTACTATTCCAAGATCGACCTTCGATCTGGATACCATCAGCTGAGAATCCAAGATGAAAGCGTGCCAAAGATTGCATTCAGAACACGCTATGGGCACTACGAATTTCTTGTGATGCCATTTGGATTGACGAATGCGCCAGCGGTCTTTATGGACCTAATGAACCGCGTATGCAAACCATATCTCGATAAATTCGTGATTGTATTTATCAATGATATCCTGATTTACTCGTGAACGAAAGAAGAGCAAGAGCAACATCTCAGAACTATTCTGGAACTACTGAAGAAAGAGAAACTTTATGCAAAGTTCTCGAAATGCGTATTCTGGATTCGCGAAGTACAATTTCTTGGTCACGTGGTGAATGAGAAGGGCATTCATGTAGACCCGTCCAAGATTGAAGCAATAAAGAATTGGGAAGCTCCCAAGACCCCAACTGAAGTTCGACAATTTTTGGGCTTAGCGGGCTATTATCGGCGATTCATCGAGAATTTCTCAAAGATAGCTCAACCGCTAACGACCCTTACCCAGAAAGACAAGAAATGCGACTGGGGTCACAAACAGGAAGAAGCCTTTCAGCTACTTAAGAACAAGCTCTGCGATGCACCGATACTATCGTTACCCGAAGGCACTGAAGACTTCGTGGTATATTGCGACGCCTCACGACAAGGCTTGGGTTGCGTGCTCATGCAACGCCAAAAAGTCATCGCTTATGCTTCGAGACAACTGAAGGTTCACGAGAGAAATTACACCACGCACGACTTGGAACTAGGTGCAGTGGTATTCGCCTTGAAGATTTGGCGACATTATTTATATGGTACTCGATGTACAATTTTCACAGATCACAAAAGCTTGCAACACATATTTGATCAGAAGGAATTGAATATGCGCCAGCGACGTTGGGTCGAGCTGCTGAACGATTATGACTGTGAGATTAAGTACCATCCTGGAAAGGCAAACGTTGTAGCGGACGCGTTGAGCCGAAAAGAAAGGGTTAAGACCCAAAGAGTTCGAGCATTGGAAATGACGATTCGAACGAACCTCACTGCACGCATTCGGGATGCACAACAAGAAGCTCTTAAATAAGAGAACCGTAAAGCTGAATACCTACGGGGTATGCTGAAATACATGGTGCCAAACGAAGAGGGAGCCTTATACTTCAAGAAGCGTATTTGGGTTCCACTCTATGGTGGCATACGAGAAGTCATCCTTAATGAAGCCCACAAATCTAGATATTCGATCCATCCAGGATCGGACAAAATGTATCAAGACTTGAAAGAGTACTATTGGTGGCTGAGACTCAAAAGCGACGTTGCTGTTTATGTTGGAAAATGCCTAACCTGTGCCAAGGTTAAGGCAGAATATCAGAAACCGTCCGGCCTACTACAACAACCAGAGATTCCCGAGTGGAAGTGGGAACAAATCTCGATGGACTTCATAACGAAATTACCCAAGACCCCGAGAGGGCACGATATGATATGGGTAATAGTCGATCGATTAACGAAGTATGCGCACTGTGACAACCCGTGATTTACGGCTCTTAATTACGTGATTAACAGGTGATTAACGCATTAATTAATAATGTTTGAGACGCAAATTAACCTAATTAGGCCTTTGGAGTGCCTAGGAACGTATATCCGACTTTACAATGCGCAAACGGTGGTTTACAGAGAAGCATGTGAAACGTTAAACGGCAACGGATTGATACCGTACAGGATACTGACAACGCCGACAAACATTAAACATTTTACGCTATATTTAGCCTCGTAATTAGTTTTAGTGACTACAGTCGAAACCGGATCCAAAAACGGATTAAAGGCGGCACCGATGGAATTCTTCGCGATTATTATCGTAATCAACGAACGGGCGTGCAAACAACGACTACCGACCGTATTTTTGTGTATTTTATCTTTTGATGATAAACGGAGTTCGGGTTTTGACAACGGGTCTCGTAGGATTTACGGGCCACTTTCACACGAGATGGGCTTGTGGGCCCTGGGCCCAAGCCCAAAACCCACAAGCCTCAACCTGCACATAAATTAGATCTTTTCTACTAGATTTTCAGCTTGAAAATCTTATCAAATCCATAGCAAATCTTACCAAAATCTTGCCCAAATATTTTGCCTAGATCTCCATGAGATCTCTTAGATCTATTTACCCACAAGGCTTAAACTACAACTTCTATAAATAAACACACAAACATAACCCTTGAATTCATCCACAATATGCAGACCACAAATACACATACAAGAAACAATCACTTCGTCTTTTTTCTATCTCTATCTCTCTCGAATACATACACAGACAACACAAAAATGCTTCTCCTTTAATTCATCTTGTAAGAAACCCAAACACAGAAACCTTTTTACTCTCCTTCCCTCCTTCTCGATTTTAACCTACACACATAGATCACATATTACTCTCATCTCCTCTCTCAAGCTCAATCAACAACTCAGGTACCCCCCACCCCCCCGGTTAATAAAAGCACGGCCACCACCACCGTCTGGTGGTGGCAGCAACGGTACAACGAGAGAGAGAGAGAGAGAGAGACAGAAGGAACAGAGGAGAGAGAGAGAACCGGTGGCGCACGGCGACGCGGCGTCGGGCAGAGGAAGAGATCGAGAGAGATGGGAGCTGTAGAGAGAGAAGACAGAGACGATTGGAGGAGATCCGCCGCCGTCAACGGTGGCGTGGCGGCAGTCGGTGTCGCAGGTCAGACATGTTTCGGTAAGGAACCTCCTCTTTTTCGTTCATTTTGTATCTTCTTCGAAGATTTGACGAATAATGATGTTAATGCTGTTCGGTTATTCGAGATCGGTTCAAGTTTTCAGATCGGGTTTTTTTTCAGATTCGGTTCTAATTTGGTTCCGGGTTCACCTTCGGTACGGATTGGTTCGGGTTCCGGGTCAGATTCAAGAGGGTTCGGGAATTACAAGACGATACGAGTGGAGACTCGGGTTAACGGTCAACCACGGCCAGATTTCGGGTCAACAAGTCAACGGTTCGGTCAACCGTGGTCAAAGCCAGATTCGGGTTCGGTCAACTGGTCAACACGGATTGAACCCGGTCAAAACGCAGTCAACTCAAAGACCCGGTAAAGATTTAAACGCGCGAAAGTTTTATTTATATTGCTAGACATTTTATGGTTACGCGAACCGAGCTCGAACCATCGTTATACGTTTAGTGATTTATTTATGTTTTGAAATTTTGACGAAACTATATACTGTCGATCACATAGCGTTGAATTATTGTTGATTGAATTTTGAAAATATAACGACACTTTAAGTTGTCGGGGCCGTCCAAAAATAGAGGAAACTCTGCCCGTTTTTCGAGAAACACCTTTAAACACGACACGTATTATTTTTCAATAACGACGCTTAACGAAATTCGAGTTTTTAATATTTCAAACCTTGATATTTCCTAACGCTTTTACAAATAAATATGATGTTATATTTATTTCGAACGTCGTTAATTCGTATCCTTTTACAAAATAAATATAGATTATATATTTATTTCGAATATCAAACAACACGACTTTGTTGTATAAAATCAATATAGTTGTATATTTATTTCAAACACGCGGAATCTTTTATAAAATAAATATAACTTTTTATATTTATTTCGAACGCCTAAACGGCATATACGTATATTTTTGGCAAATATACACAAGACGTGATATATATAATACAAGTTATTATATATTACTTTCATACGCAACGCAATTTATGATACAAGTTTGTTATATGATATCTTCATAGAAATATTCTTTTATAAACGTATGACTACTCGAGACGGCCAACACACATACAACGATATATTTATATTTTTATATAAATATTTATTTGTTTTTAAATCTCTCGAGAATCAAGTCTTTTCGAGACTTATTGATTACTTACGACCTTAAGCGAAACTAAACGAGTATAACTTACTCATTTTCGTTTAGTCAATAACTTACCGTCGAATCGTTCGACTAACGTTTCGGTAGAGCTCGGTGACATGTAGTTAGTTACTACGTTTATTTAGAAACTTATAAGATATTCCGTGTTAGGAATATTGTAGAATGCACGCTAGCGAGTCTCATCTTGGAAACGACATCACGAAGTCGTAAATAGCTAGCTTTGCACAGGAATATTCAGGTGAGTTCATAACCCCACTTTTTTACGGCTTTACATTTTTATAAATGTTTTCGGGGTGGAAAACATGCACGTTTTGCAAAAACTTACAAAGTTTAGAACAAACGCAAATCTCGTATTTCTAAATCATATTACGAAGGGATTTCGAGGAACACAAATGAATTACGAAAGGTTATACTAAACATACCGGTTTTTACAAAAACAAATGCTTATTTTTGAAATGTGAATGACATTCGGCCAGGGTGACCGGGGATTTGGTTAGGGTAACCAGGAAATCTGGTCAGGGTGACCAGGAATCTGGTCAGGGTGACCAGGGATTTATTTTATACATGGTATGGTTAGCGTAAGGAGGGTTATTACTTAGATCATGTGAGTGGGTAGGCGGGAACTGGAGGCCATTAATCCTCATTGTAGGACCGAGGGACGTAAGCGGTAGATCTATCTGGGTGTAGCGAGCCCAACCCCAGGCCCAGCAGAACGGACCTCGGGGTGACTTTGTGCCCAACGCAAAATCCGCTAGGTTTGAGTCTTCCTACTTGCACTTCACACATATCAATGGCCTTGCAAACCATTGGTGATCTCTTTTTCCTTATCTGCTACATACCAGGGATTTTATACTTACGAAACATACTTGTTCATACAAATTAACTACCATGTTTTATATAAATTCAAAAGCAATATGCGGGTATGGAGTCAAGGTCAGGGTGGGCATTGACGGTTATGTGAACATTACAAATACATGACTTTACAAATACATGGTTTTATGAACATAACGTGTTACAAACACAACGTTTCCATATGACTTGGCAAGAAAATGATTTTAAATTCATTTTCTCAATACTATTTCAAAAACCGGTTATTCCAAAGATTTATTTCAAACCTTTCACAACTCAAAAGATTTATTTCAAATCTTTTACAAACAAACTATGAACTCGCTCAACTTTTTGTTGATTTTTCTCGCATGTTCTTTCTCAGGTTGCATTTTAAGACAAGGCATGGTTGGAATAGGAGAACCATTGGAGACTCGAGTACTTAGCAGGCGTTCAATTTCTAGAAAGTCTTTGCTATATTTGCTTCCGCTGTACAATGACGATACCAGTCCAGTCACGCCGATGCTCTGATATTTCGGGGTGTGACAGATTGGTATCAGAGCTATAGGTTACAGCGAATAGGGTTTTCTATAAAGATACCTTGGCTCTAACCTCACTTTCCTCTGGGAACTTAGACTATTAAGACGTTGAATACATACAGAACGCCCAGTACTCGAATATGGTCTCTCCAACCGTTGCCTAAAAGCAAACAGTCAAAATTTTGTTTTCAAAGATACGCTATTGTGGTGTTTTACACACGGTACACGAAACGATTACATACAGTACACAACACTCTGAGAGTTTAGGAAACATGCATTTAAAACCTTCGGAAAAGGGAATTCAGTCGGGTGGCTGGATCTGGTCTGAGAGACTAGGAGATTCAGTCTGAGAGGCTGGGAGGATAGTCTAGTGGGACTAGGAGATTCAGTCTGAGAGGCTGGGAGGATAGTCTAGTGGGACTAGGAGATTCAGTCTGAGAGGCTGGGAGGACAGTCTAGTGGGACTAGGGAGTCAGTCTGGGAGACTGGGAAAATTGTCTAGTGGGACTAGGGAGTCAGTCTGGGAGGCTGGGAGGCTAGTGGGACTAGGAGGACTATTTGATTGCTTATTGGTTATTTGTGCATGTGTGTGTTTATTAAAGGTCATCACGTAGGAACCGCGAATATTAACTCGGGCACACACTATTATCCATATTGTCTATGATATTTTAACTTCCCGAGCAGGCAGCCTACGCATAACGAAACGCTAGTGCACGACAATACATGAAACTCAAACTTTACGTCAACGGATGTCGAAGTACATCACATTCTACGCAGAACGTAACGCTAGTGCACAGGTATATGTGAAACTTAAGCTATACATCAACGGAGGTTGAAGTACGACACATACGACTATCGAGGCGAGGCCTTTGAGAAGGAACGATGACGCAAATTTAACGACGACGCTAGATCCCTGTCAGCAGGAGAACTAACGATCAGGAAACGACAACTTGTCACGCGATCCTGCAACGACACGAATCACGCCAGGGAGGAGACTATTGTCTCCGCATCCCCCCCCACCTAACTAATGACGAATACGCTATGTTCGACATTCCATGGTAATGTCACCTAACAATTGGTCGTCACACGAAACCCCAGGTAAAGTTCTCAAATTTCTTTATTGAAATTTCGAATTTCACACTTACTGAGTAGATTTTCGTATCTCTACTCCTCTTAATGGTCATTGTATCACGATCATTTCTTTACAAGTTACATACATGGTTTTTCGTTGTAACCATGCCTAAAGTTTTCTTGTCAATACATATATTTTCGGATTGCGCTAAAACCAAGTTCGATTATTTGAACTTCTGCATTACACATACTCAATTCAAGATACCATATGATGTATTGAAGACATCATATTCAAATTCGTTTTAACAAGAGTTTCATTTGTTCCAAGTCGTAGTAGACTTGTTTGGTCTACGACTCCAATAAGTCATTTGTTGATTTCGACACCTTGTGGTGGTGTATTCATTAACTTGAAGCTTGTGCTAAACTCGTTTACACATCTCATACACAGATTTAATTATTGAATTGCTTTAAATCCGCTTTGGTTTATCACATTACAACAGTCTTAATACAATAGTGTGTTAAGACAATGGTACACAAATTCATTTTATATTCTGGTGTACCTCATAACGGTTCTTTCAACATCGATCGAATGCTTTGCGACATTCATTGCTTCTTCACCTTCGATCGAAAACATTATTTCTTTGATGTTCAAATTTCAATTGAAAATTCTATGATGTCATTTGAAACGAACTTTCGGATTCACCTTATTACGCTTTCATTTGACTTCAAACACGGTGAATTTGTTTGATCACCGCTATTATTGAATTATTTCAATCACTACGACACCTTGTGGTGTCAGTACAAACTTGTAGCTTGGGCTAATTATGATTGAGCGTTTTATGCAAAACACAGGTGATACTTGTTCGATCACCTCTATTATTAAATTGTTTCATTCATTGCGACACCTTGTGGCGTCGGTATAACTTGCAGCTTGCGCTGATCACGATCGAGCGTTTCATGCAAACTAGTACATTTGAGGTTGTTGATTCTAAGTTCATCTAGTGGATGTTATTGCTTCTAGAACTCATTTACATGTTATAAACATTCATATGGAATTCGATTGGTCGAAGTTCCTGTTCATTGTTGGATTCTTGTTAACTTAGTCGCACTGGTGACTGTATCATTATGTCTCGTTTCCTTTGACATCAATTACTGAGACACATTGCTTTTAAACCGTTGGGTTCTTATTGTTGAGGAATGTCATGATTCGGATAAGTCTTGTTTCGATTACGCGGTCATTCACTTTGTTATTATTCGGACTTACCTGCAAACAACACAATTCTGAGGGGATAACATAGTCTAAATTTCGAGGACGAAATTTTTGTAACAGGGGGAGAATGTGACAACCCGTGATTTACGGCTCTTAATTACGTGATTAACAGGTGATTAACGCATTAATTAATAATGTTTGAGACGCAAATTAACCTAATTAGGCCTTTGGAGTGCCTAGGAACGTATATCCGACTTTACAATGCGCAAACGGTGGTTTACAGAGAAGCATGTGAAACGTTAAACGGCAACGGATTGATACCGTATAGGATACTGACAACGCCGACAAACATTAAACATTTTACGCTATATTTAGCCTCGTAATTAGTTTTAGTGACTACAGTCGAAACCGGATCCAAAAACGGATTAAAGGCGGCACCGATGGAATTCTTCGCGATTATTATCGTAATCAACGAACGGGCGTGCAAACAACGACTACCGACCGTATTTTTGTGTATTTTATCTTTTGATGATAAACGGAGTTCGGGTTTTGACAACGGGTCTCGTAGGATTTACGGGCCACTTTCACACGAGATGGGCTTGTGGGCCCTGGGCCCAAGCCCAAAACCCACAAGCCTCAACCTGCACATAAATTAGATCTTTTCTACTAGATTTTCAGCTTGAAAATCTTATCAAATCCATAGCAAATCTTACCAAAATCTTGCCCAAATATTTTGCCTAGATCTCCATGAGATCTCTTAGATCTATTTACCCACAAGGCTTAAACTACAACTTCTATAAATAAACACACAAACATAACCCTTGAATTCATCCACAATATGAAGACCACAAATACACATACAAGAAACAAGCACTTCATCTTTTTTCTATCTCTATCTCTCTCGAATACATACACAGACAACACAAAAATGCTTCTCCTTTAATTCATCTTGTAAGAAACCCAAACACAGAAACCTTTTTACTCTCCTTCCCTCCTTCTCGATTTTAACCTACACACATAGATCACATATTACTCTCATCTCCTCTCTCAAGCTCAATCAACAACTCAGGTACCCCCCACCCCCCCGGTTAATAAAAGCACGGCCACCACCACCGTCTGGTGGTGGCAGCAACGGTACAACGAGAGAGAGAGAGAGAGAGAGACAGAAGGAACAGAGGAGAGAGAGAGAACCGGTGGCGCACGGCGACGCGGCGTCGGGCAGAGGAAGAGATCGAGAGAGATGGGAGCTGTAGAGAGAGAAGACAGAGACGATTGGAGGAGATCCGCCGCCGTCAACGGTGGCGTGGCGGCAGTCGGTGTCGCAGGTCAGACATATTTCGGTAAGGAACCTCCTCTTTTTCGTTCATTTTGTATCTTCTTCGAAGATTTGACGAATAATGATGTTAATGCTGTTCGGTTATTCGAGATCGGTTCAAGTTTTCAGATCGGGTTTTTTTTCAGATTCGGTTCTAATTTGGTTCCGGGTTCACCTTCGGTACGGATTGGTTCGGGTTCCGGGTCAGATTCAAGAGGGTTCGGGAATTACAAGACGATACGAGTGGAGACTCGGGTTAACGGTCAACCACGGCCAGATTTAGGGTCAACAAGTCAACGGTTCGGTCAACCGTGGTCAAAGCCAGATTCGGGTTCGGTCAACTGGTCAACACGGATTGAACCCGGTCAAAACGCAGTCAACTCAAAGACCCGGTAAAGATTTAAACGCGCGAAAGTTTTATTTATATTGCTAGACATTTTATGGTTACGCGAACCGAGCTCGAACCATCGTTATACGTTTAGTGATTTATTTATGTTTTGAAATTTTGACGAAACTATATACTGTCGATCACATAGCGTTGAATTATTGTTGATTGAATTTTGAAAATATAACGACACTTTAAGTTGTCGGGGCCGTCCAAAAATAGAGGAAACTCTGCCCGTTTTTCGAGAAACACCTTTAAACACGACACGTATTATTTTTCAATAACGACGCTTAACGAAATTCGAGTTTTTAATATTTCAAACCTTGATATTTCCTAACGCTTTTACAAATAAATATGATGTTATATTTATTTCGAACGTCGTTAATTCGTATCCTTTTACAAAATAAATATAGATTATATATTTATTTCGAATATCAAACAACACGACTTTGTTGTATAAAATCAATATAGTTGTATATTTATTTCAAACACGCGGAATCTTTTATAAAATAAATATAACTTTTTATATTTATTTCGAACGCCTAAACGGCATATACGTATATTTTTGGCAAATATACACAAGACGTGATATATATAATACAAGTTATTATATATTACTTTCATACGCAACGCAATTTATGATACAAGTTTGTTATATGATATCTTCATAGAAATATTCTTTTATAAACGTATGACTACTCGAGACGGCTAACACACATACAACGATATATTTATATTTTTATATAAATATTTATTTGTTTTTAAATCTCTCGAGAATCAAGTCTTTTCGAGACTTATTGATTACTTACGACCTTAAGCGAAACTAAACGAGTATAACTTACTCATTTTCGTTTAGTCAATAACTTACCGTCGAATCGTTCGACTAACGTTTCGGTAGAGCTCGGTGACATGTAGTTAGTTACTACGTTTATTTAGAAACTTATAAGATATTCCGTGTTAGGAATATTGTAGAATGCACGCTAGCGAGTCTCATCTTGGAAACGACATCACGAAGTCGTAAATAGCTAGCTTTGCACAGGAATATTCAGGTGAGTTCATAACCCCACTTTTTTACGGCTTTACATTTTTATAAATGTTTTCGGGGTGGAAAACATGCACGTTTTGCAAAAACTTACAAAGTTTAGAACAAACGCAAATCTCGTATTTCTAAATCATATTACGAAGGGATTTCGAGGAACACAAATGAATTACGAAAGGTTATACTAAACATACCGGTTTTTACAAAAACAAATGCTTATTTTTGAAATGTGAATGACATTCGGCCAGGGTGACCGGGGATTTGGTTAGGGTAACCAGGAAATCTGGTCAGGGTGACCAGGGATTTATTTTATACATGGTATGGTTAGCGTAAGGAGGGTTATTACTTAGATCATGTGAGTGGGTAGGCGGGAACTGGAGGCCATTAATCCTCATTGTAGGACCGAGGGACGTAAGCGGTAGATCTATCTGGGTGTAGCGAGCCCAACCCCAGGCCCAGCAGAACGGACCTCGGGGTGACTTTGTGCCCAACGCAAAATCCGCTAGGTTTGAGTCTTCCTACTTGCACTTCACACATATCAATGGCCTTGCAAACCATTGGTGATCTCTTTTTCCTTATCTGCTACATACCAGGGATTTTATACTTACGAAACATACTTGTTCATACAAATTAACTACCATGTTTTATATAAATTCAAAAGCAATATGCGGGTATGGAGTCAAGGTCAGGGTGGGCATTGACGGTTATGTGAACATTACAAATACATGACTTTACAAATACATGGTTTTATGAACATAACGTGTTACAAACACAACGTTTCCATATGACTTGGCAAGAAAATGATTTTAAATTCATTTTCTCAATACTATTTCAAAAACCGGTTATTCCAAAGATTTATTTCAAACCTTTCACAACTCAAAAGATTTATTTCAAATCTTTTACAAACAAACTATGAACTCGCTCAACTTTTTGTTGATTTTTCTCGCATGTTCTTTCTCAGGTTGCATTTTAAGACAAGGCATGGTTGGAATAGGAGAACCATTGGAGACTCGAGTACTTAGCAGGCGTTCAATTTCTAGAAAGTCTTTGCTATATTTGCTTCCGCTGTGCAATGACGATACCAGTCCAGTCACGCCGATGCTCTGATATTTCGGGGTGTGACACGCACTTCCTACCGATCCGAGAAAAAGACAGCACTGGAAAGCTTGCTGAAATATACTTAAGAGAAATTGTGGCACGACATGGAGTGCCAATCTCATTCATTTCAGACAGAGATGGACGCTTTATCTCAAGAATCTGGCAATCATTTCAGGAAGCCTTTCGATCTCAGTTAGATCTAAGCACGGCATTCCATCCGCAAACAGACGGCCAGAGCGAACGGACGATACAAACGTTAGAAGATATGCTTCGCGCATGTGTCATGGATCTAGGCGGCAGCTGGGATACTCATCTACCTTTAGTTGAGTTTTCCTACAATAACAGCTATCATACGAGCATAAAAGCCGCGCCGTTCGAAGCTCTGTATGGCCGCAAATGCCGATCGCCCTTATGTTGGGCAGATGCCGGAGATAAACGTATGGTTGGTCCTGAACTTGTACAAGAGACAACCGACAAGATTGCGCAGATCCGAGAGCGCATTAAGGCGGCTTGAGATCGACAAAAGAGCTACGCCGATCCGAAAAGGAAATCAGTAGAATTCAAGGTGGGAGACAAAGTGTTGTTAAAAGTCTCACCATGGAAGGGCGTAGTCAGATTTGGAAAGCGTGGAAAGCTGAATCCACGATATATCGGACCATTCAGAATATTGAAGAAAATTGGTTCCGTGGCATACAAGTTGGAGTTACCGGAAGAACTTAATGGAGTACATGATACGTTTCATGTATCCAACCTGAAGAAGGGTCCAACACAAGAAAACGTGATCATCCCGATGGATGAAGTGCATATTGATGAAGCCCTCCGATTTACAGAACAACCCGTTGAGGTTACCGACTGGAAAGTCAACAAGACCAGGAGGAGCAGCGTAAAACTTGTCAAGGTACGTTGGAGCTCTAAGCACGGACCCGAGTACACATGGGAATGTGAAGACCAGTACAAGAAAAAGTATCCCCACCTATTCAAGAAGACTCCAGCGAGAGTTAGTTCAGCCTGAATTTCGGGACGAAATTCTTTTAACGGGGGGAGACTGTGACAACTGGCACAAACCGGTAATTTCCGTACACTTTAATCATTATTTAATAATTGCAATTATGTGCTTAATTGTCAGCAATGTCTGAACACATGATTAAACAAGTGAATTCATGCACGTTGTATACTACAAAATATTGCTTTATGCATAAACGAGAGCGTTGCGTCAAAAATAATAGTAAACTCACCGGTAAGACACAATCTGTCAACAGAACTGCAGAAAGCAGTCAGACAATAAAATTGGAGCCTAGGTGTAGGTCCGACAACAAGAATGCATTAAAACCCAAGAGTACATACAAGGGTTAATATATATGCAATACGAAAGCAAAAATAAGCACTAAAAAGCACCCGAAACGCACTTTAAGTGCAGAATTTATATAATTCAGCAATAAATCAGCATTTAGACATATAAATATTATGCAGAAATGTCGTTTTATTATCCAGAATATTTCCCTAAGTGTTGGGAATTGAAAGAGTACAAGAAAGGTACTTAAAAGACACTAAAAAGTGTAATTTAGCACTTTAACGAATCGGTATCTAACCGAACAACCGGACAATACCCGGAACACCAAAATAATGCTAGAAGCATTGTTTTTGTTTTTCTAAGCTAGTTAGGGTCCCCGAACACCCTAACACACTATATATTACTTAACATACCTAAACACCTAAATCTAATGCTTAGCTTGTAACTAGATTGTGAACTTGGAGTTGAAATGTAACCAAGACCCCCCCCCCCCCCCATATGTTGGACGGTTGGGAGACATAATCCCAGATGGGATTTTGATCTCATATTTTATTAGATCATGTTTGTACTATCTAAGGCATATTATACAAGGGTTAAACCCAACATTTGGATATAAGTTAACACCAAGGGTTCCTAACTTCTCATTCTTTCACACACCAACACACACACTTCCTCCCTTCCTCTCTTGCTTGGTCACGACCAAGAACATCCACCACACCACCATCCTTTTCAAGCTTCCATCTTCTATTCTAAGGTGCTATTAAGGTGTAAGAAGGTCGCTAACGAAGCCCGGTGCAAGCGGATCTTGAAGGACCTTCACCATTTGCTTTTACCCACTCAACTTTCATCATTTTTCTTCCCTAGCTTTGTGCTAGTAGTAAGTGCTCTAAAACACCTTCTTGATCTTGTTTATGATGGTTAATAGATGATTTATTGGTTAAAAAGCAAGAACACACAAGAAAATAACTAAAAGTCTTGAAAGAAAGATAAACTAGTTGGATAAAGAGTAGATATGTGTGTAAATCATGTGAATCTTGTATGATATTTATTATTTGATGATTGTTGTTAGTAAAAACAAGATGGATCATCATCTAGACATACTAGTCCATGTTAGAAAGCATGAACTAGTAGGATGTAAAAGTTATAAAGTTAAAAGATGATGGATCCATCCATTCATAAGACATGAACTTGTGTAAAAGTAAATTTTCTTGTAAAATAAGACTCTAAACATGTAGATCTAAAGATCTACAAGTGGTTTTTCGGAAGAACCAAGCAAAAATATTAGTTTTGTTAAAACCCGGATCTTATCCGAACTAAAAGCATTTTAGTACATAAACAAGTGTGTAGACACTTGTGTCACAAGAAAAATTTAACAAAGAAATATTTTTGCGAATCTCGACTAGAAGTTGTGAAACTTCATATTCTTTAAAAATAAAGTTTTTAAGAAACTAAAATTATTTTTAAAGATGATAAGACTTACTAAATGTGCTAGTAGGTTACTACACATTTTTGTAAATATTCAAGTTCATGAAATGGAGAAATTAGTGACTATTGTTGATGATTATTGTTGATAATTGTTGTTGATGATCAATGACGATTTAAAAGAAAATAAACACATGTTTTGAAAACATGGGAAACGTCCATTTTTAGGGGAAACTCTGTCAAAAATTTTATAAATTTTGGCACTTAGAAAAATATAAGTTTTTGAGAAACTTATTCCCTAAAAATGTATTTAAAAGTATTACCAAGGTTTCCCTAATTTTTGGTGATAAGAAATGGTGATTTTTCAAGAATAAAAATGGATATTAAGTATATATTTTTGAAAGAAAAATATATATTATTTGATGACCAACTTTTGTGCTAAGTGTATATAGTATGTGTTATATGTGCTAGTGTATTAAGACTTAAAAATACACTAAATACTCATGAGGAGTAGAAATATAAAAATACACATACAACATACAAGATACATAATTCGGGTGCAAAGTGCAAAACACGAGATACTTCTATTAATTTTAGAGAAAATAATATAAGTAAGATACGTAGTTAAAAATATAGAATATTTTTAACACAAGAATATATACAAAAGAGAGTGACTGTACTTGTGCGACGCAAGTCTAGTGACTAACGTTAAGAAAACGCGTATAGGTTACGACGTAAATTAAGCAAATCCGGTGAAGTTTACGACGCAAGGAACGCAAAGTTGTGAGTTCATGCTCCCCCTTTTCTTTTAACTGTTTTCAGTTTTTATAACTTCGGGGGTGAAATACATGTACAAAAGTACAATATTTATAAATGGTATGATATAAATATAAGAAGTACACTTGGTGAGAACGAGAACCAAGTGTGACAAAATATAAGATAATAAGAAACGCACTTGGTGAGGACGAGAACCAAGTTGGATGCGTTATGAGAAATGATAAAAAGAAACGCGCTTGGTGAGGACGAGAACCAAGTTGGATGCGTTATGAGAAATGATAAAAAGAAACGCGCTTGGTGAGGACGAGAACCAAGTAGGATGCGTTATGAGAAATAGTGTCACGAATAGGGTACAGAAGCACCATTAATCGTGTACATACTTAGACCGCAGAACAAAAGGTTAGATCTAACGGGTGCCTGGCAGCCACACTCTCGGTGAGGGCGAGAATCGAGTAGTGCTTTTGTGTCTCAGAATATACCAATTAAATGCCTTAGGTTTGGTGACTTCCTATGTCGTGTCACACGTTAATGGCTTTGCAACCCATTAACAATCCTGATATTTACAGAAATACTGTATTTATATAAAATTCATACCATACTAGAATTGATATATAACTTGAAGTACGTGGGGTACTCAAGAAAATTGATATATAACTTGACGTACGTGGGGTACTCAAGAAAATTGATATACAACTTGAAGTACGTGGAGTACTCAAGAAAAACTTGATTTATTCACAACTATGTTTTTATACAAAGTATACAAACGTAAAATACAAAACTGCATGAATTCACACCAACTTTATGTTGACGTTTTTCCAAAAACTCACATGTATTTCAGGTAACTAGGATGGATATGCGCGCGGTCTTGCTTATGCTCGTGGATGTCGCTTGTGTTTAACTTTAAATAAAGTTGTAAACTTTTAAGACAATGTTTTAAGCTGTCTAGCGATGTAAACGCTAAACTTATGTTTTCAAATCATGGTATTTGATGTTATTTTACGAGCATGTAGCATGTTTACTCTTCGTATGCAATGAGAACCTTTCATGATCACACCTCGTGCTTCCGCCGCAGAAAGGGGTGTGACACTTTTAACAAGACTTTGTCTCCGACCTCGAAAGATAATTGTTTTCACTTTTTGTTTGCGTAGCTCTTTTATCGATCGCGAGCCGCCTTGATACGGTCTCTGATCTGGAAGATTTTATCTGTAGTCTTTTGGACTAACTCCGGACCAATTAACTGACTATCGCCTGTTTCCGCCCAACATAGCGGAGAGCGACACTTTCGACCATAAAGAGCTTCAAACGGTGCAGCTTGTATACTAGTATGGTAGCTGTTATTGTAGGAAAACTCCACTAAAGGTAGATGAGTATCCCAATTGCCGCCTAAATCCATAACACATGCACGAAGCATATCTTCGAGTGTTTGGATCGTCCGTTCGCTCTGGCCGTCAGTTTGTGGATGAAAGGCCGTATTTAGATTCAATTGAGATCCAAAGGCTTGTTGAAATGATTTCCAAACAAAACGACCGTCTCGGTCCGAAATGATTGAAACAGGCACTCCATGACGAGCCACTATTTCTCTGAGATAGATTTCCGCTAGTTTCTCGGTACTATCCTTCTCTCGAATTGGTAAGAAGTGTGCGGACTTTGTCAATCTATCGACGATTACCCAAATCATGTCATGGCCTTTTGAGGTCCTGGGTAACTTCGTAATGAAGTCCATCGATATTTGTTCCCATTTCCAAGAGGGAATCTCGGGTTGTTGTAGTAAACCCGACGGTTTCTGATACTCTGCCTTGACCTTCGCGCAGGTCAAGCATTTCCCGACATAGATAGCAATATCCTTTTTGAGGTTAGGCCACCAATAGTACTCCTTTAAATCTTGGTACATCTTATCTGATCCAGGATGGATCGAGTACTTTGACCTATGTGCTTCCTCAAAAATAAGATCTCGGAGGCCTCCAAAGAATGGAACCCAAATTCTACCTGCAACGTACAAAGTTCCATCCTTCTTTGGCACTAACCGTTTTTCCATGCCTCGAAACGATTCTGCTAGAATAGGCTCTTCCTTGAGCGCTTCTTGTTGTGCATTATGAATTCGTGCGGTAAGATCTGTGTGAATCGTCATTTCTAGTGCTCGCACTCTTAGTGTTTTAACTCGTTCCTTGCGGCTCAAGGCGTCTGCTACCACGTTCGCCTTGTCCGGATGGTACTTGATTTCACAATCATAATCGTTCAATAATTCAAACCAACGTCGCTGACGCATATTTAATTCTTTTTGGTTGAATATGTGTTGTAGACTTCTATGATCTGTGAAAATAGTACACTGTGTACCATATAAATAATGCCGCCAAATTTTCAAAGCAAATACCACCGCGCCTAACTCTAGGTCGTGAGTGGTATAGTTCTTCTCATGAACTTTCAGTTGGCGAGAAGCGTACGCGATAACCTTTTCACGTTGCATGAGTACACAACCTAACCCTTGATGCGAAGCATCACAGTATACAACAAAGTCATCGGTGCAGTCGGGTAATGATAAAATTGGTCCAATGCACAACTTGTCTTTCTGTGTGAGGGAGGTTAGCGGTTGGGCAATCTTAGAAAAATACTCAATAAATCTTTGATAATATCCCGCTAATCCCAAAAATTGTCGGGCTTCAGTTTGAGTCTTGGGCTCTTCCCAATTTTTAATTGCTTCAATCTTGGATGGTCTACATGTATGCCTTTCTCGTTCACTATATGCCTGAGAAATTGTACTTCGCGAATCCAAAATTCGCACTTGGAAAATTTCGCGTATAGTTTCTCCTTCTTTAGCAGCTCCAAAATGGTTCTCAAATGTTGTTCGTGTTCATCAGTCGATCGAGAGTATATTAATATGTCATCAATAAATACTATGACATTTGTCGGGGTACGGCTTGCACACACGATTCATTAAATCCATGAAGATCACTGTTGCTTTTGTTAAACCAAAAGGCATAATTGAGAAACTCGTAATAACTATAACGGGTTTTAAAAGCCGTTTTCGGTATGCTTTCCTCATGAATTCATAACTGATGATACTCTGATCGTAAGTCTATCTTGGAGTAGAAGCTAGAATCTTTCATAAACCATTTAAGTTAGTTAGAAATTCATTTTTAACATGATTTAGAAATATGAATTTTCATTCATCGAAATGTTGTGCACTTTTGCAAAACTTGCATGTCTTTCCACCCCCCAAAACCTTTATAAAGATGTATAATGGTAAAGAGTGGGGGTTATAAACTCACAGCATCCTTATTCGGTCAACTACAAGGTTCAGAAGGTGTTAACCGATATGAAGATCTGGCTATTGGTGTGGCTCCCATTACCAAGTCGATGTGAAACTCGACTTGTCGATATGGTGGTAGTCCTGGCAAGTCTTCAGGAAAGACTTCAGGGAATTCTTTTACCACAGGAATATCTGTCATCTGAGGGCCATTGGCCTTCTTGTCGACAACAAGTGCTAGAAAGGCAATACAACCTTTCCGTAAGCACTTTTGTGGCTTCATGAAATTTATGGTCCGCAATGATGTGTTGCGCTTCTCTCCATGGATAACAAGTGTATCTTCGTTCGGTAGTGGCAAGCGAATGATCTTCTCATGACAGAAGACTTCGGATCAATTATTGGATAGCCAATCCATGCCAACCACTACGTCGAAAATACCCAACTCAATGGGTAAGAGATCGATATGAAATTTCTGCTCCTGACTCAGCTAGTTTACCGTTTACCGTTTGCCAATTCTATAGAATGAGGAGACGTCTAGCTTACTTGACTCTAGGCAAGTACATTTTGAATTCTATGTAGAAAGGACTTCCCTGTACAGATGTAGAGGACAACCCAATCCCTATGTTTAGATGTAGGATAAGCCAATCCCTAATTGTAGCTAAGACAATCCCGTCACTAGCCATGAAACTATGCATGTGAGATGTTGAGATAAAGCTAAAAATCGGCAATGGTATCAAATAATATGGATGTGAAATGTTGATTGATAGGATACGTACCGGTGACCCTTAATGATTTGATATGTCTCAGCTAATTCCCCATTAGCTAACTTGATATTGTAATGTGTGTCCAACATGACCCTAATTCGAGTATTTGCTTAACATTTAAAGACACTAGCTAAGCTCGATGTTGGTATTAAAAGAATTGATACATGATGATCGTAGAGTGTACGTACTCATGACTTCATTGGGATTTTGTGGAGTATTCATAGTTCTAACCACACACACTTATTCACTAGCTTGATCCCTTCTTAAGTATTATCGTCTTACTAGTCTTTGTTTTGCGCCCGGTCTCAACACACTGCTACTCTTGGCGCTTTTGCAATTGCCCTCACGATGAACGTCTCACTTGTCGCATTTAGGATTTTGGCAAGTTACCAGCATACATCCTGGTGCCAAAATCATTTATGGCAGCAATTGCCTTCATTTCTCTCATGGCGAGAGTTATTGTTTGAGTAATCGAGGTAGGGAGGGATGATGCGGTCATGCTTCGGATCTCCGAGGCTAAACCCGAAATGTAACACTCAGTGTGTTTGAATTCGGGTGTTACCCAGTATGGAACAACCTTTGAGAGACCGTGAAAGCATCAAGTGTAACCATCAACATTGGCTCCAGTTATGATCGAGTTCTTTTATAAAATCATATGAAAATCAGATGATATAAAAGAATGATGTATGGTTAAATAAATAACCAATAGAAATGTAGTGTATAAATATATCATGTCTTGAAATAGAATATTATGTCTTGTGCAAAAATGTCATGTCTTGTCTTGTCTTTGTCGAAGAGGTTTGAGTAACACCACGATATGCAATATAATATAAGCACTTATATATAGGAAGTACCTGCGGCGTATCCACCATGCTTTTATCATATTACACACGTCTCATCACTTATCAATAACTACCAAAAATGTGTTGTGTAAACCAACGTCAAATGTCATGTATAGCAATGTCTTGCGTAACAATGTCATGTATAAACCATGTCTTGTGTAAAAGCAATGGTTTTAAACACATAACTTTTGACTTAAACATTTGTTTCTTTTGGCGCCATGAACTTTTTTTATATACATACTATCAAAAGAATCTAGGCATATATTTGGATAAATATAGTCTATCATGTGCCCAAGAATGAAGAATGCAATCAATCGGTCATGGAAACCTCAAGACCGCATTGTTCATACATGTTTGAATAAATGATAATGCGGATAACCAAAACCAAAAGGTGTAATGCCTCTTGCGTGTATTGATCATATGTCTAAATGGAAAAAGAAAGAAAGAAAAAAAAAATTCGTTGAGGAGGGGAAACCAACCAGTGGTCTTCGTCCATATAATATGCATTCCCTACTCTATGGACCTCGATTGTCCTAAGTAGAGAAAATCATTTGTCTTACATGTCCATGTGACAATTATGGTAATAGTGCTTGAGTTTCATGAGCTCTCGCAAGATTATTAGAATCTCCAACAATGTCGAATAGAATGCAATGAGGGAGTTGCAGCATGGCTCATGCCATACCATTCCTTGGGAAAAGAAAAATGTCAAGCGACGGAATTTATTGTATTATTTCCAATAAATATGGTATGGTGGAAAATGATAAGGTAAGGTAAGGTAAAGTAGGGTAAAGTGGCATAGACACCATGGAACCAACCCATGTTCAAGAATTTCGAGAATGTTGAGGAAAATCCTCCATGAGTGGCTAACAAGTTTTGTTTGTTTAAATGACTAGTCTCAACTGAATCGTGATATAGATCGAATGTTAGGTGTGAACAAATACGTGTCGTCTTCCTGTATTGTATTGCATTGTAGGGTGTTATACTAACCACCTCAGTTCATGTTCTAATAGATAAGAAAAATTGAATCTCAAGTAATAACTTAAGAATTTTGAACGAATAGTGATCATTAGCTTGGCCCGCAGAGTCCACCATAATTCCCATGCACTACAAGTTGTTATTACGTTGGCCACCGTAATAATAAATTGCCTTGCATGGTCACCCTAGCGTTCTCTCGTACGAAACAGCCGATCAGTAAGAGAGGAAACACTATTGTCAATATACCTTCAACATAGGAGGGACCTTTGTGATAGCTCACGTGTCAATGTTCGTTGTCATTACTCGTAGAACGGCATGGCGTTAGATGAAATAGAAATGGAAAGAATCTGTAACAATAACAACTGAAGGGGCACCTTCAAGATGAGTAATTCATCTTACTTGTAGGGACAAGAGTATATCAACCTTGATTAATATGAGTAACAGGGATCTCGTCCCACTAATGGAGTTGTTGTCCAAGGTTACCACCTCCGCCTCGTCGTCATTATCATGGTCAGGCATCTCAGCATTCACGAGAAAGCAACCATATTTTACGGAATTAAGTTTAAGATTTCACTTAGGAATCATGTTCGCCATAAGCTCCACAGTAGACGTGAGGTCGATATTTTCATCGTGCGAGTAAAGAATAATAATAGAGTTTGAAGTCAAAGGTATTTTGTTCTTGGCAAAATATTTTGTACAACACATATATAAATAAATCATATATATATATATATATAATCACATGAAATCCTATCTAACAAGGATTTCTATCTTGCATAAGTTGAATTTGTATATGCTGAACTTGTAAACTATTTATGATGTGTAGACTGATAATGTAATGTGTCTATCTTGTATAAGCACTGATAATGTAATGTATTGTAGGCACATAGTCTGTTAATGTAACGTGTCTATTCCTCATAGACTTCACCCATGGTAATGTCCTCGCTTGATTTATGTGAAATGAATTTTTGTTGTAGTGGACCTTGAAAAATGTTTATGCAATGAAAACCTTTTGACCTGTCCAATTTTATTTATAATCTGTTCAACATGAACAAGAGGTTTTCGTGAGAGGTCCCTAGTGATTGTAGACTTAGACTCGAGAAAGAATCCTGGTTCACTACAATCAATGCTCTGATACCAATCTGTCACACCCGCTCGTAGCGGAAGCGCGAGGTGTGATCTGATCAGTTCTCATTGCATAACAATATAAGTGAACATACTAAATGAATAAAAACAAGCTCCAATGCCATTGTCATAATTGTTTCAAAAGAACGCAACATAAGTTAAATGTATTGGTTACAAACCATCAAATGAACATAAGTTGTCATCGTTTTATACATCAAAATGTAAGTCTTAAAATGTCAAGGCTTTGACCACTATATCACCGCAAAGAGGCGGTATATAACGGACAAACCCTTCAAATGGTGGCATGGAATCTTGATACTTGCTTTCCTTGACTGAAATGTCTGCATGGTCCACTAATTTCCTGAAATACATGTTAAGTTTGAAAAACATCAACAAAAGTTGGCGAGTTCATGCAGTTTAGTTGTATGAGATGTATCTGTAAAATGTGAGTTGTATAAAATGTATCCGTAAAATGTGAGTTGTATAAAATGTATCTGTATGTAATGATGTAGTATGTAAAGCGTCAATGAAATCGTTGATCATTAATGTTTCACGTGTGACAACTGCCACTTTCGGGTAATTTACTTACATTTAAAACGATGATTTACATTATACAAGTATGTGTTTTGAATATTCGGACTGCATGATTACATGATATACATCTTAGAAAACTCATGGAATATTCATTTATTATTACACATGATTCACTTTTATTGGGTACATTTGAAATAGTGCAAACAATTCATCGAAAACAACTAGAGTAGTGCCTAGTGAACTAGAGCGCTGACGAAAACTCCGGATCCGCAGAAAACATCTAAAATGACATCTTAAGGACTCGGATGAGAGTCCAATATCAATTATATGTTAAACCCTATAAGGGAATACAAGGGTTTGGTTAATATTTTACCAATGCCCGGTAGCACTAAAAACTGTCCGAAATACGCTAAAAGTGATAATTTCATGAATTTTCCGCAAAATTCAGCAATTGTATTTTATTACAAGATGCAAAAATTGATGTTTAGGCACCAATTTCATATAAAAATACTTATGGAATATCAATTATACACATAACGGAAATTTTCCCTACAACTTCCATAAGCGTACCTTTCGACTATTTACTAGTGAAACGAGCGCTAAACATCTAGCCGAATTATATTTTGGCACATGTAGCGAACTAGTGATCATTATTTTGGGTCTTGTAAAGCTAGATTATGGTCACTTCAAGTCGAGAAACATCTCGGAAAATTGCAAGACTTAAACACCTAAATGCTTACATCTTATAATTCATTTGAAACCTTAAAAATAACTAACTTATTTTTACCACACAAGACCCCCCCCCCCCACCTTGTGACCGTGAACAAGGGGTCCCACCCCTTTGTTTATTATGGTAAATATCTAGATATTATTTATCTAGTTTACTAGTGGATAAGAATGGTGATTAATTCTAACACTTAACCACTAAGTCTTACTAGCTCATTACTTCACATTTTCATCTTTCACTAACCAAGAACTCTCTCATCATATTCATCCATCTTACCAAGAACACTAAAAACCCACTTCAATTTTAGTCTTTTATTAGATGATTAACATGGGTTTCCAAGTAACATAAGGTGATCTAAAGCTTTTGGAAGTAAAAGGAAGGGTCCTCATCCATACAAAAGTTTTCTACCAACAAGATCATCATCTTCTTAAGTCTTAATAATCTTCTAAGATCATCCCTAGCCTAGTGCTAGAAGTAAGCTTCTATATCTATATTTTTTTTATACAAATATATTATGTTTATGATTGTTATTATTATTAATAATAACTAAGTAAACATACATAATAAACATGAAAAAAATACAAAGAAGCAAAGATAACAATCATGATATATTTATGTTGGTTTATATTGTGATTTAAGACTTGTGATATGCATATTTGATCTAGTTATGATGATTATGATATAAATAAATTGTTAGAAGATGTTTTAAAATATGATTTAACAATTTTACATGTTTATGTTAAAGGGGTTTTTAACATAAGGGTTTAAAGTAATGATCATAACCTTTGTTCTTGTGAAAGTATTAAAGGTTTTTATCTAAAAACAATACTTTCACAAGATTATAAAAAGTAACATACAACTAGAGATTTTTATAAAAGTTGTTAAAACTAGGATTAAACTTGGTTTTTGAACTAGTTAGCATATGTAATGATCATGTTTAAAACCCTACATGATTTGGATATCATCTTGATAATTTCATGTTATAAAAGTCTCATATGTTTTTAGTTAAGATGATTGGGTAAATTGATGGTGATTTGGAAAAGAAAATGATATGTTTATGAAATATGGCCAAATGATTAAATACAAAGGTTATATGGCCATTTTTTTTAAGAACTTTATGTTAACAAAACTATCATTTTTTTTTAACAAAGTCTTTACAATATTAGAAAGTTGGTCTTTCTAAACATAAAAATTGACATAAATATATATTTTGGTAAAATACATATTTATGGAGCATATCAAGTATGTGCTATGTGTTATTATTTGTATTAGTTATATATACAAGTTAGAGACTTGATAACAAAGACACAAATAAATACAAGACATACTTACAACTAAAGACTTACAAGAATACATATAGACACACTTGAAAACAACTTACGGACATTCCGAAGGATCGGACACAACTTATGATCAAATCGGACGACGGACGAATTTATAAACAAATCGCCAATCCGAGGAATTACTACGACGTTTAGACGATATTTCGACACGAAATATAAATGTGCTATCGATAACAAATTTCGGATGTTTATAAACTTATAAAAACTAGTATGTTTTTATTTACCAAAAAGTATACTTAGTAAATTTTTATAAAAAGGTTTTTATAAAAATGAAAGGCTTACTTTTACTAGTGGGCTATATTATAACAAATGGGCTTACTTTTCTTAATGGGCTATATTATAACAAATGGGCTTACTTTTCTTAATGGGCTATTTTATACAAATGGGCTTACTTTTCTAAATGGGCTTAACTTCATAATAGGCTTATAAAAACACATGGGCTAAGCCCCATACCAAACATATGGGCCAAGGCCCAATAACATTAAGCCCAGTACTATTTAAGCCCAACACTATTTAAGCCCAACACTATTCAAGCCCAACACTATTCAAGCCCAACACTATTCAAGCCCAACACTATTTAAGCCCAACACTATTCAAGCCCATCACTATTCAAGCCCAACACTATTGAGGCCCAACACTATTTAAGCCCAACACTATTGAGGCCCAACACTATTTAAGCCCAACACTATTGAGGCCCAACACTATTGAGGCCCAACACTGTTTAGGCCCAACACTATTTGGGGCCCAATAACATGAAAACATGGGCTCGGCCCAATGATACAATTATTGGAAACACAACTATACAATTGATACATATAAGACACGAGATTCAGCGGACTAGATCCGACTATACAACTCACAAGATACAAGATGACATATATATATATATTTGGTGAAAAATATATATATAACATTTGAACAACTCATTCATCGAATACACAGTTAACGAACAGTAAAGACATACAAGTCTTACACATATTGAAGACACAAGACTTGTACTCAAGTTCTTTACAAAGACCGAAGTGTCTAACAAAGATAAGAACGTTTGTAGGTCGCAACGCTATTCAGGACGACCGCACGTGAGATCTTATTTACATCTATTCACAGGATGCGATACAGTGAGTTCATGTCCCCTATTCATTTAAATGTTTTACAACTTTACAACTATCGGGGAAGATACATGTTCAAAGTATGTTAAAGTTAGGGAATGAAACACCTTAGATCATGTGCGAATTAGGGTTATACATATAAGCACCATTAATCCAGTTTGGACCTAGGTACAAGTGGTTAGATCTAATGGGTATTGGCGAGCCCCACTCTTGGTCGTGGACCCATACAGAAGAGTGCGTTTGTGTCCCAGTCGATAGGAGTCGACATAAAATCGTCTAGGGTTGGATTGCTTCCTAATTCGTCACACATATTAATGTCCTCGCGAAACATTAATGATCAACGATTTCATTGACGCTTTACATACTACATCATACACAGAGATACATCTTATACAACTCACATTTTATGGATACAGTTTATACATACTACATCATACATCGAGATACATCTTATACAACTCACATTTTATGGATACAGTTTATACAACTCACATTTTACAGATACATCTCATACAACTAAACTGCATGAACTCGCTCAACTTTTGTTGATGTTTTCAAACTTACATGTATTTCAGGGAATTAGTGGACCAATGCAACGATTTCAGTTCAAGGAAAACAAGTATCAATACTCCATGCCAACTATTGAAGGGTTTGCCTGTTATATACCGCCTCTTTGCGGTGATATAGTGGTCAAAGTCTTGACATTTTAAGACTTACATTTTGATGTATAAAACGATGACAACTTATTTTCATTTGATGGTTTGTAACCAATACATTCAACTTATGTTGCATTCTTTTGAAACAATTATGACAATGGCATTGGAGCTTGTTTTTATTCATTTAGTATGTTCACTTATATTGTTTTGCAATGAGAACCGGTCAGATCACACCTCGCGCTTCCGCTACGAGCGGGTGTGACAGATTGGTATCAGAGCATCGATTGTAGTGAATCAGGATTCTTTCTCGAGTCTAAGTCTACAATCACTAGGGATCTCTCACGAAAACCTCGAGTTCATGTTGAACATATTATAAATAAAATTGGACAAGTCAAAAGGTTTTCATTGCATAAACATTTTTCAAGGTCCACTACAGCAAAAATTCATTTCACATAAATCAAGCGAGGACATTTCCATGGGTGAAGTCTATGAGAAACAGACACAATACATTAATAGACTATGTGCCT
The DNA here is from genome assembly GCA_030545235.1 of Helianthus tuberosus. Classification (NCBI taxonomy): domain Eukaryota; kingdom Viridiplantae; phylum Streptophyta; class Magnoliopsida; order Asterales; family Asteraceae; genus Helianthus; species Helianthus tuberosus. The sequence goes on along the minus strand of CM060360.1, from coordinate 98,986,402 downwards.
ACAATACATTACATTATCAGTTTATGCATTATAAACAGTTCACAAATTCAGCTTATACAAGATAGAAATCCTTGATTGATAGGATTTTACATGATTATATATATAGGTGGTTCATATATATGTTGCATGAAATATTTTGCCAAGAACAAAATACCTTCGACTTCAAACTCTATTATTATTCTTTACTCACACGGTGAAAATATCGACCTCATGTCTATTGCGGAGCTTATGGCGAACATGATTCCTAAGTGAAATCTTAAACTTAATTCCATAAAATATGGTTGCTTTCTCGCGAATGCTGAGATGCCTGACCATGATAATGACGATGAGGCGAAGGTGGTAACCTTGGACAACAACTCCATTAGTGGGACGAGATCCATGTGACTCATACTAATCAAGGTGGATATACTCTTGTCCTTACAAGGAAGATGAAGTACTCATCTTGAAGGTGCCCCTTCAATTGTTATTGTTACAGATTCTTTCCATTTCTATTTCATCTAACGTCGTACCGTCCTGCGAGTAACAACAACGGACGTTGACAAGTGAACTATCACGAAGTTTCCTTCTATGTTGAAGGTATATAAACAATAGTGTCCTCTCTCTGACTGATCGCCTGCTCTGAACGAGAGAATGCTAGGGTGACCATGCAAGACAATTTATTATTACGGGGGCCCACGTAATAACAACTTGTAGTGCATGGAAATTCTGGTGGACTTTGCGGGTCAAGCTAATGATCACTATTCATTCAAAATTCTTAAGTTATTACTTGAGATTCAATTCTTCCTATCTAGTAGAACACGAACTGGGGGTGGTTAGTATAACACCCTACAATATAATGCAATACAATACAATACAATACAATACGGGAAGACGACACATATTTGTTCACACCTAACATTCGATCTATATCACGATTCAGTTGAGACTAGTCATTTAAACAAACAAAACGTGTTAGCTACTCATGGAGGATTTTCCTCAACATTCTCGAAATTCTTGAACATGGGTTGGTTCCATGGTGTCTATGACACTTTATCCTACTTTACCTTACCTTATCATATTCCACCTTATCATTTTTATTGGAAATAGATACAATAAATTCTTTCACTTGACACTTGTCTTTTCCTAAGGAATGGTATGGCATGAGCCATGCTGCAACTCCCTCATTGCATTCTATTCGACATTTTTGTAGATTCTAATAATCTTGCTAGAGCTCGTGAAACTCAAGCACTATTACCATAATTGTCACATGGACAAGTAAGACAAAGGATTTTCTCTACTTAGGATGATCGAGGTCCATAGAGTAGGGAATACATATTATATGGACAAAGACCACTAGTTGGTTTCCCCTCCTCAACGAATTATTTTTCTCTTTTTCCATTTAAACATATGACCAATACACGCAAGAGGCATTACACCTTTTGGTTTTGGTTATCCACATTATCATTTATTCAAACATGTATGAACAATATGGTCTTGAGGTTTCCATGACCGATTGATTGCATTCTTCATTCTTGGGCACATGATAGACTTTATTTATTCAAATACATGTCTAGATTCTTTTAATAGTGTGTATTAAAAAGATCATGGCGCCAAAAGAAACAAACGTTTTAAGTCAAAAGTTATGTGTTGAAAACCATTGCTTTTACACAAGACATGTTTTATACATGACATTGTTACGCAAGACATTGTTATACATGTCATTTAACGTTGGTATACACAAGACATTTTGGTGGTTATTTGTAAGTGATGAGACGTGTGTAATATGATAAAAGCATGGTGGATACGCCGCTGGTACTTCCTATATATAAGTGCTTATATTATATTGCATATCGTGGTGTTATTCAAATCTATTCGACAAAGACAAGACATGAAATTTTTGCACAAGACACGACATCCTCTACACAAGACATAATATTCTATTTCAAGACATGATATATTTATACACTACATTTTTATTGGTTATTTATTTAACCATACATCATTCTTTTATATCATCTGATTTTCATATCTATTTTCATATGATTTTATAAAAGAACTCGATCATAACAGGAGCTAATATTGTTGGTTACACTTGATGCTTTCACGATATCTCAAGGGTTGTTCCATACTGGGTAACACCCGAATTCAAATACACTGAGTGTTACATTTTAGGTTTAGCCTCGGGGATCCGAAGCATGATCGCATCATCCCTCCCTACCTCAATCACTCAAACAATAACTCTCGCCATGAGAGAAATGAAGTCATGAGTACGTACACTCTACGATCATCATGTATCAATTCTATTAATACCAACACCGAGCTTAGCTATTGCATTTAAATGTTAAGCATATACTCGAATTAGAGTCATGTTGGACACACATTACTATATCAAGTTAGCTAATGGGGAATTAGCTGAGACATATCAAATCATTAAGGGCCATCGGTATGTATCCTATTCGTCAACATTTCACATCCATGTTATTTTATACAATTGCCGATTTTAGCTTTATCTCAACATTTCACATGCATAGTTTCATGGCTAGTGACGGGATTGTCCTAGCTACAATTAGGGATTGGGTTATCCTACATCTAAACATAGGGATTGGGTTATCCTACATCTAAACATAGGGATTGGGTTATCCTACATCTAAACATAGGGATTGGGTTATCCTACATCTAAACATAGGGATTGGGTTGTCCTCTACATCTGTACAGGGAAGTCTTTCCTACATAGAATTCAAAATGTACTTGGCCTAGAGTCAAGTAAGCTAGACGTCTCCTCATTCTATAGAATTGGCAAACGGTAAACTAGTCGAGTCTGGAGCTGAAATTCAATATCAATCTCTTACCCGTTCAGTTAGGTAGTTTCGAAGTAGTGGTTGACATGGATTGGTTATCCGATAACCTAGCCAAAGTCTTATGTCACGAGAAGATCATTCGCCTACCACTACTGAACGAACAGACACTTGTGATACATGGAGAGAAGCGCGACACCCCATTGCGGATCATCAATGGCATGAAAGCACATAAGTGCTTACGGAAAGGTTGTATTGCCTATCTAGCACTTGTTGTAGACCAGAAGGCCGTTGGGCCACAGCTGACAGATATTCTTTTGATAAAATAATTTCCTAAAGAAATTCCTGAAGTCTTGCCAGGACTACCACCATATCAACAAGTTGAGTTTCACATCGACTTGGTACCTGGAGCCGCACCCATAGCCAAATCTCCATGTCGATTAGCACTTTCTGAACCTTGTAGTTGACCGAATGAGGATGTTGTGATTTCATAACCCCTACTCTTTACCACTATACATCTTTATAAAGGTTTTGGGGGTGGAAAGACATGCAAGTTTTGCAAAAATGCACAACATTTCGATGAACGAAAATTCATATTTCTAAACCATGTTACAAATGAATTTCCAACTAACTCAAATGGTTTATGAAAGGTTTTAGCCTCTACTCTAAGATAGACTTACGATCGGAGTATCATCAGTTACGAATTCAAGAGGAAAGCATACCGAAAACGGCTTTTAAGACTCGTTACGGTCATTACGAGTTTCTCGTTATGCCTTTTGGTTTAACAAATGCACCAGCGGTCTTCATGGATTTAATGAATCGTGTGTGCAAGCCGTATCTCGACAAATTCGTCATAGTGTTTATTGACGACATTTTGATATACTCTCGATCGACTGATGAACATGAGCAACATTTGAGAACCATTTTAGAGTTGTTAAAGACAATAAATTCGCCCCAAATCGAAAAACAAGATATAGCCTTACAACTTATTCTTAAGATTGGTGCATAGCATTTTACAATCTTATCATTATCCGACGATACCGATGACTCTGTTGTAGACTATGATGCTTCGCATCAAGGATTTGGTTGCGTACTCGTGCAACGTGAAAAAGTTATTGTGTACACGTCGCACCCATTTAAAAAGTTCACGAGAAGAACTATAGCACTCTCGACCTTGAGTTAGGCGTGGTGGTATTCGCTTTAAAAAAAAATTATGGCGACATTATTTATATGGTACTCAATGCATTATTTTCACGGATCATAAAAGTCTTCAACACATATTCAACCAAAAAGAATTAAATATACGTCAACGATGTTTGTTGAATTGTTGAACGACTATGATTATGAAATAAAGTACCATCCGGGCAAGGCAAACGTTGTAGCAGATGCCTTGAGCCGCAAGGAGCGAGTTAGAACACTGAGAGTTCAAGCATTAGAGAAGATGATTCAGAAGCGCTCAAGGAAGAGCATATTCAAGCAGAAACACTTCGAGGCATGAAGGAACAATTAGTGTAAAGAAGATGGAACTTTATACATTATGAGTCGAAATTGGGTTCTATTCTTTGGCGGCCTTCGAGATGATATTTTGAGGAAGCACATAGGCCTAAGTAGCGAAAGAATACTACTGGTGGCCTAACCTCAAAAGTGATATCGCGACTTATATCGGAGAATGCTTGACTTGCGCAAAAGTCAAAGTCGAGTAGCAAAATCCCTCGGACTTGTTACAACAACCCGAGATTCCCGTTTGGTAATGGGAACAAATATCGATGTACTTCATTACGAAGTTACTCAGGACCTCAAGAGGTCACCACATGATATGTGTAATCATCGATAGACTAACAAAGTCCACGCACTTCTTACCGATTTGGTAGAAGGATAATACTGAGAAACTAGCGGAACTCTATCTCAAAGAAATAGTGGCTCGTCATGGAGTGCCTATTTCAATAATTTCAGACCGAGACGGTCGTTTTATTTCTAGAATTTGGAAATCATTTCAACAGGCCGTTGGATCTCATTTGAATCCAAGTACGGCCTTTCATCCATAAACTGACGGCCAGAGCGAACGGACAATCCAAACACTCGAATATATGTTTCGCGCGTGTGTTATGGATTTAGGCGGCAATTGGGATACTCATCCACCTTTAGTTGAGTTTTCCTACAATAATAGCTACAATACTACTATACAAGCTGCACCGTTTGAAGCTCTTTATGGTCGAAAGTGTCGCTCTCCGCTATGTTAGGCGGAAACAGGCGATAGTCAATTAATTGGTCCGAAACTAGTCCAAGAGACTACGGATAAAATTTTTCAGACCCGAGACCGTATCAAGGCGGCTCGCGATCGACAAAAGAGCTACGCAGATAAAAGACGAAAACCATTATCTTTCGAGGTTGGAGACAAAGTCTTGTTGAAAGTCTCGCCTTGGAAAGGCGTAGCGAGGTTCAGTAAACGTGGAAAGCTTAACCCACGTTACATTGGACCATTTGAAATCTTAGAAAAGATTGGCACTGTTGCATACAAGTTGAAGTTATGAGATGAACTTAGCAGTGTGCACGACACGTTTCATGTGTCGAATCTTAAAAAGAGTCCAACACAAGCAACCGTTATCATTCTTTCGGATGAAATTCACATTGACGACAAACTCCAATTCACTAAAGAACCTGTTGAAGTCATGGACTGTAAAGTCTAGAAATCATGGAGGAGTCGTATCAAATTATTAAAATGTACGTTGGAACTCTCGACACGGACCCGAATATACTTGGGAACGTGAAGACCAAATCAAAGTCAAATATCCTCACCTTTTTGAGAACAATCCTGCAAAGGATGACTCAGCTTGAATTTCGGGACGAAATTCTCGATAACAAGGGGAGAATGTGACAACAGCCACTTTCGGGTAATTTACTTACATTTAAAACGATGATTTACATTATACAAGTATGTGTTTTGAATATTCGGACTGCATGATTACATGATATACATCTTAGAAAACTCATGGAATATTCATTTATTATTACACATGATTCACTTTTATTGGGTACATTTGAAATAGTGCAAACAATTCATCGAAAACAACTAGAGTAGTGCCTAGTGAACTAGAGCGCTGACGAAAACTCCGGATCCGCAGAAAACATCTAAAATGACATCTTAAGGACTCGGATGAGAGTCCAATATCAATTATATGTTAAACCCTATAAGGGAATACAAGGGTTTGGTTAATATTTTACCAATGCCCGGTAGCACTAAAAACTGTCTGAAATACGCTAAAAGTGATCATTTCATGAATTTTCCGCAAAATTCAGCAATTGTATTTTATTACAAGATGCAAAAAATTGATGTTTAGGCACTAATTTCATATAAAAATACTTATGGAATATCAATTATACACATAACGGAAATTTTCCCTACAACTTCCATAAGCGTACCTTTCGACTATTTACTAGTGAAACGAGCGCTAAACATCTAGCCGAATTATATTTTGGCACATGTAGCGAACTAGTGATCATTATTTTAGGTCTTGTAAAGCTAGATTATGGTCACTTCAAGTCAAGAAACAACTCGGAAAATTGCAAGACTTAAACACCTAAATGCTTACATCTTATAATTCATTTGAAACCTTAAAAATAACTAACTTATTTTTACCACACAAGACCCCCCCCCCCCACCTTGTGACCGTGAACAAGGGGTCCCACCCCCTTGTTTATTATGGTAAATATCTAGATATTATTTATCTAGTTTACTAGTGGATAAGAATGGTGATTAATTCTAACACTTAACCACTAAGTCTTACTAGCTCATTACTTCACATTTTCATCTTTCACTAACCAAGAACTCTCTCATCATATTCATCCATCTTACCAAGAACACTAAAAACCCACTTCAATTTGAGTCTTTTATTAGATGATTAACATGGGTTTCCAAGTAACATAAGGTGATCTAAAGCTTTTGGAAGTAAAAGGAAGGGTCTTCATCCATACAAAAGTGTTCTACCAACAAGATCATCATCTTCTTAAGTCTTAATAATCTTCTAAGATCATCCCTAGCCTAGTGCTAGAAGTAAGCTTCTATATCTATATTTTTTTTATACAAATATATTATGTTTATGATTGTTATTATTATTAATAATAACCAAGTAAACATACATAATAAACATGAAAAAAATACAAAGAAGCAAAGATAACAATCATGATATATTTATGTTGGTTTATATTGTGATTTAAGACTTGTGATATGCATATTTGATCTAGTTATGATGATTATGATATAAATAAATTGTTAGAAGATGTTTTAAAATATGATTTAACAATTTTACATGTTTATGTTAAAGGGGTTTTTAACATAAGGGTTTAAAGTAATGATCATAACCTTTGTTCTTGTGAAAGTATTAAAGGTTTTTATTTAAAAACAATACTTTCACAAGATTATAAAAAGTAACATACAACTAGAGATTTTTATAAAAGTTGTTAAAACTAGGATTAAACTTGGTTTTTGAACTAGTTAGCATATGTAATGATCATGTTTAAAACCCTACATGATTTGGATATCATCTTGATAATTTCATGTTATAAAAGTCTCATATGTTTTTAGTTAAGATGATTGGGTAAATTGATGGTGATTTGGAAAAGAAAATGATATGTTTATGAAACATGGCCAAATGATTAAATACAAAGGTTATATGGCCATTTTTTTTAAGAACTTTATGTTAACAAAACTATCATTTTTTTTTAACAAAGTCTTTACAATATTAGAAAGTTGGTCTTTCTAAACATAAAAATTGACATAAATATATATTTTGGTAAAATACATATTTATGGAACATATCAAGTATGTGCTGTGTGTTATTATTTGTATTAGTTATATATACAAGTTAGAGACTTGATAACAATGACACAAATAAATACAAGACATACTTACAACTAAAGACTTACAAGAATACATATAGACACACTTGAAAACAACTTACGGACATTCCGAAGGATCGGACACAACTTATGATCAAATCGGACGACGGACGAATTTATAAACAAATCGCCAATCCGAGGAATTACTACGACGTTTAGACGATATTTCGACACGAAATATAAATGTGCTATCGATAACAAATTTCGGATGTTTATAAACTTATAAAAACTAGTATGTTTTTATTTACCAAAAAGTATACTTAGTAAATTTTTATAAAAAGGTTTTTATAAAAATGAAAGCCTTACTTTTACTAGTGGGCTATATTATAACAAATGGGCTTACTTTTCTTAATGGGCTATATTATAACAAATGGGCTTACTTTTCTTAATGGGCTATTTTATACAAATGGGCTTACTTTTCTAAATGGACTTAACTTCATAATGGGCTTATCAAAACACATGGGCTAAGCCCCATACCAAACATATGGGCCAAGGCCCAATAACATTAAGCCCAGTACTATTTAAGCCCAACACTATTTAAGCCCAACACTATTCAAGCCCAACACTATTCAAGCCCAACACTATTAAAGCCCAACAGTATTTAAGCCAAACACTATTCAAGCCCAACACTATTCAAGCCCAACACTATTGAGGCCCAACACTATTTAAGCCCAACACTATTGAGGCCCAACACTATTTAAGCCCAACACTATTGAGGCCCAACACTATTGAGGCCCAACACTGTTTAGGCCCAACACTATTTGGGGCCCAATAACATGAAAACATGGGCTCGGCCCAATGATACAATTATTGGAAACACAACTATACAATTGATACATATAAGACACGAGATTCAGCGGACTAGATCCGACTATACAACTCACAAGATACAAGATGACATATATATATATTTGGTGAAAAATATATATATAACATTTGAACAACTCATTCATCGAATACACAGTTAACGAACAGTAAAGACATACAAGTCTTACACATATTGAAGACACAAGACTTGTACTCAAGTTCTTTACAAAGACCGAAGTGTCTAACAAAGATAAGAACGTTTGTAGGTCGCAACGCTATTCAGGACGACCGCACGTGAGATCTTATTTACGTCTATTCACAGGACGCGATACAGTGAGTTCATGTCCCCTATTCATTTAAATGTTTTACAACTTTACAACTATCGGGGAAGATACATGTTCAAAGTATGTTAAAGTTAGGGAATGAAACACCTTAGATCATGTGCGAATTAGGGTTATACATATAAGCACCATTAATCCAGTTTGGACCTAGGTACAAGTGGTTAGATCTAATGGGTATTGGCGAGCCCCACTATTGGTCGTGGACCCATACAGAAGAGTGCGTTTGTGTCCCAGTCGATAGGAGTCGACATAAAATCGTCTAGGGTTGGATTGCTTCCTAATTCGTCACACATATTAATGTCCTCGCGAAACATTAATGATCAACGATTTCATTGACGCTTTACATACTACATCATACATAGAGATACATCTTATACAACTCACATTTTATGGATACAGTTTATACATACTACATCATACATCGAGATACATCTTATACAACTCACATTTTACGGAGACATTTTATACAACTCACATTTTACAGATACATCTCATACAACTAAACTGCATGAACTCGCCAACTTTTGTTGATGTTTTTCAAACTTAACATGTATTTCAGGAAATTAGTGGACCATGCAGACATTTCAGTCAAGGAAAGCAAGTATCAAGACTCCATGCCACCATTTGAAGGGTTTGTCCGTTATATACCGCCTCTTTGCGGTGATATAGTGGTCAAAGCCTTGACATTTTAAGACTTACATTTTGATGTATAAAACGATGACAACTTATGTTCATTTGATGGTTTGTAACCAATACATTTAACTTATGTTGCGTTCTTTTGAAACAATTATGACAATGGCATTGGAGCTTGTTTTTATTCATTTAGTATGTTCACTTATATTGTTATGCAATGAGAACTGATCAGATCACACCTCGCGCTTCCGCTACGAGCGGGTGTGACAGATTGGTATCAGAGCATCGATTGTAGTGAACCAGGATTCTTTCTCGAGTTTAAGTCTACAATCACTAGGGACCTCTCACGAAAACCTCTTGTTCATGTTGAACAGATTATAAATAAAATTGGACAGGTCAAAAGGTTTTCATTGCATAAACATTTTTCAAGGTCCACTACATCAAAAATTCATTTCACATAAATCAAGCGAGGACATTACCATGGGTGAAGTCTATGAGGAATAGACACGTTACATTAACAGACTATGTGCCTACAATACATTACATTATCAGTTTATGCATTATAAACAGTTCACAAATTCAGCTTATACAAGATCCCTGTGACTCATATTAATCAAGGTTGATATACTCTTGTCCCTACAAGTAAGATGAATTATACTCTTGTCCCATGTATAAGCTGAATTTGTGAACTGTTTATAATGCATAAACTGATAATGTAATGTATTGTAGGCACATAGTCTGTTAATGTAACGTGTCTATTCCTCATAGACTTCACCCATGGTAATGTCCTCGCTTGATTTATGTGAAATGAATTTTTGTTGTAGTGGACCTTGAAAAATGTTTATGCAATGAAAACCTTTTGACCTGTCCAATTTTATTTATAATCTGTTCAACATGAACAAGAGGTTTTCGTGAGAGGTCCCTAGTGATTGTAGACTTAGACTCGAGAAAGAATCCTGGTTCACTACAATCGATGCTCTGATACCAATCTGTCACACCCTCTCGTAGCGGAAGCGCGAGGTGTGATCTGATCAGTTCTCATTGCATAACAATATAAGTGAACATACTAAATGAATAAAAACAAGCTCCAATGCCATTGTCATAATTGTTTCAAAAGAACGCAACATAAGTTAAATGTATTGGTTACAAACCATCAAATGAACATAAGTTGTCATCGTTTTATACATCAAAATGTAAGTCTTAAAATGTCAAGGCTTTGACCACTATATCACCGCAAAGAGGCGGTATATAACGGACAAACCCTTCAAATGGTGGCATGGAGTCTTGATACTTGCTTTCCTTGACTGAAATGTCTGCATGGTCCACTAATTTCCTGAAATACATGTTATGTTTGAAAAACATCAACAAAAGTTGGCGAGTTCATGCAGTTTAGTTGTATGAGATGTATCTGTAAAATGTGAGTTGTATAAAATGTATCTGTAAAATGTGAGTTGTATAAAATGTATCCGTATGTAATGATGTAGTATGTAAAGCGTCAATGAAATCGTTGATCATTAATGTTTCACGAGGACATTAATATGTGTGACGAATTAGGAAGCAATCCAAACCTAGACGATTTCGTGTCGACTACTATCGACTGGGACACAAACGCACTCTTCAGTATGGGTCCACGACCAAGATTGGGGCTCGCCAAAACCCATTAGATCTAATCACTTGTACCTAGGTCCAAACTGGATTAATGGTGCTTAGATGTATAACCCTAATTCGCACATGATCTAAGGTGTTTCATTCCCTACCTTTAACATATGTTGAACATGTATTTTCCCCGATAGTTGTAAAGTTGTAAAACATTTAGATGAATAGGGGACATGAACTCACAGTATCGCGTCCTGTGAATAGAAGTAACTATGATCTCACGTGCGGTCGTCCTGAATAGTGTTGCGACCTACAAATGTTCTTATATTTGTTAGACACTTCGGTCTTTGTAATAACTTGAGTACAAGTCTTGTGTCTTAAATATGTGTAAGACTTGTATGTCTTTACTGTTCGTTGAACTGTGTATTTAGATGAATGATTTGTTAAACTGCTATATATATATATATTTCACCATATATATATATATATATATATATATATATATATATATATATATATATATGTCATCTTGTATCTTGTGAGTTGTATCATCGGGTCTTGTCTTCTTGATTTCGTGTCGTTGTGTAAGTAAATTGTATAGTTGAATTTCCAATAATGGTGTCATTTGGGCCGAGCCCATGTTTTCATGTTATTGGGCCCCAAATAGTGTTGGGCCTCAATAGTGTTGGGCCTACATAGTGTTGGGCTTAAATAGTGTTGGGCTTAAATAGTGTTGGACTTAAATAGTGTTGGGCTTAAATAGTGTTGGGCCTTGGCCCATATGTTTGGTATTGGGCTTAGCCCATGAGTTTTTTATATTGGGCTTAGCCCATGTATTTATGTTAAGCCCATTATAAAATGTAAGCCTATTTGTATAAAGTAGCCCATTAAGAAATGTAAGCCCATTTGTATAAAATAGCCCATTAAGAAATGTAAGCCTATTTGTATAAAATAGCCCATTAAGAAATGTAAGTCCATTTGTATAAAATAGCCCATTAAGAAATGTAAGCCCATTTATATAAAATAGCCCATTAAGAATGTATAAGTCTTTCATTTCTATAAAACATTTTTATAAAAATTCACTAAGTATACTCTTTAGTAAATAAAAACATAATAGTTTTTATAAGTTTAAAAATGTCCGAATTTTGTTAATGGTAACGTATTTTGGTGTCCGCGTCGAAAGATCGCCCAAACGTCGTAGTAAGTCCTCGGATTGGTGATATGTTCATAGGTTCGTCCGTCGTCCGATTTGACCATAATTTGTATTCGATTACTCGGATCGTCCATAACTCGCTTTTAAGGCGTAATTATATGAAGTCTTGTAAGACTTTGATTATTATGTAACATGTGTTAATAATAGCCATTGTAATCAAGTACCTATCTTTGATATATATAACTAATACATCAAATACCACATAGCACTTAAGTTGTTAAATTAATCAAATATATATTTTCTCAAAATATATATTTATAACTAACTTTGTTTTTATAAAAAGAATTCTCTAAATCTTTTTAATCTTGTAAAGGTTTAGCCAAAAATGATGGTTTAGTTAACATATAAATTATTAGAAAATTTGGCCATATAACCTTTGTATTTTTAACTTTACCATGTTTAATCAAACATATCATTTTCTTTTCAAAATCACCATCAATTTACTCATAACATCTTTAACTAAAACATATGAGATTTTTATAACATAAGCTTATCAAAATGATCTCCAAATCACGTAGGGTTTTAAACATGATCATAATATATGTTAACTAGTTCAAAAATCTAGTTTACTTCTAGTTTTAATAACTTTTATAAAAATCTCATGTTGTATGTTACTTTTTATAATCTTGTAAAAGTCTTGTTTTTAAATAAAAACCTTAAGTAAATTAACAACACCATAATTTATGATCATCCATTCATCCTTTAAGTTTAACAAAAACCCTTTAACATAAACATGTATAATTGTTAGATCATATTTTTTTAAAACATCATCTATCAATTTATTTATATCATAATCCTCATAACAAGATCAAATATGCATATAACAAGTCTTAGATCACAATACAAACAAACATAAATATATCATGATTATTATCTTTGCTTCTTTGTATTTTTCATGTTTTTTTATGTATGATTACTTAGTTATTATTAGTTATAATAACAATCATAAACATAATATAAGTATGAAAAAAAATAGATTTAGAAGCTTACTTCTAGCACTAGCCTAGGGATGATCTTTAGAGAATGATTAAGAGTTAAGAAGATGAAGATCTTGATGGTAGAATGCTTTTGAATGGATGAAAACCCTTTCTTTAACTTGTAAGTGCTTTAGACCTTCTTATGTTACTTGGAAATCCATCTTGATCAACTAGTAAAAGATTAAGGTGAAGTGGATTTTTGGTGTTCTTGGTAAAAATGGATGAAGATGATGAGAGAGTTTTGAAATGGGTAAAGTGCTAGTTACTTAGTGATTAAGTGTTGTAATAATTTCACCAACATAATCCACTTGCAACTAAAATAAATATCTAGATATTATTAGCAAAGAATTAAGAGGATGTGGGCCCTCTTATTCACGGTCATACTTGGGGGGGGGGGGGGTTCTTGAATTGTTAAAATGTGTTGGTAAAATTCAATGCTTCATAAATGTAAGGAAATGTTTAAATGTTTAGGTGTTTTAGGGATTTATTGTTTCAAGATGTTTCATCACATTGAATGACCATAATTAGGCCTTAAAAGACCAAAAATAATATTCACTAGTTTGTTAAATATGTCAAATTATAGTTCGGATAGTTGTTTAGTGCTCGTTCCGCCAGTAGATAGTCGAAAGGTTAACATATATAAGTTATAGGGAAATATTCGGTTGTGTATTTATATGATATTCCCTATATATTTTTATATGAAATTCGTGCTTAAACAACACTTTTGCATCTTGTAATTAAAATACAAATGCTGAATTTTTGCGGAAAATAATGAAATGGTCACTTTTAGCACTTTTCGGACAGTTTTTAGTGCTACCGGACATTGGTAATATATTAAACCAAACCTTTGTATTCCCATATAGGGTTTAATGTATATTTGATGTTGGACTTTCGTCTGAGTCCTAAAGATGTAATTTAGATGACTTATGCGGATCCTGAGTTTTCGTCAGCACACTAGTTTACTAGGTACTACTCTAGTTGTTTCGATGCATTGTTTACACTATTTCAAATGTAACAATTAAAAATGAATAATGTGCATCATAAATGAATATTACATGAGTGTTCTAAGATGTATATCATGTAATCATGCAGTTCGAATATTCAAAACACATACTTGTATAATGTAAATCATTGCTTTAAATGTACGTAAATTACCAGAAAGTGGCAGTTGTCACATCTAACTCTTATAGAACTTCAAGTTCTACATGATGAGTTGAATCATTATACATTCCTGGCTCGGATCAATATATTGACCCGTTTCAATACCTTTCCTCAGTGGCTGCTAAGTAGTAGCGATGTAAACGTCCATGTGCTATTTATTCCCTAAAATCAGACAACTTGACAACCCATTAGTCGATATTGTCAAAGGGTGATAATTTCACCTTTTGACCCGTTTGGTCTAAATGACCGATTATATTAGCGAGATGACATTTATTACCACCTCGTATATATGACTCGCTCCGGTTTACACCGTGCGGTCATTTCACTTATACATTCATTTCTTAACACTTTTTGGCCTATTTTGGCTTACATCACAATTGTCTTTCAAAACTAACAGTTATGGTCAACGTGTGACCAATTTACCATTTTACCCTGATTGGTTATTATGATTTACCTTATATGGTAACCATTTAAAGTACATGTTTCATTCGTCATAATATGATCGAATTACCGATTTAACTCATTTTTAGCCATCAATATGGTTTCTCATCATATTTGATTATCTTGTTCCGTACGACTTCACGCCGAAACACCATATCTCAATTAGGTATTTGTCTTATTCCTAATTAATACGACAAAAGAATATTCTAAAATATATGACTAGTGTAAGATATACTTACCTTGCATCCGAATTACGCTTTTCCTTCTCGTGCTTGATTCGTTTGACCGCTTCTTTCCCAAGCCTCCACCTAGCTCGTTAGGCGTCAAACTATTGTCAATCATTTACATGGCGGTTAAATTAGTCACATAAAATCATGACTATTCCACCTCACTTATTTTCTATGTCGAAGCTACTATTCGACTTCATGATTAATTAACTTAGTTTATCAAAGTTAACTATTTTCAATCGCATGGTTTACACAATTGAGACTAAATCAACATGACATTTAGAACCCTTATCACTTCATGTTACGCATAATTGCCGTATCATTCAAATACGCATTTTCATTCTAAATTTCAGCACTTTAGTTTTCATTTAGGCATTTTAACAAACACCTAACTTGCATAATTTTATAAAATTAACAGTTAAACTTCATGGCTACCTATCTTGCCAATTTGTCCGACGTGGCACCATTTTGCTGATTGTACATGCTGATGTGGATGATGAGGTGTAATGTCTCATTTATATACCCTACCTTACATCATAATCTCAGTCATCACCTTCACTCAGCATCGCGATCATCACATGGAGCCAATGGAGCCCTAATCTGCCGATTGTAAGGTAACAGTTCTTGAAATTACTCATTTATTTGAGATGTCTTCAACCATAGATGTTATGCTATGGATTGGCGGTCACATTGAGGTAGGATTTGGTCAAGCACAGTATGTAGGAGGTGATTCAAAGCTTGTTAAAGTTGATGTAGACCACATTTCTTACTTTGAACTTGTAGATTATGCCATGGAAACCGGTTTTTACAGTTCTAGAAAATTTCATATGTATGGGTTGGATGCTGATGATGGGGGACTTAATCACTTTGAGAGTGATAAAGATGTGTTGCACTTGGCCGGTAAGGTTATGACATGGAAGGAACCATTTATGGAAGTCCTGATCCAACCAGGTCCTATATTGGCAGATGAAGCCCACTCTTGTTCCAGGCCCACTAAACCATCTCCCCGACCCAATGAGCAAAAAGCCCAATCCACAAAGCCTCCTAGGTCAACTGATAGGGTTTCAGTGGATATAGACAATGAATATGGAAGTGATAGTGATGACAGTGAGTATAAACAATCAGCTGGATCAGGAGAGTCGAGTGATGATTATACTGATATTGATGACCTAGTTCCAAGCAGTGATCATGATGAGGAGGAGGTTGTAGAAGAGGTAAATGGTTCTGAGTCTGATAGAGAGGACTTGGAATGGAGACAGTCACAAGATGCAGTTAGAAAGGCTACTCATGTTGATTGTCAAGCCAAAAAAAAGTTGTTTGACGAATGCTTAAAGGAGAAAGAAATAGAGGGAGAGTTGCATGAAACTAATGATGCAGTGGGTGCACATATAGAGGGGTACAGTAGCTACGAGGAATTAGATGGTGACATTCTTACACCCGGTGAAAGTGAGGACGATGATATCAGGGGTAAGAAGTATAAGGAAGCTGCTCCATCTGTAACTGAAGAAACTAACTAGAAGAAATTCATTTGGAAGGTAGGAACAAGGTTTGCATCAAGGGATGCCTTCAAAGAGGCAGTGAGAAGGTATTCAGTGACTAATGGTAGGAATTTGATCCTTGCTAAGAGTGAGAAGGGCAACTGTGGTAGTATAGTTGTCAAGTGTATAGAAGGGTGTCCATTTTTTCTTATTGTGCTCACTGCATAAGGGTAAGGAGTCTTATATGGTTAAAAGAGTGAAGAATAAACATTCTTGCCAAAGGAACATGATAAAGAACAGACAATTAACAGCAGGGTTTATAGCTAATGAGTTCCTACCATTGTTTAGATCCAAGCCCAATTGGTCAGCTAAGGAGATTGTATTGGCTGTAAAATAGAAGTATAAGGTCATAATTACTAAGTGGTTAGCTTACAAGGCTAAATCTTGTACTCATAAGAAGTTGCATTGATCAATGAGGGATCATTATAGTAAAATTGGTGCATACATGGATATTTTGAAGAAAACAAATCCAACATCAACGTTTGTTCTTGTAACTTCACCACCAGGTTTTATCAATCTAGATCCAACAGCCACATGTGAAACATTCTTTAGGTTATTTGTATGTTTTGATGGTGTCAAAAAAGGATTTTTAGCCGGATGCAGGAAGGTGTTATGTTTAGATGGTTGTTTTCTGAAGACATTCTTGGGGGGAATGTTATTAACTGCTGTTGGTAGGGATGCTAACGATCAGATGTATCCTTTGGCATGGGCAGTGGTTGAAGGGGAGACCAATGATAGTTGGGAATGGTTCATGGAAGAGCTCAGGAAGTGTTTGGGAATAAATGACGGTGGGGAAGCATGGACATTCATATCAGATCAGCAGAAGGTACCACTTTTCTATGATGATCACTAGAAATACTTTTCTATAAGGAAGAGAAAGTCAACACAGCAGTCAACACAACAGTCAACTCAACAGTCAACTCAACAGCAGTCAACTCAGCAGACAAGTCAACTCAACAGCCACCCCACCAGTCAAAGAGGGGGCAAACTGTCAGCTAAAAGAGGAAGACCTAGAGGGAAGGGCAACAGAGAAGGATGTGCTTAGTTGATGAATGTTTAACTTATGTTTGGACAATTTAGTGTTTTGTAATACTTCTTTTGGACAAGAATCATGTAGGCTTAATGTTAAGTAATGAAACTATGTAATGTAATGACTTAATGTGGTATGTAATGTTTTGGTTAGTTAATATTAATGATGCAGGGGTAATTTGGTCATTTTACAGGTGTGGTATATATATATGCAGTGGGTTATATGAGCTTTAAAGCATGCAGGGGTAATTTGGTCATTTTACAGGTGTGGTATATATATGCAGTGGGTTATATGAGCTTTAAAGCATGCATGGGTAATTTGGTCATTTTACAGGTGTGGTATATATATGCAGTGGGTTATATGAGCTTTAAAGCTTGCAGGGGTAATTTGGTCATTTGACAGCTGTGGTATATATATATGTCAGGTCTGTGTATATGACAGGTGTTTAAGAAATGAGTCAAAACAGTTGTGGTCATTTGATCAGTTTGGAGCTGTGGCATTTGATCAGTTTGGAACTGTTTGTTCATTACCAAATGACTAATATGGGTCAAAACAGATATTGGTCACTTATGTTTGGCTGCACTTTGGTTTGGTTATCACAAAAACATGACAAAAGGGTCAAAAGTGACAACTGTTTGCTGCACTTATGTTTGGTCATTACCTAATCACTAATATGGGTCAAAACAAGTGTTTGGTCACTTATATTTGGCTGCACATTGGGTCAAAACAGACAGCTGTTTGCTGCACCTATGTTTGGTGATTACCAAATCACTAACATGGGTCAAAACAAACCACTGTTATGACAAATGTTTGGCTGCACTTTGGTTTTGTAATTACCAAATCATGACAAATGGGTCAAAACAGACTAAACAACTGTTATGACAAATGGGTCAAAACAGACTAAACAACTGTCATTAATAACTTCAATATTGTACAACCTAATTAAATCACTTGTTCAAAATGTACATCCATAATGCAATGACAAAACACATAGTAAACAGAAATGGTTGCTTCCACATGGAATTTTTGCCAAGAATTTGTCTTTTCAGCATCGCGTTCTCTTCGAGTAGCAACTTGTTCTGCAATTCCAGGTTCTCCTTTTTCAGTTCTTGATAACTGACTGGACTTGAACTACAATTTGAATGTGCTTCGAAAAATTTGTCGAAATCTTGTTTCCATATAAAGAACTTGCAATCGGATAACTACAAAACAATATACCAACCTCAGTTTCAACAAGAATTTAAGTTCAATCCATAAGTAAACAACTTACAGGCCATTGAGGGGAACCATAAAATTGATCACCATGTCGAACACTTTTAGGACCAGCGATGCGAAGAATAGCAACAACTTCATGATGACAATACAAGTTTCCATCCAAATCAACCTTGAACAATTTAGGGGTTCGGTTCACACTCCATGATGAATTGGAAGATGAACTCATCTCGATTAGGGTTTCTGTGGGATGAATCGATGAATTGTGGGGGAATCGGAGCTTTTGCAGTGATTATGTGGGATGAATGGAGAATTAGGGTTCATTTGGGATATCTGTGTTATAAAGGAGGAGACATTACACCTCATCATCCACATCAGCATGTACAATCAGCAAAATGGTGCAACGTCGGACAAATAACTAACCAAGTTAGAGAATATTTAACTGAGTGGTGCCAGTGCAAACAAAAAAGACAAGTTGGGGGTGCCGGGTGTCAAAGTGTTAGTTGCGGGTGTCATCGGCCAAAGGCCAATAGTTGCGGGTGATAAAATCCAATAACCCTTTACTAAATAATCATCAAATTCATGGTTTATGTCAAGATTAACTTCATAGAGTTCAAATAACACTAGTTTGACAAATCATGATTCTAGTGTTCATCATGTTTCTACAAAACCCATTAAACACCCATAATGAATGATCATGTGCTTCATAATTTAAACACTAATTCAACAAGTTATTGACTAGGGTTTACTCCTAGACATGTTTTCATTACTAATTTCATCTAAGCATCAGTCAATCAAGCTCAGATTTCGATTTCTAATATTCATCAAAATTTCAAGATGTAATCAAAAGACGAAATTTGACATACCTCGTGATCCCTTTACTTAGGTGATCACTAATATAAGCTTGGATTTCGATTTGGGACTGATTTGGCCTTTCAATTCATGGATTTGAGCAAATTAGGGTTTGAAGATGAGAGCTCCCTGGCTCTTCTGGAAATCTCGACCAGAACACACACTTAGAGTGTATGTTTTGGTGTTAGTATTTTATTTAATTAAAAGCTTTCCCCTTTTTGCCTCTTTTAGTCCCTCTTGTTTCATTTATCACAAAAGAAGCTATATCTCATAGCTTTTCATTTAATTACCCATTACTAACTAGGTTAACTATTCCTAGTTAACTTGGTGGTGTGGGGAATCATATCCCGTTTTATTTTTATGTCCCGTTAACTCGGGTTCCTAATAAACCATGTTTTCTCAAAGCATTTATTCCTCTTTTTGATTAATACAAGATTATTTATTCAAATCCTAATATTCACCGGGTTAAATTTTTCCACTAACGGTATTTCACCCGTCTTTTAGTATTAACAAAGTTTTGGTTTGGGCCGCCAAGATCATGAAGCAAACATTGGCCCATCTCTTCCCCTCTTATGTATATGTAACATACATGGGGCACATTACTTAATTCATTGCAAACCCGATGTCCCTCTAGAAAAGCGACGGCAGTAGACCCCCCCTTCATCGAGGCATTATTTGGTTAGTGGATTCTTGTTTATGTAAATTCTCAATTCATAATTATTGATCTTCTTCATGTGTGAGTCCTATACGTATGCTATATGATGGTTATATGATGTGATTGTCATGTGAAACAGAATGTTTGTTATTATGAGGATTATGTTGAGGGCCGATTGATATGTTAGTGAATTGTATTGTTATATATGACAGTGATTTGATGTGTTTAACATAAGGGTTCCAATGATCTTAATATGATGTTTTAATGTTTATGAAATTGATTAGTGATGTGTTGTTGCCGACCGACGGCAGTTAGGGTTCATGTGATGTTCTCATGTGCAGCAACGAAACTCCATGTGCAACGATGAAACTCCATGTGCAACGACGAAACTCCAATCCGACAAAACTTGGGTTTTCGTCGGATGATTGTTGGGTGTTTCGCCGGTTGGTTTCTGACGAAACATAGAGTATTTCGTTAAACTGATTTATGACGAAACATAGGGTGTTTCGTCGGAAGAGTATTTCGTCGTATAAGTATAGGAGCGGAACAGTAGAGTTGTTTATGATGTTTGTGTATTCAAAAGTCAACATGCCGTTTGAGTGTTATCCATTTATTGGGCCGATAACAAGGATTCACATGGGCCTGACACATATGTAGTGTATAAATGATATCACGTGATATACTGATTGGCCTTAAATGACATCTTTGAAACTTTGGAATAGTAGGCTACGTGATTGAAATTATAGACCATTTAATAACATGTGAATGTAATTGATTGCAATGCACCGTCTGACAACAAGGAATTATATTTGGACCGAACATTCAATAGTGGGCCGATGCCTTTAGTGAATTTATATCAATTAATTGATTAGACCGCAAGTAATAATGGACTGATAGAGTCTTCACATAACTATTGTAAAACATTGTTATGTATCATGAACACAGGATTTAGACTTGTTTGGAAACGAAGTGCTTGATATGTGTTATACTATGACCTTAGCCAAACGAAATCTGTAACAACACGTGAATCGATTATTATGAAACTGGCATCATCAGTGACTACTGTTGGGAACATGAACGTGTGATGTAAATACGTATGAAATCTAAACACTTACTATGTGCTACGTGAGTTACTATGTACAAATACATGATTTGTTGACTAAGTGACTGATGTTGATTGGTAACCACGATAGGGTTTGGTTGACCAATTGGGAACGGGTTATGTAACGTAACATACCGAGCAAATCTAAGGTGAGTTCACTGCTCTTTTTCCAAACATGCATCCCGGGGAGGGATATCTGGTAATTGTTCCGGGGAGGAACGTTGGGTTGTGGGATGTTGATTATTACACTCATTTCTATCATATAAGACCCCTTACATCTACCGATAGTTGCCGGGGAGGCAACGAGGTATTTAGTTGACAGCGCTATTAGGTTTGGCACCCTCACACCGTACCGGGGAGGACGGGCGTGAACTAATTACCATGACCACTTGACCAATGTTTTGATAGAGGCATTGGGGTTGGGCAAAAACATCTTGTAGCCATCTGCAGTATTCGAGTTAATAACAACATCAAATCAAATTTGTGAAACGTTTTAATCTGGTAACTGGTATCTAAACACGTTAACAAACTTTGAACTCACCAGCGTCGTCTGACACACTTGTCTGCATGCAGTCTATAGGCTTATATCATTTGGAACTTTCCGTCAGGGAGGCTGGAGTGGTCATGGGTCGAGATACATGGAAACTCAATACAAGCTTAATGGTTTATGTACACATGGTTTACGAAACGCTTAACAAATGAGTTATGCTTCCGTTGTATACAATGAATGATATGTAACATTTGTAACACTTTATGTTAATGAATGAAAGTTTTATTTAATTATATTTATGAGTTCAATGTAATTGGTGGCTTGGATCCTGGTACGTCGCACGCCTCGCGGGGGTTTCCGCATGTGGTATTTTGGGGGTGTGATATTTTGATATCAGAGCTACTGGTTATAGTGAACTTGGTTTTTAAAACGTTTTCATAAAACCAGACTATAACCGAACAGTTCTGAAAATGAGGAAACGACCTTGACACTCAGCTCCAGATTGCAAGGTTCGTCTCTTTCACCTGTTGTATACATTGTATGGCTAGTGTACACTTGTTTATGACATAGCATACGAACACACACTCGTCAATATAGCATAATTTCATGGAATGCTTGTTTACTTTATGGTGCGTAGTTGGTGTGTTGTAGTCCTTAGATTCCTGTGATTACGTGTCGGATTACGTGTCAAATTTCGGATTACGTGAGTCCCTCCTGAGTTAACGCCTTACTATTTCAGATTACGTGTCAAATTTCAGGACGAAATTTTTTCATGTTGGGGATGATGTGACAACCCGAACTTCATGGTTAGTGCCTTTCAATCTTGTAATTTCGATTCCTCATTATTATTATTTCTTTGCACAATCTTTGCCTTAGTGAATCTGTTAAACGCTCAGGATTTTGCTAAACTGGTTTAACATAAATGATTTTTTGGTGCGAGTGAATGTGTATGTGGGTTTTATTGTATCACGTAATTAGTATTGGGCCGTAATCTTTCTTAAACCACCTTGGGCCGGTCGCTAGTGTTTTGGTTTGGGCCGCCAAGATCATGAAGCAAACATTGGCCCATCTCTTCTGTCACACCCCTTTCTAAGGCGAAAGCACGAGGTGTGATCATGAAAGGTTCTCATTGCATACGAATGGTAAACATACTACATGCTCGTAAAAATAACTTCAAATGCCAAACATTTCATAACTGAAAACATGATTTGTCACACCCTGACTTTTACGGAAGCGTGGTTTATTTTGTGTGACTTCTTAATACCATAGCAATCAATCATAACAATGCTATATGATAAAACCAAAAGATTTTTATCCATTAATAAAGTTTAGAAAATACCACAATACCATTGTCTTAAAAACATTGACGCCAATTAGTTACAAACCATAACATGTTCAAATGAGTTCCCATGGACTCAACAAAAGACTTTAAATAATCCTGAGTTTAGAAACATGTATCCCGTCCAGGAATAGGATACATCTCTTAAACTCTACGACCATGGGTGACATCCTTTATTTAACACGCAGCTTATAGACACATGCATACACCTGCCAGATCCGTTTAGTTCCCTGAAATACATGTAGTTTGAAAAATCAACAAAAGTTGAGCGAGTTCATGTGTTCGTTTGTGTGTATGTATAAGCCTTTGAAACATTGTAAGTATGTATGTAAGTCCCTGGTATGTAGCATTAAGGAAAAAGAGATCACCAATGGTTTGCAAGGCCTTTGATATGTGTGAAGTGATGCACGAAGACTCAAACCTAGCAGATTTCGTCGGTAAGACATGGTCCACTCAGCAGACTCAGGAGTGGGTCTCGCTACACCCGAATAGATCTATCACTCATGTCCCTCGGTCCTACAACGAGGATTAATGGCCTTAAGTATCCGCCTACCCACTCACATGATCTAAGTAGTAACCCTCCTTAAACTAACCATACCAAGTATAAAATGTCTGTAATAATTGTAACATGTATTTCATCCCCGAAGTTATAAAACTGAAAACAGTTAAGAGAAAAGGGGGACATGAACTCACTGTTTTGCGACTTCTGTGCTCGTAACTCAAGTCTCCTCAGCAAATACGACTCCTACAATGTACTAGGGTCTATTAGACGAATGGGACGTGCCTTGCCTTGCCTTGCCTTGCCTTTGTATTTACGTTTTTTGAGTTACGTTTCAAAGTGTCCTCAATATTTTTGTAATAATACTTCTCAAGTATTGCAATTTGTATTTCCTTCCCAAGGATGGGAGTATCTCATACTTGTGTATTCGTATTCTTGTATTGGTATATCTTGCCATGTATTGGCGTCGTATTCCGGTTTGCACGTATTTTCTTAATAAGTATCCCATATATATCTTCAAAACAATATATTTTCAAATCTCATTTAGTAAATATATAAACTTATCTTGTCCAAAAATACTGTATCTCCCGAAAATATATATTTTTCCCAAAACCATATATTTTCAAAATAAACCCAAGAAAATATATTTTTATCTCCCAAAAATAATATATTTTCTCCTTGACCAACAATATGTTATATTTTGTAATAAAGTCATTCTTTCATGTCCAAAATAATATTCACCAAAAATATATTGTAACGGTATTTTTCAGAATGTTTTGTAAGTTATGTTTTACCGTTCGATTTCATCGTATCAAGTGTGTAACTTAAATATTTATTCCGTGTGATTTTTGGTATTATTTTGGAAATGTAAATTCTCGGTAATTGCCAAGTTATATTATTTTACCCTAAAATAATATGACTAGTTCACAAATCATGCAAATATTCACACAAGTGTCTTAATACAAAATATATATTCTAAATATATATATTTACCCATTTTTATTTACAAAAGCCATCCTCCAATACTTGTATTTTTTGTTACAAAAATCTATGGCAAAGTTTATATTGGTAACATAGTTTAAAAGTATACTTGTAACACTAGTCTAGAAATATTTTCCAAGTGTTGGAATCTTTAGAAAATTTCGCTATAGTTTCCTTTGTAAATGGAGGTGTCCATGCTATATGGTATATCATTTTCTTTGACATATAACACATTAGATCGTTCTCGGATAACCTACCCGACATTTGGACACGCAAAATACTACTTATGTCGTTTCAGCTTTAATATTCAAAACTGGGCTGATTTCGGGTATTTGAATAAAATAGTTAACTTACTTCAAAAATTAGCAATTTTTTACAGAATGTTTTAAACGATCCAAATACTAGTGTGTAAAAATATCGGGATCCAATTCATTACCAATATTTTATAAAAAATCATTTACCGGACTGAAATCAGATTCGTCACCTTCTAACTGCAGTCCACGGAATAATTTATTTAAAATTCATCATAAGTCTGATTGATGAAATTCTAGTGGAAGAATTACAACGACATCAGTGGTCATCTACAGTACAAATTTCATGAGCTAATTCTACAAAGATTTCAAGTTATGATGAAAAACACAACACACATTTTCTACAGTAAAAACGCAGCTTTTGCTGTTGTGAAAAACGCCTCTTTAAAAATAGAAAACGACCTCAAAAAAAATATGATTCCAGTGCCATTTGATCCGTTTTTTGAAAATCCATAATTTAGACTTCAGAAAATCAATTTTTCGATTTATAACGGTCCGTTTACAGCCAGTTGAAGTTGGCTGAAAATGTTACTCACCATGTTGTTTATAGCTTAAATGCCACTAAAATGCACACATACGATCACCATACTTTCTAATAACGATTAATATCAGATCGTAAGTCATTTACAGCAGGTTATTGTTTATTTAACTCAGGTTTATCATGCATCATCATATTTCATCTCATGATCTTTATGTAAAGCTTTATGTTCATGTTTTATGTTCTTGTAGTGTTCATATGATTTCATTATAACATAATCTTTTAACCATGAAAAATAAAAGTAGACAAGAGTTTAAGGGAGTTTTACAACTAGCTTAAAGCTAGGGAAGAACAAGATGAAAGTGTGATGGATAAAAGCACACAAGAGAGGTCCTTTAAGATCCGAGCTCACCAAACCTTCTAAATCACCTTGATACACCTTGAGATGCACTTGGAATGAATGAACAAAAATAAAAAATGGTGGGTGTGCAAAGAGGGGTGTTCAGCCATAGCTTTGTAAGAGGGAGAAGGGAGTGTTGAGTGGTGATGGAGGTGAAGGATCATTGTTACGTACATAATCTATCAAGATCTTCATGAATCTAACCATATCTAGTAATATTTAAATAAATCTAATAATATCATGTAAGATCTTATGAAATTTTGCAAATATTGAGGTGGGGCCATCCCATTTGAACCGTATATATGGAGGGGGAGGGGGTCCATGTGTAAGTTTCAATTATAAAGTTATCTAGTAAATCAAATTCAAGTACTAACAAGATCTTCCCAAAAATCAAATCAAATCCAAGGAGTGGATATGGAGGATTTAGTAAGATTTAGGTAAATCTTGTGTGGGGCCACCTTAAGTGGGCCGTGAATTAGCAAATGGGGGGGGGGGGGGTTAATTGTAAATTTTGATGGTAAAAGGTAATTAGTGGAAGGTTACTTGCAACGCTTAGTGTTTTAGTGTGTACCTTGCATTATGTAATATGTTAAAGTGTTCGGGATCATAACTAGTCCAAAAATAATTAAACAATGTCTCTAGTAAAAATTTGGTGTTCCGGGTAATGTCCGGTTGTTCGGTTAGATACCGGTTCGTTAAAGTGTCAAGTTATTCCGTTTAGTGTTCTTTAAGTACCCTTTTGTGACACTTTTAATTCCCGATACTTAGGAAAGAATATAGGACCATTTAGTAAATTTTCTGCATAAAATCAGTATGTTAAAGTGTTGAATTTTGCTGAAATATGCAGAATTCTGCCCTTTTAGGGGGTTTTAGGCACTTTCCGGCACTTAAACTATCACCTAGTGACGCAGTTTTATGGTCCCTACTTCCCTACACTCCATACAAGTGTAGTACCTTGTCCCTGGCTCATACTGGCCTCAAAATATTGTCTGTCTATGTACTGGCACTGTCAGTATATTTCTGAGTTATCCGCTAACTGTGCTAACTGTGCTTTGTGCATCAAGTATGTCTCTAAAGTTTGTGTGTAATAAATGGTGTGACAGTATGAAGTGTGATGCACATGTATGCATGATACAGAAATCGTAAAGCTGTCATATCATCAGTTGAAATCAAGCACAGTCATTAAGCACAAATTTTATATTAATTAATTGTACGGATGCATGCAAATTTGACGGTTGTCACATTCTCCCCCCGTTAAGAAAAATTTAATCCTCGAAATTTGTACTACCTTATCTCCATAGGGTTTCATTATGCGTGTATGTATATGAATAATACCGAGGTAGATAATCACCAAACCAACTCAAACCTTATTCACATCAGGTGAATCCAAGAATATATAACAACACGAATCCAATGTTTAAAAGGTATGTGCTTTTAGCATTTGATGTCAAAGGTACATGACGTATTTGCCGCATAGTCTAGTGTAATCCAGCTATCAGGGTTCCACAAAAGAGGAGTTTTGACCAGTAAGATTCTCAGACGATCGATCGCAATATGCAAACGAGTTTTCACAAACCCTAGCATCCGCTATATAAATTCAAAGTCAACAACTCAAATGTAATAGTAAAATGATCTGTCAACTCCCGAGTAAATGAATGGTAAGGTTTAGTGTGTTGACATTCTTAAATTTTTGGTGGCACACCGAATGAAATACAAGCGAATCTGGTGTATCATTGTCTTAATTCGTAGTTGCATCAGGAATGTTTAAATGACAAGTCAAACAAAAGTATAGGTAGTTTCGTGTGAAACAGTTGACCATGATAAGCACAAGCTAATGACACCACAAGGTGTTGAAATGACGAGATCCAATAATAGTGGTGACTGGACAAGTTCACCGTGCCTGAAATCAAATAAAAGTGTATAGAGACAATCTGAAGATTTGATTTACACAATGTCATATAGTTTTCAGTTAAATACGGAACATCAAAGAGCCACTGTTTTTGATCGAAGGTGAAAAAGTATTAAGTACCGCAAGGTATTCGATAGACAATGAAAGAATCGTTAGGAGGTACATTGTGTTATGAAATGAATCTATGTACCATTGCCTTAACACACAACTGTGTTGAGACCGCTTTAATCGGGATAAACGAGACGGATTTAGAGCAAATAAATAATTTAAATCTGTGTATGAAGTGAGTAACCAAATTAGCGCAAGCTTAGTTTTGTGAAATCACCTCCACAAGGTATTGAAACCTACAAACGATTTAGTGGAGTCGTAGACCAATCAAATCTACTACGACTCGAAACGAAAGAACCTTTGCAAAAATATTTGAATATGATGTTCCCAATACATCATATGGCGTCTTAAATTGAATATTCGAAGTGGATAAGTTCAAGAAATTGAACTTGGTTTCAGCGTAACTTCACAATAAACGTATGTATTAACAAAGGAATCTCGGCATGGTTGCAAAGATAAACCATGAATGTAACTCGAAATAAAAAGGAGTTTCGAGAAAGTGTGTTGACTTGATAACAACGGAGCCAATAATTACAATAATGTAGGTCATTCGGATCACAAACCAGTGATTAGATTTAGCAGCATAATATTCGAACTTCAGTGAAGCGTTTGAAATGAAACCGCATGCATAGCAAATAGTGCATGCGTAACATATGAGTTTTCAAGTAATGAAACAATGAGTATGAGGTAATGACCAAGTATCGATGCAAATGTGTGTTCGCTCTCAGCGAAGAGAATTAACGCGATGCAACTACCATTAGGGGAGTAGAGATGCAGATATCTACTCGCTAGAAGCAAAAGTGAAGATTTCAGCAAAATAAATTTAAGTACTTTCTGTTTTGTTAACTGAAATGGCATATATGTCAGGTTAATGGTGTTTGCTTGAGTTAACAGATGTGGTTCCTAAGCAACCTTTACAAGTTTGGTCCTGGTTTCCCAAAGACCCTAACTATATGTTTCCTAGATTCTCAGAGTTTCGTATTTTGTGTAAAATTGTTTTGTGCATTGTGTAGGAAACACCATTTTTGTGTATGTTTAAAACAGATTATTGTCCCACAATTTCCCGGTATACTTTCTTCCTGAATTCACAGCTAATGATACTCGATCATCGATCAGTCGTAAAAAAGAAGTTAGATCCTCACAGTTAGCTAAATAATTCGTTAATTCTCGGTAAAAGTTATTGAATCTTGTTGGTTAGCTCGTTCGGCTCCTGATAGTTGATGTTCGTACGAAAGATATCGTCCTTCTTATTGACGAGCTGAACTGGGGTTACCCCAGACGGGAATCTTAGTCTGTTATCTTCCTTCTACATCAACTACTGAGGTTACTCTGTCAATCCTTGAATCTCCGAGGATGTAAGTCGCTACGGTGCATCGACTACAGGTGTTGTGCCTGGAATCCAATCGATGCGAAATTTGACTTGTCGTTGCGGAGATATTTCTAGCAAGTCCTAGGGGAAGACTTCAGGATATTTCCTTATCACAGGAATATCTTCGAGTTTTGGTTCTTCGACTCCCTTGTCCCCGACATGAGCCAAGAAAACAACACATCCTTTACGCAACAACTTTCGTGCCTTCCAGCAATTAGTAATTTGTAGGGGCGTATCCTGCTTCATGAGTCATGATCGTTCCTTTATTCGCCATCGGGATGCGGACATCAATTTCCGCTCGATCACTCGGCAATTAATCCATCCCAATTACCTCGTCGAAGTTTCCCAACTCAACTGGCAGCAGATCAAGTGTAAACTTACGCTCTCCGGGTTCTATCTTGTCGTTTCTAGTTACTGCGTTGGCTTCCACTAGCTTTACCTAGCTAGTTCCATCAAGTACGAGTTGTCTAACTTACTTGCTACTAAACCAAGTATACTCTCAAACTCTAGAGATGCGAAGCTTAAAATTTGCAACAGTATCTGGCAACACAGATGCATAACGTTGAGTAATATGGAACGTACCGATATCCACGCTTGAATTCCTGGCGTGTCTCCCTAGCTCTGCTACTGAGCTTTTATCCTTATTCCTGATTCTTCTCAGGGCAGTATTTTCTGAAATCCTTTTTTCTCCCACAGTTAAGACAACCTTGAGCACGTTTCTGTTTGTCACTCGTCCTGCCTTTGTCGTTATCGTTGTTTTCTACGTAATTCTTGCTGCCATCTTGGCCTCCATTTCTACGTTCAGTGTCTTGCCTACAAGTTTCCTTAGGATGCCCTCTCTCTTGCCACAGTTATCACATTTTCCATATTTACATCGCCCGACATGATAACGTAGACAATTGTCGCACTTAGGTAGGATACCCATGTAGTCTTTTCCCTTTTTGGCCTTCTTCTTGTTACTCGCCCGAGTAATCTTTTTGAAATTTGCGAGCTTTCTCTTGTTATCTCCAGATGACTCTACAGGAGTCTCCTCTTTCTCTTCCATAATTGAAAAATTTCCTAGTCTAACCGCTTCTTCAGTGAGCGCCACACTTATGTCGATAGCCTCGGTGATCGTTGAGGGTTTAGATGTGGTTACCAGACTTAGAATCTGAGGTGCCAATCCCCCTATGAAACGTTCAATTCTCTTAAACTCTGGTCCCAACAGGAGCGTAGCAACTTGTGATAAATCGTTAAATCTCTGCGCATACTCAGCTATCTTTGGTCCTTCCATTTTCAAGTTCCACAGTTCAGTCTCCAACTTCTGGACTTATGCCCTCGAGCAATATCTCTTACGCATCAGTTCTTTCAGTTCGTCCCACGTCAAAGCATACGCAGCGGTTTCGCCCATTGTCTGAACATGAAAGTTCCACCATGACAGAGCCCCATCTACAAATCGTCCAGCTATGTACGTGACCTGATGTTCTGGGTCACATTTGCTCAATCGTAAAACAGAATCCGTCTTCTCAACCCAGCGCACGAAGGCTAAGGCACCCCCAGTGCCATCGAATTCTCGAGGTTTGTGGTCCAAGAACTGCTTGTAGGTGCAGCCTTTGCTATGTTCGGAGCGAAGGGCCTCGAGCTGTGCAATGGCCTGTGAGATGCGCTCTTGTAGTTCTGCCGCTGTTGTTGGCGGAAGGTTGTTGGTATCGACGTTCCCTTGTGTCGACATCTTCTAAAAAGAAGATTAGTTAGGTCAAGTCTTATTTGTTCGGTGAGTGCATATAGTTGTTTTAGGGGTCATATGTACACACACATTATCATATCAACCAATCAAGCAATAGCATAATCATAGCATAACCAAGTAATTTGGTAATTATGTTTAATGAGAGCATAGTAAGCAAGCACGTAGCATTATAATTATAGCACACACATATAGATCAACAACGTGCTTCACGAAGACATAGCGACTGAGCTTTCGTTGGTCATTGGCCACAAAGTATTGTCGCATGGTTTATGATGATTGGGCTCTCATTATTCTCCGACCACAATTGTATCGTCTTTCAAAATGTATCACATCAAGAGGGACACAGGGTCACCCTAACCTTGTCCAACAAGTATATCAGTGTATCAAAATCACATAGTCTGAAGTGGTCTTTAAAAGTCTCCACAATCCCGGCTTATCATTAGTGTCTTTACCCAAATGTAATGCAATCCGCATAATCCAGAAACCACTATACCGGTGTCTGAGGTGGAGGAGGAAAGAAAAGTAAACTGTTAACATGCGTGGACTTCCTCCTCGGGCTTGTGTACACGTCGAAGTAATTATCTGCTCTGCCGCTTGACAGTAAAGAAATGAGCATCAGAAACCTGGGAAAGGTGTAATAGCAACGGGTGAGAGCGTAAAAGGGACCTTGATAAATGTGGAGGATCAAAGTATGCTGGCAATAGACAGGGTGGAGGACGTGATGTCAGCTCCAGCTCCAATATTCTGCGACTCATATTCTCAAACTGTAGCTGATGTTATAGGAGTAATTCCTCCCAAGTGTAGCCTCCATAGTGTAAGGGTCTAATATTAGCATAGTGTATGATAAGAACCATCGAAATGGCTCGTCCAGCTGTGTAGAGGTGAAGGTAGTAAACGGTGCGGCCTGTGAGGTCGGGGAAAATGCTGCTGTAGTAAAAGGATCGTCATGCGGGTGCTGACCTGGAGTACCTTCCCGGGGTGCGGGTATGTCTTTGAAGGAAAGCGATAGGCATGTTGGCGCAATGGACGTCGGTCTTCACAAGAGCAACATCAGCGGGTGAAGGTGCAGGAACAAACGTCTCAACTGATAGGAAGATCATTAGGTGCAGGTACTGGGTCAGGTATAAGGGATACAATGCCTGGTAAACCAAAAGAAACATGGTCATGATCAAGTAAAGGTTCAGGTCCAGCAGGTGCAACATCAAGCTGACCCAAAAGGTGCAAAACCTAGCTCAGGAGCAGGCTCTGGGTCGTGTAACGGTGTGGTGCCTTGAGCCGGTGATAGTGCAGCTGCCATGTCATCGTCGTCTGCGTCAGTAGTAGAAAGTTGTAATCCAGCTGTCTGTAAGGCTGCAGATGTCACAGACTCAAAGGAGTCTGAAATCGAATGCATGCTAGAATAAGAGGATAGCTTGTTAACAGGGGTCTCAAAAAGTGAAATTAGTAACAACGTTCTCGTTTAACTTTCCATCATCATAGGTGTTATCGGAAGGACCATCAATACATGCCAATGTCATCGTTAATTATTCGTTGAGTAGCCTACCTTTGGAAAGAATGTCCACAGGAGGAGTATTGTCGACGATCGGAGCCATGGTATGTTCACCATCGGGATGACCAGTGGTGAAGTGGTCATGGACTGGAACAAGAGTGACAGGAGGATTCTTGTCAAAGAAGCCTTCAGCAAGGATAAATTATCCCAAAATCTGGTAGCGCGGACTGTTGTAAGTCATCCTTGCCCTGGGTCGGCATATCAGGATCACTCTCAGTGTCTGACGTAAATATCTCTGGCGCAGATGCAGTCTCATCATTTGTGGCGGCGACCATAGGGTCATCAAGTTCTGACAACCCGCTTTTTGATCTAGGCGACATGTGCATCGGTACATGGTAGTCATAGTATGGATTTCCATAGTAATCACTATCAGTTAGCGTATGCAAACAATCACCACATATGCATGTTTATCAATAATCAGCAATTAAGCATGTATGTGATAATAATGTAAGCAAGTAATCTTCCTAGTCCTCCCCAGACTATCCCACCCAGCCTCTCAGACTGAACTTTCTAGTCTCTAAAACTAACTCCCTGGTCTCTAAGACTAACTCTCCAGCCTCTAAGACTAAATCCCCCCCCCCAATCTCTAATATTGAGCCCCTCAGTCTCTAAGACTGAACCTCCCTCAGCCTCTAAGGTTGAACCTCCCTCAATCTCTAAGATTGAATCCCTCAGTCTCTAAGACAGATCCTCCCTCAGCCTCTAAGGCTGAACCTCCCTCAATCTCTAAGATTGAATCCCTCAGTCTCTAAGACTGATCCTCCCTCAGCCTCTAAGGCTGAACCTCCCTCAATCTCTAAGATTGAATCCCTCAGTCTATAAGACTGATCCTCCCTCAGCCTCTAAGGCTGAATTATAAACATAAATTTTGGAATGTGTAATTGTGCCTTTTGTTTGTAAAAATTTTGTTCCCTGGATCTGGACGTTTAGTGTATGCAATGTAAAAATGTTTGAAAACATTTTCGTGAGAGCCCTGATGATCATAGTCTAGACTCGAGAAAGAATCCTAGTTCGCTATGATCGAGGCTCTGATACCAAGCTGTCACACCCTGACTTTTGCGGAAGCGTGGTTTATTTGGTGTGACTTCTTAATACCATAGCAATCAATCATAACAATGCTATATGATAAAACCAAAAGATTTTTATCCATTAATAAAGTTTAGAAAATACCACAATACCATTGTCTTGAAAACATTGATGCCAATTAGTTACAAACCATAACATGTTCAAATGAGTTCCCATGGACTCAACAAAAGACTTTAAATAATCCTGAGTTTAGAAACATGTATCCCGTCCAGGAATAGGATACATCTTTTAAACTCTACGACCATGGGTGACATCCTTTATTTAACACGCAGCTTCTAGACACATGCATACACCTGCCAGATCCATTTAGTTCCCTGAAATACATGTAGTTTGAAAAAATCAACAAAAGTTGAGCGAGTTCATGTGTTCGTTTGTGTGTATGTATAAGCCTTTGAAACATTGTAAGTATGTATGTAAGTCCCTGGTATGTAGCATTAAGGAAAAATAGATCACCAATGGTTTGCAAGGCAATTGATATGTGTGAAGTGATGCAGGAAGACTCAAACCTATCAAATTTCGTCGGTAAGACATAGTCACCTCATGGTCCACTCAGCGGACTCAGGAGTGGGGCTCGCTACACCCGAATAGATCTATCACTCATGTCCCTCGGTCCTACAACGAGGATTAATGGCCTTAAGTATCCGCCTACCCACTCACATGATCTAAGTAGTAACCCTCCTTAAGCTAACCATACCATGTATAAAATGTCTGTAATAATTGTAACATGTATTTCACCCCCGAAGTTATAAAACTAAAAACAATTAAGAGAAAAGGGGGACATGAACTCACTGTTTTGCGTCTTCTGTGCTCGTAACTCAAGTCTCCTCAGCAAATACGACTCCTACAATGTACTAGGGTCTATTAGACGAACGGGTCGTACCTTGCCTTTGTATTTACGTTTTTTGAGTTACGTTTCAAAGTGTCCTCAATATTTTTGTAATAATACTTCTCCAGTATTGCTATTCGTATTTCCTTCCCAAGGATGGGAGTATCTCATAGTTGTATATTCGTATTCTTGTATTGGTATATCTTGCCATGTATTGGCGTCGTATTCCGGTTTGCACGTATTTTCTTAATAAGTATCCCATATATATCTTCAAAACAATATATTTTTAAATCTCATTTAGGAAATATATAAACTTATCTTGTCCAAAAATACTGTATCTCCCGAAAATATATATTTTTCCCAAAACCATATATTTTCAAAATAAACGCAACAAAATATATTTTTATCTCCCAAAAATAATATATTTTCTCCTTGACCAACAATATGTTATATTTTGTAATACAGTCATTCTTTCATGTCCAAAATAATAATCACCAAAAATATATTGTAACGGTATTTTTCGGAATGTTTTGTAAGTTATGTTTTACCATTCGATTTCATCGTATCAAGTGTGTAACTTAAATATTTATTCCGTGTGATTTTTGGTATTATTTTGGAAATGTAAATTCTCGGTAATTGCCAAGTTATATTATTTTACCCTAAAATAATATGACTAGTTCACAAATCTTGCAAATATTCACACAAGTGTTTTTAATACAAAATATATATTCTAAATATATATTTACCCATTTTTATTTACAAAAGCCATCCTCCAATACTTGTATTTTTTGTTACAAAAATCTATGGCAAAGTTTATATTGGTAACATAGTTTAAAAGTATACTTGTAACACTTGTCTAGAAATATTTTCCAAGTGTTGGAATCTTTAGAAAATTTCGCCATAGTTTCCTTTGTAAATGAAGGTCTCCATGCTATATGGAATATCATTTTCTTTGACATATAACACATTAGATCGTTCTCAGATAACCTACCCGACATTTAGACACGCAAAATACTACTTATGTCGTTTCAGCTTTAATATTCAAAACTGGGCTGTTTTCGGGTATTTGAATAAAATAGTTAACTTACTCCAAAAATTCTCAATTTTTTGCAGAATGGTTTAAACGATCCAAATATTAGTGTGTAAAAATATCGGGATCCAATTCATTACCAATATTTTATAAAAAATCATTTACCGGACTGAAATCAGATTCATCACCTTCTAACTGCAGTCCACGAAATAATTTATTTAAAATTCATCGTAAGTCTGATTGATGAAATTCCAGTGCGAGAATGACATCAGTGGTCATCTACAGTACAAATTTCATGAACTAATTCTACACAGATTTCAAGTTATGACGAAAAACACAACACACATTTTCTGCAGTAAAAACGCAGCTTTTGCTGCTATGAAAAACGCCTCTTTAAAAATAGCAAACGACCTCAAAAAAATATGATTCTAGTGCCATTTGATCCGTTTTTCGGAAATACATAATTTAGACTTCAGAAAATCAATTTTTTGATTTATAACGGTCCGTTTACAGCCAGTTGAAGTTGGCTGAAAATGTTACTCACTATGTTGTTTATAGCTTAAATGCCACTAAAATGCACACATACGATCACCATACTTTCTAATAACGATTAATATCAGATCCTAAGTCATTTACAGCAGGTTATTGTTTATTTAACTCAGGTTTATCATGCATCATCATATTTCATCTCATGATCTTTATGTAAAGCTTTATGTTCATGTTTTATGTTTGTGTTCTTGTAGTGTTCATGTGATTTCATCATAACATAATCTTTTAACCATGAAAAATAAAAGTAGACAAGAGTTTAAGGGAGTCTTACAAGTAGTTTAAAGCTAGGGAAGAACAAGATGAAAGTGTGATGGATAAAAGCTAACAAGAGAGGTCCTTCAAGATCCGAGCTCACCAAACCTTCTAAATCACCTTGATACACCTTGAGATGCACTTGGAATGAATGAACAAAAATAAAAAATGGTGGGTGTGCAAAGAGGGGTGTTCGGCCGTAGCTTTGTAAGAGGGAGAAGGGAGTATTGAGTGGTGATGGAGGTGAAGGATCATGGTTACTTACACAATCTATCAAGATCTTCATGAATCTAACCATATCTAGTAATATCTAAATAAATCTAATAATATCATGTAAGATCTTATGAAATTTTGCAAATATTGAGGTGGCGCCATCCCCTTTCAACCGTATATATGGAGGGGGAGGGGGTCCATGTGTAAGTTTCAATTATAAAGTTATATAGTAAATCAAATTCAAGTACTAACAAGATCTTCCCAAAAATCAAATCAAATCCAAGGAGTGGATATGGAGGATTTAGTAAGATTTAGGTAAATCTTGTGTGGGGCCACCTTAAGTGGGTCGTGAATTAGCAAGGGGGGGGGGGGGTTAATTGTAAATTTTGATGGTAAAAGGTAATTAGTGGAAGGTTACTTGCAACGCTTAGTGTTTTAGTGTGTACCTTGCATTATGTATTATGTTAAAGTGTTCGGGGATCATAACTAGTCCAAAAATAATTAAACAATGTCTCTAGTAAAAATTTGGTGTTCCGGGTAATGTCCGGTTGTTCGGTTAGATACCGGTTCGTTAAAGTGTCAAGTTATTCCGTTTAGTGTTCTTTAAGTACCCTTTTGTGACACTTTTAATTCCTGATACTTAGGAAAGCATATAGGACCATTTAGTAAATTTTCTACATAAAATCAGTATGTTAAAGTGCTGAAATTTGCTGAAATATGCAGAATTCTGCAATTTTAGTGGGTTGTAGGCACTTTCCGGCACTTAAACTATCACCTAGTGACGCAGTTTTATGGTCCTTATTTCCCTACACTCCATACTAGTGTAGTACCTTATCCCTGGCTCATACTGCCCTCAAAATATTGTCTGTCTATGTACTGGCACTGTCAGTATATTTCTGAGTTATCTGCTAACTGTGCTAACTGTGCTTTGTGCATCAAGTATGTCACTAAAGTTTGTGTGTAATAAATGGTGTGACAGTATGAAATGTGATGCACATGTATGCATGATACAGAAATCGTAAAGCCATTTATATCATCAGTTGAAATCAAGCACAGTCATTAAGCACAAATTTTATATTAATTATTTGTACAGATGCATGCAAATTTGAGGGTTGTCACATGATTTAAGTGTTTACATCACAAGGCAGCATATTGTCTGAAAGGTTTACAACTTTATTCAAAGACAAACATAAACAACATCTAAGAGCAAGAGTATGACCGCGCGCACATCCACTTTAGTTACCAGAAATACATGTGAGTTTTTGGAAAATCGTCAACATAATGTTGGTGTGAATTCATGCAGTTTCTGTATTGAACGTTTGTATACTTTGTATGAAAACATGGTATGTATCTTGTATAAATCAGGTATTTCTGTATGTATCTAGGTTGTTAATGGGTTGTAAGGCCATTAACATGTGACACGACATAGGAAGCATCCAAACCATAGGCATTTTTCTAGTTGTCGATTCACGATTGAGACATAAAAGCACTGCGTGGTACTAGTTATCACCAAGAGTGTGGCTGCCCGAAAACCCATTAGATCTAACCTTTTGTTCTGCGGTCTTAGTATGTACACGATTAATGGTGCTTCTGGTACCCTATTCGTGACACTATTTCTAGTATCATTCCTTTTTTTTGTATCCATCATACCATAACACATGTATTTTCCCCAAGTTTAAAAAGTATGTAAAGGTTTAAAAGTGGGGACATGAACTCACTTGTCTGTAAACATTTAGTAACATGTACTTCACCCCCGAAGTTATAAAACTGAAAACAGTTAAAAGAAAAGGGGGAGCATGAACTCACAACTTTGCGTTTCTTGCGCCGTAAACTTCACCGGGTTTGCTTATATAGCGTCGTGACCTATATGTGTTTTATTAACGTTAGTCACTAGACATGTATCGCACAAGTACAAGTCACCATCTTTTATGTATGTATTCTTTGTGTGTTAAAAATAATTTATATTTTTAACTATGTATCTTACTTATATTATTTTCTCCAAAATAAATATAAGTATCTTGTATTTTTCACCCGAGTTATGTATTTTGTCCAAAACTTCATTTTAAGTTCGTAACTTATCAAGTTACATATTCTTGTAAGAAATATATTTTCATAAATATATTCTTTTGTATTTGTCTAAGCATGTTGTATGTGTATTTTGTATTTTTACTCCTTAGGAGTATTTAGTGTATATTCAACAGGCCATCGATTGCATTAATTGATCCCATTGTTTCATCAATTTGATGGAACTTCGAAGGATTCAGTGAGACTGACACTAAATGGAGGGCAAATTTGGGAGTAGGGATGAAAAATTAGAGCAACTAGGCATGACTGTTGGGATCACGTCTTAAAAATTGTTAGGGAAATTACATTTATGGACATGGGAAATGCTTATATATAGTATATAGATAGTACATACTACATACACTTAGCACAAAATTTGGTGATCAATAAATATATATATTTTCCTCAAAAATATACATACTTAATATCAAATTTTATCTTGAAGAAATCATCATTTCTTATCTTGAAGTTTACATAAAAATTAGGGAAACCTTGGTAAATATTTTTAGGAAAATTTTTAGGGAATAAGTTTCACCAAAACTTATATTTTTCTAAGTGTCAAAATTTATAGAAATTTTGACATGATTTCCCCTAAAAATGGAGGTTTCCCATGTTTTCAAACCATGTGTTTATTTTCTTTTAAAATCATCACAACAATCAACAACTCATTTATCACTTACCGAGTGTCAAAATCAAGTAAATTACACAAC
Source organism: Helianthus tuberosus (assembly GCA_030545235.1). Classification (NCBI taxonomy): domain Eukaryota; kingdom Viridiplantae; phylum Streptophyta; class Magnoliopsida; order Asterales; family Asteraceae; genus Helianthus; species Helianthus tuberosus. The sequence continues at coordinate 98,947,058 of CM060360.1, read as the reverse complement.
TTCATGAACTTGAAGTTTTGTAAAAATTTGTAGTAATTTGCCATGTTATTTAGTAGGTTTAGTTACCCTTAAAAACATGGTTATTTGTTTGTAAATCATATTCTTGAATGATTTAGTCATTTACAACTTGTAAGATGATTTTTTAAAAATATTTCTTTTGTATTTTTCTTGTTATAATCATGTTCATAGTCTTGTTTAAACACTAAAAATATTATTAGTTTACTTAGAAACCATGACTTGTAAATCTCATAAATAAACTTGGTTTCTTGGGAAAATTATTCTTGTAATCATCTATTTACAAGATTTGTATTTTGTTTAATTCATCTTTACATATGAACACTAATTTCATCATTCAAGTTCATGAAGACATAAAGCATGAAGATCTTGGTCTTTCACAAGATCACCACTTTAACTTACTAGATCATGTGTTTAATCACAATCTAGTAGGTTTCTTATGATGTCTAATATCACTAACACTAATAATCAATCAACAAGAAGCAAATCAACATATTCAACATGTATTCTTATATTTTTAAGCTTATGTTAAAGTATCATGATCATGTTCTTTTGTGTTCTTCAAGTTTATCATTGTTCATCATCTTTTAACCAACAATATATGAAGTAACAAGTTACAAGGAGCTTACTACTAGCACAAGGGCTAGGGAAGAACACTTGAAGATGAAGATGACAAAGATGGTGGGTAAAAGCAAATGAAGAAGGTTCTTCAAGATCCACAAGCTCTAAACCTTCTTAAACACCTTCTTGCACCTTAGGTTAAGCTTGGAATAGATGAACAATGGATGAAGATGGTGGTGGTGTGGGTGGTGGCTCACGGCCGTAGGTGGGAGAGAGGGAGAAGGAGGTGGGTTGTGGTGATTTATGAAAGAGCTTATGCCTTTATATAATATATGCAAGATCCTTCAATATCTTTTGAAATCTCATAATATCTAAGTAATATCAAAATGAATCATAGTGAATACAAGGAGATCTAAGTGAATCAAGGGGAAATATTTGGTGGGGCCACTCCATGATCGTGAACAATATGGGGGGGGGGGGGGCAAAGTGTAACTTTAATTTACTAACTACATAAATAAGTTAGTTTCAAGTGTAAAGTCTAGAGACTTGATGTGTTATTACGTTATAAGGGGTGTTATGGTGCTCGGGGACCATAACTAGTTCAGAAACATTAAAACAATGCTTCTAGTAATATTTTGATGTTCCGGGTAAAGTTTGGTTGTTCAGTTAAATACCGGTTCGTTAAAGTGCTAAATTGCACCGTTTAGTGTCCTTTAAGTATCCTTTTGTAACCCTTTTAATTCCCAACACTTAGGAGGGTATTCTGGATAATAAAACATGAATTCTGCATAATATTTATATGTTAAAAAGCTAATTATAGCTGATTTGTGCAGAATTCTGCATTTAAAGTGCGTTTCGGGTGCTTTTTAGTGAATATTTTGGCTCCCGGAAAGTCTATATGTTAACCCTTGTATATACTCTTGGGTTTTAATGTATTCTTGACGTTGGACCTACACCTAGGCCCCAATTCTATTGTCTGACTGCTTTCTGTAGAATTGTTGACACAATGTGTCTTACCGGTGAGTTTACTAGTATTTCTGATGCAACGCTATTCATTAATGCATAAAGCCATTTTTGTAGTATAAAACGTGCATGAATTCACAAGTATAGCATGTAATCAATCAATGTCGACATTTAAGCACACAACTGCATATATTTAATATTAATTAAATTGTACAGAAATTACTGGTTTGGTGCCAGTTGTCACAGTCTCCCCCGTTAAAAGAATTTCGTCCCAAAATTCAGGCTTATCTAACTCTCGCAGGAGTTTTCTTGAACAGGTGGGGGTACTTTTCTTTAAACTGGTCTTCACATTCCCACATGTACTCGGGTCCGTGCTTAGAGTTCCAACGCACTTTGACAAGCTTGACACTACTCCTTCGGGTCTTGTTGACTTTCCAGTCAGTAACCTCAACGGGTTTTTCTGTAAATTGGAGGGTGTCGTCAATATGCACTTCATCCACAGGGATGATCATTGTTTCTTGTGTTGGACTCTTCTTGAGGTTGGATACATGAAATGTATCATGTACTCCATTAAGTTCTTCCGGTAATTCCAACTTGTATGATATTGTACCAATTCTTTCCAAAATCTTGAATGGTCCGATGTATCATGGATTCAGCTTTCCACGTTTTTTGAATATTACAACGCCCTTCCAGGGCGAGACCTTCAACAAAACTTTCTCTCCCACTTCGAACTCTAATGGTTTCCGTCTTCGGTCAGCGTAGCTCTTTTGTCGACCTCGAGCCGCCTTAATGCGCTCTCGGATCTGCATAATCTTGTCGATTGTCTCTTGTACAAGTTCAGGACCAACCATACGTTTGTCTCTTGCGTCTGCCCAACATAAGGGCGAGCGGCACTTGCGGCCATACAGAGCTTCGAACGGTGCAACTTTTATGCTCGTATGATAACTGTTATTGTATAAAAACTCAACTAATGGTAGGTGAGTATCCCAGCAACCGCCTAGATCCATAACACATGCGCGAAGCATATCTTCCCGTGTTTGTATGGTCCGTTCGCTCTGGCCGTCTGTTTGCGGATGGAAGGCCGTGCTTAGATCTAATTGAGATCCAAAGGCTTCCTGGAAGGATTGCCAGATCCTCGAGACAAAACATCCATCTCTGTCTGAAATGATTGAGATAGGCACTCCATGACGTGCCACAATTTCTTTCAAGTACAACTCAGCAAGCTTTCCAGTGCTATCCTTCTCTCGGATCGGTAGGAAATGCGCAGATTTCATCAATCGATTAACTATCGTGCCCTCTCGGGGTCCTGGGTAATTTCGTTATGAAGTCCATCGAGATTTGCTCCCATTTCCACATGGGTATCTCTAGTTGTTGCAGTAGGCCAGATGGTTTCTGATATTCAGCCTTAACCTTAGCACAGGTTAGGAACTTTCCAACATAGATAGCAACATCGCTTTTAAGTCTCGGCCACCAATAGTAATCTTTCAAGTCTTGATACATTTTGTCCGATCCTGGATGGATCGAGTATCTTGACTTATGAGTTTCATTAAGGATGGCTTCTCGAATACCTCCATAGAGCGGAACCCAAATACGCTCCTTAAAGTACAAGGTTCCCTCTTTGTTTGGCACTAAATTCTTCATCATACCTCGGAGGTATTCAGCTCTATGATTCTCCATCTTAAGGGCTTCTTGTTGAGCGTCACGAATGCGTGCAGTGAGGTTCGTTTGAATAGTCATTTCCAATGCTCGAACCCTTAGGGTCTTAACCCTTTCCTTTCGACTTAACGCGTCTGCTACAACGTTTTCCTCTCTAGGATGGTACTTAATCTCACAGTCATAATCGTTCAGAAACTCGACCCAACGTCGTTGACGCATATTTAATTTCTTCTAATCAAATATGTGTTGTAGGCTTTTGTGATCTGTGAAGATTGTACATCGAGTACCATATAAATAGTGTCGCTAGATCTTCAAGGCGAATACCACCGCGCCTAACTCCAAGTCGTGCGTGGTATAATTCCTTTCATGTACCTTCAACTGTCTTGAAGCGTAAGCGATGACTTTTTGACGTTTCATGAGCACGCAACCCAAACCTTGACACGAAGCGTCGCAGTATACCACGAAGTCTTATGTGCCTTCGGTTAAGGATAGTATTGGTGCATCACATAGCTTATTTTTGAGCAGTTGGTAGGCTTCTTCCTGCTTGTCACCCCAGTCGTACTTCTTTTCTTTCTGTTTAAGGGTTATCAGCGATTGAGCTATTTTGGAGAAATTCTCAATAAACCGTTGGTAATAGCCCGCTAAGCCCAAAAATTGTCGAACTTCAGATGGGGTTTTGGGGGCTTCCCAATTCTTTATCGCTTCAATCTTGGATGGGTCTACATGAATGCCCTTCTCGTTCACAACGTGACCAAGAAACTGTACTTCGCAAATCCAGAATTCGCACTTTGAAAACTTTGCATAAAGTTTCTCTTTCTTCATGTCACAACCCCCGATCCCTGATCCCCGGGAACGGGCGGATGTGATCACAGAGTTCGGTGGTATCAGTTTTTTTAGTCTTGCAGCGGAATTTACATCAGGACCGTAGTTAGGAAATGTTTATCAGAGTAAAACCACCTCATTTTATATTAATAATCACATGGGTAAAACCCAAGTTTATTATAACAATACAGCTGGCTTTTATTAGGTAACTTTTATAGCCACATTTTCCCAAGCCTTCAATGCTCTCCAGCTGGCTTTTTACTAATTGGCTGTCACATTGGGTTACCTGAAACATGTTTTAAAAATATTTGTCAGTGGGAAACACTGGTGAGTGAATCCCATTTTAATCAAGTTTAAAGTCACAGTGAACAGTATTGAGAGTGATCACTTTGTTTATGTCTATACAATTACTCCATTTGGTACTATCAATCCTGACTTGTGGGTCATATTACCCATTGGCTAACTCATTGTCCAATGGTAACGCATTGTCATCCCGACTTACTACTCGCAAGTTGTACAAAATTTTGTATACAAAACCCCAACAAACCGGCAGTAATTGAATAACTACAAAGACTCAATTACTGCTTATTTTCATAGTAAAACATTTAAGGTTTGGTAAAACATTACCAAAAATATTAACAAAAAGAGGATAACTCACATTGCTGTCTTAGGCTTTTCGTAAGGGTTTCCTGGGTATAATCTATAATTTATACAAATGTACATTGGTTAGTACCATAACCCTTTGAAATTATTAATGATACCCTCCCCGAGACGGCATTCCAACAACTACGTCGGGCAGAACCACGACAGTTGTTACGGAACCCTAAATCAATCGGGCAGCGTAACTATTATGAAACCAGGTTTATAATACTTAGAATAGAGCAGAACCTCGCTAATTAGGGGTATAGTACCCGACTATAATTCCTCTACTACAGAAATGGTGATTCGAGATTGAAATGTGAGTGACGAAAATTGTAATCCGATGCCATCTATTTATATGGTCTGATACTGACTCTAAGGCGGCCCGCGTAAGGTAAGGCTAGGCCTTACACGGCCCGCGTCAACACGCGTCAAACTATAGCTTAGCTGAGTCGTTGAGTAGGTCCGCCACGATGTCGACACGTGTCGGCTCAGGAATGTGCCACCATTTGGAACACGCGCAGCCCGCGTCAACTTGGACGAGGTCTTACGCGGCCCGCTTGAACTAAAGGATTCAGCAGAGTCCGGTCAACACTCGCATACGGCCCGCGTAAGATGTTGGGGTGGGTTTATGCGGCCCGCCTCAACTTACATTTCAGGTTTTCATTTTATTTTTATAAACTATAACATAATACGGGCTCGGTTTTTGCATACGGGTGTAATATAAGACGTATTGGGACATTCTAACATATAATAGGGTGTAATAAATATTTATAAGGGTGTTGGTTTTACCAAGGGTTGTTACATTCTCCCCACCTTTTTTTAGAGCTCGTCCTCGAGATCTGCTGAAACAAGTGCGGATTTTTCCTTTTCATTTCTGACTCGAGTTCCCATGTGTACTCAGGTCCTCTTTTGGAGTCCCACTTCACTTTGACTAGAACTAATCTCTTGTGTTTGAGATTCTTGACTTTCCTGTCTTCAATCTGTAGAGGTCTTTCTACAAACTTGAGTTGTTCATTTACCTCTATATCCTTAAGAGGCACTATCAGTGATTCATCAGCTAAACACTTTTTAAGATTTGATACATGAAATACATCATGTATTCCTACCATTTCCTCTGGCAGTTGTAGCTGATAGGCTACAGGTCCTATTCTTCTAATAATCTTAAAAGGTCCAACATACCTGGGACTTAGCTTTCCCCGTTTGATAAATCTTACCACTCCTTTCCAAGGAGAGACCTTTAACAATACTTTATCTCCTACTTGAAATTCTAATGGTTTGCATCGGTTGTCAGCATAACTCTTTTGTCGATCACGTGCTGCTTTCAGTCGTTCCTTGACTTGAATAATCTTGTTAGTTGTTTCATGTACTATCTCAGGTCCAGATAGTTGTTGTTCCCCAATTTCTGCCCAACATACTGGGGTTCGACACTTTCGTCCATAAAGTGCTTCGAATGGTGCAGCATTGATACTTGTGTGATAACTATTATTATAAGAAAATTCTATCAAAGGTAAGTGTTCATCCCAATTACCTCCAAAGTCAATTACACAAGCTCTAAGCATGTCCTCCATTGTCTTAATTGTTCTTTCACTTTGTCCATCTGTTTGAGGATGATAAGCCATGCTTAGCTTTATCTTGGTTCCCATTGCCTTTTGGAAACTTGACCAGAAATGAGATGTAAATCGACTGTCTCTGTCAGAAACAATTGATAAAGGAATGCCATGTAAAGAAACAATTTCATTTACATACAATTTAGATAATTGTTCCATACTAATTGTTTCCTTCATTGGTAGAAAATGCGCTGACTTAGTTAATCTATCTACAATCACCCAGATTGTATCATTTCCTTTCCTAGTTTTGGGTAATTTAGTAACAAAATCCATTGTTATTAATTCCCATTTCCACACCGGCATTTCCAATTGCTGTAACAAACCCGAGGGTTTCTGATGTCCAGCTCTGACTTGTGAACAAGTTAAACATTTAGAAACATAGACTGCTACGTCCTTTTTCATTCCTATCCACCAGAAATTTTTCCTTAAATCCTAGTACATTTTATCACTTCCTGGATGTATCGTATATTTAGACTTATGGGCTTCTTCTAATATACGATTACGTAGATTTCCTAATTTAGGTATCCACATTCTCTTTTCATGGAATCTCCAAATTCCATCTGTTCCTTGTTTCAATTCTTTTAACATACCTTTTAACTTTTCAGTATCTTCCTTGATAACTGACTCTTGTGCTTCTCTTATCTGATCATTTAAATCTACTTGCAGATTTAATTTAAGAGAACGTACCCTTCTTGGCTTTTCATGATACTTTCTACTTAAAGCATCTGCCACTACATTTGCTTTTCCTTCATGATATTGTATATCACAATCATAATCACTAAGAAATTCCATCCAGCGTCTTTGTCTCATATTCAACTCCTTTTGCCCGAAAACATACTTTAAACTCTTATGATCAGTAAATATGGTAAACTTACTACCGTAAAGGTAATGTCTCCAAATTTTAAGAGCAAAAATTATAGTTCCTAATTCTAAATCATGGGTTGAATAATTCTCTTCATGATTCTTAAGTTGCCTAGATGCGTAAGCTATAACCTTTTGGCGTTGCTTCAAAACACATCCATAACCTAATCTAGAAGCATCACAATAGACTACAAAATCTTCAGTTCCATCTGGTAATGCTAATATAGGTGTATGGGTTAATCTTTGCTTAAGAATTCTAAAGGCTTCTTCTTGTTTTATTCCCCATTCAAACTTAACAGATTTACTGGTTAACTTAGTTAAGGGAATGGCTATTCTAGAAAAATCTTTAATAAATCTTCTATAATAACCAGCCAATCCTAAGAAACTTCTAACCTCAGTTGGTGACTCAGGGGTTTTCCATTTCGTAATTGCCTCGATTTTGATTGGATCTATATGAATTCCTTCTTGATTGACTAAGTGTCCAAGGAATTGTACTTATTCTAACCAAAATTCACACTTTGAAAACTTAGCATAAAGCTTTTCCTTTCTTAACAGACTTAAAAGTGTGTGCAAATGTCTTGCATGATCTTCTTTACTCTTAGAGTAAATTAGAATATCATCTATGAATACGATTATGAATTTATCCAAATATGGCTTACATATTCGGTTCATCATGTCCATAAATGCAGCTGGGGCATTGGTTAAACCAAATGGCATGACAGTAAATTCATAATGGCCATACCTTGTTCTAAATGCAGTTTTAGGAATATCCTCTTCCTGTACCTTTAATTGATGATATCCTGACCTTAAATCGATTTTAGAGAAATATCGAGCTCCTTGCAGTTGATCAAACAGATCATCGATTCTCGGTAATGGGTACCGATTCTTAATCGTGAGCTTGTTTAATTCACGGTAGTCAATGCACATACGCATTAATCCGTCCTTCTTTTTAACAAACAATATCGGTGCTCCCCATAGCGACGAACTTGCCTGTATGAATCCTTTTTCCAACAATTCATCTAATTGTTTCTTTAATTCTTGCATTTCTGCAGGTGCCAAACGGTAGGGTGCTTTGGCAATCGGTGAGGTTCCTGGTATTAAATGAATCCTGAATTGAACTTCTCTATCTGGAGGTAGTCCTGGTTCTGGAAAGACATCTGAAAACTGAGATACTACTGGAATATCTTTTATTTCTTTTCCTTTAGTGTTAGTGATTATGGAAATCAAATACACTATAGAACCTTTTCTCATACAACTTGCAGTTTTCATCACAGAAATGAATTTAGTAGACCTAGAAGGTTTATCTCCTTTAATTGTGATCGTTTTACCTTTTTGTGAATTTACACGAATTAACTTTTGATCACATAAAATACTGGCTTTATTGGTTATTAACCAATCCATTCCTAGAACAAAATCAAATCCTACCAAATTCATAGGATAAAGATTTGCAATAAATTTCTGATTTGAAATTTCTATACTTGCTCCCTGCAAGATTCCAGAAATTCTAATAGTTTCTCCGTTGGCTGTTTCTACTAGACATTCATGTGGTAGTTTAGTTAATGATTGATTTAGTAATTTGCAAAACGATGTATTAATAAAACTTTGGTTTGCACCAGAGTCAAATAATACTTTAGCAAAGACATCATTAACTAAAAACGTACCGGCTATGACATCGGGAATCATCCTGGCTTCTTCTGCAGTTAACACAAATGCTCTAGCATTTTTAGTATTCTTGTTATCTGCAGCTGGAGCTAACTTTGGACAATTTAGCCTGATATGACCTTTTTCTCCACAGTTGTAGCATAATCCATTAATGGTTTTCTTCCTGCAATTTTCTTCCTTGTGTCCTGGCATCTTACAATGATTGCAGAGAATGGAGCATTTTCCCAAATGCTTTTTCTTGCAGACCTTGCAGTATGTTGCAGAGGTAGAACCTATATTCCTACGATTGTAATTCCCCGAACGGAATTCTTGAGTAAGCCTTTGAGTTAGGTTCCTTCTCTGGTCTTCTTCTCTAGTACGAACTAACTCATCAGTCAAGGTACTTTTTAATTCTACAGCTTCTTCTATGGTTTGAGGTCTACCTGCCTTGACTATGTGTCTAATCTCTCCAATTAATCCCCAAATATACCGAGAGATTAACACTGGTTCTGGTGAAGCAAGAGTTGGCACTATTCTAGCATATTCGAAAAATAACTTAGTGTACCCTTTGCTATCTACACCAGTCATTCTAAGATTTAGGAATTTGTTTGCTATCTGTTCTTTCTCATTGGGTGGGCAGAATTTCCTTTCTACCTTATTCTTAAATTCTTCCCATTCCATATTATAGGTTTGATCACTTCCTCTTGTCTGGAGGATAGTGTTCCACCATTCTAGGGCTGCATTCTTAAACAGATTAGAAGCAAACAATATTATATCTTCTTCAGCACACTTGCTTATCCTTAATACTGCCTCAGTCTTTTCTATCCAGCGTAAAGTTGCAATGGCCCCTTCATTGCCTGAGAATTCCATTGGTTTACAAGACCATAATTCTTTATAAGAACAACCATAAGGCATGGTTCTTCTTCTTTTGGGAATAGGCATTTGAAGTACAGGTCCATTGTTCACACTGTTTTCTGGTTCAACAGGTCGCTTGCTGCTATGTTTACTTTTATTATCAGCATCCTTAACAGTTTGAAGAATAAATGGCATAGCATCTATAATTCCCTGTGCCACTATATGTTGGATAGCACTATTATCCACTTGATTTCCATTGTTATTGTTGTTTGGGTTCTCATTATTCAGATTATCGCCATTCTGAATATTATCATTCTGGATTTCCGGGTTATTATCCAAATTGACTTGATTTCCTTGGTCGGCCATCTGGATTTAAACATTTACCCCATATTAAAATCATAATTAATATCTAGTATAATTAATCACATGACACACAATCTAACCAAAAACGTAGATCATTGCTACTTACTTTTTTCATATACTTATGCGTCTATTACACACTAGTACAGAAATAAAGATTACAATACCAACAGAAATAAAATAATAATATGCATCCACACACACATATTTTATTTTATTTTTATTATTTTATTATTACTACTGCTTCCTCCATTCTAACATTCATGAATATGGATTCATCCAGAAATCCATATTGCGCTCATCGTATTTCCATACGAGACGCTCTCCCACCTGACGCATCCTCTCACTGCTTTCAAAAATTTCTTCCCTGAAAGTCCTAAGTTCTTGAACGTTTTCTGCACTCATTGGGGGTGCAGGTTCTCGGACTGGGTTTGGAATCTGGGGTTCTGGTTCATGATATGGGGGTGACAATTCCTGAAATTGGTAAGGATCCTCTAAAATTTCCCTAATGTAGTTATCTTGGTAATAGGGATCTAAAGGGTCCATACCTGGGTAAACTTCTATGTTCTGTATGGGTGGATAATCCTGAATAGGATAACGTTGCAAAAAATCCCTATTGTTGTCCCACCAAGGGTCGTAATTCGGGTCTAGTGGGTTTGGTGCAGGCACTCTAGGGATTTCTTCTGGATTAAAATTATACATCTCTTCTTCCTGATTTTCCTGGTTTTCTATCTCCATAGGTTGTTCTGGGTTTTGTGGTTGTGGGGCTACTAGTTGTTCCAGACTCGGGTCAGCAGCAGTTGTAGCTAAGATATGGAAATTAGCTAGGCTTCTATTAAGTATCTCTTGAGTATGGGCATCTGTCTCTATCTTAATAGCTGCTAAAGTCCTTTGCTGTTGCAATTTCCTCATTCTTTTTCTACGAGCAAAAGCTTCTTTACTGAACCATCCTCGTTTCTTAGTAGGAAATGGTTCTTCAGATTGAGCTCTAAAAGCAAATATTCCATCCTCCTGATCAGCAACATACCCCGAGAGGGCAGGCTGTGATGATGTACTTTCACTCTTAGGTGAATCAGATAACTGACTATTCAGATCTGATGGTCCTTGATCACTCATACTGAAAACTAACAAATAGTCAAATAACACATAACACATAATTACAGTTATGCACATATTTCCGTAATTTATTTCCTAACACAAAATTTCAAAAACTTAAGTGTCAGCAAAACACTTCTTTGGCTCAGACCAGTGGCTAGGCTCTGATACCACCTTCTGTCACAACCCCCGATCCCTGATCCCCGGGAATGGGCAGACGTGATCACAAAGTTCGGTGGTATCAGTTTGTTTAGTCTTGCAGCGGAATTTACATCAGGACCGTAGTTAGGAATTGTTTATTAGAGTAAAACCACCTCATTTTATATTAATAATCACATGGGTAAAACCCAAGTTTATTATTACAATACATTATTAGGGACAAACCCTAATTTTATTGAATTTAAAACATCGTTTATTAGGTAACTTTTATAGCCACATTTTCCCAAGCCTTCAGTGCTCTCCAGCTGGCTTTTTACTAATTCGATGTCACATTGGGTTACCTGAAACATGTTTTAAAAATATTTGTCAGTGGGAAATACTGGTGAGTGAAACCCAATTTAATCAAGTTTAAAGTCACAGTGAACAGTATTGAGAGTGATCACTTTGTTTATGTCTACACAATTACTCCATTTGGTACTATCAATCCTGACTTGTGGGTCATATTACCCATTGGCTAACTCATTGTCCAATGGTAACGCATTGTCATCCCGACTTACTACTCGCAAGTAGTACAAAATTTTGTATACAAAACCCCAACATACCGGCAGTAATTGAATAACTACAAAGACTCAATTGCTGCTTATTTTCATAGTAAAACATTTAAGGTTTGGTAAAACATTACCAAAATTATTAACAAAAAGAGGATAACTCACATTGTTGTCTTAGGCTTTTCGTAAGGGTTTCCTGGGCATAATCTATAATTTATACAAATGTACATTGGTTAGTACCATAACCCTTTGAAATTATTAATGATACCCTCCCCGAGACGGCATTCCAACAACTACGTCGGGCAGAACCACGACAGTTGTTACGGAACCCTAAATCAATCGGGCAGCGTAACTATTATGAAACCAGGTTTATAATACTTACAACAGAGCAGAACCTCGCTAATTAGGGGTATAGTACCCGACTATAATTCCTCTAATACAGAAATGGTGATTCGAGATTGAAATGTGAGCGACGAAAATTGTAATCCGATGCCATCTATTTATATGGTCTGATACTGACTCTGAGGCGGCCCGCATAAGGTAAGGCTAGGCCTTACACGGCCTGCGTCAACACGCGGTCAAACTATAGCTTAGCTGAGTCGTTGAGTAGGTCCGCCACGATGTCGACACGTGTCGGCTCAGGAATATGCCACCATTTGGAACACGCGCGGCCCGCGTCAACTTGGACGAGGTCTTACGCGGCCCGCTTGAACTAAAGGATTCAGCGGAGTCAGGTCAACACTCCCATACGGCCCGCGTAAGATGTTGGGGTGGGTTTATGCGGCCCGCCTCAACTTACATTTCAGGTTTTTATTTTATTTTTATAAACTATAACATAATACGGGCTCGGTTTTCGCATACGGGTGTAATATAAGACGTATTGGGACATTCTAACATACAATAGGGTGTAATAAATATTTATAAGGGTGTTGGTTTTACCGAGGGTTGTTACACTTCAGTAGCTCCAAAATGGTTCTGAGGTGTTGCTCGTGCTCTTCTCTCGTTCGTGAGTAAATCAGGATATCATCGATAAATACAATCTCGAATTTATCGAGATATGGTTTGGATACGCGGTTCATCAGATCCATAAATATCGCTGGCGCGTTCGTCAGTCTGAATGGCATCACAAGGAACTCGTAATGCCCATAACGCGTTCGGAATGCAATCTTTGGTACGCTTTCCTCTTGGATTCTTAACTGATGGTATCCAGATCGAAGGTCGATCTTGGAATAGTAGCTCGATCCTTGAAACTGATCAAATAAGTCATCAATCCTCGGTAGTGGGTACCGATTCTTGATAGTGAGCTTGTTCAGTTCTCTATAATCGATACACATCCGCAGTGTTCCATCCTTCTTCTTCACGAACAATACTGGAGCTCCCCAAGGCGAGAAGCTTGGCCTTATGAATCCTTTATCCAACAACTCCTGGAGTTGTGTAGATAATTCATGCATCTCGGATGGTGCAAGCCGATAGGGTGCCTTGGCTACAGGAGCGGCTCCTGTAACCAAGTCTAAACGGAATTCGACTTGTCATTGCGGAGGTAGTCCTGGCAGATCTTCGGGAAAAACATCAGGGAATTCCTTCACCACAGGAATGTCTTCGAGTTTCGGCTCCTCAGCTTTCTTATCTACAACGTGCGCTAGGAAAGCAACGCATCCTTTCCTTAAGCACTTTTGTGCCTTCATACAACTGATGATTCGCAGAGGCGTGTCTCGTCTTTCTCCATGCACGACGAGAGTTTCACCATTCGTCAGAGGGATGCGAATGATTTTCTCGTGACAAACAACTTCAGCTTTGTTTTTGGACAACCAGTCCATTCCGACCACTACATCGAAGCTACCTAATTGAATAGGTAAGAGGTCGATACTAAAGCTTCGCTCACCAAGTTCTAATGAGCAACCTCTAACAACTTTACTTGATTCAATGAGTTTACCATTGGCTAGTTCTATAGAATAAGGAATATCTAATCTACTAGATTCTATTCCAAGCATACGTTTAAATTCCACAGACATGAAGCTAAAATCGGCACCAGTGTCAAATAGTATGGACGCAAAGTGATTGTTAATGAGAAACGTACCGGTGACCACATTAGGGTCCTCGCGTGTGTTCTTTGCTCCAATCACAAACGCTCAAGCCTGAGCATTGTTTCCCCTTGGGCAATCTTTTATGAAATGATCCTTGCTTCCACAACCAAAGCGTCCTTGGTTTTGCCCAGCTCCATTACTATTCTGGTTACCATTGTCGTTTCCATTTCCACCATTGTTTCTATTACCAGCACCGTTTCGGTTTCCGTTCCCATTCCTTCCTTTTCCCCAACAATCCTCAGTATGGTGACCCAGTTTTCCACACTTGTCGCATTTTGGAATGCGACAAACTCCTTCGTGATGACACTTGCACTGGTTGCAAATGGGCAGAGTGCCCTGGTATCTTTTGGCAGGAGCGTCATTCATGGTTGCAAAAGTTTTCGCCTCCCCAAAGTACAAGTTTAATATATGTAAAGGACAAATATCTTACTTCACATTGGCGGTTCATGTCTTTATACCCTAAATTATTACTCCATATAGTATTTATTAGGCTGGGGGAAAGGTGTTCACGTTTGACCTTTTCTTGTATTTGAAGGAATCTCTTATGATACGTGACAAGACTTGTTGTGGTTTCTGTGCACTGAATTCCATAATTATGTATGCATCCATAATTATGTAACTCCTTGCACAGTCCGCATAATTCGTTTCGTCCTCGTATTACTTCCTTTAGATAGGCCATTGCTTTCAGGTAAAGTCACGAGTACCTGAGATATTCTATTTCTAGTATATGTATATATCAATAATCACACATAATCGCAAGTAATTCTTAATTAAAGTCAAGTGTTACTCCAGTGCACCCTAAGTCTTGTAGTGTCTTTTCTTGACTCTTTGCAAATAGTTTCAGGTAGTGGATGTCGCGGAAAGTTTTATACAATGAAAACTTTTTGAAAAATTGTTTTCGTGAATGGATCCTAGATATTGTAGTCTAGACTCGAGAAGGAATCCTGGTTCACTACAATCGTAGCTCTGATACCAATCTGTCACACCCCTTTCTAAGGCGGAAGCACGAGGTGTGATCATGAAAGGTTCTCATTGCATACGAATGGTAAACATACTACATGCTCGTAAAAATAACTTCAAATGCCAAACATATCATAACTGAAAACATGATTTAAGTGTTTATATCATAAGACAGCATATTGTCTGAAATGTTTACAACTTTATTCAAAGACAAACATAAACAACATCCAAGAGCAAGAGTATAACCGCGCGCACATCCACTTTAGTTACCTGAAATACAAGTGAGTTTTTGGAAAATCGTCAACATAATGTTGGTGTGAATTCATGCAGTTTCTTTATTGAACGTTTGTATACTTTGTATGAAAACATGGTATGTATCTTGTATAAATCAAGTATTTCTGTATGTATCTAGGTTGTTAATGGGTTGCAAGGCCATTGTAACAACTGCGCTTGTAATCACTATGAACAGTTCAGTTATCAATAAAACAATGTTATTTGATCACAATGTTTGTTTTGTTATGTTTTACATTTTTCATGTTTTGACTTTTATCCAATTTCAAACTCTACATCGCTTTCTGGAGAATTATACGCAAACTAGTGCGTAAACGTACTCAGTTTAATGCGAGAAATACTCCGGAACATCAACATATACTCAACATACCTTAAATAACCTTTACATAACTTAGAAATAAGTTTTGAAGGCTTTGGTATGGCAAAAACAAGTTAATTCGCTTACAGGGACTAAATATGACAAACTGCGAAAGTATGTCAATTTGAACTGTAACGAACATTCCGGAACATAACCATAAGTTAAACACACCTTAAATATCCTTGACATAGCTTAGAAATAGGCTTTGAGGGGTTCGGTGTGCTAAAATAAACTTTTGGGACATTCAGGGACTAAAAGTGTCAAAAAGTGCACAAGTTTGCATTTTCGCGCATAACTTACATTCTGAATACATCTGGACATCCAAAAATTTATGTAAGCATGACTACATTATATTTTAGTGTTCGCCTTAAGAAAAATCCATTCGTCGCGTCATTTGGATCGTTTTTCGCGCTTATGCGCATACCGTCGTAATTAAGCGAACATCGCGATCGTACGACCAAACGAACCGACATCCGAGATATTTTTGAGCATTTTTCATGTTTCCTATACTTTAACATCCTTGTGAAGCTTAAAAATGGGCTTGACGGGTGTTAGAAGTGCCAAAACACGACGATACGCGCACAGGAACCAAAACTGCAAAACTGCTAAAATAATAAAAAAAAATAGAAAAAAAATATATATAAAAAAATGCATAAACTCTTTTGTTCAGCCCTTAACACCTCCCAAAGGCCAAATGACACTTGTTAAACTCCTATGGTGTCCATTTTTAGCCACCACAACTTTGTGACAAGTGTACGGCTCGGATCGTGGCACGATATTCAAGAAACGATCCTAACGGCTCTACTTTTCCTATAAATACCCATCACATTTTCACCTCATTCCTCACAAATCTGATTAAAAGTGCTCTAAGTTGAAGCAAATCACTTCATACCTGAGCTACTCGATCAAGATTTACTAGCGGGGACCCTTTGTAAGTGTTCCTTCGTTCTTTTATCGCTTTTATAGCCCGAAAGTCGAACTATGTTTGACTTTCTGCATTGACCAGTTTATGGTCGATGCGAAGTTCGTTTGAACTTCATAACGTGAGCGTGATCACGATGGTTATAGTCCCTAGTGACTATACCTACTGATTACCACGTTATCTAGGCTCAGTGACGAGCCGTAGTTTCGGGCAGAATACGTATTCTTGCGTATTTTGTAACCAAACTACTCGTGAGCATCAAAACCGTTTGTTTTGATGCCAAACCTGTTTTCTAAACTTAGTTAAGCATGTTCTAACATGCTTAGCTCGTCACTTTTAGTATAGTGCTTAGATAGGGTCGTAAGGTAAGCGATCTAAACGATCGCTTATACTTTCGAACCCGACCCATTTGGTCGATCATTAGGATCCGACCAAACACATTAGGTGACCATAGTTGTAACCTTCCGAGGTTATACCTTGTGGTCACAAATGTTAGGCGTTCCAAACGCGTTTTACGCGAACGACGCGTTAAGGTAGCATAAGCTACCTAAACGGGTCGTAATGGGTCACAAGCACTTAGGTTAAGTTTCGTCTTAGTATGTAGGGTTTGTTAAACCATATCACACGAGTTCCTATACTCGTTTGGTTTACGAAACCTCATTCTATCCGATCTTCCGATTTAGGTCCGGTTTATTAACATAGTTACCTATATTAGGTGCCGTTTGATTCCGAGATCTATAGCATTACTTGGTGGTTATCTTTTGACAACTGAGCAATCTCAAGTGAGTACATAGACCCCTCTTTTACTGTTTTCCAAACTGTTTTGGGGTGGAACACATGTGCCTACTTGTTACTTTCCTGCTTTCCAGTTTTCACATCATATACTGCTATGTTCGTTAGTACATTATAGTACATGATTTCATTACATCTTATGCTAGGTGTGCCCATTGTGTGCATTACTTGGTACATTGTTTTACATTACATTTCATGCTAGGTATGCCCATTGTGTGCATTACTTAGTACATCGTTTTACATGACATTTCATGCTAGGTGTGCCCATTGTGTGCATTACTTAGTACATCGTTTTACATGACATTTCATGCTAGGTGTGCCCATTGTGTGCATTACTTAGTACATCGTTTTACATGACATTTCATGCTAGGTATGCCCATTGTGTGCATTACTTAGTACATCGTTTTACATGACATTTCACGCTATGTATGTTCATTTGATTACATACTTAGTGCATTGTTTTCACATGCTCACATTTTGTTATGACATTTGGTTTGTTTACATGGGACAATATATCCATTAACATTAGCTACGCCGTTCGTTAGTAGGTAGTGGTACCATAGGAATTGACAACTCCCGTTCCGGACATCCCAGGGTAAGGGGACAGAAAGGAATGACCGAATTCGTTGACATTAAGACAGATAGACCTTTAATTTGTTTAAAGGGTTTTATCACCACAGTCGCCAGGCTTGGATGTATGCATATTCACAATACCACATAAATGTTCATATTAAATAGTTGCATGCATTTACACAAAACATAGCTTTGATTTAAACCAAGTTTTACTTCAATACTTTGTTTTTGTGCATATGGTTTAGTTGAGACATTTCACTTGCCATACATGGACATTTTGACATAGACATTTGACATGGATAATTGACATAGACATTTGACATGGATATTTGACATAGACATTTGACATGGATATTTGACATAGACATTTTGACATGATTTACATTTGACACAAACATTTTTGACATTGGTTTTACATACTACATGATTTACATCTTGACATGAACACTTTGACATATTATTCAATACATTGACAATTGGTTTAAACATAGATTTCTTACATTGGTTGGTTTGGTTTGATTAAGTGATTAAGTAACGATGCGTGTGTAATATGATACAAGCATGGTGGATACGCCGCTGGTACTTCCTATATATAAGTGTTTGTATAGTATTACATGGCGTAACGTTATTTGAATCATTTTAGTTTGAGACATAGAACATTTTATACAAATAACATACTTTTCACAAGACATTGATTTACAAACAACTTATCTTATACAAACACATTTTTACATGGTTATCTATTTAACCTGACAATTGCTTATACATACCATCTGATCTTATTGTTTTCAAATGATTTACAAGACAAAGCAAATAACAAGGTTCATGACTAAACATTTTCTCTAACATAAGTCATGAATCTTATTTTCACAAAACCTATGTATCTCACAGGCATTTTTATGCTGACGTACCTATTTTCACATGTGTTTTCAGGTGCTTTTCCATAGGATGTTGATCACGATACTAGGGCGGACCTGTGCCTTAGAAACTTTAAAAGAAGATAGACTATGTTTAATTATGTTCTGAACTCTTTAATTACCTGTTTGAAACAATGAAACACCCTTGTTTAATAAATAAATAAAACTTTGTATGCCATGGTTATGAGACAATTAATTCTGTCGCAACACGCCCCGATGTTTCCGCCGCGATTTGTTGTTTTACGCGGTCGGGGTGTGACAGAAGAGTTGGTATCAGAGCCAATGGTTATAGGGAATTAGGTTATTAGTAATGCTTTGACCTAGACTATAACTTTTCTAGGAACCTAACACAAGTTATCTTGTGTTTAGATCTTAAAACATGCACATCACCTATCCTTAGGTGATTAACAAAACAAGGAACCAAAATTTTTCCGAAACGATTTTTGAAAAACAATCATCTGTTTTTGAATAAATTTTTACAAGGTTTTGAGCCCTCAATTGTAAGGTTTTGAACCCTCTGTTTTATGGTTTTGAACCCTTTTCAGTATTGGTTTTTGGCCTTGTGCCTTCTAATTTTCAAAATCCCGTCAAACGTTTTGGGTTTTAAATAATGTGAACATGTGCAAACTGGAAGGGTGAATGCCTGTATTCTGGGTTTTCTGTCTAGGCAAGCACTTCGTATACATCTCAACCAGACGCGAGACCAGTTGTGCTTACCTGGGAATTCTTGGAGTGAGTGTTCACTTATAGGCGAGCATGTCTTTATTATACATTATTTTTGACCCATTTACTTTGATTAGTCACTGTGAGTCGTTTGTTTGCTTTGTGATACGGACGAATGACCACCATCTATGCTGTTTGCAATTCTTGTTTTTATCATCTCATTCTTTTCATCCAATCATCTCACTCGTTTCTTTTCATGTTTTCCTCTTTTAGAATGCCTCCTCGACGCGAGAATCAGATAGCAACTGCCGAGCTGGCAGAAATTATTGCGCAGCAGATGGCTGCTCACTTTCCAAATCTCTTTGCTCAATGGAACCAGGCCAACAACAACAACAATGTTCCATGCAAATACAAGGATTTTAACCAGGCCAAACCACTCAAGTTTAGTGGTTCTGAGGGAGCGACTGGGCTTCTTCAGTGGTTCGAGAGCATAGAGAATACTTTTCGCCATGTGCAGTGTCCGGATAATCGCAAGGTCGAGTTCTCCTCGAGCGTATTTCAGAAGAGGGCTTTGACATGGTGGAACGGGGTTATGAGAGACCGGGGTGCAGAAGTTGCTCTCGCACAGACATGGGCTGAACTTAGAGCCCTTATGATGAGGGAATTCTGTCCTCGCCATGAACAGCGAGCGTTGGAGAAAGAGTTTGATGTTTTGAAGCAAGATAGTGGTGAGCACAGGGCTTATACTGATCGGTTTGAAGAGTTGAGTCTGCTTTGCCCAACAATGGTCACCCCACTCGACAAGGCTATCGAGAGATACATCGATGGTCTACCTGACTCGGTACAAGACATTCTTACTGGTAGTAACCCTGCCACACTTCGTCAGGCGATCGAGCTATCTGTGACATTGACTGAGTCGCGGATTAGAAAGGGAAAGCTACACAGTAAGGGTGACAAGGGCAAGAAGCAGTCGGCTGACAAGGAAGATAGCAAGAAAGGTCAAAACTTGAATGGAAAGAACTCTAGTTCTTCGAAGAGGTCAAAGAAGCGTAAGGCTTCTCAAAATTTTGCTATCACTGCTCAAGCAAACCAGGCAGCTCCCAACCAACCTGCACAGCTTCCAGCAAAGAAACCCTATTCAGGGAATGCACCTTTGTGCAATAGATGCAACAGTCACCACCAGCCACAACTTCCATGCCGTTTATGTACTAACTGTGGGAAATCAGGCCATCTCGCCAATTTTTGTCGATCTGCTCAGAATCCCGCGGTTCAGAACCCGGCTCAACAAGTTGCTCAGCCTCCTACTCCACAACAGGGTCAGGCTGCAAGACCACAATACCCACCGGGTGCTTGTTACAATTGTGGGGATCTGACCCACTACAGGAACCGGTGCCCAAGGCTAGCCAACCAGAACCAGAACCAGAATCCAGCTCCGGCTCGAGGCCGAGTTTTTAACATGAATGCCCAAGAGGCACAGGCTGACGATAATGTGGTGAACGGTACGTTCTTTATTAATAATCAGCCTGCATCTGTTCTTTTCGATTCCGGTGCCGATAAAAGTTTCGTGTCTTTGTCCTTTGAGCAAATGCTTCGCGTGTCTAGAACGAAACTAGGCAAATCTTTGACAGTAGAGGTTGCTAGTGGTGAACCCATTATTCTTGATTCTGTTCTTCACAACTGCCAGTTGAATCTTAACGACCATCTTTTTCCTATTGACCTCGCGCCTATGCAACTTGGAAGCTTCGACGTTATTGTGGGAATGGATTGGTTATCCAAGCATCACGCAGAGATAGTTTGTTCTAAGAAGATTGTTCGTGTGCCGCTTTCGACAGGCGAGATCCTGCAGGTTCAAGGTGAGAAGCCTATCGGTGGTCTCAGACTCATGTCTTGTTTTAAAGCTCGGAAGTATCTGCAGAAGAACTATGTGGCTTTCTTAGCACATGTTACAGAAGATAAAGGCAAGGGTAAGTCTATTTCAGATATTCCTGTCGTTCGGGATTATTCTGAAGTGTTCCCTGAAGATTTACCTGGTCTACCTCCAGCACGCCAAGTCGAGTTCCGCATTGATCTCGTACCTGGTGCAAATCCCATTGCCAGAGCTCCATATCGTCTTGCACCGTCTGAGATGCAAGAGTTGTCTAAACAGCTTCAGGAACTCTCTGACAAAGGTTTTATCCGTCCTAGCTTTTCACCTTGGGGTGCTCCCGTTCTTTTTGTCAAGAAGAAGGATGGATCCTTTAGAATGTGTATCGATTATCGTGAGCTTAACAAGCTTACCATCAAGAATCGATATCCTCTACCTCGCATAGACGACCTCTTTGATCAGTTACAAGGTGCTTCTTATTTTTCGAAGATTGATCTGCGATCTGGATATCATCAACTTCGGGTGCAAGAAGAAGACATTCCGAAGACAGCATTCCGTACTCGTTATGGACATTACGAGTTCACAGTCATGCCATTCGGTTTGACTAATGCTCCTGCTGTTTTCATGGACTTAATGAATAGGGTCTGCAAACCTTATTTGGATCAGTTCGTCATTGTTTTTATTGACGACATCTTGATATACTCTAAGACACGAGCTGATCATGAGCAGCATCTTCGTCTTACTCTGGAACTCCTGAAGAAAGAGCAACTTTTCGCCAAATTCTCCAAGTGCGAATTTTGGCTTAAAGAAGTTCAATTTTTGGGACACATTATCAACGAACGAGGTGTTCATGTAGATCCCTCCAAGATCAGTGCGATTAAGGATTGGGATACGCCTACTACTCCTACTGAAGTTCGTTCTTTTCTTGGTCTAGCGGGTTATTATCGCCGCTTCATTGAGAACTTCTCTAAGATTGCAGTTCCTCTAACTGATCTAACTCAGAAGAAAATGCCCTTTTTCTGGGGATTCAAACAAGAGGAAGCTTTTCAACACTTGAAGCAGAAGCTTTGCGATGCGCCTGTTCTATCATTGCCTGAGGGTGATGATGATTTTGTTGTGTATTGTGATGCATCGAAATTGGGTCTTGGCTGTGTTCTTATGCAAAGGAACAAAGTCATAGCTTATGCATCGAGGCAGTTGAAGATACATGAGAAGAACTACACCACTCATGATCTTGAGTTGGGTGCAGTTGTCTTTGCTCTCAAGATCTGGAGACACTATTTGTACAGTACAAAATGTGTGGTTTTCACTGACCACAAAAGTCTTCAGCACATCTTCAACCAGAAAGAACTCAACATGAGACAACGACGTTGGGTCGAACTCCTAAACGACTATGACTGCGAAATTCGCTACCATCCTGGTAAGGCGAATGTCGTAGCCGATGCATTAAGTCGTAAGGAACGTACTAAGCTTCATTGTGTACGTGTTCAATCTGTTATTCAAGCTCGATCCGATATTCAAGCCCGCATTTCTCAGGCTCAACAATCTTGTGTTTCACAAGGTTTGATGGATAAGGAATTTCCCTATCACATAACACCTGCTCTGGAACTGAAGGACAATGGGTCATATTACTTCATGGACCGTTTGTGGGTCCCAAGCCAGGATGATCTTCGTACCTTGCTTATGGATGAAGCCCATAAGTCTCGCTATTCTATTCATCCGGGCTCAGATAAAATGTATAAGGATCTTCGTATTCACTATTGGTGGCCTGGTATGAAGAAAGACATTGCTTTATACGTGTCAAAATGCCTTACTTGTCTTAAGGTTAAGGCTGAACATCGACGTCCTTCTGGTTTATTGGAGCAACCAGAGATCCCAGTTTGGAAATGGGAAAACATTACTATGGATCTTGTTACCAAACTCCCGCGCACAAAGAAAGGTCATGATGCCATCTGGGTAGTCGTTGATCGTCTTACAAAGTCAGCACATTTCTTGCCAATCCGCGAGGATTTTCCTACTGACAGACTTGCTCAAATCTATGTAGATGAAATTGTAGCTCGACATAGTGTTCCGTTGAACATCATTTCTGACAGAGATGCTCGTTTCACTTCTCATTTTTGGAGAACCATGCAATCTGCTATGGGGACCCAACTTAATCTGAGCACAGCTTATCATCCGCAAACGGATGGTCAATCTGAGAGAACAATCCAGACTCTGGAGGATATGCTAAGAGCTTGTGTGATCGATTTTGGTGGTAGCTGGGATTCACATCTGAAATTGATTGAATTCTCCTACAACAACAGTTATCACACTAGCATCAAAATGGCTCCTTTCGAAGCTCTCTATGGTCGAAAATGTCGTTCACCAGTCTGCTGGAATGAGATTGGCGAGGCTCAACTTACTGGACCTGCCCTCATTTTAGAGACAACTGACAAGGTCAAGAAGGTTCGTGATAACCTTCAGGCAGCTAGAAACCGTCAGAAGATTTACGCGGACCCAAAACGCAAAGCCTTTGAATTTCAAGTCGGTGATCGAGTATTACTTAAGGTCTCACCTTGGAAAGGTGTGATCAGATTTGGAAAGAAAGGAAAACTTGCACCTAGATACGTTGGACCATTCAAGATCGTCGAAAGAATCGGAAAGGTAGCCTACAGACTTGAGTTACCTCCTGAACTGGGAAATGTTCATCCAACTTTTCACGTGTCCAATCTCAAGAAGTGTACAGCTGAAGAGAACTTCTCCATACCGCTTGACGAAATTCGTGTTGGCAAAACACTGAAATTTGTTGAGAAGCCAGTGGAAATCATGGAACGTGAAGTCAAGTGGCTTAAACGCAAGCGCATTCCTTTGGTCAAAGTTCGCTGGGAAGCTAAACGTGGACCTGAGTTTACTTGGGAACGCGAAGATCAAATGAAGGCGAAATATCCACATCTTTTCTCACGAGTTTCCTCTAAATAAATTTCGGGACGAAATTTCCACAAGTAGGGGAGACTGTAACAACTGCGCTTGTAATCACTATGAACAGTTCAGTTATCAATAAAACAATGTTATTTGATCACAATGTTTGTTTTGTTATGTTTTACATTTTTCATGTTTTGACTTTTATCCAATTTCAAACTCTACATCGCTTTCTGGAGAATTATACGCAAACTAGTGCGTAAACGTACTCAGTTTAATGCGAGAAATACTCCGGAACATCAACATATACTCAACATACCTTAAATAACCTTTACATAACTTAGAAATAAGTTTTGAAGGCTTTGGTATGGCAAAAACAAGTTAATTCGCTTACAGGGACTATATATGACAAACTGCGAAAGTATGTCAATTTGAACTGTAACGAACATTCCGGAACATAACCATAAGTTAAACACACCTTAAATATCCTTGACATAGCTTAGAAATAGGCTTTGAGGGGTTCGGTGTGCTAAAATAAACTTTTGGGACATTCAGGGACTAAAAGTGTCAAAAAGTGCACAAGTTTGCATTTTCGCGCATAACTTACGTTCTGAATACATCTGGACATCCAAAAATTTATGTAAGCATGACTACATTATATTTTAGTGTTCGCCTTAAGAAAAATCCATTCGTCGCGTCATTTGGATCGTTTTTCGCGCTTATGCGCATACCGTCGTAATTAAGCGAACATCGCGATCGTACGACCAAACGAACCGACATCCGAGATATTTTTGAGCATTTTTCATGTTTCCTATACTTTAACATCCTTGTGAAGCTTAAAAATGGGCTTGACGGGTGTTAGAAGTGCCAAAACACGACGATACGCGCACAGGAACCAAAACTGCAAAACTGCTAAAATAATAAAAAAAAATAGAAAAAAAATATATATAAAAAAATGCATAAACTCTTTTGTTCAGCCCTTAACACCTCCCAAAGGCCAAATGACACTTGTTAAACTCCTATGGTGTCCATTTTTAGCCACCACAACTTTGTGACAAGTGTACGGCTCGGATCGTGGCACGATATTCAAGAAACGATCCTAACGGCTCTACTTTTCCTATAAATACCCATCACATTTTCACCTCATTCCTCACAAATCTGATTAAAAGTGCTCTAAGTTGAAGCAAATCACTTCATACCTGAGCTACTCGATCAAGATTTACTAGCGGGGACCCTTTGTAAGTGTTCCTTCGTTCTTTTATCGCTTTTATAGCCCGAAAGTCGAACTATGTTTGACTTTCTGCATTGACCAGTTTATGGTCGATGCGAAGTTCGTTTGAACTTCATAAAGTGAGCGTGATCACGATGGTTATAGTCCCTAGTGACTATACCTACTGATTACCACGTTATCTAGGCTCAGTGACGAGCCGTAGTTTCGGGCAGAATACGTATTCTTGCGTATTTTGTAACCAAACTACTCGTGAGCATCAAAACCGTTTGTTTTGATGCCAAACCTGTTTTCTAAACTTAGTTAAGCATGTTCTAACATGCTTAGCTCGTCACTTTTAGTATAGTGCTTAGATAGGGTCGTAAGGTAAGCGATCTAAACGATCGCTTATACTTTCGAACCCGACCCATTTGGTCGATCATTAGGATCCGACCAAACACATTAGGTGACCATAGTTGTAACCTTCCGAGGTTATACCTTGTGGTCACAAATGTTAGGCGTTCCAAACGCGTTTTACGCGAACGACGCGTTAAGGTAGCATAAGCTACCTAAACGGGTCGTAATGGGTCACAAGCACTTAGGTTAAGTTTCGTCTTAGTATGTAGGGTTTGTTAAACCATATCACACGAGTTCCTATACTCGTTTGGTTTACGAAACCTCATTCTATCCGATCTTCCGATTTAGGTCCGGTTTATTAACATAGTTACCTATATTAGGTGCCGTTTGATTCCGAGATCTATAGCATTACTTGGTGGTTATCTTTTGACAACTGAGCAATCTCAAGTGAGTACATAGACCCCTCTTTTACTGTTTTCCAAACTGTTTTGGGGTGGAACACATGTGCCTACTTGTTACTTTCCTGCTTTCCAGTTTTCACATCATATACTGCTATGTTCGTTAGTACATTATAGTACATGATTTCATTACATCTTATGCTAGGTGTGCCCATTGTGTGCATTACTTGGTACATTGTTTTACATTACATTTCATGCTAGGTATGCCCATTGTGTGCATTACTTAGTACATCGTTTTACATGACATTTCATGCTAGGTGTGCCCATTGTGTGCATTACTTAGTACATCGTTTTACATGACATTTCATGCTAGGTGTGCCCATTGTGTGCATTACTTAGTACATCGTTTTACATGACATTTCATGCTAGGTATGCCCATTGTGTGCATTACTTAGTACATCGTTTTACATGACATTTCACGCTATGTATGTTCATTTGATTACATACTTAGTGCATTGTTTTCACATGCTCACATTTTGTTATGACATTTGGTTTGTTTACATGGGACAATATATCCATTAACATTAGCTACGCCGTTCGTTAGTAGGTAGTGGTACCATAGGAATTGACAACTCCCGTTCCGGACATCCCAGGGTAAGGGGACAGAAAGGAATGACCGAATTCGTTGACATTAAGACAGATAGACCTTTAATTTGTTTAAAGGGTTTTATCACCACAGTCGCCAGGCTTGGATGTATGCATATTCACAATACCACATAAATGTTCATATTAAATAGTTGCATGCATTTACACAAAACATAGCTTTGATTTAAACCAAGTTTTACTTCAATACTTTGTTTTTGTGCATATGGTTTAGTTGAGACATTTCACTTGCCATACATGGACATTTTGACATAGACATTTGACATGGATAATTGACATAGACATTTGACATGGATATTTGACATAGACATTTGACATGGATATTTGACATAGACATTTTGACATGATTTACATTTGACACAAACATTTTTGACATTGGTTTTACATACTACATGATTTACATCTTGACATGAACACTTTGACATATTATTCAATACATTGACAATTGGTTTAAACATAGATTTCTTACATTGGTTGGTTTGGTTTGATTAAGTGATTAAGTAACGATGCGTGTGTAATATGATACAAGCATGGTGGATACGCCGCTGGTACTTCCTATATATAAGTGTTTGTATAGTATTACATGGCGTAACGTTATTTGAATCATTTCAGTTTGAGACATAGAACATTTTATACAAATAACATACTTTTCACAAGACATTGATTTACAAACAACTTATCTTATACAAACACATTTTTACATGGTTATCTATTTAACCTGACAATTGCTTATACATACCATCTGATCTTATTGTTTTCAAATGATTTACAAGACAAAGCAAATAACAAGGTTCATGACTAAACATTTTCTCTAACATAAGTCATGAATCTTATTTTCACAAAACCTATGTATCTCACAGGCATTTTTATGCTGACGTACCTATTTTCACATGTGTTTTCAGGTGCTTTTCCATAGGATGTTGATCACGATACTAGGGCGGACCTGTGCCTTAGAAACTTTAAAAGAAGATAGACTATGTTTAATTATGTTCTGAACTCTTTAATTACCTGTTTGAAACAATGAAACACCCTTGTTTAATAAATAAATAAAACTTTGTATGCCATGGTTATGAGACAATTAATTCTGTCGCAACACGCCCCGATGTTTCCGCCGCGATTTGTTGTTTTACGCGGTCGGGGTGTGACAGCCATTAACATGTGACACGACATAGGAAGCATCCTAACCATAGGCATTTTTCTAGTTGTCGATTCATGACTGAGACACAAAAGCACTGCTTGGTACGAGTTATCACCAAGAGTGTGGCTGCCCGAAAACCCATTAGATCTAACCTTTTGTTCTGCGGTCTTGGTATGTACACGATTAATGGTGCTTCTGGTACCCTATTCGTGACACTATTTCTAGTATCATTCCTTGTTTTGTATCCATCATACCATAACACATGTATTTTTCCCAAGTTTAAAAAGTATGTAAAAGTTTAAAAGTGGGGACATGAACTCACTTGTCTGTAAACATTTAGTAACATGTACTTCACCCCCGAAGTTATAAAACTGAAAACAGTTAAAAGAAAAGGGGGAGCATGAACTCACAACTTTGCGTTTCTTGCGCCGTAAACTTCACCGGGTTTGCTTATATAGCGTCGTGACCTATACGTGTTTTATTAACATTAGTCACTAGACTTGTATCGCACAAGTACAAGTCGCCATCTTTTATGTATGTATTCTTTGTGTCTTAAAAATAATTTATATTTTTAACTATGTATCTTACTTATATTATTTTCTCCAAAATAAATATAAGTATCTTGTATTTTTCACCCGAGTTATGTATTTTGTCCAAAAATTCATTTTAAGTTCGTAACTTATCAAGTTACATATTCTATTAAGAAATATATTTTCATAAATATATTCTCTTGTATTTGTCTAAGCATGTTGTATGTGTATTTTTACTCCCTAGGAGTATTTAGTGTATTTTCAAGTCTTAACACACTATTACATATAGTACATACTACATACACTTAGCACAAAATTGGGTGACCAAAAAATATATATATTTTCCTCAAAAATATACATACTTAATATCAATTTTTATCTTGAAGAAATCTTCATTTCTTATCTTGTAGTTTACATAAAAATTAAGGAAACCCTGGTAAATATTTTTAGGTAAATTTTTAGGGAATAAGTTTCACCAAAATTTATATTTTTCTAAGTGTCAAAATTTATAGAAATTTTGACATGGTTTCCCCTAAAAATGGAGGTTTCCCATGTTTTCAAAACATGTGTTTATTTTCTTTTAAAATCATCACAACAATCAACAACTCATTTAACACTTACCGAGTGTCAAAATCAAGTAAATTACACTACTTCATGAACTTGAAGTTTTGTAAAAATTTGTAGTAATTTGCCATGTTATTTAGTAGGTTTAGTTACCCTTAAAAACATGGTTATTTGTTTGTAAATCATATTCTTGAAAGATTTAGTCATTTACAACTTGTAAGATGATTTTTCTAAAAATATTTCTTTTGTATTTTTCTTGTTATAATCATGTTCATAGTCTTGTTTAAACACTAAAAATATTATTAGTTTACTTAGAAACCATGAATTGTAAATCTCATAAATAAACTTGGTTTCTTGGGAAAATTATTCTTGTAATCATCTATTTACAAGATTTGTATTTTGTTTAATTCATCTTTACATATGAACACTAATTTCAGCATTCAAGTTCATGAAGACATAAAGCATGAAGATCTTGGTCTTTCACAAGATCACCACTTTAACTTACTAGATCATGTGTTTAATCACAATCTAGTAGGTTTCTTATGATGTCTAATATCACTAACACTAATAATCAATCAACAAGAAGCAAATCAACATACTCAACATGTATTCATATATTTTTAAGCTTATGTTAAAGTATCATGATCATGTTCTTTTGTGTTCTTCAAGTTTATCATTGTTCATCATCTTTTAACCAACAATATATGAAGTTACAAGTTACAAGGAGCTTACTACTAGCACAAGGGCTAGGGAAGAACACTTGAAGATGAAGATGACAAAGATGGTGGGTAAAAGCAAATGAAGAAGGTTCTTCAAGATCCACAAGCTCTAAACCTTCTTAAACACCTTCTTGCATCTTAGGTTAAGCTTGGAATGGATGAACAATGGATGAAGATGGTGGTGGTGTGGGTGGTGGCTCACGGCCGTAGGTGGGAGAGAGTGAGAAGGAGGTGGGTTGTGGTGATTTATGAAAGAGCTTATGCCTTTATATAATATATGCAAGATCCTTCAATATCTTTTGAAATCTCATAATATCTAAGTAATATCAAAATGAATCATAGTGAATCCAAGGAGATCTAAGTGAATCAAGGGGAAATATTTGGTGGGGCCACTCCATGACCGTGAACAATATGGGGGGGGGGGGGGGGGCAAAGTGTAACTTTAATTTACTAACTACATAAATAAGTTAGTTTCAAGTGTAAAGTCTAGGGACTTGATGTGTTATTACGTTATAAGGGTTGTTATGGTGTTCGGGGACCATAACTAGTTCAGAAACATTAAAACAATGCTTCTAGTAATATTTTGATGTTCCGGGTAAAGTCCGGTTGTTCGGTTAAATACCAGTTCATTAAAGTGCTAAATTGCACCGTTTAGTGTCCTTTAAGTATCCTTTTGTAACCCTTTTAATTCCCAACACTTAGGAGGGTATTCTGGATAATAAAACATGAATTCTGCATAATATTTATATGTTAGAAAGCTGATTATAGCTGATTTGTGCAGAATTCTGCATTTAAAGTGCGTTTTGGGTGCTCTTTAGTGCATATTTTGGCTTCCGGAAAGTCTATATGTTAACCCTTGTATATACTCTTGGGTTTTAATGTATTCTTGACGTTGGACCTACACCTAGGCCCCAATTCTATTGTCTGACTGCTTTCTGTAGAATTGTTGACACAATGTGTCTTACCGGTGAGTTTACTAGTATTTCTGACGCAACGCTATTCATTAATGCATAAAGTCATTTTTGTATTATAAAACGTGCATGAATTCACAAGTATAGCATGTAATCAATCAATGTTGACATTTAAGCACACAGCTGCATATATTTAATATTAATTAAATTGTACGGAAATTACTGGTTTGGTGCCAGTTGTCACATCTTCCCCTCTTATGTATACGTAACATACATGGGGCACATTACTTAATTCATTGCAAACCCTATGTCCCTCTAGAAGAGCGATGACAGTAGACCCCCCCCCCCCCTTCATCGAGGCATTATTTGGTTAGTGGATTCTTGTTTATGTAAATTCTCAATTCATAATTATTGATCTTCTTCATGTGTGAGTCCTATACGTATGCTATATGATGGTTATATTATGTGATTATAATATGAAACAGAATGTTATTATGAGGATTATGTTGAGGGCCGATTGATATGTTAGTGAATTGTATTGTTATATATGACAGTGATTTGATTTATTTAACATAAGGGTTCCAATGATCTTGATATGATGTTTTAATGTTTATGAAATTGATTAGTGATGTGTTGTTGCCGACCGACGGCAGTTAGGGTTCATGTGATGTTCTGATGTGCAATGACGAAACTCCATGTGCAGCGACGAAACTCCATGTGCAGCGACGAAACTCCAATCCGACGAAACTTGGGTTTTCGTAGGATGATTGTTGGGTGTTTCGCCGGCTAGTTTCTGACGAAACATAGAGTATTTCATCGAACTAATTTATGACAAAACATAGGGTGTTTCGTCGGAAGAGTATTTCATCATATAAGTATAGGAGCGGAACAGTAGAGTTGTTTATGATGTTTGTGTATTCAAAAGTCAACAGGCCGTTTGAGTGTTATCCATTTATTGGGCCGATAACAAGGATTCACATGGGCCTGACACATATGTAGTGTATAAATGATATCACGTGATATACTGATTGGCCTTAAATGACATTTTTGAAACTTTGGAATAGTAGGCTACGTGATTGAAATTATAGACCATTTAATAACATGTGAATGTAATTGATTGCAATGCACCGTCTGACAACAAGGAATTATATTTGGACCAAACATTCAATAGTGGGTTGATGCCTTTAGTTAATTGATATCAGTTAATTGATTGGACCGCAAGTAATAATGGACTGATAGAGTCTTGACTTAACTATTGTAAAACATTGTTATGTATCATGAACACAGGATGTAGATTTTTTTGGAAACTGAGTGCTTGATATTTGTTATACTATGACTTTAGCCAAACGAAATCTTTAACAACACGTGAATCGATTATTATTAAACTGGCATCATTAGTGAGTACTGTTGGGAACATGAACGTGTGATGTAAATACGTATGAAATCTAAACACTTACTATGTGCTACGTGACTTACTGTGTACAAATACGTGACTTGTTGACTATGTGACTGATGTTGATTGGTAACCACGATAGGGTTTGGTTGACCAACTGGGAATGGGTAATGTAACGTAACATACCAAGCAAATCTAAGGTGAGTTCACTGCTCTTTTTCCAAGCATGCATCCCGGGGAGGGATATCTGGTAATTGTTCCGGGGAGGAACGTCGGGTTGTGGGATGTTGGTTATTACACTCATTTCTATCATATAAGACCCCTTACATCTACCGATAGTTGACGGGGAGGCAACGAGGTATTTAGTTGATAGCGCTATTAGGTTTGGCACCCTCACATCGTACCGGGGAGGACGAGCGTGAAGTAATTACCTTGACCACTTGACCAAAGTTTTGATAGAGGCATTGGGGTTGGGCAAAAACATCTTTTAGCCATCTGCGGTATTCAAGTTAATATCAACATCAAATCAAATCTGTGAAACGTTTTAATCTGGTAACTGGTATCTAAACACGTTAACAAACTTTCAACTCACCAGCGTCATCTGACACACTTGTCTGCATGCTTACAGGTCTATAGGCTTATATCATTTGGAACTTGCTGTCTGGGAGGCTGGAGTGGTCATGGGTCGAGATACATGGAAACTCAATACAAGCTTAATGGTTTATGTACACATGGTTTACGAAACGCTTAACAAATGAGTTATGCTTCCGCTATATACAATGAATGATATGTAACGTTTGTAACACTTTATGTTAATGAATGAAAGTTTTATTTAATTATATTTATGAGTTCAATGTGATTGGTGGCTTGGATCCTGGTACGTCACACGCCTCGCGGGGGTTTCCGCATGTGGTATTTTGGGGGTGTGACATAAAACACTTCTTTGGAGCTTCTCTGGATAATCATGCATGTTATACAACTTGAATTACGGCTTTGCTTCAAAGACTTATTTAATAGTTTAATTGCTAGCAAAGGTAAATAGTCTTAGCCAATTTTTATTTGAAACCTTGGGATATGGCATTAGCCACATAGAGCGGGTATTATATAAATGGATAAATGCTTTCATAAATATAAGAATCTGGTTTAATTTGTATTGCTTGAGTAATATTAAACAATGGGGGTAGTAGGTGTACTCCATGAAGACGCAGTATTAAAGGTGGTGTGTACCAAGATCACAAAACGGCATAGATTTCTTGTACCCAACTGTATTGACAAGAATGAAAAACTGGTGACAAGAAATCTATCCCAAGAAAGACTAAATGATTAACACACGGGTTATCATATTATATATCAAATGATTTATGAAAATGATTTTAAAATGAGTCAATTAATTATATTTACCAGCGAAAGCTAACGTATGTTTAAAAGATTAAACCACAAGTAACAAATCCTGAATATAGGCTGGAATGGTTCGGTCAAAGAAAAAGTTTTTTTTTGGAATTTGCGACTTCATTGCTTAATGGCCTATGATATCCTAAGCTCGCTTTATATCCGATCCTACTTATGGGATATTGTATCAAACACTTATTATAAATTTTTTTCATAAATTTCAAACTTTTACGCTATTACTTTATCTCTTTACTTCTGTTGAATATTGTGAAACTGTTATCAATCATCACGCATAAAACCACCGACCGGGCCTACCGGAAATTGGGTGTGATGGGTTGCTATCAGAGCCACAATTTGAGGGATTTAGACACTAGCCTTTTTTTGTCTAAACTCACAATCGCAGAATCCTTAAGAAAACTCTGAGTCTAGACTTAACCTAGGACTACTCTTATCTATATAGTTACTGATTTTATATTTGTCAAGAGAATGCCTCCAAGACGACGAGGGCAAGGCAAGGGACTGATGATTCAGACCCAGAGATGCCAAACTCGAGAACAGAGCACCACCCCATTGAGTTATCCAGTGATACCACATCATACCATGGTTCCCCATGTCATGGTCCAGACGAATGGAACATATATTACAACCAATTTACCATTTATAATACCTCGAACACCAATCTTCCGGACACCCACACACTCCTTCCCATGAACCACCTGAAATTCCTCCTCCTCCATAGGATGATGCCCCACTACTACCCCACCAACTAGTGGAACAACAGGCGCAACCAAGGAGAAACCATACCAAACCCCGAATGTTGGTGCGACCAGGGGTACCACTTAGCCCACTTCCCCCTCTTCCTCCATCCACTAGTCACTACATACCAATGCAAGAGGATCTACATATGGGAGGACCCTCAAACCCAGCTCCGGCCTAAGATCCTGCACCACCGGGTTATAATAACCCGATGTGGACATACCCAAACCCACCGGGGTAAGATAACCCCTACACCTCAGTAGCAATGGATTACACCAACACTGCTCCATCGTACGACCCCTATGTACATGCGGTTATACAGAACTCCTACTATTTACCACCTTTCCCACATACATATCCAAGTTATCCTAACTATGGGTATCCAACCACTATTCTCGGGTATCCAAACCCTAACCTTGGATATTCAAATCCAGTTTACTCCTACCCAATTGTTCGGCGACCACAACCTCCACAACCACCAACTCCTGATGTGATAACCCAGATAGTGGAAAGGATTGAACAAACACAACGACAAGTGAAATGAAGTGAGAGAAGAACCAGCAAGATGGTTCGAAGACATACAATGTGTGACAACCCGCACAATTACATGTATCCGTACAATTAATTAATATTTAATTCGTGCTTAATGACTGTGCTTGATTACAACTGTTGATTTAACTGCTTACTGATTTCTGTTACATACATACACATGCATCACTTTCATACTGTCACTCCATTTATTATATACAAACATTAGTAACAAACTTGATGCACAAAGCACCGTTAGCACAGTGAGCGGATCACTCAGAAACATGCTGACAATGCCAGCACCTAGACAGACAATATTTTTGAGGCCAGTATGAGCCAGAGACAGGATACTACACTAGTAGGGAGTGTAGGGAAGTGAGGACCATAAAAATATGTCACTAGGTGATAGTTTAGGTGCCGGGAAGTGCCTAAAACCCACTTTAACTGCAAATTCTGCACTTTTAAACAAAATTCAGCATTTAAATATGCTAGTCACTTGCAAAAATATGGTAAAATAGTCCTGTATGCTTTCCTAAGTGTCGGGAATTAAAAGGGTCACTAAAAGTTACATAAAGGACACTTTACGTTATCACTCAGCACTTTAACGGGACGGTATATAACCAGAGAACCAGACATTACCCGAAACACAAAAATATTATTAAAAACATTGTTACACTTTTTCTGAGCTAATTATGGTCCCCGAGCGCTATAACACCTTACATAATACCCGGTACGCGTTAAACACTAGACATAACATTAAACCCCCATGAAAATGGCGGTCGCCCCCCCCCCCCCATGAAAATGGCGGCACAACATGGCCCCCCTCTTCTCAATTTTTGACTTCCCATGTGGCCACCAAGAATACACCAAGTCCCCATGCAAATGATCCTTGGGATTGTGTAAAGATTGTGATTTTTCTTGCACTCACCATCAACTTACACTTAGCCCCCTAATTACTTACCTATATACCAAATAACTTACATCCAACCCCCTTTCTTGGGTGAATTTTCGGCAGGCATGGGCCCACAACAAGATAACCTCAAATCCATTCTCTAAACCTTCGTTGGAACTAGTAAGATCATGATATGAGTTTGTATATACTTATGAGAGCATAATACCCATTGGTTAAAAGGAAAATAGATTATAAACATCACCAATATTCTCAACACTCCACCACAAACTTTTCTCCCTCCCTAAACAAGCTACGGCCGAAGATCCCCTTGTCACTACCACCATTTTAAATTTTTGTTAAGGCTTTCCAAGTATACCACAAGGTGCACAAAGGTGTTTTAGAAGGTGTGGAGCACTCGGATCTTGAAGGACCTCCTTCACAAGCTTTTAACCACCCATTTTTCGCCTTGTTTCTTCCCTAGCTTAAAAGCTAGTAGTAAGTCCCCTTGATCCTCATTTACTTCTCATTTATGGTGGTTAATAGTTATGTTGTGATGTAACCACAAGAACACTAAAAAGATCATGAACACATAAGTAACACTAATAGTTATGTTACTTTTAGGGTAAAATAATATAACTTGACAATTACCATGGAAAATACATACATTTTGGGAATAGGATATTCTTGGACACATAAGTTAAATATATTTTTCCTAAGTGGGACTTAAAATATATTTCTCAGAATCACAATAATACATGTATAAATACCCCCAACCTTGGGAAGGACATACGAAATATTGTTTAACGATTATTCCATAATAAAATATAATTTAAAGTTAAGATAATTATTTTAACTAATAATTATAACTTAGAATAGTATCCGGAAACTTAAGAATCGCAACTCAAAAACATTAAACCCTAAGACAAGGCACGGCCCGTTCGTCTAATAGACATTAGTACGTGTAGGTCGTCGCGTAGCAGACAGAGTTTTGGGTTGACGATTCTATTCAGCAGACGCAGTGCTGTGAGTTCATGTCCCCCTTTTCTCTTAACTGTTTTTAGTTTTATGACTTCGGGGGTGAAATACATGTTACAATTATTAAGGACATTTTTATACATGGTATGATTAGCTTAAGGAGGGTTGGGACGTTCAGATCATGTGAGTGGTGGGTACAACACTTAAAGCCATTAATCCTCGTCGTAGGACCGAGGGACATGAGTGATAGATCTATTTGGGTGTAGCGAGCCCACACCCGTGAGGTCAGGGTGACCCATAGAGGTGACCGTGTCTTACAACCGAGGGCCGGTACAAATTTGCTAGGTTTGAGTTTTCCTGCTTCATTTCACACATACCAGTGGCATTGCAACCCATTGGTGATCTCTTTTTCCTTAATTGCTACATACCAGGGACAATTATACATTGGGACGTACTTTAAAAAATACATTGGGACGTACTTTAACGATTTATACATTGGGACGTACTTTAACGATTTATATACATACTCACTTTTACATGAACTCGCTCAACTTTTGTTGATTTTTCAAACTACATGCATTTCTAGAAATTAGTGGATATGGCGAAGTGTGCAATTGTGTCAAGTTGCGTAGTGAATAATGATGTCATCCAGGTTTAGGAGGTGTAACCCTTACCTGGATGGGTTACATGTCTTTAAACCACGTTTTTATTCAAGTCTTTGTTGTGTCATATGAACACGCTTTAATCATGTCTTGGTTGTAACTTGTTTTATGTGTCGACATTTTAAAACATTGATGTTGTGGTAACTTTAAACTTAATGAATGGATGATCATCATGTGTTTTATTTTCATATAGCATTGTTATGATTGTGCTATGGGATTAAGAAGTCACACCTAATAAACCCATGCTTCCGCAAAAGCCAGGGTGTGACAACTTGGTATCAGAGCCTCGATCATAGCGAACTAGGATTCTCTCTCGAGTCTAGACTATGATCACTAGGGCTCTCACGGAAACATTTTTACATTGCATACACTGAATATCCAGATCCAGGGTACAAAGTATTTTTTACAAACAAAAAGGCACAAATACACTTTTCAAAAATTATATTTTAGTCTTAGAGACTGAGGGAGGTTCAGTCTTAGAGACTGAGGGAGGTTCAGCCTTAGAGGCTGGGGTGGTTTAGTCTTAGAGACTGAGGGGTTCAATCTTAGAGATTGAGGAGGTTTAGTCTTAAAGACTGGGAGGTTGGTCTTAGAGAGAAGGGAGTTAGTCTGAGAGGCTAGGAAGTTCAGTCTGAGAGGCTGGGATGGGTAGTCTGGGAAGACTAGGAGGATTGCTTGTGTCACACCCTGGCTTTTGCGGAAGCGTGGTTAATTTGGTGTGACTTCTTAATACCATAGCTTAATCATAACAAAGCTATATGAGTTAAAAACATGCAAGATCATCCATTAAGTTTTGAAAACCAAATACAGTACCATTGTTTTAACGGGAACATACCCTAACGACCATAACTTTGTTCAACAGACATTACAAACTTGAAACATAACATAGACATGGTTTAAGGATTGTGTCTTGTCCAGGAAAGAGACACATCCCCTAAACCCCGGATGACCTCGGAAACTAGTGCAGCGGAAAACATGCCATACCGTGCTAGATCTCGTTAATTTCCTGAAATACATGTAAGTTGAAAAATCAACAATAATGTTGAGCGAGTTCATGTGTAAGTGAGTATATAAAACACTTGTGAGTATAGAAATAATCGTGGTATGTAGCCAATAAGGGGACTTGTGATCACCAATGGTTTGCAAGGCCACTGATATATATGTGAAGTGCAAATAGGGAGACTCAAACCTAGCAGATTTCGCCACGGCATTTGTATGTGGACAAAGTCACCCCAAGGTCCGTTTCTAGTTTGGCCTGGGGCTGGGCTCGCTACACCCAGATAGATCTACCGCTCCTGTCCCTCGGTCCCGACATGAGGACTAATGGCCTCATATTGCTCCTACCCACTCACATGATCGGAATAAAACACCTCCTTACGCTAACCATACCGTATATAAAGTACTTGTAAACAAAGTGTAGGACCGGTTTTGACACCGTTCGATTGCGTAACGGACGTTTGACGTGCGGAATCCGTAAACGTACGTGATCTAAACACACAATAACGTACTACAAACGTGATTTACTAGAAAGATCTACGTGAACGGTACAAGAAATCACTTAGAGAGAACTTTCTCTCTCTAGTTTCTCTCTCTAGAAACACACACACAAAGTCTTCTCTACAAATCTCTAATGTCACCCAAAATCCCTAACCTAATTAAGACTTAAACTCCCCTATTTATAGGTCAAGGGAAACTTTAATGAAACTTCATTAATTACAAGTTTGCCACCTTGCCTTTTTCTCTAAATATTAGACATTTACGACACGGTTTCTTTAATTCTTCACTACAGTTCAGATTGACGAAGGCGATAGACAAAATATGCATCAACACAAAGTAACATGTATTTCACCCCCGCAGTTAAGAAAACTGAAAACAGTTAGAGAAAAGGGGGACATGAACTCACAGTGAAGCGTCTCTACCAAGTATCTCCGAATCAGAAAGCTGTGCGACGACCTACAAGTGCTAATTCTATTAGACGGACGGCCGTGCCTTAGCTTTATAGTTTAAGTTTTTGGGAAATAGTTAGACAACTATTTCGTGTTTACATTTTGTATATACTTGGTAGTTAATTTCCTTCCCAAGGATGGGGGATTCAATACATGTGCGTAAGTTACGTTTTAATAATCGAGTGGTAATATAATTACCGGTGTAACTTATATATTCATGTGAAAGCGTTTGTATTATTTTGGAATCGTTAATCGTTCGTAAATATTATTTTTACTCTAAAAATAATATTTATGTATTTTCACAAAATAATCATAAACAGTGTTGTGACAATATATATATATTTATCACGTTAATTCTTGTGAAAATCCCACCTCCGAATATTTAGTAAATAAAGTCATGGCGAAATTTATATTTCGAAAATATGTCAAAAATAGTTCTAACACTTGTTGTGTAAATAATTCTAAGTGTTAGGTTTTTAGAAAAATTTCGCCAGAGTTTCCTCTGTAACTGGAGGTGGCCACGCTTTCAAGCGTATCATTTTCTTTTAACAAATCAATCAATCAATGTTCTCAACATTATCAAACAACTTTGCAACATTTTAACTAGTCGAAGATAGATATAATCGCAAAAATATACGAACTTGTAGTTTGTCTAAAATATGTAGTAAATCTCTTTACTTTTACTGGATCTTTTGTGTAAATAATCCGATTTCGTAAAAACCTCGTTTTTAGAGAAAATCCATCTTTACAACTTCTAGTAACATTTGACAAAACTAG
Organism: Helianthus tuberosus; assembly: GCA_030545235.1. Lineage (NCBI taxonomy): Eukaryota > Viridiplantae > Streptophyta > Magnoliopsida > Asterales > Asteraceae > Helianthus > Helianthus tuberosus. The sequence continues at coordinate 98,907,146 of CM060360.1, read as the reverse complement.
TTCTTTGTCGGATCTTTTCATTTCGCAAGTGTTTACACACTTGTGGTTTATAAAATCATGCTTATTATTGTAAGATCCATCTCTTGGAAAACATGATTTCTTTGACGCGTGGTCCTTTGAAAATACCATTTGCAGATACGTAGATCTGCTAGTTTTAAACACTATTGTACATGTTAAAACATTTTTACACAAGTTCATGTCTCATGTGTGGTAGAGTTTCACCCTTTAACCTTTGTATTAACCAAAACAAGCTTATGTTAAGATCAACGATCTTACCCAACCGGGTTAAATGGTGATCCGAGCTACCACAACATAGATCGGGTCTAAATAATCACATAGTTCAAATACTACAACTTTTACACAACACATGAGCTATTAACCACCATTTTTCATACTTTTAGTAGACTTTAATGCTTCAACTTGTAAGATTCCAATATTTAACCGACACAAATACTTTTAACCACTTTAGATTAGTGCAATAACGAGTTTCAAGTGTTATACCTCTAGCTCAAGGCTAGGGAAGATTCTTGGCGAAAATGGCGTGGATAAAAGCTAAGCAACGAGGTCCTTCGTGTTCCGTTAGCTCCAAGACTCCTAATACGTGACCTTTAATGCGTGTGTGAGCTTGGAATGGCTTGATGAAAGCTCGACAATGGTTGTGTGGCTGCTTGTGTTCTCGGTCGTGACTCAAGGAGAGGGGAGAGGGAGAGCTTTTGTGTAAAGAGTTGTGATGAAGTGATTAGTGGGTTAAGGTTAATACTTATAGGCAAAGCATTCATGTTTAACCAATGGTCTCTATGTTGTCTAGATATTAGACAATGTATGAATATTTTAATCAAGTGAAGGACAAAGGGGACACAATGTGACCGAGTTCGGCCAAGGGGGGGGGGGTATCTAGTTCGATCTCAAGTAGGTAGTTAGGGTAACTAAGTTAAGTTAGTTAAGTGTGAAGTGTTTAACTTAGTTAGTTGTGTGTAGTATGTTACAACGGGTGTTAGGGTAATCAGGGACCCTAACTGGCTCAGAAAAATATAGATAGTAAAAATAATAATATTTTCATGTTCCGGGTATAGTCCGGTTGTTCGGTTGGATAGTAATCCGTTAGAGCGTTAACAAAGCTTTAAAGTGTCGTTATTGTTATTTTTAGTGACACATCTTGTTTCCGAGACTTTAGAAAGTGTCTAGTAGTATTTTCCCCATATTTTGGCACTTTACTAGTCAGCTAGAAGCTGGATTATTTATTAAAGTGCTGTGTTTTGTACTTAGAGTACGTTTTAGGCACATCCAGTCAGTGTATCTTATTCCTAGAGACGCAGTTCCACAACCCTTATATCCCTACACTCACTGCTAGTGTAGCAAAACATTTCAGGCTCTTAAGGCCTTAGAGGCAGTGTTTGCCTGATGCTGGCTTTATCAGCATGTTTAATAGGTTATCCGTGTATCGTGCTACTGTGCTTTTTGTGCATCATGTTTGTCACTAAGGTGCCGTATGTAGATAATGTAGTGACAGCAAGCAAGTATGATGCGAGTAAGTACAGGTATCAGTATTTAAGTAGCAGTTCATCAGCTAGTTCAAGCAAGCACAGTAATTAAGCAGAAATTAATCATTAATTAAGTCGTACGGATACCTGGTTTAGTGCGGGTTGTCACATTCTCCCCCCGTTAAATAAATTTCGTCCCGAAATTTAAGTTCTGCTTGTAGAAGCAGGGTTCTTAGGAAAAAGGTGGGGGTATTTCTCTTTCATCCGGTCCTCACGCTCCCAGGTGAACTCAGGACCATGTCTGGCATTCCAACGAACCTTGACGAGCTTGACACTGCTCCGGCGGGTCTTGTTAACTTTCCAATCCGTGACCTCGACAGGTTCTTCAACGAAGTGGAGCGTGTCGTCAATATGAATCTCGTCGATGGGAATGGCAACGTCAACTTGAGTTGGACTTTTCTTTAGATTGGATACATGAAATGTATCGTGAACGCCATTCAGTTCAGCAGGTAGGTCCAACTTGTATGCTAATTGTCCTATTTTGTCCAAAATTCTGAAAGGGCCAATGTAGCGCGGATTTAGCTTCCCACGCTTTCCAAAGCGTGCCACCCCCTTCCAGGGTGAAACTTTCAATAATACCATCTCTCCAACTTGAAAATCCACATGTTTCCGGTTTGGATCCGCATAGGCCTTTTGTCTGTGGCGAGCTGCTTCGATGCGCTCAAGAATTTGCGCAATCTTGTCTGTCGTCTCTTGGACGATCTCGGGACCAGCAAGCTGCCTATCACCTGCGTCAGACCAACAGAGGGGTGATCGGCACTTGCGTCCATAAAGGGCTTCAAATGGCGCGACACCAATACTGGTGTGGTAGCTGTTGTTGTATGAGAATTCGACCATAGGTAAATGTTTATCCCAGCTACCGCCCAAATCCATAACACATGCTCTCAGCATGTCTTCCAAAGTCTGTATCGTTCGCTCGCTCTGGCCGTCAGTTTGCGGATGAAACGCAGTGCTCAGATTCAACTGTGAGCCGAAGGCTTCTTGGAAGGATTGCCATATCCTGACACAAACCTTCCGTCTCTATCAGAGATGATTGAGAGAGGCACTCCATGACGTGCGACGATCTCTCTCATGTAAATTTCCGCGAGTTTACTAGTGCTGTCTTTTTCTTTGATTGGCAGAAAGTGTGCGGATTTTGTTAGGCGGTCAACTATCACCCAAATCATATCATGACCTCTTAGCGTTCTTGGCAATTTTGTAACAAAATCCATTGAGATTTGTTCCCATTTCCACTTGGGAATCTCAGGTTGTTGCAGCAGCCCCGAGGGCTTCTGGTATTCCGCCTTTACCTTCGCGCAAGTTAAACATTTGCTCACATAGACAGCAACGTCGCCTTTCATCCTAGGCCACCAATAGTAATCTTTGAGATCTTGGTACATCTTATCCGCTCCAGGATGGATAGAGTACCGTGATTTGTGAGCTTCTTCGAAAATAACCTTCATTAAATCACCAAACAGAGGAACCCAAATCCTTTTCTCAAAACATAATGTTCCTTCCTCGTTTGGTACCAAAAGCTTCTCCATCCCACGAAGATATTCCTCTTCAAGATTCCTTTCCTTGAGAGCTTCCTTTTGTGCTGCACGAATGCGCAAGGAAAGATCGGTTCGTATGATCATTTCCAAAGCCCTAACCCTTATGGGCTTGATTCTCTCTTTACGACTTAGGGCATCGGCGACTACATTCGCCTTCCCTGGGTGATACTTTATCTCGCAGTCGTAGTCGTTTAGCAACTCAACCCATCGTCTTTGCCTCATATTCAACTCCTTCTGGTTGAATATATGCTGTAGGCTCTTGTGATCTGTGAAGATTGTACATTTCGTACCATACAGGTAGTGTCTCCAGATCTTTAAGGCAAAAACCACTGCGCCGAGCTCCAAATCGTGTGTGGTATAGTTCTTTTCGTGCACTTTCAATTGACGCGATGCGTAAGCAATAACCTTCTGGCGTTGCATCAACACGCAACCCAATCCTTGGCGCGATGCATCGCAGTATACCACAAAATCATCTGTACCTTATGGTAGAGCTAAGATAGGCGCATTGCAAAGCTTATCCTTCAGTACCTGAAATGCTTCATCCTGTTTGATTCCCCAATCAAACGTCTTATCTTTCTGGGTGAGGAGTGTCAAAGGTTGAGCGATTTTTGAAAAATCCTCAATGAACCTTCGATAGTAGCCAGCCAAACCTAGGAATTGCCGAATCTCGGTTGGCGTCTTTGGCGTTTCCCAATCCTTGATCGCCTCGATCTTTGTGGGATCAACATGGATTCCATTTCCATTAACCACATGTCCAAGAAACTGGACTTCACGTAGCCAAAATTCGTACTTGGAGAATTTGGCGTACAACTGTTCCTTCTTCAGTAGCTCTAGAATGGCTCTAAGATGCTGCTCGTGTTCAGCCTTCGTCTTTGAATAAATTAAAATGTCATCGATGAATACAATCACGAACTTATCCAAGTACGGTTTGCAAACTCTATTCATTAGATCCATGAATACCGCAGGTGCGTTTGTCAAACCAAATGGCATAACGAGGAACTCGTAGTGTCCATAACGAGTTCTGAAGGCTGTTTTTGGGATACTCTCCTCTTGTATCCTTAACTGATGGTATCCAGATCGAAGATCGATCTTAGAGTAAAAGCTTGAACCTTGAAGTTGGTCAAACAGATCATCAATTCTTGGCAGAGGATATCTATTCTTGATCGTCAGCTTGTTTAACTCCCGGTAGTCAATGCACATTCGAAAACTACCGTCCTTCTTCTTGACAAACAGGACCGGAGCTCCCCAAGGCGAGAAGCTTGGTCGGATAAAACCCTTGTCTAACAACTCTTGAAGTTGCGTCGACAGTTCCTGCATCTCAGACGGAGCAACTCTATAAGGTGCCTTAGCCACAGGCGTGGCGCCCGGAACTAAGTCGATGCGAAACTCTACTTGCCTCTGAAGTGGCAGTCCAGGCAAGTCTTCTGGGAAGACTTCTGGATACTGTAGGACCGGTTTTGACACCGTTCGATTGCGTAACGGACGTTTGACGTGCGGAATCCGTAAACGTACGTGATCTAAACACACAATAACGTACTACAAACGTGATTTACTAGAAAGATCTACGTGAACGGTAAAAGAAATCACTTAGAGAGAACTTTCTCTCTCTAGTTTCTCTCTCTAGAAACACACACACAAAGTCTTCTCTACAAATCTCTAATGTCACCCAAAATCCCTAACCTAATTAAGACTTAAACTCCCCTATTTATAGGTCAAGGGCAACTTTAATGAAACTTCATTAATTACAAGTTTGCCACCTTGCCTTTTTCTCTAAATATTAGACATTTACGACACGGTTTCTTCAATTCTTCACTACAGTTCAGATTGACGAAGGCGATAGACAAAATATGCATCAACAATCTCCCCCTTGGATATTGCCGCAGTCAATCTTTAGTCAAACTTGTAGTGACTTGTCTTTCTCTCTCTCAAGATTCTTGCTCGAATAGAATCCCGGTGGATCTGTCTTCAGCTTCAGTTCCCCCTTTCGGTAGTCTCTTCAGGCTCCCCCTTTCGTCAAGCTTCCGTGCTTTTGGGATCGACGCCTGGCTTTCCGTAGCCAAAGAATCAAAACACCTACATGTCTCAACCATTCGTAAGACAAAATAATTTTGATTCTAAAAGAATTCACTTAAAATTCTCAAACATATAACACACAATATTGTGATTCAAATTAATGAATCATCTAAACATTTGAGGATTATCTTCCAACTTCTCATCAACTTAACCAACCCAATTGTTCATCTTGTTTAGCCTTTGAGATTTTGAATATCAGCATTTCAACATCAGTTGTCGAAAATCTTTTTTGAATTTTTCAAAAATCAGGCTAAAACACACTAAAATCTTTTTGGATTTTGTAATAAGAGAAATGTAATGCAGAAATGAAATATGTACAAACATAATTTTTTGTGAGTTTGCGAAAGAGGATCATATCAGTTTTTTTGAGACACATCACAAGCACTGTTAAGCTTTTAATCGTTTTAAGTTCTAAACGATTCACGTTGATTGACGATATAATTGTCCTCTTAAGCTCAATCTAAAAACTTTCTAAATGCTTACCGATACGTTAAGATATATTAATTTTGCACTAAATTCTTATGGACCCCACGATCTCAGCATATCCCCTCATCATGCAATACACTAACTCAAGTAATGCCTTTAAACTTTTCATCAACTGTGATTTGTGCGAAAACAAAGCAGAATGTTTAAACATTAACAATCAGGTCGATACTTCCGTATACGCAGAGAAAGTCCAATGTTTAAACAAAATAAGAAAATAAAACAAGTTGAAGTTGTTTAGGCTTTAACCACCAGGTCGATACTCCCGTATACGCAGAGGAGGTCCAAAGCTTAAACGAAACACCAAAGAAAATAAAGCAGAACGTTTAGGCAACAACATCCAGGTCGATACTCACGTATACGCAGAGCATGTCCGATGCTTAAACAAAATAAAGAAATAAAACAAGTTTAAATCTTTGCAAAATAAAATGCACAATCACAGCGACTTTTTCAGCAAGTTGTGAAAGTTCACAAACTGACCGGTTTTATGTCTTTTGACAATCAGCGATTACTGAGTAGGCACACAGTCAAGAAGGACAAAACTAAGTACTATGCTTTTAACCGTGTTTCCCACTAGAACTAGGCTTTTTCATTTAAGTTTGTATCGTTATCGCAAATCTACTAGTCTAGCTGAGCCTATCGTCACATCTTTAGTGAGACCGTTTATCACATTTTAACATTTCATTTCTTTAGCATGCTGTGATAGTCCAACTGATTTACTATCATTTCCTCTTTTTCTCAACAAAACTCATTTTGAATTTTTTCAATATTTTTGACTTTTCAAATTTTCTAATTTTTTTAAAATTTTTACTCCCCCTAAAATCAAAATATGTTTCAATTTTGATTTTTCGGAAAATTTGAAAATAAATGCAATAAACTGTACAAAGTAAAGTGACAAACTGATGAGAATTGCCTCAAGTCGCCATCCACTTGGCATAAACAATCAGAACTCCCCCTGACAACAAACTATTTTCCCATTATGATTTCAAAACACTTAAGTTTGTTTTAATCAAAAGGGTTTTTCCGAAAAATTAGTTTTGTGTGTCGTTTCACAAACTTGGGGTTTCATCACATTGTTTTCAACTTCTTGTAGATTTATCAAAAACACAGTTACCACTTGTAAGAAAGTTAAATCAAGTACAACTTAATGTCCTTGATTAACCACTTGTAAGTCGAAATATCACCAGAGTGAATTTCTCAAGAAATATGCCGATTCCTACTCCCCAATTACCAACCTGGGAGTTCCGGCAAGTCAGGTTTTTCATTTAAACAGATTCACCCAAGCCTGACGGTCCTTGGGTGATTTTGAATTCTTGTTCAACAATGGTGGATAGTTTGCATCATCCATTGTTAAACCTGAATTCTCAGTTTTTACCTTAACTACCGGCTCTTCTGGCTTTGCCATACCAGAATCATTGCCTGAATGTGGCTTGTCTGTCTTTGAAGAGCCAGATTCATCTCCTGAAGGTGGCTTGTCTGACTTTGACATGTCAGATTCATCGCCGACCATTTTCTTCTTCTTTATCTCCTCTTTCGTCCTCAGATTTGTATCTGATGAATGTGTTTTGCTTGATTTGTTGTTCTTTGGTGAGCAAGACGATTTATCAGAACTTTTATCTGTTTTACCAGTTGTATCCGAGGACAAAATCCTTTCAAGATACTCTCGGGCTTTCTTTCTTTTCTTTCTCAGTCGGTCTTTCTGCCCTTGTGAAAGCTTCACTTTCTGTACTTTGGGCTTTTCTTCGACCTTGACTGATTTCTTCTTCACTACTTTCTGAGATTCAGCCCTCGATCTTCCCATTGATCTCATTGGGCAATCTCTTGCAATATGTCCTTTGATTTGGCAATTATAGCAACTCCTCGTCTCAAACCACTGATTCTGGCAGTTAACGGCAATGTGTCCTTGAATACCACAAGAGTAACACACTCTGTTATCGTACCATTCACCACCTTCACACCAAACGCTCAGATCATAGCATTGTCTGGCTTTGTGGTAATCATCACTCCTCCTGAAAGCTGGATTTGGCTTTGAAGCACTGTGGTCAAACCTGCACCACATATCACCAACTTTTTGTGAGTTTAAATTTTCAACTTTTTGTGGTTTTTTATAACGATTGGATGACTGAACTGATGAATTTTTAATCTGGTTTTGAACATTTTCTGATTTTTTAACTTTTTGTTTCTGTTCCACTTTCTTCTTCAAAGGTTTTTGCGTAGAGCATTCACCCTTTTCAGTCGATTGCAGAACAGTTCCTTGGAATTTTTCTTTTAATTTCAAAGAGATTTTCTTTTTCTCAGTTTTTTCATTTTCATCATCAGTTTTTTCATCACAATCTGAATTGATCGGTTCTGGACACACATAAGGTGCAGAAGTCACAAAACCTTTCAACTTACTTTCAAACTCAGCAATTTTAATCCGATCAGTTTTAGCTTCTTTTTCAAGCTGAATGATTTTAGCAAGATGAGAATTGATTTCAATTTGTTTTTCAAGATTATCTTTACCAAAAATATCTCTCTCATCTTCCAAAATCTTGATTTGTCTTTGAAAATCTTTTTCTATTTTTCATTTTTCATTTTCAAAAACTTTTTCTTTTTCTTTCAAAATTTTGTTTTCCAATGTCAAACTGTTCATGTCATTTAACAGTTTGTCATTTTCAACTTTCAGCTTTTCGCAATTCAATCGCAACTCCAGAATCTGTTTTACATCAGTTTGCTTCTCATCTTTCAACTTCTCGACTTCCGATTTCAAACTTTCCGCATCCTTCAAAAGTTTGTCATTGTCAGTCTTAAAGTTGTCACATTTAGAGCACACTAATTCTGAACTTGAAGATCCAATCTTCATAGATTCTTCATTCTTTTGAACTTGTTCTGTCTCCATCTTGTATGTTCCTGCACAAAAGAGTTTGACGAAATCAAAAGGATTCATATTTTCATCAATATAATATTTCCTTTTAATATCATATTTCAAAATACTCTTTGTTGCAAGACACACATGAATTCTTCTATCTATTTCAGCAATTACATCCAATTCCAATTTTTGTAAATTATTTTTCATTTCATTCACCAATTCCATCTTTTTCTTATATTCCATACAAAACTCTCCATTAACCTCATTAAAAAATTGTTTTGGATAAAGTCCTTTGAAATAATCCTTACTTTTTAGTTCAATTAAGAATTTATCATATTTAGCAGGTAATGCACGTTCCAATTTCGATATATGTTCTTCATTAGAAATGTTAATATCATTGTTACTCAAATTGCTTCTTAAAATTTCAAAACGTCTCTCCAACTCTTCCAACGTTTCATCCTTTTGACACATGAAATGCTCAAAACTTTTAACCCAAATGTCCACACTTACATTTCTATAACCGCTATCCATAGATCTTATATACCAATTGTTTAAATTTTCAAGAAAATCATTTTCTTTCTCATCAAATATCATTGTCATTTTTCTAAAACAATCTACGACAAATTTTACACAACTTCACAAGTAATGAAATAATAGAAATTGGATATGTATTGCCGACAATATTGATATATTCACATTCAAATTTCTAAAGTTTAGTGGCTGACACTTATCAACAAATTGACTGAGTCGATGTTTGTTTTTTTTTTAATGTCTTTTAATCAGAAGCCTTACAACTTTATGAACACACATTTATCATTGGACCTTTCAATTTACCATGCACACTGACACACAACAAGTGATTCTTGGGCTTGCACTTTTGATTTAATAAGAAAACCAACAGATTTCGATTGGACCACAGTTTTTAAGTAATTCACGTGATTTGGTCACACTTCTTGTTCACATGTAATAACCGACAATTTTAATTACCACTTTGTGATAGGACCACTAAATCCACTTAAACCGACAAATACATCACATTGATTGATCGTAAAAGAATATTCACATGCAGATTGAAACTCAACACATGATATCTTTTCTCAAATATCAATGACACCCTCGATTAATGGTTTTCACCAAACACAAAGCACTTTTCTCGTGAACAACAAACGATGTATTTTCAAGCAATCATCATTCAAGCAGTTGTCTTTTCAAGTGATATCAGTCTCGTTAATTCAAGCGAAATCGTGTGTTTCGCTTCAAGCAACCTCTATTTTTCAAGCGAAAACAATTAGTTCGCTTCAAACACTCACTAATTTCAAGCGGAATGTTAGATTTCGCTTCAAAAACTCATTATCTTCAAGCGAAATCAAGAATTTTGAAGTGAAATCTGATTAATTCAAGCGAGACCTGTGCAAATGGTGAGATTTCAAGCGAAATCTCGCTGATTTCCAGAAAATCGGACACAAAAAATCGAATTACTCCAAAACGGCTTGGAGTTTTGATTTGAAACTTGGTAGGGTTTTAAAACATGTATTTTCGCACACTATACTAAAAAATCATCCGATTCGGACCAGTAAAACCCGTTCAATTTGATGAAAAACCGTCAAAAATGTGAAAAAAATGAAAAATTTGAAGAAATAGATGAAAATCAGATCTGAATTCGCTGAAATCAGGTACGAATCAATGTGTTTGATCAAGCAATCGAGCTCCTAGCTCTGATACCACTTGTAGGACCGGTTTTGACACCGTTCGATTGCGTAACGGACGTTTGACGTGCGGAATCCGTAAACGTACGTGATCTAAACACACAATAACGTACTACAAACGTGATTTACTAGAAAGATCTACGTGAACGGTACAAGAAATCACTTAGAGAGAACTTTCTCTCTCTAGTTTCTCTCTCTAGAAACACACACACAAAGTCTTCTCTACAAATCTCTAATGTCACCCAAAATCCCTAACCTAATTAAGACTTAAACTCCCCTATTTATAGGTCAAGGGCAACTTTAATGAAACTTCATTAATTACAAGTTTGCCACCTTGCCTTTTTCTCTAAATATTAGACATTTACGACACGGTTTCTTCAATTCTTCACTACAGTTCAGATTGACGAAGGCGATAGACAAAATATGCATCAACAGATACTCCCTCACGACAGGGATGTCTTCGATTCTTGGCTCAGCAGCCTTCTTATCCACAATGTGTGCCAGGAAGGCAACACATCCTTTCTGCAAACACTTCCTTGCTTTCAAGCAGCTGATAATCCTCAACGGCGTCTCACGCTTTTCTCCATGAACAACAATGGTCTCACCATCATCGGTTGGGATACGAACAACTTTCTCGTGACATACTATCACAGCCTTGTTTCCTGATAACCAATCCATTCCTACCACCACGTCGAAGCTTCCCAACTGGACTGGTAGTAGATCTAGAGTGAACTCACGTTCTCCCAATTCAATCACACAACCTCTGATAACTTCGTTGGCTTCTACTAACTTCCCATTGGCTAATTCTATCGAGTAAGGAATATCTAACTTACTAGCGGCTAGACCAAGCATACTGTTGGTGCACTAAATGTCTGCTGATTACGTCATTATCAAGTCTTGTGTCTAGGATTGTTTGAATGATCACACAATAGGGTTTAAGTTAGGGTTTTTATGTGTTACACATGAGATTTCGCTTGAGTGGGTTTATGTATGCTTGAAGCGAAATCAACACACAAGATTTCGCTTCAGACAGTCTCAAGCGAAACCAACTACTCTATATATAGGTGTGTTGGTCATTTGAAGCAATGATCAGTTGTCATTGTATGTGAGTCAAGGTGCTGCTGAATTTTTGTCAGAAAATCATTGTAAAGACTCAGAAGGCATTAATAGAAAGAAAATTAAGAGGAACAAAGCTGTTATGACTTTGTATACACTGATTCCGCCTTTGTATTCAAAGATGAACGCCTTAACTGACTTTTAAAGGTCGTACAACGGTCCAACAAGTGGTATCAGAGCTCAGGACGAGGAGTTCATACCATAGCAGCGGATTATCTTCTTTCTACTCATTTCTTTTTACATTTTTCAGATCTGAACTAGTTCCAACGGTCGAAATGGTCTAATTTTCGAGTATAACGTGTAAAACGTAGTATTAACAAAGCCTACAAAGATTCGGACTGAAATTCAGATTAAAACATGATAAAATTAACCTAAAACAGGGTTTCGCTTGAAAAGTGTTCGAAGGATTTAGTTGATTTCGCTTCAGATCTGACTGTTTGGACGATTTCGCTTGAACCTCTGAAGCGAAATAGTGTTATTTGAGATTACCTGAAGCGAAATAGTGGTTTTCGCTTGAACAGTTGAAGCGAAACTGTTATTTCTGATTTCGCTTGAAGGTTTTGATCTGTTGAAGCGAAATAGTTGGTTTCGCTTGAAACTGTTGAATTGGAACTTGTACAGTTGAAGCGAAACAGTTGGTCTCGCTTGAAATCAGCTGAAGCGAAATAGAGGATTTCGTTTGAATCAGTCTTGCTGACTGATTTCGCTTGAACAGTTTTATTAAACTGATTTCGCTTGAAGCTGTTAACTTCAAGTATTTCGCTTGAAACTGTTCTATTTTCGAAACCTAAAAATTTTCTAAGTGTTTGACTGATTTTTCAGGTACGTTCAAAATGGATGATATTTTTATGAATCCTTTCAGCGATATGTACGGATTCACGGGTAGTTCAGGAAATAACGATACTTCTTCAAGTGATGCAAACAAAAGTCCACCGAAAGAAAGAAAGAAGGAAGCTTGGGAGTCCGAAAGCGCATTTGGAACGTTTAACAAACCTCCTAAGCTGATGGCTATAGAAGATTATAGCAGGTGGGCAACAAAGTTCGAAGATTGGTTGATGGCATTTGCTTTTCCTTGCTGGAAAAGTATGAAAAATGGTTTTGCCCAAGGAAAGAAGAATGGTGAAGCATTAAGATCAGCTGAAGAGATTGATAATTTTGTGGTTGAGCAAAAATGTGTGGCATTATTGTTTCAATCGGTGCGTGAAGACATCATTTCACTGATAGATTACTCAAATTCTAAAGACTTATGGGAAAAACTCGAAAAGAAGTGTCTTGGAAGCAAAGAGATTGTAAAAAATAAAAAGAAACTTCTTAGGAAAGAGTTTGATATGTTTAGTTGTATGAAAAATGAATCGGTATGTAAAATGATTGAAAGGTTTGGTCATCTGAAGCTGGAATTAGCAAGACATGATATCAGATATCCTGATGATGAGCAAGTAGACAAGTTGCTTGATGCATTGCCAGACGAGATGGAGTGGAGATATTATGCTCTCATGATTAAGAACACTATTCCTTCTGATTTGTTGAAACCAGATCTGGTGATTGAGAAACTGGAAAGTCATGAACTGGAATTGAAGAAGACGTACAAAGTTAATCATTCATCTTATCAACAGAATCTGGATCTATACTATCCAAAGAGCATGATGCCGAAAGCTACTTCTCCAAAAACTGCATTTTCTGCTGAGAATGTTTTTCCAGCAAGCAAAGAAAGTCAAAGTAATTCAAGCAGTGGAGGCCATAGTGGTTATCACAGTGGATCTACATCTTCTGCAAATCATTCTGATGCGAAGTTTTCTTGCAATATCGCGATAGATCTGAAGAACGCACAGAATTTTGATGCGGAGTCGGCCTAGCAACAAATGGTCTTTTTGGCATCTGTTTTGGAATCCTACGAAGGATTGGTGGCTGGAAAAATCGGGAATACAAATCTGACGAAAGAAGACTACGATCAGATAGATCCTGAAGAAATGGAGCTGATAGACATTCGTTGGGCAATGGCAAGTGCAGTTCGACGTGCACAACGCTTCATGGAGATTACAAGGAGAAAAAAAATTGGTGGTGCTTCTACCAAGCTGGGGTTTGATAAATCGAAGGTGACTTGTTTCAAATGTAAGCAGAAGGGTCACTTCAAATGAGAATGCCGAAACGCTTATGTTGATGAGTCAGAGAACCCTTTCAGAAATGATTATTACAAAAAGGCAATCTACCATCAGAATAAATCTGAGCCGCCTAGATTAAAGCAAGTTGAAGATAACAGAGATAAATCAAGGGCTCTTGCTGTGATTTATGATGATGAGGGGTATGATTGGAGTAAGGAAGTTCTACCGGAAGAAGATGCGGTGGGTTACGCATTCATGGCAAGCAATGATGAACCTAAGCCATGGAAAGATGATCGTACTGAAGAACAGAAATATCACTACCGGAAGATGGTTGCTGAAACAAAGATTATCAGACTTTCTCGTATCTATCTGAATGCAAGGATAGCCAATAGATGGGATCCAGATAGAGAGTGCTATCTTGATGAGTATGGAAATATTGCAATTGATGATAGTACACTTGATATCGAAGCCATCATCAAGGAGTACAAAGAAGAAGATGAATATTGGCAACACAAGTGGTGGGGAACTCCAACTTCGAAAATGATTGAAGAAGAGAAAGAGAAAGAGAGAAAGGAGAAAGAGGAGAAAGAGAAGAAAGAAAAGCAAGTTGATACAGGCATAATTGATACTACGCAAGAGTTGACAGCTGAGAACCTGGGAGTGATGGCTGACAAAGTGCTAGCTGCAAAGGCACTTGAGGTAGATCCTAATTCTGCTACTGATTCAAAGGAATTGGTCAGTCAAAGTGTGTCAACAAATGCGTCAGGTAACAAGTTTGAAGGGAATGCTGATTGCAAAAATTGCACCAAACAATGCAATTTTTGTAACACTGTCACATATCTTAACAATGAGAAAATCCAGAATCTGACAACAAAGGTTAGAAATGTTGAAAATCAGATTCTTGATCGTGACAAAAGTGTAAGAGCTTCAACTGAACGGATCAAAGAATTAACGGCTCAAATTGAAAATGATAATACTGAACGTGAGAAAATAAAATCTGAAAATGAAAAGTTAATTCTTGAAAACCGTCAGATTTCTGAAAAGTTTGAGAAATTGAAAAGCATTGTCAAAGATAGTGATGATCGTAATGGCAAAACATTTAAAGAAAATGAACATCTAAGAGCTGTTTTGAGGATTAAAGAAGAATCGATTAATGAACAACTGGATCAAATTGCTAAACTGAAACTTAAAGTTCAAGAAGCTGAAATTGAGAATGAACGAATCCAGTTGAAGCTTAACAGCTATAAATCAGCAAGCTTTGTTTTGCAGCATATTGTTCCTAAACCTATAGGGAAAAACAAAGATGGCGAGGATGTGTTTTCTGATGGAACGGATGTAGGTTTTCACAAAGTTCCACCGCCAATTTTAGACAACTACACGAAAAAGCAGTCTAGTTTGTTGGAAATTGAGGAAGAAAGTGAAGTTAAACTTCCTGAAAACATTGATGTCACGTTCACATCTTCCAATGACGAGGGTGTCCATAGTGATGTGGTGAAAAGTGTGGTAGACAAAGTGCTTAAACCGGATTGTGACACTTCTGAGGAGGATGGGGGTTTCTTGGATAAATACATTCAGAAACCAAAGTCCAAAAACAACTTAAGTGATGAACCGGGTCTTGTGATGTACAAGATGGCTGGATCTGATAAGTTGTATTCGGATTCTGAGTTTCCCATTGAGAATGTTAATGTGAAAAAGTTGACAAATGTTTTCAAGTTAGTTGAAGTTGAGTTGTCAGAGGTGAACAGTTTGAGTCAAACAAAAAGGCAAATGAATTTTGAGAAAGATAAAACTTATTACAAAAAGCCTATTGTTCCACCACGTTTTTATAATAACAATCGAAACAATTGGTCGGGTGGTTATCGAGGTGGTAAGAGTTATCAGAAAAAGAGTTTTCAAAACAAGAGGTTTGCTGAAAAGAAGGTGTTTGTGAATGGTTCAAGTTCACTTTCTGATGAGGAAAATGAAATTTTTTCAAAATCAAATGAAGAGTTCTTTGAGAAAAGAGCTTCACATTATCAGTCTGAAGGTACAAGTCGAGTTGTTGATACTCGTACATGTTTTAGATGTAATCAAGTTGGTCACATTGCACGAATGTGTACCAATGTGAAGCCTAAGATTGAAAATGTGAAGTTTCAACAGAAGAAAGTTGATGTGAAGGGTAAAGCACCAATCGTTGTTGAGAAAAAGAATGTGAAAAATGACAATATCAAATTGAAAAATGAACCCGTAAAGAGAGTGGTAACTAAAAATGACAAATTTTATAAGAGGGTTGCATTATCTCAACAAGTTTGGAAACCAAAAACTGAAATGAAAATTTCAACTTCTGAAGTGAAAAAGGCTGATGAATCAATTTCGGTTGATTATAATGCAAATTTTCCACCTTTGAAGGCTAAAAATTTCAAAATTCAAATTGCTAGAGTCAAGGTTACACCTAAGGCTGATGAGGCCTGGGTGGACACCATGTTCGAATAAGCAGTTTGAAGTGCCGGAGCTTCCTGGATCGCGAAGCATGAATCGGCATCTTTATTGAAGTGTTTTAAAATCAATTTGTGGTATATGCAGGATCTTCCAAGAGCCATTTCAAGATGGATCATGGATAGTGGCGCATCTCGACATATGACAGGAAAAACTGCATTGCTATATGATGTGAAGAATATCAATGGTGGTTATGTAGGATTTGCAGGACATGAAGGTGGTAGAATTGTTGGTGAAGGAACGTTATCCAATGGGATTGTAACGTTTGAGAGAGTTAACTACATCACTGAACTGGAGAACAATCTGCTTAGTATCTCGCAGATTTGTGACAATCAGTATACTACACACTTCACTGATAAGGAATGTTTGATTCTGAAACCTGGTTTTGTTGTTCCTGAAGAATGGATTATTATGAGGGCACCTAGAGTGAACGATTTATATGTGTTAGACATGTCTGTAGCAACTACAACTACTGGTCAAGCACATTGTTTCGTGTCTAGAGCAACTGAGAAAGAATCAAGATTGTGGCACCGCAAGATGGGGCATATACATCTAAGGAAGATGAATCACTTGGTGTACAATGATTTGGTATTGGGAGTTAATATCAAAGGTTTTCATCTGGAAGGGGAGTGCATTAGCTGTGTCAAAGGCAAGCAGAAGAAAAAGTCACACCCTACAAAGAAAGTCAATTCAGTTTCGAGACCTCTGGAAAGACTTCACATGGATTTATTTGGTCCTGTGAATGTTAAGAGTATTACAGGAGATTACTATTGTTTGGTCGTTACTGATGATTATTCCAGATTTTCGTGGGTATCTTTCTTGAAGACGAAAGATGAAACATTTGACAGTTTGATGGGTCTGTTCAAGAAGATTGAGAATTTGTACCAAAGGTGTATCAAGAGAATTCGAAGTGATAATGGTACCGAATTCAAGAACAGCAAGATGGAAGAATTTTGTGATGAAAGAGGTATTTTGCATGAGTTTAGTGCTCCGTACACTCCGCAGCAGAATGGAGTCGCAGAACGCAAAAACCGGACACTAATCGAGACGGCTAGAACTATGCTCGCAGATTCAAAGTTACCAATTAATTTTTGGGCTGAAGCTGTTTCCGCCGCATGCTATACGCTCAACAGGGTTCTTACTGTCAAGAAGTTCAACAAAACATGCTTTGAGCTAATCAATAACCGCAAACCGAATTTGAAGTATCTAGAACCGTTCGGGTCACCTTGTACGGTTATAGAACCTTTTGGGAAGTTTGGTCCGAAGTGCATTGAGGGAATATTTGTTGGTTATTCAAATCCATTGCGACGTGTCTTCGTTCCAAATGAGAAGCGGATTATTGAAGCTGCAAATGTTGAATGTCAAGGTTATACTATGCCGCCGCAGAATCCTGGTGATTCATGGCATTATCATTATGACAAACTTTGGGATTCGTTTGACATGAGAGAAGAATCGGAGGAAGATGAAGATTTCTTTGATGAGTTGGATATTTTGCGTGAATATGAGTCGCAGTTAAGATTCCCAGCTGAGTATTCGAGGAGACCACGGGAAACTTCAAATGATGATGAAGCAGGTCCTAGTAATGCTGGTGAACATGATGATGTCCAACAGGATGAAGTTGCTCAAGAGAATCAGTCGGCTCTGAATGATAATCTAGAAGTTGAAAACATGCCCGTTTTTTATCACGGTGATTCAGATTCAAATTCTGAGGGGGAGCAAATTCAGATTTCAGGTCAAACAAACCAAGTTGGTGAACAAGATGCAGAGCAGAATGTTACTAATCTGGAGGGAAATGTAGAGGTTCCGAGTGAAGTGATGCCGCGAACTTTCTCATATCATCCAGAGGAGTTGATCATAGGAGAATTACAAGCTGGAGTTCGCACTCGAAATCAGATTGATAAAGGGCTTACATGTTTTTATACAAAAGTTGCTCCTTTGCAAACTGAATTCTCATTAAGTTGTTTTATCTCGCGGATTGAACCAAGAACTTACAAAGAGGCGCTTACTGAAGACTCTTGGGTCAATGCTATGCAGGAGGAACTTAGTCAATTTGAGAAATTGGGAGTGTGGAAGTTAGTTGATTTGCCGGATGGTCATAGGAAAATTAACACCAAGTGGGTGTTCAAGTGTAAGAGGGACGATAGAGGAGTTGTCGTAAGGAACAAAGCTCGACTCGTTGTTCAGGGTTTTAGTCAACAGGAGGGAATTGATTTTACCGAAGTCTATGCTCCTGTCGCACGACTAGAGGCTATCAGAATTTTCCTAGCATTTGCGTCTTGGAAGAATTTCAAAGTTTATCAGTTGGATGTTAAATCGGCGTTTCCTTATGGGAAGGTTAAAGAGGAGGTTTATGTCGGTCAGCCGCCGGGCTTTATCGATCCAATCCACAAAAACAAGGTCTACTTATTGGACAAAGCGCTGTATGGTTTACATCAGGCCCCGAGAGCCTGGTATGAGACTTTGTCTCAACACCTACTCGCTAACAAGTTTATTCGTGGAAAAGTGGATGCCACTCTCTTCACTAAAGAGGTCGATGGTCATCTTCTGATAGTTCAGATTTATGTGGACGATATAATCTTTGGGTCGACAAATGAAAATCTATGCAAAGATTTTGAATCAGTGATGAAGCAGAAGTTTGAAATGTCATCAATGGGGGAGATGAAATTCTTTCTGGGTTTACAAGTTGAACAACTTCCTGAAGGAATTTTCATTCATCAGTCAAAGTATGTTCATGATATTCTAGAGAAATTTGGGATGTCAAGTTCTACTCCAGCTGCTACCCCACTTGCAACAAATCATGGGATTCACCCAGATCTCACCGGAGACAGGGCTGATGAAACTTTTTACCGATCCATGATAGGTTCTTTAATGTACCTAACTGCTTCACGTCCTGATATTATGTACCCAACGTGCCTCGCAGCAAGATTTCAGTCTAACCCGAGAGCATCGCACATGATTGTTGTGAAGAGGATATTGCGCTACCTGAAAGGAACTCCTTCATTGGGGTTGTGGTATCCTAGAAAAGGCGATTTTACGCTCGAAGGGTATTCCGATTCGGATTTCGGATGCTGCAAAGTCAATTCAAAATCAACAACTGCAGGATGCCAGTTCTTTGGTCCTAGATTGGTTACCTGGCAGTGTAAGAAACAAACGTCTGTGGCGTTATCTACTTGTGAAGCGGAGTACGTTTCTGCTAGCAGTTGCTGCTCTCAGATCTTGTGGATACAGCAACAGATGCGCGACTACGGTTTGCAGTTTCTTAACACACCTCTTTTTGTTGATAATGAGGCCGCAATAAATATAACTAAAAATCCAGTACATCACGCTAAAACTAAACATATAGAAATTCGTCATCACTTTATTCGTGATTGTTTTGAGAAAAAGTTGATACGAATTGAGAAAATCCACACAGACGAACAGAAAGCTGATTTACATACCAAAGCTTTTGATAAAAATCGGTTTAAATATTTGTTAAAAATGAATGGTATGAAGTTTCTGTCGGTGTTGGATGGCATAATTGGCGTTGATGAGAGTACTGTTGCGGATGAAGACGAGAAACAATCTGCAATGGTTTGTCGAATTTTTACTTGTTTTGGTATTTAGGGGGAGTAGATGTTTGTACATAGTTATGTTTTCAGAAAATACAAAAATAGTAAAAAAATGCAAAAATACAAAAACATGATAAAATCTGAAAAAGAGCTTGTGTATATGGGGAAAATGATAGTACATCAGCTAGACGATCACAGTATGCTAAAGATTTGAAAAGTATAAAAGAGTTAAACAATCTTACTGATGATGTGTCGATAGGTTTTCATACATTTAGTAGATTTATTCGGGATATAAACCTAAAATTCAAACTTGTGAATTCGTGGGGAACACTACTTGGATATATAGGTAACCCCTGAAATCTCGTTTGAAAGGTCTCTTAATCTGATATACTAGGTCTTTATACTCTATGATGTCTAGGGTATTATTCCGGGACTTCTGCTGAACGGTAGTTCTGACCTAGTCCCTGGCTAATACTTGCTTCAATGCTTGAAACACAGCATTAGACCCTCAGCATGCTGAAACAATAAAATTGATATATGCTGCTGTTGTAAGCAAAAAGATCCTCTAAAGGGGACACACTGAAAAGTCGAAGCTGATATCTCTCTGCGTATACGGAAGTATCGATCTGAGATCCCTCGGCCCTCGCACACCTAAATTATATACAGATATCATTGTAGTATTCTCACCTGTAAGACTGATTATTGAGATTCTGGATACGGGAGTATATTCAAGAGGTGGGACACATGAATGATCTAAGTTCTTAATTCATCTAAATCGTATCCTGAATAAGTTGAACTTTGTATGAGAATTTTAGATGGATCAGTATATCGACAATCGAGGTAAATTGTTTAAGTCTGAGTATGAAATGTAGCTTAACGGTACTTGTGATTTGTCTGAAAAGCTGATATGATTCCCTGACACACTCGCAAAAATTTGTTTGTAAATAGTTTACTTTGTTTAATTTCTGCAATTTAAGTTTTCTGTATTTCATTTCTTAGTTTAGAACACTTTGATAAAATCCAAAAAGATTTTATTTCTGCTTTATTTTCCGACAAACCAAAGTGGAAAGTTGATTGTTGGATTCTCAGATGTTTGAAGCAGATGCAGGAGATTCTGGACTGAAGAATGAGGAGAGCTTACTTTGAAGAAGTTTGAATTGTTTGAAATGACAAAAACAAGTTCATTAAATTGATACTTGTTATTTTCAGAAAATGTTTGAAAATGTTTGTTGTAAAATCAGTATTGTTTCGTTAAAAGATAAACCAAGGTCATTAATTTGGACTTGGTAGATTATTTGAGTAATCAGGGTCATTAACTTGGACCTGAATACTTGAGTGGATTGTTAAAGCTGATTGAGTTTGTGTTTTATTGTTGAAAAGATAGAATGGTTATGTTTGTTTGTTGAGTAACAGGATTGGACTTCATTATTCCCACGGAAGCTAAATGACAAAGCTTGAACCAGATTTCTCAAATTCTAGCATATTGAGAGGGGGAGTCTGTGAAAGGGGGAGTCTGGATCAACGGTCAAAGGGAAGATTGAAGACAAAGATTGATTGGAGTTTTTACAATGTTTGAAGATTGTTAAAGACGAAGACTTGAAGCCAAAAGACTTCATCAACATCCAAGGGGGAGTCTGTTGGTGCACTAAATGTCTGCTGATTACGTCATTATCAAGTCTTGTGTCTAGGATTGTTTGAATGATCACACAATAGGGTTTAAGTTAGGGTTTTTATGTGTTACACATGAGATTTCGCTTGAGTGGGTTTATGTATGCTTGAAGCGAAATCAACACACAAGATTTCGCTTCAGACAGTCTCAAGCGAAACCAACTACTTTATATATAGGTGTGTTGGTCATTTGAAGCGATGATCAGTTGTCATTGTATGTGAGTCAAGGTGCTGCTGAATTTTTGTCAGAAAATCATTGTAAAGACTCAGAAGGCATTAATAGAAAGAAAATTAAGAGGAACAAAGCTGTTATGACTTTGTATACACTGATTCCGCCTTTGTATTCAAAGATGAACGCCTTAACTGACTTTTAAAGGTCGTACAACGGTCCAACACATACTCTTAAACTCTAATGATACGAAGCTATAATCGGCACCAGTATCAAATAAAACGGATGCATAGCGTTGATTGATAGGGAACGTACCAGTAACAACATTGGGGTCCTGGCGCGCTTCCCTAGCTTCGAGTTGGAACACTCTTCCACGGGCTTGGGTTAAATCTGGGCAGTTCTTCTTAAAATGCCCAACATCACCGCAGTTAAAACATCCAAGTTTTCGACCGCTTCCGGCGCCATCCCCAACTTGCTGGTTGTTTTGGTTCGCATTGTTGACTCGGTTTCCGTTCCCTCCGTTATTTCCTTGTGGGCGGTTTCCAGTACCACCACGATTGTAGTTCCCGTTTCCATATCCTCCCTGGCCTCCCCGGCCAGCACTAGCCCAACAAGAATCTTTCGAGTGGCCCAGCTTTCCACATGCTTCACAAATTTTCACATTACAATGCCCAGTATGGTGGCGTTGACAGACATTACACTTGGGCTGGGTGCCCTGGTATCCTTTTCCTTTCTTTCCATTTCCAGCTGATCCTCCCTTCTTAACTGCCACACTGGCGCTCTGCTTGAAGTTTGAGAACTTTCGTTTGTTACCCCCTGATGACTCGACATGAGTCTCAGCCTTTTTCGTCTTGATCTCATCAAACTTGTTCAAACGAATCGCCTCCTCTGTGATAGCCACGCTCAAATCGATGGCTTCAGTGATAGTCGCTGGTTTGGAGGAGGTTACCATGCTTATGATTTGGGGAGCCAAACCCCAAATGAAGCGCTCGATTCGCTTGTATTCTGGCGTAACCATGTAAGGAACCACTTGAGATAAGTCATGGAATCTTTGAACGTACTTCGCTACCTTTGGACCGTCCATTTTCAAGTGCCAGAACTCGGTCTCCAATCGCTGGATTTCTGCGCGGGAACAGTACTTCTTGCGCATGAGTTCCTTTAGTTCGGTCCAGGTCAGTGCGTAGGCGGCAGCTTCACCTAGCGTCTGTACTTGTAGGTTCCACCAAGAGAGGGCTCCATCTAGAAACAGCCCTGAGACGTAGGTGACTTGTTGATCCAGCGCGCACTTGCTCATGCGTAGAACAGATTCGGTTTTCTCCGCCCAACGAACGAAGGCGACGGCACCTCCTGTGCCATCAAAGTTTATGGGCTTGCAGTCTAAGAACTGCTTGTAGGTGCACCCTGCACATACGTTATAACATATGAATGGCATTAGCATCATCGCTAAAGATATCCAATTTGGTCACGGTATGTCTTAATGACTTAGTATTACCGTGTGGTGGATTGTTATTGCCTTGGTTAATACTTCCGCTCGTTCCGGGCTGGGATGTTGCATACTGTGCTATGGCAGCAGCAATAATCTGCTGGAGCTCTGCCTCATTAGTAGGCATGTGTGTCTCACGTCTTGGCGGCATCTTCTAAAAGATGGTTTACGTTGGTCAGGTCATAGTAAGACGTACGTATATAGTAATAGTAATAGCACATAACATCTCATGTTATCAACACAAATATCAATCACACACATCCCATGTCATAAAAATGCAAATAAGTAATCAAGCGAATCAGATATGATGAGAATACTGCGATTGCCATATATCGAGACTACATAGTAAGTGTATCAGTACATCATAGTGTCATACAATCATCAATCAACTAGGGGCTACATCACCCCTGTACAAAAGCCATATCAGATCAGTGTCAAATACATGTCAACAAAAGTCAGGATCAAAAAGTAGTCTCCAAAAATGTTGTGCAATCCAACAATCGCCGTCTTCTCATCCTCGTCTACCCAAACAGTACTAATGAGCTCTATACAGATGGTGGTGGAGGAGGGGGAAAGTGGGTGTAAAACAAACGACGTAACTGGAGCCAGTCCTCCTCCTGGGCTCGCTGAGTATGGATGATCGAAGCAATCTGCTGCTCTAGTGTAAAGAGACGGGCAGCATAATCTGAAGGTAAGGGTCGAAATGGCTGCAGAGGAGAGTGTGTCTGACCATGGCATGGACACGGTGGCAGCTGAGCTCTCTCGAGCTCCTGGATGCGCTGCGTGTGTGACTCGTGTTGTGCTACAAAGGACATCAAGACGTCCTCGATAGTGTGTCCCATGTGAAAAGCATGGTAGGGATCAGTAGGTGGCATACCAGAGCCTGGTGCCCAAAGAAACGGCTCGCTGGTGGGGTCGAAAGGTGCCACGTGAAATGGAGCAACAGCGGGTGGAACAGATGACATCTGTGGCGTGAAAGGGATAGACATCGGTACATGCCCAAAAGGATGGGCTGAAGACCCCTCTCCAGGCCTCGCTGGAGGTACAAACTGTGGAACCTGAAAGGAAAAATCAACATGTCGCGTAACAGGGATCTGTGGGGGAAAAGGCGGTGCATCCTCATCAGCAGGTATCCAACCGTGCTGTGCATGCTCATCTGGTGGATCCATGCGTGCCACGAACAGTGCATGCTCGGGCTCTAGTGGAACGGGATCAAGTGCAACGAAAGGGTGAACAGGTGCAATGTGCCCAACAGGATGGTCAACAGGTATATCAACAGGTAGAGGAACGATAGGATCAACAACAACATGATCGCCCTCTAACAAAGGAACATCCACGGGGAGATCATCAATAGGTAGGTCTGCTATAACAGGCTCAAGAGGGATGTCAGCAAGTACGAGGTCATGCTCAAGTATGGGGTCTAGAGCGGCTACCTGCTCAGGAGCGACGACAGGCTCAGGGTCATCGAAAGCCATCTCGAAGTCAAACTCTGGGTCGATAGGGTCTACTGGGTCAGCTGGATTTTCCATGGGCTGATCCATAGGTATAAACTCGATATCACGATCCGGGTCGTATCCCGGGGGAAAGATAGGATCAGAATCCTCTATGTCATCATGGCCAAACTCAAAACTGGGTAAAGGTGCAACAGAAGATGCCTGGTCAGGATCAGAATCATGCGCAAGGTGTTGTGCGCTCAATGTGTGAGAAGGTGCGGATGCCACAGACTCGAAGGAATCTGGGACAGGAGAATGTGCTGGCGAATCCTCAGCGGGAACGTCAGCGATCATCAAAAGATCGTCCGCAGGAAGAAGGGCCTCGCCCTGGATCTCATCCTCAAAAGGCTCATCCTCAAACAGGTCAACATCGCCGTCAGCCTCGGCGTCAAGAAGGTAATCATATGCTGGATAAACGGCTAAGGGTATAGGAGCCGGAATCTCCACTAGGGGTAGGTACTCAGCGGGAGGGTCATCTGCAGGCTCATCAGCGCCATCGGGTAGTGCGAAGGGCTGGAAATCGTCCTCATCAGTACTGGTATAGTCAGACGTGTGCACCTCGTGCTCGGAGGATATAAGGTCATCAGATACGATAGGTATGGTCCCGTAATGTCCGAATCGTCGGTACCGGCGGAATCCATGAGTCTGTAACATAAACACAAATATGCTCAAATAATAAGTCATACAATCAGATAATCACATAAGTCACCAAGTAAGCATTCAAATCATTTTCCTAGTCCCACTAGCCTCCCAGCCTCTCAGACTGCTCTTCCTAGTCCCACTAGCCAATTCTCCTAGTCTCACTAGCCAGTTCTCCTAGTCCCACTAGCCAATTCTCCTAGTCCCACTAGCCAATTCTCCTAGTCCCACTAGCCAACTACCTCGCTCTCTCAGACCGAGCCTCGGCCTCTCAGACCGAGCCTATAATAAAGAATAAAATGTGCTCAACATTTGTTTGTAAAAAGTTTGGATCTGGACTTAAGTGGTATGCAGTAAAAATGTTTTCATGAGAGCCCTAGTGATCATAGTCTAGACTCGAGAAAGAATCCTAGTTCGCTATGATCAGAGCTCTGATACCAAGCTGTCACACCCTGGCTTTTGCGGAAGCGTGGTTAATTTGGTGTGACTTCTTAATACCATAGCTTAATCATAACAAAGCTATATGAGTTAAAAACATGCAAGATCATCCATTAAGTTTTGAAAACCAAATACAGTACCATTGTTTTAACAGGAACATACCCTAACGACCATAACTTTGTTCAACAGACATTACAAACTTGAAACATAACATAGACATGGTTTAAGGATTGTGTCTTGTCCAGGAAAGAGACACATCCCCTAAACCCCGGATGACCTCGGAAACTAGTGCAGCGGAAAACATGCCATACCGTGCCAGATCTCGTTAGTTTCCTGAAATACATGTAAGTTGAAAAATCAACAATAATGTTGAGCGAGTTCATGTGTAAGTGAGTATATAAAACACTTGTGAGTATAGAAATAATCGTGGTATGTAGCCAATAAGGGGACTTGTGATCACCAATGGTTTGCAAGGCCACTGATATATATGTGAAGTGCAAATAGGGAGACTCAAACCTAGCAGATTTCGCCACGGCATTTGTATGTGGACAAAGTCACCCCAAGGTCCGTTTCTAGTTTGGCCTGGGGCTGGGCTTGCTACACCCAGATAGATCTACCGCAACTGTCCCTCGGTCCCGACATGAGGACTAATGGCCTCATATTGCTCCTACCCACTCACATGATCGGAATAAAACACCTCCTTACGCTAACCATACCGTATATAAAGTACTTGTAAACAAAGTAACATGTATTTCACCCCCGCAGTTAAGAAAACTGAAAACAGTTAGAGAAAAGGGGGACATGAACTCACAGTGAAGCGTCTCTACCAAGTATCTCCGAATCAGAAAGCTGTGCGACGACCTACAAGTGCTAATTCTATTAGACGGACGGCCGTGCCTTAGCTTTATAGTTTAAGTTTTTGGGAAATAGTTAGACAACTATTTCGTGTTTACATTTTGTATATACTTGGTAGTTAATTTCCTTCCCAAGGATGGGGGATTCAATACATGTGCGTAAGTTACGTTTTAATAATCGAGTGGTAATATAATTACCGGTGTAACTTATATATTCATGTGAAGGCGTTTGTATTATTTTGGAATCGTTAATCGTTCGTAAATATTATTTTTACTCTAAAAATAATATTTATGTATTTTCACAAAATAATCATAAACAGTGTTGTGACAATATATATATATTTATCACGTTAATTCTTGTGAAAATCCCACCTCCGAATATTTAGTAAATAAAGTCATGGCGAAATTTATATTTCGAAAATATGTCAAAAATAGTTCTAACACTTGTTGTGTAAATAATTCTAAGTGTTAGGTTTTTAGAAAAATTTCGCCAGAGTTTCCTCTGTAACTGGAGGTGGCCACGCTTTCAAGCGTATCATTTTCTTTTAACAAATCAATCAATCAATGTTCTCAACATTATCAAACAACTTTGCAACATTTTAACTAGTCGAAGATAGATATAATCGCAAAAATATACGAACTTGTAGTTTGTCTAAAATATGTAGTAAATCTCTTTACTTTTACTGGATCTTTTGTGTAAATAATCCGATTTCGTAAAAACCTCGTTTTTAGAGAAAATCCATCTTTACAACTTCTAGTAACATTTGACAAAACTAGTTCTTTGTCGGATCTTTTCATTTCGCAAGTGTTTACACACTTGTGGTTTATAAAATCATGCTTATTATTGTAAGATCCATTTCTTGGAAAACATGATTTCTTTGACGCGTGGTCCTTTGAAAATACCATTTGCAGATGCGTAGATCTGCTAGTTTTAAACACTATTGTACATGTTAAAACATTTTTACACAAGTTCATGTCTCATGTGTGGTAGAGTTTCACCCTTTAACCTTTGTATTAACCAAAACAAGCTTATGTTAAGATCAACGATCTTACCCAACCAGGTTAAATGGTGATCCGAGCTACCACAACATAGATCGGGTCTAAATAATCACATAGTTCAAATACTACAACTTTTACACAACACATGAGCTATTAACCACCATTTTTCATACTTTTAGTAGACTTTAATGCTTCAACTTGTAAGATTCCAATATTTAACCGACACAAATACTTTTAACCACTTTAGATTAGTGCAATAACGAGTTTCAAGTGTTATACCTCTAGCTCAAGGCTAGGGAAGATTCTTGGCGAAAATGGCGTGGATAAAAGCTAAGCAACGAGGTCCTTCGTGTTCCGTTAGCTCCAAGACTCCTAATACGTGACCTTTAATGCGTGTGTGAGCTTGGAATGGCTTGATGAAAGCTCGACAATGGTTGTGTGGCTGCTTGTGTTCTCGGCCGTGACTCAAGGAGAGGGGAGAGGGAGAGCTTTTGTGTAAAGAGTTGTGATGAAGTGATTAGTGGGTTAAGGTTAATACTTATAGGCAAAGCATTCATGTTTAACCAATGGTCTCTATGTTGTCTAGATATTAGACAATGTATGAATATTTTAATCAAGTGAAGGACAAAGGGGTCACAATGTGACCGAGTTCGGCCAAGGGGGGGGGGGGGTATCTAGTTCGATCTTAAGTAGGTAGTTAGGGTAACTAAGTTAAGTTAGTTAAGTGTTAAGTGTTTAACTTAGTTAGTTGTGTGTAGTATGTTACAACGGGTGTTAGGGTAATCAGGGACCCTAACTGGCTCAGAAAAATATAGATAGTGAAAATAATAATATTTTCATGTTCCGGGTATAGTCCGGTTGTTCGGTTGGATAGTAATCCGTTAGAGCGTTAACAAAGCTTTAAAGTGTCGTTATTGTTATTTTTAGTGACACATCTTGTTTCCGACACTTTAGAAAGTGTCTAGTAGTATTTTCCCCATATTTTGGCACTTTACTAGTCAGCTAGAAGCTGGATTATTTATTAAAGTGCTGTGTTTTGTACTTAGAGTACGTTTTAGGCACATCCAGTCAGTGTATCTTATTCCTAGAGACGCAGTTCCACAACCCTTATATCCCTACACTCACTACTAGTGTAGCAAAACATTTCAGGCTCTTAAGGCCTTAGAGGCAGTGTTTGCCTGATGCTGGCTTTATCAGCATGTTTAATAGGTTATCCGTGTATCGTGCTACTGTGTTTTTTGTGCATCATGTTTGTCACTAAGGTGCCGTATGTAGATAATGTAGTGACAGCAAGCAAGTATGATGCAAGTAAGTACAGGTATCAGTATTTAAGTAGCAGTTCATCAGCTAGTTCAAGCAAGCACAGTAATTAAGCAGAAATTAATCATTAATTAAGTCGTACGGATACCTGGTTTAGTGCGGGTTGTCACAGCTTGCTCACATTATTGTGACTTACATGTTTGTTTGATTTAATGTTGATATATGTGCATATATGTGGTTGTGTTACAGAGACTATGGCTTCTTCTTCCGATACGGGAGTATCAGATACATTGGACCCCATGGCGATCGTATCAGACAATGAGATGCCATCCGAGAGCGAGGTTTACACGTCCGAAACCACTAGCATGGATGAGGATGATTTTCATCCGTTTACTCTTCTTGATTTTGGAGATGATATTCCTATTGCTGGTGGCCCTTTCGGTGGGGACCAACCTCTTCTTCCGGTCCCTGCTCCTCTACCGCTTGTCACAGTTCCTCTCGAGGATCTGCCTCATGATGAGTTCGCCAACGATGACATCGACTTGTTCCTAGAGGGTCCCCCGGAGGGTGACCAAGATGGTGTGGCCCTCATGGATTCCAATGTTCCTCTTGCTGATGATCCTGTTGTCGACCCCGTTGTTCCTTTGGCTGAGTTTCCTGCTGATGTGCCCATTGTTGATCCTGTCATTCCCGTTGAGGCTCCCATTGAGGAGGCTCCTTTTGATCTGTTTGGTGCTCACTCCTTCGAGTATGTAGCGTCCACTTCACTACACGCCCAGGGCGTACAGCTCCATTCCTCTGATTCCAACTCAGACATGGCGATGTCTGTTGCACCTCACGACGTTGACCCAGAGCCAGAGATCGAGTTTTTACCAGATGAGCCTGCTCCTGTTGGTCCGGAGCAGGTCGTTGCTTATGACCCTATTGAGGCCCCAGTTGTTGCACATTTGCCAAACCCTTTACCTGAGCCTGGTCATGTCGATATAGCACCACCCGTCATTGTTGCGCCCGTCGCGTTACCACTGATTCCTGATGTTTCTGTTATTGATGCGCCCATTGTTTCACCCGTAGTACCTGTTTCAGCCCCTGTGCATGCTGATCCTGCACCGTTCGCCACGCATGTTGACCCTCGATACGCCGACACCCTCAATGGGTGGATCGACGATGATGACTACCCACCGTATGTGCTACCAGTCACACCTCCTGTAGCACCTATTTCTGTACCTACTGAGATTCCATTGTTTCCCCCAAACACCACTGACGTCCATCGCACTGATCTTTCCATCACATTCCTCCAGGATATACCGCCACCTCGTCCTGGAGAGGGTTCATCGAGGCAGGCGCTTGTTTCTGCTCCACCCGTACTTTCATCACCTTTTCCGTTTCTATCACAATTTCCTCATGTTGCACCAGCTAATGCACCATCATTCATACCATCAGGCGAGCCGCTTTTGTGGACTACGCCCCCTGTTATGCCATTATCTGACCCGTACCACCCGTTTCATGTGGGGTACACTACGAAGGATATACTTGCGTCACTGCAGCTACAGCAGGACGCACTAAGCCGTCGTATTCAGGAGCTAGAGAGATCTCCACATCCGCCTTGTCACTGTCAGACCCCCTTTGCAGCACCACACACTCCTCGTCTGCTTTCCCCTGATTCAGACGTTCGTTTCTTGACATCTGAGCAGCAGATTGCATATTTGCTGCGCGTCTGTCGTGCCTTAGAGGAGGATTGGATGCACATGCGTCGCTTACTTTTCTCTCATTTTCCTCCTCCTCCTCCGCCATCAGCATAGACATTTTTGGTTTGATGCAGGTAGATCATTTTGGTGAGAAAGTCGTGATTGAGCCAGCATACGAAGACTTTTGAGAGATCACACCTTTTGTATATGACATGTGTAGACAGTTTTGTACTTTTGGGGGTGATGTAGCCCCATGATCTTATTTTGATATGTGATGTACTATTAAACATGTAAAACAATATTGTGGTCGTAGTTAATGAAGCTCAATTGCAACGTTCTCACTACATGCTTTGTTGAGTTATATGTTTTAATTTATAACATGAGATGTTATGTGGATGTTACTGTATATGTATATTTTTTATACTTACTATGACCTGACCAACATGATCATCTTTTAGAAGATGCCTCCAAGACGCAATGTACGCATGCCTACTACCGAGGCGGAACTCCAAGGGATCATTGTCGTAGCTATAGCACAGTATGCGGCCTCCCAAGCAGGAACAAGCGGGAGTATCTCGAACAACAACGGCAATAACAACCCACCCAATGGTAATGTTAAGTCGTTTGAGACTTATTACGATACATTTGGATATTTATAGCACGACCGCTAATACCATTTGTAAATTCTAACGTATGTGCAGGGTGCACTTACAAGCAATTCCTCGACTGTATGCCCGATGAATTTCAACGGCACTGGAGGTGCTGTTGCGTTTGTTAGATGGGCTGAAAAGACAGACTCTGTCCTAAGAATGAGCAAGTGCGCTCCCGAGCAACGAGTGACCTACATCTCAGGGCTGTTTCTGGATGGTGCCCTATCGTGGTGGAATCTACAAGTGCAAACTTTAGGAGAAGCGACAGCATATGCACTAACATGGGCTGAGCTAAAAGAGCTCATGAGGAAGAAGTGCTGCTCGCGAGCTGAAATACAGAAGCTAGAGACTGAGTTCTGGCACCTGAGAATGGAGGGTCCTAAGATTGCAGAATATGTTTAGAGGTTTCATGATTTGTCCCATGTAGTGTCGTACATGGTCACACCCGAATTTAAACGTGTCGAGCGCTTCATCTGGGGATTGGCACCCCAGATCATGAGTATGGTTACCACGTCCAAGCCTGCAACGATTACGGAAGCCATTGACTTCAGTGTGGCGCTTACTGAGGAGGCCATTAGGTTGAACAAGTTCTCAGTTTCTGAACCAAAGAAGAGGGAGACTCATGTGGAGTCGTCTGGTGAAAACAAACGGAAATTTTCCAACTTCAAGCAAGGTACCAACAATGTGAGCAAGAAGGGCGATTCAAGCACACCGGCCAGAGCCACAACCGGTGTCGAAAACAAAGGAAAGGGTTACATGGGCACTCTGCCCAAGTGTGAATTATGCCAGTATCATCATGCTGGCCAGTGCAGAAATAGGAAATGTGAAACTTGTGGGAAAATTGGTCACTTGAAAGATACTTGCTGGGTTGGTGCTGGCTGGGGTGGCCAAGGAGGTTTTGGTAATAGGAACAACAATCGAGGAGGTAACGGAAATGTTAACCGTAATGGCAGGAATGGTAATAGGGATAATACTGGGAATCGTGGTAATCAAGGTGGGAACCGCAACAACAATCAAGGTAATAGGAATGGTGATGGTCGAGGACCAGGATGCTTCAACTGTGGAGACGCCGGGCACTTTAAAAGGGAATGCCCAAAACTGAATCAGGCGCAAGGCAGAGTCTTTAACATTGGTGCGAGGGAAGCGCGCCAGGATCCAAACGTTGTCACTGGTACGTTCCCTATAAACCAACGCTTTGCATCTGTTCTGTTTGATACTGGTGCCGATTATAGTTTCGTATCGTTAGAATTTAAGAATATACTTGGGTTAACCACTAGTAAATTAGACGTTCCGTACTCGATTGAATTGGCGAATGGGAAACTAGTTGAAACGGGTGAAGTCATCAGAGGATGCGTGATAGAACTGGGAGGACACGAATTTACACTAGATCTACTACCAGTCGAGTTGGGAAGCTTCGACGTGGTGGTAGGGATGGATTGGTTATCGAGCAACAAAGCCGAGATCGTTTGTCATGAGAAGACCATCCGCATCCCTATGACGGATGAAGAAACGATCGTAGTACATGGGGAGAAGCGTGATACGCCTCTGAGGATTATTAGCTGTCTGAAAGCTAGAAATTGTTTACAGAAGGGATGTGTTGCCTTCTTGGCGCACATCATGAATAAAGAAGCCGCGGAGCTAAAGATCGAAGACATTCCAGTCGTAAAAGAATATCCTGAAGTCTTTCCAGAAGACTTGCCAGGATTGCTGCCTCGAAGGCAAGTCGAGTTTCACATTGACTTGGTTCCAGGTGCCGCGCCTGTAGCTAAAGCGCCCTACAGACTTGCACCTTCGGAAATGCAGGAGTTGTCAACACAACTTCAGGAGCTATTGGATAAAGGATTCATCAGACCAAGCTTCTCACCTGGGGGAGCTCCAGTTCTGTTCGTTAAGAAGAAGGATGGTAGTTTTCGTATGTGTATAGACTACCGCGAGCTTAATAATTGACTATCAAGAACAGATATCCTTTGCCAAGGATTGATGACCTGTTCGATCAGTTGCAAGGTTCGAGCTTTTATTCAAAGATCAACCTTCGATCAGGATATCATCAACTAAGGATACAAGAGGAAAGTATCCCATAGACGACTTTTAGAACTCGATATGGACATTACGAGTTTCTGGTGATGTCGTTTGGGTTGACAAGCGCGCCAGCCGTTTTTATGGATTTAATGAACATAGTTTGTAAGTCGTACCTCGATAAGTTCTTGATTGTGTTCATCGACGACATTTTGATCTACTCGAAGATGAAGGATGAGCACGAACAACATTTAAGAGCTATTTTGGAGCTACTTAAAAAGGAGAAATTGTATGCCAAGTTCTCGAAGTGCGAGTTCTGGTTACGCGAAGTCCAATTTCTTGGCCATGTGGTTAATGGAAATGGAATTCATGTTGATCCCACAAAGATCGAGGCAATCAAGAATTGGGAGACTCCAAAGATGCCAACCGAGATTCACAGTTCTTAGGTTTGGCTGGTTATTATCGAAGGTTCATTGAGGATTTCTCAAAGATCGCTCAACCTCTGACCTTTCTTACATAGAAAGACAAGAAGTTTGATTGGGGAGATAAGCAGGAAGAAGCATTCCAATTGTTGAAAAACAAGCTCTGCGACGCACCAATTTTATCACTACCCGAGGGCACGGACGACTTCGTGGTATATTGCGACGCCTCGCGTCAAGGCTTGGGTTGCGTGCTGATGCAGCGCCAGAAGGTTATAGCATATGCGTCACGCCAGTTGAAGATTCATGAGAAAAATTACACCACGCATGATTTGGAATTGGGCGCAGTGGTGTTTGCATTGAAAATCTGGCGACATTACTTATACGGCACGCGATGTACAATCTTCACGGATCACAAGAACCTGCAGCACATATTCGATCAGAAAGAACTTAACATGAGGCAAAGAAGCTGGGTTGAACTATTGAATGATTATGATTGCGAGATCAAATATCACCCAGGGAAAGCAAACGTGGTCGCCGATGCCCTGATTCGAAAGGAAAGGATTAAGCCCATAAGGGTTAGGGCTTTGGAAATGATTGTCCAGACAAACCTCTCTTTGTGCATTCGTGCCGCGCAGAGAGAAGCTTTGAAAGAAAGGAATATTGAGGACGAGTATCTTCGTGGGATGGAGAAGCAGTTGGTACCAAATGGGGAAGGAACTTTGTGCTTCATGAAACAAATTTGGGTTCCTTTGTTTGGTGGTTTGAGGAAGGTTATTTTTGATGAAGCTCACAAATCTCGGTACTCAATTCATCCAGGAGCGGATAAGATGTACCAAGATCTCAAGGATTTCTACTGGTGGCCAAGGATGAAAGGCGATGTTGCAATATACGTTGGTAAATGTTTAACTTGCGCTAAGGTTAAGGCCGAATACCAAAAGCCTTCAGGTCTTCTGTAGCAACCTGAAATACCCAAATGGAAATGGGAACAAATTTCAATGGACTTCATAACGAAATTGCCAAAGATACCCAAGGGCCATGATACAATTTGGGTAATAGTAGACCGTCTAACAAAGTTTGCGCACTTCTTTCCAATCAAGGAAAAAGACAACACGAGTAAACTTGCTGAAATATACATGCGAGAGATTATTGCACGTCTTGGAGTGCCTCTCTCAATTATCTCTGATAGAGATGGACGCTTCGTGTCAAGAATTTGGCAATCCTTTCAAGAAGCATTTGGTTCACAGCTAAATCGGAGCACTGCATTTCACCCGCAGACAGACGGACAGAGCAAACGAACAATTCAAACATTAGAAGACAAGTTGCGAGCTTGCGTAATGGATTTAGGTGGAAGTTGGGATACTCACCTACCATTGGTCGAATTTTCATACAATAATAGTTATCATGCAAGTATTCAAGCCGCACCGTTCGAAGCTCTCTATGGACGCAAATGTCGATCACTAATTTGTTGGGCTAATGCGGGTGATAGACAACTAGTTGGTCCGGAATTGGTTCAAGAAACGACAGACAAGATCGCACAGATCTGAGAGCGCATCAAAGCGGCTCATGATCGACAAAAGTGTTATGCGGACCTGAGAAGGAAACCTCTGGAATTTGAGGTTGGTGATATGGTTTTGTTGAAAGTTTCACCTTGGAAGGGTGTGGCACGCTTTGGGAAGTGTGGGAAGTTGAATCCGCGTTACATTGGCCCATTCAGAATCCTGCAAAGGATTGGGCTTGTAGCATACAAGTTGGACCTACCTGCTGAACTTAATGGCGTTCACGATACATTCCATGTGTCAAACCTGAAAAAGAGTCCAACTCAGGAGATAGTGGTCATTCCTGCCGACGAGGTTCATATTGACGACACACTCCACTTTACTGAAGAACCCGTTGAGGTTACGGATTGGAAGATTAACAAGACACGACGGAGTAGTGTCAAACTCGTCAAAGTTCGATGGAATGCACGTCATGGGCCAGAATTCACGTGGGAACGTGAGGATCGTATGAAAGAGAAATACCCACATTTATTCCCCAAGACCCCTGTATCTCGTAGCAGAACAAAAACTTCGGGACGAAATTTCTCTAACAAGGGGAGAATGTGACAACCCGCACAATTACAGGTATCCGTACAATTAATTAACATTTAATTCATGCTTAATGACTGTGCTTGATTACAACTGTTGATTTAACTGCTTACTAATTTCTGTTACATACATACACATGCATCACTTTCATACTGTCACTCCATTTGTTATATACAAACATTAGTGACAAACTTGATGCACAAAGCACAGTTAGCACAGGGAGCGGATAACTCAGAAACATGCTGACAATGCCAGCACCTAGACAGACAATATTTTTGAGGCCAGTATGAGCCAGAGAAAAGATACTACACTAGTAGGGAGTGTAGGGAAGTGAGGACCATAAAACTATGTCACTAGGTGATAGTTTAGGTGCCGGGAAATGCCTAAAACCCACTTTAACTGCAAATTCTGCACTTTTAAACAAAATTCAGCATTTAAATATGCTAGTCACTTGCAAAAATATGGTAAAATAGTCCTGTATGCTTTCCTAAGTGTCGGGAATTAAAAGGGTCACTAAAAGTTACATAAAGGACACTTTACGTTATCACTCAGCACTTTAACGGGACGGTATATAACCGGACAACCGGACATTACCCGGAACACAAAAATATTATTAAAAACATTGTTACACTTTTTCTGAGCTAGTTATGGTCCCCGAGCGCTATAACACCTTACATAATACCCGGAACACGCTAAACACTAGACATAACATTAAACCCCCACTATTTAACTTATTTACCCCCAAATAATACACTTAACCCCCCCCCCCCTATGAAAATGGCGGCACAACATGGCCCCCCTCTTCTCAATTTTTGACTTCCCATGTGGCCACCAAGAATTCACCAAGTCCCCATGCAAATGATCCTTGGGATTGTGTAAAGATTGTGATTGTTCTTGCACTCACCATCAACTTACACTTAGCCCCCTAATTACTTACCTATATACCAAATAACTTACATCCAACCCCCTTTCTTGGCTGAATTTTCGGCAGGCATGGGCCCACAACAAGATAACCTCAAATCCATTCTCTAAACCTTCCTTGGAACTAGTAAGATCATGATATGAGTTTGTATGTACTTATGAGAGCATAATACCCATTGGTTAAAAGGAAAATAGATTATAAACATCACCAATATCATGATATGAGTTTGTATGTACTTATGAGAGCATAATCAAAGTAAGCGGGTCAATATAATGTATCGCGAAGACATGCTCGCCTATAAGTGAACACTCATTCCAAGAATTCCCAGGTAAGCACAACTGGTCTCGCGTCTGATGAGATGTATACGAAGTGCTTGCCTAGACAGAAAACCCAGAATACAGGCATTCACCCTTCCAGTTTGCACGTGTTCACATTATTAAAAACCCAAAACCTTGACGAGAGTTTTGAAAACTCAAAGGGGTTCAAAACCATATAACAGAGGGTTCAAAACCTTATAATAAATCATAATAGAACAGATGATTTGTTTTCAAAGCGGTTTTGAAATTTATGTTCTTGTTGTGGTCGTCACCTAAGGATAGGTGACAGTATTGTTTTATGACTAAACGCAAGTAAACTCGCGTTAGGGTCCTAAGAAGGTTATAGACTAGGTCAAAGCATTACTAATAACCTAATTCCCTATAACCATTGGCTCTGATACCATCTTTTCTGTCACACCCCGACCACGTAGAACATACTAAACGTGGCGGAAACATCGGGGAGTGTTGTAACAGAATTAATTGTCTCAAATCCATGGTAATTGAAGTCTTGTTTTATTGATTAAAAGTGTTACAATGTCTTATCAAGCAAGTAAATACAACTTAATTAACTAGTCTTGCATCTTTTATTGTCACTAAAGCCCAAGTCTGCCTATGTGTATCTTGATCATCTTATGCAACAGTTCCTGAAAAACACATGTGAAAATAGGTACGTCAGCATAAAAATGCCTGTGAGATACATAGGTTTTGTGAAAATAAGATTCATGACTTATGTTTGAGAAAATGTTTAGTCATGAACCTTGTTATTTGCTTTGTCTTTTAAATCATTTGAAAAACGATAAGATCAGATGATAAGTATAAATAAATGTAAGGTTAAATGAATAACCAAGTAAAATATGTTTGCATAAGATAAGTTGTTTATGAATCATTGTCTTGTGAAAAGTATGTTATTTGTATGAAATGTTCTATGTCTCAAGCTGAAATGATTCAAATAACGTTACGACATGTAATACCATACAAACACTTATATATAGGAAGTACCAGCGGCGTATCCACCATGCTTGTATCATATTACACACGCATCGTTACTTAATCACTTAATCAAACCAAACCAAACAATGTAAAATGTTCATGTCAAGATGTAAATTATGTCAAAATGTCTATGTCAAATATCCATGTCAAATGTCTATGTCAAATATCCATGTATGGCAAGTGAAATGTCTCAACTAAACCATATGCACAACAACAAAGTATTGAAGTAAAACTTGGTTTAAATCAAAGTTATGTTTTGTGGGAAATACATGATCAAATGTCAATCATGTTAAAATGTCTATGTCGAAATGTCTATGTCAAATGTCTATGTCAAAATGTCATGTAAAACGATGCACACAATGGCAATACATAGCATGAAATGTAATGAAATCATGTACTATAATGTACTAACGAACATAGCAGTATATGATGTGAAAACAGGAAAGCAGGAAAGTAACAAGTAGGCACATGTGTTCCACCCCAAAACAGTTTGGAAAACAGTAAAAGAGGGGTCTATGTACTCACTTGAGATTGCTCAGATGTCTAAAGATAATCACCAAGTAATGCTAGAGATCTCAGAATCAAACGGCACCTAATATAGGTAACTATGTTAATAACCGGACCTTAATCGGATGATTGGATAGAATGAGGTTTCGTAAACCAAACGAGTGTAGAGACTCGTGTCATTTGGTTTAACAACGCCTACATACTAAATGAAACCTATCCTAAGTGCTTGTGACCCATTACGACCTGTTTAGGTAGCTTATGCTACTTTAACGCGTCGTTCGCGTGAAACACGTTCGGACCGCCTAACTAGTCCTATGACAAGTAATATATGCCTTAACATGTCTAATATGGTTGTCAAATCAGTTTAGATGTCAAAAGTTATGTTACATATGTTTAAAATGAATTTTGGCATCAAAGGGGTATTTTGGTAATTTACCTAAGGCATATAAACTACCTATCATACAACTACTTAAACGAAGCGACCATAAGGTATAACCTCGTAAGGTTATTCCCTATATACTATGGTCACCTAATGTGCTTGGTCGGATCCTAATGATCGACCAAACGGGTCGGGTTCGAAAGTATAAGCGATTGATTAGATCGCTTACCTCTACGACCCTATATAAGCACTAAACTAAAAGTGACGAGCTAAGCATGTTAAAACATGCTTAACTAAGTTTTAGAAAACAGGTTTGGTATCACAACAAACGGTTGTGATACCTAAGAGTAGTTTGGTTACAAAATACGTAAGAATACGTATTCTGCCCGAAACTACGGCTCGTCACTGAGCCTAGATAACGTGGTAATCAGTAGGTATAGTCGCTAGGGACTATTACCATCGTGATCACACTCACGTTATGAAGTTCAACGAACTTCGCATCGACCATAAATTGGTCAATGCAGAAAGTCAAACAAAGTTTGACTTTCGGACTCGAAAAGCAATAAAAGAACGAAAGAATACTTACGAAGGGTCCCCGAATGCTAATCTAGATCAAAATAGCTCAGGTATGAAACAAAGGTTTCAACTTAGAGCACAATTGATCAGATTCTTGTGAGGAATGAAAGAAAATGTGATGGGTATTTATAGATTTCGGGTAACCGTTAAGATCGTTTCATGAAAACCGTGCTCGAATCTTGTGCGTACACTTGTCCAATTGTTGTGGTAACTAAAAATGACCCTAAATGATCAGAATGGGCGATTTAGAATGTGTGGTTGTGGTTTAATCAGCTGATAATCTGCTGACTGGTTGGTATTATCTGTTCTGGCACAGGCTAGCGCACCGCTACGCTAAAAGTGTAACGCACCGCTAGGCCCTAGTTTGGCAGAATTACACTTTTGGTCCCTGTATTGCAATCAGCCCATTTTCAACACGTTTAAGGCCCGTTAACCCCATTTCAAAGCTCTAAAATGAAGTTAAAGTATAGGGAACTTAAAACATGTTCAAAAATATCTCGGATGTCGGTTCGCTTGGCCGTACGGACGCGATGTTCGCTTAATTACGACGGAATGCGCATAAGCGCGAAAAACGATCCAAATGACGTGACGAATGGATTTTTCTTATGCCGAACACTAAAATAAAATATTTTAGTGCTTACATAAATTTTTGGATGTCCGGATGTATTCAGAACGTAAGTTATGCGCGAAAATGCAAACTTGTGCACTTTTTGACACTTTTAGTCCCTGAATGACACAAAAGTTTATTTTAGCATACCGAACACCTCAAAGCCTATTTCTAAGCTATGTGAAGGATATTTATGGTATGTTTAACTTATGTTCATGCTCCGAAATGTCTGTTACAGTTCAAATTGGCATACTTTCGCAGTTTGTCAACTTTAGTCCCTGTAAGCGATTAAACTTTGATTTCACCACACCAAACCTTCCAAAACTTATATATAAGTTATGTAAAGGTTATTTAAGGTATGTTAAGCCTATTTCACTATTCCGGAGTGTTCGTTGCATTAAACTGGTTATATTTACGCACCAGTGCGCGTATAACCTTCCAGAAAGCGATTTAGAGCTTGAAATCGGACAAGAGTTGATATGTGTAAACGATACACATATTTTTACAAATCCCAAGCATGAAATACAATATTTCATTGGTTTGCCATTTGTTTGATGGTTTAAATGACACAGGTGTTACAGTCTCCCCTACTTTAGGAAATTTCGTCCCGAAATTTAGTTTTAGAGGAAACTTGTGGAGACAGCTGTGACGGTTTTGCCTTCAGACAAATCCATTGAGCCCTTAAGTAAAACTCTGGGCCATGTTAGGATTCTTAGCAAAGATGTCAACCCTCAAATTGAAGTCATTGTAGTAACAAAACATGGAGTTTTGAACTATAGACAGGAGAACAGTTCCCGTGAAGAATTATCATAGGAAACTTGTGTGTGCTTGAAATCAGAATTGGGAAGTGTAAGAATAAATGAAATTTGTCAAAGTCCAAGACTTCTCCTGTATCATTACTCTTGTCACTGTAGGTCTTAACACATGACAAAACTTCCTGTGGTTTCTATGCACTGAATTACATAATTATGTAGGCCTCCATAATTACGTAGTTCCTTGCACAGTCCGCACAGTTCGTTTCATAATATCTCTTGATTTAGACCACCCGAGGGCCTATTTAACTACATAAACACATGATATATTTAACTAGA
Source organism: Helianthus tuberosus (assembly GCA_030545235.1). Classification (NCBI taxonomy): domain Eukaryota; kingdom Viridiplantae; phylum Streptophyta; class Magnoliopsida; order Asterales; family Asteraceae; genus Helianthus; species Helianthus tuberosus. Next base: position 98,866,476 of record CM060360.1, on the reverse strand, counting down.
TTGTCGAACCAATCTATTTAACTTAGATCGACGTAGGATCTCTTTAACTAACTACCTACGGGGAATATTTAACTACACCGACGTAGGATGTATTTAACTTTAGATCGACGTAGGATCTCTTTAACTCAAAAACATTTAACTACACCGACGTAGGATGTATTTAACTTTAGATCGACGTAGGATCTCTTTAACTCAAAAACATTTAACTACACCGACGTAGGATGTATTTAACTTTAGATCGACGTAGGATCTCTTTAACTCAACTATCTAAGAGAAACATTTAACTACACCGACGTAGGATGTATTTAACTTTTGATCGACGTAGGATCTCTTTAACTCAACTACCTAAGAGAAACATTTAACTACACCAACGTAGGATGTATTTAACTTTAGATCGACGTAGGATCTCTTTAACTCAAAAACATTTAACTACACCGACGTAGGATGTATTTAACTTTAGATCGACGTAGGATCTCTTTAACTCAAAAACATTTAACTACACCGACGTAGGATGTATTTAACTTTAGATCGACGTAGGATCTCTTTAACTCAAAAACATTTAACTACACCGACGTAGGATGTATTTAACTTTAGATCGACGTAGGATCTCTTTAACTCAAAAACATTTAACTACACCGACGTAGGATGTATTTAACTTTAGATCGACGTAGGATCTCTTTAACTCAAAAACATTTAACTACACCGACGTAGGATGTATTTAACTTTACAACTCATGTTTCCCTTAAACTTTGGAATAGTACTTTATAATCCAAGGGACTTAACTACAACGTGGAAGTCCATTAAGGATTTAAGATAGTACCTTTTTGAATATCCTACTACGAATCCTTCATATGAAGGTAAGAAAGATTCTATGAGGATTTGGATAACGAATATCTAGAGTATACAAAAACACAAAAATGCATAAACACATAGTCACATAACCACAAAATTGTTTATCTAGATCTTTAATTTGTAAGTTTTGTTTTGTTAATTATGTACATGTATTTAAAGCACACTAGGAATCCATTTCATGGATTTCATTTGGTACTTTAAACATTAGCAAGAATCTAACTATGAAGATCGAAAGATCTTAATAAGAATTCGGCTTTGTCCTTATTGAATCGTAATGTACGTATTAAGGCATACGAATAATTCAATTAAGGGCTCCGATGAATGATACCCATCCACAAGGATCTAATTATGAGGATAGAAAGATCCTATATGGATTTTTGGAGTTTGTGTAACGAGAGTGTTCCGACACCTTGCACTAGGCGTGCTTACGTCGATACACAAAGTAGAAAGTTCATGAGGTTGAGGCGCCAGATGTGCCAAGCGACATATGCAGCAGAGTTTGAAGGTTGAGCAGCAGCAGGATTTGTAACAGCTTTGCTTTGGATTGCAAAGCGGCACATGTTAACCAAATGTCTCCATCGTCCACCGTAGGTACATTTGAAACAAGGTATTTGATTTGAATAATGACGATGGCCTTGATTGCACCAAGGAGCAGTTCCCTTATACAGCTTCATCCCTGAAGCGAGTCATGGTGATAGTTAAGTCAACGGTCCTCTGGAGTACGACGCCTATTCGCTGGGTAATTGCAGCACCTGGTTCGGACATTGTTGTTGCGATGAAGAAGCATCTTGAAGATAACGAAAGGCATAGGAGGAAACAAGCGAAAGATAGTCAAAATAAAATGACAAGGCATGTAGATTGTGACCATTTGTTTGTTACCAAAGGCAAACAAATGAGACAGTGACTAATCAAAGTAAGCGGGTCAATATAATGTATCGCGAAGACATGCTCGCCTATAAGTGAACACTCATTCCAAGAATTCCCAGGTAAGCACAACTGGTCTCGCGTCTGATGAGATGTATACGAAGTGCTTGCCTAGACAGAAAACCCAGAATACAGGCATTCACCCTTCCAGTTTGCACGTGTTCACATTATTAAAAACCCAAAACCTTGACGAGAGTTTTGAAAACTCAAAGGGGTTCAAAACCATATAACAGAGGGTTCAAAACCTTATAATAAATCATAATAGAACAGATGATTTGTTTTCAAAGCGGTTTTGAAATTTATGTTCTTGTTGTGGTCGTCACCTAAGGATAGGTGACAGTATTGTTTTATGACTAAACGCAAGTAAACTCGCGTTAGGGTCCTAAGAAGGTTATAGACTAGGTCAAAGCATTACTAATAACCTAATTCCCTATAACCATTGGCTCTGATACCATCTTTTCTGTCACACCCCGACCACGTAGAACATACTAAACGTGGCGGAAACATCGGGGAGTGTTGTAACAGAATTAATTGTCTCAAATCCATGGTAATTGAAGTCTTGTTTTATTGATTAAAAGTGTTACAATGTCTTATCAAGCAAGTAAATACAACTTAATTAACTAGTCTTGCATCTTTTATTGTCACTAAAGCCCAAGTCTGCCTATGTGTATCTTGATCATCTTATGCAACAGTTCCTGAAAAACACATGTGAAAATAGGTACGTCAGCATAAAAATGCCTGTGAGATACATAGGTTTTGTGAAAATAAGATTCATGACTTATGTTTGAGAAAATGTTTAGTCATGAACCTTGTTATTTGCTTTGTCTTTTAAATCATTTGAAAAACGATAAGATCAGATGATAAGTATAAATAAATGTAAGGTTAAATGAATAACCAAGTAAAATATGTTTGCATAAGATAAGTTGTTTATGAATCAATGTCTTGTGAAAAGTATGTTATTTGTATGAAATGTTCTATGTCTCAAGCTGAAATGATTCAAATAACGTTACGACATGTAATACCATACAAACACTTATATATAGGAAGTACCAGCGGCGTATCCACCATGCTTGTATCATATTACACACGCATCGTTACTTAATCACTTAATCAAACCAAACCAAACAATGTAAAATGTTCATGTCAAGATGTAAATTATGTCAAAATGTCTATGTCAAATATCCATGTCAAATGTCTATGTCAAATATCCATGTCAAATGTCTATGTCAAATATCCATGTCAAATGTCTATGTCAAATATCCATGTATGGCAAGTGAAATGTCTCAACTAAACCATATGCACAACAACAAAGTATTGAAGTAAAACTTGGTTTAAATCAAAGTTATGTTTTGTGGGAAATACATGATCAAATGTCAATCATGTTAAAATGTCTATGTCGAAATGTCTATGTCAAATGTCTATGTCAAAATGTCATGTAAAACGATGCACACAATGGCAATACATAGCATGAAATGTAATGAAATCATGTACTATAATGTACTAACGAACATAGCAGTATATGATGTGAAAACAGGAAAGCAGGAAAGTAACAAGTAGGCACATGTGTTCCACCCCAAAACAGTTTGGAAAACAGTAAAAGAGGGGTCTATGTACTCACTTGAGATTGCTCAGATGTCTAAAGATAATCACCAAGTAATGCTAGAGATCTCAGAATCAAACGGCACCTAATATAGGTAACTATGTTAATAACCGGACCTTAATCGGATGATTGGATAGAATGAGGTTTCGTGAACCAAACGAGTGTAGAGACTCGTGTCATTTGGTTTAACAACGCCTACATACTAAATGAAACCTATCCTAAGTGCTTGTGACCCATTACGACCTGTTTAGGTAGCTTATGCTACTTTAACGCGTCGTTCGCGTGAAACACGTTCGGACCGCCTAACTAGTCCTATGACAAGTAATATATGCCTTAACATGTCTAATATGGTTGTCAAATCAGTTTAGATGTCAAAAGTTATGTTACATATGTTTAAAATGAATTTTGGCATCAAAGGGGTATTTTGGTAATTTACCTAAGGCATATAAACTACCTATCATACAACTACTTAAACGAAGCGACCATAAGGTATAACCTCGTAAGGTTATTCCCTATATACTATGGTCACCTAATGTGCTTGGTCGGATCCTAATGATCGACCAAACGGGTCGGGTTCGAAAGTATAAGCGATTGATTAGATCGCTTACCTCTACGACCCTATATAAGCACTAAACTAAAAGTGACGAGCTAAGCATGTTAAAACATGCTTAACTAAGTTTTAGAAAACAGGTTTGGTATCACAACAAACGGTTGTGATACCTAAGAGTAGTTTGGTTACAAAATACGTAAGAATACGTATTCTGCCCGAAACTACGGCTCGTCACTGAGCCTAGATAACGTGGTAATCAGTAGGTATAGTCGCTAGGGACTATTACCATCGTGATCACACTCACGTTATGAAGTTCAACGAACTTCGCATCGACCATAAATTGGTCAATGCAGAAAGTCAAACAAAGTTTGACTTTCGGACTCGAAAAGCAATAAAAGAACGAAAGAATACTTACGAAGGGTCCCCGAATGCTAATCTAGATCAAAATAGCTCAGGTATGAAACAAAGGTTTCAACTTAGAGCATAATTGATCAGATTCTTGTGAGGAATGAAAGAAAATGTGATGAGTATTTATAGATTTCGGGTAACCGTTAAGATCGTTTCATGAAAACCGTGCTCGAATCTTGTGCGTACACTTGTCCAATTGTTGTGGTAACTAAAAATGACCCTAAATGATCAGAATGGGCGATTTAGAATGTGTGGTTGTGGTTTAATCAGCTGATAATCTGCTGACTGGTTGGTATTATCTGTTCTGGCACAGGCTAGCGCACCGCTACGCTAAAAGTGTAACGCACCGCTAGGCCCTAGTTTGGCAGAATTACACTTTTGGTCCCTGTATTGCAATCAGCCCATTTTCGACACGTTTAAGGCCCGTTAACCCCATTTCAAAGCTCTAAAATGAAGTTAAAGTATAGGGAACTTAAAACATGTTCAAAAATATCTCGGATGTCGGTTCGCTTGGCCGTACGGACGCGATGTTCGCTTAATTACGACGGAATGCGCATAAGCGCGAAAAACGATCCAAATGACGTGACGAATGGATTTTTCTTATGCCGAACACTAAAATAAAATATTTTAGTGCTTACATAAATTTTTGGATGTCCGGATGTATTCAGAACGTAAGTTATGCGCGAAAATGCAAACTTGTGCACTTTTTGACACTTTTAGTCCCTGAATGACACAAAAGTTTATTTTAGCATACCGAACACCTCAAAGCCTATTTCTAAGCTATGTGAAGGATATTTATGGTATGTTTAACTTATGGTCATGCTCTGAAATGTCTGTTACAGTTCAAATTGGCATACTTTCGCAGTTTGTCAACTTTAGTCCCTGTAAGCGATTAAACTTTGATTTCACCACACCAAACCTTCCAAAACTTATATATAAGTTATGTAAAGGTTATTTAAGGTATGTTAAGCCTATTTCACTATTCCGGAGTGTTCGTTGCATTAAACTGGTTATATTTACGCATCAGTGCGCGTATAACCTTCCAGAAAGCGATTTAGAGCTTGAAATCGGACAAGAGTTGATATGTGTAAACGATACACATATTTTTACAAATCCCAAGCATGAAATACAATATTTCATTGGTTTGCCATTTGTTTGATGGTTGAAATGACACAGGTGTTACATAAAATAATATAACTTGACAATTACCATGGAAAATACATACATTTTGGGAATAGGATATTCTTGGACACATAAGTTAAATATATTTTTCCTAAGTGGGACTTAAAATATATTTCTCGGAATCACAATAATACTTGTATAAATACCCCCATCATTGGGAAGGAAATACGAAATATTGTTTAACGATTATTCCATAATAAAATATAATTTAAAGTTAAGATAATTATTTTAACTAATAATTATAACTTAGAATAATATTCGGAAACTTAAGAGTCGCAACTCAAAAACATTAAACCCTAAGCCAAGGCACGGCCCGTTCGTCTAATAGACATTAGTACGTGTAGGTCGTCGCGTAGCAGACAAAGTTTTGGGTTGACGAGTCTATTCAGGAGACGCAGTACTGTGAGTTCATGTCCCCCTTTTCTCTTAACTGTTTTCATTTTTATAACTTCGGGGGTGAAATACATGTTACAATTATTAAGGACAGTTTTATACATGGTATGATTAGCTTAAGGAGGGTTGGGACGTTCAGATCATGTGAGTGGTGGGTACAACACTTAAACCCATTAATCCTCGTCGTAGGACCGATGGACATGAGTGATAGATCTATTTGGGTGTAGCGAGCCCACACCCGTGAGGTCAGGGTGACCCATAGAGGTGACTGTGTCTTACAGCCGAGGCCCGGTACAAATTTGCTAGGTTTGAGTTTTCCTGCATCATTTCACACATGCCAGTGGCCTTGCAACCCATTGGTGATATCTTTTTCCTTAATTGCTAAATACCAGGGACAATTATACATTGGGACGTACTTTAACAAATACATTGGGATGTACTTTAATGATTTATACATTGGGACTTACTTTAACGATTTATATACATACTCACTTTTACATGAACTCGCTCAACTTTTGTTGATTTTTCAAACTACATGTATTTCAGGAAATTAGTGGATCTGGCGAAGTGTGCAATTGTGTCAAGCTGCGTAGTGAATAATGATGTCATCCAGGTTTAGGAGGTGTAACCCTTACTTGGACGGGTTACATATCTTTAAACCACGTTTTTATTCAAGTCTTTGTTGTGTCATATGAACACGCTTTAATCATGTCTTGGTTGTAACTTGTTTTATGTGTCGACATTTTAAAACATTGATGTTGTGGTAACTTTAAACTTAATGAATGGATGATCATCATGTGTTTTATTTTCATATAGCATTGTTATGATTGTGCTATGGTATTAAGAAGTCACACCTAATAAACCCACGCTTCCGCAAAAGCCAGGGTGTGACACAATGTTGGTGAAAGAAAAAAAGATAATTGAAGACTCTTTAATTCTTTTGTTTTTTTAATTTGTTTAAATTACAAAAGACCATATATAGACAATGTTTTGTATTTTAAATTCGAAAAGTCTTATTGGACATCGCATTGTAATTGAAATTTAAATTTTGAATTTCCTTTTTATTATTTAAATTGATCAACTATAAATCGATAAAATCTCCTTGATGGCCTGTAGCTCAAGTTTACAAATAGTAAGCCAACATAATGGCAATAATAATGCCAGTGATGGAAATGCAGTTCACATTGACCAAGAAGGTGGAGAAGATAACCTCTGATCCTTAATGGCCGAAGAAGTCGGCAAAGCCATGGCCGAATTTGTGGCCAAATATAAAGGGTCGGCGCTATCAAGACAACAATCCACTTCTATTCACCCATCATCAATTCATAGAAAACCTCTCAAGATCTCTACTGAACGTGTTGCTCTGTTTAACACTTTTCTGAGCAGTTATGAAGCTCTTATGTCAGGAAAGCTGAAACGAGGCATTTTTACCGCTAAAGACATGTATCAGGTAGACCCAGATGATATGGAGGAGATGGACTTGAAGTGGCAGATGGCAATGGTAACTCTAAGGTTGAAGAAATTTTAAGACAAGATGGGAAAGAGATTGTCACTTAGGAAGGTTGTCTTTGACTAATCCAAGCTTCGGTGCTACAACTGCAAGAACCTAGGGCACTTCAAAAGAGACTGTCCACTGCTCAAAACTGAAAACACTGATGCTGCTCCAGCTAAAAGGATGATTGCTATTAAAGGAAATGACAATGTTGCTCTTAACACTCCGAAGGCGTTGGTAGTGGAAGAATATGATTGGGGAGAGAAAATCGCTGAAGCAAAAGAGGAAGTCAACAAAGCTCTCATGGAAAAGATTTCAACTGAATCAGCTCCACTTTCTTCAAACTTCATTAACAACAAAAATGCAGGTATTCCCAAGGGAGATGAAGCTGCTGACAAAGGACTGAAAATCATTCATCAACCCAACCAAGTCTGCAGCTGACAAAGGAAAGAAAGAGGCTGAGAAATCTGAGTCAAAGGAGAAGGTCCAAGAAGCTAGTAGCAGTGTTAAGAAAGAGAAAGATCAATTCTTGTAGCAGCAATGAAAGTCGAGTCTTCCAAAGAAAAGGAAGAAAAGGACTTGGTAAACAGCATACCCTACGAATTCAAAGTCAAATTATGTTCGTAATTGTGTGTCAATGTCGTGGCTCATTATAGATCCCTCAACCATGACCTAATCAGAGAGAAGGAAAGTGTTTTGCAAATTAACAAAGAACTAAAACAAAATGTAGCAGCATATCAGAGAAAGTTGAACTCAACTTTAGCTTAAATGCAAACTTTAAAGGAATTTGTTTTCAGAAAAAGATTTTGTTTTAAACGATTTAATAGAAAGATTAGAGAAATCTAAAAATGAAAATAATAAATTGCAAATCACAATTGATAAATGGAATGTAAACAAAAAGGCACTGGTTAATATTAAAAATTGCCAACGACCGACATACGTGAAGGATGGAATTGGGTACAAAGATAAGCTTGGAAATGAAAGAAAAATCTTTCCTCCTCCTCACAGCAAAAACTATGTACCCATGTCATCTCCTCATCCAGATAACGATTTAATTGATGAAAATGATTTAATTGCTCAAGTTATCATTTGCGAAAATGATAAAATTACTAACATTTCTGAAAGCAATACATATGTGTTTGAGCATGAGGAGGATGTGTTCGATGAGGATTGTGGAGGATCAAAAATATGAATAGGGTTTTCAGGCGACAGTAATTCTACTGTTAACTGCTTCGCCTGGAACTATGATAAAACAAACAAGACTTTTATTCGGGATGAATATAATAATTTAAATATTCGGGATGACTGTAAAAGGCATGGGCCTAAACCTATGATCTGCAACCATGAGAATGTAGTGGTTGACTGCTTTGATTTGCAATCAACTTTTTGTGATGAAAAATTTGTGTGTGAACCTCCTATGTTTGTTCCAGACTTAAAACAAAACAGATTCGGAAAGTTCCTCACTAAGGAAATTCCAGAATTTGTTCCATCTCATACAGGTATGTCAGAGTCTGATAAGCAGCAAAATGAAGAAATCAACAGTGAAGACTTAAGCACAACAACTTCACGGAGCAATAAATTTCCTAAACTAGAACAAAACATTGCTAAAAACTTCACGGAGCAATTTGATAATTTTAGGAAATCGGTAAGAAATCTCGTTAAAACAACTTGTTTTTGGAAAAGAAAAGAAGATATTCTCAAAGAAAATCATGATAAATTAAAAATCAAACAAGTCTGGGTTCCAAAAACTAACTAACTTGTACATATTTCTTCTTTGTTTGTTGTTGTATAATAGAATAAAATACAAAAATGGCTTCGAATGCTAATGGAGTACATTTGGCACGTAGACAGTGGATGCTCTAGGCATATGACGGGGTTAAAGGAGCTACTCAAGAACTTCAGATTCATTGGCGGTGACTTCATGTCTTTTGTCGGAGATAAAAAAAGGAGGGAAAATAGTTGGACTTGGAGATGTTGTCTCGAATGCTATAACTTTGGAAGATGTTAATTATGTACCAGAATTGTGTTACAATCTTATGAGTGTATCATAAGTCAGTGACAAAGGCATATATGTGATCTCAACGATGTAGAATGCATCTTTCTCATGTCTGGCTACTATGTTCCTCTCAAAATGATTATGCTTACAGCTCCTCGTCAAAACAATACTTGTGACACCCTCCATTTCCACATACGGGTTATTACCGCGAGGCGTGCGACTGACCATGATCATACCACCAATCTTATTGAACAATTTAAAACGAGATTAATAAAGTAAAAATATCACCATTAATATGATTAGTGATAAAGCATTCAAAATCTAAAACATAGTTTAAGTTGTAGCGGAAGCATAAAGTCTAAAGTCTTGATAATTGTTTTAAAACATCAATTTAAAACAAGAACCCAACAACAGTTCTACATAGCCACCACACCCCTCCATACAATCTCTAGCACAGCATCTAAGGACCTGCAAAGCATGTAGTAGTATGTCAACATAAAGTTGGCGAGTCCACGGTTTTTAATGTTTAATCGTTTTATCCAAAAACATAAGTTATTAAGTTACCAGGTTATAAAACATGTCATGGGGAGCTATCCCATCGTAAAGCTACTAAACTGTGTGGTAACGATATTGTGACGTAGTTATTGTTTTGCACCAGATCAATGTGACAACTCGCACAAAACCGGTAATTTCCATACTATTTTATTATTATTTATTATCCGCAATTGTGTGCTTAAACATCAACATTATGTGATTACTTACTTTACATATGATTTCATGCATGTTTTATACTTCAAATATCGCATTGTGCATTACATTAAGCGTTGCGTCAGAAAGACAAGTAAACTCAACGGTAAGACACGCTGTGTCAGTATTTTCGCAGAAAGCAGTCAGACAGTAGATTTAGGGCCTAGGAATAGGTCCAACATCAAAAACACATTAGAACCCAAGTCTGGATACAAGGGTTAACGTATACACTTTCTGGAAGCTAAAATAAGCACTAAAAGACTCCCGAAACGCACCTTAAATGCTTAATTCTGTAGAATTCAGCAATTTAACACTAAAATACTTTGCAGAATTGATGTTTTTGTGTCCAGAATGACTAGTAAAGTGTTGGGAATTAAAACTGTCATAAAAGGTGCTTCATATCTAGTAAACCTGCGCAATTTAGCACTCGAACTGATAACCGAACGAATAACCGGACAATACCCAAAACATCAAAACTAGACTAGAAACATTGTTTTTATGATATAAAGCTAGCATTGGTGATAAAACACCTTATATTATTAACCACCAACTTCCAATTTTTACACTTACCCCCCCCCCTTATCTTGACCGGCCCCAAGTGGCCCCACCATCTTTTACCCATTAAAATATTAAGATGTGTACTAGATATGGGACATGAAACCTTGTAGGTAAAAGCGTGTTGGTGGATATAAGAAACATGAACTAAAGGGTTGAAGAACACATTACCATTTCAACATTTTCAAAACTCTCTCCTTCCTCCCTCCACTCCCAACTCTCGGCCACACTTACACACACACACATCCACCATTTTCTTCATCATTCACAACAATCCAAGGTGATACAAAGGTGTAAGAAGTGATCTGAGAAGTCTTGAAGCAAAAGAAGTGGAAGGACCTTCACTTGGAGCTTTTATCCACCTATCTTCTTCATTTTTCATCTTCATCTTCTTTGTGCCACTTCCCTAGCCAATAGAGCTAGTAGTAAGCCTTCTAAACACTATTTTACTTCATATTAGCGACGTTGGGTTGAGTTGCTAAACGATTACGACTGTGAAATCAAGTACCACCCTGGAAAGGCGAACGTGGTAGCGGACGCCTTGAGTCAAAAGGAAAGCGTTAAAACTTTGAGGGTTCGAGCATTGGAGATGATGATTCGTACGAATTTCACATCACGTCACTACAACAAAAATGGATTTTTAGGACCTTTTCTGTGGGATGCTTGTAAAAGAGGGTCCTAAAAAACTATTTAATAGGACTAATGAACTTTTTGGGTCCTTTTATAATATACTTTACTAAACCGGTGTCCTAAAAAACTATTTAATAGGATGGGTGATGTTTTGGGGTCCTTTTATCATATAATTTAATAGGACACTTAAAACGTAGATCCTAATAAAGTACTTTATAAGTCATTTAATTGTTAGTGTCCCATTAAGTGGTATTGTATTAGGACACTTGATCATCCGGGGTCCTATTATAACATAACTTAATAGGACACGTTGTCGTTAAGTCATAAATGTTCAGTGTTATAAGACCCTTTCTAGTCGAAGTCATATAAGAACTTAACTTAATAGGACACTTGACACTTAGGTCTTATAACTATAAACTTTATAGGACGCTTAATCATTGTGGTGTTATTATAATACACCGTAATAGGACACTTGATATTTGAGTCATAAAACATTAGTTTTATAGGACACTTATTCGCTAGAGTTTTATTATAATATAACTTAAAAAGACGCTTGACACTTGGGTCTTACAAATTTAACCTTTATAGGACGCTTAATCATTGTGGTGTTATTGTAATACACTGTAATAGGACACCTGATATTTGAGTTATAAAACATCAGTTGTATAGGACGCTTATTCGCTAGAGTTCTATTATAATATAACTTATTAGGACACTTGACACTGGAGTCTTATAACTTTAACCTTTATAGAACGCTTAATCATTATGGTGTTATTATAATACACCGTAATAGGACACTTGATATTTGAGTCGTAAAACATAAGTTTTATAGGACGTTTATTCGCTAGAGTTTTATAATAACACTAGGTTATTGACCCGTGAGTGGTGGTGGTGGTGGTGGCCAGTGGGGGTGGCCGATGAGTGGTGGTGGTGAGTGGTGGTGGTGGCCAGTGGTGGTGGCCGATGGTGGTGGCCGGTGAGTGGTTGTGGTAAGTGGTGATGGTGGCCGGTGGTAGTGGTGGTCGGCGGTGGTGGTGGTGGTCGGTGAGTGGTGGCTGGAAGTGGTGGTGGCCGGTGAGTGGTGGTGGTGGTGGTGGCCGGTGAGTGGTGGTGGTGGTCGGCTAGTGGTGGTGGTGGTGGTGGCCGGTGAGTGGTGGTGGTGGTGGTGAGTGGTGGTGGTGAGTGGTGGTGGCCGGTGAGTGGTGGTGGTGAGTGGTGGTAGTGGTCGGTGGTGGTAGTGGAGAGTAGTGGTGGTGGCCGGTGAGTGGTGGTGGTGCTGGTGAGAGGTGGTGGTGCTGGTGGTGCTGGTGAGAGGTGGTGGCCGGTGAGTGGTAGTGGTGGTGGCCGGTGGTGGTGGTCGTTGAGTGGTGGTGGTGAGTGGTACTAATATCGTACCGAACCTGTACCAATACCAAAAGTACCGATACAAAAAGTAAGTATCGGTACTGAAAAATTCGGTACGAGAAATTCAATATTGGTACGGGACCGATACAATACAGATACCCAATACCAAATGCTCATCCATAGGATACAAAGTGTTCAAGTTTTGAAATCAAAAGTTAGGGTACACATATTGATAACGTCACCAAATTGCACCCATTTCGTTTAGCGATTTTGTCCCACAGAGTATCGAGGCCAATATATGCGAGGAGATCATCGATACCCGACTGTTATGCTCGAAGCGGTTGCATCTCTAGATTTATGGTTTTGGCATGCTTTTTGCGGTCCACCGGGTTCACCAAACGATATCAATGTGCTAAAACAATCTCCGTTATTTTTAACGGAACGAAATGGAACTGCGCCAAAATGTCCATTTTTCATTAACAACCATTCATACAAACGTGGTTATTTGCTCGTGGATGGAATCTACCCTCCATGATCCGTGTTTGTGAAGTCGATCCCTTACCCTCACGAAGTAGACGAAAAGAAATTCAAGAGGCAACATGAGGCGGCGAGAAAAGATGACGGAAACGCGATAGCACCGGTGAACATTCGGGATCCTCCGGTCGAGCCCACTCTAGACGATACGGTGTTGGGCGAGTTGATGGATGAAGACACACATTGGAGACTAAAACACGATCTCATAAATCATCTCGCAAGTCAAGATTTACCCCACCTTTTGGTCGATTCCGATGAAGACTATTTTAATTTATTTCAAGTTAATGTAATTTTATTGTTTTTTAATTTAATGTAATTTTAATGTTATTAATTTAATGTAATGTTATTGTTAATTTATTCTACATTTATTAACTTAAATATTAAATATACTAGTTTACAAAAAAACAAGATTTAAAAAAAAAGTTTACCAATTCAGCAAGTGTCTAACCATTGCCAACACTTTTCAGTATAGTTTAAACATTTTTCCTTAAATGATGTGCCACACTCTCATTGGTTATTGGTTGATTTTTAAGTTTATAACTCTCAAATGATTAACCACTCCTTATACTCGTAGTGATAGCAACATGAAAAGTTAATTAGGCGGGTTATGTTTTAATTTTTTTAGGGTCCCCTTGTTCCCACACCCCCTATATCTTATTTTCACATCCCTAGTGTATACGGCCCGTATACAAAATATACGGCCCGTATAGAATGTTTTTTAATAGGAAAATGCGCAGAGAATGTTTTTTTTATTTTACTGTATACGGCCTGTATATAGTTATACGAGCCGTATACATGTTTATACGATTTGTAAAACGTATACGGCTCAATGGAATTATTTTGGTAGGTTTTTGATGTTACCAAATGTATACGGGCCGTATAACTGTATACGACCCGTATATAAGGATGTTTTTTCAAGTATCACGTTTTTTCCAGTAAAAACACCATCATTCTAGGGTTTCTAAACTCTTCATCATCTTTAACAACATTGATCGGAACACGCCGCCTAAATCAGAGCACAAGTAGAGTAACGTTACCGATCAGTCCGTTGATCGAGTAACTAGCAGAAGAACCCGACACAAACAAGTTCTCCACAGTTTGTTATTCAGATCTTTGTTCGGTCATCTTTCCAAACTACAACACACGATAACTTTAAACTTTATAGTGTGTGATTTGACCAGGAAATGATTGGAGGTGATGGTTACTTTTAATAAGCTGTCATAGTTGTCAAATTCGATTTCAACAAATCTTTTCCTTTTCCTTCAATTTCTAGAACAGTCTCCGTTACATGAAGACGTGTCGGGTTCTTCTACTGGTATTTTAATGAAGTATTGAAGATTGAATGTGCAAACCCAACCGTTTTTTACTACGGAAACGGTGGCTATGCGAAATACAAACCGCAACCGTTTTTTACTACGGAAACTGTGGCTATACGAAATACAAACCGCAATCTTTTGTGACTATGGGAAACACAAGTTTTCTTTTTGAGCTTGATGGATGTCCGTTATCTCAGTTGAGGCGGGCATTGTTTAAATCTGAATATAACTAGATGTTACGTGTATCAGCGTTGTTTATCACCCTGTGTGAGCATTGGAAACCCGACAAACAATCTTGAGAACTATGACAGTTTATCTATCTATGTGTGTCACATCCATCCTGTTATAGCAATCGATATGATTAATTTTACAGATTTTTTTTCTAATTAGCGTTGTTAACTACCAAAAGAATGCATACACAAATAGTTCTAGTGGACGAAGCAAAGACTACTAAAGATGAGTTGGTGATAAATATCGGAGCTGTTATCTCGGTTTTTCAGTACTTTCGTGATAATAAAACAAGCAGGCATTGATTTTGCCAAGATTGAAGGAAAGAATCTGGCCATAAGCGTTGTGGATTCTCAGCGTTATTTGAATGTAAGTGGATCGAGTGATACACTTATCTATTCTGGTCAAGGTGGGCATGTTTCGAATCATAACAGAAGACGGATGCGGTTTGCATATTCAATCTTCATTACTTCATTAAAATTAAAAAACATGATAAAAATGCTTGGAAAATTACATCAACTCTCCTATATCAAGTTGAATGGACGATATGTATCTTCTATCATGCGACAGACCCAATTCGTAGTTTCCGTCCGGTTTCAAAGCCGGTTGAGGATTACGAGTGCTCTACACTCGTTCAAACCCGGTTGATGGTTACAAGGATCGTTCTAATAGATTAAAGATGGTTCTTCATTGAGGAAACCAAACGTAGACGGAGATGATAGGCCTGGTAACTGGAAGAGAAAAAACCCCAGTGCCATCGTCGACGATTATGAACGGATTATTGGCCATTATTCGACCGAGTAATCAATTGTATTTTTTTAGTTGCTTCTCTTGTTAAGTTTCTGAACCAATCGAAATCCACAAATTCCAAAAGTTTCTTCGTAGATTCCGTCCGGTTTCCAAACTCTTTCACTCAAAGTTAATATTCACTGTGGTGGATGCAAGCATAAAGTTAGAAAAATACTCAAGAAGATTGAATGGTACACAACTGAAGCTCAACTTGAACGGACGATATGTATCAACAACTTGTGACTGGGAATATGGTGTTACACCCCGACCACGTAGAACATACAAAACGTGGCGGAAAAGTCGGGGAGTGTTGTAACAGAATTAATTGTTTCAAATCCAAGGCAATTGAAGTTTCATTTTATTAATCAAACATGAGAGTTTAAATTGTTTAAACAAGAAACAAAGGGTACATAACATAAATTAACTAGTTCTTGTCTCGTTTTAAGTCACTAAGGCACGGGTCCGCCTAAGTATGTCTTGATAAGTCCTATGCATCATCTCCTGAAAACACATGTGAAAATAGGTAGGTCAGCATAAAAATGCATGTGAGATACATAGGTTTTGTGAAAATAGGATTCATGACTTATGTTTGAGAAAATGTTTAGTCATGAACCTTGTAATTTGCTTTGTCTTGTAAATCATTTGAAAAACGATAAGATCAGATGGTATGTATAAATAATTGAATAATGTACGGTTAAAGGAATAACCATGTAAAATGTGTTTGTATAAGATAAGTTGTTTATAAATCAATGTCTTGTGAAAAGTATGTTATTTGTATAAAATGTTCTATGTCTCAAACTGAAATGATTCAAATAACGCTACGATATGTAATACCATACAAACACTTATATATAGGAAGTACCAGCGGCGTATCCACCGTGCTTGTATCATATTACACACACCTCGTTACTTAATCACTTACTCAAACAAAACTACCAAAGTAAAATGTTCAAGTCTAATGTAAATCATGTAATATGTATCCAAGATGTAAGCATGTGATGAATAACAAATGTACTAAGTATGCAACAAATAAACATACGTAGCATGTGACCTGTACTAAGTATGCAACAATAGACATACGTAGCATATGACCTGTACTAATTATGCAACAATAGACATACGTAGCATGTGACTTGTACTAAGTATGCAACAATAGACATACGTAGCATGTGACCTGTACTATGTATGCAACAATAGACATACGTAGCATGAAATGTAATGTAAAACGATGTACTAAGTAATGCACACAATGGGCACACCTAGCATGAAATGTAATGAAATCCTGTACTATAATGTACTAACGAACATAGCAGGTATATGATGTGAAAACATGGAAAACATGAAAGTAACAAGTAGGCACATGTGTTCCACCCCAAAACAGTTTGGAAAACAGTAAAAGAGGGGTCTATGTACTCACTTGAGATTGCTCAGAAGTCCTTGAGTAACAACCAAACAATGCTAGAGATCGCGGATATCAAACGGCACCTAATATAGGTAACTATGTTAATAACCGGACCTAAATCGGAGGATTTAGATAGAATGAGGGTTCGTAAACCAAACGAGTATAGAGACTCGTGTCATATGGTTTAACAAAGCCCACATACTAAATGAAACCTAACCTAAAAGTTTACGACCCATTATGACCCGTTTAGGTAGCTTATGCTACTTTAACGCGTCGTTCGCGTGAAACGCGTTCGGACCACCTAACTAGTCCTATGACAAGTGTTATATGCCTAAACATGTTACATTATCAGTTATGTGACAAAAGTTTAGGTTACATATGCTTAATTACCAATTATACATGAAAAGGGTATTCTGGTAATTTACCTAAGGCATATAAACTACCTATCATACAACTACTTAAACGAAGCGACCATAAGGTATAACCTCAGAAGGTTATTCCCTATATGCTATGGTCACCTAATGCGTTTGGTCGGATCCTAATGATTGACCAAAAGGGTCGGGTTCGAAGGTATAAGCGATTTATCAGATCGCTTACCCTTACGACCCTAGACAACGTGGTAATCAGTAGGCATAGTCACAAGGGACTATAACCATCGTTATTACAATCACGTTGCGAAGTTCAAACGAACTTCGCATTGACCATAAGCTGGTCAACGCTGAAAGTTTGACTTTCGGACTCGAAAGCAATAAAAGAACGAAAGAATACTTACGAAGGGTCCCTGAATGCTAATCTAGATCAAAATAACTAAGGTATGAAACAATGGTTCCAACTTAGAGTCTTTTTGATCAGATTCTTGTGGGTTTTAAAGCAATGGGGGTGGGGTATTTATTGTTTTCGAGTAACCGTTAAGATCGTTTCATGGAAACCGTGCTTGAATCTTGTGCGTACACTTGTTGGAACCTTATGGTAGCTAAAAATGACTTCTTATCAGCTGAATAGGCAAGTGACAATGTGTGGGTGAGGATCAAACAGCTGGAATCTGCTGACTGTTTGATCAAATCTATTCTGATAGTCGGACACGGACCACTTCAGGATCAGACAAGTATAATGCGGGCCGCCTGGCCTGCCTGATCAGCCAACATGTTTCAAAAATGACAGTTTCAGTCCCTGCATGTATTTAAGGCCATTCCCGACACTTCTAAGGCCCGTAAAGCCAAATTTAAGGCCCTAAAATGATG
Source organism: Helianthus tuberosus (assembly GCA_030545235.1). Taxonomy (NCBI): domain Eukaryota; kingdom Viridiplantae; phylum Streptophyta; class Magnoliopsida; order Asterales; family Asteraceae; genus Helianthus; species Helianthus tuberosus. Next base: position 98,848,293 of record CM060360.1, on the reverse strand, counting down.
CCTAAACATTGTGGACATGAAACATGCTCAAAAATATGTCGGATGTCAGTTCGTTTGGTCGTACGAACGCGATGTTCGCTTAATTACGACGGAATGCGCATAAGTGCGAAAAATGATCCAAATGACGAAACGAATGGATTTTTCTTATGCCAAACACTAAAATAAAATATTTTAGTGCTTACATAAATTTTTGGATGTCCGGATGTATTCAGAACGTATGTTATGCGCAAAATTGCAAACTTGTGCACTTTTTGACACTTTTAGTCCCTGAATGACCCAAAAGTTTATTTTAGCACACCGAACACCTCAAAACCTATTTCTAAGCTATGTAAAGGATATTTAAGGTGTTTTTAACTTATGGTCATGTTCTGGAATGTTCGTTACCGTTCAAATTGGCATACTTTCGCAGTTTGTCAAATTTAGTCCCTGTAAACGATTTAACTTGATTTCACCATACCAAACCTTCCAAAACTTATTTCTAAGTTATGTAAAGGTTATTTAAGGTATGTTAAGCCTATTTCACTATTCCGGAGTGTTCGTTGGATTAAACTGGTTATATTTACGCATCAGTGCGCGTATAACCTTCCAGAAGGCGATTTAGAGCTTGTAATCGAACAAGAATTGATATGTGCAAAAGATACACATATTTATACAAGTCCAAAGTATGAAATACAATATTTCATTGGTTTGGGATTTGTTGGATTGTTGAAGTGACACAGGTGTCACAGTCTCCCCTACTTTAGGAAATTTCGTCCCGAAATTTATACGTAGGAGTCAACTTTGTGTCAAATAACCACCAGAGATATGTAAAGCATAATCTTATCATTTCCTTAACGGACATTCTTCAGAAAATGAAGGAAGAATCAGGGATATTCATTTCCCTTCGACGAAAAATTTTCAGAAACGAAAATGAACGAAATGAGTCATTTTCCACAACTTCTTCAGAAACGAAAATGAACGAAATGAGTCATTTTCCACAACTTCTTTAGAAACGAAAATGAACGAAATGAGTCATTTTCCACAACTTTTTCAGCAACGAAAATGAACGAAATGAGTCATTTTCCACAACTTCTTTAGAAACGAAAATGAACGAAATGAGTCATTTTCCACAACTTCTTCAGAAACGAAAATGAACGAAATGAGTCATTTTCCACAACTTCTTCAGAAACGAAAATGAACGAAATGAGTCATTTTCCACAACTTCTTCAGAAACGAAAATGAACGAAATGAGTCATTTTCCACAACTTCTTCGGAAACGAAAATGAACGAAATGAGTCATTTTCCACAACTTCTTCAGAAACGAAAATGAACGAAATGAGTCATTTTCTAGACACACGACCAAACTAGCTGTGGTTTCCGTGCACTGAATTCCATAATTATGTATGCATCCATAATTACGTAATTCCTTGCATAGTCCGCACAGTTTGTCTTGAAATGTTTTAGGGAAGGAAAATCAAACATGTGATGAGTGTGACTAGACTACCATAAGGTCCTTTTAATTAGATCTACAAATGATCCTTTTAATTAGGCCACCAAGGAGTCCTTTCAGCTATCTCATCACATGATATTCCTAACCAGATTTTTGGATCAATCTGTTTAACTAGACCACTCAGGGGTCTAATTATGGAATAGTACAATATAATCCAAGGGTCTTTACTATTACGTAAAAGCCCATTGAGGATTTAATATAGCACCTTTGGATATCCTACTATGAATCCCTTATACGAAGATATGGAAGATTCTACGAGGATTTGGATAACAAAAACTTGGATTACACAAAAACATAAAAGGAAACACATAAGCACATAATCACATAGTTGTTTAACTTGGTTATTAATTTGTTATCTTTGGACGCGGATACTTAAAGCACACCAGGAATCCAATTCGTGGATTTCATTTGGCACTTTAATCATTTCAAGAATCCATCCATGAAGATAGGATGATCTACCAAAAATTCAATTTTCGTTTTCAGGAAAACGCAATATTCGAATTAAGGTACACAATAATTTAGGACATACGGAAATACCCTTGGGTACCCTATTAAGAATTTATAGTGGTACTTGGGGTATTCGTACAGAATTATAACTTGCACCTTGTACTTCGTTTCTTTGCAAGAGACGGGTACTTAGGATCTTTGTGGAAAACGCAAGAGATTGTAAAATGGAAGAATTTTGGGGGTAGTCTGTTCTTCAAGGAATGCGGTTCCTTGATTGTCGGTATTGTAAGGGATATGTTGTTTATACATACAATCATATAAATACATTGCAATGTAAATAAAAGATTTATGTATAAATAATGTTAACAACTGTTTCATGGACCTTGACAACAAAAGAAAATAATACATAAGATGTGATTATTTCTAAAGAGTGTTGTCTTCTAGTCGGTCAGATGCTCATCTCTGTGCTGGATTAGCATTATCACGCTTTGGGCAATTTCTTTGGAAATGTCCCATCTCGTCACACTTGTAGCAAGAACCTGGTGGAAAGCGAGCTCGAGCAGGTTTGTTGTCAGCTTGATTTGGTGCAACTGCTGCTACGCAAACTTTTGCTGTATGACCTTTACGTCCACAAATTTGGCATTCGTGGCACTTCACATTAACATGATGATAAAGGTTACATTGGTTGCACAAAGGTGAAGTTCCATTGTATGGCTTCCTAGCACGGGGTTGAGCTGGTTGTTTGGGGACGGCTTGATCGTTGTGAGTAACCATGGCGAAGTTCTGAGAAGCCTTTCGCTTCTTTGACCTCTTAGGGGATCCAGTCTGCTCATCCATGGTCTTTGATTCCTCTATTGGTTTCGATTCCTCGACCGGTTTCTTGTCACCCTTTCGGAAAAGCTTACGTTTCCTGATCTGAGATTCAGTCAAGGTTGCAGATAGCTCAATGGCCTGCCTAACCGTAGTGGGGTTACTACCAGTAACAATGTCCTGAACTGAGTCAGGGAGACCATCAATGTATTTTTCGATCGCCTTATCCAAAGGCGTAACCATGGTAGGGCACAACAGGCTCAGCTCCTCATATCGATCAGTGTAGGCTCGATGTTCACCGCTGTCTTGCTTAAGATCGTCGAATTCCCTTTCCAAGGCCCTGATCTCGTGACGAGGACAGAATTCCTTCATCATTAGTGCTCTAAGTTCTTCCCATGTTTGAGCCAGTGCCACATCGGCACCCCTATCTCTCACCACACCGTTCCACCACGTCAAAGCTCGTTTCTCAAAGACACTAGATGCGAAATCTACCTTTCGCTCGTTTGGACATTGAACATGCCTGAAGGTGCTCTCTAGACTCTCGAACCATTGCAGAAGTGCAGTCGCTCCTTGAGACCCAGAAAACTTTGATGGCTTAGCCGAGTTGAACGTCTTGAAGTTGCAGAGGGCATTATTGTTGTTGATAGCTTGGTGACATTGGGCAACGATGGTTGGGATTGCAGCAGTTATTTGCTGTGTAATGACAGCTGCCAGATCGTCAATAGATACTGGATTTTCGCGTCGTGGAGGCATTCTAAAAGAGAAGAACATGAAAGGAAATGAGTGAGAGAATTAGACGAAAAGAATGAGATGAAACAAAATCTGATGAAAGCAAGGATAGTGGTCATTTGTTTGTTACTACAAAGCAACAAACGACCCTGGTGATTAATCAAAGTAAATAGGTCAAAAATAATGTATCGCGAAGACATGCTCGCCTATAAGTGAACACTCATCCCAAGGATTCCCAGGTAAGCACAACTGGTCTCGCATCTGATGAGATATATACGAAGTGCTTGCCTAGACAAAAAAACCCAGAATACAGGCATTCACCCTTCCAGTTTGCACGTGTTCACATTATTTGGACTCAAAACTTTGGCAAGAGTTTGAAAATTCAAAAGGGTTCAAAACTATATAACAGATGGTTCAAAACCTTACAATAGAGGGTTCAAAACCTAGTAATCAATCATCCTAGAACAGATGATTAGTTTTCAAAGCGGTTTTGAAATTTATGTTCTTGTTGTGGTCGTCGCCTAAGGATAGGAGATGGTATTGTTTTATGACTAAACGCAAGTAAACTCGCGTTAGGGTCCTAAGAAGGTTATAGACTAGGTCAAAGCATTACTAATAACCTAATTCCCTATAACCATTGGCTCTGATACCATCTTTTCTGTCACACCCCGACCACGTAGAACATACAAAACGTGGCGGAAACGTCGGGGAGTGTTGTAACAGAATTAATTGTTTCAAATCCAAGGCAATTGAAGTTTCATTTTATTAATCAAACATGAGAGTTTAAATTGTTTAAACAAGAAACAAAGGGTACATAACATAAATTAACTAGTTCTTGTCTCGTTTTAAGTCACTAAGGCACGGGTCCGCCTAAGTATGTCTTGATAAGTCCTATGCATCATCTCCTGAAAACACATGTGAAAATAGGTACGTCAGCATAAAAATGCCTGTGAGATACATAGGTTTTGTGAAAATAGGATTCATGACTTATGTTTGAGAAAATGTTTAGTCATGAACCTTGTAATTTGCTTTGTCTTGTAAATCATTTGAAAAACGATAAGATCAGATGATATGTATAAATAATTGAATAATGTATGGTTAAAGGAATAACCATGTAAAATGTGTTTGTATAAGATAAGTTGTTTATAAATCAATGTCTTGTGAAAAGTATGTTATTTGTATAAAATGTTCTATGTCTCAAACTGAAATGATTCAAATAACGCTACGATATGTAATACCATACAAACACTTATATATAGGAAGTACCAGCGGCGTATCCACCATGCTTGTATCATATTACACACACCTTGTTACTTAATCACTTACTCAAACAAAACTACCAAAGTAAAATGTTCATGTCTAATGTAAATCATGTAATATGTATCCAAGATGTAAGCATGTGATGAATAACAAATGTACTAAGTATGCAATAACAAATGTACTAAGTATGCAACAAATAAACATACGTAGCATGTGACCTGTACTAAGTATGCAACAATAGACATACGTAGCATATGACCTGTACTAAGTATGCAACAATAGACATACGTAGCATGTGACTTGTACTAAGTATGCAACAATAGATATACGTAGCATGTGACCTGTACTATGTATGCAACAATAGACATACGTAGCATGAAATGTAATGTAAAACGATGTACTAAGTAATGCACACAATGGGCACACCTAGCATGAAATGTAATGAAATCATGTACTATAATGTTCTAACGAACATAGCAGGTATATGATGTGAAAACATGGAAAACATGAAAGTAACAAGTAGGCACATGTGTTCCACCCCAAAACAGTTTGGAAAACAGTAAAAGAAGGGTCTATGTACTCACTTGAGATTGCTCAGAAGTCCTTGAGTAACAACCAAACAATGCTAGAGATCGCGGATATCAAACGGCACCTAATATAGGTAACTATGTTAATAACCGGACCTAAATCGGAGGATTTAGATAGAATGAGGGTTCGTAAACCAAACGAGTATAGAGACTCGTGTCATATGGTTTAACAAAGCCCACATACTAAATGAAACCTAACCTAAAAGTTTACGACCCATTACGACCCGTTTAGGTAGCTTATGCTACTTTAACGCGTCGTTCGCGTGAAACGCGTTTGGACCGCCTAACTAGTCCTATGACAAGTGTTATATGCCTAAACATGTTACATTATCAGTTATGTGACAAAAGTTTAGGTTACATATGCTTAATTACCAATTATACATGAAAAGGGTATTCTGGTAATTTACCTAAGGCATATAAACTACCTATCATACAACTACTTAAACGAAGCGACCATAAGGTATAACCTCGGAAGGTTATTCCCTATATGCTATGGTCACCTAATGCGTTTGGTCGGATCCTAATGAACGACCAAAAGGGTCGGGTTCGAAGGTATAAGCGATTTATCAGATCGCTTACCCTTACGACCCTAGACAACGTGGTAATCAGTAGGCATAGTCACAAGGGACTATAACCATCGTGATTACAATCACGTTGCGAAGTTCAAACGAACTTCGCATTGACCATAAGCTGGTCAACGCTGAAAGTCAAACAAAGTTTGACTTTCGGACTCGAAAAGCAATAAAAGAACGAAAGAATACTTACGAAGGGTCCCCGAATGCCAATCTAGATCAAAATAACTCAGGTATGAAACAATGGTTCCAACTTAGAGTCTTTTTTATCAGATTCTTGTGGGTTTTGAAGCAATGGGGGTGGGGTATTTATAGTTTTCGGATAACCGTTAAGATCGTTTCATGGAAACCGTGCTTGAATCTTGTGCGTACACTTGTTGGAACCTTATGGTAGCTAAAAATGACTTCTTATCAGCTGAATAGGCAAGTGAGAATGTGTGGGTGAGGATCAAACAGCTGGAATCTGCTGACTGTTTGATCAAATCTGTTCTGATAGTCGGACGCGGCCCGCTTCAGGATCAGACGAGTATAATGCGGGCCGCCTGGCCTGCCTGATCAGCCAACATGTTTCAGAAATGACAGTTTCAGTCCCTGCATGTATTTAAGGCCATTCCCGACACTTCTAAGGCCCGTAAAGCCAACTTTAAGGCCCTAAAATGATTCCTAAACATTGTGGACATGAAACATGCTCAAAAATATGTCGGATGTCAGTTCGTTTGGTCGTACGAACGCGATCCAAATGACGAAACGAATGGATTTTTCTTATGCCAAACACTAAAATAAAATATTTTAGTGCTTACATAAATTTTTGGATGTCCGGATGTATTCAAAACGTAAGTTATGCGCAAAAGTGCAAACTTGTGCACTTTTTGACACATTTAGTCCCTGAATGACCCAAAAGTTTATTTTAGCACACCGAACACCTCAAAACCTATTTCTAAGCTATGTAAAGGATATCTAAGGTGTGTTTAACTTATGGTCTTGTTCCGGAATGTTCGTTACAGTTCAAATTGGCATACTTTCGCAGTTTGTCAAATTTAGTCCCTATAAGCGATTTAACTTGATTTCACCATACCAAACCTTCCAAAACTTATTTCTAAGTGAGGTAAAGGTTATTTAAGGTATGTTAAGCCTATTTCACTATTCCGGAGTGTTCGTTGGATTAAACTGGTTATATTTACGCATCAGTGCGCGTATAACCTTCCAGAAGGCGATTTAGAGCTTGTAATCGAACAAGAATTGATATGTGCAAAAGATACACATATTTATACAAGTCCAAAGTATGAAATACAATATTTCATTGGTTTGGCATTTTTTGGATGGTTGAAGTGACACAGGTGTCACATATGGCTATGAAGAATACGTGTCGGGTTCTTCTGCTAGTTATTCGGAATGTTTCGAATCATCACAGAAGACGTGTCGGGTTCTTCTGCTAGTTATTCGGAATGTTTCGAATTATCACAGAAGACGTGTCGGGTTCTTCTGCTAGTACTTCCGAGATCTGAACCAACAGAAATCAACAATTTTCAACAAATTGTAAAATCAGGAAGCTCAACTTGAACGGACGATATGTATCTTCTATCATGCGACGGACACAATTCTTGCAAGTTAAATCCACAATCAACGTATACAGGTGCAAGAGAATGGCGAGTTATTTTCAGTTATTTATGTTGATCCACAAATTCCATTGTTTAAATCAGAATCAGGTTCTCAAGACAAGGATCGTTCTTGTAACATCTGTGCTTGTAATCATTGTGAACAGTTCTATTATCAATAAAACAATGTTATTTGATCCCAATGTTTGTTTGGTTACGTTTTACATTTTTCATGTTTTGACTTTTATTCAATTTCAAACTCTATATCGCTTTCTGGAGGATTTTACGCAAACTGGTGCGTAAACGTAATCAGTCTAATGCGAAAAATACTCCGGAACATCAACATATACTTAAAATACCTTAAATAACCTTTACATAACTTAGAAATAAGTTTTGAAGGCTTTGGTATGGCAAAAACAAGTAAATTCGCTTACAGGGACTAAACTTGACAAACTGTGAAAGTATGCCAATTTGAACTGTAACGAACATTCCGGAACATGACCATAAGTTAAACACACCTTAAATATCCTTTACATAGCTTAGAAATAGGCTTTGAGGGGTTCGGTGTGCTAAAATAAACTTTTGGGTCATTCAGGGACTAAAAGTGTCAAAAAGTGCACAAGTTTGCACTTTTGCGCATAACTTACGTTCTGAATACATCCGGAGATCCAAAAATTTATGTAAGAACTAAAATATTTTATTTTAGTGTTTGGCATAAGAAAAATCCATTCGTCACGCAATTTAGATCGTTTTTCGCGCTTATGCGCATTCCGTCGTAATTAAGCGAACATCGCGATCGTACGACCAAACGAACTGACATCCGGCATATTTTTGAGCATGTTTCATGTCCACAATGTTTAGGAATCCTTGTGGAGCCTTGAAAATGATTTAACGAGCCTTAAACATGTCGGAAATGGCCTTAATACGCAACGGGGACTGAAAGGGGAACATTGAATAGTGGTTGCTGATCAGGTGGACCTTAGCGTGACACCTAGCCTCCTAGGCGTCACGCGAGGCCCCTTCTGATCAGCAAAAGCCATTTAAACACATGTTAACAGCCCTTGACCCCTCCAAAGGCCAATGCCAAGTGTCAAACTCTTATGGTGGAAGCAAAATGAGCTACCACAACATTCCAACAAGTGTAGGGATGTGATCATTCCCTCTTCTCCAAGAAACGATCCTAACGGTGAACCGAAATCTATAAATACCCACCACATTTTCACTCATTCCTCACAAGAATCTGATTTGACAAGCTCTAAGTTGAAACCTTTGTTTCATACCTGAGCTACTTGAATCAAGATTAGCATTCGGGGACCCTTTGTAAGTGTTCCTTCGTTCTTTTATTGCTTTTCAAGTCCGAAAGTCAGACTTTGTTTGACTTTCTGCATTGATCAGTTTATGGTCGATGCTAAGTTCGTTTGAACTTCATAACGTGAGCGTGATCACGATGGTTATAGTCCCTAGTGACTATACCTACTGATTACCACGTTATCTAGGCTCAGTGACGAGCCGTAGTTTCGGGCAGAATACGTATTCTTGCGTATTTTGTAACCAAACTACTTATGGGTATCAAAACCATTTGTTTTGATACCAAACCTGTTTTCTAAACTTAGTTAAGCATGTTTTAGCATACTTAGCTCGTCACTTTTAGTTTAGTGCTTATATAGGGTCGTAAGGTAAGCGATCTAAACAATCGCTTATAATTTCGAACCCGACCCGTTTGGTCGATCATTAGGATCCGACCAAGCACATTAGGTGACCATAGTATATAGGAAATAACCTTCCGAGGTTATACCTTATGGTCGCTTCGTTTAAGTAGTGTATGATAGGTAGTTTATATGCCTTAGGTAAATTACCAAAATACCCCTTTGATGCCAAAATTCATTTTAAACATATGTAACATAACTTTTGACATCTAAACTGATTTGACAACAATATTAGACATGTTAAGGCATATTTTACTTATCATAGGACTAGTTAGGCGATCCGAACGCGTTTTACGCGAACGACGCGTTAAAGTAGCATAAGCTACCTAAACGTGTCGTAATGGGTCGTAAGCACTTAGGCTAGGTTTCATTTAGTATGTAGGCTTTGTTAAACCATACTACATGAGTTCCCATACTCATTTGGTTTACGAGCCCTCATTCTATCCGATCCTCCGATATAAGTCCGGTTTATTAACATAGTTACCTATATTAAGTGCCGTTTGATTCCGTGATCTCTAGCATTGCTTGGTGGTTATCTTAGGACTTCTGAGCAATCTCAAGTGAGTACATAGACCCCTCTTTTAATGTTTTCCAAACTGTTTTGGGGTGAAACACATGTGCCTACTTGTTACTTTCATGCTTTCCTGTTTTCGCATCATATACCTGCTATGTTTGTTAGTACATTATAGTACATGATTTCATTACATTTCATGCTATGTATGCCCATTGTGTGTGTACTTAGTACATCGTTTTACATTACATTTCATGCTATGTATGCTGTATGCCCATTGTGTGCGTACTTAGTACATCGTTTTACATTACATTTCATGCTATGTATGCCCATTGTGTGCATTACTTAGTACATTGTTTACTTTACATTTCTGCTATGTATGTTAACTGATAGCATTCTAGCACTTTGATTTACATGACTTTTCTGCTTCGTATGTAAACTTAGCATACTTAGTACATTGTTTTCATATGACATGTATACAACTGCTATAACATTTGGTTTGCACAAACGAGACTTATATACGTTCATTAACATTAGCTACGCCGCTCGGTTGTAAGTACTGGTACCATAGGACTTGACAAATCCCATTCCTGACATCCCGGGTTTGTTTGGATGTAAGGAATGACTGAATCCGAAAACATTTCTTTTGATAACCTTGACTGAAAGGGTTATCCGACTGTCTCAAGGCTTGAATGTATGCGTTAACTTACCACATAAATGTTTGTATCAATGTAACATGCATTACTTTGCAAAACATAACTTTTTGATATATTCAAAATACTTTGTTTTGTACATTTCTACATTTGGATTATGTGACAATACTTTACTTACAATGCATAACATTTGTTACACATTACTTGACTACATTTGGACTTTTAAACATTTGACATGGCTTATACAAGGACTTTCGACTATTGGTTTAAACATGGACTTTATACATTGGTGGTTTGTTTAAGTGACTTAAGTAACGAGATGTGAGTAATATGATACAAGCATGGTGGATACGCCGCTGGTACTTCCTATATATAAGTGTTTGTATTATATTGCATACCATAGCGTTATTTAAATCATTCAATTTGGACTTATACATTTTACACAAGTAACACGATTTTCACAAGACTTTGGTTTACAAACAATTTATTTTATACAACTCATTTTACTTGGTTATACATTTAACCACGCATTATTCTTTTATTTATACATATCATTCGATCTTATCTCTTTTTAAACGATTTACAAAACAAAACAATTTACAAGGTTCATGACTGACTTTTGATAAACAACTTTTTCTAAACTTATAAGTCATGAATCCTATTTTCACAAACCTATGTATCTCACAGGCATTTTTATGCTGACGTACCTATTTTCACATGTGTTTTCAGGAGCTATTGCGTAGGATGATGATCGTGACACTAGGGCGGACCTGTGCCTTAGAGACTAAAAATGAAGATAGACTAGTTTAATTATGTTATGAACTCTTTGTTTCCTGTTTAAGACAATATAACACTCTTGTTTAATAAATAAAATACAACTTTGAATGCCATGGTTATGAAACAATTAATTCTGTTACAACACTCCCCGACGTTTTCCGCCATGTTTTGTATGTTATACGTGGTCGGGGTGTGACAGAAGAGTTGGTATCAGAGCCAATGGTTATAGGGAATTAGGTTATTAGTAATTCTTTGACCTAGAATATAACTTTTCTAGGACCCTAACACAAGTTATCTTGTGTTTAGATCTTAAAATGCACATCACCTATCCTTAGGTGATTATCAAAACAAAAACCAATTTTTTCCGAAACGATTTTTGAAAAACAATCATCTGTTTTTGATGATTTATTACAAGGTTTTGAACCCTCTATTGTAAGGTTTTGAACCCTCTGCTATATGGTTTTGAACCCCTTTGAGTTTTCAAAATCTCGTCAACGTTTTGGGTTTTAAATAATGTGAACACGTGCAAACTGGAAGGGTGAATGCCTGTACCCTGGGTTTTCTGTCTAAGGCTAGAGTGTTCGTATAAATCCACATAATCGGACCAGTCACTCTTACCTGGGAACTCTTGGGGTGAGTGTTCACTTATAGGCGAGCATGTCTTAGCGATACATTATTTTTGACCCATTTACCTTGATTAGTCACTGTGTGTTGTTTGTTTGCCTTATGGTAACAAACAAATGACCACCATCTTTGCCATTATCAAATTTTGCATCATCTCATTCTTTTCACCCAAACATCTCACTCGTTCCTTTCATGTTTTCCTCTTTTAGAATGCCTCCTCGACGCGAAAACCAGATAGCGACTGCCGAACTGGTAGAAATCATTGCGCAGCAGATGGCTGCTTAATTCCCAAACCTCTTTGCTCAATGGAACCAAGCCAACAACAACAACAATGCTCCATGCAAATACAAGGATTTTAACTCGGCTAAACCACTCAAGTTTAGTGGTTCTGAAGGAGCGACTGGGCTTCTTCAATGGTTCGAGAGCATTGAGAACACTTTTCGCCACGTGCAGTGTCCTGACAATCGCAAGGTCGAGTTTTCTTCGAGTGTGTTTCAGAAGAGGGCTCTCACATGGTGGAACAGAGTTATGAGAGACCGTGGTGCAGAAGTTGCTCTAGCACAGACATGGGCTGAACTCAGGGCCCTTATGATAAGGGAGTTCTGTCCTCGTCATGAACATCGAGCTTTGGAGAGAGAGTTCGATGACTTAAAACAAGACAGTGGTGAGCACAGGGCGTATACTGATTGGTTTGAGGAGTTGAGTCTGCTTTGCCCAATAATGGTTACCCCACTCGACAAGGCTATCGAAAGGTACATCGACGGCCTACCTGACTCAGTGCAAGACATCATTACTGGTAGTAACCCTGCCACACTCCGTCAGGCTATCGAGTTAGTAGCGACATTGACTGAGTCGCAGATTCGGAAGAATAAGTTACACAGGAAAGGTGACAAGGGCAAGAAACAGGCGTCTGACAAAGAAGATAGCAAGAAAGGCCAAAACAAGAATGGAAAGGATTCTGGTTCATCGAAAAGGGCAAGGAAGCGTAAGGCTTCCCAAAACTATGCTGTCACTGCCCAAGCTAACCAGGCAGCTCCCAACCAACCCGCACAGCCTCCAGCGAAGAAGCCCTATTCAGGGAATGCACCTTTGTGCAATAGATGCAACAGTCACCATCAGCCGCAACATTAGTGCCGTTTCTGTAATAACTGTGGGAAGTCGGGTCATCTTGCCAATGTTTGTCGGTTTGCTCAGAATCAGGAAGTCCAGAACCCGGCTCAACAAGTTGCTCAGCCTCCTGCTCAACAACAGGGTCAAGCTTCACGGCCACACTACCCACCAGGTGCTTGTTATAACTGTGGGGATCTGACCCACTACCGTAATCAATGTCCAAGAGTGGTGAATGCGAATCCAGCTCAGGCTCCGGCTCCAGCTCGAGGTCGAGTCTTCAACATGAATGCCCAAGAGGCACAGGCGGACGATAATGTGGTGAACGGTACGTTCTTTATTAATAATCAGCTTGCAACTGTTCTTTTTGATTCGGGTACCGATAAGAGTTTCGTGTCATTATCTTTTGAGCCATTACTTCGCGTGTCTAGAACGAAACTAGGTAAACCTTTGACAGTAGAGGTTGCTAGTGGTGAACCCATTGTTCTTGATTCTGTTCTTCACAACTGCCAGTTGAACCTTAACGATCATCTTTTTCCTATTAACCTCACCCCTATGCAACTTGGAAGCTTTGACGTTATTGTGGGTATGGATTGGTTATCCAAGCATCACGCAGAGGTAGTTTGTTTCGAGAAAATCGTTCGTGTGCCGCTTTCGACAGGCGAGATCCTACAGGTTCAAGGTGAGAAACCGTCTGGTGGCCTCAAGCTCATGTCTTGTTTTAAAACTCGGAAATATCTGCGGAAGAACTATGTGGCCTTCTTAGCACATGTTACAGCAGATAAAGGCAAGGGTAAGTCTATTTCAGATATTCCTGTCGTTTGGGATTATTTTGAAGTATTCCCTGAAGATTTACCTGGTCTACCTCCAGCACGCCAAGTCGAGTTCCGTATTGATCTCGTACCTGGTGCAAATCCCATTGCTAGAGCTCCATATCGTCTTGCACCGTCTGAGATGCAAGAGTTATCTAAGCAGCTTCAGGAGCTCTCTGACAAAGGTTTTATCTGTCCTAGCTTTTCACCTTGGGTGCTCCCGTTCTTTTTGTCAAGAAGAAGGATGGATCTTTTAGGATGTTTATCGATTATCGTGAGCTTAACAAGCTTACCATCAAGAATCGATATCCCCTACCGCGCATAGACGATCTCTTTGATCAGTTACAGGGCGCTTCTTATTTTTCGAAGATTGATCTGCGTTCCGGGTATCATCGACTTCGTGTGCATGAAGAAGATATTCCCAAGACAGCTTTCCGCACTCGTTATGGGCATTATGAGTTCACATCCATGCCATTCGGTTTGACTAATGCTCCTGCTGTTTTCATGGACTTAATGAATAGGGTCTGCAAGCCTTATTTGGATCAGTTCGTCATTGTTTTTATTAATGACATCTTGATATACTCTAAGACGCAAGCTGATCACGAGCAACATCTTCGTCTTACTCTGGAACTCCTAAAGAAAGAGCAACTTTTCGCCAAATTCTCCAAGTGCGAATTCTAGCTTAAAGAAGTTCAATTTTTGGGGCATATTATCAACGAACAAGGTATTCATGTAGATCCCTCCAAGATCAGTGCGATTAAGGATTGGGATACGCCTACTACTCCTACTGAAGTTCGTTCTTTTCTTGGTCTGGCGGGTTATTACCGCCGCTTCATAGAAAACTTCTCAAAGATTGCAGTTCCTCTAACTGCTCTAACTCAGAAGAACAAGCCCTTTGAGTGGGGATTCAAACAAGAGGAAGCTTTTCAAAACTTGAAGCAGAAGATTTGCGACGCGCCTGTTCTGACTTTGCTTGAGGGCAATGATGATTTCGTCGTTTATTGTGATGCATCTAAATTGGGTCTTGGCTGTGTCCTGATGCAAAGGAACAAAGTCATAGCATATGCATCGAGGCAGTTGAAGATACATGAGAAGAACTTCACCACTCATGATCTTGAGTTGGGTGCAGTTGTTTTCGCTCTGAAGATCTGGAGACACTATTTGTACGGTACAAAATGTTTGGTTTTCACGGACCACAAAAGTCTTCAGCATATCTTCAATCAGAAAGAACTCAACATGAGGCAACGACGTTGGGTTGAGCTTTTAAATGACTATGACTTCGAAATTCGCTACCATCCTGGTAAGGCGAATGTCATAGCTGATGCATTGAGTCGTAAGGAACATACTAAGCTTCATTGTGTACGTGTTCAATCTGTTATTCAAGCTCGATCCGATATCCAAGCACGCATTTCTCAGGCTCAACAATCTTGTGTTTCACAAGGTTTGATGGATAAGGAATTTCTTATCACATAACACCTGATCTGGAACTGAAGGACAATGGATCATATTACTTCATGGACCGTTTGTGGGTCCCAAGCCAAGATAACCTTCGCACCTTGCTTATGGATGAAGCACATAAGTCTCGTTATTCTGTTCATCCTGGCTCAGATAAGATGTATAAGGATCGTCATATTCACTATTGGTGGCCTGGTATGAAGAAAGACATTGCCTTATATGTATCGAACTGCCTTACTTGTCTTAAGGTTAAGGCTGAACATCAACGTCCTTCGGGTTTATTGGTGCAACTAGAGATCCCAGTTTGGAAATGGGAAAACATTACTATGGATCTTGTTACTAAACTTCCGCGCACAAAGAAAGGTCATGATGCCATCTGGGTAGTTGTTGATCGTCTTACTAAGTCAGCGCATTTATTGCCAATCCGTGAGGATTTTCCTGCTGACAAACTTGCAAAAATCTATGTGGATGAAATTGTAGCTCGACATGGTGTTCCTTTGAACATCATTTCAGACAGAGATGCTCGTTTCACTTCTCATTTTTGGAGAACCATGCAATCTGCTATGGGGACCCAACTTAATCTGAGCACAACTTATCATCCGCAAACGGATGGTCAATCTGAAAGAACAATCCAGACTCTGGAGGATATGCTTAGAGCTTGTGTGATCGACTTTGGTGGTAGTTGGGATTCACATCTTCCGTTGATTGAATTCTCCTACAACAACAGTTATCACACCAGCATCAAAATGGCTCCTTTCGAGGCTCTCTATGGTCAAAAATGTCGTTCACCAGTCTGTTGGAATGAGATCGGCGAGGCTCAACTTACTGGACCTGCCCTCATTTTCGAGACAACTGACAAGATTAAGAAAGTTCGTGATAACCTTCAGACAGCTAGAAGCCGTCAAAAGAGTTACGCGGACCCAAAACGCAAGCCCTTGGAATTTCAAGTCGGTGATCGAGTATTACTTAAGGTCTCACCTTGGAAAGGTGTGATCAGATTTGGAAAGAAAGGAAAACTTGCACCTAGATACGTTGGACCATTCAAGATCATCGAAAGAATCGGTAAGGTAGCCTACAGACTTGAGTTACCTCCTGAACTTGGAAATGTTCATCCAACCTTTCACGTGTCCAATATCAAGAGGTGGTTAGCTGATGAGAACCTCCACATACCGCTTGACGAAATTCGTGTTGACAAAACACTGAAATTTGTTGAGAAGCCAGTGGAAATCATGGAACGTGAAGTCAAGTGGCTTAAACGCAAGCGAATTCCTTTGGTCAAAGTTCTCTGGGAAGCTAAATGTGGACCCGAGTTTACTTGGGAACGCGAAGATCAAATGAAGGCGAAATATCCGCATCTTTTTCCACGAGTTTCCTCTAAATAAATTTCGGGACGAAATTTCCATAAGTAGGGGAGACTGTAACATTTGTGCTTGTAATCATTGTGAACAGTTCTATTATCAATAAAACAATGTTATTTGATCCCAATGTTTGTTTGGTTATGTTTTACATTTTTCATGTTTTGACTTTTATTCAATTTGAAACTCTATATCGCTTTCTAGAGGATTTTACACAAACTGGTGCGTAAACGTAATCAGTTTAATGCGACAAATACTCCGGAACATCAACATATACTTAACATACCTTAAATAACCTTTACATAACTTAGAAATAAGTTTTGAAGGCTTTGGTATGGCAAAAACAAGTAAATTCGCTTACAGGGACTAAACTTGACAAACTGCGAAAGTATGCCAATTTGAACTGTAACGAACATTCCAGAACATGACCATAAGTTAAACACACCTTAAATATCCTTTACATAGCTTAGAAATAGGCTTTGAGGGGTTCGGTGTGCTAAAATAAACTTTTGGGTCATTTAGGGACTAAAAGTGTCAAAAAGTGCAAAAGTTTGCACTTTTGCGCATAACTTACGTTCTGAATACATCCGGACATCCAAAAATTTATGTAAGAACTAAAATATTTTATTTTAGTGTTTGGCATAAGAAAAATCCATTCGTCACGCAATTTAGATCGTTTTTCGCGCTTATGCGCATTCCATCGTAATTAAGCGAACATCGCGATCGTACGACCAAACGAACTGACATCCGGCATATTTTTTAGCATGTTTCATGTCCACAATGTTTAGGCATCCTTGTGGAGCCTTGAAAATGATTTAACAAGCCTTAAACATGTCGGAAATGGCCTTAATACGCAACGGGGACTGAAAGGGGAACATTGAAAAGTGGTTGCTGATCAGGTGGACCTTAGCGTGACACCTAGCCTCCTAGGCGTCACGTGAGGCCCCTTCTGATCAGCAAAAGCCATTTAAACACATGTTAACAGCCCTTTACCCCTCCAAAGGCAAATGCCAAGTGTCAAACTCTTATGGTGGAAGCAAAATGAGCTACCACAACATTCCAACAAGTGTAGGGATGTGATCATTCCCTCTTCTCCAAGAAACGATCCTAACGGTGAACCGAAATCTATAAATACCCACCACATTTTCACTCATTCCTCACAAGAATCTGATTTGAGAAGCTCTAAGTTGAAACCTTTGTTTCATACCTGAGCTACTTGAATCAAGATTAGCATTCGGGGACCCTTTGTAAGTGTTCCTTCGTTCTTTTATTGCTTTTCGAGTCCGAAAGTCAAACTTTGTTTGACTTTCTGCATTGATCAGTTTATGGTCGATGCGAAGTTCGTTTGAACTTCATAACGTGAGCGTGATCACGATGGTTATAGTCCCTAGTGACTATACCTACTGATTACCACGTTATCTAGGCTCAGTGACGAGCCGTAGTTTCGGTCAGAATACGTATTCTTGCGTATTTTGTAACCAAACTACTTATGGGTATCAAAACCGTTTGTTTTGATACCAAACCTGTTTTCTAAACTTAGTTAAGCATGTTTTAGCATGCTTAGCTCGTCACTTTTAGTTTAGTGCTTATATAGGGTCGTAAGGTAAGCGATCTAAACAATCGCTTATAATTTCGAACCCGACCCGTTTGGTCGATCATTAGGATCCGACGAAGCACATTAGGTGACCATAGTATATAGGAAATAACCTTCCGAGGTTATACCTTATGGTCGCTTCGTTTAAGTAGTGTATGATAGGTAGTTTATATGCCTTAGGTAAATTACCAAAATACCCCTTTGATGCCAAAATTCATTTTAAACATATGTAACATAACTTTTGACATCTAAACTGATTTGACAACAATATTAGACATGTTAAGGCATATTTTACTTATCATAGGACTAGTTAGGCGATCCGAACGCGTTTTACGTGAACGACGCGTTAAAGTAGCATAAGCTACCAAAACGGGTCGTAATGGGTCGTAAGCACTTAGGCTAGGTTTCATTTAGTATGTAGGCTTTGTTAAACCATACTACATGAGTTCCCATACTCATTTGGTTTACGAGCCCTCATTCTATCCAATCCTCCGATATAAGTCCGGTTTATTAACATAGTTGCCTATATTAGGTGCCGTTTGATTCCGTGATCTCTAGCATTGCTTGGTGGTTATCTTAGGACTTCTGAGCAATCTCAAGTGAGTACATAGACCCCTCTTTTACTGTTTTCCAAACTGTTTTGGGGTGAAACACATGTGCCTACTTGTTACTTTCATGCTTTCTTGTTTTCACATCATATACCTGCTATGTTTGTTAGTACATTATAGTACATGATTTCATTACATTTCATGCTATGTATGCCCATTGTGTGCGTACTTAGTACATCGTTTTACATTACATTTCATGCTATGTATGCCCATTGTGTGCGTACTTAGTACATCGTTTTACATTACATTTCATGCTATGTATGCCCATTGTGTGCATTACTTAGTACATTGTTTACTTTACATTTCTGCTATGTATGTTAACTGATAGCATGCACATTGATTTACATGACTTTTCTGCTTCGTATGTTAACTTAGCATACTTAGTACATTGTTTTCATATGACATGTATACAACTGCTATAACATTTGGTTTGCACAAACGAGACATATATACGTTCATTAACATTAGCTACGCCGCTCGGTAGTAAGTACTGGTACCATAGGACTTGACAAATCCCATTCCTGACATCCCGGGTTTATTTGGATGTAAGGAATGACTGAATCCGAAAACATTTCTTTTGATAACCTTGACTGAAAGGGTTATCCGACTGTCTCAAGGCTTGAATGTATGCGTTAACTTACCACATAAATGTTTGTATCAATGTAACATGCATTACTTTGCAAAACATAACTTTTTGATATATTAAAAATACTTTGTTTTGTACATTTCTACATTTGGATTATGTGACAATACTTTACTTACAATACATAACATTTGTTACACATTACTTGACTACATTTGGACTTTTAAACATTTGACATGGCTTATACAAGGACTTTTGACTATTGGTTTAAACATGGACTTTATACATTGGTGGTTTGTTTAAGTGACTTAAGTAAGGAGATGTGAGTAATATGATACAAGCATGGTGGATACGCCGCTGGTACTTCCTATATATAAGTGTTTGTATTATATTACATATGATAGCGTTATTTAAATCATTCAATTTGGACTTATACATTTTGCACAAGTAACACGATTTTCACAAGACTTTGGTTTACAAACAATTTATTTTATACAACTCATTTTACTTGGTTATACATTTAACCACGCATTATTCTTTTATTTATACATATCATTCGATCTTATCGCTTTTTAAACGATTTACAAAACAAAACAATTTACAAGGTTCATGACTGACTTTTGATAAACAACTTTTTTCTAAACTTATAAGTCATGAATCCTATTTTCACAAACCTATGTATCTCACAGGCATTTTTATGCTGATGTACCTATTTTCACATGTGTTTTCAGGAGCTATTGCGTAGGATGATGATCGTGAGACTAGGGCGGACCTGTGCCTTAGAGACTAAAAATGAAGATAGACTAGTTTAATTATGTTATGAACTCTTTGTTTCCTGTTTAAGACAATATAACACTCTTGTTTAATAAATAAAATACAACTTTGAATGCCATGGTTATGAAACAATTAATTCTGTTACAACACTCCCCGACGTTTTCCGCCACGTTTTGTATGTTATACGCGGTCGGGGTGTGACAGTTCTAATAGATTAAAGAGAATAAACCATTTTTTACCATTTTTACCCATAGTATACGAGCCGTATAAGAATATACGGCCCGTATACAATCATCGTATACATTGTATACGATCGGTAAATTTGTTTTTTACTTAGAGTATATGTCACACCCCGAAATTATCAGAGCTGGCGTGACTGGACCGGTATCTTCATTGCACAGTGGAAGCAAATAAGCTAAGTCTTTTAGAAAATTGAACGCCCACTAAGTACTCGAATCTCCAATGGTTCTCCTATTCCAACCGTGCCATAGTTTTTGAAAGGTAACCTGAGAAAGAAACTTGCGAAAAAGTCAACATAAAGTTGAGCGAGTTCATAGTTTGTTTGTAAAAGATTTGAAATAAATCTTTTGAATAACCTGTTTGTGAAATAATATTGAGAAAACGAATTTAGAAATCATTTTCTTACCAAGTTATATGGAAACTTTGTATTTGTAACGCATTATGTTCATAAAAACCATGTATTTGTAAACTCTCGTATTTGTAATGTTTGTATAACCGTCAATGCCCACCCTGACTTTGACTCCATGCCCGCATAATCCTATGCTTTGAATTTGTATAAAACATGGTATGTAATTTGTATAAATCAAGTATTTCTGTAAGTATGTATGTCCCTGATATGTAGCAATAAGGAAAAAGAGATCACCAATGGGTTGCAAAGCCAATGGTATGTGTGAAATTGGTGCAGGAAGACTCAAACCTAGCAAATTTGTCTCCAGTATGAAGACATAGTCACCACTATGGGCCGCCCCGGCCTCATGGGTGTGGGCTCGCTACACCCAAATAGATCTATCACTCATGTCCCTTGGTCCTACAATGAGGATTAACGGCCTTAAGTGTTGTGGCCACCACTCACATGATCTAGTAGTAAACCCTCCTTAAGCTAATCATACCATGTATAAAATGTCTAAAGTAATTGTAACATGTATTTTACCCCAGCCTCTAAGGCTGAACCTCCCCAGCCTCTAAGACTGAACCTCCCCAGCCTCTAAGGCTGAACCTCCCTAACCTCTAAGGCTGAACCTCCCCAGCCTCTAAGGCTGAACCTCCCCAGCCTCTAAGGATGAACCTCCCCAGCCTCTAAGGCCAACTCCCCAGTCTCTCTATATTATCACCAGACGATCCATCCCTAGTCATGAAAATCATTCACTTTTCGATAATACGCATTTGTTTTGTAAAAACCGGTACATTTAGTATAACCCATTCGTAAACCATTTGAGTTCCTCGAAATCCATTCGTAATATGATTTAGAAATATGAGTTTTCGTTCGTTCAAAAGCTTTGTATGTTCTTGCACAACGTGCTTTGTCTAAAAATATGCAGTCTTTGTTCATCGAGAACTTTGTGTGTTTTCTGCAAAACGTGCATGTCTTTCCACCCCGAAAACATTTATAAAAATGTAAAACCGTAAAAAGATGGGGTTATGAACTCACCTGGATTTCCATCTGCAAAGCTAGCTAAATACGACTTCGTGGTGCCGTTTCCAAGACGTGGCTTGCTAGCGTGCATTCTACAATATTCCTAACACGGAATATCTTATAAGTTTCTAAATCAAAGCGGTAACTAGTCTACGTGTCACCGAGCTCCACCGAATCATTAGTCGAACGATTCAACGGTAAGTAGTTAACTTATCGAAAATGATTAGATCATATATGTTAAGTACCGTTTATTTTCGGTGAAAACTAATAAGTCTTGAAAAGACTTGATTCTCGAGAGATTTAAAAATGAACAGATATTTATATAAAAATATAAAAATATATCGTTATAATCGCGTTAGTCATCTCGAGAAATCGTACGTGTATGTAAAGTATATTTGCATAAATATAATGTTTACAAATTCATACGAAAGTTATAAAATAGACTCGTATCAAATATTGCGTCTTGTAAGATGATTATCAACATATATGTATATATGCCGTTTAGGCGTATAGAATAAATATTGAGAAGCTATATTTACTTAACAAAAGAATCTTCGAGTTGTGTTTGAGATAAATAGATACGCTATACCTATTTTTATAAGAGAATACGTGTTGTTCGATATTTAAAATAAATATATAAGCTATATTTATTTTTATAAAGCGAATTCGTGTCGTTGAATATTTCGAATAAATATATCCACTATATTTATTTTAGTAAAAGAATCATCGTGTCGTTGATTGTTGAAATAAATATACACTTTATTTATTTTTAAGAAAAAGGGTCGTAATATTCGTCATTTGAAACAATATAAATAATTACATTGATTTTATAAAGGTTTCGTCGAATTTTCAAGGTTTTAAAATAAATATAATAACTATATTTATTAGTTGTGAATAACATCGAATCGTCGTTTTTAGCGAGTTGTAAAGTATCGTCAAAAGACGTTATATGTTCGTATTTATTTTTCTAAAAGAGTATTCGAATCCGATAGTTTACTTTATAATAAAACGCGTTGTATATTACGGATTTTCTCGAAAAATGAGCAGAGTTTCCTCTGTCTTTGGACGCCCCGGATAACCAAGTTGTCGTTATTCTTTCAAAATTCATTCAATTTTCAACAACATTTACGTATAATCAATTTATATAAACGAAGTAAGAAAATCAATGTGTACTTTAACTATCTATTCGTCGTTTTATTTCGGTTCGAGCTCGTTTGTCACGTAAGTATTTAAAACGATATAAATATGATATTATTCACGTCGTCAAAAGTTTTACCAAAGCTCTCGCGTCGACCCTTCGAGTAGGCTGACTGATTTGACCGAGTCAACCGGTTTGACCGTGTTGACCGAGTTGATTCGAGTTTGACCGAGTCGACCCGGGCCCGTACTCTGACCCGAACACCGAAACACGAACCAAACTTGCTGAATGGACCCGCTTACACCCGGAACCGAACAGATCTATAACTTAAACTGAAATACAGCCCGAACCAAAACTTGGACCTGCTGACCCGCAACCTGAGAGACCCGAACCCGAGAATCTGAACTGAGGAGCTCGAACCAAGAACCAAATCAAAGGCAGACCTCGAACCATAACCCCTCTGTTCGATTCTGTGAACTCGAACCCGAACCCAAAATACACCATGGTTGCCATCGTCGGCCACCACCTGCGAAGTTATTAGTCACCTCGTGTCATCTTCATCATCGGTCGTCATCAACATCTTCGGAAACCTGTCGGAGACGAAGAGGCGCCGGAAATCGGAGTCAAAACTCACTGGAATTTCGCCGGAGCTCTGATTTCAATGAAACTTCACCAGTAGGTCCCCAAAGCTCCGATCTAGACATGCACGGAGTTAGAATTTCAAAAATAGTTTGCCGGAATTTTGACCGGAACTTCACCGGAGTTGAGCATGAGCTCAAACGGCTCAGAATCTTCGAAAATGGAGGTCACCATCACGTCGGGGAGGCTGGTTTTAGTGGGGGTAGGGTGTTAGGCCGAAAAAAGCATCCCCGGAACCTCGCCAGAGCACCGCCGCCTACGGCGGCTCCGCCGTCGCATCTCCGTGGTCACCGGCCGTCGCCGCCGGGATCTCACCGGCTCCACCGCTCGTCGGCTGGAGTCCGGCTCTTGATCTGCCGAGAGAGGGAGAGAGAACATAAGGGGTGTTTGTGTTTGTTGTTTGGTACATGTAGGATCGTTTTGTGACCCAAACGAGTCAATCAGAAGAGTTCTCGGTCTAATCAGAGGCGGAATTCATTGATTAGACTTTGTAACAGCATGTTTCACACTTAATTGTCTTGTTTTATTGATTTAACACGTTTACAGATCAGTAGACACGTCGGCAGCACTTCGGTACCGGAAACATGATCGTTACAAATGATTTCGCATCTAGGGTATTTATAGGCTGCTGATTTAGCTTGAACCTGCTCAAGCGAAATCAGTGATTTCGTGTGAAATGACAAGAACTAATTTCGTGCGGAATTACAATTTGTAATTTCGTGCGAAATCACCTCTCAACCTATATTTGACATTTTCTCATACTACGTGCCCTGATCTATCTGATACAATACAAGACTCGATACAAGACGAAGTCGACAGGCGTATGCACCAACAAACTCCCCCTTGGATGTTGACGAGTCTTAAGTGTCGAGTCTTCACAATCTCCAGTCTTGATCAATCTTCGGGCTCTCCAGAATTATCTGACATAGTAAGCATCCTTTATTCTCTCTTCTTTCTATCTCCAGAATCTCCATCTGACTCTTATCTCACTCTAATTCTCTTGATCAGATCTCTTAGCATCATCAACTCTTCTCCTCCTCGGATGTTGATCTACTAGCAGACTACCCCTTAAATTGTGTTGGGATCGTAGTCTGGCTCATACTTTGCTTACATGTTTACAGGTTCAGGATCGATTCCTGGCTCAACTGCCCATTTTCTACCCAAAACATAAGATTCTTAATATAACAAATTTAGAAACCCTGCTAATCACTTGATGAATTTCATTTCAAAACATCAATTATTGATATAACAATTTAATTTCTGATGACCACTTGTAAACAAAACATTTTTCTCACAACACTTCTCCCAAACCAGTTCGTCATGTTCAGCACTTGGAATTTTGAAAATCAGCTTTTCAACATCAGTTGTCTAAAATCTTTTTGAATTTTTCAAAATTTATGCTAAAACACGCTGAAAATCTTTTTGGATTTTTGAATATAAAGAAATGCAGTAAAGAAATATTTACAAACAATATTTTTGTGAGTTTGTGTAAGACGATCATATCAGTTTATGAAACAAATCACCAACACCGTTAAGCTTTAAACATTTTAAGTTCTAAACGATTCACTTAGATTGTAAGTATACTGATCCACTTAAATTTTCACACAAAGTTCAACTGTTTCGAGATACTAGATTAATGTTTTAAGCACTTAAACTTATTTGCGTGTCCCACCTCAGAATATACTCCCGTATCCAGATCCCAATATTCAGTCTTACAGGTGAATATACCACAGATGATATCTGTAAAGGGTTAAAATGCGAGGGCCGTGAGAGCTCAGGCTATTGCTTTCTTAAAATCAGAGAGAAGACGGGTTCGACTTTTGGTGTGTTCCCTTTAGAGAATCTTTTCTTCAACAGCACATGATTAGCATTTTTCAATGTTTCATCATTTTTTGTACTGAGGGAGGTGCTATGTTTCAAGCAAGTGTAAAGTATTATACGGGGACTAGGCCATTGCTTTCGCAAAATCAGAAGTCCCGGGATAATACCCCAGATATCACTGAGTATAAAGACCTAGTATATCAGAAAGAGGGACCTTTCAAACAAGATTTTAGGGGTTATCCATATATCCGAGAGATGTTCCCCACGATATAAGCAAGTTTGAAATTTAGATTTATATCTCGACACAATTTACTAAATGTGTAAAAACCTACTGGCACATCATCAGTGAGACCGTTTATCACATTTTTGACTTTTTAATTCTTTAGCATGCTGTGATAGTCCACTGATGCACTATCATTTCCTCTTTTATACAACAAAACTCTTTTTCATTTTATCATGTTTTTGCCTTTTTCAAATTTTCAAATGTTTTTGGATTTTCTGAAATTTCTTACTCCCCCTAAAATTCAAAATCATTTAAAGAAATTTTAAAACAAACTGTACAAGTAAATTTACAACTGATATCAAATCACTTCAAATCGCCATCCACTTGGCATAAACAATCAGAACTCCCCCTCACAACAAACTATTTTCCCATTATGATTTCAAAACACTTAAGTTTGTTTTAATCAAATGGTTTTTCCGGAAAATAAGTTTTGTTGATTTTCACAAACCACTTGTAGATTAGGGGATATCATCACTTTGTTTTCCAAATATTTTGAATAAAAGTTAAATCTAGTTCAACTAAATGACCTTGATCAACCACTTCTAAGTGAAAACCTTCTTCAACCACATGTAGGTTCACTTATCAAGCAAAACCACTTGCAAATCAAAATATAACAATTTCAAGAAAACTACCACTTGTAAATTTACCAATCAAACATTTTCAAGAATGATGCTGATTCCTGCTCCACTCTTACCAACCTGGAAGCTCCGGCAAGTCAGAATTTTAGTTTGAAAATGCAGTCACCCAAGCCTGACCAGCCTTGGGTGATTTTGATTCAACAGTATCCCAACCTCCTTTTGACCTGTAAAAATCTTTTGCACTTTTCACTTTCCCATCAACCATCTTTTGGAAAATATGTTTGACTTTTCCATTGAAAGCCTTTTCAGCATCAAATTCTTCTTTACCAGTAAAGAATTGATCTGAAATCTCAAATCTACCTTTTGACTTCAAGTTTTCTCTTGACAATTTTGGAAAATTCTCATCGTTCATCTCTGGAACGGAATTCTCATTCTTTCTCTCAACAAATGACTCCTCTGATTTTATGGAATCAGATTCATTGTCAGAACTACTTTCAGATTTTACAACCCATCTTTGTTTGTTCAAATCAACTTTTCTTTTGTAAAAATGTTTTGAAACATTACCAGTTTCAAAATTTGAATTTTCAAACATTTTAGATTTCTCAAGTGAATGTTTCTTTTCATCAAAATGTTTCTTAATCATTTCAGAGTTAGAAGTAACTCCCTGTTTTGTGTTGTTGGACTGTTGGCAATTCCAAGCAATATGTCCAATCTTGTGACATTTGAAACACGTTCTTCTATCAACTCTTTGAACCAAATTCTTCTTCTTTTCAGCAAGAAACTCCTGGTTTGATTGTCTCCAAAAAGGTTTCTTCTGTTCTTCTTCTAAACTTCCACCTGCAACAAATTTTGTTTTTAGTTTATAATTTTTCTCATTTTTATAATTTTCTGGTGGAATAAAACCAAGACCTTTCTTTTTGAAATTACTGTTATGATTTGATTTCTTTTGAAAACCATAACCAGAACTGTAACCTTTCTTTTTGTTCAATCTCTGTTGAACTCTTGAGGTGTAAGGTTTAGGAATTTTAGAAAGATTTTCATCTTTTATTTCAGAAATATTAATTTCTATTAGTTTGAAAACCTTTTTTATAATTTCTGGTTTAACACCTCTTATTGGAAATTCCTCATCAGAATATAATTGTCTGAATCATTCAAAGTATATGCCACTTTGATTAATCCATCATTCAAATTAGATTTTGATAACAGGAATTCTTTATTGTAAACCCTTTTAACCGGTGAACTTGGACTCTTTTCTGATGAACTCGAACTTTCAGATTTAGACTCCGACTTTGACTCTTCATCGATATCCAACACCTGATCGACCACTTTCTTTAACAACTCAGACTCATGATCAGTGTCCGACGCTGTGAATGTGACATCAATATTATCTGGTAACTCATCAATGATTTCAGACTTTAACTTGATGTTGAGAGCCTTATTTAAACGTTCTTCATTTGGTTTTCTGGGAGAATAACTATTCCAAATTGGAGGCGGACACTTGTTATACTTGACACTTTGTTCTTACCAGTATCCATATCTTCTGTCTTTTTATCTTGAAATGCTTCAAGACCTGCAACAGTAGGATAAACTCTATCAATCAAATAATCACAAGTTGTATAACTCAACAACAAACGTTTGATTCTTTCACTTTCAATCTTTTCAAGTTCCAAATCCTGCTTTAGCTTTGCACAATCTTCAATATACTCATTGATGACTTTCTGCTTTGTCATTAGAGTAGAACTCATCATTGTCATAGCAGCATCAACTTCTGTATTTGTCTTTTTCAAACCATCAACTGTTCTGTTCAAAACATCATAAGATTCCTTCACATACTTCACATCAGATAACAAATTCTCTTTCATCTCTTCCAGTTCACTAATCTTCTTGTCTTTCATCTCACAATCTTTGCAAGATTCTAAACATTTTTTACAAGGTTTAATGACCTCAACTATCTTTTCAACTTAGACAATTTTTTCTACCTCGACTATTTTCTCAACTTCGACGAGTTTTTCAACTTCAACTATTTTTTCAACTTCTACTATTTTCTCGATCTCAACAATTTTCTCTACCACTTTCTCCACTTCAACGATTTTTTCTATCACCTTCTCAATCACTGGTTCAACATTTTCTTCTTTAGCTTCCATCTTTGTCTTTTCATCAGCTATTCTTCTTATTTCCAGTTCTCTCTTCAATCTGGCAATCTTCTTCTCATTCAGCATCTGAACTTTATCTGCAAAAAACGAATTAAAACTATCAGGATCTATACCTTTTCTAGCTTTATTAAGATATTCTTCTTCATCATCAGTATCAATATCACTTCCTAAATCTGGAAAAATTTGTATTCTTTTCGGACTAGATTTGACTTTATCTTCTTCCAGAATTCTAGCAACAAGTCCTGAACCAGGTGGAATATATTTATCCCAGCTAAATCCCTCTGCAACCTTTTCATCGTCTTGGTCAAATATACCATAACAAGCTCTTTTATCTTTTTCTTCAATAGCACGTGCATGTGCAGTCTGTGGTTGTTGAGCAATCTGATGAAAAATTGATTTTTGATAATAATTGTTCTTTCCAGACTGATCTTGTTTTCCATTTGCTTCTTTGTTTTTGCACTCACGTTTAAAATGATTTTTTTCTCGACAACGGAAACATGTAACCTTTGATTTGTCAAACCCTATTGGAGATTTAGACAATTCACTAAGATCATCTCTTCCGGTGATTTGTTGAAATTTTTCAGCTCTACGAACAGCACTAGCTAAACACCACTTTACATCCATCAACTCAAGTTCTTCAGCATCAATTTGGTCATAATCCTCTTTGGTAAGCATCGGATTTCCAATTTTGCCAGCAATCAAACTTTCATATGATTCCAGCATAGCAACGAGTGATGCCATGTGTTGCTTAGTTATTTCTGGAGAAAGATTTTGACCATTTTGAATGTTCACAGTAACATTGCACTGCAAATTTGTAGAATTCTGTTTTTGAGGATTTGGTGTTGTATGATTTGGATCAAAGCTTGAATATGAAGACGAATGTCCACCACTCTGAGTTACATTACTACCTTTCGTTCCAGAACTATCAGCACTAAATCCAGTTTGGATCTTTGGGCTGGGAGTAACTTCAAATTTGTTTCCTCTATAGTATAAACTGACATCTTGTTGAGCATTTGGATTCTTCATGATTGTCGTTTTCTGGATATCCAACTCGTGCTCTTCAATCTTCTGAATAAACAGTGCTAGATTCATGTTTTCAGATTTTCTCATGTGTTTAAGGATCAACAAATAAGTTCCCCATTTCTGATGCGGTAATGCATCAGCTAGTTTATCAACCCATTCATCGTCATCTTTCTTTATTTCCAATCTTCCCATTTCCAACACAAGATGACAATATCTATCAATGGTCATTTTTATTGTTTCATGATCAAAAGCTACAAACATGTCAAATGATTTCTTAAGTAAAGCCTTTTTGTTCTTAATCATATCTGTACTTCCTTTGAACTTTTGAATCAATGCTGTCTAAATTGATTTAGCAGTACCCTCATGTTGGAGTAAAACAAAGATATCTTCTTTAATTGCTTGTTGAAGAATACTGATCATCATTTTTTCACTTGTATATTACAATTTATCACTCTCTGAAAAGTCACAAAACGCTTTTTCAAGCCCACGTTCATTTTTCGGTTTCTCATAATCTTTCTCTAAGGAACACCATGCGTCAAACTTATAAGCTTGTACCCAGTTCTCAAACCGATTTTGCCATCCTTTAAAATCTTCAATGTACATAAGCTTTGGCGGTTTCTGATAAGTTCCTGTCTCATTCTCATTGTACAATGTTTCAGCATCTATAACTGGTGCAACTGGTGTAGCAAACGCATTGTAGAATTCCTCTTCCATGATTCAGTAATATGTATCACACAGTCAACAAAGTTCAAACAACAATGAAGATTCACACAAACTGACAATTCAAACGAAATCACACCCTGAAACAAAATCAGTTTGGAGCGGAATAATGATTTCAAACGAGATTAACTTTCACACGAAATACCAACTAAAACGAAATCACTTTTTGGTGCGAAATAACTGATTTCGTATGAAATTTTCAAACGAAATTACACTCAGAAGCGAAATTAACTATTTCGAGCGAAATCAGGTAATTTCGTGTGAAATCAAGCAAGTAATTTCGCACGAAATAGTGCTGACGTCATCATTTTCGATCTGATTTTCAAACGAAATTATGAATTTTACCAATATTTGATCGAATTAAGGTCCAATTTTCTCAAGGATTCATTAAAACACTGTTTCGATTATAATGTGTGAAATTCAGTCCATTTTAACCGTGAAATTTTGTTTAATTTTGAAAAGAAGGTGTAGAAGTCAGAAATTATGGCTGTTTTGGTAAGAACTCTTCCTCCTGAGCTCTGATACCACTTGTAGGATCGTTTTGTGACCCAAACGAGTCGATCAGAAGAGTTCCGGTCTAATCAGAGGCGGAATTCATTGATTAGACTTTGTAACAGCTTGTTTCACACTTAATTGTCTTGTTTTATTGATTTAACACGTTTACAGATCAGTAGACACGTCGGCAACACTTCGGTACTAGAAACAAGATCGTTACAAATGATTTCGCATCTAGGGTATTTATAGGCTGCTGATTTCGCTTGAACCTGCTCAAGCGAAATCACTTTCAAGCGAAATCAGTGATTTCGTGTGAAATGACAAGAACTAATTTCGTGCGGAATTACAATTTGTAATTTCGTGCGAAATCACCTCTCAACCTATATTTGACATTTTCTCGTACTACGTGCCCTGATCTATCTAATACAATACAAGACTCGATACAAGACGAAGTCGACAGACGTATGCACCAACAGTACAAATGAAAGAAAATAAGGGGTGAACTCCCTTTTATACTTAGGTTTCATGTAATGGGCTTTGGGCTTGGGCCCAAGGCCCACAAGCCCAAATTTCACGTTTAAAGTGGCTCGTTAAATCCTACGAACCCGTTTTCACTCTCGCACGTCGTAATCGTAGTAATTTGTTATTTTTGGGTCAAAATAGTGTCGTTAAACGTTGTTTGCACGCCCGTTCGTCGATTACGGTAATAATCACGAAAAATTATATCGTTGCCGTCTTTAATCCGTTTTTCGATCCGGTTTCGACTGTGGTTACTAAAATTTTATTACGGAGTTAAATATAACGTAAAATGTAAGTTTCGAAGGTCCCAGGCGTCTCTGTCGTTTCTGTTTCGTTGCCGATGCGTTTCATGCTATCGTGTTTTTAGTTCATGTTTGCGTTTGAGTCGTACGGAAGCCCAATAATTTCATAAAATTAATTTCATACATTTAGAATACTCGTAGAAAATCCGTATTTGTCAGCGTTGTCAGTATTTTGTACGGCATCAGTTCGTTGTCGCTTAATATTCACCTGATTTTTCCGTAAACCACCGTTCACGCCCTGTAAAGCCGGTTAGCCGTTTCCAGGCACTCCAAAGGCCTAATTAAGTCAATCTTCGTCTAAATCACTATTTTTATCGCGTTAATCGCCTGTTAATCACGTAATTAAGGGTCGTAAACCACCGGTTGTCATAGTATATGGTCGTATAAACGGTATACGGCCCGTATACATATGGAAAAAATGGTAAAAACCTCTTTAATCTATTAGAACGATCCAATAAACGAAGAACAAAACATATTTTCAAAACACAGGTTCATACAGTGCTGTAATAGGTAGTGGTTCAGCCAAAATGACATCTAGCATTACTAACTGTTCAAGTAAGTGTCTAAAAATCTGAAAATTCAGGTTTACCTTGTTAGTTTCTCAAACAAACACTACAAAATCATCTGCTTCCTGAATCTGAATCAGAATGTTAACTCTCGTTTCTTCATCTTCATCTTCAAGAACAATGATGAACAGATGATGTCAGATAATACTTTATTTGTCGAGAAACCATACTGTCAAGAAACTAACATCTTTTTAATACTTCATCTTCATCTTCAAGAACAATGATGAACAGATGATGTTTTTTTTTCGCAGAACGTGGTGGATTGCGGTGGTTTGGGTCTAGGGTTGTCAGAGAGAGAAAAGGAGGGGAGAGAGTCTGATACAATAAGGATGTTGGGAATTAAACGCATGTACGTGACAAAACAAGGATCGTTCTAATAGATTAAAGAGAATAAAGCAAGGATGTTGGGAATTCGCATAAACATATATTTGTTTCATAACCTCCTCCTATAAATCAACCACAACTGACAAAGAGCCTGTATTAGAAACCATCCTATGTTTTTTACCAACCGAAGAGGCAGCAAGGACAGATAATACTTCATTTGTCGAGAAACCATACTGTCAAGAAACTAACATCTTTTACTCATAAACCCTTGAATCCCAACGCTTCATTTGTAACCGTAAGGATGATGCAAATTTGTACATAAAGATCTCTACACAAACTCTTCTACATCTTTTAACCAATTGTTCATCACTTAAGACCTTGAAAGATTTGTTGAAATCGAAGAAAAGAGTAACTAGCAGAAGACGTGTCAGGTTCTTCCAACAAATTGTGTATGTGCTTGTGCTGTAGAAACCGGTGATGAATTTGTGTATCTAAATCAGTTCTCTGCCTTAGATCGATCATTCCTTGTGATACATGAACGTTGTATTCTTGTCTTTCAAAAGAGTTGGTATTGAACCAAGA
This sequence comes from Helianthus tuberosus, assembly GCA_030545235.1. Classification (NCBI taxonomy): domain Eukaryota; kingdom Viridiplantae; phylum Streptophyta; class Magnoliopsida; order Asterales; family Asteraceae; genus Helianthus; species Helianthus tuberosus. The sequence continues at coordinate 98,815,448 of CM060360.1, read as the reverse complement.
ATACTTCAAACATTCTAAACCCTACCTCGAAACAAACCAACAAAATCCTGATAGTCTTCTAGCAGAACCCGACACGTCTTCTATCATGAGTCGAAACATTCACGAACCACAATGGACTCAGACTCATACTACTCACCCTCCCCTGAGGAAAAGTTTTCCCGACGACTCAAGAAAAAAGATTGTATAATAGTATACAACCATTTTTTCTTTTCCTTCAAATCCAACAATTTCTTCGTAGGCGGGTGATATAGTAATTTCTGTTGATGAAACCGAAACTGTATTTCTGTTGTTCAGTACTTCCGAGATCTGAACCAACCGAAATCCACAATTCTTGCAAGTTAAATCCACAATCAATGTATACAGGTGCAAAAGAATGGCGGGTGATATAGTAATTTTCAATAATGTAGGAAGGATTGTAGTAGTAGGACATTGGAATCAGGTTCTCAAACAAACCAACAAAATCCTGATAGTGAAAAACATCAGCAACCATTTTTTCTTTTCCTTCAATTTCGAGAACATTCTCCCTGTGTATGTGCTTGTGCTGTAGAAACCGATGATGAATTTGTGTACACAACTGAACTTTAATTGATATTGTTTTAGACAACAACAGACAATGAATGGACTGTTGGTGGATAACGCAAACAAGTTCTCCACAGTTTGTTATTCAGATCTCTATTCGGTCATCTTTCCAAACTGCAACACACGATAAGTTTAAACTTTATAGTGCGTGATTTGACCAGGAAATGATTGGAGGTGAAGGTTCAGTGCACGAAAAGTTTCTTACGAAATGTACGTGAGAAAACAAGTATGTTGGGAATTAAACGCATGTACGTGACAAAACAAGGATCGTTCTAATAGATTAAAGAGAATAAACCCTATGTGAGCATTGTAAGCCCGACCACTAGCAGAAGAACCCGACACGTCTTCTATGATGATTCGAAACATTCATGAACAACAATGGACTCACACTCATTGTTGCAAATTTGGTTTCTTCGGTACAGGCTGATGAAACCGAAGATTCAGACTCCTTACAACTCTCATCAAATGCCTCACCCTTCCTTTTATTCTATAAATATTAAATAAAGAATAACACCATGCCCGTAATCTCGCGTTGGTAGCTTCCATTTTATTACAGTCATAATGTTTTATTTTTTTCTACTTTTAGAAAGGTTTGAGCACCTCACGACTGTAAAATATCTAGTGTGATTTACACCTTAAATCCCTTAAATACTTTGAGAAAAATCAAATTTTCGTTCAATACGGGCCGTATAAGAGTATACGGCCCGTATACACGTTCGTATACATTGTATACGACCAGACAAACTTATTTACACATGGTGTATATGGGTCGTATACTATTATACGGCCCGTATGGAATAAAAAAAAACTGACAAAGTCTGCTGGCACAGATTTTGTTGTTTTTTTTTATTCTATACGGGCCGTATAACAATATACGGCCCGTATACACCATGTGTAAATAAGTTTTTTCCCATGTCTTAATATTACGACCCTTTTTTTATCAGTTTCATTGCCCTCCAATATTAGGGTTATAATGGAATTATAACTCCCCTCCCCCAAATTAACCTCTCGTATCTGCCCTTACATCTGATCGATCAAAATTAAGCTTTCAATATCAGGCTAAAAAGACACTGACCACCAACACTTCAATCTTGCTCGGAGTTTCCTCTACCAGTCGTGGTTATTATTACTTATAGTTGCTATATTTTTTAATTTTCTTCTTATGTGCCCTAATATTTGCCGTATGGATATAATCGTTTCTTTGTTAGCACCTTCAATTAGGGCACAAAGTAATTAATGTCTTGAAATCTGTATTCGATGTTATAAAGGTTTGTATTAGGTTACTATAAAGAATATCGATGCTGGATAGTTTTAATCAGATAACTAAATATAATAGTGATAAAGATGGTGTTTCTAGGGTTTTAATGTAGTGGTTACCGTATGAGAATTAAGTTAATTGTGTTGAACGATGAAGTCTTATTTGGTATTGTGAAATAAATAAACTAGAACTGTGCTGCTATAAAAAAGGAAAAAAATTAACGATGAAGTCTTATTTGGTATGATGATGATGAGATTGTTTAACTCTTGTTACTTAAAAGGTACCAACTACTTATTTGGATTGCCGAGTGCTGTAATTTATGTATATTTTTTAGGGATTTGGTGTTACAGAAGCACCACAAGTTCTTAGTTACCTTTATTTGTTGACTTTTGCCATCATTGTTGACTTGTGATAGCTGTTTTAGATTCTATTTATTCATTAACAAATTCATAGATTTCATTTGCTAGAAGTTGTTGATTAATGGTAGGGATGGGATCGGTATACTAACCGTATTCGTACTCGTATCTATACTGGTGCCGAAAATACCGGTAACGAATACCATATTGAATATTGGTACGAGTACTGGTCTATGCAGTTAATAGCGGCGCTATAGCGGTGCTATAACGGTTAGCGGACGTCTGGGTTTGTAGCGGTCCAAAGAGTGGTGGCTCATAGTGGTTCCGCTATTAGCGGCGCTATAGCCCGCTATTTGGCCGCTATTTGCCGCTATTTGGAAACCATGAAAATCCCATGAGGCGCACCTGAGGCGCAACCTTTCTTAGCGCCTCAGCCCCTCTGAGGCGCACATGCAGCAAAAACCCCATGAGGCGCGCCCCAGACTCGTTTTTTGGCCGTTTCGCCTCGATGCGCGCCTTGAGGCGCACGCCTCAAGCGTTTTTTAAAACCATGGTCACTTGTGTCATAAGGAATACAAATGGAGGGGGTTTCATCTAGGAGTTTATGCCTCAAGTCCCTTTTAATATGGCCACACATGTTTCTATATTTGGATGTCTCTTCATTTTTGCTCTTGTAAAGTGAGTGTCAGATCAACGTGTATTAAAACCCTACATGACTTTGGTTTTGATATTTATTGCTATTTAAACAAAATGAAATAAAACCATATCAAATACAAAATTTTAACAATTCAACTAAACTAGTACTGTTAGGACTAGATAAAAATATATGTTTACTGCTAAGTGCTGACCATGGTTTTCATTTGTATTTGCAAATTTTGTCTAAAATGGATTTGGGGGTGAGGCGATTAGGTTCGCTGCTGATGGTGTTGCGATTAGGGTTCGTTTTGATTAGGGCACGAACAAATGGTGTTAAGTTAAACAGATTTTTTTAATTAAAAAATAAATGGTGACTTGGATGGTGACTGGGATGACATGTGGGATAAAACTAACAATGGTTAGTTTTAAGTTAACTGGGACCATTGGGAAAATATTTATTATTATGTACCAAGAGTAAATGTGAGATTATTATGTACAAGTTTGTAAAGGTGGGATTATTAAAACCAATTTTCTTAGTTTTTCTATAAAAATGTTAGCTTGCTAGTCTAAAACTTTATTAATTTTTTTGTAAAATTATTTTTTGCACTATTATGACTAGAGTTTAATAAATATTTGTTGAAAACTAAAATCCAGGTCGGTGATGAAGTTTTATTCAAAAGCATTCTAAACTCTACCGAGACTGTAGCAAGAGGAAGGGTCTAGAGCTTGGACCCAAATGATCTAGTTGGTGGTATAGAGATTGGACCCGAATGGTGTGAGGTAAACGTTCAAGTAGAGATGCACAAAATAACCGGTTAATTAACCGTAACCGGTTATTAACCAAAACCGTAACCGGTTAATAACCGATTTAGGAATAACCGGTTAGTGGTTATTTTTAACCGTAGGTTAGTAACCGGTTATAAGTGTTTAGTATAATAACCGGTTATTAATCGGTTTTTTTAAACCGGTTTTTTAACCGATAGACTGGTTAACCGAAAAAATAACCGAAAAATTCAAAAAAAAGGCAAAAAAACCGGTTAATAACCGAAAATAACCGGTTAATTAACCGAACCGGTTAAAATAATTAACCGGACCAGTTAAAAAAATAACCGGTTAAAGTAATAACCGGTTAAAGCATTAACCGGTTAAAGTCAAAAAGTCAAATTAACCGGTATAACTGGTTAACCGAACCGGTTATTAAAATTAACCGGTTTGTACACCTCTACGTTCAAGTACCAATAAAAAATATGAAAACTTGGTAAGACCATATTGTTTATTTTCTACAATTCAAGATTGTATTGGTGCATCCATCGCATGGCCCTATCCATTTATCTCGGTATGTATTTGTTAAACTTGTGATACAAATAATTTTAATATCATGGAACTTAATGCTTATATATGGATGGTTTATTTGTAGGTAGTCCATGAGGATTGAGGACGCATGATGACTCAAGATTTTATGCTTCTTATTTCTTTAACTGCTTTTAATTTCTTTGTTAAATGTTAAGACTTTATGTTATATAATGTTATAACTTATTTATGGTTAGTGTTTTTATTATGATCATGCTTATTTGAAATATAATGAAGTGTTATTTCTTTCATTAGTTAATGTTATACAATAAATATTAGGATGCTATATGTTGATGGTCTGTTTATAAAATTAGTTTTATAATCTTATTTGGGATATTAGGACCATTTTTTTGATATTAAAGTAACTATAACGTTACATCATAAGGGTCCTAAAAATTAATTTTTAAGGACGCTTGTATGTGTATCAAAAGATTAAAAGTAGGTAATCACATATTAGAACATTGTAAAAGTGTCCTAATATGTTCTTTTTAAGACGTTATTTAAGTTGTCTATAGACATTTTATGCGATCATAAAATTGGTTTCATAATCTTATTTGGTATATTAGTACCTTTTTCTTGGTACTCAATTAGCCATAATGTTACATTATAAGGGTTATATCAATTATTTTCTAAGGACGCTTGTAAGTGTATCAAAAGATTAAAAGTATGTAAGCACATGTTAGAACATCGTAAAAGTGTCCTAATATGTTTTTATTAGGACACTATTTTGGTTGTTCAAAAACATATTACGCGACCATAAAATTGGTTTCATAATCTTATTTGAGATGTTAGGACACTTTTTTTAGTTCCGTGACTTATTACGACCGCTTTACATGAAACACTTTTACCGTTTGTCCTATTAAATGAAATGTCCTATAAAATAGCATTTTAGGACGCTTTTGCGTGTACTAAAAACCCAGTTTTCTTGTAGTGCGTATTCATGACGCACAACAAGAAGCTGATGTGTGTGGGTGTGTATATAATTTATAGTTATATTTTTAGCCCTTTTTACACTTTAGTCAAGTTTTAAATTTATAAAACACAATATTTTACTAACACTAAACACACATATGGGCAAGTGCACCCATCGTGAGCGTAGTATAGCGTCGGTAAGATACCGAGGTCATCCAAGGACACAAGAGCTTTTAGTACCGGTTTATCCTCAACATCTAATCAAATCAAAACTTTAGAAAAAAAGGTTTTAAACTAGAAAATAAAAACTAAAAAATGCTGAAAAATAAATATAAAAGTAAAAACAGATAGACAAGATGAATCACTTGGATCTGACTCGCCTTTAGTGTAACCTTTGATTATTTTCGCACTTTTGCACTTTTTAAGAGATTATCTTAGTTTTTGTAGTAGGCCCCTCTTTTGAAGGTGGCGTTACCCTCAACCCAGTAGTTTGAGTCAGCAAGGATACAATCCTAAAGGGTTGGATTATTGAGAGATAATTAATTAAGTTATTAATGCGCAATGTGGTAGGCCCCTCTTTTGAAGGTGACGTTACCCTCGGCTAAGTAGTCTGAGTCAGCAGGGATAGAGTCCTAAGTAGCCGGGTTAAAGTTTTAATAGTAGTTTACATATGAGGGGGTCAAGGAGTTTGGACCCCCGCCATCCAATACCAGTGGGTATTGAAGGAGGTCCTACTAAACTTGACCCAGGTCCTTGCAGGATCTATACACTAAACAAGGCAAGACGCTTACCAAACCATTCCCTTAACCTCCGAACAGGTAGCCAACATATCTCCATATAGACCGTGGAGATATGAATGGTGTAAATCTTTTATTTTATATAGACAGTAAAATAACGTCAAGACACCACGGACAAATGATAAGGAAGATTCACCTTCAACATAAGAAACTAGTTATTAAAGTCATTAATACATAACCAAATAAAAAGAGCGAAAAGATTAAAAATAAAAAGTATTACACTAAATGCTTGTCTTCACCAAGTGATGTAAGAGACTTAGGCAAACATGGCGTTTGATTTTCAAGAACTCTTACGATCAATCTTGGATCCCGAGACTACTCACACACTCTATGATGGATGATGGTGGTGGATGTGGGTTGTGATGGTGGTGGTGGGTGGGTGAAGTGTGAGAGAGGTGGTTTGCCAAGGGATGCCTTTGAAGTGAACCAAGCACCCCTATTTATAGCCTGCACAGAAGCCTGGACACGGTCCCGTGTCCACCCTTTTTCTCTTTATTCATTAATTGCAGTTTGTCTGCATTAGTTGACCACCCCCCCCCCCCCCCCCCCGTGTCCGCTGGGCACGGCCCCGTGTGTAGAAGCGTATATGTACTATCAAGATTTTGCAAGATTCTGCGAATCTTAGCGTTGACCACGGCCCCGTGTTGAGCTGGGCACGCCCCCGTTTCGGGAATAGAAGCTTCTACAACTTTGTCTTTTCTGCAGACACCTGAACACGCCCCCGTGTCCGTTGGGCACGGGGCCGTGTCAGCTGGGCACGCCCCGTGTTGAGCTGGGCACAGCCCCGTGTTCAGCTGGGCACAGCCCCATGCTCAGCTTTCTTCTTGTTTTTTGCTTTGGGAGATGCTGTCGAGGGGTCGGGCATGCCACGTTCATTCCTTTTCTTGTGTTATTATTATATTTGGCTGCATTTTTGCTTCTTTTGTTCATTTAAGCTCATTTAACCCTGAAAATACAAAAGGAAGACAAAAGCACACTTTTTCCAACATTAGTACTAAAAAGGGGATTAGTTTTATGTCTCATTTGATGTAATTTATATGTTGCATTTTGTACACATCAAAGCCCTCAAGGAGGAAAACCTTTAAGCTGAATATCTCCGAGGTATGGAGAAACAATTGGTGCCAAACAAAGAGGGAACCTTATACTTGACGGGATGCATTTGGGTTTCGCTCTATGGCGGTATTTGAGTGATAATCTTTGATGAAGCTCACAAGTCGAGATACTCTATCCACCCAGGATCGGACAAAATGTATCAAGACTTGAAAGAGTATTATTAGTAGCCAAAACTCAAAAGCGATGTTGCTGCTTACATTGGGAAGTGCCTAACCTATGCAAAGGTCAAGGCCGAATATCAGAAACCATCAGGTCTACTGCAACAACCTGAAATTCCCGTGTGGAAGTGGGAGCAAATTTCGATGGACTTTATAACGAAGTTGCCCAAGACCCCTAGAGGGCATGACATGATATGGGTAATAGTTGACCGATGAACCAAATCTGCACACTTCCTGCCAATTCGAGAGAAAGATAGCACAAGAAAGCTTGCTGAGCTGTATCTTAAGGAAATTGTGGCACGTCATGGAGTGTCTGTTTCGATTATTTCAGACAGAGATGGAGGTTTTGTATCAAGGATCTGGCAATCCTTCCAAGAGGCCTTTAGATCACAGTTGGATCTAAGCACGGCCTTCCATCCACAAACAGATGGCCAGAGCGAACGGACCATACAAACTCTTGAAGACATGCTTCGCGCATGTGTGATGGATTTAGGCGGTAGCTAGGATACTCATCTACCCTTAGTTGAGTTCTCCTATAATAACAGTTACCATAAGAGCATAAAAGCCGCACCGTTTGAAGCTCTATATGGCCACAAGTGTCGCTCACCGTTGTGTTGGGCGGAAGCCGGAGATAAATAATTGATTGGTCCGGAACTTGTTCAAGAATAGACTGACAAAATCATGCAGATCCGAGACCGTATCAAGGCGGCTCATGATCGAAAAAAGAGCTACGACGATTGTAGACGAAAACCTTTAGCCTTTGAGGTGGGAGACAAAGTGTTGTTGAAGGTCTCACCTTGGAAAGGTGTAGCAAGGTTCGGGAAACGAGGAAAGTTGAATCCACGGTACATTGGGCCGTTCAAGATCTTAGAAAAGATTGGTAGCGTAGCGTACAAACTGGAGTTACCGAAGGAATTAAATGGTGTACAAGATACATTCCATGTGTCAAACCTCAAAAAGTGTCCAACCTAGGAAACAGTTATCATCCCTACAGATGAGGTGCACATCGACGACAAACTCCGATTTACAGAAGAGACTGTTGAGGTAATGGATTGGAAGATCCAGAAAACAAGGAAGAGTCACATTAAACTTGTTAAAGTACGTTGGAACTCTAGACACGGGCCTGAGTACACATGGGAACACGAAGACCAGTTTAAAGCCAAGTACCCCACCTATTCGAGAAAGCTCCTACGAGACATAACTCAGCTTGAATTCCGGGACAAAATTCTTTTACGGGGGGAGACTGTGACAACTGGCACAAAACCGGTAATTTCCATACTATTTAATTATTATTTATTATCTGGAATTATGTGCTTAAACGTCAACATTATGTGATTACTTGCTTTACATATGAATTCATGCATGTTTTATACTTCAAATATTGCATTGTGCATTACATTAAGTGTTGCGTTAGAAAGACTAGTAAACTCACCGGTAAGACACGTTGTGTCAGCCTTTCCGCAGAAAGTAGTCAGACAGTAGATTTAGGGCCTAGGAATAGGTCCAACATCAAAAACACATTAGAACCCAAGTGTGGATACAAGGGTTAACGTATACACTTTCTGGAAGATAAAATAAGCACTAAAAGACACCCGAAACTCACCTTAAATGCTGAATTCTATAGAATTCAACAATAATTCAGCAATTTAACACTTAAATTGTCACACCCCCAAATTACCACCTAGGGCATGTCCCTAATGGATGTGCAACGATCCAACAAAGAGCCACCAATCATATCAAACACAATTAATAATGTATTGAAATACTCAATTGAAAGAAATGTATTGTTTGTAAATTAAACCAAAACCAAAGTATTGAGCGGAAGCATAAACGTATAAGTGTGTAAATGTATCAAAACCAATTCAATGTAATTGTTTATCATGACCACAACCACTCCAGCAACATCAGACAGCAAGTTCCCAAGTTCCTTCAATGATTACCTACAAGCATGTAAACAAGTGTGTCAGACTACGCTGGTGAGTTCAAGGTTTGTGTTTGTTTACCAAGTTGTATTACCAATCATGTGAGTAAAACAGTTTACAAAAAGATATGTTGTTTGTTGTTATGATGTTTGATGTTTCGATGTTGTTATTACTCGATTACCGAATGGCCATATGATATGTGATTGCCAACCCCAATGCCTCTATCAAAGCATTGGTCATGTTTTAAGGTAATTAGTTCACGCCCGTTCTCCTCGAACGTCGTGAGGGTGCCAAACCTAATAGCGCTATCAACTAATAACCCCCGTTGCCCTACAAGCAACGTGCTGGTAGATATTGTGGTCTTACAATGATAGAAAACTGAGTACGATAACCAACATCCCGTTACACATGCATTCCTCCTCGGAACGTTACCCGTTATCCCTTCCCTGGGATCCATGCTTGAGAAAGAGCAATGAACTCACCTTAGGTTTGCTCGGTTAGACAAGTTACTCGTTAAATAAGTTCAATACTCACGACCTAGAAGAGTGTTTGGTAATGATCAGTTTTACAGTTTGTTTACACATAGATCACATCAGTGGTTGTCACGTATGGCACGTATAACAGTTAAGCAACAATTCAAGCAAGAACAATGATTATTCAAACAGTTGATCCAATAGTACATAGTATCGAGTAGCCCAATCAAGTTACAAGGTCCGATCCAATCAACAATCCCAATCCGGTTATCTAACCCTAACCGGATTGCCCTTAACACTATTGAACCGATCCGAATGGCCCAAGTCCATCCGGTTAATATATAGTCCCATCCGGTTCGTCATGTATTCAACCCCCCCCCCTCCGGATCATATTACTGATCCGGATTAACATCTCATCCGGACCGATCTATAACCCACTAATCGTGTTAAACCAAATATACCAGCAACCCATTAACTAGCAATTGATTATGAACACGAACACTTCACGTGTTGTGCACTGACACAAACCACCACTCAAACCAAGCATTCAGCTTTTAATTAATTGTATTTGAATTTCATTGGACCTCCAATACCCTCTCACATGGGCCGATTATGACACTGCTAACATCACATGTTCCTTACATAAATTTTAATGCAAACTTGAACCATGTAATAAGTGCTATTATATGATAGGACCAAAACCAATTAGTGCTTATCAAAGTGGCTTCTTGAATTGTCTTTTGTGCTCACATGGGCCATCAAAGCAATCAATGATTACATGATCTAACAACAACATATGTGATTGCAACTAAACAGTAATATCATGTGATCTTTAATTCAGCATTGACATGCACATATATTATATTTGCAAATATAGCCATCGCATACAACAGACTCGAAGAGTGCGAAGTAATGGTTCGATGATCACACATATCAAGAGATTCACGTGACAAGGGATGAGCACATCATCGATCATATATTACTACACGCATATATACAAAAAGAATGGAATTTATTATGATCACAAAAGTCAAACAGTTTTACATATCAAACCCCAATTATTTACTAGCAACTAATTACCATATAACATCACATAATCCAACTGTTACATCAAACTTCATCAGCCATCATCGGAAATCGAACATTCAAACTCACAAGCCTTAATATTTTTACTAATCATTTAAATCAGATTCATGCACATCCACCTTCTATAGATCATACATATACAACCAAGTTCGCACATAACAATATCAAACAATTAAGAACTAACATAAGTTCGAATCTACTAACCAGGGACTCTACTGAATAATATGATGCCTTGATGGATGCCTCGATGATAGGGATCCACTGCCATTGTTTGAAGAGGGGATAGGGCACTAGGGTTTGCAAGAAGTTGGGAAACCTTATACTTAATGCACGTAAATAATGTGGAGAGGGGGTGGGCTCAGTTTGGGCCTGAGGTAACACAAGGAGCAACACATACAACCTGTTATGTGCGCACACCATGGTCGGCCCAAGTTTCATTTATGTGGGCTTAAAGTAGAATAAGCGGGGTGTGGCCTCCGGCCCAAAGTGTGTGTGTGTTAAGTGAGTTTTGCGGCACAACCCATTTGGTTCTCTAAATTAATTGAATGACACACAAACGCGTTTAACAATTTCGTGTATAGCTAGTCAGTTAAACACACGCAATCATTTAGTGGTGCACGAGATGGGCAGATAAACATAGAGACACACGCTAAAAGTTGTGGGATTTCAAGCAATGCTAACCTTAATTATCCGGGTTGTCACATCATCCCCAACTTGAAAGAATTTTCATCCCGAAAATTTAGCACGTAGTTATTAAGGAAGCTAGTTAGGTTGCGTGGTTTCTTGGTTTTCCTGGGGATTGTCACATCATTCCCCCGTTGGTTTGGAATTTCGTCCCGAAATTCCGGAGTAGCTTCAGCCTCAGTAGTGGTTTCATTGTTCTCGAACAACTGGGGATATTTGTGTTTCATTTGTTCTTCTCGTTCCCAGGCAAACTCTGGGCCACGACGGGAGTTCCAACGAACTCGAACAATAGGTATCCTGGTGCGTTAGAGAATCTTGTCCTCCCGATCCAAGATTTCCACTGGTTCTTCGACAAATCGCAACTGATCGTCGATTTTGGACTCCTTGAAAGGAACTATGAGGGTTTCATCTAACAGACACTTCTTCGGATTCGACACATGGAATACGTTGCGAACTCCACTGAGTTCTTCGGGTAGATTAAATCTGTAGGCCACCTTGCCGACTCTCTCCGTGATTTCGAAAGGTCCAACATGTCGCGGTTTAAGTTTGCCTCGTTTATCAAAATGAACTACACATTTCCAAGGCGAGACTTTAAGTAGTACTCGATCCCCAACCTGGAACTCGAGTGGTTCCCTGCGCTTATCAGCGTAGCTTATCTGACGGTCACGAGCTGCCGCCATTCGTTGTCGTATCAGAGCAACCTTCTCTGTTGTGTATACGACGAGTTCTAGGCCAGCGATTTGGCTGTTGCCAACCTCTGCTCAACAAAGAGGTGATCGGCACTTCCGTCCGTACAATGCCTCGAACGGAGCAGCCCGGATGCTGGTGTAATATCTGTTGTTATACGAAAACTCCACTAAAGGGAGGTGTCTTTCCCAGCCGTTGCCAAAGTCGATTACACATGCTCGAAGCATGTCTTCAAGAGTTTGGATTGTGCGTTCAGTTTGCCCATCCGTCTGTGGATGATATGCCATGCTCATGTATAGACGTGAGCCAAGGGTGTCGTGTATTGCCTGACATAAATCAAGTATATATCAGAGTCAGAAATAACAGGAGTTGGCACCTTGTGCCTAAAAATCCGCCTCTCTCAGAGGAATATTCACAAGCTGTGAAGACTCGTCAGTTCAAAAAGGTGTGCTGGCTACATGAGGCGATCCACGATCACCCAGGTGATATTGTTTCCGCTATGAGTTTTGGTAAACCAGTGGCAAACTCCATGGCCGTTCGTTCCAATCTTCAAGCAAGTGTGTTCTGATTACTAACACGAATCAGAAGGTTTCTGATGCTCCCCCTTGACTTTCGCACAAGTCAAACGTCGTTCACATGCTTCGTTGTGTAGGCCTTCGAGCCCAGTTGCCAGTACAAGATCCTCCGATCCTAACATATTCCATCAAATCCAGATGACCCGCATATCGGGGCTGGTGGGCCTCGCTCAACACAAGTTCCCTCGGATTGCTGTACAGTAGAATCCATATTTTGTTCCCTGAAGCAGCGAGTACCGTCCATCTTGCCAAAAGTTGCTCCTCCATGCCCCACATGAACCCAACTCGAAAACCCTCATCCTTCAGCACTTCAGTTTGAACAGGGTGAATCTGACTGGGTAGGCTAGAATTGATGTTGAGCTGCACGCTCATACGCGTTTAGGTTCCATAGTCGTAATCGCTCAAGAGTTCCATCCAGCGATGCCATTAACTGATTTAACTCTCTCGTAACCAGGGTACACGAGAGGCCCTTGTGATCGGTCTAAGCAGTACATTCGGTACCGCCCAAGTACTGCCTCCCACTTAAATCCAACGACCACGGTTTCCATCGCAGATTGTTTTTCGTGCAGTTCCTCTTCGTAACACCATTACGTAAGTCATCACTCTCTCATGTTGCATCGGCGTGTAACTGGGACTCTGATTCGAACAATCATGGTATACCGCCAAATCAACGGTTCCCTCGGATAGAAGTGATGCTCATTGCATTGCAGGGTTGGGTTTCAAAAGCTGAAAAGACGTCCTCCTGTTTTTGTCTTCCACGAACACAGCACTCTGCTATGCTAAAGAGATTTATGCTGCGCGATCTTCGAAAATCCTGTGATGAATCTGCGATAGCATCTAATGAGACCAAGAAATTGCTGCATCCTCGAAGGGATCTTTGGTACAGAACATATCTAACGAAATGGGTCTTTAGCGAGATCCACGTGTATTCCCACTTCGTTGATCATATGACCAAAAGGTATCTCTCGAATCCAGAAGTTAAATTTAACAAGACTTCGCACGGAGTGACTCCTCCCTCAAGAGCTCTAAAATAAGATACAAATGCCGCCCATGATGTTCCTTCCTCTTGGAAATGATCCAGAACGTCATCCATAAATGCGGTCGATTCATGTGGTCCATAAAGTTGCTGGTGTGTTGATTAATTCAATGGTCATGGTGTACAAAGTCGCAATGGCCGTATTGCGTTCGATATGCCGTTTTAGGAACATTCTTCTCTTGGTCTTCCGTCAATACATGGTCGAGGCAAACAGTTCTTGATTGTCACCTTGCTGAGTTCTGGATAATCAGTACACATACGAAAAGGTTTTATCTTCCCGAATATAGTTGGGGCTCCCCAAAGCGAACAAAAACTATGTCCAATAAAACTCATGTCCAACAGTTCCTGTAGATAGTCCTTGCAACCCTCCTGGTGCAAGACGGTATGTATCACGAGTAATCAGAGCTGCCCCTGTCGTGAGATCAAACTGAGATTCTGCCTAACAGTGGTGGAAGTAAATCTGAAAGCTCCTTGGGTAGCACACTGAGAAGAATCACGGATATTTGGTGGATCCTCGATCCTCTTTTCATTAGCCTCAACATCCGTAACGGTTGCTAACGTAGCGGGGTGATCCCTCCGTAGACACTTCTGGGCCTTCATAGTTTGTCTGCATTAGTTGACCACGCCCCCGTGTCCGCTGGGCACGACCCCGTGTGCAGAAGCGTATCTGTACTATTAAGATTTTGCAAGATTCTGCGAATCTTAGCGTTGACCACGGCCCCGTGTTGAGTTGGGCACGCCCCCGTTTCGGGAATAGAAGCTTCTACAACTTTGTCTTTTCTGCAGACACCTGAACACGCCCCCGTGTCCGTTGGGCACGGGGCCGTGTCAGCTGGGCACGCCCCGTGTTGAGCTGGGCACAGCCCCATGTTCAGCTGGGCACAGCCCCATGCTCAGCTTTCTTCTTGTTTTTTGCTTTGGGAGATGCTGTCGAGGGGTCGGGCATGCCACGTTCATTCCTTTTCTTGTGTTATTATTATATTTGGCTGCATTTTTGCTTCTTTTGTTCATTTAAGCTCATTTAACCCTGAAAATACAAAAGGAAGACAAAAACACACTTTTTCCAACATTAGTACTAAAAAGGGGATTAGTTTTATGTCTCATTTGATGTAATTTATATGTTGCATTTTGTACACATCAAAGCCCTCAAGGAGGAAAACCTTTAAGCTGAATATCTCCGAGGTATGGAGAAACAATTGGTGCCAAACAAAGAGGGAACCTTATACTTGACGGGATGCATTTGGGTTTCGCTCTATGGCGGTATTTGAGTGATAATCTTTGATGAAGCTCACAAGTCGAGATACTCTATCCACCCAGGATCGGACAAAATGTATCAAGACTTGAAAGAGTATTATTAGTAGCCAAAACTCAAAAGCGATGTTGCTGCTTACGTTGGGAAGTGCCTAACCTATGCAAAGGTCAAGGCCGAATATCAAAAACCATCAGGTCTACTGCAACAACCTGAAATTCCCGTGTGGAAGTGGGAGCAAATTTCGATGGAATTTATAACGAAGTTGCCCAAGACCCCTAGAGGGCATGACATGATATGGGTAATAGTTGACCGATGAACCAAATCTGCACACTTCCTGCCAATTCGAGAGAAAGATAGCACAAGAAAGCTTGCTGAGCTGTATCTTAAGGAAATTGTGGCACGTCATGGAGTGTCTGTTTTGATTATTTCAGACAGAGATGGAGGTTTTGTATCAAGGATCTGGCAATCCTTCCAAGAGGCCTTTAGATCACAGTTGGATCTAAGCACGACCTTCCATCCACAAACAGATGGCCAGAGCGAACGGACCATACAAACTCTTGAAGACATGCTTCGCGCATGTGTGATGGATTTAGGCGGTAGCTAGGATACTAATCTACCCTTAGTTGAGTTCTCCTATAATAACAGTTACCATACGAGCATAAAAGCCGCACCGTTTGAAGCTCTATATGGCCACAAGTGTCGCTCACCGTTGTGTTGGGCGGAAGCCGGAGATAAATAATTGATTGGTCCGGAACTTGTTCAAGAAACGACTGACAAAATCATGCAGATCCGAGACTGTATCAAGGCGGCTCATGATCGAAAAAAGAGCTACGACGATTGTAGACGAAAACCTTTAGCCTTTGAGGTGGGAGACAAAGTGTTGTTGAAGGTCTCACCTTGGAAAGGTGTAGCAAGGTTCGGGAAATGAGGAAAGTTGAATCCACGGTACATTGGGCCGTTCAAGATCTTAGAAAAGATTGGTAGCGTAGCGTACAAACTGGAGTTACCGAAGGAATTAAATGGTGTACAAGATACATTCCATGTGCCAAACCTCAAAAAGTGTCCAACCTAGGAAACAGTTGTCATCCCTACAGATGAGGTGCACATCGACGACAAACTCCGATTTACAGAAGAGACTGTTGAGGTAATGGATTGGAAGATCCAGAAAACAAGGAAGAGTCACATTAAACTTGTTAAAGTACGTTGGAACTCTAGACACGGGCCTGAGTACACATGGGAACACGAAGACCAGTTTAAAGCCAAGTACCCCACCTATTCGAGAAAGCTCCTACGAGACATAACTCAGCTTGAATTCCGGGACGAAATTCTTTTAACGGGGGGAGACTGTGACAACTGGCACAAAACCGGTAATTTCCATACTATTTAATTATTATTTATTATCTGGAATTATGTGCTTAAACGTCAACATTATGTGATTACTTGCTTTACATATGAATTCATGCATGTTTTATACTTCAAATATTGCATTGTGCATTACATTAAGTGTTGCGTTAGAAAGACTAGTAAACTCACCGGTAAGACACGCTGTGTCAGCCTTTCCGCAGAAAGTAGTCATACAGTAGATTTAGGGCCTAGGAATAGGTCCAACATCAAAAACACATTAGAACCCAAGTGTGGATACAAGGGTTAACGTATACACTTTCTGGAAGATAAAATAAGCACTAAAAGACACCCGAAACTCACCTTAAATGCTGAATTCTATAGAATTCAACAATAATTCAGCAATTTAACACTTAAATACTTTGCAAATTGATGTTTGTGTGTCCAGAATGACTAGTAAAGTGTTGGGAATTAAAACTGTCATAAAAGGTGCTTCATATCTAGTAAAACTGCGTAATTTAGCACTTTAATGAACCGATAACCGAACAAATAACCGGACACTACCCAAAACATCAAAACTAGACTAGAAACATTGTTTTTTATGATATAGAGCTAGTACTAATGATAAAACACCTTAAAAATCATAAAAACACCTAAACACACTTTATAGTTCAAATAACCTTCTAACTTACATTATTAACCTCCAACTTCCAATTTTTACACATTACCCCCCCCCCCCTTATCTTGACCGGCCCCAAGTGGCCCCACCATCTTTTCCCCATTAAAATATTAAGATGTGCACTAGATATGGGACATGAAACCTTGTGGGTAAAAGTGTGTTGGTGGATATAAGAAACATGAACTAAAGGGTTGAAGAACACATTATCATTTCTACATTTTCAAAACTCTCTCCTTCCTCCCTCCACTCCCAACTCTCGACCACACTTACACACACACACATCCACCATTTTCTTCATCATTCAAGACAATCCAAGGTGATACAAAGGTGTAAGAAGATGATCTAAGAAGGCTTGAAGCAAAAGAAGTGGAAGGACCTTCACTAGGAGCTTTTATCCACCTATCTTCTTCATTTTTCATCTTCATCTTCTTTGTGCACTTCCCTAGCCAATAGAGCTAGTAGTAAGCCTTCTAAACACTATTTTACTTCATATTAGTGTTATGTACAAGTTACACCATCTAAGAAACTAAACTGTAAAAGATGAAGATGTAAAGATCTAACATAATCTAAAGGAAAACAAATGATTTTAGTGATGTTTGATGTATATGATGAAGTTGCTGCTATTGAATCTTGTGTTTATGTTTAGATCTATCATGTTAAAGCTTGTTAGAAGCTTAGATCTAACAAGTTTAAGCATGGATCTTGAAAGATCCATGTTTAAACTTGAAGATGAACTTGTGAAACCTTTATGTAACATGAAAAATCATTTTTAAAGCATGATCTTGTGTTCTTGAATAACTAAGTTTATGTAAAACTAACTTTTGAAACTAAACTCCATGAAAAGTTTGTTAAAGGTTCATCAAGAAGCTTGTTTATGAAAGATTCAAGTATGTTAAGTATGGATCTTGAAAGATCTATGATGAACATGATTTTAAACATCAAGATCTTTTAAATGAGCATAAGAATGGTTTTAGAACATGATTTTCAAGACTTTGAAACCCTAAAACTCATGGATGCTTTAGTTAGTTAGTTAAAGTTTCATAAAAAGTTGGTTAAAATTTACAAGAACATTTGTTTTTTAAAGATCCTTGTATGTGAAGTGTAGATCTAAAAGACTACATATTTTTAACAAAAATCAAGTTCATCATAAGATTTTAAATGATATAATTAGTGTATGTTACTTGTGAAAATTGTTGGAAATTTGTTTTGGTGATGAAAAGAAAATAAACATATGCTTTGAAAACATGGGAAACCTCCATTTTGACACTTAGAAAAATATTAGTTTTGGTGAAACTTATTCCCCAAAAATCCACCTAAAAATATTTACCAAGGTTTCCTAATTTTTGTACAAGATTATAAGCTAAGAAATAAGGATTTCTCCAAGTTAATCAATATTAAGTATGTATATTTTTAGGGAAAATATATATATTTAGTGATCACCAAATTTTGTGCTAAGTGTATACTATGTGTATTATATATAGTAGTGTATTAGGATCACGAAAATACACTAAATACTCCCAAGGAGTATCACCAACAAAATACACATGAAAATACATAACAAATACCTATGAATATTCATAGAAAAAAAGTAACCTATGAAAGGGTATATGGACAAATACAAGAAAGTATATTTGTATAAATATATTCCTTAACAAATTTTCGGACTTGGACAATTTATGGACAATTTTGGACTTAAATATATATTTGGACAAATATATATAACTTTTCCCAAGTAGTAAGAATGATACAAAAATCGGAAAATAACAAGAATAAATATATATATTTTACAAGATAACAAAATATATATATTTCACACAAGTCTTAAAAATTATATTATTTTTAAGAAATATAATTCCGGAAAGTATTAAAAATCAAAGTATTGATTTTAGGCAAATAATGTAAAATACACAAGTATTTACATAAAAATACAAGTATATTTTTCTAAGTATACTTGCACAAAAATAATATTGAAAATATTATTTAACGAAATACTTATATTTATTTTCAAAAAAATAATATAAGTAACATATTTTGAATAAGTTAAAAATATAGTTTATTTTTAACACTTATTGATCTTCACCGATCACATAAACAAATATATACTTTTGGGAAGTAAAATATATATTTACAAAAGAACAATACAACTTCAAGATACAAGGACATGACGAACGGGCGAGACCAGACAAACAAGGGCACGACCCTCACACATGATGAACATACACAAGACAAATACATAAACCTAAGATGGTGACTTGTATATGGAATGTTACAAGTCTAGTGACTAACGTACATAGAACACATATAGGTCATGATGCTTACGAACACAGCCGATGAAGTTTACGATGCAATATACGCAAAACTGTGAGTTCATGTCCCCACTTTTAAACATTTTCTTGTTTTCTAAACTTTGGGAAAATACATGTACTGTGGTATGTAAAAACGAAACTAAGGAATGATACTATAGATCATGTCACGAATAGGGTGTCATAAGCACCATTAATCAACGTAATACCTAGACCGCAGAACAAAATGTTAGATCTAATGGATTTCAGACAGCCACACTCTTGGCCACATTTTTACCGAGAGTGCGTTTGTGGCTCTAGTCATGAACTGACAAGTAAAATGCCTATGGTTTGGATGCTTCCTATGTCTCTACACATGTTAATGGCCTTGCAAACCATTAGCAATCTCGATTTCCTTACATTTACATAATACTTTTTCAAGTACAATTACATACCATGATTGTTACAACGAATACTTAAATGTTTTACACAAAACTTGGATTCAAAAAAGCATAGGCTTCAGGTATCCCATTCCAAAAATGGAAACAATTGGGAGGCATGAATTCACACCAACTTTTGTTGATGATTTTTTCCAAAACTTACATATATTTCAGGTAACTAGATGGATGTATGCGCGGTCTCCTTGTTCAGGATGGTTGTTTATGTTTCAAGTCATTTTTTGTCGATGCTCTAAGCCACTTTTGCAGGATTTGTTCGTTATCCCCCACCTTCTGCAGAGATATAATGAACAAAACCTTGATAGTTGTTTTTGAAATGAAGTTGTAAACTTTTCAAACAATTATCTTATGTTATGTTGTAAACATTAAACTTAACTTTATTTTGGGATGTTAAACTATGAATGGCAAGTGGAGTTTGTTTTATAATCAAGTAGTATGTTTAGCACTCGTATGCAATGAGAACCTTTCAGGAACACACCTCGTGCTTCCGCCTTAGAAAGGGATGTGACAATCAATGTCTATCATCATTGACCAGTGCAAAGTGATAAAAGTTCACGCCCGTCCTCTAAGGCCTGGTGTGAGGTTTGTCTAACCTAATAGTGCTATTAACTAATATCCCGCTCGCCCGGCCTGGCGATTACTCGGTATTTATCATATGGGGACTTTATGATAGACTTTCGTTTAGTCCGCTAAAGACGTGAATTATAGATATCAATTAATTATTATTTTGTTCCCTCGGAATATTAGGTTCCCAATCAACCAGGAACACATGCTTTTAGTGATAGTGTGAACTCACCTTTGCTTTGCTCGGTAGATTAAATTACTTGTCCTAAGTTGGTCAACCACGTCCTATTATGGTTACCAATATTTATTAGGTTCATATACATGTAAGTCACGTATTTAGCAGGTAGTATTTAGATAACATCCAATATGTCATATTAGTCAAATACAAATGCATAGATATTCGACAAAAGCTCGTAGATGGGTTAGTACAAATGTGCGGCGCATAATGGGGTAGGGTCCAACACAGTGTATGGCCCAAGTAAGTGTGCGACCCACTGTCTAGTGTGCGCCACACGTGGAAGTGTGCGGCTACTTGACCGTGTGTGGTCATGCATTTGTGGATTCGTTTTCGGGTCGAATTCGTGACACCGATGATTGCAAAGATCACGTATCATGTACGGAATTTGTATACATGAGTAGATCAGACACAAGAACGTAATAATAATGCTGATTCTATTGATGATCTAACCGTTACAACACCTTGAATCAACTTGTGTAGAACTTTCTCTCTCTAGCTTCTCCAAATGAGTAAAAGTTCTAAATGCTCAAGACTCCTCCCCTATTTATAGGGCGAGTCCATCCTTGCTAACACATGCACCTATTTTTTTTATCAACTTGTTCCGACCTGAGATAAAAAGGAAGGATGGACACATAATCAAGCTTAGACTCCTTAACAAAGTATGTTCCTTATCTAAATATCTACAATTCTTATACCTTACAAATTCAAAGTATTGGCTCTCTCCCCCTATCAAGTACTTTGAATTTGTAAGGTATAAGAATGTACTAGCATGTATACCCGTGCTACATATAATATAAAAATTAGGGTGTCGTAAACTACTAAAATTGCTCTTATCAAGTGTCTTAAAACTAGGCTAAGTTACCATACTGTCCCAAATAGTTGTATTATAAGGTACTGACATGTATACCCGCACTACGCTATGGGATAACGCCTTTTTTTACGTTGCAGTTGGTTATCTTTGAAAATCTAAATATAGAGAAAACTCACTTAACAACGATATATACTGAAAGCATGAAAAGCTACGTCAATAAAAATAAATAGGCTAAAAATGAATACAAAAATTTAAAATTAAAATCATCATAAATAATGTTGAGAAAAATGAGTAAATGAAACTTAAAACTAATACTATGTGGTTGTAACTAAAAATAAATAAATTTTATGTCACTAAATATGGATTAGTAAAGAAAAAATAAATAAAGTTTATGTCTTTAAATGTGGATTATTAAATGCAATGCAATTCAAATTAACTAGATGGACAAAATTGTAAATGGTGAGTTGTTTATGCATCAAGATTTGTATAAAATACAACAGTATTGTTCTTAAGTATCTTTTTTTTTTTTATAAAAATGAAGATAGTTTATTTCATTTATACTTGCCAAGTTACATCAAAAAAGAAGGTAGACGGGTAACAAGCTTCCCCGCCACCCCTTTCTGAATTGCAAACCCTAATCTACCAAAGACAGAATCCTGTCCCCCTGAGGCTAAGCAATTATTATGGATGACCCGTTGGACCCTGGTCAGGAATTGGATAGCTTCTGGCGCTAGGGAGCCAAATGTGTCAAAGGCAAAAGGGACAAAAACATGTTGGTTCTCTGCACAAGCTTTAGCGTGCTTATCAACTTTCTTCGATTCTTCCTTTCTTGCTGCTTGTCCAGCTACAAACTCGTTTTCCCTTAAACCAACTAGAGGAAAACCCCCGTGAGGTCCACACAAGCATGTTTCCCCCTAGCCCAACCAAAGACGAGCAGATCCGCTGGTCGCAGAGTAGATCTCCCTTCCATAAGGTCCGTAAGGAAATTCACATGAGCCTCTTTCTTAGCCAAAATCCCAGCTTTTCTCAGGATGTCCCACAAAACATCTCGCACCCGGTCATGCCGATATTTGAACCCAATGAGCTCTTTACAATCCACTGCGTGCTCTCCGTATTTATCCATACAAGCTTTACGAGATATCAGGCACGTTTCATCTTCTGGGTACAAAAGGATCATCAGCCGGTATTTAAGGATTGCTCTGTATTCTATTGCTGACATACATTGTCCCAGCCCCTCAATTGGGATAACGGTCAAAAAATCCTGAGCATGGGGACCCTTCAGGCACTCCCACATCGCCTTTTGGTGAGATGACAAATCAAAATTTTCTCCCAGGCTTTGAGCGATTTTGCTAAACAGAACAGTCGCCAAAGTTTTTTGTGGCTTCGAGGGAGTGGTGTCCTTGTTAGAGTAACCGCCGATATCAAAGTCTGGGAGAGAGAAAATTAAGCGTTCGAGAGCCTGCAGATAATCCCCGCTGAGCCCGACAACCCCGTTGTTTCGAAGGATATGATCCTGTAGTTCCCAAGACTGAGCTCTGGACGCCACAAAAGCATAAACCCCAACATCTCGAGCTGAGAAGAGGCCCACACCACCTAGACGCATTGGCAGAGATGCCAAACGCCATTGGAGGTCCCCAAAGAAGGGGCCACCACCCACGACTATGTCTTCTATAGCCTCCCGGAGGCCATCATCAAACCCAGATGCCGCATCCACCATCAAATGAGGTTGACATGTCCGCAACCCGAAAAATAACTTAGCAACCCCCATGCAAGACCTTAGCAGAAGAAGTTCATATTGAGGGTCCCTAAGGCAGGGAAAAAGTATCTTAAAATTGAATTAAATTACATTATTGTCTCAAATAATTGTATTATATAGTAATATAGACTGGCATTATGATGGAATTCAGGCATTGTTTCATTTTAAAACTGAACTAAGTTACATTCTTGTCCTAAATAATCGTATTATATAGTTAATGACGGGGGTAGCTCAAACGTTAATAAACTGATTAGAGACACAATAGCTTAAAAGGTTAAAAGGTTCAGAAATGGTCCAACGGTCATGAACAGTAAAAAAGACAAGTCAGAGCCTTGTCACATCACCCTTTGCGTGTGAAACCTCCTGCCCAGCCGCAACCAGACCATGTGGGAGAGCACACCCTTTTTTCCGCAGGTCCAAACCCTTCAACCCCTAAAAAGGGTAAGCCCCTCACTGCAAGCCAGGTTCACTAGTTAAAGGTTACTCCTTTGAGAAACCTCTTCCCCTATAAACGGCATCCCATGACAAGCATGCCATTCATTCTGGAATCAGCAAAAAACTATCTCAATTCTCTGATTCTCCTTCTCCCTCTCAAGAACAAGCTTCATGCTTGCTTCTCTTCTTCTTCTTCCATGAGAACTAGCTTCATGCTTGCTTCTCTTCTTCACTCTAAATAATTCATCCTCTCCAACAATTACATTCTGGGCTGGTTTCATATCAGTCTAGAAATCAAGGAGAACAACAATAACACTAGTGAACCTCTCTCCACGTCTTGCAAACGTGGGGGGACCCCACGACCTGCGTTAGGCAAACTGAAACCTTGAACCCTTTTACCCCGGAGATATCGCTACAGGCCTTGGTCTTGTATTTGTTGTAGCAACAAGTTGGCACCCACCGTGGGGCTACGCCGCTTACTTTATCTTAAAGACCAGTTGTGTAGCTCTATCTGCTCTTTACATCATGTCTGAAAGTAAGTCTCTCGGTCAGGTAAATCAGGTGCCTAACAACACCGATTTAACACCAAATTCGGGTCGGAACTCACCGGTCCTATCTACACCTCTTTCTACTCCCGGAAGTACTCCATCGGGATATGTTCCCGGAGTTCACTTCTTTTCAAACACAAACCCATCTCGGTCAGGGGTTGCACCTACTCAAATAAGTGTAATGCATACACCGGAACGTATAGATCTAACACCTGAGGGAGTGGCTAGAAATTTCTTACAACTGAGATTTCTTCTCAACTAACATGTGAGCTTAGAAAGGGAAAAAAGGGTGAGAATAAGACTAAATTATGAGGAGTCTGAACCCTCATTATCACATGGCCCTCCATCTCTTCCTTTTAGCAGCTCACGTTCAGCCACATCTTACCTTGAAGCTGGTCCTAGTGTGACAGACCAACCACTCAAGCCCTTTAGCTTTTGGGGAAGCCAAGTCCAACCGCTTTTCCCTTATTTACCTCCCAACCCGTTACAACCGGTGCACCTATGGGGCATAAGACCACTCTTGATCAATTATGGCAGTCACCAGCTTCAAGTGTTCCCCCTCCCATTGCTACTTCGTGAAAACAAGCCATGGCCACCCTGCCTTTGGCTCGAGGTGCGGTCATGAGCACATCCATGGGAATGCCTTATACAGTAAGCCTTTAAGGCTTTAACCTTTTGACACAGATAATGTCATCTTTTATTAGTACCATCAGAAAGCCTTTAAGTATTTAACCTTATGCCCTAGCTGATGACACAAATGATGGCACAATTTCCTTTGCAGCACGTGAAAGCTGGATGATGACACAGAAAGCCTTCAAGGCTTTAGCTTTAACTTCATCAACCAAGTACCAACCACTCACCAGGGTACCTCAAACGGTAACCCAACTTCAAGGGTAGTAAAAGACCTCTCAAAACCTTACAAGCCCAACAAACTTGTCTTGCTTCTCCCAACAAATCGTTGATTACGAGTTTCAAACCCAGATAAAGATTCCATCACGGTACTAAAGACTACCTCCAAATCTTCGTCGGGACTGCAAGAATTGAAAAATGACCCAACTCCGAATGTTGTCTCATGTTCATACAAACCCTTGAAGGTTTTTCACGCATATGGTTCAATGACCTTCCTGGATGAAGCGTTCAGACCTTTCACGGTCTTAGCAAAAGTTCCCTAAAACAACAGAGGCATGTCAATGACGCCACGGTAATATTCCAGACCAAACAACGTGATGATGAAAGTCTCAGAGACTTCATCGAAAGTTAAAAGAAGGAAGGTTTAACTTACGCCGATGAAAAGATTAGGGTTACAGGGTTCATGAATGTTATAAATTCCAAATATCTCGCAAGAGACTTCAATAAATGCCTACCCAAAACCCTTGAAGAAACACTCGAAAGGGCTGAAGCCCACATTCGAGGAGAATAAGCTGTAGACATCATAGAAAAAAAGAGAGAACTCTTAACTGGTATGGCTCTTATGACAAACGGTTCAAAGGTTCGGATTCCAGAAGGCCTGAAGGCCGGAACCCTCCAAGCCGAGAAAAAACCATAAACTTTACAGCCCGAACCAAGACTCCGCAAGAGATCTTGGCAACCGAAGAGGTAAAACCTTTGCCAAAAATCAAGCCAATATGGTGAGTTTCACGAATAGAAAGGTCACCATACCAATGATTTCTTCCAAACCCAAAAAAAAAGGATTGAAGAAGCCGTCAAGTCCGAACTGGCTCACTTGGTTAAAGGGGTCAAGGACAAGATGGTTAAAAAAATAATAAT
The DNA here is from genome assembly GCA_030545235.1 of Helianthus tuberosus. Lineage (NCBI taxonomy): Eukaryota > Viridiplantae > Streptophyta > Magnoliopsida > Asterales > Asteraceae > Helianthus > Helianthus tuberosus. The sequence goes on along the minus strand of CM060360.1, from coordinate 98,789,695 downwards.
AATAATAGTGAACATGGTCGACCTTGAAAACAATGCTTCCCACAAACGCCATCATTTCGAGGCATGGGTATATCAACATAAGGAGAGTTGCTTTCAAACCCTCCGGTGATGGAGTTCAACATAGGAACCATCAAGACACAAAAGGCTTACATTGACACCGGTGCAACCACCAAAATCATGTTTGAGAAATGCTTTAACCCTCTCAGCGACGATGAACGTTCAAAGCTTCAACAGTCTGAATCCTCCATCGAAGGTATCGCAGACATACCTATCAAGCCTTTAGGCCAAATAACCCATAATGTTTGTTCAACGAGAAACCAAAGGGATGAACCAAACAACTCAATTTTGCGATGATCAATATCCCTTCCAACTATGATATCATCATAGGAAGGCCAGGGCAAAGTGTGTTCGAAATGGCAGTTTTAGTTGGTCAAGGTACTGTGAAGTTTCCCACTGAAAAAGGGATAGCAACCCTTCAACCTACCCAAGAAGCTTTTGTGGTTGAAGGGGAAAGCTCAAGAAAGGACGAAGACGATGAACAAGGGTTGGACATAAACCCAAAATATCCTCAACAGGGGATAAGGGTAAACACTAACATTTCCAATAAAACCCTCTCATACCTTGAAAAGCTGCTCTTGCACTATGTATTCGATTGTTGAAACATGAGTTATGGATCCCATATGATAATAAGCCCATTATACAAAAGATGGAAAAGCTTGTTCTAGCCGGAATCCTTCGAGAGGTCAAGTATCAATCATGGGTGGCCAATCCCGTAATGGGTCCGACAAGTGTTGGAGAATGTATATCAATTTTAAAGACTTGAACAAAGCATGACCAAAGGATTGCTACTCGCTGCCCGAGATAGACCTCAAGGGTAACTCGCTCACAGGCTTCCCATTCAAGTGTTTTCTTGACGCCTAAAAGGGTTACCATCAGATCCTAATAATAAAAAAAATATGAAGAAAAATCCACATTTCAAACTGATAAAGGTATATCTTGCTATCAAAAAATGCCTTTTGATTTAAGAAATGCAGGTGCCACTTATCAACGTCTGGTTAACAAAGCGTTTGCCGAAAAAATCGGCAAGAACATTAAAGCTTATGTTGAAGATTTGGTGATCAAGAGCAAAACGAAATACCAAATGCTCGATGACATACAAGAAACTTTCCAAAACCCGAGAAAGATCAACATAAAGCTTAATCCAGTCTAGTGCTCGTTTGGTGTTAAAGAAGGCAAGTTTTTAGGGCACATCACGGGGAAACAAAGCATAAAAGCCAACCCTCAAGGGATATGCTAACAAGAAAGGCTTTCGATGGAAAGCTTATAGTTTTGAAGAGTTTTACCTCAAAAGGAAGCCTTCAACTAAATGAAGCAACACTTGGATTCACTCTCAGCCATTTTGGCTCCGGAGACAGGAGGAATGACCGCTACCTACCTATCGATTGCTGAAAAGACCATAAGTACGGCTCTGATCATTGAATGAAACAAATTTCAGATACCCGTTTACCTTTTCAAAACTTCAAAATTAGCAGAAATCAAATATTCTTCTTTGGAAAAACTTGCTCTTGCCCTAGTCCAAACTGCTTGAAGGCTTCGAAGGTACTTTCAGTCACACCTGATACAAGTGGTCACTGACTAACCTATTAAGAATGTGCTTGAAAAATCACCTATGTCCTGAGAAAAGTTGTCAAAGCCCAAGTCTCAGCTGAATTCATCATAGAAGTCCCTAAAGAAGTCACAACGGAAGTCGATACAGTCTCCACTGAACCCTCTGACCCCCATACTTGGAAGCTCTTTACCGACGAAGCTTCCAACATTGAAGGGTTAGGAGCAGGGCTTGTTCTAATTGATCCTAATGAATTGGAATTCACATATGCCTTTCATCTTGAATTGCAGACTACAAACAACGAAGCTGAGTATGAAGCATTGATTGCCGGGCTCAAGCTTGCAAAAAATATGGGTGTCAAAAGACTTCAAGTCTTCACAGACTCGTTGCTTGTTTCATACCAAGTAAGTGACAACTACATAGCCTAAGAAATAGGGATTCAAAAGCTTCAAGCCCTCACAAACTCTCTCAAGCTAAGACAATTACACCTACACAGCAAAAGAACCCAACATGTATTAGTACCGAGAGAAATCAAAGGAATTGATGAACACATTTCAAATATGTTCCATCAAAAAAGTTCCAAGATATCAAAACAAGAGAACTGATACACTAAGCAAGCTTGTATCTCTTACTTTTGCCCACATAAAAAAGAAGGTACTAATTGAGGTATTAAAAACCCCATCCATCCAAAAAACTTGAGGTTCAAGATGTGATCACTAAAGAAGGGCCTAATTGGATGACTCCCATTGAAAATTTCCTCAAAAATGGTGAATTACCTAATGACCAGACTAAGGCTAAAAGGGTTCGTATCAAGTCAAGGCAGTATGTGCTACAAGGAGATATCCTTTAGAAAAAAAGGATACCTTGCACCACTACTACGATGCGTTGACCCAGAACAAAGCCAATATCTGATTAAAGAGGTTCACGGAGGGATATGTGGGGCTCATTGTGGCCCAAGATCGGTAGTGTCAAAGTTGATGAACCTCGGATACTTTTGGCCTTCCATGCATCGAGATACCTTCGAACAACTGCGAAAATGTGAAGCTTGACAATTACATGCTCCGGTACCCAAAAGCCCCAAACATGACCCCGTTCCCACCTCCTCGACTTGGCCATTTCGTAAGCGGAGAATGGACATTGTTGGACCATTCCCACCAGCCAAAGGAAGAGTCAAGTTCTTATTGGTAGCCGTGGGCTACTTCACCAAGTGGCCAAAAGTAAAACAATTGGCAAAAATCTCAGGGAAACAGGTCATTGATTTCGTTTACGAAAACATAATCTGTCGTTTTGGCTCCCAGGGACACTAGTCACGGATAACGGGAAGTAGTTTGCCGAAAAGCCTTCTAGCTCCTGGTGTAAGGAGTTCAGAATAACTCAAGTATTCAGCTCGGTAGCTTACCCACAATCCAATTGCCAGGTTGATATGACAAACCGCAACATTGTTGAAGGGATTAAATCTCGATAGGGAAGATACGACAACAACTGGCTCGAATAGCTTCCCAATGTGCTATTGGAAATTCGAACAACCGAGAAAACGAGCCACACAAAAAAAAACACCCTACAGCCTAGTGTTTGGATCAAAGGATGTAATCGCAACTGAAATCGGAGTAACAACACAAAGAACATTCAACATCGACCTCGAGTCAAATAAGAAAGAAACGATGTTGAATTTGGAACTCCTCGAATAGGCTCGTGACCAAGCAGCCATACAAAAAGCAAGTTACAAGCAAAACATGGAATTGTATTACAAAACACGGGTGAAGCATGAACGCTTCAAACCTGGGGACCTTGTGCTTCGAAATAATATAGCCTGCAAGAAAGAAAGCCAAGGAAAGCTTGACCCTAAATAGGAAGGGCCATAAACTATCCTTAAAGCCCACAAAGGGGGATCATACAAGCTGGCAGGTCCGCAAGGCAAAAAGCTCCCCCGCCATTGAGATGGCAAAAACCTTAAAAGGTTCCATGTTTAACCAAAACGTATAGTTCCAAAAATTTGTTCTATTCCCCTAGTAATCAAAGTACTTTGAAATAAATTAACAATGAATCAAAATTTGTCTTTCTATCCTATAATCAGGTTGAGAACCTAGCAAGAAACTCCATGGCAAGGGCCATGTAAGGGGATGAGCTCCCAGGCCACATTGCTGAATAGGTTCAAGGGTTGAATGGACCTATATAAGGGGTGAGTTCCTAAATCAATACAACTCCATGAGACTTATAGAATAAAAATCATGTCTCATAGACGGGTTTGAACAACCTACACCAAATGTTCCTTAAGCCCTAACATTGGCTTATGAACCAAAAAGACTTTAAGTGAATGTCATACATAGGATAGAGGTTGTATCTTCTTGTTAAAAATATCCTAAGGCTAAGTGACTGCAGCACTAAACCCTTTAAAGTATAAGTAACATAAGATACACCGCCCAAAACAAAGACAACATACAAAACCAATGAAAACACAAGGGAATAAATAGAATGACATAGCAAGATAAGTTAAAGATAGCAAGGGCCATACTGGCCATCAAACATAAAACATTGTCCACAAGTCTTCCAGGATTTAACCACCAAGGGACCTAAACGGTTCCCTTAAAATAAAAGGATGTTCAAACAAACAATCCATAACATCGTTCGACATGCTAAGAATGCTACAAATCAAAGTTTCTTCTTCACTTGGCAGCATCAGAGATGGTAGACTTTGTTGCACCATCCTTCGTCGAAACCCCATCATCTTGGGTCTTTTCAGCCTTCCTCATCAAGGCTCGAACCTTTTGAGCCCTCACCACCTTCAGAACATGTTTCCTCGCTATCTCCGGAGCAAGGACGTTTCTTCGAGAGGGACTTCAGCACTTCGTTATAAACAGCCTCATTAAGGCCCCGAGGTTTTAGCCCTTGCAAGACAGGCAAAGGTTTACCAAAACACTTGGAGACTTTACCCACATAAGGGTAAATCATATGCTCAATCTTCAAAACTGTTTCCTTGAAAACTTTGAAGGCTTTGGGTTGAAAAAGAGAAGACTTTTCCCAAGGCACCCCAGGATCACAAAGCTTTGTAACCAGCAAACAAACCTTGGTGTCTCCCATGATGAAGAAGCTCGGTGTACACATCACCCAAGACCTTTTTGAACTCCGATGAATGGAGAAGATAGGTAACCACTTGCTGGAATCCATGCTCAATGAGCCATTTATTATCACTAGTTGGCTGGGCAAGTGAAGCCTTTAACCCTTCTTTCTCCTCTAATAAGGCCTTTTTCTGAACCTCCAAGGCAGCCTTATTGATCCTGACTTAAACCTTGTCAGCCTCCAAGCGTTTTTCCAACTCAACCATATCAGTCTTGTGCGGGAAGAAAATTACTCAAATCTTCAAAAACAATGCTTTCTCCTTCTCAGCGTAGCCCTCAGCTTCTTTCAAAGCAACCATTGAAGCTTTCAACTCATCCATCTTCTTCGAAAAGACTTCATATTCTTGCATCCTTTTGCGAAATTGGGATACACCCTCTAGAAGCAAGGCAGCAAGGTTGCAAGCACCCACCATCATCTTCGATATCATCAGGTCGTCGTCCATAGACTAGCAAGAACCTCGTACAATAGGAGGAGCAAAAAGGGTCAGAACATCCTCACAAACGGATGAATACTTGAAGCTGTCACCAACTGTGACCTTCCAATCCGGCACATAAACCTCTTCAGGATTAACATTGGTGGAACCTTCACCACCTTTCCCGAAACCCTTCAAGCTTACAACCTTTTTACCCGCTGCTTTACTCTCCTTACCAATCACCAAGGGCAACTCCTTGTCTTATTTTTATTATTTTCTCTCAACCTCAACTTCCAAGTCGTCCGAAGCCTCTATATCATCACTCGGTTGCACTGGCTCGGAGGCCGATAGTTGGTCAGCTCTCTTTAACATACGTCGGGTTAAACAATGGGTGGAAGCCTTGGAAGCACCGACCCAAGTAAAGCCTTTGACATTTGGATCGTTCACATAACCTGAACCCTCGAACCTGTGTTCAGCACCTCTGGCAATAGCATCTTCACCGGGGGTGACCTCAGCATCCCCAAACACAACATCAGAGGTATCATCACTCTTGATAAAGCATAAGGCAAAACATCATACCCTGATCATACCTCATGAGCACAGGGTCACGATCCGGCTTGTCCCACAAGGTGCTCACACCCATCAACACTAAAAGGTGTTCAGGAAAGGGACGAAGCCTTGAAGGACACTTCCTAATGGATTTTAAACTATCTAGTTCAGACTCAAATGGCTTAAGCTTGTTTAACATAGCATCAGGGTGCCTCCAAACAAGCTTGAAGGAAACAATGGACTCAGAAATCCAGAAAAATCAGTCCTTCCAAGAACCAACGGTAGTAACCATTGAGGAAGTCAAACATACATCAACTTGGGATGTCTCAAACGTGACCCAATCGTCGTTCTTGGTCAACCGAAAGAAACATCGGAACAACAACGATGGGTCATACCCTATCACAAGACCTCAAAGTGTAAAGTGCCAGCAAGACCTTGAGGACGCAACTAACCAAGCGACACACGATAATACTCTAAAATATTCAGAACAAAGACCAAAAACGGATGACACAAGTTGGAAAACTCGAAATGACAGCAATAAAGAGCAATCGAACCAGCGGGACACTGATCGATCGATTTATCTGAAACCCGGAGCCACAGGATTAAACTTTAGATCGATCCCCCATTATTTACAAAAAGCCTCAACTTCCTCTCTAGTGAGACAAGAATAACTCACATACAGATCTTTGCTAGCACCCAGAAGAGGCGATCAAAAGAAAAAAGAAAGTGAAGTATAGGCAGTTATTATTACGCAAAAGGCAAAAAACTGTCATCCATCACATTAACTATCATTTCAAAATTCAAATCCAAAAAACTTAGACGCCTGATAACCTTTCAAGCCTTGAAGCCTTTAAGCAATAAAAATCGTGTACAAAAGTCAGAAGCATTTGAGCTTACACCCCAAATACCTCTGACTAGGGGGGCTGATGACGGGGGTAGCTCAAACCTTAATAAACTGATTAGAGACACAATAGCTTAAAAGGTTAAAAGGTTCAGAAATGGTCCAACGGTCATGAACAGTAAAAAGACAAGTCAGAGCCTTGTCACATCACCCTTTGCGTGTGAAACCTCCTGCCCAGCCGCAACCAGACCATGTGGGAGAGCACACCCTTTTTTCCATAGGTCCAAACCCTTCAACCCCTAAAAAGGGTAAGCCCCTCACTGCAAGCCAGGTTCACTAGTTAAAGGTTTCTCCTTTGAGAAACCTCTTCCCCTATAAATTGCAGCCCATGACAAGCGTGCCATTCATTCTGGAATCATTAGAAAACTATCTCAATTCTCTGATTCTCCTTCTCCCTCTCTAGAACAAGCTTCATGCTTGCTTCTCTTCTTCTTCTTCTTCCATGAGAACTAGCTTCATGCTTGCTTCTCTTCTTCACTCTAAATAATTCATCCTCTCCAACGATTACATTCTGGGCTGGTTTTATATCAGTCTAGAATTCAAGGAGAACAACAATAACACTAGTGAACCTCTCTCCACGTCGTGCAAACGTGGGGGGACCCCACGACCTGCGTTAGGCAAACTGAAACCTTGAACCCTTTCACCCTGGAGATATTGCAACAGGCCTTGGTCTTGTATTTGTTGTAGCAACAATAGTAGTATAGATTTGCATTATAATATTATGATGGAATCCAGACATTGTTTAATTATAAGAATTAAAGGTTTGTGAACTGATTTATGATAAAGCTATAATTGATAGTGAAGTGTGGATATATGTAGTTAATATATGATTAACTTTCTTCAAATTAGAACATAAATTTGCTTTCTCAAATTATTCTGAAATATTTTCTAAATATTTTATCTTCGTTAAATATATATTAAATCCATGTCTTTATACCATTTAATTTGGTATTACTCATGTTATATAACTTTTAAAAACTACTTTCATAAACATTGTACATTGTTGATTGCAGAAAAAAGTCTCCAACCATTTAGAGCATTCACATTGTGTCCTACATGAAATGGACGTGGTGTGCGATGTGGTTGTAGTCAAAGGGGTTTGGTCTGCCTCAATCCAATGAGTTTAGATGAGTTCCCATGTGACTGTTAGGGGTGGTCACCTCATGGGAAGATGTAAACTTTTCACCCACCCAATCATCTATTATCATGTCAACTCCCCTCTTTAAGATCACCCATAGTACCGTTTTTTTTTTGCGTTTTGCCCAACCCCCTCTCCCACCCCTAGACCGCCCCCGGGCAATTTTCACATAAATTTTGTCCGGAACGTTCTTTTTTCCATGCCTTCAATTTTTTTGGCCAATGTCGCACACCTTCACAATATTTGACCATTAGCATATTTTATGGTTTTTTCAATCTAATGCAATAATGTCCCTCAAGATTTGAAGCCCCACTACACCCTTTTTAACATAATGACTTATAATGCCCACATGCTGACTAGACCGCCACATGGCGCAAAACATCCTAGGGTAGGGGCATTATCTTCCCCTACCACTACACATGGTCTAAGTCCCCTCTTGCCCAAAAACATCCTAGGGTGGGAGCATTATCTTCCCCTACCACTACACAAGTATTGTGAGTTTTTCTCTACAATTGTCACGCTAGATAAGCAAATTTGTGTTAATCAAGTGATGAATCTGAATAAAATCGAGTACTAAGCAGAAATCCGTCCAATTTTTATATCTAGGCTATAAGATTACATATCTATTATCTATTATATATAATAAACATGAAAGATATGAGCTGATGTGTCAGCTTGTGGTGTAATCTCAAGGGAATTTGGGCGGGAAATAATATTGGCTAAGATGGAAGAGGGATCCATTTAAAATTCGGGTCACCCATCTCTTAAATATGGATCGTATATATTGTCTTTAACAAGCCACAATACTTCACAGCCTCACTTCTCTGGAAACCCTAGGTATCAGCCACCGTGTTCCTCATTCTTCTTCCTTACGATTCAACTCATACCCTAGCTATTAGCCACCTTGATCCTCATTCTTCTTCGTTGTTCTACGATTCAAAGTCTACAATTGATCGGTATGTATTAATCATTTTGGTATTTTGTTATTTTGATTATTAATTTGTTCCATCTTTGATCGTTTTTTCCGTTTCTGTTAATGATGTTTAGATTTTCTTTCTGATTTAGGATTTAATTGGTTGATTAAGTTATCTTGATTTTCTTTGTAATTTAGGGTTAAAAATATCATCAACGGTTTCAAGTGAAGATCCTGATGTTATCGTCATATAACCACCGTCTATTTCCGATTATTAGTTTTTTGGTTGTTGAAAAGCTAAGCATGAGTTCAATTGAATGATAAATATTAGGTTACGGTTGTTTTCGTAGAACACTGAACATCATTAGGGGACTGTCAAAGTTAATTTTTATTAGAAATTGACTTATTATTGCAATAACAAATTCCTTATACAGAAAGTAATTTATGCTTGTGACAATATGGTATATTAGAACGATTTTTCACTATTAATGATTACCAGTGGTTGTAAAACTGATGTAAGTTTATAGTGTAGTTTCCTTTTGTCACACCCCCAAAATCCACCTGCGGAGTACTACCGCTTGGAGGCGTGACTGACCAGGATCCAGACACCAATCATATTGAACAAGCACATAAATAGTTATAAAAATCTAACCAATACAATTGGTGTTCAAACAAAACATAGTTAAGTTGCAAGCGGAAGCATAAGTTTTAAATCAAAACATAAGTTTAATTGTTTCGTAGTTTAACATGGCACACTGTCGTCCATGTCCCACAACGATCCTCCTCCATGCAAGCTCCAGCTTAAGAACCTAAGGACCTGCAAAGCATGTAGTAACGAGTCAACAACTAGTTGAGTGAGTTCACGGTTGGGTGTTCGTTTTAAGTTGTTTCGAAAACAGTTTCCTTTAGTTGGCATCCTGCCGTGGGGGTTACCCCATAGTTAAAAACGTGACTTGTTTATTCCCGGTTACTCTGGCAATCCTGCCGTGGGGGCTACCCCGTGTTAGTTATCTGGCATTTCGGCCGTGGGGGCTACCCCATGTATACACTAGACTCGTTACCATATCGACTGCTGACTGTAGTCATGTTTATGTGCCCTGAAACTGTCAATGTCTATCATCATTGACGTGCCCCAGATCCATTAGTTCACGCCCGTCCTCTGCGGCACGGTGTGAGGCTTGTCAGACCTAAATAGCGCTATCTAACTAATGACCCGCTCGCCATTGGCCCGGCGATTAAGTCGATATAAAAATGAGGGACTTCGTGATAGAGTTTTGGTCTAGTACGAGTTATCTGTCCGTGAGGACGAGGAATTACATTCCTGAACCTTTGCTGTCCTACCCAAGGAGGACGAGGAAACCCATGTTCCTTAACCCCAATTCCCGACCCCTGGGAATCCCATGCTTTGTAGAGGGTGTGAACTCACCTTGGTTTGCTCGGTAGAAAACACAGAAAAGTCAAACAAGCAACGTTGAGGCTACTCACGTCCTATCACAGTTGTATCATACAATCAGGTTCGTATTCAAGTAGTGCACGTATGGCATACACGTTAATCATGGCAGTTATCAAGTAATGCATACGAGTTGAACGAACAGTGACATGCTCAGAATTAAACAAAGTCCAAGGTCCGGCCCAAACACTAAGCCCATAATTTATCAAGTCAAACAGTGTGAATTCGTGTATAGTCTCGAGTCGCAACTAGGCGTTTGCGACTCGCAACCTGAGTCGAAATCGTGGTTTCGGTTCGTGCTGGTTTGGTTACGAGTCGCAACTGGACTCGCAACCGTGGTTTCGAGTCACAAGGTTTGTGTGCTGATCAGGTGTGGTTTCGAGTCGCAACCAGGCGTTTGCGACTCGCAATCTGTGTCGCAACCGGGAGATTTCGACTCGTTGTGCTTGGTTTCGAGTCGCAACTGATGGTTTCGAGTGGACATAAGCTGATTCGGAACAGTGTACTATCCAATGAGAATTTGATTTCAGGAAATGGTTTGTACTATCCACTTAAACATGTTTGTTTGTCTAGTAATTTACTAATTTGGATCAAACATATCAGATTTCAAATATTCAACCATGTTCTTATGATATTCAACAAGTTCTTCATGTTCATCAAATATTCAAAACACATTCAACACATATTCGGATATTCATATCTTCATTCAACATTTGTTCATAAGTTCTTGCATTTTCGGACAAGCATCATAAATCCTAAACTAGACAACAAGCTTATCTTGTAACAAAACATTTGTTCCATAGTCTCATACATAAAAATCGGATGGTTATCATTATTCTTTTATCATACAAAAATCTATACTTTTATTAAAGAGGTCATGTTCATAACAAGGGTTGTAACTAAACATGTATCATTTACTCAAACAAGAGCTCATCAATCAAACAAACACTTAATCATACATGAATCTTTAGCAAGCAAACACATTATCATCATCAACATCCGAAATACATAACAAGAATCACTATCCAACACGTATCATAAACACTAACCGGTTTGTGATGGTGCCGAGTTGGTAAAGAAGGTGAGTGTCCGAGTGATGATGAGGAGCTTAGCCGGGTCTCCTTGTGGTCACCGATTTGATCCGAGAAGAAGGAGGAGAGGTGATGTTTAGTGTTTAGGGTTTTAGTGTGAGAGAGTGGAGAGTGTGTGTGTTGGAGAGTATGAGTGGATTGTCCAAAGAATGGACTAGTTTGCTAGGAGTATGATATATATACTAGTCCTAGTAGGTTTCGTGTGGGTTACATGAGGTGCGGCCCAACCGGCCCATAAGTTATACTAGTTCACTCGAGACCACATGGTCTCGAGTCGGGTTCATGGCTTTCGGTTTATATACATACCCGAGTACATACACACAAACATACATGTAACATAACACAAAATCATATAAAGGTTCACTTATCATTCATTAAATCACATAAGTTTAACTAGTCACACGTTTAAGCATACAACGAAAGGTTCTAAATTTCGAGTTGTCACATCATCCCCAAGTTGAAAGAAATTTCGTCCCGAAATTTGGTAAGCACTCACTGAGGAAGCTAGTTAAGTTGTATGGTTTTCCTGGTTTTCCCGGGGTGTCACATCCTCCCCCCGTTGATCTGGAATTTCGTCCCGAAATTCCGTAGCTTCGGCCTCAGTAGTGGGTGTACTGTTTGCGAACAGTTGGGGATACTTTTGTTTCATCTGGTCTTCGCGCTCCCAGGTGAACTCTGGGCCGCGACGTGAGTTCCAACGAACTCGAACGAGAGGTATCCTAGTGCTCTTGAGGACCTTAACATCCCGGTCCGTGATTTCAACTTGTTCCTCGACGAATCGTAACTGCTCGTCGATAGTGAGTTCCTTCAAAGGAACTACGTGGGTCTCATCTGATGGACACTTCTTCAGATTCGACACGTGAAAAACGTTGTGAACTGCACCGAGTTCCGCTGGTAAGTTTAGTCTGTAGGCCACCCTGCCTATTTTCTCAATGACCTCGAAAGGTCCAACGTATCGTGGGTTAAGTTTACCGCGTTTACCAAAACGGACCACACCCTTCCAGGGTGAAACTTTGAGTAGTACCCGCTCCCCGACCTGGAGCTCAAGTGGTTTCCTGCCCATGTCGGCGTAAACTTTCTGACGTTCGCGAGCGGCCGTCATGCGTTTTCGTATCAGAGCGATTTGCTCGGTTGTATCTACCACATATTCTGGACCGGTGATCTGACTATCTCCCACCTCTGCCCAGCAGAGAGGAGACCGGCATTTACGTCCGTACAATGCCTCAAACGGAGCAGCTCCAATGCTGGTGTGGTAGCTGTTATTGTACGAGAATTCCACAAGTGGCAGATGCTTTTCCCAGCGGTTGCCAAAGTCGATTACACATGCACGAAGCATGTCTTCTAAGGTTTGAATAGTGCGCTCGGACTGCCCGTCCGTCTGAGGATGGTACGCTGTGCTCATGTCTAGTCGTGAGCCGAAGGATTTGTGCATTGCTTGCCACAGCTCTGAAGTGAAACGTGCATCTCGATCTGAGATAATGGAGGTGGGCACCCCGTGCCTCGAAACAATTTCTTTGATGTAGATTTCTGCAAGAGTGGAGAACTTATCCGTTTCCTTGATGGCCAAGAAGTGTGCAGATTTTGTGAGTCGATCCACGATCACCCAAATAGTGTCGTTCCCGCGCTGGGATCTAGGTAGACCAGTAACAAAATCCATGGAAATTTGCTCCCATTTCCATTGAGGTATCTCTGGCTGTTGGAGCAGGCCTGATGGTTTCTGGTATTCCGACTTGACTCTCGCGCAAGTCAAACACTTGCTGACGTAACTTGCTATGTGGGCCTTCATGCTAGGCCACCAGTACGTAGTTTTGATGTCGTGGTACATTTTATCCGATCCAGGATGTACCGAGTAGCGAGACTTGTGTGCTTCGTCCATCACAAGCTCTCGTAGGTTGCCATAGAGTGGGACCCAAACGCGTCCCGTTACGTAGTAAGCACCGTCTTCCTTCTGTTCTAATCGATGCCTTGACCCGCGTAGGGCTTCAGCCCTGACGTTTCCCGGTTTCAGTGCTTCTATCTGAGCTGCTCGTATCTGGGAGGGAAGACTAGAATGGATCGTGAGTTGTAAAGCTCGCACGCGCTTAGGCGCGGTGTCCTTCCGACTGAGGGTGTCAGCCACAACATTGGCTTTGCCCGGGTGATATCTGATTGCGCACTCGTAGTCACTTAGCAACTCGACCCATCGTCGTTGCCGCATATTCAGTTCCTTCTGCTTGAAGATATGCTCAAGGCTCCTGTGGTCGGTGTAGATGGCGCACTTGGTACCATACAGGTAATGCCGCCATAACTTAAGTGCAAAAACAACAGCTCCCAGCTCCAAATCGTGCGTAGTGTAGTTCTTTTCATGAACCTTGAGTTGACGTGAGGCGTAGGCTATAACTTTATCTCGTTGCATCAACACGCAACCAAGACCCTGAATTGATGCGTCGCAGTAAACCACAAAGTCGTCTGTGCCTTCCGGCAAGGAAAGGATAGGTGCGCTACAAAGTCTATCCTTTAGGTGCTGAAATGCCAACTCCTGTGCGTTTCCCCAGCGATAAATAACGCCCTTCTGCGTTAGTGAGGTGAGGGGCTGTGCAATCTTAGAAAAATCCTTTATGAATCTCCGGTAGTATCCCGCCAAACCCAAGAATTGGCGAATTTCCTTTGGCGTACGGGGTGCAGGCCAGTTCTTAATCGAGTCTATCTTGGATGGATCAACGTGAATCCCATCCTTGTTTACCACGTGGCCTAGGAAATGGACTTCTCGAAGCCAGAAGTCGCGTTTCGAGAACTTTGCATAAAGCTGTTCTGTTCGAAGGAGTTCCAGAATAAGTCGCAGATGCTGCTCGTGTTCTTCCCGACTTTTAGAGTAGATCAGGATGTCGTCGATGAAGACTATAACAAACTTGTCCAGGTAAGGCTTGCACACTCGGTTCATCAAGTCCATGAAAACCGCAGGTGCATTTGTCATCCCAAAAGGCATGACCAAAAACTCATAGTGTCCGTAACGTGTTCTAAAAGCTGTCTTGGAGACGTCCTCTTCCCGGACTCTCAGCTGGTGATAACCCGATCTCAAATCAATCTTCGAATAGTAGCTCGACCCTTGCAGCTGGTCGAACAAGTCGTCGATCCGCGGTAGAGGATAACGATTCTTCACCGTCACCTTGTTGAGTTCTCGGTAGTCGATGCACATTCTGAAGGTACCGTCTTGTAACACCTGTGCCTCCACGGCCATCAAACAAATACCAAACCAATGAAATATTATATTTCGTACTTGGGATTTGTAAAAATATGTGTATCATTTACACATATCAACTCTTGTTCGATTTCAAGCTCTAAATCGCTTTCTGGAAGGTTATACGCGCACTAATGCGTAAATATAACCAGTTTAATCCAACGAACACTCCGGAATAGTGAAATAAGCTTACCATACCTTAAATAACCTTTACATAACTTAGATATAAGTTTTGGAAGGTTTGGTATGCCGAAATCAAGTTAATTCGCTTACAGGGACTAAAGTTGACAAACTGCGAAAGTATGCCAATTTGAACTGTAACAGACATTCCGGAACATGACCATAAGTTAAACATACCATAAATATCCTTTACATAGCTTAGAAATAGGCTTTGAGGTGTTCGGTATGCTAAAATAAACTTTTGTGTCATTCAGGGACTAAAAGCGTCAAAAAGTGCACAAGTTTTCATTTTCGCGCATAACTTACGTTCTGAATACATCCGGACATCTAAAAATTTATGTAAGCATGACTACATTATATTTTATGGTTCGCCTTAAGAAAAATCCATTCGTCGCGTCATTTGGATCGTTTTTCGCGCTTATGCGCATTCCGTCGTAATTAAGCGAACATCGCGTTCGTACGGCTAAACGAACCGACATCAGAGATATTTTTGAGCATGTTTTAAGTTCCCTATACTTTAACTTCATTTTAGAGCTTTGAAATGGGGTTAACGGGCCTTAAACGTGTCAAAAATGGCCTAAATACAGTTCAGGGACCAAAACTGTAAATCTGCCAAAGTTCACCCATACGATGCGCAGGCCCTCTTTGCCCTACGATGCGTATGGGGTCTCCAGACCAGGTGCAATGTTTAAACAGCCTGTTTTCAGCAGATTTAACCACAACCACATGTTCCTAATTGTCTAGTCATGTGATAAGGATGGAATTTTAGTTACCATAAGGTTCCGACAAGTGTACGGGTTGGATTCATGGCACGTTATCCAAGAAACAATCCCAACGGTGGACCATTTCCTATAAATACCCACCAACATCACACCCAAAAACTCACACCTTTGAATCTGAACTTGCTCTCTAAGTTGTCGTGTTTAACACTTCATACCTGAGAGTGTTCGGGTTCAAACCTTCCATTCTTGGACCCTTCGTAAGTATTCTTTCGTTCTTTTCCTTATTTTTACTGCTTTTCGAGTCAGAAAGTCAAACTTTGTTTGACTTTCAGCGTTGACCAGTAATGGTCAATGCGAAGTTCGTAGGAACTTCGCAACGTGATTGTAATCACGTTGGTCATAGTCCCTTGGGACTATGCCCACTGATTACCACGTTGTCTAGGGTCGTAGGGTAGGCGATCTGATAAATCGCCTATACCTTCGAACCCGACCCAGTTTGGTCGATCATTAGGATCCGACCAAATACATTAGGTGACCCTAGTATAGGGCATAACCTTCCGAGGTTATACCCTACGGTCACATCGTTTAAGTAGTTGTATGATAGGTAGTTTATATGCCTTAGGTAAATTACCAGAATACCCTTTTCATGTATAAATTGGTAATTAAGCATATGTAACCTAAACTTTTGTCACATAACTGATTATGTAATATGTTTAGGCATATAACACTTGTCATAGGACTAGTTAGGCGATCCGAACGCGTTTCACGCAAACGACGCGTTAAAGTAGCATAAGCTACCTAAACGGGTCGTAATGGGTTGTAAGCAGTTAGGTTAAGTTTCATTTAGTATGTAGGCTTTGTTAAACCATATCACATGAGTTTCCACACTCGTTTGGTTTACAAACCCTAATGCTACCCAGTCTTCCGATTTAGGTCCGGTTATTTAACATAGTTACCTATATTAGGTGCCGTTTGATTCCGAGATCTCTAGCACTATTTGGTGGTTATCTTTAGACAACTGAGCAATCACAAGTGAGTACATAGACCCCTCTTTTACTGTTTTCCAAACTGTTTTGGGGTGAAACACATGTGCCTACTTGTTACTTTCATGCTTTCCTGTTTTCGCATCATATACTGCTATGTTCGTTAGTACATTATAGTACATGATTTCATTACATTTTATGCTATGTATGTCCATTGCGTTCATACTTAGTACATCGTTTTACATTTACATTTTATGCTATTTATGTCCATTGCGTGCATACTTAGTACATTGTTTTTCATCACATGCTTACATTTTGGTATGACATTTGGTTTGTTTACATGGGACAATACATTCATTAACACCGATCATGCCGTTCGTTAGTAGGTAGTGGTACCATAGGAATTGACAACTCCCGTTCCGGACGTCCCAGGGAAAGGGGATGAAAGGAATGACCGAATTCGTTGTTATAAAGACAGATAGACCTTTAATTTGTTTAAAGGGTTTATCACCACAGTCGCCAGGCTTGGATGTATGCATATTCACAATACCGCATAAATGTTCATATTAAATATTTGCATGCATTTACACAAAACATAGCTTTGATTTAAACCAAGTTTTACTTCAATACTTTGTTTTTGTGCATATGGTTTAGTTGAGACCTTTCACTTGCCATACATGACATTTTGACATAGACATTTGACTTGGATATTTGACATAGACATTTGACATGGATATTTGACATAGACATTTGACATGGATATTTGACATAGACATTTTGACATGATTTACATCTTGACATGAACATTTTACATTGTTTGGTTTGGATTGATTAAGTGATTAAGTAACGATGCGTGTGTAATATGATACAAGCATGGTGGATACGCCGCTGGTACTTCCTATATATAAGTGTTTGTATGGTATTACATGTCGTAACGTTATTTGAATCATTTCAGTTTGAGACATAGAACATTTCATACAAATAACATACTTTTCACAAGACATTGTTTTACAAACAACTTATCTTATACAAACCCATTTTACTATGGTTATTCATTTAACCATACATTATTCACTTATTTATACATATCATCTGAACTCATTGTTTTTCAAATGATTTACAAAAACAAAGCAAATAACAAGGTTCATGACTAAACATTTTTCTCAAACATAAGTCATGAATCTTATTTTCACAAAACCTATGTATCTCACAGGCATTTTTATGCTGACGTACCTATTTTCACATGTGTTTTTCAGGAGCTGTTGCATAAGATGATCAAGATACACCTAGACAGACTTGGGCTTTAGTGACAATAAAAGATGCAAGACTAGTTAATTATGTTGTATTTTCCTTGTTTGATTAAGTCATTGTAACATTTTTAATCAATAAAACGAAACTTAAATTTCCATGGTTGTGAAACATTAATTCTGTTACAACACTCCCCGATGTTTCCGCCACGTTTTGTATGTTCTACGTGGTCGGGGTGTGACAGAAAAGATGGTATCAGAGCTAATGGTTATAGGGAATTAGGTTATTAGTAATGCTTTGACCTAGTCTATAACCCTCTTAGGACCCTAACGCGAGTTTACTTGCGTTTAGTCATAAAACAATACCGTCACCTATCCTTAGGTGACGACCACAACAAGAACATAAATTCAAAACCGCTTTGAAAACTAATCATCTGTTCTAGGATGATTGATTACAAGGTTTTGAACCCTCTATTGTAAGGTTTTGAACTCTCTGTTATATGGTTTTGAACCCCTTTGAATTTTCAAAATCTCGGAAAAGTTTTGGGTTTTAAATAATGTGAACACGTGCAAACTGGAAGGGTGAATGCCTGTATTCTGGGTTTTCTGTCTAGGCAAGCACTTCGTATACATCTCATCAGACGCGAGACCAGTTGTGTTTACCTGGGAATTCTTGGGATGAGTGTTCACTTATAGGCGAGCATGTCTTCGCGATACATTATTTTTGACCTATTTACTTTGATTTGTCACCATCTCATTTGTTTGCCTTAGGTAACAAACAAATGATCACAATTTTCATTCGTTATCATTCTGTATTGATTATCCAATAACCTTTCACTCATTTCTTCCTCTGTCTTTCATTTTCTCCTAGAATGTCTATTCCTCTTGGCACTGGTCAAATGCCCGAGCGAACAGCCAAATTTGTCCAGCAAATTGGCGAAGTGATTCAGAGGACTGTGGATTTAGGTATTGCCATGGCTCGTCTTAACAATGAAGCCTCTCGTCTCGACAATGAAGCCACTCAAGAGACACCAAAGGAAGCAGTAGTCAGGCTTGCAACAACATCAAGGAAGCGTAAGGCTTCAAGGAAACCCGCAGCGGTTACACCTAATCAAGCGGGACCTAGCCATGTGGCAAGGCCACCTGCTAGGAAGCCATACAACGGAACTGCACCCTTGTGCAACCAATGTAGCCTCCATCATCACCCTAGTGTGAGGTGCCGCAAATGCCAGATTTGTGGACTTATAGGTCATACAGCAAGGGTTTGCCCAACTGCAGCTGCACCAAATCAGCCTGCGCAACCACTAGCCAAGAAGCCTTATTTTGGCAATGCACCTTTGTGCAACAGGTGTAACGGCCATCATCAACCACACCTCCAGTGTCGTCAGTGCACCAACTGCGGAAGATCCGGTCATCTTGCTAACACCTGCCGCATCCCTGCTAATCCGAATCGCCCAGTTCAGAACTCGGCTCAACAAGTTGCTCAGCCTCTTGCTCAGCAACAGGGTCAAGCCGCACGACCACACTACCCACCTGGTGCCTGTTACAATTGTGGGGATCTGACCCACTACAGAAACCGATGCCCAAAGCTTGCTAATGCAAATCCGACCCACGGATGAGCATTCAGCTGAACAAAGGATGTTGCTGTCTTATGCCTTTGTTTCTTTTGTTTTCGTGTATTGTGAAACAATATGTGTCGTTCATAAAAAAAAGTTGTTGTTCACAATTCTGATATACAAGTATAATTACATGTGTGTATGACTTTTCCTATGATACCTACATCAAGGAACTATGTTCCTTACAAACTACTCTTGTGATTCTCTCTTTCAAATGATCGCTCATGATTCCTTCGAAAATTTTAAGTACTCGTTTCATTCTAAGATACGAAGTACAGAAAATAAAGTGAAATTATGAGTAATCATGCTTCTGCACATCAGTGCCTTTGAAATCCTTGGTTAAATAACTAAGGGTATTTTCAAATCTCATACCCATTATGTTTTGATTTTTTTTCAACATACACAGTACAAGTATTTCAACACAATCTTCATGATCTCAAAACATTTCATATAGTTTGAAAACAATTTTTCTAGATACATTGTCTATGTTATTTCAAAAACATTGGCCATGTTATCAAAACCAACCTTTCTAAATTCAAAATATTTCATATAGTCTGAAGACAATATTAACACAATACATTTTCTTATCAAGTGCATGATTTCGAAAAGCATCATTCATGTCTTTTAAAAACCTTATACATAATTTCAAAATTCATCTCGCATGATTTTAAAACATTTTTGTAAATATATCTACCTAATACACCTACTTTATGATTTCAAAAATTATTATATATAAGGTTTCAAAAACGTTAAACACCTTTTTCTTAAAGGAACCCCATGCATAGTTTTCAAAAATATTTTCCTCATACAGTGATTTAACCTTCAAATTCTGCTTCATATGTCGCCTTGGCATATCTGGCATCTCAATTTCATAAGCATTTTTACTTCATGTTTTGACATAAGCACGTCCCGTGCAAGATTTCAAAACATCTTCAACTTCAAAAATCCATATGGGATCTTTTTATCTCCACAATTAGATCCTTGTGGATAATTATCATTCAAATCAGAGTCCTTAATTGGATTCCTTTTTATACCTAAATTCGAACATTTCGGTTCCTTAAAATCGAAATCGAATTTTTCTTTTAGAAATCTTGCTATCTTTATAGTTAGATTCTTGATAATGTTTAAAGTGCCAAATGAAATCCACGAGATGGATTCCTAGTGTGCTTTAAATACATGTACTCTGTTAGCAGAACAAACTTCTAGTTAAACAATTTTGTGGTTATGTGACTATGTGTTTATTCATCTTATGATTTCTTTTATGCATTTTGTGTTTTAATACTCTGGATATTCGTTATCCAAATCCTCGCAGAATCTTTCATATCTTCATATGAGGGATTCGTAGCAGGATATTCAAAAGGTACTACCTTTAATCCTTAATGGGCTTCTATGTAATAGTTAAGACCCTTGGATTATATAGTACTGCTCCATGATTCATAAGAGACCCTTTAGTGGTCTAATCAAAAAGATTGATTCACAATTTGGTTAAAGAACGACATCTAGTGATGTAGCTGGACAGACTCCTTGATAGTCTATTTAGATCATTTATTGATATAGTCTAAAGGACTCTATGGCGGTCTAGTCACACTC
Organism: Helianthus tuberosus; assembly: GCA_030545235.1. Taxonomy (NCBI): domain Eukaryota; kingdom Viridiplantae; phylum Streptophyta; class Magnoliopsida; order Asterales; family Asteraceae; genus Helianthus; species Helianthus tuberosus. The sequence continues at coordinate 98,768,963 of CM060360.1, read as the reverse complement.
ATCACGGGATTGTTCATTTGGTTTTCCCCTGCACATTATAAAATGGACTGAGTGAACTATGCAAGGAATTGTCTAATTATGGACGCGTACATAATTATGAAATTTAGTGCACAGAAACCCAGTAAGATTTATTATGTGTAAGAACCGATAGTGACAACAATAACGAAATGAGAACGATGTAATGGAGGTACGGTGGACGCACCAATGACGCTTCATATACTTGTATATAAGTATCCCTCTTACATTGAAAGCATAATGTTATTAAGGTTACTAGAAGTTCAGAACCTTAACCAATGTTGTTCGATCTTTTCAACTCCATGTTTTTAAGCTCTCACAAGTTTCCTCTAAATTTCGGGACGAAATTTCCTAAAGTAGGGGAGACTGTAACACCTGTGCCTCCACGGCCATCAAACAAATACCAAACCAATGAAATATTATATTTCGTACTTGGGATTTGTAAAAATATGTGTATCATTTACACATATCAACTCTTGTTCGATTTCAAGCTCTAAATCGCTTTCTGGAAGGTTATACGCGCACTAATGCGTAAATATAACCAGTTTAATCCAACGAACACTCCGGAATAGTGAAATAAGCTTACCATACCTTAAATAACCTTTACATAACTTAGATATAAGTTTTGGAAGGTTTGGTATGCCGAAATCAAGTTAATTCGCTTACAGGGACTAAAGTTGACAAACTGCGAAAGTATGCCAATTTGAACTGTAACAGACATTCCGGAACATGACCATAAGTTAAACATACCATAAATATCCTTTACATAGCTTAGAAATAGGCTTTGAGGTGTTCGGTATGCTAAAATAAACTTTTGTGTCATTCAGGGACTAAAAGCGTCAAAAAGTGCACAAGTTTTCATTTTCGCGCATAACTTACGTTCTGAATACATCCGGACATCTAAAAATTTATGTAAGCATGACTACATTATATTTTATGGTTCGCCTTAAGAAAAATCCATTCGTCGCGTCATTTGGATCGTTTTTCGCGCTTATGCGCATTCCGTCGTAATTAAGCGAACATCGCGTTCGTACGGCTAAACGAACCGACATCAGAGATATTTTTGAGCATGTTTTAAGTTCCCTATACTTTAACTTCATTTTAGAGCTTTGAAATGGGGTTAACGGGCCTTAAACGTGTCAAAAATGGCCTAAATACAGTTCAGGGACCAAAACTGTAAATCTGCCAAAGTTCACCCATACGATGCGCAGGCCCTCTTTGCCCTACGATGCGTATGGGGTCTCCAGACCAGGTGCAATGTTTAAACAGCCTGTTTTCAGCAGATTTAACCACAACCACATGTTCCTAATTGTCTAGTCATGTGATAAGGATGGAATTTTAGTTACCATAAGGTTCCGACAAGTGTACGGGTTGGATTCATGGCACGTTATCCAAGAAACGATCCCAACGGTGGACCATTTCCTATAAATACCCACCAACATCACACCCAAAAACTCACACCTTTGAATCTGAACTTGCTCTCTAAGTTGTCGTGTTTAACACTTCATACCTGAGAGTGTTCGGGTTCAAACCTTCCATTCTTGGACCCTTCGTAAGTATTCTTTCGTTCTTTTCCTTATTTTTACTGCTTTTCGAGTCAGAAAGTCAAACTTTGTTTGACTTTCAGCGTTGACCAGTAATGGTCAATGCGAAGTTCGTAGGAACTTCGCAACGTGATTGTAATCACGTTGGTCATAGTCCCTTGGGACTATGCCCACTGATTACCACGTTGTCTAGGGTCGTAGGGTAGGCGATCTGATAAATCGCCTATACCTTCGAACCCGACCCAGTTTGGTCGATCATTAGGATCCGACCAAATACATTAGGTGACCCTAGTATAGGGCATAACCTTCCGAGGTTATACCCTACGGTCACATCGTTTAAGTAGTTGTATGATAGGTAGTTTATATGCCTTAGGTAAATTACCAGAATACCCTTTTCATGTATAAATTGGTAATTAAGCATATGTAACCTAAACTTTTGTCACATAACTGATTATGTAATATGTTTAGGCATATAACACTTGTCATAGGACTAGTTAGGCGATCCGAACGCGTTTCACGCAAACGACGCGTTAAAGTAGCATAAGCTACCTAAACGGGTCGTAATGGGTTGTAAGCAGTTAGGTTAAGTTTCATTTAGTATGTAGGCTTTGTTAAACCATATCACATGAGTTTCCACACTCGTTTGGTTTACAAACCCTAATGCTACCCAGTCTTCCGATTTAGGTCCGGTTATTTAACATAGTTACCTATATTAGGTGCCGTTTGATTCCGAGATCTCTAGCACTATTTGGTGGTTATCTTTAGACAACTGAGCAATCACAAGTGAGTACATAGACCCCTCTTTTACTGTTTTCCAAACTGTTTTGGGGTGAAACACATGTGCCTACTTGTTACTTTCATGCTTTCCTGTTTTCGCATCATATACTGCTATGTTCGTTAGTACATTATAGTACATGATTTCATTACATTTTATGCTATGTATGTCCATTGCGTTCATACTTAGTACATCGTTTTACATTTACATTTTATGCTATTTATGTCCATTGCGTGCATACTTAGTACATTGTTTTTCATCACATGCTTACATTTTGGTATGACATTTGGTTTGTTTACATGGGACAATACATTCATTAACACCGATCATGCCGTTCGTTAGTAGGTAGTGGTACCATAGGAATTGACAACTCCCGTTCCGGACGTCCCAGGGAAAGGGGATGAAAGGAATGACCGAATTCGTTGTTATAAAGACAGATAGACCTTTAATTTGTTTAAAGGGTTTATCACCACAGTCGCCAGGCTTGGATGTATGCATATTCACAATACCGCATAAATGTTCATATTAAATATTTGCATGCATTTACACAAAACATAGCTTTGATTTAAACCAAGTTTTACTTCAATACTTTGTTTTTGTGCATATGGTTTAGTTGAGACCTTTCACTTGCCATACATGACATTTTGACATAGACATTTGACTTGGATATTTGACATAGACATTTGACATGGATATTTGACATAGACATTTGACATGGATATTTGACATAGACATTTTGACATGATTTACATCTTGACATGAACATTTTACATTGTTTGGTTTGGATTGATTAAGTGATTAAGTAACGATGCGTGTGTAATATGATACAAGCATGGTGGATACGCCGCTGGTACTTCCTATATATAAGTGTTTGTATGGTATTACATGTCGTAACGTTATTTGAATCATTTCAGTTTGAGACATAGAACATTTCATACAAATAACATACTTTTCACAAGACATTGTTTTACAAACAACTTATCTTATACAAACCCATTTTACTATGGTTATTCATTTAACCATACATTATTCACTTATTTATACATATCATCTGAACTCATTGTTTTTCAAATGATTTACAAAAACAAAGCAAATAACAAGGTTCATGACTAAACATTTTTCTCAAACATAAGTCATGAATCTTATTTTCACAAAACCTATGTATCTCACAGGCATTTTTATGCTGACGTACCTATTTTCACATGTGTTTTTCAGGAGCTGTTGCATAAGATGATCAAGATACACCTAGACAGACTTGGGCTTTAGTGACAATAAAAGATGCAAGACTAGTTAATTATGTTGTATTTTCCTTGTTTGATTAAGTCATTGTAACATTTTTAATCAATAAAACGAAACTTAAATTTCCATGGTTGTGAAACATTAATTCTGTTACAACACTCCCCGATGTTTCCGCCACGTTTTGTATGTTCTACGTGGTCGGGGTGTGACACGTCTTTCTTCTTCACAAATAATACTGGAGCTCCCCAAGGCGATGAGCTAGGACGGATAAAACCCTTATCCAAGAGTTCTTGTAGTTGCGTGGAGAGTTCTTTCAACTCTGATGGAGCTAAACGATAAGGTGCACGAGCTATAGGCGCAGCTCCAGGAGCTAATTCGATCTGAAACTCAACTTGGCGATGAGGCGGAAGACCAGGTAATTCCTCAGGAAATACCTCTGGATAATCGCGTACAACTGGAAAATCTTCTATCCTCTTCTCTTTCTCCGTGGTGTCAGTAATAAGAGCCAAAATGGCGGTGTGGCCCTTTCGCAAGTACTTTTGGGCCTTAAGGAGAGAAATGACGTTCTCAACAGCACTCCTCTTGTCGCCATGAATCATGAGAGGTTTACCATCGGGACCTGGAATACGGACAACCTTCTCGTTGCAAAGAATCTCTGCTCGGTGTCGGGATAACCAATCCATCCCAATGACAACGTCGAAACTACCCAAGACAATAGGAATGAGGTCGATAGAGAAGGTCTGGTCAGCGAGAATGAGTTTACAACCCTTGACTACGTGTGTGGCTTCTAAACTCTTACCATTTGCTAGCTCTACGGTGTGCTTGTTGTTCAAAGGGGTTGGAATACGCTTAAGCATTCGACTAACTTCTAGTGACACGTAGCTAGTATCGGCACCCGAATCAAATAAAACTGAAACATAAAAGTCGTCGAGAAGGAACTTACCCGCCACAACATTGGGGTCATTCCTTGCTTCACCTTGGCCGATCACAAACATCCGCCCCCTGGCGCCATTGTTGTTGTTGTTCCCATTGTTACCGTTCCCCTGATTGTTGTTATTGTTGTTGTTGTTGTTGTTCTGGTTCCTGTTCAGTTGGGGACAATCTCTCTTGAAGTGGCCCTCAGCTCCACACTGAAAGCACCCTTTGTTATCACCCTGTTGCTGTTGCTGGCGCTGGTTCTGTTGAGCTTGCTGACGATTCTGATTGGCGGGGTATAAGCTCCTGCAATCCTTTGCAGCGTGACCAGGCTTGTTGCACCGATGACAGTTGCCCCTGGTGCATGGCCCGCTGTGGTGCAGGCTGCAGCGATTGCATTTGGGGTGATTCCCTTTGTATCCACCACCAGACGATTGCTGACTAGGGCTCTTGTAGTCCTCAGTCTTTCTCTGCTGAGATTGGGACTGAACAGAAGTCGAACCCTTACTTGAAGTTCCATCCCATTTCCGTTTGTTGTCACTAGAGGTACCAGTAGTAGTTGCAGCGCCAATGCGTTTTGGTAACTTGTTCTGCTCCACCGCTTGATCCGTGAGACGGTGAGCCAACTGAACGGTTTGCTGGTAGGTGGCGAGGTTCGCTGAAGTCACATGACTTTGGATTTCTGGCACTAAGCCCTGAAGAAATAGTTCGATGCGTTTGATGGGAGGGTCCACCATAGTAGGGCACAGAATTGCCAGTTCGTTCGACCTTTTCACATAAGCTTCAATTTCGGACCCCGTCATCTTGAGGTTGAAGAACTCCACCTCGAGTTTGTGAATCTCATCACGACTGCAGTATTCCTCTTTGATCATTTCCTTAAAAGTTTCCCATGGGGTGGCGTTGGCAGCAACCAACCCTAGCATCTGAACTTGAGCGTTCCACCATGTGAGGGCTAATCCCTCGAGAGTACCAGTAGCATACTTCACCCTGCGCGCCTCAGGGCATTCGCACATTTCGAACACAGATTCTAGCTTCTCAAACCAGTGTAGGAGACCTACGGCTCCTTCAGTGCCGCTAAAAGTAGTTGGTCGGCAGTCCATGAAAGTCTTAAAAGTGCACACGGGCGGCTGAACATGCTGACCTCCTGCGTGTGCAGCTGCAAGTGCTGCGGCAACTCGTTCGTTGATCAGAGCCGTCAACTGGGCTTGTGTCATGTTAACGCGTCCAGACATGATCTTCATACCAAGAAGAACGTGAGTGAGTGGGGTTCGCGAAAGTACGACGATAAAATAGAGTAAGCACGCACGTGTTCAAGCAACAGTAGTTATACTAACCAAGCATACCATAAACAATGTACTATGTAACTAACAAGTAGGCAATATATACACAGATCATATCACCTAGAATGTCGAGCCTTGCATGTGGAGTGAAGCATCGTTGTGGACCGTTGAGCACTGTACAGGTTATAGTCTGGTTTTAACAAAACGTTTTCCCCTTTATTAAAACCAAGTTCTCTATAACCAATGGTTCTGATACCAATCTGTCACACCCCCAAAATCCACCTGCGGAGTACTACCGCTTGGAGGCGTGACTGACCAGGATCCAGACACCAATCATATTGAACAAGCACATAAATAGTTATAAAAATCTAACCAATACAATTGGTGTTCAAACAAAACATAGTTAAGTTGCAAGCGGAAGCATAAGTTTTAAATCAAAACATAAGTTTAATTGTTTCGTAGTTTAACATGGCACACTGTCGTCCATGTCCCACAACGATCCTCCTCCATGCAAGCTCCAGCTTAAGAACCTAAGGACCTGCAAAGCATGTAGTAACGAGTCAACAACTAGTTGAGTGAGTTCACGGTTGGGTGTTCGTTTTAAGTTGTTTCGAAAACAGTTTCCTTTAGTTGGCATCCTGCCGTGGGGGTTACCCCATAGTTAAAAACGTGACTTGTTTATTCCCGGTTACTCTGGCAATCCTGCCGTGGGGGCTACCCCGTGTTAGTTATCTGGCATTTCGGCCGTGGGGGCTACCCCATGTATACACTAGACTCGTTACCATATCGACTGCTGACTGTAGTCATGTTTATGTGCCCTGAAACTGTCAATGTCTATCATCATTGACGTGCCCCAGATCCATTAGTTCACGCCCGTCCTCTGCGGCACGGTGTGAGGCTTGTCAGACCTAAATAGCACTATCTAACTAATGACCCGCTCGCCATTGGCCCGGCGATTAAGTCGATATAAAAATGAGGGACTTCGTGATAGAGTTTTGGTCTAGTACGAGTTATCTGTCCGTGAGGACGAGGAATTACATTCCTGAACCTTTGCTGTCCTACCCAAGGAGGACGAGGAAACCCATGTTCCTTAACCCCAATTCCCGACCCCTGGGAATCCCATGCTTTGTAGAGGGTGTGAACTCACCTTGGTTTGCTCTGTAGAAAACACAGAAAAGTCAAACAAGCAACGTTGAGGCTACTCACGTCCTATCACAGTTGTATCATACAATCAGGTTCGTATTCAAGTAGTGCACGTATGGCATACACGTTAATCATGGCAGTTATCAAGTAATGCATACGAGTTGAACGAACAGTGACATGCTCAGAATTAAACAAAGTCCAAGGTCCGGCCCAAACACTAAGCCCATAATTTATCAAGTCAAACAGTGTGTATTCGTGTATAGTCTCGAGTCGCAACTAGGCGTTTGCGACTCGCAACCTGAGTCGAAATCGTGGTTTCGGTTCGTGCTGGTTTGGTTACGAGTCGCAACTGGACTCGCAACCGTGGTTTCGAGTCACAAGGTTGGTGTGCTGATCAGGTGTGGTTTCGAGTCGCAACCAGGCGTTTGCGACTCGCAATCTGTGTCGCAACCGGGAGATTTCGACTCGTTGTGCTTGGTTTCGAGTCGCAACTGATGGTTTCGAGTGGACATAAGCTGATTCGGAACAGTGTACTATCCAATGAGAATTTGATTTCAGGAAATGGTTTGTACTATCCACTTAAACATGTTTGTTTGTCTAGTAATTTACTAATTTGGATCAAACATATCAGATTTCAAATATTCAACCATGTTCTTATGATATTCAACAAGTTCTTCATGTTCATCAAATATTCAAAACACATTCAACACATATTCGGATATTCATATCTTCATTCAACATTTGTTCATAAGTTCTTGCATTTTCGGACAAGCATCATAAATCCTAAACTAGACAACAAGCTTATCTTGTAACAAAACATTTGTTCCATAGTCTCATACATAAAAATCGGATGGTTATCATTATTCTTTTATCATACAAAAATCTATACTTTTATTAAAGAGGTCATGTTCATAACAAGGGTTGTAACTAAACATGTATCATTTACTCAAACAAGAGCTCATCAATCAAACAAACACTTAATCATACATGAATCTTTAGCAAGCAAACACATTATCATCATCAACATCCGAAATACATAACAAGAATCACTATCCAACACGTATCATAAACACTAACCGGTTTGAGATGGTGCCGAGTTGGTAAAGAAGGTGAGTGTCCGAGTGATGATGAGGAGCTTAGCCGGGTCTCCTTGTGGTCACCGATTTGATCCGAGAAGAAGGAGGAGAGGTGATGTTTAGTGTTTAGGGTTTTAGTGTGAGAGAGTGGAGTGTGTGTGTGTTGGAGAGTATGAGTGGATTGTCCAAAGAATGGACTAGTTTGCTAGGAGTATGATATATATACTAGTCCTAGTAGGTTTCGTGTGGGTTACATGAGGTGCGGCCCAACCGGCCCATAAGTTATACTAGTTCACTCGAGACCACATGGTCTCGAGTCGGGTTCATGGCTTTCGGTTTATATACATACCCGAGTACATACACACAAACATACATGTAACATAACACAAAATCATATAAAGTTTCACTTATCATTCATTAAATCACATAAGTTTAACTAGTCACACGTTTAAGCATACAACGAAAGGTTCTAAATTTCGAGTTGTCACACCTTTATCTTGATTTGTTATAAGTTTTGCATATTTTGGCATACTGAACTAAGAATTGCACACATGAGACTGTCTTTTCCTGTTCATTATTATAGCATTATAATAATTACAGATTTAAGTAAAGGTGGCATATTTTGATCATATATATGTGCATGTGTCGATTCTGATTTTGTCTTTTTTTTTGTTTTTATTTCAAATTGATCAATTGGGTAAGGGAAAAAACTTAAAAAGGACTTTATTCAAACGGGTCAAAAGTTGTTCAGAGTGTATTTTTTAGCGCATAAACTTTTCTAGGTCGTTTTACTCGAGAGTTAATTATTGTAGAAATTATATGGTGTGACTGTATATGAAACTCCAAAATATTCATAAAGGTAAAAACTTTTGGAAAAAGTTTTTCAGGTCAAGCCCACCCATACTCATTTTGACCCGTTATCCAACCTGCACGGGCCACTTTTTTCACCTCTTCCATCGAGCTTCAAGAAGGGAAACACAACATCATACTTGTGTTCATTCTACAAATCACAAAAAATAATACTTGTAACTAAAAGCATTATGCATTTCTGATTGCAGCAAGCAATTGAAAGTACTCTTGCTCAAAAGAAGCCCACGGTTGTATTTGTCCTAGGGGAGAACTTTGGTTTCTTTGTCTTGTGACAGTTTTCTATATAATTAGTGTGTTGTTTATAAATTATAAACGAAGCACTAATTATTTGCCCCAATGTTTGTCTAGATTATATGGTACAATGTTTCTCACATGTTTAAAATTGAGCCGGAGGCCCAGGCAGTGGAAAGGGTACACAATGTGCAAACATCGTCGAGCATTTTGGATATACTCATCTTGTGCCGGAGATCTTCTTCGTGCAGACATAAAATCCGGCTCTGAAAATGGGTAAGACTGTTTTAATTTCATGTTTATCGTCCATTTAGTCGTGCAAAGTTAATTATTGTTTTTTAATCTTAAATATCGTTTCTCAACTTTAAGTTGTTTATGATATTTTGTAGGACCATGATTCAGAACATGATCAAGGAGGGAAAGATTGTACCATCAGAAGTAACAATCAAGTTTCTTGAAAAAGCAATCTTGGAAAATGAAAATGACAAATTTTTTATTGATGGATTCCCACGTAATGAGGAAAACCGTGCAACATTTGAGACAGTCGTAAGTTGTAATGTTATATCTCTTGATTTGTTGATATTTAACGGGTTCTGCGTTGCAGATTTTTTTAATATCTCTGTTAATTTTATGTAAAATTACCTTTTTTTTGGTATGTGGAGCAAGGAAGCATGCCGTGGTACATTTACGGGTGAACCAGAAGTAAGCCGAAAAGAATGCAACCATGACAGCTTGGCCATCTTTGAAACTTTGTAAGAAATATCAACATAATGTCTTTTTTGATTGTCTGTTTGTTACACATGTTACCAGAATTCGTTATAATAGCACATGTTTATGAAAAAACGCAAACAAAAGGACCAATCACGAATGAGAACGAAACCCAAATCGGATCGATTTTCTCCATTTATCGGTTGTTTCCTTCAAGTTAGTGTTACCTTTTAACTTTTTAGTGGTTCTTCCATCTCTATTAAGATCAATACGGGTCAATCAGACCACTTAGCTAACAAACGGGTCAACTCTTAAACACTTTTTTTTTGTCCAACTATTATTACCAGAATAGTTTTATTGTTTTCTTACAATAATAACTTCAATATTTTAGAAAAAAAGATATGTGGTATAGTGATTTAGATTTTTATCTAAAGCTATGAAAAACTTCATATTCATCGATTAGTTTGACCTTTTTAAATAATACCTTAACATGTTCAAGACTGAGTTAACTTTTGATCAAGTGAGCCCCTTTCTGCATTTGCTTTGTTTTTATGTGAAGTGTTTCTATCATTAGTTGTTAAACAAATTTTACTGGGGAGGAATCCTTCTTCAGGGAGACATTTGACAAAGACATAAGAGAACTAAAGAAAGCAAGAGATGAGCGGAGGCACAGGGAAGATAAGGTACCGAAGAAGCATAATACAAATGAATTTGTGTATTATTATTGTTTTGATGAAGATAAAGTGAATTAACGTGGGAATAACGTACATGATAAGATAGAGATAGGAGGACATAATCATCAAGAAGGGACAAGGATAATACAGGTATAAACGATAAATGCGAAGGGATCATTCTAGGGATTCTCACAGACATAGTGCTTAACGTAAAAAGACAAAATAGGTTAATTCCTCTTTTTATTTTCCAGAACAATGTGTTTAAATATGATTACGAAAACGATATTATTACCCCAATAATCTGATTGAAATGATTAATGAAGTACAAATTAAAAACTAGGGGTGCTCATAAATTGATGAAACCAACCGTATCGCTCAGACTGAAGTGAGTCAGCCGGTTTGAGATTTATGCGGTTTGGTTTTGGGAGTTTATTGGTTCGGGGACGGTTTGGTACTCAGAACCAACCGCTTAGCCTTTTTTTCCCATCAAGTTTGATATATGCAATTATGTATATGTATTATATTCATGAATAATATTTATTATTTAAGATCTTCAAACAAAATAACAATTGTAAAGAAGCTTTCAAACCACCAAACCTCGCCAACCCACCCAAGTTCGGTGGTTTGGTTGTTTCTAAAATCGTATTTAGCGGTTTGGCCGCTACTTTTTGGTCAAAACCGGACTGTGAACACCTTTGCTAAAAGCACACTTTCGATGACTTTCAAATAAAAAACAACCCAAATTATCCCATTTACATGCAAATGGGCTTAAAAGATGCCTCTACGTACAGTAGTGTTCTTTTTTTGTGGGTTTTAGTTTGTGTAACACATGATGGTGTAATTTGCTATGGTATAGTTTTAGTTGGCAGAATATGAGAGCAGAAATAAGAGACACAAGAGAGATCATAGATATGATGATCAGAGAGTAGCTAAAGATGGTGAAGTTTTCCCTACATAACTGCTTCCTTTTTTTGTAGATAGTTTATTGATATTGAGGTAATAGTGACACTCATTGTTAGATGGTGATCAACGTGTATGCAGTATTGATTTCACTTTTGGGTTAATCACAGGTAGATAACTTGCCAAGGTTTGTTTACTTGAATTTAAAAAGATACTACATATTGTAAGTGAAAAGATACTACATATTGTAAGTGAATGATAAATTGATTGGGCTTATGGGTTTTTGATACATTGATTAAAAGGCTTTTGCAAACCCAAATTTGTAACAAGTTAACAATTTGTCGACCACAAATCACAATTGGCAAGTGATAGCCTATACGACAACATACGTCATTACGTTGGACAACCACCTAGAGGTAGCTGATTGTGTTACTGTTATATTTTGCTTATCATTACCAAAACTAAAAAACAAAATTTCTCATTGTTTTTCTTGGTTGTAAGCTGGCTGCTAATATCATTTTTGTTTATATGATTATTATATTATTAAAGTCATTTTTAAATTTTATTACAGCTTCAAATACGGCCATTGCGAAGATCGATAATAAAGAGTGGACTAATCTCATTTTACTTTTAGTAAATTGTAAATGTAAAATTATTTGTCTTTTTCTTGATGTTTTTGTACACGGCTTATAAAGAAAACTTCATACCTAATAACACTTTATTTGCATTACTTTTATTGATACACTTATAATTAATGTAATTTAAATTTTCCTGCCCGGGTTGCCACCCGGGTGATAACCTAGTTTATTTATATGTATTTAATTTAGTAGTCATCATTATCATTTATATAATATAGATCAAAATATATTAAAACCTATAATAAACTAGTTGGTAATTATTGATGGGCTAGATTACCCTTATTAACTAATTGGGTTACCCCTTTGGTGTATATAAGGATATTACTAGAGAGGGATTAGGGTTAGAATTTCATAACATCACACTAAAATCTCCCCTCCTTTCTCTCCATTACTACAAGTTCTTCAACCCTAAAGAACTCGGTACTTCCATCAAGAACATACATCCTAAAGGGGAACCAGATCAAGCTGACAACTATGTCGAACTCCATGGCTGCGTCTCTGACTGGATTCTCTGCTGCCTTGTCTGTTGTATCAGGTATTATTTACATGTTTTTCCTTATGTTTAAACAGAACTGATCAACACGTGGTATCAGAGCATATGTTACTCAATCAGTTCTGTTTGTTCCCACGAATCTGGAATAAAAAAAATCTGGAAAACAAACTTTCAGAAAACCTGATAAAATTCAAGAACAATTGTCACACCCTCAAATCCCATATGCGGAGTACCACCATGAGGCGTGTGAGTGACCAGGATCAAGCCACCAATCATATTGAACAATATGTAGATAATAAAACAATGTTAACCACAACCAACACGAGGACTAAAGTCCAAGTTCATAGTTAAAAAATAACAAGTAAAGTTATAAGCGGAAGCATAAGTTTAATAGTTCAACAAATAGTTTAAAAGATCAATAATATTATTTAAAAAAAACAACTTGGGTCAAACAACCACTACACTCCCTACTGCAAGTTCCCGAGCTATCACTGAGTACCTGCAAAGCATGTAGTAGGGTGTCAATATAAAGTTGGCGAGTTCACGGTTTATCCAGTTTTATTTCCAAAGACTTGTGTTTGGTAAATTACTCATTTATATCATGCCATGAGGAGCTACCCCATATGTAAGCTACAAAACTCCGTAATACCAAACACTTGCGACTTGTTACATCATTGTTGCAATGCCTATCATCATTGACGGTTTGCCAAGGCCTATTAGTTCATGACCGATCCTCTCATGGCACGGTGTGAGGTTGGTGAAACCTAAATAGCGCTATCAACTAATATCTCATTTGCCAGGCTCTGGCGACTAATCGATATAGAAAGTGGGGACTTCGTGATAGAGTTTTGTTTAGTACACTTGTTCATGAAGTATAAATAGCAATTAACAGTATTCCAATCCAGGAATAGTAGGCAATCCCAAACCTGGGAAAGTGTTGTTCATTCCGTTCCCAACCACCGGGAATACATTCTTTAAGTAAAGTGTGTGAACTCACCTTTGTTTTGCTCAGCATGTAATTTACTTGTTTTTAACAGTTGGTCAACCACGTCCTATTATGGTCACCGAGTTTAATCAGATTCGTATGCAAGTATTCCACGTATTTATACATGTATTCTAGCAAGTAGCACACAAGCATCATGTTTCACATGAATACACATACGACCACACATGGATTCATATGACAAGCCCAGCATATGAACAATAATTCAGACAGTCCAACAATGTAACACCTTAGTGTGCGGCCCAATGTAATATACAGCCTAATTGGGTTCAAGTGTGCGGTCCAGAACGAGGTGTGCAGTCCAGTAAGTCATACGACCCAATAATGAGTGTGCGGCCCAAACAGTATAATGGCTCAATCGAAGTGTGTGGCCCAATAGCAAGTGTGCGACACATCTGTGAGTGTGCGGTCGTGCGAGAATTAGTTGTACAATGTGCATCGGGTGCTTGCACACAAGTCTGTGCGGCCTTAGAGGTGTGCGACCTTGCACTGCACTTTTGTATGTTGTGCATCCTGAGTTATACACCCGCTAGTGTGCGGCACACGTGGCACTTTGAGTGTGCGTTCCGCTGTGCCAGGTTATACGACATGCATGTCTTGTTGTACATTTAACGAGTGTACGGTATGAGGTTATCCAAGCAGTAAACATTTCTTGTGCACAAGATTCTCTCAAATCAAACAGAGATTTTTATGAATTCTAAACTCATGTTCGTCAATCATTTATCAATATCAAAATAGCCCTGTTGATCTATAACTAAACAAATATACTCGTTTGACAATCATCTTCATTTCACAAACTCATCCACACACAAAACCCTTAAACAATTATCAGTAAATTTGCCTTAGCAAATAGGGAACACACTTCATTATCATATCAAGAACAAGTCCCCATTTTATGAACAACAATCATCAAAAACACCTTTTTGCATCTAACACCTTTTTATTCTTTTACAGATTTTGTTTGTGCATTTTATTCCTCTAAGATAATGTTGGTTCTTGTTTCTAACATGTGCACTAGATCTTTGCTGAGCATATTAACATCAATCATGAATTCAAATCTATGAATTTCCTATTAATCTATCGACAAACTAACGTCAAACAAATCTAGTATATTGTTTTAATCATGTTATACAAGCAAGTTATCAAGCTATTATCAACAATACCATGCATAATATTCAAACAAACACTAACCAGGAGACTGAAGATGGAATTGATTGTGCGGGATTTAGAAGAAGAGAGGAGCTCCTAGAAAGGTGGATAAAACTGCTATGGACAAGTTTGAAGAGGAGGTGCCGCCGTCAACGTCCCAAAAAGGAAAGGGGAATATTTTAGGGTTTCTAAATGAGGAATATTGATGAAAGAGAGGGAATGTAGGTGAAAAGTTGCCGTCACAATGATTGCCACAAACATTCCCAAATGTTGGCTGCACATGGGTATTTATACAGCCCAGAGATACCGCACACATGAATATATGCGCCATAATTGAGTGTGCGGGTTCCTTTAGGGTTTGTTTATGGGCCTAAGAGTTGGGCCTGTATAACGTTTATGTGCGTGGACCCAGGGGGTGCGAGATTGAGGGAGTGCGCGGATAAAGGTGTGCGGCCTACCAAGATTCTCATAACATTCTCACATAGTGTCACACAATGCACTTCACTTCAGTATATATGAAGTGTGCGGCTGAATAATGAAATAACAATAACCCACTAACATTAAAACATATTGATATATTTATAAGCAAACCGAATGCGTTTTATTTAATTAAATTTTTAATCAGTTCTACCAAATTACACGAAAGGTGAAACTTGAAGGGAAAACCTGAATTGTCACATTATCCCCCAGTTTAAGGAAATTTCATCCCAAGATTTAGTGCGCTGCCACTGAATCAGCTAGTGTAGTTAAGCATTTTCACGGGGTGTCACATAATCCCCCTGTTGGTATGGAATTTAGTCCTGAAATTCAGTAGTAACTTCAGTGTTGGATGTATGGTTTCTAAACAGTTGAGGATACGTGCACATCATCTGGTCTTCCCGATCCCAAATAAACTCTGGGCAATGACGTGAGTTCCAGCGAACTTGGACTATTGGTATCTTGTTACGCTTGAGGGTTTTGATTTCTCGATCCATGATCTCAACCGGTTCCTCAGCGAAGCGAAGCTGATCATCGATAGTGAGTTCCTTAAAAGGAACAATGAGCGTTTCATCAGACATACACTTTTTTTGATTCGACACGTGAAAAACGTTATATACCACACTGAGCTCTTCAGGCAGGTTCATTCTATAAGCCATTGTTCTGATTTTTTTGGTGATTTCAAAAGGTCCGACATATTGTGGATTAAGCTTGCCCCTTTTGACAAAACGGACCACACCATTCCAAGGTGAGACTTTTAGTAAAACTCGGTCCCCAAATTGGAACTCCATAAATTTCCTATGCTTATCAGCGTAGCTTTTCTGACGGTCGCGAGCCGCCTCCATTCGTTGTCTAAACTGAGCAATCTTTTCTATGGTGTCGAGTACGAGTTCTGGGCCGGTGATTTGGCTTTCCCCAACATCTACACAACACAAAGGTGATCGGAATTTACGTCCGTACAATGCCTCGAACGGTGCTGCCTGAATGCTAGTGTTGTAGCTGTTGTTTTAAGAGAACTCTACCAATGGTAGGTGTCGTTCCTAGCCGTTACCAAAGTCAATAACACATTCCCTCAGCATATCTTCAAGAGTTTAGATGGTATGTTCAGTTTGACCATCCGTCTGCGGATGATAAGCGGTGCTCATGTCTAAACGTGAGCCGAAGGATTTGTGCATGGCCTGTAACAAATCGGATGCAAAACGTGGGTCGGTTTCTTTGATCGCGAGGAAATGTGTAGACTTGGATAAGCCGGTAACGAAGTCCATGGAAATCTGTTCCCATTTCCACGTTGGTATTTTCGGTTGTTGCAATAGCCCTGACGGATTTTGGTATTCGATCTTGACCCTGGCATAGGTCAAGCATTTGCTGACGTACTTTGCAATGATAGCTTTCATGTTAGGCCACCAGTACAAGGCCTTGAGGTCGTGGTACATCTTGTCAGAACCCGGATGTATCGAATAGCGAGACTTGTGTGCTTCGTCCATCACAAGCTCTCGAAAGTTTTCGTAGGATGGAACCCATATACATTCCATGAAATAGTGGATGCCGTCATCTTTGAGTTCGAGTTGTTTTTCCATGCCCCGCATGGACTCAACTAGAAGATTCTCCTCCTTCGGTGCTTCAACTTAAGCGTTACGGATTTGGTTAGGGAGGTTCGTACGAATTGTTAACTAAAGCGCACGAACACGCTTGGGTTTGATTTCTTTTCGACTGAGGGAATCGGCTATAATGTTTACCTTGACCAGATGATTCTTGATTGCTCACTCGTAATCGTTTAGGAGTTCGACCCATCGGCGTTGTCGCATGTTTAACTCCTTCTGATCGAGTATGTGCTGGAGACTCTTATGATCGGTGTAAATCATGCACTTGGTACCGTACAAGTAATGTCTCAATATCTTGAGTGCGAAGACTAGAACTCCAAGCACTAAATCGTGTGTAGTGTGGTTCTTCTCGGGAACTTTGAGTTGTCGAGAGGCATAAGCAATAACTTTCTCGTGTTGCATCAACACGCAACCGAGTCCTTGAATAGATGCATCACAATAAAAGATGAAATCGGCAGTGCCTTCGGGTAATGAGAGAATAGGTGCACTACAAAGTTTCTCCTTTAGCCTCTGAAACGTGGATTCCTGAGCATCACTCCACTTGTAAGCGATACCCTTTTGAGTTAGAGTTGTAAGGGGTTGAGCAATCTTCGAAAATCCTTTGATGAATCTTCAATAGTAACCCGCTAGACCCAAGAATTGACGGATTTCGGTTTGAGTTTTCGGTGTAGGATAGTTCTTGATAGAGTCGATCTTGGCTGGTTCAACATGAATCCCAGCTTCATTGACCACATGCCCGAGGAAATGGACTTTGCGGAGCCAAAAGTCGCATTTTGAGAACTTGGCATAAAGTTGTTCGTTTCGAAGAAGTTCCAGAATAAGGCGTAGATGTTGCTCGTGTTCCTCTCAATTCTTCAAGTAGATCAAGATGTCGTCTATGAATAAGGCATAAAGGTTTGCATATTCGGTTCATGAGATCCATGAAAACCGCAAGTGCATTTGTCATTCCAAAAGGCATAACAAGGAATTCGTAATGGCCATAACGAGTTCTGAAGGTTGTTTTAAAGATGTCATCGTCTCGGACTCTTAGTTGATAATAGCCCGATCTCAGATCAATCTTGGAATAGTAACTCGACCCTTGCATCTGGTCGAACAGATCGTCGATGTGTGGAAGTGGGTAACAGTTCTTTATAGTTACTTTGTTTAGTTCGTGATAATCGATGTACATCCGAAAAGTGTCGTCATTTTTCTTGACAAAGAGTACGGGGGCTCCCAGGGTGAAGATCTAGGGTAGATAAAACCCTTTTCTAATAACTCATGCAGCTGCGTAGATAATTCTTCCAATTTGGCTGGGGCTAGTCTGTAAGGTGCCCGAGCTATAGGTGTCGCTCCTAGATTTAGCTCGATTTGAAATTCAACTTGACGGTGAGGTGGAAGTGTGAGGACCAGGGGTTCGGTTCTACGAACTCGCTCAGACCGAATCTAGCTATGACACATGTGCCTCCTCGGCCATCAAACAAATACCAAACCAATGAAATATTATATTGCATACTTGGGATTTGTATAAATATGTGTATCTTTTGCACATATCAATTCGTGTTAAATTTCGGGCTCTAAATCGCTTTCTAGAAGGTTATACGCGCACTGATGAGTAAATATACCCAATTTAATGCAACAAACACTCCGGCACAGTGAAATTGGCTTAACATGCCTTAAATAACCTATACATAACTTAGAAATAAGTTTTGGAAGGTTTGGTGTGCCCAAATCATGTTTATTCGCTTACAGGGACTAATTTCGACAAACTACGAAAGTATGCCGATTCGTACTGTAATGAACATTCCGGAACATGACCATAAGTTAAAAATACCCTAAATATCCTTTACATAGCTTAGAAATAGGCTTTGAGGGGTTCGGTGTGCTAAAATAAACTTTTTGGTCATTCAGGGACTAAAAGCGTCAAAAAGTGCATATGTTTGCATTTTCGCGCATATCTTACGTTCTAAATACATCCGGACATCCAAAACTTTATGTAATCATTAAAATATTTTATTTTAGTGATTGGCATGATAAAATTCCATTCGTCGCGTAATGATATTCACTAATTTATACATATTTTAGTCCCCCATTTTATCCCCATTTTATGCGTTTTCGGCCGTAAAACCGTCATTCGGATACTTAATCAAGTATACTTTTGTTTACAGGCCTAAAACAGCATACCAGACAAGATGATAGTGAAAACAAGGATTTTCCGGGCGAAACGGCTGAACTGCGAACATTCTGTGGAAAATTCTGACCTGGGCAAGTCGCACCCCCGTACGACTGGTGGCACCCCCGTGCGGATGCGACAAAAAAGCTCATCTCGGTGATGCACCCCCGTGCGACTGGTGGCACCCCCGTGCGGATGCGACAACAAAGCTCAGCTCGGCGTCGCACCCCCGTGCGACTGAACGCACCCCGTGCGACTGGTGGCACCCCCGTGCGGATGCGACAACAAAGCTCAGCTTGGCGTTGCACACTCAGTGCGATCAGGAGTGCAACGAAATCCTGGGAACGAACCCTCGTGCGACTGGTGGCACCCCCGTGCGGATGCGACAACAAGATCCATCTTGGTGACGCACCCCCGTGCGACTGGTGGCACCCCCGTGCGGATGCGATGACCAACCCCAGCTCGGTGATGCACGCCCGTGCACCCCATGGCACACCCGTGCAAGATCAAATCTGGTCAAGATCTGATGACGTCATGCGGTATGGTGCACAGTAACTTCAATAATACAAAAAGTGCACGGTCGTGCGACCGCTCGCACGACCGTGCGAGACCGACAATTATAAAAACTTGCAGAAACATTCTGCTCGTAACTCTGGACATTTTGGAAGTAATTTAGGCGATTTTCAGGCTCCAGAGGCTTCTGCTTTCACCCGGATTCATGCCACATTGTGCCGATTAGCTTCGTTATCTTCCAGATTCTTAATCTTATGCTTTTTTATGGTTTGGTTTTCTAATCTTTCCATGATTTTGTTAATCTTTCAAGCATTTAGATTAATGTTTATGTATTATTGTAGCCTTTGGGCAAAAACACAACAATCCCTTGCTTGATTATAGCCATTGTGACACCGGTGTCACTCCAACCATCAAACAAATACCAAGCCAATGAAATATTGTATTTCATACTTGGGATCTATATAAATATGTGTATCTTTTGCACATATCGACCCTTGTTCGATTTCAAGCTCTAAATCGCTTTCTGGAAGGTTATACGC
This sequence comes from Helianthus tuberosus, assembly GCA_030545235.1. Lineage (NCBI taxonomy): Eukaryota > Viridiplantae > Streptophyta > Magnoliopsida > Asterales > Asteraceae > Helianthus > Helianthus tuberosus. The sequence goes on along the minus strand of CM060360.1, from coordinate 98,749,031 downwards.
GCACTAATGCGTAAATATAACCGGTTTAATGCAACGAACACTCCGGAATAGTCAAATATACTTAACATACCATAAATAACCTTTACATAACTTAGAAATAAGTTTTGAAGGCTTTGGTATGGCAAAAACAAGTTAATTCGCTTACAGGGACTAAACTTGACAAACTGCGAAAGTATGCCAATTTGAACTGTAACGAACATTCCGGAACATGTCCATAAGTTAAACATACCATAAATATCCTTTACATAGCTTAGAAATAGGCTTTGAGGGGTTCGGTATGCTAAAATAAACTTTTGGGGTCATTCAGGGACTAAAAGCGTCAAAAAGTGCACAAGTTTGCATTTTCGCACATAACTTACGTTCTGAATACATCCGGACATCCAAAAATTTATGTAAGCACTAAAATATTTTATTTTAGTGTTTGGCATAAGAAAAATCCATTCGTCACGCCATTTGGATCATTTTTCGCGCTTATGCGCATTCCGTCGTAATTAACCGAACAACGTAACCGTACGGCTAAACGAACCGACACCCAAGATATTTTTGAACACATTTTAAGTTCCCTATACTTTAACTTCATTTTAGAGCTTTGAAATGGGGTTAACGGGGCTTAAACGTGTCAAAAAAACGCATCGAAAACCAAGTTTTGAGGTTGCAGGGACTGAAACTGTAAATCTGTCAAACTAGGTCCTTAAGTAGGGGCCAGATGCAGCAAAACGTTTTTTTCAGCTTTTAACAGCCCTTAACACTCTCCAAAGGCCAAGTGCCAAGTGTCAAACTCTTATGGTGGATGGCAAATGAGTTACCACAACTTTCCAACAAGTGTACGGCTTAGATCGTGCCCCCTTTTCCAAGAAATGATCCTAACGGTGAACCAAAACTATAAATACCCACCTCCACCCTTCACTTTTCCTCACAAGAATCTGATCTTATGTGCTCTAAGTTGAAACTTTTGTTTCATACCTGAGCTATTTTGATCTAGATTAGCATTCGGGGACCCTTTGTAAGTGTTCCTTCATTCTTTTATTGCTTTTCGAGTCCGAAAGTCAAACTTTGTTTAACTTTCTACATTGACCAGTTTATGGTCAATGCGAAGTTTGTTTGAACTTCGCAACGTGATTGTAATCATGATGGTTATAGTCCTTTGTGACTATGCCTACTGATTACCACGTTGTCTAGGGTCGTAAGGGTAAGCGATCTAACAAATCGCTTATACCTTCGAACCCGACCCATTTGGTCGATCATTAGGATCCGACCAAACACATTAGGTGACCATAGCATATAGGGAATAACCTTCCGAGGTTATACCTTATGGTCGCTTCGTTTAAGTAGTTGTATGATAGGTAGTTTATATGCCTTAGGTAAATTACCAAAATACCCCTTTGATGCCAAAATTCGTTTTAAACATATGTAACATAACTTTTGACATCTAAACTGATTTGACAACCATATTAGACATGTTAAGGCATATTTTACTTGCCATAGGACTAGTTAGGCGTTCCGAACGCGTTTCACGCGAACGACGCGTTAAAGTAGCATAAGCTACCTAAACGGGTCGTAATGGGTCACAAACACTTAGGTTAAGTTTCGTTTTAGTATGTGGGCTTTGTTAAACCATATTACACGAGTCTCCATACTCGTTTGGTTTACGAACCCTTATTCTATCCGATCTTCCGATCTAGGTCCGGTTTATTAACATAGTTACCTATATTAGGTGCCGTTTGATATCCGTGATCTCTAGCATTGCTTGGTGGTTATCTTAGGACTTCTGAGCAATCTCAAGTGAGTACATAGACCCCTCTTTTACTGTTTTCCAAACATTTTGGGGTGAAACACATGTGCCTACTTGTTACTTTCGTGCTTTCCTGCTTTCACATCGTATACTTGCTATGTTCATTAGTACATTTATAGTACATGATTTCATTGTGTTCATGCTATGTATGCCCATTGTGTGCGTACTTAGTACATTGTTTTACATTACATTTCATGCTATGTATGCCCATTGTGTGCGTACTTAGTACATTGTTTTACATTACATTTCATGCTATGTATGCCCATTGTGAGCGTACTTAGTACATTGTTTTACATTACATTTCATGCTATGTATGTCCATTGTGTGCATACTTAGTACATTGTTTTACATTACATTTCATGCTATGTATGTCTATTGTGTGCATACTTAGTACATTGTTTTACATTACATTTCATGCTATGTATGTCCATTGTGTGCATACTTAGTACAGTTGTTTTCATCACATGCTTACATTTTGTTATGACATTTGGTTTGTTTACAATGGAACAATACATTCATTAACATTAGCTACGCCGTTCGTTAGTAGGTAGTGGTACCATAGGAATTGACAACTCCCGTTCCTGAAATCCTGGGTTTGTTTGGATTGGAAGGAATGACCGAATTCGATATACATAACTTACATAAACCTTTAATTTGTTTAAGGGTTTATCGCCACAGTCTCAAGGCTTGGATGTATGCATTTTCACAATACCGCATAGATGTTTGTATCAGTATAGCATGCATTTGTTCCACAAAACATAACTTTGATTTAAACCATGTTTTACTTCAATACCTTGTTTTTGTGCATTTTACATATGGTTTAGTTGATATATTTCCCGTACCATACATGACATTTTTGGATACACATTACATGATTTACATTAGACATAAACATTTTGACATTGATATACACAATTCATGATTTACATTAAACACAGACTTTTGATATGGTTTACACAATAACAGTTTGACATTTGATTATACATAAACAATTTACATTGGTGGTTTGGTTTGAGTAAGTGATTTAAGTAACGAGGCGTGTGTAATATGATACAAGCATGGTGGATACGCCGCTGGTACTTCCTTTATATAAGTGATTGTATGGTATTACATATCGTAGCGTTATTTGAATCATTTCAATTTGGACATATAACATTTTATACAAATAACATACTTTTCACAAGACATTAATTTACAAACAACTTATCTTATACAAACTCATTTTACATGGTTATTCATTTAACCATACATTATTCTCTTATTTATACATATCATCTGATCTTATCGTTTTTCATATGATTTACAAGACAAAGCAAATTACAAGGTTCATGACTAAACATTTTCTCAGATATAAGTCATGAATTATGTTTTCACAAAACCTATGTATCTCACAGGCATTTTTATGCTGACGTACCTATTTTCACATGTGTTTTCAGGAGATGATGCATAGGACTTATCAAGACATACTTAGGCGGACCTGTGCCTTAGTGACTTAAAACGAGACAAGAACTAGTTAATTTATGTTATGTACTCTTTGGTTCTTGTTTAAAACAATGTAAACTTTCATGTTTGATTAATAAAACGAAACTTCGATTTCCATGGTTGTGAAACATTAATTCTGTTAGAACACTCCCCGACGTTTCCGCCACGTTTTGTATGTTCTACGTGGTCGGGGTGTGACAGAAAAGATGGTATCAGAGCCAATGTGTCACACCCGCTCGTAGCGGAAACGCAAGGTGTGATCGGTATGGTTTTCATTGCATAAATATCGATGTACATGAACAAACTATATGAATAAAACATACTCCATTGCCATTACATAAGTGTTTCCAAAAGATTACAACATAAGTTTAGTGTGTCGGTTACAAACCATTAACGTAAAAGTAAAGTGTTATTGTTTCATACATTAACATTATAATAAACTACTGAGGTTTAAACCGTCATATTTCCGCAAAGAGGCGGAATATAATAGTTAAACCGTCCAAAAGATGGCATGGAGTTCCGGTAGTTGTTATCTTGACTGGGAAATCCGACATGGTCCTTTAATTCCCTGAAATACATGTTAAGTTTGGAAAACATCAACAAAAGTTGGTGAATTCATGCAATTTAGTTGTAAAAGATGTATTTAAAATGTAAGTTGTAGTATGTAAAGCGTCAATGAAATCGTTGATCATTAATGTTTTGCAAGGACATTAATATGTGTGACGAAAAAGGAAGCAATCCAACCCTAGACGATTTTTATGTCGATTCCTATCGACTGGGACACAAAAGCACTCTTCCGTATGGGTCCATGACCAAGAGTGGGGCTCGCCAAAACCCATTAGATCTAACCACTTGTACCTAGGTCCAAACTGGATTAATGGTGCTTAGATGTATAACCCTAATTCGCACATGATCTAAGGTGTTTCATTCCCTAACTTTAACATACGTTGAACATGTATTTTCCCCGATAGTTGTAAAGTTGTAAAACATTTAAATGAATATGGGACATGAACTCACAGTATCGCGTCCTGTGAATAGATGTAAATAAGATCTCACGTGCGGTCGTCCTGAATAGTGTTGCGACCTACAAATGTTCTTGTATTTGCTAGACACTTCGGTCTTTGTAAATAACTTGAGTACAAGTCTTGTGTCTTAAATATGTGTAAGACTTGTATGTCTTTACTGTTCGTTGAACTGTGTATTAGATGAATGAATTGTTCAAATGTTATATATATATTTTTCTCCAAATATATGTATATATATATATATATGTTATCTTGTATCTTGTGTAGTCGGATCTAGTCCTATGAATTTCGTGTCTTATATGTATCAATTGTACGATTGTGTTCACAATAATGGTATCGTTGGGCCGAGCCCATGTTTTCATGTTATTGGGCCCCAAATAGTGTTGGGCCTAAATAGTGTTGGGCCTCAAATAGTGTTGGGCCTCAATAGTGTTGGGCCTCAAATAGTATTGGGCCTCAATAATGTTGGGCCTCAATAGTGTTGGGCCTCAAATAGTGTTGGGCCTCAATAGTGTTGGGCCTCAAATAGTGTTGGGCTTGAATAGTGTTGGGCTTGAATAGTGTTGGGCTTAAATAGTGTTGGGCTTGAATAGTGTTGGGCTTAAATAATGTTGGGCTTCAATAGTATTGGGCTTTGGCCCATATGTTTGGTATTTGGGCTTAGCCCATGAATTTATGTTAAGCCCATTATGAAGATAAGCCCAATTAAGAAAAATAAGCCCATTTGTAGAAAAATAGCCCATTAAGTAAAATAAGCCCATTTGTTAGAAAAATAGCCCATTAAATAAAATAGGCCCATTTGTTAGAAAAATAGCCCATTAGTAAGTGTAAGTCTTTCATTTTTATAAAAACTTTTTTATAAAAATTTACCAAGTATACTCCTTAGTAAATAAAAGCATACTAGTTTTTATAAGTTTGTAAACATCCGGACTTTGTTATCGATAGCATATTTTATATTTTCGTGTCGAAAGATCGTCTAAACGTCGTAGTAACTCCACGGATTGGCGATTCGTCTAAAGATTCGTCCGTCGTCCGTTTTGACCATAAATGGTGTCCGATCCTTCAGATTGTCCGTATTCGTTTTTAAGGCGTAATTATATGAAGTCTCGTAGGACTTTTGTTATAAAGTGTCTTGAGTTTAAATGTGACAATGAGATTCAAGTTCCTACTTTGATATATATAACTAATACATCAAGTAATACATAACACAAAAATTGTTAAAGTAACCAAATATATATTTTCTAAAAAAAATATATATTTATATTGTCTTTTATTTTATAACTTTTCTTTAATAACTTTGTTATTCTTGTAGAGATTTACCCAAAAATGTGGTTACTTTATAAAATAAAGTTTTTATAAAAAAATGGCTATATAACCTTTGTATTTTTATCTTAACCATGTTTCATAAACATATCATTTTCTTTTTCTTTCAAATCATCATCAATTTACTCAACATCTTAACTAAACATATGAGACTTTTATAACATAATTTTCAAGATGATATCCAAATCATGTAGGGTTTTAACCATGATCATTTCATATGTTAACTAGTTCAAAAACCAAGTTTAATTCTAGTTTTAACAACTTTTATAAAAATCTCTAGTTGTATGTTACTTTTTATAATCTTGTGAAAGTATTGTTTTTAAATAAAAACCTTTAATACTTTCACAAGATCAAAGGTTATGATCATTACTTTCAACCTTTATGTTAAACACCCTTTAACATAAACATGTATAATTGTTAGATTATATTTTAAAACATCTTCTAACAATTTATTTGTATCATAATCATCATAACAAGATTAAATATGCATATAACAAGTCTAAGATCACAATATAAACAAACATAAATATATCATGATTTTTATCTTTGCTTCTTTGTATTTTTCATGTTTATTATGTATGATTATTTAGGTATTATTAGTTATAATAACAATCATAAACATAATATATTTATGAAAAAAAAATAGATATAGAAGCTTACTTCTAGCACTAGGCTAGGGATGATCTTAGAAGATTATTAAGAACTAAGAAGATGATGATCTTGATGATTTAAGGTTCTTGAATGGATGAATAACTTTCCTTTAACTTGCAAATGCTTTAGATCACCTTAAGTTCCAAAGAAATCCATCTTGATCATGAAGGAGGTAATAAAAATAAATGGGTTTTTGAAGATGTTCTTATGAAAAAGATGAAGATGGTAAGAGAGTTCTTGGTGTGTAATGAAAGATGAAAGAGGTAAAGTGTAGTAACTTAGTGACTAAGTGTTGTAATTTTTAATCATCATTCTTATCCACTAGTAAATAACATATCTAGATATTTTTACACATAAACAAGGGGTGTGGGACCCCTTGTTCACGGTCACAAGGTGGGGGGGGGGGGGTCTTGTATGGTGAAAATGTGTTAGTTATTTTCAAGACTTAAAATGAATTATAAAGATGTAAGTATTAAGGTGTTTAAGTTTTGCAATTTTTCGAGATGTTTCATGACCTATAATGATCATAAACTAGCTTTACAAGACTAAAAAAAATGTTCACTAGTTCGCTACTTGTGCCAAAATGTGGTTCGGCTAGATGTTTAGCGCTTGTTCCGCAAGAAAATAGTTGAAAAGTTAACATATACAAGTTATAGAGAAATAATTGGTTATGTATAAATATGGTATTCCGAATGTGTTTTTATATGAAATTGGTGCTTAAACAACAATTTTTGCATCTTGAAATAAGAATACCAATGCTGAATTTTGCGGAAAAAATGTGGAATGGTCATTTTTAGCACTTTTCGGACAGTTTTTAGTGCTACCGGACATTGGTAAAATATTAACCAAACCCTTATATTCCCATATAGGGTTTAATATATAATTGATATTGGACTCTCATCCGAGTCCTTAAGATGTCATTTTAGATGTTTTCTGCGGTTCCGGAGTTTTCGTCAGCACTCTTGTTCACTAGGCACTACTCTAGTTGTTTCGATGAATTGTTTGCACTATTTCAAATGTACCCAATAAAAGTGAATCATGTGTAATAATAATTGAATATTCCATGAGTTTTCTAAGATGTATATTATGAAATCATGCAGTCCGAATATTCAAATCATATACTTGTATTATGTAAATCATCGTTTTAAATGTAAGTAAATTACCCGAAAGTGGCAGTTGTCACATTCTCCCCTTGTTATTTAGAATTTCGTCCCGAAATTCTAGCTTTGTTATTCTTTGTAGGAGTCTTCGGAAATAGGTGGGGATATTTTGCCTTCATTCGGTCTTCACGTTCCCAAGTATACTCGGGCCCGTGACGAGAGTTCCAACGAACCTTTACTAACTTGATACGACTTCTCCGTGTTTTATGGACCTTCCAGTCCGTGACCTCAACAGGTTCTTCAGTGAATTGGAGTTTGTCGTCAATGTGAATTTCATCCACAGGAATGGTAACGGTTACTTGTATTGGACTCTTTTTAAGATTCGACACATGAAACGTGTGGTGTACACTGCTAAGTTCATCTGGTAACTTCAACTTGTAGGCAACAGTGCCAATCTTTTCTAAGATTTCAAATGGTCCAATGTAACGCGGGTTAAGCTTTCCACGTTTACCGAACCTCGCTACGCCTTTCCAGGGTGAGACTTTTAACAAAACTTTCTCTCCAACATCGAAAGATGCTGTTTTCGTTTTCCATCTGCGTAGATCTTTTGTCGATCGCGAGCCGCCTTAATACGGTCTCGGATCTGAAAAATTTTATCTGTAGTATCTTGGACTAGTTTCGGACCAATTAATTGACTATCGCCTGTTTCCGCCCAACATAGCGGAGAGCGACACTTTCGACCATAAAAAGCTTCAAACGGTGCAGCTCGTATACTTGTATGGTAGCTGTTATTGTAGGAAAACTCAACTAGAGGTAGATGATTATCCCAATTGCCGCCTAAATCCATAACACATGCACGAAGCATATCTTCGAGTGTTTGGATTGTCCGTTCGCTCTGGCCGTCAGTTTGTGGATGGAAGGCCGTACTTAGATTCAATTGAGATCCAAAGGCCTGTTGAAATGATTTCCATATTCTTGAAACAAAACGACCGTCTCGGTCCGAAATGATTGAAATAGGCACTCCATGACGAGCCACTATTTCTTTGAGATAGATTTCCGCTAGTTTCTCAGTACTATCCTTCTCCCGAATTGGTAAGAAGTGTGCGGACTTTGTCAATCTATCGACGATTACCCATATCATGTCATGGCCTTTCGAGGTCCTGGGTAACTTCGTAATGAAGTCCATAGATATTTGTTCCCATTTCCAAGCGGGAATCTCAGGTTGTTGTAGTAAACCCGATGGTTTCTGATACTCTGCCTTGACCTTAGCGCAGGTCAAGCATTTTCCAACATAGATAGCAATATCCTTTTTGAGGTTAGGCCACCAATAGTACTCCTTTAAGTCTTGGTACATCTTATCTGATCCAGGATGGATCGAGTACTTTGACCTATGTGCTTCCTCAAAAATAATATCTCGGAGACCTCCAAAGAATGGAACCCAAATTCTACCTGCAACGTACAAAGTTCCATCTTCTTTCGGCACTAACTGTTTTTCCATGCCTCGAAGTGATTCTGCTAGAATATGCTCTTCCTTGAGCGCTTCTTGTTGTGCATTTTGAATTCGTGTGGTAAGATCTGTGTGAATCGTCATCTCTAGTGCTCGCACTCTTAGTGTTTTAACTCGTTCCTTGAGGCTCAAGGCGTCTGCTACAACGTTCGCCTTGCCCGGATGGTACTTGATTTCACAATCATAGTCGTTCAATAATTCAACCCAACGTCGCTGACGCATATTTAATTCTTTTTGGTTGAATATGTGTTGTAGACTCCTATGATCTGTGAAAATAGTGCACTGTGTACCATATAAGTAATGCCGCCAAATTTTCAAAGCAAATACCACCGTGCCTAACTCTAGGTCGTGAGTGGTATAGTTCTTCTCGTGAACTTTCAATTGGCGGGACGCGTACGCGATAACCTTTTCACGTTGCATGAGTACACAACCCAAACCTTGATGCGAAGCATCACAGTATACTACAAAGTCATCGGTACCGTCGGGTAATGATAATATTGGTGCAATGCACAACTTGTCTTTAAGAAGTTGAAATGCTGCTTCTTGTTTCTCTCCCAAATCGAATTTCCTGTCTTTCTGTGTAAGAGAAGTTAGCGGTTGAGCAATCTTTGAAAAATTCTCAATAAATCTCCGATAATATCCCGCTAAGCCCAAAAATTGTCGCACTTCAGTAGGAGTCTTGGGCGCTTCCCATTTCTTAATCGATTCAATCTTCGACGGGTCTACTTGAATACCCTTCTCATTCACTATATGCCCGAGAAATTGTATTTCACGAATCCAAAACTCACATTTGGAAAACTTCGCGTATAGTTTCTCCTTCTTGAGTAGTTCTAAGATGGTTCTCAAATGTTGTTCATGCTCGTTTGCCGATTGTGAGTATATCAAGATGTCGTCAATGAACACTATGACGAATTTGTCGAGATACGGCTTGCACACGCGGTTCATTAAATCCATGAAGACCGCTGGTGTGTTCGTTAAACCAAAAGGCATAACGAGAAACTCGTAATGACCGTAACGAGTCCGAAAAGCCGTTTTCGGTATGCTTTCTTCTTGAATCCGTAACTGATGATACCCGATCGTAAGTCTATCTTTGAATAAAAACTCGACCCTTGAAGTTGATCGAATAAGTCGTCAATCCTCGGTAGTGGATACCGATTCTTGATGGTGAGTTTATTCAACTCTCTGTAGTCGATACACATTCTGAATGTCCCGTCCTTCTTTTTCACAAAAAGAAATGGAGCTCCCCAAGGCGAGAAACTCGGTCTGATGAATCCCTTATCCAACAACTCTTGAAGTTGTGTGGACAATTCCTGCATTTCAGAAGGTTCTAATCGATATGGAGATCTGGCAACAGGTGCGGCTCCTGGTACCAAGTCGATGTGAAATTCGACTTGTCGATAAGGCGGTAGTCCTGGTAAGTCTTCAGGAAAGACTTCAGGAAATTCTTTTACTACCGGAATATCCGTCAACTTCGGCCCATCGGCCTTCTTGTCCACAACATGCGCTAGAAAAGCAATATAACCTTTCCTTAAGTATTTCTGTGCTTTCATGCAATTGATGATCTGCAATGGGGTGTCACGCTTCTCTCCATGTATAACAAGTGTCTCTTCGTTCGGTAGTGGTAGACGAATGATCTTCTCGTGGCAAACGACTTCAACTCGATTTTTGGATAGCCAATCCATGCCAACCACTACGTCGAAACTACCCAATTCAACGGGTAAGAGATCGATATTGAATTTTTGTTCGCCAAGTTCTAAGGTACACTCCTTAACAACTTCTCTTGTCTCTATTAGTTTACCGTTAGCCAATTCTATAGAATATGGAACATCTAGTTTACTAGGTTCCAAGCCTAGAATATTTTTAAATTCTATAGAAATAAAACTAAAATCGGCTCCGGTATCAAATAATATGGATGCGAAATGATCATTGAGGAGAAACGTACCAGTGACCACATTAGGGTCTTGGCGCGCATCCTTGGCTCCAATCACAAAAGATCGACCACGAGCTTGGTTTTCTTTAGGACAGTCTTTCTTGAAGTGATCTTTGCTTCCGCATCCAAAACATCCTTGACCACGCCCATTACCGTTCCCATTCTTGTTACCAAATCCACTTCCCGATCCAGTATTATTTCCGGTTCCCCAACATGATTCAGCACGGTGGCCATTCTTGCCACACTTGTCACACTTGACAACCCGACAATCACCCAAGTGATGATATTTGCATCGCTCACACTTTTGCGGGTTATTCTTAGGACCAGTGTCGTTTGTGGCTATAAACGCTCTGGCATCCTTTTGCGGGTTATTCTGTCGCCTGTTGTTGTTGTTGTTGTTGCTGGGGTTATTGTTATTGTTGTTGTGATTGTTGTTACTGTTGTTGTTGTTGTTGTTGTTATTACTGCGGGTTCCCTTCTTGAAATTCGAGTAACTCCTCTTCCCACGGTTGGAAGACTTGGCATGTGTTTCCTTCTTATCATCACCTTTCTCAATGAATATTTTCATCCTGACCCCGTCTTCAGTAAGACTCACGGCTATAGTCACAGCCTGAGTAATAGTCGTGGGTTTAGCTGCAGTAACCAGACTTCGAATCTTGCCAGAAAGTCCCCAGATGTAGCGTTCGATACGCTTGTATTCTGGTGTTACAAGATAAGGAATCACGCGTGACAGATCATGAAATCTTTGCGTATATCCCGTGATATCAGCTCCGACCATGGTAAGGTTCCAAAACTCATTCTCCAACTTCTGGAGTTCAGCACGAGAACAATACTTATCCCTCATACGTTCCTTCAGTTCATCCCAAGTCAACGCATAAGCAGCGTTCTCACCCAAAGTTTGCACTTGTAAGTTCCACCATGTAAGAGCCTCGTTGAGAAACAAGCCAGTAACGAAAGTGACTTGCTGATTAGCGGAACATCTGCTCATTCTTATAGTGGAATCCGTTTTCTCAGTCCATCTCACGTAAGCCACAGCACCGCCTGTGCCATTGTAGTTAAGTGGCTTGCAGTCCAGAAACTGCTTGAATGTGCACCCTGAAATTGGACAGCGGATTTTGAATGAGCAAATAGTGAATCACACGAATAGATTTAGAAAGAAATTTGACAAGTTGTAACAAAACAGCTAAATGTTACCCGTATTATTTGTTCCACCTGAAGTACCACCTGGACCCTGGCCTCCCGATCCGCCGGTGCCATCACTTTGTTCGACACGGGATGCCTCATATAGTGCGATAACTTGAGCGATTCTCTGTTCTATAAGTGCATTCAGTTCCGCCTCGGTCGTAGGCATTGGTGGAGGTGGGGGTGGATTAGTCCGGGAACGTAAGACTCTCCTCGGTGGCATGATTCTTCCAAAGGAGAAATAGGATAAAGATTAGACGTTGATTTGGTTTGTTCAAAAAGAAATATTCATAACATTAATAACAATATCACCACCAAACATATTATACGAGTAAATAAGTTAACATAAACAATAAGATATGTCCAACCAGACCACTCAGATGCATTTAATAGATAACACCAAGTTTTTCATATATATAGTCAACCGGTTACATAATCGTTTGAAAGGAAACAAAAATAGACTCGGGCTACATAACCCGGTCATACTAGTCTAGTACAACAAAAGAGATAACAAGATCTTCCTTCCAACTGTGTGATCCGCTGTATGTCGGTTGTCTTCAAAACTTGGTGGAGCGTCCATATGTACACAAAACGGATCTAGATACCCGTCTCAAAAGTATGATACCTGCAAACATAGTCTATGGTGGGGGAAAGACTGGTGGTGGAATCGGGAACAATAACCTGTGAACATCAGAAACCCTACCCTCCAAATCAAGAACCAAACGGTTAAGGAAAACAATCTGCTGCTCGAGCGTCAGGACACGAGCAGGTAAATCAACTGGTGGTATCTCAACTGGTGGCATCTGGGGTGGTAGTGGGGGTAATGGTGGTGACCCTGGTGGTGACCCTGGTGGTGGTGGTGGAGCATGAAGTACCAAACCAAGAAGGTGAGTAAGCTCATCCTCGAGTTCACTAACTCGACGGATAATAAAGTCTATCTGATGCTCGAGTGTCAGCACACGAGCACATAACTCTGTAGTAGCATCTGGGTCATGCAATGGGTGGTATGAATCTGTCATGGGCATAACATGTGGGTATAGGTCCATATCCCTGGGTGGTATATGGGCATGTCCAGAGGGTCCTGCCTCGTCAGTATGGTCTATATGTGGTAGAATAGGGGCAATATGATCATGTGCAGGGACAACTGGCTCATCTGGTAGGACATCATCCAACTCAATGTCTGCATTGCGCTGTAGGCCAAGGGCCTGCAGTGCAGATGAAGTAACAGATGCATAAGAAGAAGCATCTGAATCGGTATCGGAGTCAGAAGAAATGACAATAACCGAGACTACCGGTGCAGCGACCTCCAAAATAACCAAGTCATGAACATCCCCGTCTCCCAACTCATCACCTAAATGCTCCACAGGAATCACAGGAACTACAGCGTCGTCATCCTCGTCGAGGTCGTCAATGAAAGGCATAATAGCAAGAGGAAGGACATCCCAGGGTATAACCTCGACCACATGTTCACCCTCCGGGTGACCCATGATAACAATATCGTTGAGTATAGGGGGATAGCTAACACATCATCATCGATGATCTCGCCCAGAAGTGCGAACGGCTGGAAATCATCCATGTCGCTGTCAGAAATAGAGTCGCTATCAGATAAGATGACCTGAACCTCCGGCACGTAGTCATCGTCGGATACAATCTCCATGGGGTCTACGTCATCATATACATTACTACCTTCAGATGAAGACATAATGACCTGAGAAATAAGTTGTTCGACACGTATGAGTATTTGTTAATTTACATATATACACGAAATGTATTTTTCACATAATGTTCATTTTAAGTTATCCTAATTGAGTTGTGTGGATTAACTTAAAGTTACATGTCTACCATTTAGATGACTACGACACTAATGTCCTTGCTTGATTTGTATGAGATGAATTCTTGTTGAAGGTGGACCATGAAAAATGTTTATGCAAGTGAAAACATTTGTTTGTATTTAACTGGTTTTCGTGAGAGATCCCTAGTGATTGTAGACTTAGACTCGATAAAGAATCCTGGTTCACTACAATCGATGCTCTGATACCAAACTGTCACACCCGCTCGTAGCGGAAACACAAGGTGTGATTGGTATGGTTTTCATTGCATAAATATCGATGTACATGAACAAACTATATGAATAAAACATACTCCATTGCCATTACATAAGTGTTTCCAAAAGATTACAACATAGTGTCGGTTACAAACCATTAACGTAAAAGTAAAGTGTTATTGTTTCATACATTAACATTATAATAAACTACTGAGGTTAAAACCCTCATATTTCCGCAAAGAGGCGGAATATAATAGTTAAACCGTCCAAAAGATGGCATGGAGTTCCGGTAGTTGTTATCTTGACTGGGAAATCCGACATGGTCCTTTAATTCCCTGAAATACATGTTAAGTTTGGAAAACATCAACAAAAGTTGGTGAATTCATGCAATTTAGTTGTAAAAGATGTATTTAAAATGTAAGTTGTAGTATGTAAAGCGTCAATGAAATCGTTGATCATTAATGTTTTGCAAGGACATTAATATGTGTGACGAAAAAGGAAGCAATCCAACCCTAGACGATTTTTATGTCGATTCCTATCGACTGGGACACAAAAGCACTCTTCCGTATGGGTCCATGACCAAGAGTGGGGCTCGCCAAAACCCATTAGATCTAACCACTTGTACCTAGGTCCAAACTGGATTAATGGTGCTTAGATGTATAACCCTAATTCGCACATGATCTAAGGTGTTTCATTCCCTAACTTTAACATACGTTGAACATGTATTTTCCCCGATAGTTGTAAAGTTGTAAAACATTTAAATGAATAGGGGACATGAACTCACAGTATCGCGTCCTGTGAATAGATGTAAATAAGATCTCACGTGCGGTCGTCCTGAATAGCGTTGCGACCTACAAATGTTCTTGTATTTGTTAGACATTTCGGTCTTTGTAAATAACTTGAGTACAAGTCTTGTGTCTTAAATATGTGTAAGACTTGTATGTCTTTACTGTTCGTTGAACTGTGTATTAGATGAATGAATTGTTCAAATGTTATATATATATATATTTCTCCAAATATATGTATATATATATGTTATCTTGTATCTTGTGTAGTCGGATCTAGTCCTATGAATTTCGTGTCTTATATGTATCAATTGTACGATTATGTTCACAATAATGGTATCGTTGGGCCGAGCCCATGTTTTCATGTTATTGGGCCCCAAATAGTGTTGGGCCTAAATAGTGTTGGGCCTCAAATAGTGTTGGGCCTCAATAGTGTTGGGCCCCAAATAGTATTGGGCCTCAATAGTGTTGGGCCTCAATAGTGTTGGGCCTCAAATAGTGTTGGGCCTCAATAGTGTTGGGCCTCAAATAGTGTTGGGCTTGAATAGTGTTGGTCTTGAATAGTGTTGGGCTTAAACAGTGTTGGGCTTGAATAGTGTTGGGCTTAAATAATGTTGGGCTTCAATAGTATTGGGCTTTGGCCCATATGTTTGGTATTTGGGCTTAGCCCATGAATTTATGTTAAGCTCATTATGAAGATAAGCCCAATTAAGAAAAATAAACCCATTTGTAGAAAAATAGCCCATTAAGT
This sequence comes from Helianthus tuberosus, assembly GCA_030545235.1. Taxonomy (NCBI): domain Eukaryota; kingdom Viridiplantae; phylum Streptophyta; class Magnoliopsida; order Asterales; family Asteraceae; genus Helianthus; species Helianthus tuberosus. Next base: position 98,733,459 of record CM060360.1, on the reverse strand, counting down.
AAAATATGCCCATTTGTTAGAAAAATAGCCCATTAAATAAAATAGGCCCATTTGTTAGAAAAATAGCCCATTAGTAAGTGTAAGTCTTTCATTTTTATAAAAACCTTTTTATAAAAATTTACCAAGTATACTCCTTAGTAAATAAAAGCATACTAGTTTTTATAAGTTTGTAAACATCCGGACTTTGTTATCGATAGCATATTTTATATTTTCGTGTCGAAAGATCGTCTAAACGTCGTAGTAACTCCACGGATTGGCGATTCGTCTAAAGATTCGTCCGTCGTCCGTTTTGACCATAAATGGTGTCCGATCCTTCGGATTGTCCGTATTCGTTTTTAAGGCGTAATTATATGAAGTCTCGTAGGACTTTTGTTATAAAGTGTCTTGAGTTTAAATGTGACAATGAGATTCAAGTTCCTACTTTGATATATATAACTAATACATCAAGTAATACATAACAAAAATTGTTAAAGTAACCAAATATATATTTTCTAAAAAAAATATATATTTATATTGTCTTTTATTTTATAACTTTTCTTTAATAACTTTGTTATTCTTGTAGAGATTTACCCAAAAAATGTGGTTACTTTATAAAATAAAGTTTTTATGAAAAATGGCTATATAACCTTTGTATTTTTATCTTAACCATGTTTCATAAACATATCATTTTCTTTTTCTTTCAAATCATCATCAATTTACTCAACATCTTAACTAAACATATGAGACTTTTATAACATAATTTTCAAGATGATATCCAAATCATGTAGGGTTTTAACCATGATCATTTCATATGTTAACAAGTTCAAAAACCAAGTTTAATTCTAGCTTTAACAACTTTTATAAAAATCTCTAGTTGTATGTTACTTTTTATAATCTTGTGAAAGTATTGTTTTTAAATAAAAACCTTTAATACTTTCACAAGATCAAAGGTTATGATCATTACTTTCAACCTTTATGTTAAACACCCTTTAACATAAACATGTATAATTGTTAGATTATATTTTAAAACATCTTCTAACAATTTATTTGTATCATAATCATCATAACAAGATTAAATATGCATATAACAAGTCTAAGATCACAATATAAACAAACATAAATATATCATGATTTTTATCTTTGCTTCTTTGTATTTTTCATGTTTATTATGTATGATTATTTAGTTATTATTAGTTATAATAACAATCATAAACATAATATATTTATGAAAAAAAATAGATATAGAAGCTTACTTCTAGCACTAGGCTAGGGATGATCTTAGAAGATTATTAAGAACTAAGAAGATGATGATCTTGATGATTTAAGGTTCTTGAATGGATGAATAACTTTCCTTTAACTTGCAAATGCTTTAGATCACCTTAAGTTCCAAAGAAATCCATCTTGATCATGAAGGAGGTAATAAAAATAAATGGGTTTTTGAAGATGTTCTTATGAAAAAGATGAAGATGGTAAGAGAGTTCTTGGTGTGTAATGAAAGATGAAAGAGGTAAAGTGTAGTAACTTAGTGACTAAGTGTTGTAATTTTTAATCATCATTCTTATCCACTAGTAAATAACATATCTAGATATTTTTACACATAAACAAGGGGTGTGGGACCCCTTGTTCACGGTAACAAGGTGGGGGGGGGGGGGTCTTGTATGGTGAAAATGTGTTAGTTATTTTCAAGACTTAAAATGAATTATAAAGATGTAAGTATTAAGGTGTTTAAGTTTTGCAATTTTTCGAGATGTTTCATGACCTATAATGATCATAAACTAGCTTTAAAAGACTAAAAAAAAAAATGTTCACTAGTTCGCTACTTGTGCCAAAATGTGGTTCGGCTAGATGTTTAGCGCTTGTTCCGCAAGAAAATAGTTGAAAAGTTAACATATACAAGTTATAGAGAAATAATTGGTTATGTATAAATATGGTATTCCCAATGTGTTTTTATATGAAATTGGTGCTTAAACAACAATTTTTGCATCTTGAAATAAGAATACCAATGCTGAATTTTGCGGAAAAAATGTGGAATGGTCATTTTTAGCACTTTTCGGACAGTTTTTAGTGCTACCGGACATTGGTAAAATATTAACCAAACCCTTATATTCCCATATAGGGTTTAATATATAATTGATATTGGACTCTCATCCGAGTCCTTAAGATGTCATTTTAGATGTTTTCTGCGGTTCCGGAGTTTTCGTCAGCACTCTAGTTCACTAGGCACTACTCTAGTTGTTTCGATGAATTGTTTGTACTATTTCAAATGTACCCAATAAAAGTGAATCATGTGTAATAATAATTGAATATTCCATCAGTTTTCTAAGATGTATATTATGAAATCATGCAGTCCGAATATTCAAATCATATACTTGTATTATGTAAATCATCGTTTTAAATGTAAGTAAATTACCCGAAAGTGGCAGTTGTCACACAATGGTTATAGGGAATTAGGTTATTAGTAATTCTTTGACCTAGTCTATAACCTTTCTAGGACCCTAACGCGAGTTTACTTGCATTTAGTCATAAAACAATACCGTCACCTATCCTTAGGCGACGACCACAACAAGAACATAAATTTCAAAACCGCTTTGAAAAGTAATCATCTGTTCTAGGATGATTGATTACTAGGTTTTGAACCCTCTATTGTAAGGTTTTGAACCCTCTGTTATATGGTTTTGAACCCCTTTGAGTTTTCAAAATCTCGTCAAGGTTTTGGGTTTTAAATAATGTGAACACGTGCAAACTGGAAGGGTGAATGCCTGTATTCTGGGTTTTCTGTCTAGGCAAGCACTTCATATATATCTCATCAGACGCGAGACCAGTTGTGCTTACCTGGGAATTCTTGGGATGAGTGTCCACTTATAGGCGAGCATGTCTTCGCGATACATTATTTTTGACCTATTTACTTTGATTAATCACCGGGGTCGTTTGTTGCTTTGTAGTAACAAACAAATGACCACTATCTTTGCTTTCATCAGATTTGTTTCATCTCATTCTTTTCGTCTAATTCTCTCACTCGTTTCCTTTCATGTTTCCTCTTTTAGAATGCCTCCTCGACGCGAAAACCAGATAGCGACTGTCGAACTGGCAGAAATTATTGCACAGCAAATGGCTGCTCAATTCCCAAACCTCTTTGCTCAATGGAACCAAGCCAACAACAACAACAACAATGGTCCATGCAATTTCAAGAGTTTTAACTCGGCTAAACCACTCAAGTTTAGTGGTTCTGAGGGAGCGACTGGGCTTCTTCAATAGTTCGAGAGCATTGAGAATACTTTCCGCCACGTGCAGTGTCCTGACAATCGCAAGGTCGAGTTTTCTTCGAGTGTGTTCCAGAAGAGGGCCCTTACGTGGTGGAACGGGGTTATGAGAGATCGTGGGGCAGAAGTTGCTCTAGCACAGACATGGGCTGAACTTAGAGCTCTTATGATGAGGGAGTTTTGTCCTCGTCATGAACTGCGAGCATTGGAAAGAGAGTTTGATGGTTTGAAGCAAGATAGCGGTGAGCATCGAGCCTACACGGACCGTTATGAGGAGTTAAGTCTGTTATGCCCAAACATGGTCACGCCGTTGGATAAAGCAATCGAAAAGTACATTGATGGCCTCCCTTACTCAGTTCAGGACATTGTTACTGGTAGTAACCCCACTACGGTTAGGCAGGCCATTGAGCTATCTGCAACCTTGACTGAATCTCAGATCAGGAAACGTAATTTTTTCGAAAGGGTGACAAGAAGCCAATCGAGGAATCAAAGACCATGGATGAACAGACTGGATCCCCTAAGCAGTCAAAGAAGCGAAAGGCTTCTCAGAACTTCGCCAAGGTTACTGACAATGATCAAGTCGTCCCCAACCAACCAGCTCAACCCCCTGCTAGGAAGCCATATAATGGAACTTCACCCTTGTGCAACCAATGTAAACTTCATCATCATGTTAATGTGAAGTGCCGCGAATGCCAAATTTGTGGACGTAAAGGTCATACAGCAAAAGTTTGCCGAGCTGAAGTTGCACCAAATCAAGCTGACAACAATCCTGCTCAAGCTCGCTTTCCACTAGGTTCTTGCTACAATTGTGGCGAGATGGGTCATTTCTGAAGAAATTGCCCAAAGCTTGCTAATGCTAATCCAGCGCAGGGATGATGTCACACCCCGACCGCGTAAAACAACAAATCACGGCGGAAACATCGGGGCGTGTTGCAACAGAATTAATGTTTCATAACCATGGATACCAAAGAGTGTTTCGTTTTATTAAACATTGAATAATTACATCGTCTTGAAATCTAAATATACTATTTAAACATAGTCTATCATTGTTATTGAGTCACTAAGGCCTTGTCCAGTCCTATGTGAGCATGCATCTTATCAATCGATATCATCCAACAATACCTGAAACATATGTGAAAACGAGGTCAGCAAAGAAATGCTGGCGAGTACATAGGTTTTGTGAAAATAAGATTCATGACTTCTGTTTAAGAAAATGTTTAGTCATGAACCTTGTAATTTGCTTTGTCTTTGTAAATCATTTGAAAAATAATAAGTTTAGATGATACGTATAAATAAGAGAATAATGCATGATTATATGAATAACCATGTAAAATGAGTTTGTATAAGATAAGTTATTTGCAAATCAATGTCTTGTGAAAAGTATGTTACTTGTATAAAATGTTCTATGTCTCAAACTGAAATGATTCAAATAACGCTACAATATATAATACCATACAAACACTTATATATAGGAAGTACCAGCGGCGTATCCACCATGCTTGTATCATATTACACACGCACCGTTACTCAAATCACTTACCCAAACAAACCACCAATGTAAGATGTCTATGTTTAAACAAATTGTCAAATGTATTGAATAACATAACAAAAGGTTTATGTTAAGATGTAAATCATGTCATGTATAATCAATGTCAAAAGTGTTTGTTTCAAATGTAAACCATGTAATGTGTAACCAAAATGATATGTATGGCTAGTGAAATGCATCAACTAAACCATAGATAAACTCACAAAACAAAGTATTGAATTAAAACTTGGTTTAAATCAATACTATGTTTCGTGGAAATGCATGATTAAATGTAAATCATGTCCAAATGTTTACCCAATCGTTAAACCATCTTGTTTTAATCGTTCAAATCGTTCTTGTTTTAATTGTTCAAATCGTTCTTGTTTTAATTGTGAAACCACTTTATGGTCGATTCTCTAATAACATTCAAACCTTCTTGACGCGTTCCTCGCTCCATCTCGCTCTCGCTCTCGTTCTTAACAAACCCTTACCAAAGGATAAGTTAATAATTAGAGATTCAGTCGCTACCCACAACCCCCACACATAACAATGGGTGCAGTAAATAACGGGATTTTTCAGATCCTATGGTACCATAACCTAATACTGGTCGGCTTGATCATTGCTAATGAATGTCATTGGTTATGTAACTACAACCAACAAGTTCGTTCACTTTATTGAAATTTGTAATTAGTTTTTGAACCATTGAAATCGTTCTTGAAACCCTTGTTATTGTTCTTGAAACTACATTGTAATTGTTATTGAAATTATTGTAATCGTTCTTGAAACCACATTGTAATTGTTATTGAAATCATTGATAAAGCATTTAGCACATATGAGTCACCCCAAAACAGTTGAAAACAGTAAAAGAGGGGAATAATGTACTCGCCTGAGAATGCTTAGAGGTCTTGAACAACAACCAAATAAAGCTTGAGGGAGCACGGAATCAGTCGGCAATCTAAAACTATATAATTAAACCGGACTTAAATCGGGAGATCGGATAGGATGAGGCTTGGTAAACCAAATGAGTATTGGAACTCATATGATATGGTTTAACAAGGCCTACATACTACAATGAAACCAACCTAAGTGCTTTCGACCCATCGCGACCCATTAAGGTAACTTATGCTACTTTAACGCGTCGTGCGCGTGAAACGCGTTCGGACCGTCTAACTAGTCCTTTGACAAGTGTTATATGCCTAAACATGTTACATAATCAGTTATGTGACAAAAGTTTAGGTTACATATGCTTAATTACCAATTATACATGAAAAGGGTATTCTGGTAATTTACCTAAGGCATATAAACTACCTATCATACAACTACTTAAACGAAGCGACCATAGGGTATAACCTCGGAAGGTTATTCCCTACCTACTATGGTCAACTAATATATTTAGTCGGATCCTAATGATCGACCAAATGGGTCGGGTTCGAGGTATAAGCGATTTATCAGATAGCTTACCCTACGACCCTAGACAACGTGGTAATCAGTAGGCATAGTCCCAATGGACTATAACCAACGTGATTACACTCACATTGCGAAGTTCCTACGAACTTCGCATTGACCATAAGATGGTCAACGCTGAAAGTCAAACAAAGTTTGACTTTCTGACTCGAAAAGCAATAAAATAAGGAAAAGAACGAAAGAATACTTACGAAGGGTCCCCGAATGCTAATCCCGATCCAAGAACTCAGGTATGAAACAAAGGTTTCAACTTAGAGCTCTCAAATCAGAATTCTTGTAAGAAATGAGGTTGGGGTGATGGGGTATTTATAGTATTCGGAGAACCGTTAAGATCGTTTCATGGAAAACGTGCCATGATCCAAGGCGTACACTTGTCGGAACCTTATGGTGGCTGAAATTAGGTTCTTATCCGCTGACTAGACGATTGAGAATGTGTGGATGTGGATCTAACAGCTGGAACCTGCTGTTAAATACATTTAATCTGGTCAGAAGGGCTGACGCGGGCCGCCTAAGGATGTTAAGAAACTGAGGCGGGCCGCCTAGCAGTCACAGATCAGAAAAAGTTTCAAAAATGACAGTTTCAGTCCCTGCACGTGTTTAAGCCCATTTCCGACACTTCTAAGGCCCGTAAAGCCAACTTTAAGGCCCTAAAATGATGCCTAAACATTGTGGACATGAAACATGCTCAAAAATATGCCTGATGTCAGTTCGTTTGGCCGTACGAACGCGATGTTCGCTTATTTACGACGGAATGCGCATAAGCGCGAAAAATGATCCAAATGACGCAACGAATGGATTTTTGGCAAGCCAAACACTAAAGCATAATATAGTCATGCTTACATAAATTTTTGGATGTCCGGATGTATTCAAAACGTGAGTTATGCGCGAAAATGCAAACTTGTGCACTTTTTGACACTTTTAGTCCCTGAATGAGCCAAAAGTTTATTTTAGCACACCGAACCCCTCAAAGCCTATTTCTAAGCTATATAAAGGATATTTAAGGTGTGTTTAACTTATGGTCATGTTCCGGAATGTCTGTTACAGTTCAAATTGGCATACTTTCGCAGTTTGTCATATTTAGTCCCTGTAAGCGAATTAGCTTGTTTTTGCCATACCAAAGCCTTCAAAACTTATTTCTAAGTTATGTAAAGGTTATTTAAGGTATGTTAAGCCTATGTCACTATTCCAGAGTGTTTATTGCATTAAAATGGTTATATTTACGCATCGGTGCGCGTATAACCTTCCAGAAAGCGATTTAGAGTTTGGAATTGAACAAAAATTGATATGTGCAAATGATACACATATTTTTACAAATCCCAAGTATGAAATATAATATTTCATTGGTTTGGCATTTGTTTGATGGCCGTGGAGGCACAGATGTTACAGTCTCCCCTACTTTAGGAAATTTCGTCCCGAAATTTATTTAGAGGAAACTTGTGAGAGCTTGAAAACATGAAGTTGAAAAAAATCGAACAACATTGGTTACGGTTCTGAACTTCTAGTAATCTTTAATAACATCATGATTGCAATGTAAGAGGGATACTTATATACAAGTATATAAAGCGTCATTGGTGCGTCCACCGTACCTCCATTACATCGTTCTCATTTTGTTATTGTTGTCACTATCGGTTCTTACACATAATAAATCCTACTGGGTTTCTGTGCACTAAATTTCATAATTATGTACGCGTCCATAATTAGACAATTCCTTGCACAGTTCACACAGTCTATTTTATAATATGTAGGGTAAAACCAAATGAACAATCCTGTGATGAGTGTGACTAGACCGCCATAGAGTCCTTTTGACTAAATCAATAAATGATCTAAATAGACTATCAAGGAGTCTGTCCAGCTACATCACTAGATGTCGTCTTTTAACCAAATTGTGAATCAATCTTTTTCTAGACCACTCAAAGGTCTCTTATCGAATCATGGAATGGTACTATATAACCCAAGGGTCTTAACTACCACGTAGAAGCCCATAAGGATTTAAGGTAGTACCTTTTGAGTATCCTACTATGAATCCCTCATATGAAGATATGAAAGATTCTATGAGGATTTGAAAATCGTACCACACAAGAACATAGAGGAGAACACATAAACACATATCACATAATCGCATAATTTTTTAATTTAACCTTTAAATTTGTTATCTTTGGACACGGGTATTTAAAGCATACAAGGAATCAAATCCTTAATTGCGGTAATTTGGATTGATCCATATGAATACCCTGCTTGTTGACTATATGACCCCAAAAACTGAACTTCTTTAAGCCATAATTTCCTCTTGGAGGATTTAGCGAAAAGTTTGTTCCTTCTTTAGGGTTCCAGTGTCAATGAAAGTGTTGTTCGTTATCAGCTCGGGATATGATTAGATCAAGATGTCATTAATAACAATGACGAACTGATCCAAATAAGGCTTGCAGACTCTATTTATTAAGTCCTTGAAGATGGCTGGAGTATTTGTCAACCCAAAAGGCATGACTGTAAACTCGTAATGGCCATACTTTGTGCAGAAAACCGTTTTGGGAAATATCTTCTTCGAGAATACAAAGTTGATGATATCCAAAACGCAAATCGATCTTGGAAAAGCATGAAACGCTATGCAGTTGATCGGAGAAATCGTTGATTTAAGGTAGGGGGGATATCGATTCTTGATGGTAAGCTTACTAGGCTTATGTTAATCGATATACATTCGAAAAGATCCATTTTTCTTTTCACAAGGAGAACAGGAGTTTCTCCAAGGTGAAAAGTTCGGACGGATGAATCCTTTATCAGACAACTCTTGAAGCTGTTTTGATAATTCTTGCATCTCGAACGGTGCAAGACGATAAGATACTTTAGATTTAAAAGAAACAAGTGTTTGAGGTTCTTAGGGAGATCTCAAGTGATCGTAAAAATGACAGAACCACACGAGTAGTTTTGTCTTTGTGTTGACATCACAAGGTTGAATCAAACATTCATACAATTGCATTAGTTAGAAAATAAAACCATAAATTTTTATTTATATAACAACCGCATTGTCTTTAAATGTTACAAGATACCAACCAGAGGAAAAACAAAATACTAATTGTTCACTCCTTCATTATTGAGTTCCTCATTGATGTTAAACACTCGACCACGTGCTGGATTCACATTGACGTTGACATTCACATTTGGGTTTGCGTTAGCATTTGCATTCACCAGTCTTGGGCAGTTGTGGCGGAAGTGACCAATCTCTCCGCAGTTGAAACATGAACCCAGTGGGAATCTCACAGCATTCCCTTGAACCGGAGCTTGAACCTGAGCAGCCTGATTTTGTCCCAAACGACAAACTTTGGCCAAATGCCCAAGTTTACCACACGTCGTGCATTGCCAGCAAGCTTGTTGTATCGCGTGATGACCGTTGCAGCGTGCACAATGAGGTGCGGTACCGGCATATGCTTTCTTTGCAGGTGGCTGAGCTGGTGGGTTCCGCGGGTTCTGAGCAGTCTGTGCTGTAACAGCAAAGTTCTGACCACCCTTTCGCTTTCTTGATTTCTTTGACGTCTCACCTTCCTTTCCCTTCTTGTTTTGACCTTTCTTGCTATCCTCCTTGTCAGACCCCTGCTTCTTACCCTTGTCACCCTTTCTGTGTAACTTATTCTTCCGAATCTGCGACTCAGTCAATGTCGCAGCTAACTCGATCGCCTGACGGAGTGTGGCAGGGCTACTACCAGTAAGGATGTCTTGTACCGAGTCAGGTAGGTCGTCGATGTACCTTTCGATAGCTATGTCAAGTGGGGTAACCATTGTCGGGCAAAGCAGACTCAACTCCTCAAACCTATCAGTATATGCCCTGTGCTCACCACTATCTTGCTTCAACTCATCAAATTCCTTCTCCAAAGCTCGCTGCTCATGACGAGGACAGAATTCCCTCATCATGAGAGCCCTCTTCTGAAACACACTCGAAGAAAACTCGACCTTGCGATTGTCAGGACACTGCACGTGGCGGAAAGTATTCTCAATGCTCTCGAACCATTGAAGAAGCCCAGTCGCTCCTTCAGAACCACTAAACTTGAGTGGTTTAGCCTGGTTAAAATCCTTGTATTTGCATAGAACATTGTTGTTGTTGTTGGCTTGGTTCCATTGAGCAAAGAGGTTTGGGAATTGAGCAGCCATTTGCTGCGCAATGATTTCTGCCAATTCGGCAGTCTCTATCTGGCTTTCGCGTCGAGGAGGCATTCTAAAAGAGGAAACATGAAAGGAAACGAGAGAGAGAATTAGACGAAAAGAATGAGATGAAACAAATCTGATGAAAGCAAGGATAGTGGTCATTTGTTTGTTACTACAAAGCAACAAACGACACACAGTGACAAATCAAAGTAAATGGGTCGAAAATAATGTATCGCGAAGACATGCTCGCCTATAAGTGAACACTCATCCCAAGAATTCCCAGGTAAGCACAACTGGTCTCGCGTCTGATGAGATGTATACGAAGTGCTTGCCTAGACAGAAAACCCAGAATACAGGCATTCACCCTTCCAGTTTGCACGTGTTCACATTATTTAAAACCCAAAATCTTTGCCGAGATTTTGAAAATTCAAAGGGGTTCAAAACCATATAACAGAGGGTTCAAAACCTTGTAATTAATCATCCTAGAACAGATGATTAGTTTTCAAAGCGGTTTCGAAAATTGTGTTCTTGTTGTGGTCGTCACCTAAGGATAGGTGACGGTATTGTTTTATGACTAAACGCAAGTAAACTCGCGTTAGGGTCCTAAGAAGGTTATAGACTAGGTCAAAGCATTACTAATAACCTAATTCCCTATAACCATTGGCTCTGATACCATCTTTTCTGTCACACCCCGACTGCGTAAAACAACAAATCGCGGCGGAAACATCGGGGCGTGTTGCAACAGAATTAATGTTTCATAACCATGGATACCAAAGAGTGTTTCGTTTTATTAAACATTGAATAATTACATCGTCTTGAAATCTAAATATACTATTTAAACATAGTCTATCATTGTTATTGAGTCACTAAGGCCTTGTCCAGTCCTATGTGAGCATGCATCTTATCAATCGATATCATCCAACAATACCTGAAACATATGTGAAAACGAGGTCAGCAAAGAAATGCTGGCGAGTACATAGGTTTTGTGAAAATAAGATTCATGACTTCTGTTTAAGAAAATGTTTAGTCATGAACCTTGTAATTTGCTTTGTCTTTGTAAATCATTTGAAAAATAATAAGTTTAGATGATACGTATAAATAAGAGAATAATGCATGATTATATGAATAACCATGTAAAATGAGTTTGTATAAGATAAGTTATTTGCAAATCAATGTCTTGTGAAAAGTATGTTACTTGTATAAAATGTTCTATGTCTCAAACTGAAATGATTCAAATAACGCTACAATATATAATACCATACAAACACTTATATATAGGAAGTACCAGCGGCGTATCCACCATGCTTGTATCATATTACACACGCACCGTTACTCAAATCACTTACCCAAACAAACCACCAATGTAAGATGTCTATGTTTAAACAAATTGTCAAATGTATTGAATAACATAACAAAAGGTTTATGTTAAGATGTAAATCATGTCATGTATAATCAATGTCAAAAGTGTTTGTGTCAAATGTAAACCATGTAATGTGTAACCAAAATGATATGTATGGCTAGTGAAATGCATCAACTAAACCATAGATGAAACTCACAAAACAAAGTATTGAAGTAAAACTTGGTTTAAATCAATACTATGTTTCGTGGAAATGCATGATTAAATGTAAATCATGTCCAAATGTTTACCCAATTGTTAAACCATCTTGTTTTAATCGTTCAAATCGTTCTTGTTTTAATTGTTCAAATCGTTCTTGTTTTAATTGTAAAACCACTTTATGGTCGATTCTCTAATAACATTCAAACCTTCTTGACGCGTTCCTCGCTCCATCTCGCTCTCGCTCTCGTTCTTAACAAACCCTTACCAAAGGATAAGTTAATAATTACAGATTCAGTCGCTACCCACAACCCCCACACATAACAATGGGTGCAGTAAATAACGGGATTTGTCAGATCCTACGGTACCATAACCTAATACTGGTCGGCTTGATCATTGCTAATGAATGTCATTGGTTATGTAACTACAACCAACAAGTTCGTTCACTTTATTGAAATTTGTAATTAGTTTTTGAACCATTGAAATCGTTCTTGAAACCCTTGTTATTGTTCTTGAAACTACATTGTAATTGTTATTGAAATTATTGTAATCGTTCTTGAAACCACATTGTAATTGTTATTGAAATCATTGATAAAGCATTTAGCACATATGAGTCACCCCAAAATAGTTGAAAACAGTAAAAGAGGGGAATAATGTACTCGCCTGAGAATGCTTAGAGGTCTTGAACAACAACCAAACAAAGCTTGAGGGAGCACGAAATCAGTCGGCAATCTAAAACTATATAATTAAACCGGACTTAAATCGGGAGATCGGATAGGATGAGGCTTGGTAAACCAAATGAGTATTGGAACTCATATGATATGGTTTAACAAGGCCTACATACTACAATGAAACCAACCTAAGTGCTTTCGACCCATTGCGACCCATTAAGGTAACTTATGCTACTTTAACGCGTCGTGCGCGTGAAACGCGTTCGGACCGTCTAACTAGTCCTATGACAAGTGTTATATGCCTAAACATGTTACATAATTAGTTATGTGACAAAAGTTTAGGTTACATATGCTTAATTACCAATTATACATGAAAAGGGTATTCTGGTAATTTACCTAAGGCATATAAACTACCTATCATACAACTACTTAAACGAAGCGACCATAGGGTATAACCTCGGAAGGTTATTCCCTACCTACTATGGTCAACTAATATATTTTGTCGGATCCTAATGATCGACCAAATGGGTCGGGTTCGAGGTATAAGCGATTTATCAGATCGCTTACCCTACGACCCTAGACAACGTGGTAATCAGTAGGCATAGTCCCAAGGGACTATAACCAACGTGATTACACTCACGTTGCGAAGTTCCTACGAACTTCGCATTGACCATAAGCTGGTCAACACTGAAAGTCAAACAAAGTTTGACTTTCTGACTCGAAAAGCAATAAAATAAGGAAAAGAACGAAAGAATACTTACGAAGGGTCCCCGAATGCTAATCCCGATCCAAGAACTCAGGTATGAAACAAAGGTTTCAACTTAGAGCTCTCAAATCAGAATTCTTGTAAGAAATGAGGTTGGGGTGATGGGGTATTTATAGTATTCGGAGAACCGTTAAGATCGTTTCATGGAAAACGTGCCATGATCTAAGGCGTACACTTGTCGGAACCTTATGGTGGCTGAAATTAGGTTCTTATCTGCTGACTAGACGATTGAGAATGTGTGGATGTGGATCGAACAGCTGGAACCTGCTGTTAAATACATTTAATCTGGTCAGAAGGGCTGACGCGGGCCGCCTAAGGATGTTAAGAAACTGAGGCGGGCCGCCTAGCAGTCACAGATCAGAAAAAGTTTCAGAAATGACAGTTTCAGTCCCTGCACGTGTTTAAGCCCATTTCCGACACTTCTAAGGCCCGTAAAGCCAACTTTAAGGCCCTAAAATGATGCCTAAACATTGTGGACATGAAACATGCTCAAAAATATGCCTGATGTCAGTTCGTTTGGCCGTACGAACGCGATGTTCGCTTATTTACGACGGAATGCGCATAAGCGCGAAAAATGATCCAAATGACGCAACGAATAGATTTTTGTCAAGCCAAACACTAAAGCATAATATAGTCATGCTTACATAAATTTTTGGATGTCCGGATGTATTCAAAACGTGAGTTATGCGCGAAAATGCAAACTTGTGCACTTTTTGACACTTTTAGTCCCTGAATGAGCCAAAAGTTTATTTTAGCACACCGAACCCCTCAAAGCCTATTTATAAGCTATATAAAGGATATTTAAGGTGTGTTTAACTTATGGTCATGTTCTGGAATGTCTGTTACAGTTCAAATTGGCATACTTTCGCAGTTTGTCATATTTAGTCCCTATAAGCGAATTAGCTTGTTTTTGCCATACCAAAGCCTTCAAAACTTATTTCTAAGTTATGTAAAGGTTATTTAAGGTATGTTAAGCCTATGTCACTATTCCGGAGTGTTTGTTGCATTAAACTGGTTATATTTACGCATCGGTGCGCGTATAACCTTCCAGAAAGCGATTTAGAGTTTGGAATTGAACAAAAATTGATATGTGCAAATGATACACATATTTTTACAAATCCCAAGTATGAAATATAATATTTCATTGGTTTGGCATTTGTTTGATGGCCGTGGAGGCACAGATGTTACAGATGAGCATCTGACCGACTAGAAGACAAATCCCTTAGAAATAATCATGTCTTATGTATTATTTTCTTTTTTTGTCAAGGTCCATGAAACAGTTGTTATCATTGTTTATAAATAAATCTTTTATTTACATTTCAATGTATTTATGAGGTTGTATGTATAAACAACATATCCCTTACAATACCGACAATCAAGGAATCGTATTCCTTGAAAAGCAAACTACCCCCAAATAATTTTTTTTTCTATTTTATGATCTCTTGCGTTTTCCACGAAAATCCTAAGTACCCGTTTCTTCCAAGGAAACGAAGTACAAGGCGCAAGTTACAACACTGGACGAATACCCAAAGTATCACTATAAATCCTTAATAGGGTACCTAAGGGTATTTCCGTAAATCCTAAAATTGTTATGTTCCTTAATTCTAATATTACGTTTCTTTGAGAACAAAAATCAAATATTTGGGAGATCTTCTTATCTTTTCAGATAGATCCCAGAGGACATTGTAGCCCATTGACTGGTTTCCATATCCATTCTCAATCGATAACAAATTAATAACCAAGATAAACAACTATGTGATTATGTGCTTATGTGTTCCTTTTTATGTTTTTGTGTGATCCAAGTTTTGCTATCCAAATCCTCGTAGAACCTTTCGTAACTTCATATGAGAGATTTGTTGTAGGATACCCAAATGTACTACATAAAATCCTTAATGGACTACTACGTTGTAGTAAGTCCCATGGATTATAAAGTACTACTCCATAATTAGACCCCTTGAGTGGTCTAGTTAAACAGATTGATCCAAAAATCTTGTTAGGAACATCATGTGATGATATAGCTGAAAGGACTCCTTGGTGGCCTAATTAATAAGATCATCTGTCGATCTAATTAAAAGGACCCCATGGTAGTCCAGTCACACTCATCACAGGTTTGATTTTCCTCCCCTAAACATTACAAGACAAACTGTGCGGACTATGCAAGGAATTACGTAATTATGGATGCATACATAATTATGGAATTCAGTGCACAGAAACCACAGCGAGTTTTGTCATGTGTCTAGAGTTGATTCGTTCATTTTTGTTTCTGAAGAAATTGTGGAAAATGACTCATTCCGTTCATTTTCGTTTCTGAAGAAATTGTGGAAAATGACTCATTCCGTTCATTTTTGTTCCTGAAGAAATCATGGAAAATGACTCATTCCGTTCATTTTCGTTCCTGAAGAAATCATGGAAAATGACTCATTCCGTTCATTTTCGTTTCTGAAGAAATTGTGGAAAATGACTCATTCCGTTCATTTTCGTTTCTGAAGAAATTGTGGAAAATGACTAATTCCGTTCATTTTCGTTCCTGAAGAAATCATGGAAAATGACTCATTCCGTTCATTTTCGTTTCTGAAGAAATTGTGGAAAATGACTCATTCCGTTCATTTTCGTTTCTGAAGAAATTGTGGAAAATGACTCATGCCGTTCATTTTCGTTCCTGAAGAAATCATGGAAAATGACTCATTCCGTTCATTTTCGTTTATGAAGAAATTGTGGAAAATGACTCATTCCGTTCATTTTCATTCCTGAAAAAATCAGGGAAACTGACTCATTCCGTTCATTTTCATTCCTCTAGAAATCGTGGAAAATGACTCATTCCGTTCATTTTCATTCCTGAAGAAATTGTGGAAAATGACTCATTCCGTTCATTTTCGTTTCTGGAGGAATTGTGGAAAATGACTCGTTCCGTTCATTTTCGTTTCTGAAGGATACCCATTAAGGAAAATAACTCATCCCGTGTATTTTTCGTTTCTAAAAATTTTCCATCGAAGGAAATGAATATCCCTGATTCTTCCTTCATTTCCATTTCTGAAAATGTTCATTAAAGAGGAATATCAGGATATGCCTTATCCTTGATGGTTATTTAACACAAAGTCACAGACATGCTCCTAGAAATAAATTTCGGGACGAAATTTCCTAAAGTAGGAGAGACTGTGACACCTGTGTCACTTCAACCATCAAACAAATACCAAGCCAATGAAATATTGTATTTCATACTTGGGATCTGTATAAATATATGTATCTTTTGCACATATCGACCCTTGTTCGATTTCAAGCTCTAAATCGCTTTCTGGAAGGTTATACGCGCACTGATGCGTAAATATAACCAGTTTAATGCAAAGAACACTCCGGAATAGTCAAATATACTTAACATACCTTAAATAACCTTTACATAACTTAGAAATATGTTTTGAAGGCTTTGGTATGGCAAAAACAAGTTAATTCGCTTACAGGGACTAAACTTGACAAACTGCGAAAGTATGCCAATTTGAACTGTAACGAACATTCCGTAACATGACCATAAGTTAAACATACCATAAATATCCTTTACATAGCTTAGAAATAGGCTTTGAGGGGTTCGGTATGCTAAAATAAACTTTTGGGGTCATTCAGGAACTAAAAGCGTCAAAAAATGCACAAGTTTGCATTTTCGCGCATAACTTACGTTCTGAATACATCCGGACATCCAAAAATTTATGTAAGCACTAAAATATTTTATTCTAGTGTTTGGCATAAGAAAAATCTATTCGTCACGCCATTTGGATCATTTTTCGCGCTTATGCGCATTCCGTCGTAATTAACCGAACAACGTAACCGTACGGCTAAACGAACCGACACCCGAGATATTTTTGAACACATTTTAAGTTCTCTATACTTTAACTTCATTTTAGATCTTTGAAATGGGGTTAACGAAGCTTAAACGTGTAAAAAAACGCATCGAAAACCAAGTTTTGAGGTTGTAGGGACTGAAACTGTAAATCTGCCAAACTAGGTCCTTAAGTAGGGGCCAGATGCAGCAAAACGTTTTTTTTTTCAGCTTTTAACAGCCCTTAACACTCTCCAAAGGCCAAGTGCCAAGTGTCAAACTCTTATGGTGGATGGCAAATGAGTTACCACAACTTTCCAACAAGTGTACGGCTTAGATCGTGCCCCCTTTTCCAAGAAATGATCCTAACGGTGAACCAAAACTATAAATACCCACCTCCACCCTTCACTTTTCCTCACAAGAATCTGATCTTATGTGCTCTAAGTTGAAACCTTTGTTTCATACCTGAGCTATTTTGATCTAGATTAGCATTCGGGTACCCTTTGTAAGTGTTCCTTCGTTCTTTTATTGCTTTTCGAGTCCGAAAGTCAAACTTTGTTTGACTTTCTGCATTGACCAGTTTATGGTCAATGCGAAGTTCGTTTGAACTTCGCAACGTGATTGTAATCACGATGGTTATAGTCCTTTGTGACTATGCCTACTGATTACCACGTTGTCTAGGGTCGTAAGGGTAAGCGATCTAACAAATCGCTTATACCTTCGAACCCGACCCATTTGGTCGATCATTAGGATCCGACCAAACACATTAGGTGACCATAGCATATAGGGAATAACCTTCCGAGGTTATACCTTATGGTCGCTTCGTTTAAGTAGTTGTATGATAGGTAGTTTATATGCCTTAGGTAAATTACCAAAATACCCCTTTGATGCCAAAATTCGTTTTAAACATATGTAACATAACTTTTGACATCTAAACTGATTTGACAACCATATTAGACATGTTAAGGCATATTTTACTTGTCATAGGACTAGTTAGGCGTTCCGAACGCGTTTCACGCGAACGACGCGTTAAAGTAGCATAAGCTACCTAAACGGGTCGTAATGGGTCACAAACACTTAGGTTAAGTTTCGTTTTAGTATGTGGGCTTTGTTAAACCATATTAAACGAGTCTCCATACTCGTTTGGTTTATGAACCCTCATTCTATCCGATCTTCCGATCTAGGTCCGGTTTATTAACATAGTTACCTATATTAGGTGTCGTTTGATATCCGTGATCTTTAGCATTGCTTGGTGGTTATCTTAGGACTTCTGAGTAATCTCAAGTGAGTACATAGACCCCTCTTTTACTGTTTTCCAAACATTTTGGGGTGAAACACATGTGCCTACTTGTTACTTTCGTGCTTTCCTGCTTTCACATCGTATACTTGCTATGTTCATTAGTACATTTATAGTACATGATTTCATTGTGTTCATGCTATGTATGCCCATTGTGTGCGTACTTAGTACATTGTTTTACATTACATTTCATGCTATGTATGCTCATTGTGTGCGTACTTAGTACATTGTTTTACATTACATTTCATGCTATGTATGCCCATTGTGAGCGTACTTAGTACATTGTTTTACATTACATTTCATGCTATGTATGTCCATTGTGTGCATACTTAGTACATTGTTTTACATTACATTTTATGCTATGTATGTCCATTGTGTGCATACTTAGTACATTGTTTTACATTACATTTCATCCTATGTATGTCCATTGTGTGCATACTTAGTACAGTTGTTTTCATCACATGCTTACATTTTGTTATGACATTTGGGTTGTTTACAATGGAACAATACATTCATTAACATTAGCTACGCCATTCATTAGTAGGTAGTGGTACCATAGGAATTGACAACTCCCGTTCCTGAAATCCTGGGTTTGTTTGGATTGGAAGGAATGACCGAATTCGATATACATAACTTAGATAAACCTTTAATTTGTTTAAGGGTTTATCGCCACAGTCTCAAGGCTTGGATGTATGCATTTTCACAATACCGCATAGATGTTTGTATCAGTATAGCATGCATTTGTTCCACAAAACATAACTTTGATTTAAACCATGTTTTACTTCAATACCTTGTTTTTTTGCATTTTACATATGGTTTAGTTGATATATTTCACGTACCATACATGACATTTTTGGATACACATTACATGATTTACATTAGACATAAACATTTTGACATTGATATACACAATTCATGATTTACATTAAACACAGACTTTTGATATGGTTTACACAATAACAGTTTGACATTTGATTATACATAAACAATTTACATTGGTGGTTTGGTTTGAGTAAGTGATTTAAGTAACGAGGCGTGTGTAATATGATACAAGCATGGTGGATACGCCGCTGGTACTTCCTATATATAAGTGATTGTATGGTATTACATATCGTAGCGTTATTTGAATCATTTCAATTTGGACATATAACATTTTATACAAATAACATACTTTTCACAAGACATTAATTTACAAACAACTTATCTTATACAAACTCATTTTACATGGTTATTCATTTAACCATACATTATTCTCTTATTTATACATATCATCTGATCTTATCGTTTTTTCATATGATTTACAAGACAAAGCAAATTACAAGGTTCATGACTAAACATTTTCTCAAATATAAGTCATGAATTATGTTTTCACAAAACCTATGTATCTCACAGGCATTTTTATGCTGACGTACCTATTTTCACATGTGTTTTCAGGAGATGATGCATAGGACTTATCAAGACATACTTAGGCGGACCTGTGCCTTAGTGACTTAAAACGAGACAAGAACTAGTTAATTTATGTTATGTACTCTTTGGTTCTTGTTTAAAACAATGTAAACTTTCATGTTTGATTAATAAAACGAAACTTCGATTTCCATGGTTGTGAAACATTAATTCTGTTACAACACTCCCCGACGTTTCCGCCACGTTTTGTATGTTCTACGTGGTCGGGGTGTGACAGCCATTAGTATGTTAATCTTTGTTTGTAATGACACTTTGAAGTATTTTCTATGATTAATCTTTGATGATTAGTTTGCAACCTTGTTATTGATATTGATTTCTTGATTATAAGTAATTGTGTTGGATGATTAGTATTTGGTTAGTTAAGATAGTTGAAAAATGAAGCTTAATTAATCTTGTATTAGTAAACTTTGAACTTGGTTAACTAGTTTAGCTTGGTTTAAATGTGTGCATCATGATACTAGAAATGGTTAGTGATTTAATAAAATGTAATTATTGTTAATCAAGAGAGCTTGCCGTCACGTAAGGGCCTTAATGGGTTAGATGGTGTCGTTATAAATTCTTGCCATGATTTGTTAGCTTAGTTAGTAGTTTAGGCCAAAATTGCTATCTTGGTGAATTATTGTGCAAGATTTGTAAAATGAACTCGGTTGTGACTTAATCTAGTTTATGCTTGTCTCGGTGGTTGCATTGTGTTTATCGGTGTTGCTTTCCTTGATTAAGTGCGGTTAGAAAACTCCTAACGGATGACTAACTCATTTTTAAGAGATTTTCATAGACATTTATCAATTGCACGTTAAAGAACAATTTAAGGTGGTTAAAGTGTGTTTTTCGTTTTAGCTTTCCGAATGATTGTCATGTTAGGATTCCCGAAAGGGATACTAATTGTCTTAAAATGGAAAATTGACCGAATGCTTTTAGCGCCAAAACCGACTTAGTTGACATGCTGTGGTTGTGTATTAAGCAAGGCTATTTATCTATTATCTATTATGTTTTTATTATGTATTTATTTACGCTTATTTTAGTTTAATTAAAATCAAACAAAACTTATGTTTTTACCGGTAGTTTAGTGACAAAGGTCTAGTATTATTTCTCCGCCCATTTCCTTGGATCGATACTTGGTTCTTACCGATACTTTATTACATATATGACGGGGTACACTTGCCTCTTTCGTGTGTGTTTTGATGTAAAAGTAATAATCACTTTTATAAATTTAAAACCAAATCGTGTGTAAATTCATTGCAAAATTATGTATATATACGCACACGTCAAGTTTTTGGCGCCGTTGCCGGGGAAATGGCGAGCTTTAGGAACGACCCGAGTCATTGTTTTATCGGTGTATATACTTGTTAATATTTGTGAATATTTTCTTGATTATTTATTTGTTTATTTATTTGTTAATATTTCTTGCTTTTAATTCAATTTATTCGTTTTCATGATTATTTTGTATACATGTATATTTTTGTTCCATTTATTTATTCGATCCGGATTTATTTATCTATTTATTCTTTGAGTTGTCGGCTCCTAAAAATCATTTTTATACTAGCCGATTCGATTATTTTTATAGTTTTAGAGTAATTTAGGTGTGTTTGGTAGATTTCGTTAGTTTGTACAGTTTTTAAATCTGCCGAGCGTAGGGTCTAGGTTGAAATAATGTTATAACAGCGTGCAAATGGTAAATGTGACAACCCGAACTTTCCAGGTTAGTACCTTTCAGTTTCTGATCAATGCTATAACACTTAACGTGCTTTTAATGTATCGCTTAACGTGGGGTGTAAGTGGGCTTCGTAATGTGTCTACTAGACTGGGCCGCACCTACCGCTATAACACTTGGGCTGCCATCATTTTTTCAGTTTACATTTGGCCCATTATCTAACCCATTTGACTTGTGTACTCGGCCCAAACATATGGTATACCAAAACATGAGTTAAGTGGGCTCGGCCCACTCTATACCGATTGTGTATGGGATTGGTTCCATGCATATTGTATAATTTAACACATGATGAATCAAACCCTAATAGCTTCACTTCTTTCCCCTTTTGCAAACGGCAGTAGACATAACCCTACCCCCCTCTTCTCTGATTTGCGACGGGCAGTAGCAGACCCCCTCCCCTTCGTGCCAAGCTCTATTCACCGTGTGGATTAGCCTTAACATCCTGCCTTTCGGTTAGTTTATACACATTCATGTTAACCTTTACTTGATTGCTTCAGTATGAGATTTTATTTAGCAAAAGTGCTATATAATATTGATTGTGTTATATGATAATAATTGTGTTATATGATGATTGATTCGATGTGAGTATATTGCGAGTTACCGAATCTTTGTTTTATGATTCATATAAATCAATGAAGTTGTGTGGTTAGTGGGCCGTGTCACTTTTTAGTTGTTAATTCGGTAAAACAGATTATAGGATTTATTGTTGTTGAGGGTAATGATTTATCAAAGTGGGATAACCTTGAATAGAAAATGGCGGCCATGTGTGTGTTAAGAAAATGGCGGTCATGTGCCTTGATGTAACTAAACCATGTGCATATTCTAGTGTGGTTGTCGAATAGATAAGGGTATTGAAATTGTGTGAATTAATTAATGAGTTGATGTCATCATTGACCATTATACACGTGAATCAAATTATGAGTTGTGGATAACAGTGTGGTTTAATTGGGCATATATGTATGGTAACATGTCTAGGTATAGTATGCTGGTAATTATGAATTAATAATCAATGATTTCGTATAATAGCATGGTTATAGATATGATGTGATAATATGTTGATTGATCTTTATGAACTATGATGTGTGTAATTGTGATCTGATCGTGTAGTTTGGGTAATATATGTTGCACAAGTTAATGCAAGTCAATAAGTGTTAAAGGGTAGCCACTTGACATGTTAGGAATTATATTGGCAAAGGTTGACTGATTTAAAGATGGTTAGGATTATGTGATGTCAATTGTATGATAAACGTATTAGATTCATTGGTTGTAAAAAGAAAGGTGCTAATAATCTTGAATGTGGTTTGCATAAACTCTAGTTCAATTGTAACAGCTAGCCAGCTCACTGTGAAAAAAAAATACATGTTTAGACTTGGGCTGGATGTAGAGGGATAGGGTAAATAGGGAGCCCACTTGAACTGAATTTGGGCCTCTCTTGTGTAGCGAACTGCCGTGGGCCTGGGCTATTTTGGGCAGCGGGTTCACGCTTTGGCTGAACTGATTTTTGGGCCGGTTATATTGGTTGGGCTGCACACTACCTATTGCACACTTGGACTGGACCTTAAATAATGTGGATCGCACACTTATATGATTGATAAATGCTAAACGTGTACATGTAACGAGCTGATATGAGGCCAAACATCTTTCATGTACTAATACAATGCATGTTATGGATTGTGGATTTCATTAACAACTGTTACAACTTGTACGATGATACGTGTATGTTATTTGTGTAATACGTGTTGCAACTTGCATAAGTGTTTAAGAAACTGACTGTCATTGGTAACCCCTTTAGGGCTTGGTTGACCAACTGGGAAAACAAGCACTTAATCTAACCGAGCAAACCGAAGGTGAGTTCACTACATTCGAGCATGCGTCCCAGTGGTTGGGGACAGTCAGTGGTCTGGGTAAAAACGGGTATATTGGTTAATATTCTCACCTATCATTTTTGTAAGTCCCTTATTATGTTACCTAGAGGGTAACGGGTATTAGTTGGTAGCGCTACTTAGGTTTGGCACCCTCACACCGCTCCTAGATAGGACGGATGTGAACTAAGGACCCAGTCGGGGCCCAGTACTAGATAGGAGTACGTGGGAAGGGCAGTCATGTACATCAGGAGCCGTCTTGTTCGGAATTGAGATATTAACAATATTACTTGCATTTGTCAGTGAACTGTTTTACATACAACTGGTAACAAAACGTTTTCTTAAACTGTGAACTCACCAGCTTTGTCTGATACACTTGTTGCATGCTCGCAGGTCGTTAGGTATCTTGGATTGGGAACTTGCTGTCTGGAGAAGCAGGAGTGGTCATGGGTCGACTGAAGAGACGCATGCGATAATTGTTTGCTATTACACATTGGTTTCTGAACAACTTAGTTATGGTTTATTATTTGCTTCCGCTGAATATATTGGCTTTCATATGAACTCATGATGGGATTTTATTATTAATTTAAGAACTTTATTTTTGAAACTTGTGGGTTCAATGTAATTAGTGGCTCATTGTCAGTTCGTCACACGTCTATCAGGGACACTCCCTAGGCGGTATTTTGGGGGGTGTGACAGTTTAGTATCAGAGCCACTGGTTATAGTGAACTTGGTTTTAAAAAAAACGGTTTTATAAAACCAGACTATAACCGAACAGTACCGAAAACGACCATGACACTCAGCTCTAGACTGCAAGGTTCGTTTCTCATTTACTATTGCATAGTATATCTAGTGTACACTTATGTATAACATTACACGTGAATGCACACTTGGCACAACAGTATGAGCCCTTATGTTACCAACCCCTGTTATGTGACCTGTTAGTGTGACACTACCCATTGCTTATTGTGATCCTTAACCCTGTAATACCTTTCATTTGCTGTTGGATGAGGGGAAACTTTTTGCGCGAGTTAAGAGGCACTGAGATAAGCATGCAAATTGCCTTATTATTATGGGTGCACACATAATAATAATGTGGGGTGCATGCGAGTTCCAGTGAGGCTTAACGAATGTGAGAACGGTTCCGCTCTGTTACTTGATCAGTGTGAAACGTAACAAATTTATAGGAATCATAACAGTGATTGTCACCTACTCGAATGTGACCTTTTCATCCTCTTTTTGAATCCTTTCGAATCTCGATGCTATCGAGTATTATCTGAACACCCCTCTGAACGCCTAGCGAACCGTGTAGAATGTCAGGTGCTGGTACAAACGTCCTTGAATTGGATGTTGCAACGTCAATGATTAACCTTTCTCACTTCTCATCGTATGGTGGAACTCAAAGATTTGGTACATTAGATCCAGAAGTGCGATCACTTCTGCAACACTCTCGCAGCAAACCCTGTAGTATTTAATCAACTTGGAAGAACGATGGACAAGAGGGTAAATGTAGTATTTTACCGACTTCAGCATTTGAACGACTCTAGTCACTGGAAACGAATATCAGCGATTTGACTCCAAACGAATCCTTAACCCTAGTCAACAACTTATGGGAGCCGACTTCTACGAATTAATCGGGACATAAACGATGACAATTGACCATGATGTGGAATGTGTAACTGCCAGCACAATGAGTAGCGCCATGGAACGTGGCACGGAATGTGAAGAGATGGACATTGTTGGTGAAAGATCGCAGGACTCCATTTCAAGCAACAGCACTAGAAGCAACAGTCGCGGCAACATCAAGGTACTCGTGATTCGTAGCTTACAGTATGGAAACGAAGGTGATAACAACCAAGGGAACGACGGCAGTACTGGAAATCCTCATGATGAAAACAACACTGGAAATGAAGATCATGGAAGGACATTTAGTATTGGCATAGGCTATACCAGGCGTAATAGCAACACGATAGCCGGGATGGGTATATATTCGCTTCGTCTCTATTCTGTTTAACCCTGATGTTTCGTGAAACCGAACCTGTTGTGGAGTCGGCTGATGCAAGTCAATTGAAGCCTTATATGTTCACTGGGACGCAAACTCGACCTTGGGGGACAGGTGTTCGACATCGACTTTCCTTCTACTACCCCTGATGGTTACAATGCAGTAGTTAGTGTGGATTGGTTATTCAGAAATCGCGCAGACATACCTCGTGAGGAGAACATTTTGTGTGGAGAATCGTTATTTGTTCTAAAGCAACAGAGTGGTGCAAAGGTTAGCAACATATCAGCTATGAAGGCCCAGAAGTGTCTACGGGGGGATCACCCCGCTACGTTAGCAACCGTTACTGATGTCGAGGCTAAGGAAAAGAGGATCGAGGATCCACCAGTTGTTCGTAATTCCTCTCAGTGTGCTACCTGACGAGCTTACAGATTTACTTCCACCACTGTTAGGCAGGATCTCGGTTTGATCTCACGACAGGTGCATCCCTGATTACTCGTGCTACATACCGTCTTGCACCAGGAGGGTTGCAAGGACTATCTACAGGAACTGTTGGACAGGAGTTTTGTCGGACCTAGTTTTCGCTTTGGGAAGCCCCAGTTTTATCTGGAAGGATAAGCCTTTTTGTGTGTATACGGGTTATCGAGAACTCATCAAGGCGACAGTTGGGAACCGTTTACTTCGACCATGTATTGGCAATCTGTCGACTAGTTGCAAGGGACGAACTCTCGAGCGAACTAATATCAGATGGAAGTCCAAGGGGAGAATGTTATTAAAGTGGCATATCAAATGCAGTGTGGCCATACGACTTTGTATTCCATGACCTTTGGGGTAATCATCACACCCGCAGCTTTATGGATCATGTGAACCGACCATGTTATTGGATGACGTTCTGAATCTTTTCCAGGAGAAACGAACATCATGGACAGCTTTGTATCTTATTTGAGAGTTCTGAGGGAGGGGCCACACCGCACGAAGTCTTGATAAATTAAACTTCTGGATTCGAGAGGTACCCTTTTTGGGTCATATAATCAACGAAGTGGGAATGCACGTGGACCTCGCTAAGACCCGTTTTGGTGGGAAACTGATCGACACCAAAGAGTCCTTCAAGGATACAACAATTTCTTGGTCCCGCTTGATATTATCACAGACTAATCACAGGATTTTCGAAGGTCTCGTAGCTTAAATCTCTTTAGCACAGCCAGGTGATGTGTTCGTGAAAGACAGAACAGGAGGACTTCTTTTCAGCTTCCGAATCCCAACTTTGCAATACCATGAGCATCGTCTTTACCCGAGGGCGCGGGCGATTCAGTGGTATATCATTATGGTTCGAATCAGAGTCCCAGTTACGCGTCAACGCAACACGAGAGAGTGATGACTTACGTAATGGAGTTTCAAAGAGGAACTGCACGACACACAACCGACGGTGGAAACCGTGGTCTTTGATTTTACTTGGAGGCATTACTTGGACGGTACCGAATGCGTTACTTAGACCGATCACAAGGGTCTCCCGTGTACCCTGGTTTCGAAAGAGCTAAACCATTTAATGACATCGCTGGATGGAACTTTTGGGAGGATTACGACGGTGAAACTTGAACGTGTATGAGCTTTGCAACTCACTATTGACTCTAACTTACCTGATCAGACTCGTTCTGTTCAAACTGAAGAACTAACGGAGGAGAATTTTCAAGTTAAGTCCATGCGAGGCATGGAGGAGCAACTTTGGCAAGGCGAACGATATTTACTACCTCATGGAACGAATGTGAACCTCATTTCACAACAACTGTAAGGAACTTGTGTTGATCAAGGCACACCGGCCTCGAAATTCTAGTCGTCTGGGTTTTGATGAGAGATATTGGGATCTATAAATCTTGTACTGGTGATCGGGCATGAAGACCCACCTAGCTATGTTTGTGGATGATGCTTGACTTGTAGAAAAGTCAAGGTGGAGTATCAGCAACAGAAACACCCATATGAAAGTAAGAACATGACTACCACGGATTTTGTCGCTAGCCTACTTACAACTCGAAACGGAAACTGGTGTCACCTGGGTGATCGTCGATTGTCTCACGTAACCAGCACACTTTCTTGCAATCAAGGAAAGTGACGAGTCTTCACAGCTTGTGAATATCCCTCTGGGAGAGGCGGTTGTTAGGCACGAGGTGCCAACTCCTGTTACCTTTGAGTTTGATCCATACCTGATTTATGGCAGGCAATACGCAACACCTTTGGCTCACATCTAGACATGAGCATTTCTTGTCACTATAGGACAACCGGACAGAGCAATGAACCATCCTGACACACGAAGACATGCTGCGAGCATATGTGTGATTGACTTAGTAGCATTGGAAGGACACCTACCTCTGGTTGGATTTACTGCAACAATTACCATTCTAGTATTCAGACATCCCTGTTTGGGGCAGTGCATGGATGATAATACCAATATTCTTGTTGGGCTAAGGTGGGTGACAACCTAATCACAGATCCAGGACTTGCGTACGAAACTCTTGAAGATTGTTCAAATCAGAAAACGTCTGGCGGCAACGCGTGACCAACAGGAAAGCTGATGAGCTTAGAAAACACTGGGAGTTCGCTGTAGGCGAACGCATCATAATCGAAAGTCTCACCCTGGGAGGGTGCGGTACACTATGGAAAAACCTGGCAAGCTTAACTTACGATACGTTGGGGCATTTGGGTAACGTTCACGGTGTCATTATGTCTTAAATCTATAGGAGCGGTTGTCCGAGGAAACATTCGTGATGCCTTCATTAAACAAGTTGCGGTTATCAGGGGTCTATCGAGAACGTGGACGAGGGAGTCCAGGTTTGCTAGCATAGTCGAATTCAATCGTGAGAGTTCGTTGGAACTCAAAAAGCTGATCGAAGCTCATGTAGGCACACTATGATCGGAGTAAGCTCTAGTATCCTCAGTTGTTCAAACGGTTGTATCAACTCCTGTATCATTGGCGAATTTCGGGACGAAATTCCCTTTCAAGTTGGGGATGATGTGGTACCCGCGGAAATTCCACAGTCATCCTGAGTTAACATCTTGCTGTTTTGGGTTACTTGTCAAATTTCGGGACAAAATTTCTTTTAAGTTGGGGATGATGTGACAACCCGAACTTTCCAGGTTAGTATCTTTCAGTTTCTGATCAACGCTATAACACTTAACATGCTTTTAATGTATCGCTTAACGTGGGATGTAAGTGGGCTTCGTAATGTGTCTACTAGACTGGGCCGCACCTACCGCTATAACACTTGGGCTGCCATCATTCTTTCAGTTTACATTTGGCCCATTATCTAACCCTTTTGGCTTGTGTACTCGGCCCAAACATATGGTATACCAAAACATGAGTTAAGTGGGCTCGGCCCACTCTATACCGATTGTGTATGGGATTGGTTCCATGCATATTGTATAATTTAACACATGATGAATCAAACCCTAATAGCTTCACTTCTTTCCCCTTTTGCAAACGGCAGTAGACATAACCCTACCCCCCCTCTTCTCTGATTTGTGACGGGCAGTAGCAGACCCCCTCCCCTTCGTGCCAAGCTCTATACACCGTGTGGATTAGCCTTAACATCCTGCCTTTCGGTTAGTTTATACACATTCATGTTAACCTTTACTTGATTGCTTCAGTATGAGATTTTATTTAGCAAAAGTGCTATATAATATTGATTGTGTTATATGATAATAATTGTGTTATATGATGATTGATTCAATGTGAGTATATTGCGAGTTACCGAATCTTTGTTTTATGATTCGGTAAAACAGATTATAGGATTTAGTGTTGTTGAGGGTAATGATTTATCAATGTGGGATAACCTTGAATAGAAAATGGCGGCCATGTGTGTGTTAAGAAAATGGCGGTCATGTGCCTTGATGTAAATAAACCATGTGCATATTCTAGTGTGGTTGTCGAATAGATAAGGGTATTGAAATTGTGTGAATTAATTAATGAGTTGATGTCATCATTGACCATTATACACGTGAATCAAATTATGAGTTGTGGATAACAGTGTGGTTTAATTGGGCATATATGTATGGTAACATGTCTAGGTATAGTATGCTGGTAATTATGAATTAATAATCAATGATTTCGTATAATAGCATGGTTATAGATATGATGTGATAATATGTTGATTGATCTTTATGAACTATGATGTGTGTAATTGTGATCTGATCGTGTAGTATGGGTAATATATGTTGCACAAGTTAATGCAAGTCAATAAGTGTTAAAGGGTAGCCACTTGACATGTTAGGAATTATATTGGCAAAGGTTGACTGATTTAAAGATGGTTAGGATTATGTGATGTCAATTGTATGATAAACGTATTAGATTCATTGGTTGTAAAAAGAAAGGTGCTAATAATCTTGAATGTGGTTTGCATAAACTCTAGTTCAATTGTAACAGCTAGCTAGCTCACTGTGAAAAAAAAAATACATGTTTAGACTTGGGCTGGATGTAGAGGGATAGGGTAAATAGGGAGCCCACTTGAACTGAGTTTGGGCCTCTCTTGTGTAGCGAACTGCCGTGGGCCTGGGCTATTTTGGGCAGCGGGTTCACGCTTTGGCTGAACTGATTTTTGGGCCGGTTATATTGGTTGGGCTGCACACTACCTATTGCACACTTGGACTGGACCTTAAATAATGTGGATCGCACACTTATATGATTGATAAATGCTAAACGTGTACATGTAACGAGCTGATATGAGGCCAAACATCTTTCATCTACTAATACAATGCATGTTATGGATTGTGGATTTCATTAACAACTGTTACAACTTGTACGATGATACGTGTATGTTATTTGTGTAATACGTGTTGCAACTTGCATAAGTGTTTAAGAAACTGACTGTCATTGGTAACCCCTTTAGGGCTTGGTTGACCAACTGGGAAAACAAGCACTTAATCTAACCGAGCAAACCGAAGGTGAGTTCACTACATTCGAGCATGCGTCCCAGTGGTTGGGGACAGTCAGTGGTCTGGGTAAAAACGGGTATATTGGTTAATATTCTCACCTATCATTTTTGTAAGTCCCTTATTATGTTACCTGGAGGGTAACGGGTATTAGTTGGTAGCGCTACTTAGGTTTGGCACCCTCACACCGCTCCTAGATAGGACGGATGTGAACTAATGACCCAGTCGGGGCCCAGTACTAGATAGGAGTATGTGGGAAGGGCAGTCATGTACATCAGGAGCCGTCTTGTTCGGAATTGAGATATTAACAATATTACTTGCATTTGTTAGTGAACTGTTTTACATACAACTGGTAACAAAACGTTTTCTTAAACTGTGAACTCGCCAGCTTTGTCTGATACACTTGTTGCATGCTCGCAGGTCGTTAGGTATCTTGGATTGGGAACTTGCTGTCTGGAGAAGCAGGAGTGGTCATGGGTCGACTGAAGAGACGCATGCGATAATTGTTTGCTATTACACATTGGTTTCTGAACAACTTAGTTATGGTTTATTATTTGCTTCTGCTGAACATATTGGCTTTCATATAAACTCATGATGGGATTTTATTATTAATTTAAGAACTTTATTTTTGAAACTTGTGGGTTCAATGTAATTAGTGGCTCATTGTCAGTTCGTCACACGTCTATCAGGGACACTCCCTAGGCGGTATTTTGGGGGGTGTGACAGTAAAAATGGGGAAAATGGTCGATTCGGACGCTGAAACTGCATTCTGCAGTTAACAGACATGTCTGCAGATCTCGCACGGCCGTGCCATGGGTCGCACGCCCGTGCGATTTCGGGCTGGCCTGCACCTCGAGTCGCACCCCCGTGCATTACTGAGGTCAACGTGCTAGAATGGGTCAACATCGGATCTGCACGCCCGTGCGAAAATCTGCACTCCCGTGCGCATGGTCAGGGGCATTTTTTTATAAAAAAAAAGTTCTATCTTTTAGTAGTGTATTTATCGGGTGTTCATTTTGGCTACTATTTCAAACACCCTCGGATTGTATTTTATTTTCAGACAATTTACTTTATGTCTTGTATTTGTTTGGATGTTAGTCTTATATTTATGTACATTATGTTTATTTTTGTTTTTTCTGTTTCTGTTCTGTTTTGGTGCACATGTGACATACTTGCAGGCTTTGGGTATCAAATCTTGGACCGGAGCACGTGGAAGATAGAGTTTCGGAAGTCTCGTTGCATCAACATCATCTTGAGGGGAGTACTATTATCCTTTTCTCTATATTTCGGGTCTCGCATTGGGGACAATGCGAAGTTCAAGTGTGGGGAGGGGGTTAACTTTGTTAACTTTTGTCACACCCCCAAAATCCACCTGCGGAATACCACCGCTTGGAGGCGTGACTGACCAGGATCCAGCCACCAATCATATTGAACATGCAAGTTAAAGGATATAAAAGTTTAACCAATACAATTGGTGTCTAAACAAAACATAGTTAAGTTGCAAGCGGAAGCATAACGTTTAAAACCAACACATAGATTTAATTGTTTCAAAGTTTAACATGGCACACAGCTGTCCATGCCCCACAACGACTCTCCTCCATGCAAGCTCCGGCTAAGTACCTATTGACCTGCAAAGCATGTTGTAACGAGTCAACAACAAGTTGAGTGAGTTCTCGGTTGGGTGTTTGTTTTAAACGTGACATCCTGCCGTGGGGGGTTACCCCATAGTTGAAAACGTGACTTGTTTATTCCCGGTTACTCTGGCTATCCAGCCGTGGGGGCTACCCCGTGTTAGTTATCTGGCATTTCGGCCATGGGGGCTACCCCATGTATCTACTAGACTCGTTACCATATCGACTGCTGACTGTAGTCATGTCTATGTGCCCTGAAACTGTCAATGTCTATCATCATTGACGTGCCCCAGATCCATTAGTTCACGCCCGTCCTCTGCGGCACGGTGTGAGGTTTGTCAGACCTAAATAGCGCTATCTAACTAATGACCCGCTCGCCATTGGCCTGGCGATTAAGTCGATATAAAAAGGAGGGACTTCGTGATAGAGTTTTGGTCTAGTACGAGTTATCTGTCCATGAGGACGAGGAATTGCATTCCTGAACCAATGCTGTCCTACCCAAGGAGGACGAGGAACCCACGTTCCTTAACCCCATTCCCAACCCAGGGAATCCCATGCTTTGTAGAGGGTGTGAACTCACCTTGGTTTGCTCGGCAGATACACATAAAAGTCAAGTCTAGATGCTAGTGGTCAACCACGTCCTAGCATGGTCATCATACATGTCAGGTTCAAACCAAGAATGCGCGTATGTTCTACACGTATACTAGCAAGTTGCATGCAGGTATTATTCATGGCATACACGTATAAACATGGCAGTTCAACAACAGTACACAACATGCTCAATTAACAGTAACACATACGTCCCATACGTTCGGCCCAATCACCTAGGTCCATAACAGTGTAAGCCCAAATCAAAAAGAGTGTAATCGTGGTCTCGAGTCGAGACTATGCGGTCTCTAGTCGAGACTGTGCGGTCTCTAGTCGAGACTGTGCGATCTCGAGTTGTAGCTTACAAGCTCTCGAGTCGCAACTGAGGAGTTCTCGGGTCATGCATGTATTGGTCTCGAGTCGCAACCGGACTCTCAACCATGGTCTCGAGTCGCAACCGGACTCTCAACCATGGTCTCGAGTCATGATGTGTGTGTGCTGATAAAGTATGGTCTCGAGTCGAGACTGGAGGTCCTCGACTCGCAACCTTGTGTCGAAACGGTGATCTCGAGTTGTCATCCATGTGGTCTCGAGTCGAGACAGGAGGTCTCGACAGGAACATCTGCTGACTTCCGACATTGTACTAAACCAATAGAATTTCATGATCATGATATGGTGTACTAGCCAATAACAATGCACTAACATGTTTCCTTGTCTAACACTAACCAAAATGGATCAAACACCTAAATATCCAAATATTATTCAATCTTCATACCATATTCAACACATATTCATCTAGTTCATCTTTAGGGTTTTCATCCTAAATAAACATGCTCATTTAAACCGATTTATGCTAGCATAATCCACCTAGTTTAATGCTCCATCGATCCTCATCATTCACACATCCAACCGAGAACATAATAGCACCATATTCAAACATTTTCCAACTTATTCATATGTCAAGTTAGCATGATTATTAACAAACCACTCTATTCTTCCTAACCATGACTTTATTTAGAAATCAAGCATCTACATCATAGATGAACAACAACAATCTTCATATGTTTCATGATTCTTACTCATTAGGTCAATCATGATCATACAAAAGAGGTTAAGCATATGTTTCATTCATGACATTTAGCACACATATAACATTAAGGACACATTAGAACACTAACCGGTAGAGATTCGAAGTGTGAGGGTATGAAGAGTCGATGGGTGAGCTTCCGAGTGATGATTCCGAGCTTGAATCGAGCCGAGTGTCCTTGTTATCACCGGTTTGGTCCGAGAGAAAGGAGAGGAGGTCTTGTAGTTCTAGGGTTTAAGTGAGGGAGAAAGTGTGTGAGAGTGTAAGGGAAAAGGGTGGATGGGGGTTTTATACCCGGTTTAGGTGGTGCACCCTACAAGGGTTTCGAGTGGGCTAAGGAGGTGCGGCCCATCCGCTGTTTACTGTCCACTCGAGACCAAGTGGTCTCGAGTCGGGTTCATGGTTCTCGGCTCACTTATACATATATACATACTATACATACAAGCACAACACATAATCACATAAATTTACTTATATCATTAAACCAACAAGTTAACTAGTCATATAACGTTCAAGCATGTTACAACGAAAGGTTCTAAATTTCGAGTTGTCACATCATCCCCAAGTTGAAAGAAATTTCGTCCCGAAATTTGGTAAGCACTCACTGAGGAAGCTAGTTAAGTTGTATGGTTTTCAATGGTTTTCCTGGGGTGTCACATCCACCCCCCGTTGATCTGGAATTTCGGTCAGCCTCAGTAGTGGTTGTACTGTTTGCGAACAGTTGGGGATACTTTTGTTTTATCTGATCTTCGCGTTCCCAGGTGAACTCTGGGCCGCGACGTGAGTTCCAACGAACTTGAACGAGAGGTATTCTAGTGCTCTTGAGGACCTTGACATCCCAGTCCGTGATTTCAACTGGTTCCTCGACGAATCGTAACTGCTCGTCGATAGTGAGTTCCTTCAGAGGAACTATGTGGGTCTCATCTGACATACACTTCTACAGATTCGACACGTGGAAAACGTTGTGAACTGCACCGAGTTCTGCTGGTAAGTTCAGTCTGTAGGCCACCCTGCCTATTTTCTCGATAATTTCGAAAGGTACGACGTATCGTGGGTTAAGTTTGCCTCGTTTACCAAAACGAACCACACCCTTCCATGGTGAAACTTTGAGTAGCACCCGCTCCCCAACCTGGAGCTCAAGTGGTTTCCTGCCCTTATCGGCGTAGACTTTCTGACGGTCACGAGCTGCCGCCATGCATTGTCGTATTTGAGCAATTCGTTCAGTTGTGTCTACCACATGTTCTGGACCAGTGATCTGACTATCCCCCACCTCTGCCCAACAAAGAGGTGACCGACATTTACGTCCGTATAATGCCTCAAACGGAGCAGCTTTAATGCTGGTGTGGTAGCTGTTATTGTACGAGAATTCCACAAGTGGCAGATGCTTTTCCCAGCTGTTGCCAAAGTCGATTACACATGCACGAAGCATGTCTTCTAAGGTTTGAATAGTGCGGTTGGACTGCCCGTCCGTCTGAGGGTGATACGCCGTGCTCATGTCTAATCGTGAGCCAAAGGATTTGTGCATTGCTTGCCACAGTTCTGAAGTGAAACGTGCATCTCGATCCGAGATAATAGAGGTGGGCACCCCGTGCCTCGAAAAAACTTCCTTGAGATAAACTTCTGCTAGAGTGGAGAACTTATCCGTCTCCTTGATTGCCAAGAAGTGCGCAGACTTTGTGAGTCGATCCACGATCACCCAGATAGTATCATTTCCGCGCTGGGATCTAGGCAGGCCAGTAACGAAATCCATGGAAATTTGCTCCCATTTCCATTGAGGTATCTCTGGGTGTTGGAGTAGGCCTGAGGGTTTCTGGTATTCAGACTTGACTCTCGCACAAGTCAAACACTTGCTGACGTAGGTTGCTATGTGGGCCTTCATGCTAGGCCACCAATACGTAGTTTTGATATCGTGGTACATCTTATCCGAGCCAGGGTGTACCGAGTAGCGAGACTTGTGTGCTTCATCCATCACAAGCTCTCGTAGGTTGCCATAGAGTGGGA
This sequence comes from Helianthus tuberosus, assembly GCA_030545235.1. Classification (NCBI taxonomy): domain Eukaryota; kingdom Viridiplantae; phylum Streptophyta; class Magnoliopsida; order Asterales; family Asteraceae; genus Helianthus; species Helianthus tuberosus. The sequence goes on along the minus strand of CM060360.1, from coordinate 98,697,737 downwards.
CCCAAATGCGTCCCGTTACGTAGTAAGCACCGTCTTCCTTTTGTTCTAAGCGTTGCCTTGAGCCGCGTAGGGCTTCAGCCCTGATGTTTTCTGGTTTCAATGCCTCTAGCTGAGCGTCTCGTATTTGGGAAGGAAGACTAGAATGTATAGTGAGTTGTAAAGCTCGCACGCGCTTAGGCGTAGTGTCCTTTCGACTGAGGGCATCAGCCACAACATTGGCTTTGCCAGGATGGTACTTGATTGCACATTCGTAATCGTTTAATAACTCGACCCATCGTCGTTGATGCATGTTTAGCTCTTTCTGCTTGAAGATGTGCTCGAGACTCCTGTGATCGGTGTAAATGGTGCACTTGGTACCGTATAGGTAATGTCGCCATATCTTAAGTGCAAAAACAACAGCTCCCAGCTCTAAATCATGTGTAGTGTAGTTCCCTTCATAAACCTTGAGTTGGCGTGAGGCGTAGGCTATAACCTTATCCCGTTGCATCAGTACACAACCAAGACCTTGAATTGATGCGTCGCAGTAAACCACAAAATCGTATGTGCCCTCCGGCAGTGAAAGGATTGGTGCGCTGCAAAGTCTATCCTTTAAATGCTGAAATGCTAACTCCTGTGTATTCCCCCATCGATAAACAACGCCTTTCTGCGTCAGTGAGGTGAGAGGCTGTGCAATCTTGGAAAAATCCTTAATGAATCTCCTGTAGTAACCGGGAAAACCCAAAAATTGGCGAATTTCCGTTGGTGTACGAGGTGCAGGCCAGTTCTTTATCGAGTCTACCTTGGATGGATCAACATGAATCCCATCCTTGTTCACCACATGGCCTAAGAAATGGACTTCTCGAAGCCAGAAGTCACATTTTGAGAACTTGGCGTATAGCTGTTCTGCTCGAAGGAGTTCCAATATAAGTCGTAGATGCTGCTCGTGCTCCTCCTGACTCTTAGAATAGATCAGGATGTCGTCGATGAAGACTATAACGAACTTGTCTAGGTAAGGCTTGCACACTCGATTCATCAAGTCCATGAAGATCGCAGGTGCGTTTGTCAGCCCAAACGGCATGACCAAAAACTCATAGTGCCCGTAGCGAGTTCTAAAGGCTGTTTTAGAGACATCCTCTTCTCGGACTCTCAACTGGTGATATCCTGATCTCAAATCAATCTTTGAATAGTAGCTCGACCCCTGCAGCTGGTCGAACAAGTCATCGATGCGTGGTAGAGGATAACGATTCTTCACCGTCACTTTGTTGAGTTCCCGGTAGTCGATGCACATTCTGAAGGTACCGTCTTTCTTCTTCACAAATAGCACTGGAGCTCCCCAGGGCGATGAGCTAGGGCGAATAAAACCCTTATCCAAGAGTTCTTGTAGTTGCGTAGAGAGTTCTTCCAACTCTGATGGAGCTAAACGATAAGGTGCACGAGCTATAGGCGCAGCTCCAGGAGCTAGTTCAATCTGAAACTCGACTTGGCGATGAGGCGGAAGACCAGCTAATTCCTCAGGAAATACCTCAGGATAGTCGCGTACAATCGGAAAATCTTCTATCTTCTTCTCTTTCTCCGAAGTGTCAGTAACGAGAGCCAAAATGGCAGTGTGGCCCTTTCGCAAGCACTTTTGGGCCTTAAGGGAAGAGATGACGTTCTCAATAGCACCCTTCTTGTCGCCACGAATCATGAGAGGTTCATTACCGAAACCAGGAATACGAACAATCTTCTCGTTGCAAAGAATCTCTGCTCGGTGTTGGGATAACCAATCCATCCCAATGACAACGTCGAAACTACCCAAGACGATAGGAATAAGGTCGATAGAGAAGGTCTGGTTAGCAAGAACAAGTTTACAACCCTTGACTACGTGTGTGGCCTCTAAACTCTTACCATTTGCTAGCTCTACAGTGTGCTCGTTGTTCAAAGGTGTTGGAATACGCTTAAGCATTCGACTAACTTCTAGTGACATGTAGCTAGTATCGGCACCCGAATCAAATAAAACTGTAACATAAAAGTCGTTGAGAAGGAACTTACCCGCCACAACATTGGGGTCATTCCTTGCTTCACCTTGGCCAATCACGAACGCCCGCCCCCTAGCACCATTGTTGTTGTTGTTTCCATTGTTACCATTCCCCTGATTGTTGTTATTGTTGTTGTTGTTCTGGTTCCTGTTCAGTTGAGGGCAATCCCTCTTGAAATGGCCTTCAGCTCCACACTGAAAGCACCCTTTGTTATCCCCTTGCTGCTGCTGTTGGCGTTGGTTATGTTGAGCTTGCTGTCGATTCTGATTGGCGGGGTACAAGCTCCGGCAATCCTTTGCAGCGTGACTGGGCTTGTTGCACCGATGACAGTTACCCCTGATGCATGGCCCGCTGTGGTGCAGGCTGCAGCGATTGCATTTGGGGTGATTACCTTTGTACCCACCATGACTTTGACCACCAGATGATTGCTGACTAGGGCTCTTGTAGTCGTCAGTCTTTCTCTGCTGAGACTGAGACTGGGCAGAAGCAGAACCCTTACTTGAAGCTCCATCCCATTTTTGTTTGTTGTCACTCAGAGCACCTGAAGTAGTTGCAGCACCTATGCGCTTTGGTAACCGGCTCTGCTCCACCTGTCACACCCCCAAAATCCACCCGCGGAGTATCACCGCTTGGAGGCGTGACTGACCAGGATCAAGCCACCAATCATATTGAACAGAGTAAATAGTAAATGTCATTCGTCAATACGAGAGGTGTTTTCAAAACCAAACATAACAAGTGAGTAGCGGAAGCAATAATGTAAAAACCCAACATAAGTATTAAGTTGAAATGTCATAAAAGAGTTTATCATAACATCCACAATCCGTGCCCACAACGACCGCGCCTCCCGTGCAAGCTCCATGAGTACCTATGGTCCTGCAAGGCATGTAACAGAGAGTCAACAACTAGTTGAGCGAGTTCACAGTAAGTAAGTTCGTAATAGTAAGTTTGCTTCGTAACATGTGGCGCTACTAGGCCGATAGTATGTTCTATTAGTGGGGGCTTCCCATGTTTGTATTTTCTATCAGTGGGGGCTTCCCATGTTTGTATTTTCTATCAGTGGGGGCTTCCCATGTTTGTATTTACACTAGACTATTTGTAACCATAAGTGTTCTTCTTAACCCGAGAACAGTAGTACGTACAAAGTTTACGTAGGTTTTACGTAAGTGTCCTTCACAACCGAGGACAGGGGTACGCGGGGGTTTATGTAGGTTTTACGTAAGTGTCCTTCCTGACTCCGGAAGACAGTAGCATGTTCTTGTTTACGTAGGTTTTACGTAAGTGCCTGACACAACCGAGGCAGTAGTGAGTATAAGTTCACGTAGGTTTTACGTGAGTGTCCTTCGCAACCTGAGGACAATGATGAGTACAAGTATACGTAGGTTTTACGTATGTATCCTGCGCATCCGAGGACGATGGTAGATAGTCTAGTAACAGTGTAAGTACGAGTATCTATTCAAATCTCCTTCCTTCAATCCCCATTCCCATACCCTGGGAATCCCATGCCTTAGTAAAAGTGTGAACTCACCTTGGTTTGCTCGGTATGCTAAAGTATGCTCACAGTTAATCAATCACGTCCTAAAGTACGCACGTATACATAATCAGTTTGTATTCACGAAGTTCACGTATAAGCACATAGCACGTATTCAAAATCATACCAGTCATGCTTAACATTTAACGGCAGTTAACTAACTCAATTAACTTTAACAGAATTATAGCAAGTTACGGTGCTGATTTCCCCTTCGACGAAACACCCTTGTTTCGTCATGAAACCCTCGACGAAACACATCAGTTTCGTCGTGTTCGTTTCGTCCAGTTTGGTTTCGACGAAACGTATTTGTTTCGTAGTGTATTATGTTTCGTCAACAAGTCTGTTACATCGTTCTATCAGTTACCCAGAAACCCTAATCATCGGTTACAGTTACATGATCAAGCATCACGAAAACATTCACACAAATCATCGATGTGTTTACAAAACAGTAACACGAAATCATACAACACTCAGTTTACGAAATCCTCAACATGATTATTACTCGTTAAATCCATTCATAACATCACCATCCCTATAATCCATCAGATACGACAATTGTTACAACATTAAAATTATTATTGGACCAATGATGGATTAATGGATTAACAAATTATTGGGCATGTCAAAGTATAATCATGTGGCTGACAATATACTAAATACAATCGGTTAGTGGGCTGACACATCTATTCACATGACCATGAATCCTATCATTCAACATAACAGTTACATAATCAATTACCATCAATATTGTTATGATCATCTCACATAAAGTCATAACCCTTCTAACACTCTATCATCCAAAACAAAAGCAATCATGGCCGACAACGATTTAATCACCTCCATAGGTTATTGGACCAATTACTTTGGGTAGGTTTGAGTACTGTTAGGTTAAACAAGGAATCACATGCAAGCTAGCCGACAAATCTTAAGCCATCACATGCAAACATTGACTTGGCTGCACTTTCAATACAATTCACATGCAATATATATATTAAGTATGGCTGGCACTATTATCATCATTCACATCGGTTTCCATGCATCAATCATTTATCAATTCCTAATTTCCATTATAGCAAATATCGCACAATTGCACATAAGATCACATATCATTGCATCGATCATGATATCACCACTAAACATCATCATACAAAACAACTAATATTCACATAATTGACAAGGAGTAGGGTGATTAACTAACCGAAAGTTGATGCCAAGAGGGGGAGGGTGTCTCCTTCTACCGTCGCAAATAGAGGAGGGTTACTAGGGTTTTCTATTTTGTTAGATGTTTCTCAAATGATATGTTCGCGTAGTATATACCCAGTTAAAACAACTGGACCCCTAATGGGATTTGTCGAAGGTTGGGCCAACGAAATCAGGGGTATTCGTGTGAGGGGTGTTTTCGGGTGAGATGATTTCGTGAGGGGAAGGTGTTTGGCATGACTTTATTAATTACACATATCACACTATTAATACAATATACATACATATCACATTCGCACTTATAAGGCACACCAAATATAACATATCAGTCACAGTACGATTTAACAAGTTACATACGTGTATAGTTGTGCACAAACAAGTCGTATAATCTAACAATCTAAACAATTAATCGTGCAATAATGCGAAGATGGAATCTCAGAAACTCGAGTTGTCACATTATCCCCAACTTGAAAGAAATTTCGTCCCAAAATTTAGCATGCGGTTACTGAGGAAGCTTGGTAAGTTGTATCGTTTACTGGTTTTCCTGGGGTGTCACATCATCCCCCCGTTGATTTGGAATTTCGTCCCGAAATTCAGTAGTAGCTTCAGCCTCAGTAGTGGTTGCACTGTTTCCGAATAACTGGGGATACTTGAGTTTCATCTGATCTTGGCGTTCCCAGGTGAACTCTGGGCCACGACGGGAGTTCCAACGAACTCGAACAAGAGGTGTTCTGGTGTGCTTGAGGACCTTAACATCCCGGTCCGTGATTTCAACAGGCTCCTCGACGAATCGCAACTGTTCGTCGATAGTGAGCTCCTTCAAAGGAACTATGAGGGTCTCATCTGACAGACACTTCTTCAGATTCGACACGGGAAAGACGTTGTGAACTGCACTGAGTTCAGCTGGTAAGTTTAGTCTGTAGGCCACTTTGCCTATTTTCTCAATGACTTCGAATGGTCCAACGTATCGTGGATTGAGTTTGCCGCGTTTGCCAAAACGAACAACACCCTTCCAGGGTGAAACTTAGAGTAGCACTCGATCCCCAACCTGGAACTCGAGTAGTTTCCTGTCTTTATCTGCGTATGCTTTCTGACGGTCACGAGCTGCCGCCATGCGTTGTCGTATTTGAGCAATCTTTTCAGTAGTATCAACTACCATTTCTGGACCTGTGATCTGACTGTCACCCACCTCTGCCCAACAAAGAGGTGACCGGCATTTACGCCCGTATAATGCCTCAAATGGAGCGGCTTTAATGCTGGTGTGGTAACTGTTGTTGTACGAGAACTCCACCAACGGGAGATGTTTTTCCCAGCCATTGCCGAAATCGATTACACACGCACAAAGCATGTCTTCTAAAGTTTGAATAGTGCTCTCAGATTGCCCATCTGTCTGAGGGTGATAAGCTGTGCTCATGCCTAAACGAGAGCCAAAAGATTTGTGCATTGCTCGCCACAGTTCTGAAGTAAAACGTGCATCACGATCAGAGATAATGGAAGTTGGCACCCCGTGCCTTGAAACCACTTCTTTCAGGTGTACGTCTGTTAGTGTGGAGAACTTATCCGTTTCCTTGATAGCCAAGAAGTGAGCAGACTTTGTGAGTCGATCCACGATCACCCAAATAGTATCATTTCTGCGCTGAGATCTAGGTAGGCCAGTAACAAAATCCATGGAAATTTGTTCCCATTTCCATTGTGGTATCTCAGGTTGTTGGAGTAGGCCTGATGGTTTCTGATATTCCGCTTTAACCCTCGCACAAGTCAAGCACTTGCTAACGTAAGTGGCTATGTGAGCTTTCATGCTAGGCCACCAATATGTGGTTTTCAAGTCGTGGTACATCTTATCCGAACCAGGATGTACCGAGTAGCGAGACTTATGAGCTTCATCCATTACAAGCTCGCGTAAGTTACCATAGAGTGGGACCCAGATGCGTCCCGTTACATAGTAGGCGCCGTCTGTCTTTTGTTCTAACCGCTGCCTTGAGCCGCGCAGAGCTTCAGCCCTGACGTTTTCTGGTTTTAATGCTTCTACCTGAGCATCTCGTATCTGTGAAGGAAGACTAGACTGAATAGTGAGTTGTAGTGCTCGCACACGCCTAGATGTAGTATCCTTTCGACTGAGGGCGTCGGCCACTACATTAGCTTTGCCCGGATGGTACTTTATAGCACATTCGTAATCGTTCAACAGTTCGACCCATCTACGTTGTCGCATGTTCAACTCCTTCTGCTTGAATATATGCTCGAGACTCCTGTGATCGGTGTAGATGGTGCACTTCGTGCCATATAGGTAGTGTCGCCATATCTTGAGCGCAAAGACAACAGCTCCCAGCTCTAAATCATGAGTAGTGTAGTTCTTTTCATGAACTTTGAGTTGGCGTGAGGCGTAGGCTATGACTTTATCCCGTTGCATCAACACACATCCAAGACCTTGGATCGATGCATCGCAGTAGACTATAAAATCGTCCGTGCCTTCAGGCAATGAGAGGATAGGTGTGCTACAAAGTCTATCCTTTAAGTGCTGAAACGCTGTTTCCTGTGTATTACCCCAACGATAAACAACACCTTTCTGTGTCAGTAGTGTAAGCGGCTGTGCAATCTTTGAGAATTCTTTGATGAACTGTCTGTAATAACCCGCCAAACCCAAGAATTGGCGTATTTCAGTTGGTGTGCGAGGTGCAGGCCAGTTCTTGATCGAATCTACCTTGGATGGATCAACATGAATCCCATCCTTGTTTACCACGTGGCCTAGGAAATGGACTTCACGAAGCCAGAAGTCGCATTTCAAAAATTTGGCGTACAGTTGTTCCGTTCGAAGGATTTCCAAAATAAGTCGTAAATGTTGTTCGTGTTCCTCCTGACTCTTCGAATAGATCAGGATGTCGTCAATGTACACAATAACAAACTTGTCAAGATAAGGTTTGCACACCCTGTTCATAAGATCCATGAAAACCGCAGGTGCGTTTGTTAATCCGAATGGCATGACCAGAAACTCGTAATGGCCGTAGCGTGTTCTGAGTGCTGTTTTGGAGACGTCCTCATCCCGGACTCTTAGTTGATGGTAACATGTCCTCAGATCAATCTTCGAGTAATAGCTCAACCCTTGCAACTGGTCGAATAAGTCATCGATGCGTGGAAGAGCATAACGATTCTTCACAGTCACCTTGTTCAGTTCGCGGTAGTCTATACACACGCGGAAGGTACCGTCCTTCTTCTTTACAAATAGTACTGGAGCTCCCCAGGGCGAAGAGCTAGGGCGAATGAAACCCTTTTCCAAGAGTTCTTGCAGTTGCTTAGACAGTTCTTCCAGTTCCGTTGGAGCGAAGCGATAAGGTGCTTGAGCTATGGGTGCTGCTCCAGGAGCTTGTCACCATGAATTACCAAAGGTTCTTAACCAGCACGAGGAATACGGACGATCTTTTCCTTGCAAAGAATCTCTACTCGATGTTGACGTAACCAATTCATCACAACATTGGGGTCATTCCTAGCATCATCCTGACCAATCACGAACAGTCGACCCCTGGCACCATTGCCGTCGTTATTACCCCCGTGGTTGTCTCCACTATTGTTCCCGTTTCCTTGGTTGGGGTTCTGATTCTGGTTCTGGTTCAACTCTGGGCAGTGTCTCTTGAAGTGACTTTCAGCACCACACTGATAGCATCCCTTGTTACCCTACCGTTGCTGCTGATTCTGTGGAGCTTGTGACTGCTGTTGTCGGTTCTGGTTTGCAGGACGTGAGCTTCTACAATCTTTGGCTCCATGCCCCATCTTGAGACACCTCTGACAACGACCCTTGTTGCACTGACCACTGGGGTGTCTGTTGCATCTATTGCACTTTGGGTGATTTCCTCGATATCCACCCTGTCCTTGACTACCAGGAGATTGCTGACCAGGGCTCTGATAGTCATCAATCTTTCGCAGCTGTGCCTGGGACAGTACTGAAGTTAAACCCTTGCTGAAGGTTCCATCCCACCTCCTCTTGTTGTCACTCGGAATAGCAGAAGTAGTAGTAGTAGCAGTAGCACCAATGCGTTTAGGCAGCTTGTTCTGTTCCACTGCCTGGTCTGTGAGACGATGGGCAAGACGAGTAACATCCTGGATGGTAGCAAGGTTGGCAGAAGTCACATGACTTTGAATCTCTGGTACTAAGCCTTTGAGGTACAGCTCAGTGCGCTTGATGGGAGGTTCCCCCATAGTAGGACACAAAATTGCCAGTTTGTTGGATCGCTTCGTATATGCCTCTATCTCTGACCCCGTCATCTTTAGGTTAAAGAACTCCGCTTCCAGCTTGTGGATGTCATCACGACTACAGTATTCGCGTTTGATCAGTTCCTTAAAATCATTCCATGGGGTGGCATTAGCAGCCGCCAGCCCCAGCATCTGAACTTGCGCGTTCCACCAAATTAGCGCAGTGCCTTCGAGAGTACCAGTGGCGTACTTCACCCTGCCAGCCCCAGCATCTGAACTGTCACACCCCCAAAATCCACCCGCGGAGTATCACCGCTTGGAGGCGTGACTGACCAGGATCAAGCCACCAATCATATTGAACAGAGTAAATAGTAAATGTCATTCGTCAATACGAGAGGTGTTTTCAAAACCAAACATAACAAGTGAGTAGCGGAAGCAATAATGTAAAAACCCAACATAAGTATTAAGTTGAAATGTCATAAAAGAGTTTATCATAACATCCACAATCCGTGCCCACAACGACCGCGCCTCCCGTGCAAGCTCCATGAGTACCTATGGTCCTGCAGGGCATGTAACAGAGAGTCAACAACTAGTTGAGCGAGTTCACAGTAAGTAAGTTCGTAATAGTAAGTTTGCTTCGTAACATGTGGCGCTACTAGGCCGATAGTATGTTCTATTAGTGGGGGCTTCCCATGTTTGTATTTTCTATCAGTGGGGGCTTCCCATGTTTGTATTTTCTATCAGTGGGGGCTTCCCATATTTGTATTTTCTATCAGTGGGGGCTTCCCATGTTTGTATTTACACTAGACTATTTGTAACCATAAGTGTTCTTCTTAACCCGAGAACAGTAGTACGTACAAAGTTTACGTAGGTTTTACGTAAGTGTCCTTCACAACCGAGGACAGGGGTACGCGGGGGTTTACGTAGGTTTTACGTAAGTGTCCTTCCTGACTCCGGAAGACAGTAGCATGTTCTTGTTTACGTAGGTTTTACGTAAGTGCCTAACACAACCGAGGCAGTAGTGAGTATAAGTTCACGTAGGTTTTACGTGAGTGTCCTTCGCAACCTGAGGACAGTGATGAGTACAAGTATACGTAGGTTTTAGGTATGTATCCTACGCATCCGAGGACGATGGTAGATAGTCTAGTAACAGTGTAAGTACGAGTATCTATTCAAATCTCCTTCCTTCAATCCCCATTCCCATACCCTGGGAATCCCATGCCTTAGTAAAAGTGTGAACTCACCTTGGTTTGCTCGGTATGCTAAAGTATGCTCACAGTTAATCAATCACGTCCTAAAGTACGCACGTATACATAATCAGTTTGTATTCACGAAGTTCATGTATAAGCACATAGCACGTATTCAAAATCATACCAGTCATGCTTAACATTTAACGGTAGTTAACTAACTCAATTAACTTTAACAGAATTATAGCAAGTTACGGTGCTGATTTCCCCTTCGACGAAACACCCTTGTTTCGTCATGAAACCCTCGACGAAACACATCAGTTTCGTCGTGTTCATTTCGTCCAGTTTGGTTTCGACGAAACGTATTTGTTTCGTAGTGTATTATGTTTCGTCAACAAGTCTGTTACATCGTTCTATCAGTTACCCAGAAACCCTAATCATCGGTTACAGTTACATGATCAAGCATCACGAAAACATTCACACAAATCATCGATGTGTTTACAAAACAGTAACACGAAATCATACAGCACTCAGTTTACGAAATCCTCAACATGATCATTACTCCTTAAATCCATTCATAACATCACCATCCCTATAATCCATTAGATACGACAATTGTTACAACATTAAAATTATTATTGGACCAATGATGGATTAATGGATTAACAAATTATTGGGCATGTCAAAGTATAATCATGTGGCTGACAATATACTAAATACAATCGGTTAGTGGGCTGACACATCTATTCACATGACCATGAATCCTATCATTCAACATAACAGTTACATAATCAATTACCATCAATATTGTTATGATCATCTCACATAAAGTCATAACCCTTCTAACACTCTATCATCCAAAACAAAAGCAATCATGGCCGACAACGATTTAATCACCTCCATAGGTTATTGGACCAATTACTTTGGGTAGGTTTGAGTACTGTTAGGTTAAACAAGGAATCACATGCAAGCTAGCTGGCAAATCTTAAGCCATCACATGCAAACATTGACTTGGCTGCACTTTCAATACAATTCACATGCAATATATATATATTAAGTATGGCTGGCACTATTATCATCATTCACATCGGTTTCCATGCATCAATCATTTATCAATTCCTAATTTCCATTATAGCAAATATCGCACAATTGCACATAAGATCACATATCATTGCATCGATCATGATATCACCACTAAACATCATCATACAAAACAACTAATATTCACATAATTGACAAGGAGTAGGGTGATTAACTAACCGAAAGTTGATGCCTCGAGGGGGAGGGTGTCTCCTGCTACCGTCGCAAATAGAGGAGGGTTACTAGGGTTTTCTATTTTGTTAGATGTTTCTCAAATGATATGTTCGCGTAGTATATACCCAGTTAAAACAACTGGACCCCTAATGGCTTTGTCGAAGGTTGGGCCAACGAAATCAGGGGCATTCGTGTGAGGGGTGTTTTCGGGTGAGATGATTTCGTGAGGGGAAGGTGTTTGGCATGACTTTATTAATTACACATATCACACTATTAATACAATATACATACATATCACATTCGCACTTATAAGGCACACCAAATATAACATATCAGTCACACTACGATTTAACAAGTTACATACGTGTACAGTTGTGCACAAACAAGTCGTGTAATCAAACAATCTAAACAATTAATCGTGCAATAATGCGAAGATGGAATCTTAGAAACTCGAGTTGTCACATTATCCCCAACTTGAAAGAAATTTCGTCCCGAAATTTAGCATGCGGTTACTGAGGAAGCTAGGTAAGTTGTATCGTTTACTGGTTTTCCTGGGGTGTCACACCACCGCCTGATCCGTGAGACGGTGAGCCAATTGAACAACTTGCTGGATAGTGGCGAGGTTTGCTGAAGTCGCATGACTTTGGATTTCTGGCACTAAGCCCTTGAGAAATAGTTCGATGCGTTTGATGGGAGGATCCACCATAGTAGGACACAGAATTGCCAGTTCGTTCGACCTTTTCACATAAGCTTCAATTTCTGACCCCGTCATCTTGAGGTTGAAAAACTCCACTTCCAGTTTATGAATCTCATCACGACTGCAGTATTCCTCCTTGATCATCTCCTTAAAAGTCTCCCATGGGGTGGCGTTGGCAGCAACCAACCCAAGTATTTGGACCTGAGCGTTCCACCACGTGAGCGCTAAACCCTCGAAAGTACCGGTAGCATACTTCACCCTGCGTTCCTCAGGGCATTCACACATTTCGAACACAGATTCCAGTTTCTCAAACCAGTGGAGGAGGCCTATGGCTCCTTCAGTGCCGCTAAAAGTAGTTGGTCGGCAGTCCATGAAAGTTTTAAAAGTTCACACAGGTGGCTGAACATGTTGACCTATCGAGGGTGAAAGAAAAGACAGAGTTTAACACATAGGTTGGTTCACGAGAGTAGGATCTAAAGATCCTAGAATGGGTTTGGACTGCAGGATATACCTCTTGCGTGTGCAGTTGCCAGTGCCGCAGCAACTCGTTCGTTAATCAGAGTCGTCAACTGGGCTTGTGTCATGTTAACGCGTCCAGACATGATCTTCATATCAAGGGGAACATGAGTGAGAGGGGTTCGCGAAAATGCGATGACGGAAGAGAGTAAGCACACACGTTTTCAAGCAACAGTAGTTATACTAACCAAGCACACCATGAGCAATGTACTATGTAACTAACAAGTAGGCAATATATACACAGATTACATCACCTAGAATGTCGAGCCTTGCATGTGGGGTGAAGCGTCGTTGTGGATCGTAGAGCACTGTACAGGTTATAGTCTGATTTTAATAAAACTTTTCCCTTATTAGAACCAAGTTCACTATAACCAATGGCTCTGATACCAATCTGTCACACCCCCAAAATCCACCTGCGGAATACCACCGCTTGGAGGCGTGATTGACCAGGATCCAGCCACCAATCATATTGAACATGCAAGTTAAAGGATATAAAAGTTTAACCAATACAATTGGTGTCCAAACAAAACATAGTTAAGTTGCAAGCGGAAGCATAACGTTTAAAACCAACACATAGATTTAATTGTTTCAAAGTTTAACATGGCACACAGCTGTCCATGCCCCACAACGACTCTCCTCCATGCAAGCTCCGGCTAAGTACCTATTGACCTGCAAAGCATGTAGTAACGAGTCAACAACAAGTTGAGTGAGTTCACGGTTGGGTGTTCGTTTTAAGTCGTTTCGAAAACAGTTTCCTTTATCTGGCATCCTGCCGTGGGGGTTACCCCATAGTTGAAAACGTGACTTGTTTATTCTCGGTTACTCTGGCTATCCAGCCGTGGGGGCTACCCCGTGTTAGTTATCTGGCATTTCGGCCGTGGGGGCTACCCCATGTATCTACTAGACTCGTTACCATATCGACTGCTGACTGTAGTCATGTCTATGTGCCCTGAAACTGTCAATGTCTATCATCATTGACGTGCCCCAGATCCATTAGTTCACGCCCGTCCTCTGCGGCACAGTGTGAGGTTTGTCAGACCTAAATAGCGCTATCTAACTAATGACCCGCTATTGGCCCGGCGATTAAGTCGATATAAAAAGGAGGGACTTCGTGATAGAGTTTTGGTCTAGTACGAGTTATCTGTCCATGAGGACGAGGAATTGCATTCCTGAACCAATGCTGTCCTACCCAAGGAGGACGAGGAACCCACGTTCCTTAACCCCATTCCCAACCCAGGGAATCCCATGCTTTGTAGAGCGTGTGAACTCACCTTGGTTTGCTCGGCAGATACACAGAAAAGTCAAGTCTAGATGCTAGTGGTCAACCACGTCCTAGCATGGTCATCATACATGTCAGGTTCAAACCAAGAATGCGCGTATGTTCTACACGTATACTAGCAAGTTGCATGCAGGTATTATTCATGGCATACACGTATAAACATGGCAGTTCAACAACAGTACAAAACATGCTCAATTAACAGTAACACATACGGCCCATACGTTCGGCCCAATCACCTAGGTCCGTAATAGTGTAAGCCCAAATCAGAAAGAGTGTAATCGTGGTCTCGAGTCGAGACTGTGCGGTCTCTAGTTGAGACTGTGCGGTCTCTAGTCGAGACTGTGCGGTCTCTAGTCGAGACTGTGCGATCTCGAGTTGTAGCTTACAAGCTCTCGAGTCGCAACTGAGGAGGTCTCGGGTCATGCATGTATTGGTCTCGAGTCGCAACCGGACTCTCAACCATGGTCTCGAGTCATTATGCGTGTGTGCTGATACAGTATGGTCTCGAGTCGAGACTGGAGGTCCTCGACTCGCAACCTTGTGTCGAAACGGTGAACTCGAGTTGTCATCCATGTGGTCTCGAGTCGAGACAGGAGGTCTCGACAGGAACATCTGCTGACTTCCGACATTGTACTAAACCAATAGAATTTCATGATCATGATATGGTGTACTAGCCAATAACAATGCACTAACATGTTTCCTTGTCTAACACTAACCGAAATGGATCAAACACCTAAATTTCCAAATATTATTCAATCTTCATACCATATTCAACACATATTAATCTAGTTCATCTTTAGGGTTTTCATCCTAAACAAACATGCTCATTTAAACCGATTTATGCTAGCATAATCCACCTAGTTTAATGCTCCATCGATCCTCATCATTCACACATCCAACCGAGAACCTAATAGCACCATATTCAAACATTTTTCTACTTATTCATATGTCAAGTTAGCATGATTATTAACAAACCACTCTATTCTTCCTAACCATGACTTTATTTAGAAATCAAGCATCTACATCATAGATGAACAACAACAATCTTCATATTTTCATGATTCTTACTCATTAGGTCAATCAAGATCATACAAAAGAGGTTAAGCATATGTTTCATTCATGACATTTAGCACACATATAACATTAAGGACACATTAGAACACTAACTGGTAGAGATTCGAAGTGTGAGGGTATGAAGAGTCGATGGGTGAGCTTCCGAGTGATGATTCCGAGCTTGAATTGAGCCGAGTGTCCTTGTTATCACCGGTTTGGTCCGAGAGAAAGGAGAGGAGGTCTTGTAGTTCTAGGGTTTAAGTGAGGGAGAGAGTGTGTGAGAGTGTAAGGGAAAAGGGTGGAAGGGGGTTTTATACCCGGTTTAGGTGGTGCACCCTGCAAGGGTTTCGAGTGGGCTAAGGAGGTGCGGCCCATCCGCTGTTTACTGTCCACTCGAGACCAAGTGGTCTCGAGTCGGGTTCATGGTTCTCGGCTCACTTATTCATATATACATACTATACATACAAGCACAACACATAATCACATAAATTTACTTATATCATTAAACCAACAAGTTAACTAGTCATATAACGTTCAAGCATGTTACAACGAAAGGTTCTAAATTTCGAGTTGTCACAACTTTGTTTGTCCTCTATATGTTAAAAAAAAATCAGAAAATCAGAAAAATCATTCAAAAATACCTGTATTTTGTATATATTTTAGTAAATAAACCGGTTGGTTGTGTTTTAGAAAGCTTCGGACTTGATAAAAACTCGACAAGCAAATTATTTTTGAAAAAGGAAACCGGAAAGCGTGACAAACAAAGAAAGACTTGCATGATAGTTTTCACACTTTTACCCATTCCTTCCGTTACGTGAGCATATTTGAGCCTTGATATTGTTATATATTTGTTCATTTCGGATATAGGAGTGAGCCGGATGTTATGTGTAATTTAGAACTTGTCACTAGTATGCTTGTTAAGACCATGAACTTGCGGAATTGTGTAGAAGTGATAGAGGCACTTAGATTACCCCTTTGTTGTAAACCTTGTTCTTTGTGTTGTGCTTCCCACCTTACATTACCCTTTAGGATTAACCATGTCGAGCCTTCCCGTTTACATTTGTTTACCCACATTATCGCCCACTTAGCCAAATTTAGCCTTTTTATGTTTTAAACCTTCTTAGTGTTGAAACTCGGTCCAAATAATCGTTTAACTAGCGTTTGTTATAATTTATTGTATATATAGTTTGCAAAAAAAAAAACAGAAAATAAAACACCCTAAAATAGGGTGAAGTTGACAAAAATCGAGCAATTTTGAATGTTTAAATGTTAAAATTTCATTAATGAGCTCGATTGCGCAATAGTCACCTTTTTAAGGCATTTGTTTGTATAGTTGTATTGTTTGTTGCTAGTTAAACGCTACTACCGAGTTTTAACCGTTTTCGCCACTTTAAATATCCATTTCCATACCCTTCGCCCAAGCCTAACGTTACAACCCGTAAAGACCTCTTGATTTACACTTTTTCGCATGTTAGTTGGTGGAGACGAGATTTTATGACAAGCTTATGATATTACACATTTCATTGACGAGGCATTGAGTGTTTGCACATACACATTTTATGTATGTTTCACAAATAAAACCGAGTGTGCGTGAACATTGTGAGTTGTATGAAGATTAGCATGTTAAGTCAATTGAAAGTGAGTCACGGCTTTTTGGTTATCGCTATATATTTGCATATGCTTGTTTGGTTTGATTCATTTGATGTTGTCTTTCGAAAAACCGGCTAACCATTTGTAGTTGTTTCAATAAATAGTTTGTAAATTATCGTTCTTGTCAGTTTCTGTCTTTTATTGCATTTTATTTTAGCTTGCTTGAGGACAAGCAAGGTTCAAGTGTGGGGAGATTTGATATTCACTAATTTATACATATTTTAGTCCCCCATTTTATCCCCATTTTATGCGTTTTCGGCCGTAAAACCGTCATTCGGATACTTAATCAAGTATACTTTTGTTTACATGCCTAAAACAGCACACCAGACAAGATGATAGTGAAAACGAGGATTTTCCGGGCGAAATGGCTGAACTGCGAACATTCTGTGGAAAATTCTGACCTGGGCAAGTCGCACCCCCGTGCGACTGGTGGCACCCCCGTGCGGATGCGACAACAAAGCTCATCTCGGTGATGCACCCCCGTGCGACTGGTGGCACCCCCGTGCGGATGCGACAACAAAGCTCAGCTCGGCGTTGCACACCCAGTGCGATCAAGAGTGCAACGAAATCCCGGGAACGCACCCCCGTGCGACTGGTGGCACCCCCGTGCGGATGCGATGACCAGCCCCTGCTCGGTGATGCACGCCCGTGTTTCACCCCAAAACAGGAATATGATGTGAAAAACAGGAAAGCATGAAAGTAACAAGTAGGCACATGTGTTTCACCCCAAAACAGTTTGGAAAACAGTAAAAGAGGGGTCTATGTACTCACTTGAGATTGCTTAGTAGTCCTTGAGTAACAACCAAACAATTCTAGAGATCGTGGATATCAAACGGCACCTAATATAGGTAACTATGTTAATAAACCGGACCTAAATCGGAAGATTTGATAGAATGAGGGTTCGTAAACCAAAAGAGTATAGAGACTCGTGTCATATGGTTTAACAAAGCCTACATACTAAATGAAACCTAACCTAAGTGTTTACGACCCATTACGACCCGTTTAGGTAGCTTATGCTACTTTAACGCGTCGTTCGCGTGAAACGCGTTCGGACCGCCTAACTAGCCCTATGACAAGTGTTATATGCCTAAACATGTTACATAATCAGTTATGTGACAAAAGTTTAGGTTACATATGCTTAATTACCAATTATACATGAAAAGGGTATTCTGGTAATTTACCTAAGGCATATAAACTACCTATCATACAACTACTTAAACGATGTGACCATAAGGTATAACCTCGGAAGGTTATTCCCTATACACTATGGTCACCTAATGTATTTGGTCGGATCCTAATGATCGACCAAACTGGGTCGGGTTCGAAGGTATAAGCGATTTATTAGATCGCTTACCCTACGACCCTAGACAACGTGGTAATCAGTAGGCATAGTCCCAAGGCACTATAACCAACGTGATTACAATCACGTTGCGAAGTTCAAATGAACTTCGCATTGACCATAAGCTGGTCAACGCTAAAAGTCAAACAAAGTTTGACTTTCTGACTCTAAAAGCTATAAAATAAAGAAAAGAACGAAAGAATACTTACGAAGGGTCCCCGAATGCTAATCTCGATCCAAGAACTCAGGTATGAAACAATGGTTTCAACTTAGAGCTCTCAAATCCAGATTCTTGTGAGAAATGAGGTTGGGGTGAATGGGTATTTATAGGAATACCTGAACCGTTAGGATCGTTTCATGGAAAACGTGCCTTAATCCCACCCGTACAAGTGTCGGGACCTTATGGTAGCTCAAATTGATCCTTATCAGCTGACTAAGCATTTTAGAATGTGTGGTGGTGGATCAAACAGCTGGAACCTGCTGTTAAAAACATTTAATCTGGTCCAGAAGGCGGACGCGGCCCGCGTGGGAATGTACAGAAACTGAGGCGGGCCGCCTGGCCCTTCTGATCAGAAAACAAGTTTCAGAAATTACAGTTTTGGTCCCTGCACGTGTTTAAGCCCATTTCTGGCACTTCTAAGGCCCGTAAAGCCAACTTTAAGGCCCTAAAATGATTCCTAAACATCGTGGACATGAAACATGCTCAAAAATATGTCGGATGTTGGTTCGTTTGGCCGTACGAACGCGATGTTCGCTTAATTACGACAGAATGCGCATAAGCGTGAAAAACGATCCAAATGACGCAACGAATGGATTTTTGGCAAGCCAAACACTAAAGCATAATATATTCATGCTTACATAAATTTTTGGATGTCCGGATGTATTCAGAACATGAGTTATGCGCGAAAGTGCAAACTTGTGCACTTTTTTACGCTTTTAGTCCCTGAATGACACAAAAGTTTATTTTAGCATACCGAACCCCTAAAAGCCTATTTCTAAGCTATGTAAAGGATATTTAGGGTGTGTTTAACTTATGGTCATGTTCCGGAATGTCTGTTACAGTTCAAATTGGCATACTTTCGCAGTTTGTCAACTTTAGTCCCTGTAAGCGATTTAACTTGTTTTTGCCATACCAAAGCCTTCAAAACTTATTTCTAAGTTATGTAAGGGTTATTTAAGGTATGTTAAGCCAATGTCACTATTCCGGAGTGTTTGTTGCATTAAATTGGTTATATTTACGCATTGGTGCGTATAACCTTCCAGAAAGCGATTTAGAGTTTGAAATTGAACAAAAATTGATATGTGCTAATGATACACATATTTTTACAAATCCCAAGTATGAAATACAATATTTCATTGGTTTGGTATTTGTTTGATGGCCGTGGAGGCACAGGTGTTACAGTCTCCCCTACTTTAGGAAATTTCGTCCCGAAATTTATTTAGAGGAAACTCGTGAGAGCTTGAAAACATGAAGTTGAAAAGATCAAACAACATTGGTTAGGGTTCTGAACTTCTAGTAACTTTAATAACATTATGCTTGCAATGTAAGAGGGATACTTATATACAAGTATATGAAGCGTCATTGGTGCGTCCACCGTACCTCCATTACATCGTTCTCATTTTGTTATTGTTGTCACTATCGGTTCTTACACATAATAAACCTTACCGGGTTTCTATGCACTAAATTTCATAATTATGTACGCGTCCATAATTAGACAATTCCTTGCACAGTTCACACAGTCTATTTTATAATGTGTAGGGTAACACCAAATGAACAATCCTGTGATGAGTGTGACTAGACCGCCATAGAGTCCTTTTAATTAAATCAATAAATGATCTAAATAGACTATCAAGGGGTCTGTTCAGCTACATCACTAGATGTCGTTCTTTAACCAAATTGTGAATCAATCTTTTTGACTAGACCACTAAAGGTCTCTTATGAATCATGGAGTGGTACTATATAATCCAAGGGTCTTAACTATTACATAGAAGCCCATTAAGGATTTAAGGTAGTGCCTTTTGAATATCCTGCTACGAATCCCTCATATGAAGATATGAAAGATTCTACGAGGATTTGGATAACGAATATCCAGAGTATACAAAAACACAAAAATGCATAAAAGAAAACATAAGATGCATAAACACATAGTCACATAACCACAAAATTGTTTAACTAGAAGTTCGTTCTGCTAACAGAGCACCTGTATTTAAAGCACACTAGAAATCCATTCCTTGGATTTCATTTGGTACTTTAAACATTATCAAGAATCTAACTATAAAGATAGAAAGATTTAAAAAGAAAATTCGATTTCGATTTTTAAGGAACCGAAATGTTCGAATTAAGGTACAAAAGGAATCCAATTAAGGATTCTGATTTGTATGACAATTATCCATAAGGATCTAATTGTGAAAATAAAAAGATCCCTTATGGATTTAAAAGTTGAAGATGTTTTGAAACCTTGCACTGGATGTGCTTAGGTCAAAACATGATGTAAAATGCTTATAAAGTTGAGATGCTTGATATGTCAAGGCGACATATGAAGCAGAATTTGAAGGTTAAGTCAATGTATGAGGAAAATATTTTTGAAAACTATGCATGGGGTTCCTTTAAGAAAAATGTGTTTAACGTTTTTGAAACCTTATATATAATACTTTTGAAATCATAAAGTAGGTGTATTAGATAGATATATTTACGAAAATGTTTTAAAATCATGCGAGATGAATTTTGAAATTATGTATAAGGTTTTTGAAAGACATGAATGATGCTTTTCGAAATCATGCACTTGATAAGAAAATGTATTGTGTTAATATTGTCTTCAGACTATATGAAATATTTTGAAATTAGAAAGGTTGGTTTTGATAACATGGCCAATGTTTTTGAAATAACATAGACAATGCATCAAGAAAAATTGTTTTCAAACTATATGAAATGTCTTGTGATCATGAAGATTGTGTTGAAATACTTGTACTGTGTATGTTGAAAAATCAAAACGTAATGGGTATGAGATTTGAAAATACCCTTAGTTATCTAACCAAGGATCCAAAGGCACAGATGTGCAGAAGCATGATTACTCATAATGTCACTTTATTTTTTTGTACTTTGTTTCTTAGAATGAAATGAGTACTTAAAATTTTCGAGGGACTCATGAGCGATCATTTGAAAGAGAGAATCACAAGAGTAGTTTGTAAGGAACATAGTTCCTTAATGCAGGTATTATAGGGAAATGCCATAAACACTTGTTATTGTACTTGTATATCAGAATTGTGATCAACAACTTTTATTTACGAACAAGTTGTTTCACAATACACGAAAAAAAAGAAACAAAGGCATAAGACAGCAACATCCTT
This sequence comes from Helianthus tuberosus, assembly GCA_030545235.1. Classification (NCBI taxonomy): domain Eukaryota; kingdom Viridiplantae; phylum Streptophyta; class Magnoliopsida; order Asterales; family Asteraceae; genus Helianthus; species Helianthus tuberosus. The sequence goes on along the minus strand of CM060360.1, from coordinate 98,676,507 downwards.
TGTTCAGCCGAAAGCTCATCCAAGGGTTGGATTTGCATTAGCAAGCTTTGGGCAATCTCTTTGGAAATGGCCCATCTCGCCACAGTTGTAGCAAGACCCTCGTAAGAAACGAGCTTGAGCAGGATTGTCACCAGCTTGATTTGGTACAGCTGCAGTTGGGCAAACCCTTGCTGTATGACCTATAAGTCCACAAATATGGCATTTGCGGCACTTCACACTAGCCTGATGATGAAGGCTACATTGGTTGCACAAAGGGGCAGTTCCTATGTATGGCTTCCTAGCTGGTGGCCTTGCCACATGGCTAGGTCCCGCTTGATTAGGTGTAACCGCTGCGGGTTTCCTTGAAGCCTTACGCTTCTTTGATTTTGGTGCTGGCTTGACTTCTGCTTCCTTTAGTGGCTCTTGAGTGGCTTCATTGTCGAGACGAGAGGCTTCATTGTTGAGACGAGAGGCTTCATTGTTGAGACGAGAGGCTTCATTGTTGAGACGAGAGGCTTCATTGTTGAGACGAGCCATGGCAATGCCTAAATCCACAGTCTTCTGAATCACTTCGCCTATTTGCTGGACAAATTTGGCTGTTCGCTCGGACGTTTGACCAGTGCTGAGAGGAATAGACATTCTAGAAGAAAATGAAAGATATTGGAAGAGGCAAGTGAAAGGTTATTGGATAATCAATACAGAATGGTAACGAATGAAAATTGTGATCATTTGTTTGTTACCTATGGCAAACAAATGAGACGGTGACAATCAAAGTAATTAGGTCAAAAATAATGTATCGCGAAGACATGCTCGCCTATAAGTGAACACTCATTCCAAGAATTCCCAGGTAAGCACAACTGGTCTCGCGTCTGATGAGATGTATACGAAGTGCTTGCCTAGACAGAAAACCCAGAATACAGGCATTCACCCTTCCAGTTTGCATGTGTTCACATTATTTAAAACCCAAAGCCTTGACGAGATTTTGAAAACTCAAAGGGGTTCAAAACCATATAATAGAGAGTTCAAAACCTTATAACAGAGGGTTCAAAACCTAGTAATCAATCATCCTAGAACAGATGATTAGTTTTCAAAGCGGTTTTGAAATTTATGTTCTTATTGTGGTTGTCGCCTAAGGATAGGTGACAGTATTGTTTTATGACTAAACGCAAGTAAACTCGCGTTAGGGTCCTAAGAAGGTTATAGACTAGGTCAAAGCATTACTAATAACCTAATTCCCTATAACCATTAGCTCTGATACCATCTTTTCTTATACACCCCGACCACGTAGAACATACAAAACGTGGCGGAAACATCGGGGAGTATTGTAACAGAATTAATGTTTCACAACCATAGATATTAAAGTTTCGTTTTATTCATCAAACAAGCGAGTTACATTGTCTTTAAACAAGAAGTAAAGAGTACACAACATAAATTAACTAGTTCTTGTCTCGTTTTAAGTCACTAAGGCACAAGTCCGCCTAAGTATGTCTTGATAAGTCCTATGCATCATCTCCTGAAAACACATGTGAAAATAGGTACGTCAGCATAAAAATGCCTGTGAGATACATAGGTTTTGTGAAAATGAGATTCATGACTTATGTTTAAGAAAATGTTTAGTCATGAACCTTTTAGTTTGCTTTGTTTTGTAAATTGTTTAAAAAGCAATAAGATCAGATGATATGTATAAGTAAGAGAATTATGTATGGTTAAATGAATAACCAAGTAAAATGAGTTTGTAAAAGATAAGTTGTTTTGTAAAGCAATGTCTTGTGAAAAGTATGTTATTTGTATAAAATGTTATATATCTTAAATTGAAATGATTCAAATAACGCTACAATATGTGATATCATACAAGCACTTATATATAGGAAGTACCAGCGGCGTATCCACCATGCTTGTATCATATTACACACGCATCGTTACTTAAGTCACTTACTCAAACCAAACCAACAATGTAATAAGTCTATGTTTAAACAAATAGTCAAAAGTCCTTGTATAAACCATGTCAAATGTTTATAGTCCAAAAGTAGTCAAGTAATGTGTAACCCAAATGATATGTATGGTAAGTAAAATAAGACTACTTAAACCATAAGTAAAAATGTACAAAACAAAGTATTGAAGTAAAACTTGGTTTAAATCAAAGTTATGTTTTGTAAAATATATGCATGATATACTGAATATGAACATTTATGCGGTATTGTGAAAATTCATACATCCAAGCCTTGAGACAGTCGGATAACTATGTAAAAGTGAGTTATCAAAAGAATATGTATTCGGATTCGGTCATTCCTTACGTCCAAACAAACCCGAGATTTCAGGAATGGGATTTGTCAAGTCCTGTGGTACCACTACCTACTACCGAGCGGCGTGATCGGTGTTAATGAATGTACATTGTCTCATTTAAACAAACCAAATGTCATACCAAAATGTAAGCATGTGATGAAGACAATGTACCTAGTATGCTAGAGTAAACATACAAGGTAGAGCTGTAAAACAATGTGTCCATATGTTACTGAAACATATGCAACAGAGATGCAATGTAAAATGATGTACTAAGTATGCTAAGTTAACATACAAAGTAGAAAAGTAATGTAAATCAATGTGCTAGCATGTTATCAGTCAACATACATGGCAGAAATGTAATGTAAAACAATGTACTAAGTATGCACACAATGGACATACATAGCATGAAAAGTAATGAAATCATGTACTATAATGTACTAACAAACATAGCAGGTATATGATGTGAAAAACAAGAAAGCATGAAAGTAACAAGTAGGCACATGTGTTTCACCCCAAAACAGTTTGGAAAACAGTAAAAGAGGGGTCTATGTACTCACTTGAGATTGCTTAGTAGTCCTTGAGTAATAACCAAACAATTCTAGAGATCACGGATATCAAACGGCACCTAATATAGGTAACTATGTTAATAAACCGGACCTAAATCGGAAGATTTGATAGAATGAGGGTTCGTAAACCAAACGAGTATAGAGACTCGTGTCATATGGTTTAACAAAGCCTACATACTAAATGAAACCTAACCTAAGTGTTTACGACCCATTACGACCCGTTTAGGTAGCTTATGCTACTTTAACGCGTCGTTCGCGTGAAACGCGTTCGGACCGCCTAACTAGCCCTATGACAAGTGTTATATGCCTAAACATGTTACATAATCAGTTATGTGACAAAAGTTTAGGTTACATATGCTTAATTACCAATTATACATGAAAAGGGTATTCTGGTAATTTACCTAAGGCATATAAACTACCTATCATACAACTACTTAAACGATGTGACCATAAGGTATAACCTCGGAAGGTTATTCCCTATACACTATGGTCACCTAATGTATTTGGTCGGATCCTAATGATCGACCAAACTGGGTCGGGTTCGAAGGTATAAGCGATTTATTAGATCGCTTACCCTACGACCCTAGACAACGTGGTAATCAGTGGGCATAGTCCCAAGGGACTATAACCAACATGATTACAATCACGTTGCGAAGTTCAAACGAACTTCGCATTGACCATAAGCTGGTCAACGCTGAAAGTCAAACAAAGTTTGACTTTCTGACTCTAAAAGCAATAAAATAAAGAAAAGAACGAAAGAATACTTACGAAGGGTCCCCGAATGCTAATCTCGATCCAAGAACTCAGGTATGAAACAATGGTTTCAACTTAGAGCTCTCAAATCCAGATTCTTGGGAGAAATGAGGTTGGGGTGAATGGGTATTTATAGGAATACCCGAACCGTTAGGATCGTTTCATGGAAAACGTGCCTTAATCCCACCCGTACAAGTGTCGGGACCTTATGGTAGCTCAAATTGATCCTTATCAGCTGACTAAGCATTTTAGAATCTGTGGTGGTGGATCAAACAGCTGGAACCTGCTGTTAAAAACATTTAATCTGGTCCAGAAGGCGGACGTGGCCCGCGTGGGGATGTACAGAAACTAAGGCGGGCCGCCTGGCCCTTCTGATCAGAAAACAAGTTTCAGAAATTACAGTTTTGGTCCCTGCACGTGTTTAAGCCCATTTCCGGCACTTCTAAGGCCCATAAAGCCAAATTTAAGGCCCTAAAATGATGCCTAAACATTGTGGACATGAAACATGCTCAAAAATATGTCGGATGTTGGTTCGTTTGGCCGTACGAACGCGATGTTCGCTTAATTACGACGGAATGCGCATAAGCGTGAAAAACGATCCAAATGACGCAACGAATGGATTTTTGGCAAGCCAAACACTAAAGCATAATATAGTCATGCTTACATAAATTTTTGGATGTCCGGATGTATTCAGAACATGAGTTATGCGCGAAAGTGCAAACTTGTGCACTTTTTGACGCTTTTAGTCCCTGAATGACACAAAAGTTTATTTTAGCATACTGAACCCCTAAAAGCCTATTTCTAAGCTATGTAAAGGATATTTAGGGTGTGTTTAACTTATGGTCATGTTCCGGAATGTCTGTTACAGTTCAAATTGGCATACTTTCGCAGTTTGTCAACTTTAGTCCCTATAAGCGATTTAACTTGTTTTTGCCATACCAAAGCCTTCAAAACTTATTTCTAAGTTATGTAAGGGTTATTTAAGGTATGTTAAGCCAATGTCACTATTCTGGAGTGTTTTTTTCATTAAACTGGTTATATTTACGCATTGGTGCGCGTATAACCTTCCAGAAAGCGATTTAGAGTTTGAAATTGAACAAAAATTGATATGTGCTAATGATACACATATTTTTACAAATCCCAAGTATGAAATACAATATTTCATTGGTTTGGTATTTGTTTGATGGCCGTGGAGGCACAGGTGTTACACAGCACCACCAGCCAAGAAGCCATACTTAGGGACTGCTTCCTTGTGCAATCGATGCAACCGTCATCACCTAGATCAAACACCATGTTTCAAATGTACCCACTGTGGACGATGGGGACATAAGGTTGACGTGTGCCACTTTGCTATCCAAAACAAAGTTGTTGCAAATCTTGCTGCTACTCAACTCCAAGCCAACCCTGCTCAAGCTCGCTTTCCACCTGGATCGTGCTACAACTGTGGCGAGCCGAGCCATTTCATGAAAAAATGCCCAAAGATTGTCAATGCAAATCCAACCCACGGATGAGCATTTGGCTGATTAGAAGAAAGTTCTGCTTTAAATAAATTTGAATCTTCTGCTTTTGTTTCTTTTGTTGAATCCTGAAACAATCTGCTTTGTTTATAAATAAATTGTTGTTCACAATTCTGATGTACAAGTGTAGTTACATATGTGTATGGCATTTCCCTATGATACTTACATCAAGGAACTATGTTCTTTAAAAAAACTACTCTTGTGATTCCCCCTTTCATATGATCACTCATGATTTCCTCGAAAATTTTAAGTACTCGTTTCATTCTAAGAAACAAAGTACAGAAAATAAATGACATTATGAGTAATCGTGCATTTTGCACATCTGTGCCTTTAAATCCTTGGTTTGATAACTAAGGGTATTCCTCAATCTCATACCCATTACATTCTGATTTTCATAACAACATGCATAGCATAAGTTTTCAAAACAACCCTCATGATTTCAAAACATTCCATATAGTTTGAAAACATTTTTTAACATAGTATATTTACTTAATATATCAAGTGCATGATTTCAAAAGCATCATTCATGTTTTCAAAAACCTTATACATAATTTCAAAATTCATCTCGCATGATTTTAAAAACATTTTGTAAATATACTTATCTAATACACCTACTTTATTATTTCAAAAGTATTATGTAAGGTTTCGAAAACATTAAACACATTTCAAAAAGAACCCCATGCATAGTTTTCAAAAACATTTTCCCATACATTGACTTAACCTTCAAACTCTGCTTCATGTGTCGCCTTGGCATATCTAGCATTTCAACTTCGTGAGCATTTTACCTCATGTTTCGACTTAAGCACGTCTAATACAAGGTTTTGAAACGCCTCCCGTTTTTCAAATCCCAAAATCCATATGGGATCTTCTTACCTTCACAATTAGATCCTTGTGGATGATTATTGTTCAAATCAAGGTCCTTCATTGGATTCCTTGTATGCCTTAATTCAAACATTTCGATTCCTTATAATCGAAATCGAATTTTCTTTTTAAGATCTCCTTATCTTTATAGTTAGATTCTTGGAAAATATTTAAAGTGCCAATCAAAATACACGAATTGGATACCTGGTGTGCTTTAAATTCATGTGCAAAATTAACAAAATGATAACAAATTAAAGATCAAGATAAACAATTTTGTGGTTATGTGATTATGTGTTATATGTTTTCTTTTGTGTTTTTGTTTTCATTTCCTCGTAGAATCTTCCATATCTTCATGTGAAAGATTCATAGTAGGATATCCAAAGGTACTACCCTAAATCCTTAACGGGCTTCTATGTAATCGTTAAGACCCTTGGATTATATAATACCATTCCATGATTCAAAAAGAGACCCTTTGAGTGGTCTAAGTCAGAAGATTAATTCAAAATCTGGTTAAGAATGGCATGTGATGATATGGCTGAAAGGACTCCTTGGTAGTCTATTTAAATCATTTATTGATTTAAGTAAAAGGACCCTATGGTGGTCTAGTCACGCTCATCACAAGTTTCTTCATTTGGTTTTCCTCTACACATTATAAAGTGCGCTGTGCGGACTATGCAAGGAATTATGTAATTATGGACGCGTACATAATTATGAAATTCAGTGCACAAGAGCCCAGTAAGATTTATCAAGTGTAAGAACCTATGGTGGCAATAATAACCAAACGCGAACAATGTGATGAAGGTACGGTGGACGCACCAATAACGCTTTATATACTTGTATATAAGTGTCCCTCTTACATTGCAAGCATGATGTTATTAAAGTCACTAAAAGTTCAGAACCTTATCCAGTGTTGTTTTATCTTTTGATCTTCATGTTTCAAGCTCTCACAAGTTTCCTTTAAATAAATTTCGGGACGAAATTTCCTGAAGGGGAGACTGTGAAACCTGTGCCTCCTCGGCCATCAAAAAAATACCAAACCAATGAAATATTATATTTCATACTTGGGATTTGTATAAATATGTGTATCTTTTGCACATATCAATTCTTGTTCAATTTCGGGCTCTAAATCGCTTTCTGGAAGGTTATACGCGCATTGATGAGTAAATATAACCAGTTTAATGCAACAAACACTCCGGAATAGTGAAATAGGCTTAACATGCCTTAAATAACCTATACATCACTTATAAATAAGTTTTGGAAGGTTTGGTGTGCCGAAATCATGTTTATTCGCTTACAGGGACTAATTTCGACAAACTGCGAAAGTATGCCGATTCGTACTGTAACGAACATTCCAGAACATGAACATAAGTTAAAAATACCCTAAATATCCTTTACATAGCTTATAAATAGGTTTTGAGGGGATCGGTGTGCTAAAATAAACTTTTTGGTCATTCAGGGACTAAAAGCGTCAAAAAGTGCATATGTTTGCATTTTCGCGCATATCTTACGTTATGAATACATCCGGATATCCAAAACTTTATGTAATAATTAAAATATATTATTTTAGTGATTGGCATGATAAAATTCCATTCGTCGCGTAATTTGGATCGTTTTTCGCATTCGTTCGTGTTTCGTCGTAATTAACCGAACAACGCAACCGTACGACCAAACGAACCGACATCCGAGATATTTTTGAGCATGTTTCATGTTCCCTATACTTTAACTTCATCGGGCGTATACTGATAGGTTTGAGAAGTTGAGTCTGCTATGCCCAACAATGGTTACCCCACTCGACAAGGCTATCGAAAGATACATCGACGGCCTACCTGACTCAGTGCAAGACATCATTACTGGTAGTAACCCTGCCACACTCCGTTAGGCTATCGAGTTAGCAGCGACATTGACTGAGTCGCAGATTCGGAAGAATAAGTTACACAGGAAGGGTGACAAGGGCAAGAAACAACCGTCTGACAAAGAGGATAGCAAGAAAGGTCAAAACAAGAATGGAAAGGATTCTGGTTCTTCGAAAAGGTCAAGGAAGCGTAAGGCTTCCCAAAATTTTGCTGTCACTGCCCAAGCTAACCAAGCAGCTCCCAACCAACCCGCACAGCCTCCAGCGAAGAAGCCTTATACAGGGAATGCACCTTTGTGCAATAGGTGCAACAGTCACCATCAGCCGCATCATCCGTGCCGTTTCTATACTAACTATGGGAAGTCAGGTCATCTTGCCGATGTTTGTCGGTTTGCTCAGAATCGGGCAGTTCAGAACCCGGCTCAACAAGTTGCTCAGCTTCCTGCTCAGCAACAGGGTCAAGCTGCACGACCACACTACCCACTAGGTGCTTGTTATAACTGTGGGGATCTGACCCACTATCGTAATCAATGTCCAAGATTGGTGAATGCGAATCCAGCTCAGGCTCCGGCTCGAGGTCGAGTCTTCAACATGAATGCCCAAGAGGCGCAGGCGGACGATAACGTGGTGAACGGTACGTTCTTTATTAATAATCAGCTTGCATCTGTTCTTTTTTATTTGGGTGCCGACAAGAGTTTTGTGTCATTGTCTTTTGATCCAATGCTTCGCGTGTCTAGAATGAAACTAGGTAAACCTTTGACAGTAGAGGTTGCTAGTGGTGAACCCATTGTTCTTGATTATGTTCTTCGCAACTGCCAGTTAAACCTTAACGATCCTCTTTTTCCTATCGACCTCACGCCTATGCAACTTGGAAGCTTCGACGTTATTGTGGGTATGGATTGGTTAGCAAAGCATCGTGCAAAGGTAGTTTGTTTTGAGAAGATTGTTCGTGTGCCGCTTTCGACAGGCGAGATCCTACAGGTTCGTGGTGAGAAACCTGCTGGTGGTCTCAAACTCATGTCTTGTTTTAAAGCTCGGAAGTATCTGCGAAAGAATTATGTGGCTTTCTTGGCACATGTCACAGCAGATAAAGGCAAAGGTAAGTCTATCCAAGATATTCCTGTTGTTCGGGATTATTCTGAAGTATTCCCTGAAGATTTACCTGGTCTACCCCCAGCACGCCAAGTCGAGTTCCGTATTGATCTCATACCTGGTGCAAATCCCATTGCCAGAGCTCCATATCGTCTTGCACCATCTGAGATGCAAGAGTTGTCTAGGCAGCTTCAGGAGTGTAACACCTGTGCCTCCACGGCCATCAAACAAATACCAAACCAATGAAATATTATATTTCATACTTGGGATTTGTAAAAATATGTGTATCATTTGCACATATCAATTCTCGTTCAATTTTAAACTCTAAATCGCTTCCTGGAAGGTTATACGCGCACTGATGCGTAAATATAACCAGTTTAATGCAACAAACACTCCGGAATAGTGACATATACTCAACATACCTTAAATAACGTTTACATAACTTAGAAATAAGTTTTGAAGGCTTTGGTATGGCAAAAACAAGTTAAATCGCTTACAGGGACTAAAGTTGACAAACTGCGAAAGTATGCCAATTTGAACTGTAACAGACATTCCGGAACATGACCATAAGTTAAACATACCATAAATATCCTTTACATAGCTTAGAAATAAGCTTTGAGGTGTTCGGTATGCTAAAATAAACTTTTGTGTCATTCAGGGACTAAAAGCGTCAAAAAGTGCACAAGTTTGCATTTTTGCGCATAACTTACGTTCTGAATACATCCGGACATCAAAAAATTTATGTGAGCATGACTATATTATATTTTAGTGTTCGCCATAAGAAAAATCATTTGGATCGTTTTTCGTGCTTGTGCGCATTCCGTCGTAATTAACCGAACAACGCAACCGTATGGCTAAACGAACCGAAATCCGAGATATTTTTGAACACATTTTAAGTTCCCTATACTTTAACTTCATTTTAGAGCTTTGAAATGGGGTTAACGGGCCTTAAACGTGTCAAAAATGGCCTAAATACAATTCAGGGACCAAAACTGTAAATCTGCCAAAGTTTACACATACGATGCGCAGGCCCTCTTTGCCCTACGATGCGTATGGGGTCTGCTGACCAGATTCAGAGTTTCTAAACAGCAGGCTGCAGCTGTTTTAACCTCACCCACATGTTCCTAATTGTCTAGTCATGTGATAAGGATGGAATTTTAGTTACCACAAGGTCCCGACAAGTGTACGGGTTGGATTCATGGCACGTTTTCCATGAAACGATCCTAACGGTTACCCGAAAACTATATATACCCATCCACCCCATTGCTAAAATTACAAGAACCTTGATTTGAGAAACTCTAAGTTGAAACTATTGTTTCATACCTGAGATTTTCGAATCGAGGTTAGCATTCGGGGACCCTTCGTAAGTATTCTTTCGTTCTTTTCCTTATTTTTACTGCTTTTCGAGTCAGAAAGTCAAACTTTGTTTGACTTTCAGCGTTGACCAGTAATGGTCAATGCGAAGTTCGTTTGAACTTCGCAACGTGAGTGTAATCACGTTGGTCATAGTCCCTTGGGACTATGCCCACTGATTACCACGTTGTCTAGGGTCGTAGGGTAAGCGATCTAATAAATCGCTTATACCTCGAACCCGACCCATTTGGTCGATCATTAGGATCCGACCAAACACATTATGTGACCATAGTAGGTAGGGAATAACCTTCCAAGGTTATACCCTATGGTCACATCGTTTAAGTAGTTGTATGATAGGTAGTTTATATGCCTTAGGTAAATTACCAGAATACCCTTTTCATGTATAATTGGTAATTAAGCATATGTAACCTAAACTTTTGTCACATAACTGATTATGTAACATGTTTAGGCATATAACACTTGTCATAGGACTAGTTAGGCGGTCCGAACGGGTTTCACGCGCACGACGCGTTAAAGTAGCATAAGCTACCTAAACGGGTCGTAATGGGTCGTAAGCAATTATGTTAGGTTTCATTTAGTATGTAGGCTTTGTTAAACCAAATGACACGAGTCTCTACACTCGTTTGGTTTACAAACCCTCATTCTATCCGATCCTCCGATTTAGGTCCGGTTTATTAATGTAGTTACCTATATTAGGTGCCGTTTGATATTCCGAGATCTCTAGCTTTACTTGGTGATTATCTTTAGACATCTGAGCAATCTCAGGCGAGTACATTATTCCCCTATTTTACTGTCTTCCAAACTGTTTTGGGGTGAAGCATGTGTACCTATCTGTTACTTTCGTGTTTTCCAAAAGTATAATTGATTATACATGTTATTACTTATCTATTGACAAATTGAATGACTATCTATGATTTAAGCATTGATTTCTCAAAGAACATAAAATGAATTGTTGAATTGTACTTATTTTATGTTCACCAGACCGATTGTTAGTATGATATAGCGCTATAGGATTTGACACCCCATTCCTGTTGGCATGGAATGTCTGAAACCAATTTGTTGCTCCATCCAAATAGGAATTGCCTTTGTGGTATTTCTATAGTCTCAAAGGTGTATCTTGATGCACTAGGTCTGATTGAATTCCTAAATCACACTATTAAAGTATATTTTGATATACTCTCATGTGTGGTATTGTACAAACCAACATATATTTTGTTAATCATCCAAAGCATATTTTGATATGTTATCTACTGAACAAAAACATAGTTTAATATGTTATTTATCACATCCAAAGCATATTTTGATATGTTATCTACTGAACAAAAACATAGTTTAATATGTTATTTATCACATCCAAAGCGTATTTTGATATGTTATCTATAAATCCGAAGTATACTTCTACTATACTATCTAAATCTATTCTTTTAAACAACGAAGGTATATTTAATGTACTATCTATCTATCGATTTGGTTTAGTTTGATTAAGTGATTTAGTAACGATGCGTGTGTAATATGATACAAGCATGGTGGATACGCCGCTGGTACTTCCTATATATAAGTGTTTGTATGGTATTACATACTGTAACGTTATTTGAATCATTTCAGTTTGAGATATATAACATTTATACAAATAACATACTTTTCACAAGATATTGTTTTACAAACAACATAACTTATACAAACTCATTTTACATGGTTATTCATTTAATCATGCATTATTCTCTTATTTTTACATATCATCAGAACTTATCATTGTTTTTCAAATAATTTACTAAAACAAATGTTTTTGGGTTAAGAGTCATGGCTACGAGGTTTTACAAATTATAACCCGCTTGATTTGAGTTGGTTAATTAAGTTGCAATATTATACTCTCTTCAAAACAAGGTTTTTAAATAAAGTATTGCAACGTCTAAACTAGCCATGATTTCGACACTCCTACAAAACCAATGTATTCGCCAGCATTTCTTTGCTGACCTCGTTTTTACACATGTTTCAGGTACTGCTTTGCAATGATTGTTGATACATGCTACATTTAGGATGGACTCGTGCCTTAGCGACTTAAAACGAGACAATAACTAGTTAACTTATGTTATGTACCCTTTGTTTCTTGTTTAAACAATGTAAACTCTCATAATTAATTATTAAAACGAAACTTTAATTGCCATGGATTTGAAACGATTAATTCTGTTACAACACTCCCCGATGTTTCCGCCGCGATTTGTTGTTTTACGCGGTCGGGGTGTGACAAGGAGCTCTCTGACAAAGGTTTTATCCGTCCTAGCTTTTCACCTTGGGGTGCTCCCGTTCTTTTTGTCAAGAAGAAGGATGGATCTTTTAGGATGTGTATCGATTATCGTGAGCTTAACAAGCTTACCATCAAGAATCGATATCCCCTACCTCGCATCGATGATCTCTTTGATCAGTTACAGGGCGCTTCTTATTTTTCAAAGATTGATCTGCGATCTGGATATCATCAACTTCGGGTGCATGAAGATGACATTCCCAAGACAGCGTTCCGCACTCGTTATGGGCATTATGAGTTCACAGTCATGCCATTCGGTTTGACTAATGCTCCTGCTGTTTTCATGGACTTAATGAATAGGGTCTGCAAGCCTTATTTGGATCAGTTCATCATTTTTTTATTGATGACATCTTGATTTATTCTAAGACGCGAATCGGATCAAAACTTCCATTCTTGGACTCGTTGTAAGTCCTCTTTCGTTCTTTTTCGCGTGAAAGTCAAACTGTGTTTGACTTTCTGCTTTGACCAGTTTATGTTCAACATGAAGTTCGTTTGAACTTCATAACATGAGCGTAATCACGATGGTTTTAGTCTCTTATGACTATACCTACTTATTACCACGTTATCTAGGCATAGTGGCGAGTCGTAGTTTCGGCCAAAATACGTATTCTTGCGTATTTTGTAACCAAACTACTTATAGGTATCAAAACCGTTTGTTTTGATACCAAACCTGTTTTCAAACCTCGTTAAACATGTTTTAACATGTTTAGCTCGTCACTTTAGGTTTAGTTCTTATGTAGGGTGGTAAGGTAAGCGATCTAAACAATCGCTTATACTTTCGAACCCGACCCGTTTGGTCGATCATTAGGATCCGACCAAACACACTAGGTGACCATAGTTGTATAGGGAATAATCTTCCGAGGTTATACCTTATGGTCACGTCGTTTAGTTAGTTGTATGATAGGTAGTTTATATGCCTTTGGAAAATTACCAAAATGCCCTTTTTACGCATAAATTCATTTTAAGCATATGTAACCTAAATTTTGACATCTAAACTGATTAGGCAACATTATTAGACATGTTAAGGCATATAATACTTGTCATAGGACTAGTTAGGCGGTCCAAACGCGTTTTACGTGAACGACGCGTTAAAGTAGCGTAAGCTACTTAAACGGGTCGTAATGGGTCATAAGCACTTAGGTTAGGTTTCGTTTCAGAATGTAAGCTTTCTTAAACCATATTACATGAGTCCCTACACTCATTTGGTTTACGAAACCTCATTTTATCCGATCCTCCGATTTAGGTCCGTTTATTTACATAGTTATCTATATTAAGTGCCGTTTGATTTCCGTGATCCCTCTAGCTTTGCTTGGTTGTTGTTCAATACTTCTAAGCACTCTCAAGTGAGTACATAGTTCCCCTCTTTTACTGTTTTTCAAACATTTTGGGGTGAAACACATGTGCCTACTTGTTACTTTCGTGCTTTTTCATGTTTTTATATCCTATACTTGCTATGTTCATTAGTACACTATTAGTACATGATTTCATTATGTTTTTGCTATGTATGTCCATTTAGTGCATACTTAGTACATTTTTTTACATTACACTTTATGCTATGTATGTCCATTTAGTGCATACTTAGTACATTATTTTATATTACATTTTATGCTATGTATGTCCATTTAGTGCATACTTAGTACATTCTTTTACATTGCATTTCTGTTGCATATGTTCTCGTAGCATATGGACACATTGTTTTACATTTCAACCTTGTATGTTCACTTAGCATACTAGGTACATTGTTTTCATAAAACATGCTTACATTTGGTATAACATTTGGTTTGTTTAACGAAACTAATACATTCATTAACACCGATCATGCCGCTCGGTAGTAGGTAGTGGTACCATAGGACTTGACAACTCCCATTCCTGAAATCCCAGGTTTGTTTGGGTGGAAGGAATGACCGAATCCGAAAACATTTCTAGGTAGACCTTTGACTTTGTTATAGGGTTTATCCTACAGTCTCAAGGCTTGGATGTAGACGTTTAACATTACTGCATAAGTGTTTGTATCAGTAAAGCATGCACTATTTTACAATGCATAACTTTTGATTATAATTTATCAAATGCATTGTTTTGTACATTTCTTTCTTATAGGGTCGAGTAAATGCTTTTAATCTATAAAGGCTTTTTATTCACTCTACATTACATTTGTTTACACAATAACATTTCAACATTTGTTTAAAACATTACATTTAGTTACACATGAACATTTTTACATTGGTGGTTTGTTTTGGTAAGTGATTTAAGTAACGAGACGTGTGTAATATAATAAAAGCATGGTGGATACGCCGCTGGTACTTCCTATATATAAGTGTTTTTATGATATTACATATCGTAGCGTTGTTTAAACCATTTCAATTTTGACATATTACATTTTACACAAATTAACATATCTTTACAAAACATTGTTTTACAAACAACACATTTCATACAAATTCATTTTTACTTGGTTATTTATTTAACCATACATATTTCTTTTATATCATCTGTTTCCTTATCGATTTTTATATGATTTATAAAACAAATACATTTTACAAGGATCATGACTGACTTTTGTTAAACAACTTTTTCTAAACTTATAAGTCATGAATCCTAAATCAATAAAACCTATGTATCTCACAGGCATTTTTATGCTGACGTACCTATTTTCACATGTGTTTCAGGAAATGATGCATAGGATTGATCAAGTTACACATAGGCAGACTCGGGCCTTAGTGACAATAAAAGATGCAAGACTAGTTAATTATGTTATGCTTCCTTGTTGTTAAGACATTGTAATTTCTTTTAATTAATTAAACAACATTTAAATTTCCATGTGTTATGAAATAATGATTCTGTTACAACACTCCCCGACGATTCCGCCACGATTTGTTGTTTTACGTGGTCGGGGTGTGACACTAGCAACTACAGCCTCATGCGGAATCCAAGAATGTAGTAGGTGTCACACCCTGGCTTTGCAGAAGCGTGGGTTTATTTTGGTGTGACTTCTTAATACCATAGCTTAATCACAACAAAGCTATATGAAAATAAAACCATGAAGATCATCCATTGATTCGAGTTTTAAAAGTAAAATACCACAACATTGTTTTAGAGTTGACACACGCAACGAGTTTACAACACAACTTAATAAAAACATTGTTCATACGACATAACCATAAACATAAGATAAACACCGTTTAAGACTTGTGACTCGTCCAGGTAAAAGTCACAATCCCTAAACGTGGATGACCTCATAACTCTTACGCAGCGTGAAAACATAGCATACTTCGCCAGATCCCTATTTCCCTGAAATACATGTAAGTTGAAAAAATCAACATAAAGTTGAGCGAGTTCATGTGAAAGTGTAACATCTGTGCTTGTAATCATTGTGAACAGTACAATTATCAATAAAACAATGTTATTTGATCCCAATGTTTGTTTGGTTGTGTTTTACATTTTTCATGTTTTGACTTTAATTCAATATCAAACTCTATATCACTTTCTGGAGAGTTATACGCAAACTGGTGGGTAAACGTAATCAGTTTAATGCGATAAATACTCCGGAACATCAACATATACTTAACATACCTTAAATAACCTTTACATAACTTAGAAATAAGTTTTGAAGGCTTTGGTATGGCAAAAACAAGTTAAATCGCCTACAGGGACTAAATTTGACAAACTGCGAAAGTATGCCAATTTGAACTATAACAGACATTCTGGAACATGACCATAAGTTAAACATACCATAAATATCCTTTACATAGCTTAGAAATAGGCTTTGAGGGGTTCGGTGTGCTAAAATAAACTTCTGGGTCATTCAGGGACTAAAAGCGTCAAAAAGTGCACAAGTTTGCATTTTCGCGCATAACTTACGTTCTGAATACATCCGGACATCCAAAAATTTCTGTAAGCACTAAAATATTTTATTTTAGTGTTTGGCATAAGAAAAATCCATTCGTCGCGTCATTTGGATCGTTTTTCGCGCTTATGCGTATTCCGTCGTAATTAAGCGAACATCGCGATCGTACGGCCAAACGAACCGACATCTGAGATATTTTTTAGCAAATTTTAAGTTCCCTATACTTTAACTTCATTTTAGAGCTTTGAAATGAGGTTAACGGGGTTCAAACGCATCGAAAAAGGCCTTAAACACGTGCAGGGACCAAAACTGTCATTTTTGAAACTTTGCTGAATCTGACACATGGTGGCGTAGTGCGAGCATCCCCTGCCTATGCCGTCGCGCTACGCGAGCACCTCATCTGGGCAGAAACATTGCATCTGGTCCATTTTCACTTTCGCACACGGTTTTGGGCAATACCATGGGCTCAAATGGTTTTCTAAAACCAGGGTTTTGAGGTGGAGGGTTGAGATTGAAGCACGGTTAACGAGGAACGATCTTAACGGCTCTACGAATCCTATAAATACCCCTTGCCTTCATTTGCCAAAACCCACAAGAATCTTGATTTGAGAAGCTCTAAGTTGAAACCATTGTTTCATACCTGAGCTACTTGGATCGAGATTAGCATTCGGGGACCCTTCGTAAGTATTCCTTCGTTCTTTTATTGCTTTTCGAGTCCGAAAGTCAAACCTTGTTTGACTTTCTGCATTGACCAGTTTACGGTCAATGCGAAGTTCGTTTGAACTTCGCAACGTGAGCGTAATCACGATGGTTACAGTCCCTTGTGACTATGCCTACTGATTACCACGTTGTCTAGGATCGCAAGGGTAAGCGATCTAATAAATCGCTTATACCTTCGAACCCGACCCATTTGGTCGATCATTAGGATCCGACCAAATACATTAGGTGACCATAGTAGGTAGGGAATAACCTTCCGAGGTTATACCTTATGGTCACGACGTTTAAGTAGTTGTATGATAGGTAGTTTATATGCCTTAGGTAAATTACCAAAATACCCCTTTGATGCCAAAATTCATTATAAACACATGTGACATAACTTTTGACATCTAAACTGATTTGGCGACAATATTAGGCATGTTAAGGCATATTCTACTTGTCATAGGACTAGTTAGGCGGTCCGAACGCGTTTCACGCGAACGACGCGTTAAAGTAGCATAAGCTACCTAAACGGGTCGTAATGGGCGTAAGCACTTAGGTTAGATTTCATTTAGTATGTAGGCTTTGTTAAACCATATTACACGAGTCTCTATACTCGTTTGGTTTACGAACCCTCATTCTATCTAAATCCTCCGATATAGGTCCGGTTTATTAACATAGTTACCTATATTAGGTGCCGTTTGATATCCGTGATCTCTAGCATTGTTTGGTTGTTACTCAAGGACTACTAAGCAATCTCAAGTGAGTACATAGACCCCTCTTTTACTGTTTTGGGGTGAAACACATGTGCCTACTTGTTACTTTCATGCTTTCCTGCTTTCACATCATATGCTTATTATGTTCAATAGTACACTTATAGTACATGATTTCATTGTGTTCATGCTATGTATTCCCATTGTGTGCGTACTTAGTACATTGTTTTACATTACATTTCATGCTATATATGCCCATTGTGTGCGTACTTAGTACATTGTTTTACATTACATTTCATGCTATGTATGCCCATTGTGTGCATACTTAGTACATCGTTTTACATTTCATTTTATGCTATGTGTGCCCATTGTGTGCATACTTAGTACATTTGTTATTCATCACATGCTTACATTTTGGTATGACATTTGGTTTGTTCAAATGGGACCATATACATTCATTAACATTGATCACGCCGTTCGTTAGTAGGTAGTGGTACCATAGGAATTGACAACTCCCATTCCTGAATCCTAGGTATGTTTGGATGGAAGGAATGACCGAATTCGATACACATAATTTAGATAAACCTTTAATTTGTTTAAGGGTTTATCGCCACAGTCTCAAGGCTTGGATGTATGCATTATAACAATACGGCATAGATGTTTGTATCAGTATAGCATGCATTTGTTCCACAAAACATAACTTTGACTTAAACTATGTTTAATTCAATACCCTGTTTTTGTGCATTTTTCCTATGGTTTAGTTGATATATTTCACATGCCATACATGATATTTTTGGATACACATTATATGATTTACATTAAACATAAACATTTTGACATTGATATACATATTTGGTGATTTACATTAGACATGGACATTTTGATATGGTTTACACATTAACACATGACAATTCATCTATACATAAACAATTTACATTGGTGGTTGGTTTGAGTAAGTGATTTGAGTAACGAGGCGTGTGTAATATGATACAAGCATGGTGGATATGCCGCTGGTACTTCCTATAAATAAGTGTTTGTATGATATTACATGTTGTAACGTTACTTAAATCATTTCAATATTTGACATATTACGTTTTACATAAACAATATTTTCACAAGACATTGATTTACAAAACAACTTATCTTATACAAACTCATTTTTCTTGGTTATTCATTTAACCTTACATTATTCTCTTATTTATACATATCATTGCTTTTTGAATGATTTACAAAACAAAACAACTTACAAGGTTCATGACTGACTTTTGTTAAACAACTTTTCCTAAAACTTATAAGTCAGGAATCCTATTTTCACAAATCCTATGTATCTCACAAGCATTTTTATGCTGACGTACCTACTTTCACATGTGTTTCAGGAGCAGGTGCATAGGTTTGATCGGGATACACTAGGGTGGACTCGGGCCTTAGTGACAATAAAAGAAGCAAGATTAGTTTAATTATGTTATGTACTCTTTGTTTCCTGTTTAAGACAATGTAACTCTTATGTTGATAAATAAAATACAACTTTGAATACCATGGTTATGAAACAATTAATTCTGTTACAACACTCCCCGACATTTTCCGCCACGTTTTGTATGTTATACGTGGTCGGGGTGTGACAGAAGAGTTGGTATCAGAGCCAATGGTTATAGGGAATTAGGTTATTAGTAATGCTTTGACCTAGAGTATAACCTTTCTAGGACCCTAACACAAGTTATCTTGTGTTTAGATCTTAAAACATGCACATCACCTATCCTTAGGTGATTATCAAAACAAAAACCAAATTTTCCGAAACGATTTTTGAAAAACAATCTTCTGTTTTTGAATGATTTATTACAAGGTTTTGAACCCTCTATTGTAAGGTTTTGAACCCTCTGTTATAAGGTTTTGAACCCCTTTGAGTTTTCAAAATCTCGTCAAGGTTTTGGGTTTTAAATAATGTGAACACGTGCAAACTGGAAGGGTGAATGCCTGTACCCTGGGTTTTCTGTCTAAGGCTAGAGTGTTCGTACAAATTCACATAATCGGACCAGTCACTCTTACCTAGGAACTCTTGGGGTGAGTGTTCACTTATATGCGATCATGTCTTCGCGATACATTATTTTTGACCCATTTACTTTGATTAGTCAGTGTGTGTCGTTTGTTTGCTTTATGATGCGAACAAATGACCACCATCTTTGCTGTTTTCAATTTTTGTTTCATCTCATTCTTTTCATCCAATCATCTCACTCGTTTCCTTTCATGTTTTCCTCTTTTAGAATGCCTCCTCGACGCGAAAACCAGATAGCGACTGCCGAACTGGCAGAAATCAGTGCGCAGCAGATGGCTGCTCAATTCCCAAACCTCTTTGCTCAATGGAACCAAGCCAACAATAACAACAATGCTCCATGCAAATTCAAGGATTTTAACTCGGCTAAACCACTCAAGTTTAGTGGTTCTGAGGGAGCGACTGGGCTTCTTCAATGGTTCGAGAGCATTGAGAATACTTTCCGCCATGTGCAGTGTCCTGACAATCGCAAGGTCGAGTTTTCTTCGAGTGTGTTTTAGAAGAGGGCTCTCACATGGTGGAACGGGGTTATGAGAGACCGTGGTGCAGAAGTTGCTCTAGCACAAACTTGGGCCCAACTTAGGGCCCTTATGATGAGGGAGTTCTGTCCTCGTCATGAACAGCGAGCTTTGGAGAGAGAGTTCGATGACTTGAAACAAGATAGTGGTGAGCATCGGGCGTATACTGATAGGTTTGAGAAGTTGAGTCTGCTATGCCCAACAATGGTTACCCCACTCGACAAGGCTATCGAAAGATACATCGACGTTCTACCTGACTCAGTGCAAGACATCATTACTGGTAGTAACCCTGCCACACTCCGTCAGGCTATCGAGTTAGCAGCGACATTGACTGAGTCGCAGATTCGGAAGAATAAGTTACACAGGAAGGGTGACAAGGGCAAGAAACAACCGTCTGACAAAGAGGATAGCAAGAAAGGTCAAAACAAGAATGGAAAGGATTCTGGTTCTTCGAAAAGGTCAAGGAAGCGTAAGGCTTCCCAAAATTTTGCTGTCACTTCCCAAGCTAACCAAGCAGCTCCCAACCAACCCGCACAGCCTCCAGCGAAGAAGCCTTATACAGGGAATGCACCTTTGTGCAATAGGTGCAACAGTCACCATCAGCCGCATCATCCGTGCCGTTTCTGTACTAACTATGGGAAGTCAGGTCATCTTTGTAAGGACCGTGTTCGCGACCTAAACGAGTCAGTTCAGAAGAATTCCATCAAATACAGGTGCGGAAAACAAGTATTTGATCTATAAACAGCTGAATCTTCACTTTAACACTGATTTGTATTGATATGAAAGCAATTACAATCAGTTCTCACACCGGCAGCACCTCGGTATGGAAATCACACAAAAACAACTTATAATTTCGCTTGACACTAACCTCCTATATATAGACTTCAAGGTTTCTCTTGGAATGGACATCAGCATGTCTCAAGCGAAATCTGATGAAATGATTTCGCTTGAGATGTTTCAAGCGAAACCTTCAACTTAAACTATTGTTCAAGCGAAATCTCACTAAATCTATCACATTTTCTAGTTTTACATGCCCTGATCTTTTCTAACTAGTGTAAGACTCGATACAAGACGAAGTCGACAGATGTAGTGCATCAACAGACTCCCCAACAGACTCCCCCTCAGATGTTGACGAGTCGACTATCGAGTCACAATAACACTGTGTCTTCACATCTTCATTCTTGATCAATCTCTGAGCTTTTCTCTCTCTATCTTCTTTTCCAGAATCACCTGGTTCTATCAGACTCCCCCTCACGATTTGCTGGCATTCATTTGTTCTTCAGCAACATCTGCTTTAGGATAGATGCCTGACTCAAATGTTGTCTACAAGATCATTGCCTGGATCTCGTCTAATTCTCTTGATCAGATCTCTTGATTCCTTAAGTTCATCAGCATCAGCAGCTAGCAAACTTTAGATTCATGATCAAATTCTGACTTTCATAAGCTTTGAACGAATTAATCTGGCTCACCTGTAACAATCTTAACCCAGAAATAAATTTTCTAAATTTAACAATTTAAATGCACCAACAATCTGATATAATCAGATAACTTTCTCTCATGTTACATACCAAATGATGAACCAAATGTAGGTTTTTTTTTTTTTTAAAAATACCAATTGTAAGAATTTTAACAAACCTTTTGACATTTTAAGATTCACTCCCCTTTACAACCAAGTCATCATGTTTAGCACTTGAAATTTTGACAATCAGCTTTCCAATATCAGTTGTCGAAAATCTTTTTGATTTTTTTTAAAATTTATACTAAAAGACACTAAAATCTTTTTGTAATTTTTGAATGTAATGGAATGCAATAAAGAAATATTTACAAACAATATTTTTGTGAGTTTGTGCAAGAGGATCATATCAGTTTATGAAACATATCACTAACACCGTTAAGCTTCATTTCATATTAAGTTCTAAACAATTTACCTAGATTGTCAGTATGTTTGTCCACTTAAATTTTCACACAAAGTTCAACTGATCCGAGATACGATGTTAATGTTTTAAGCAACTTAAACTTATCCGTGTTTCCCACTACTTGAATATACTCCCGTATCCAGATCCCAATATTCAGTCTTACAGGTGAATATACCACGGATGATATCTGTCAGGGGAATAAATTATAGTACGAGGGCCGTGAGAGCTCAGGTCGATACTCCCGTATACGCAGAGAGATGACGGCTTCGACTTTTGGTGTGTCCCCTTTAGAGGATCTTTTGTTTCAACAGCCATGATTAGCATTTTTCAATGTTTCATCATTTTTTAGCTGAGGGTGAGCTATATTTCAAGCAAATGTAAAGTATTCTCCGGGGACTAGGCCATTGCTTCCGCAAAATCAGAAGTCCCGGGATAATACCCCAGATATCACTGAGCATAAAGACCTAGTATCTCAGAATAAGGGACCTTTCAAACAAGATTTCAGGGGTTACCTATATATCCAAGTTTGTGTTAACCCACAAAACAAGCAAGTTTGAAATTTAAGTTTATATCTCATCACAATCTACTAAATGTGCAAAAACCTACTGACATATCCACAGTAAGATTGTTTATCACATTTTTCTTTACATTTCTTTAGCATGTTGTGACAGTCCACTGATGTACTATCATTTCCTCTATATGCAACAAAAACTCATTTTTGACTTTTATCATGTTTTTGTCTTTTTCAAATTTTCAAATGTTTTTGGATTTTCTGAAAAATTTTTACTCCCCCTAAAATGCAAACACATTTTAGAAAAATTTGAAAACTAAAACTCTTGACAAAATTAAAACATACAAACTGTACAGAAACTTAACAAACTGATATCGAATCGCATCAAATCGCCATTTACTCTGCATAAACAATCAGAACTCCCCCTATCACAAAACTATTTTCTCATTTAGATTTCAAAACACTTAAGTTTGTTTTAATCAAAATGATTTTTCCGGAAAATAAGTTTTGATGACATAATCATTTATATATTCAGGGTGTGGTTCATCACATTGTCTATTCTTAACCACTTGTAGCAAATCAAGTACAAATTAATGTCCCTGATTTACCACTTGCATGTATGCACCTTCTATACCAATTGTAAAAATTACCACATGTAGAACACAATACCACTTGTAGGAATATTACGTCTACATCACCATTTTACCAATCAAAATGCCGATTCCTGCTTCACACTTACCAACCTGGAAGCTCCGGCGTAGTCATACAACCTGTAAACATCCAAACACTATCAAAATTTTCAACTAAAAACTTCAAACATTAGAAAAATGCCGATTCCTGATCCACGATATAAACTTGGGATCTCCGGCATAGTCCTTAGACTATCATGGAAAACAAACTTCCACCCAAGTCTTCTTAGACTTGGTGGCTTCCAATTCTTGTGCAGTAGGGTTGTAAGTTGCCTTTTTAGTTGCATAAAAATCTTTAACCCCCTTTACTTTCCCATCAAGCATTTTCTTAAAAATTTTCTTAACATTTTCATTAAATGTTTTTTCAATATCAAAATCTGAAATTTCTACTTTACCAACCATTTGTTTAATCTCTTCCACACTCAGTGATTTAATGTTAACATCATTCATCAAATCTTTGATCTCATCTTGTGATTCCTCTGATTTTGTGAAATCAGATTCATCGCCAGATTGTACATCTGATTTTTTAACAATCCATTTTTGATTGTCTTTTGCATTCCTTTTGTACAATCTTTTAGAATTTTCACCAACTTCATTCTTTGAATTTTCAAAATTTTTGAAATTTGTAGTTGGTGAATCATTCTTTTCAACCACTTTTTCTTTAAGTTTTTTAGATACTCCCTGTTTTTTGTTGACTTTTTTTGGACAATTGTGAGCGATGTGTCCAACAACTTGGCATTGAAAACAAATTCTTGTGTCTTTTGATGGAAAAACTCCAATTGGATGAAAAACTCCAGTTCCTGTTCTTTTCCTTTCAGTAAGGAACTCTTGATTTGATTTTCTCCAAAATAAGCTATTTGACTCCTCTTCATAACTTTTTCCTGCAACATATGTCATTTTTGATTTAAAATCTCTAACATATTTTTCATTTTTACAATTTTCAGATAGAGTAAAACCAAGACCTTTCTTTTTGTAACTACAATTTTGATTAGTTTTCTTTTGAAAACTAGAACCAGAATTGTAATTCTTTTTCCCTTTTTTCTTGTTTAACCTTTGTTGAACTCTAGAAGTGTATTTTTTAGGTTTTTCAGTAGATTTTAGATCCTTAATTTCAGAAAAATTAATTTCCGTTAGTTTGAAAACCTTTTTGATCATGTCAAAACGAACACTTCTAATCGGAAACTCTTTGTTAGAGTATAATTTGTCCGAATCATTTAAAGTATATGCAACTTCAAATGTTTCATCCTCCAAATTTGCCTTTGATAACAAAAATTCTTTACTGTAAGACCGTTTTTCTGATGACTTTGAACTGTTGACTGACGAACTTGAACACCCAGACTCAAACTTTGACTCAGACACCTCCTCAGTATCCAACACCTGATCGACCACCTTTTTGATTAACTCAGACTCATGATCAGTATCAGACGAGGTAAATGTGATGTCAATGTTATCTGGTAAAACGTCAGTTGTCTCTGATTTTAACTTTATATTGACTGCTTTTTCGACTTGCTCCTCATTTGGTTTTCTAGGAGAATACCCTTCCCAGATAGGAGGCGGACACTTGTTGTATTTAACAGTCGATTTCTTACCAGTCTCATTCTTTTGCTTCTCATCCTGAAATGCTTCAAAACCTGCAACAGTAGGATAAACTCGATCAATAACATAATCAGAACAAGAATAACTCAGTAATAACCTTCTGATCCTTTCATTCTCGATCTTTTCTTTCTCCAACTCTTGCTTTAGATTAGCATTTTCTTCGATGTAATGATTAATTGCCTTTTGCTTTGTCATCAACGTAGCATTCGTCATCGTTAAAGCCTTTTCTCTTTCAGAGTTCGTTGTTTGAAGACCTGTCACTGTTCTGTTCAACACGCTATAAGATTCTTTTACATAACTGATGTCAGATAGTAACTTTTCTATTAGTTTTTCTCTATCAAACAGAGTCACATCTTTTTCTTCGCAATTTTTGCAAGCTTCCAAACACTTCTTGCAAGGCTTTTCAACTTCAACAATCTTCTCAATCTCGATTGTTTTTACCACTTCAATTACTTTTTCTTCACCAGTTACCTTCTCAGTTTCAATTACCTTTTCTTCATTCACACTTTTAACTTCTTCAGTTTGAACAACAGTTTCAAACTTTTCATCTTGTTGTTGTTCTTTTGCAGCTTGTTTCTCCTTCAGTTTCTCCATGCGATCTGCAAAATAGAAATGAAAACTTTCAGGAGAAAGATGTTTTTTAGCAATATTAATATGTTTCTCTTCCTCATCATCACTGCTACTCTCAATCGGTGTTTGATCAAACTCTACAGATTTTTCAGAATCAGCACTTTCTGAAATATCAGAATCAGATGGTGTTTGATCAAATACAACTTCCTTTTCTGAAGTATCCTCATTTTGCACACTCTCGTTTGTACTTAATGACTCAGTATCAGCACTTTCTGAACTTTCTTCAGATGTAATCGATTGATCTTTCACTGTTTCACCAATTGATCTCATCCAAGTAGTAAACAAATCTGGTTCTCTAACAATCTTTGCAATGAAAGCTTTGAAATCCCCCTTTTCATCAATAAACATATCCCAGCTGAATCCTTCAGGTAGTTGTTCATCATTTTGGTCCACTAAACATGCTGTGCTGTTAGAAGAAATGTAGTTGCTCCAGTTGAAATCTACCAAACATCCTTTCTTTGAATCTTCAATCTTTCTACCATGAGCCGTCTGTGAGTCTTGTATCTGACCAACTTGCTGATAAATGGCTTTCCGGTGGTAGTCATCTTTTCCAAATGGATTCTGAGCACTACTAACTTCTCTGTTCTTGCACTCCCGCTTAAAATGACCTTTTTCCCTGCATCTGAAACAAGTAACTTTAGATTTATCAAAACCTAAAGTAGAAACACAAGCATCAAGAAAGTCATTTCTCCCGGTAATTGTCTTGAACTTTTCAGCACGTCTAAGAACACTTGCAAGACACCATTTGATATCCATTAGTTCCATCTCTTCAGCATCTATTTGATCATAATCCTCTTTGGTAAGCATAGGATTTCCAATTCGACCAGCAACTAAACCTTCATATGATATAAGTACGGAACCAAGTAATGCCATATGATCTTTCGCAATGTCTTCAGAAAAACTTTGACCTTCTGGAAGATTTAGAGCTATGTTGCATTGAATCACACAACCATTTCCCATCTTTGTGCTTTGAGACTGAAAACTTTCTGATGTACTTTTCGGATTTACACTTGGATACAATGAGAAACCACTGTTGCTTTTGTTTGAGTTTTGATCAGTCTTTTCTGTAGAATCCCCAACACTATAAGCAGTCTGGATTTTCGGACTTCTCTCAGCTTCTGAAGTCGGAATACTACCTTTGTAATACATCTTTACATCTTGTTGACCACTTGGATTATTCATCCTTGCAATCTTCTGCTGTTCCAAATCCTGACTTTCAATCTTTTCAATGAACTGAGAGATCGACAACCCTTCATAAACTCCGGTATTCTTCAGTATCATCAAATATGTTCCCCACTCTTTCTGAGGTAAAGCATCAGCTAGCTTATCCACCCATTCCTCATCTTCTTTGTTAATATTCATCATCGACATTGTTCGAACTAAGTGACAATATCGTTCAATGAGTTTCTTTGTATCTTCTCCGGGCAAACTTGTGAACAAGTCAAACTCCTTTTTAAGCAACGCCTTTTTACTTTTAATCATGTTTGCACTACCTTCAACTTTGACTTTCAAAGCATCCCAGATTGACTTTGATGTTTTGTCATGTTGAAGTAGTATAAAGATGTCTTCTTTGATAGCTTGTTGAAGCAAACTGATCATCATTTTTTCAGCTCGATACATTTCCCGTTCTTCATTACCAAACTCTGAAAGTTGTTTTACTGTCTCCATTTCAGAACGTGGTAACATATACTTTTTCAGAATACATTCCCATGATCTTAGATGATTTGCTTGCACCCAGTTTTCGAAACGATCTTTCCATCCATAGTATTCCTCAATGTTCATTAACTTCGGGGGTTTCTGAGTAGTCCCCGTTTCATTTTCTGAATTCATGTTCTGAGCAATGGAAGATGAACTAGACGATGTTGCAAACGCGTTGTGAAAATCGTTATCCATGTTTCAATCACTTTCAAGCGAACTAGTCAAGTGAACAAACTTTGAAGCGAAATAGTCAATCTGATTGAAGCGAAATCCTTGAAGCGAAATGATTCAAGCGAAACTTTCTGAAGTGAGAATCCTGAAGCGAACACCTTGAAGCGAAACACTGAAGCGAAAACGTTGAAGCGAAAACAAATCCTGTTTGAAGCGAAATGTTAAGTGTCGCTTGAAAGTTCAAGCGAAATCGTCCAATGAAGCTTTGTTCTTCAAGCGAAATCTATTCGAAGGTCGATTTTGATCAATTTTAGGTCGAATTTTGCTATGAAACTTTCAAGGGTTTGTTATCTTGTACTTTTAAACAATCCGTGAGAAATTGAATAGCTTTTGACCGTGAAAAATTTCTGAACTGATGAAAGACGATGTAGAAGTAAGAGATTTTGAACTGTTTCAGCTGAATATTGCAGAACTCCTCCTCCAGGCTCTGATACCAATTGTAAGGACCGTGTTCGCGACCTAAACGAGTAAGTTCAGAAGAATTCCATCAAATACAGGTGCGGAAAACAAGTATTTGATCTATAAACAGCTGAATCTTCACTTTAACACTGATTTGTATTGATATGAAAGCAATTACAATCAGTTCTCACACCGGCAGCACCTCGGTATGGAAATCACACAAAAACAACTTATAATTTCGCTTGACACTAACCTCCTATATATAGACTTCAAGGTTTCGCTTGGAATGGACATCAGCATGTCTCAAGCGAAATCTGATGAAATGATTTCGCTTGAGATGTTTCAAGCGAAACCTTCAACTTAAACTATTATTCAAGCGAAATCTCACTAAATCTATCACATTTTCTAGTTTTACATGCCCTGATCTTTTCTAACTAGTGTAAGACTCGATACAAGACGAAGTCGACAGATGTAGTGCATCAACAATCTTGCCGATGTTTGTCGGTTTGCTCAGAATCGGGCAGTTCAGAACCCGGCTCAACAAGTTGCTCAGCTTCCTGCTCAGCAACAGGGTCAAGTTGCACGACCACACTACCCACTAGGTGCTTGTTATAACTGTGGGGATCTGACCCACTATCGTAATCAATGTCCAAGATTGGTGAATGCGAATCCAGCTCAGGCTCCGGCTCGAGGTCGAGTCTTCAACATGAATGCCCAAGAGGCGCAGGCGGACGATAACGTGGTGAACGGTACGTTCTTTATTAATAATCAGCCTGCATCTGTTCTTTTTTATTTGGGTGCCGACAAGAGTTTTGTGTCATTGTCTTTTGAGCCAATGCTTCGCGTGTCTAGAATGAAACTAGGTAAACCTTTGACAGTAGAGGTTGCTAGTGGTGAACCCATTGTTCTTGATTCTGTTCTTCGCAACTGCCAGTTAAACCTTAACGATCCTCTTTTTCCTATCGACCTCACGCCTAAGCAACTTGGAAGCTTCGACGTTATTGTGGGTATGGATTGGTTAGCAAAGCATCGCGCAAAGGTAGTTTGTTTAGAGAAGATTGTTCGTGTGCCGCTTTCGACAGGCGAGATCCTACAGGTTCGTGGTGAGAAACCTGCTGGTGGTCTCAAACTCATGTCTTGTTTTAAAGCTCGGAAGTATCTGCGAAAGAATTATGTGGCTTTCTTGGCACATGTCACAGCAGATAAAGGCAAAGGTAAGTCTATCCAAGATATTCCTGTTGTTCGGGATTATTCTGAAGTATTCCCTGAAGATTTACCTGGTCTACCCCCAGCACGCCAAGTCGAGTTCCGTATTGATCTCGTACCTGGTGCAAATCCCATTGCCAGAGCTCCATATCGTCTTGCACCATCTGAGATGCAAGAGTTGTCTAGGCAGCTTCAGGAGCTCTCTGACAAAGGTTTTATCCGTCCTAGCTTTTCACCTTGGGGTGCTCCCGTTCTTTTTGTCAAGAAGAAGGATGGATCTTTTAGGATGTGTATCGATTATCGTGAGCTTAACAAGCTTACCATCAAGAATCGATATCCCCTACCTCGCATCGATGATCTCTTTGATCAGTTACAGGGCGCTTCTTATTTTTCAAAGATTGATCTGCGATCTGGATATCATCAACTTCGGGTGCATGAAGATGACATTCCCAAGACAGCGTTCCGCACTCGTTATGGGCATTATGAGTTCACAGTCATGCCATTCGGTTTGACTAATGCTCCTGCTGTTTTCATGGACTTAATGAATAGGGTCTGCAAGCCTTATTTGGATCAGTTCGTCATTTTTTTATTGATGACATCTTGATTTATTCTAAGACGCGAATCGGATCAAAACTTCCATTCTTGGACTCGTTGTAAGTCCTCTTTCGTTCTTTTTCGCGTGAAAGTCAAACTGTGTTTGACTTTCTGCTTTGACCAGTTTATGTTCAACATGAAGTTCGTTTGAACTTCATAACATGAGCGTAATCACGATGGTTTTAGTCTCTTATGACTATACCTACTTATTACCACGTTATCTAGGCATAGTGGCGAGTCGTAGTTTCGGCCAAAATACGTATTCTTGCGTATTTTGTAACCAAACTACTTATAGGTATCAAAACCATTTGTTTTGATACCAAACCTGTTTTCAAACCTCGTTAAACATGTTTTAACATGTTTAGCTCGTCACTTTAGGTTTAGTTCTTATGTAGGGTCGTAAGGTAAGCGATCTAAACAATCGCTTATACTTTCGAACCCGACCCGTTTGGTCGATCATTAGGATCCGACCAAACACACTAGGTGACCATAGTTGTATAGGGAATAATCTTCCGAGGTTATACCTTATGGTCACGTCGTTTAGTTAGTTGTATGATAGGTAGTTTATATGCCTTTGGAAAATTACCAAAATGCCCTTTTTACGCATAAATTCATTTTAAGCATATGTAACCTAAATTTTGACATCTAAACTGATTAGGCAACATTATTAGACATGTTAAGGCATATAATACTTGTCATAGGACTAGTTAGGCGGTCCAAACGCGTTTTACGTGAACGACGCGTTAAAGTAGCGTAAGCTACTTAAACGGGTCGTAATGGGTCATAAGCACTTAGGTTAGGTTTCGTTTCAGAATGTAAGCTTTCTTAAACCATATTACATGAGTCCCTACACTCATTTGGTTTACGAAACCTCATTTTATCCGATCCTCCGATTTAGGTCCGTTTATTTACATAGTTATCTATATTAGGTGTCGTTTGATTTCCGTGATCCCTCTAGCTTTGCTTGGTTGTTGTTCAAGACTTCTAAGCACTCTCAAGTGAGTACATAGTTCCCCTCTTTTACTGTTTTTCAAACATTTTGGGGTGAAACACATGTGCCTACTTGTTACTTTCGTGCTTTTTCATGTTTTTATATCCTATACTTGCTATGTTCATTAGTACACTATTAGTACATGATTTCATTATGTTTTTGCTATGTATGTCCATTTAGTGCATACTTAGTACATTGTTTTACATTACACTTTATGCTATGTATGTCCATTTAGTGCATACTTAGTACATTATCTTACATTACATTTTATGCTATGTATGTCCATTTAGTGCATACTTAGTACATTCTTTTACATTGCATTTCTGTTGCATATGTTCTCGTAGCATATGGACACATTGTTTTACATTTCTACCTTGTATGTTCACTTAGCATACTAGGTACATTGTTTTCATAAAACATGCTTACATTTGGTATAACATTTGGTTTGTTTAACGAAACTAATACATTCATTAACACCGATCATGCCGCTCGGTAGTAGGTAGTGGTACCATAGGACTTGACAACTCCCATTCCTGAAATCCCAGGTTTGTTTGGGTGGAAGGAATGACCGAATCCGAAAACATTTCTAGGTAGACCTTTGACTTTGTTATAGGGTTTATCCTACAGTCTCAAGGCTTGGATGTAGACGTTTAACATTACTGCATAAGTGTTTGTATCAGTAAAGCATGCATTATTTTACAATGCATAACTTTTGATTATAATTTATCAAATGCATTGTTTTGTACATTTCTTTCTTATAGGGTCGAGTAAATGCTTTTAATCAATAAAGGCTTTTTATTCACTCTACATTACATTTGTTTACACAATAACATTTCAACATTTGTTTAAAACATTACATTTAGTTACACATGAACATTTTTACATTGGTGGTTTGTTTGGGTAAGTGATTTAAGTAACGAGACGTGTGTAATATAATAAAAGCATGGTGGATACGCCGCTGGTACTTCCTATATATAAGTGCTTTTATGATATTACATATCGTAGCGTTGTTTAAACCATTTCAATTTTGACATATTACATTTTACACAAATTAACATATCTTTACAAAACATTGTTTTACAAACAACACATTTCATACAAATTCATTTTTACTTGGTTATTTATTTAACCATACATATTTCTTTTATATCATCTGTTTCCTTATCGATTTTTATATGATTTATAAAACAAATACATTTTACAAGGATCATGACTGACTTTTGTTAAACAACTTTTTCTAAACTTATAAGTCATGAATCCTAAATCAATAAAACCTATGTATCTCACAGGCATTTTTATGCTGACGTACCTATTTTCACATGTGTTTCAGGAAATGATGCATAGGATTGATCAAGTTACACATAGGCAGACTCGGGCCTTAGTGACAATAAAAGATGCAAGACTAGTTAATTATGTTATGCTTCCTTGATGTTAAGACATTGTAATTTCTTTTAATTAATTAAACAACATTTAAATTTCCATGTGTTATGAAATAATGATTCTGTTACAACACTCCCTGACGATTCCGCCACGATTTGTTGTTTTACGTGGTCGGGGTGTGACACTAGCAACTACAGCCTCATGCGGAATCCAAGAATGTAGTAGGTGTCACACCCTGGCTTTGCAGAAGCGTGGTTTATTTTGGTGTGACTTCTTAATACCATAGCTTAATCACAACAAAGCTATATGAAAATAAAACCATGAAGATCATCCATTGATTCGAGTTTTAAAAGTAAAATACCACAACATTGTTTTAGAGTTGACACACGCAACGAGTTTACAACACAACTTAATAAAAACATTGTTCATACGACATAACCATAAACATAAGATAAACACCGTTTAAGACTTGTGACTCGTCCAGGTAAAAGTCACAATCCCTAAACGTGGATGACCTCATAACTCTTACGCAGCGTGAAAACGTAGCATACTTCGCCAGATCCCTAATTCCCTGAAATACATGTAAGTTGAAAAAATCAACATAAAGTTGAGCGAGTTCATGTGAAAGTGTAACATCTGTGCTTGTAATCATTGTGAACAGTCCAATTATCAATAAAACAATGTTATTTGATCCCAATGTTTGTTTGGTTGTGTTTTACATTTTTCATGTTTTGACTTTTATTCAATATCAAACTCTATATCACTTTCTGGAGAGTTATACGCAAACTGGTGGGTAAACGTAATCAGTTTAATGCGATAAATACTCCGGAACATCAACATATACTTAACATACCTTAAATAACCTTTACATAACTTAGAAATAAGTTTTGAAGGCTTTGGTATGGCAAAAACAAGTTAAATCGCCTATAGGGACTAAATTTGACAAACTGCGAAAGTATGCCAATTTGAACTATAACAGACATTCTGGAACATGAACATAAGTTAAACATACCATAAATATCCTTTACATAGCTTAGAAATAGGCTTTGAGGGGTTCGGTGTGCTAAAATAAACTTCTGGGTCATTCAGGGACTAAAAGCGTCAAAAAGTGCACAAGTTTGCATTTTCGCGCATAACTTACGTTCTGAATACATCCGGACATCCAAAAATTTCTGTAAGCACTAAAATATTTTATTTTAGTGTTTGGCATAAGAAAAATCCATTCGTCGCGTCATTTGGATCGTTTTTCGCGCTTATGCGTATTCCGTCGTAATTAAGCTAACATCGCAATCGTACGGCCAAACAAACCGACATCTGAGCTATTTTTTAGCACATTTTAAGTTCCCTATACTTTAACTTCATTTTAGAGCTTTAAAATGAGGTTAACGGGGTTCAAACGCATCGAAAAAGGCCTTAAACACGTGCAGGGACCAAAACTGTCATTTTTGAAACTTTGCTGAATCTGACACATGGTGGCGTAGCGCGAGCATCCCCTGCCTATGCCGTCGCGCTACACGAGTGCCTCATCTGGGCAGAAACATTGCATCTGGTCCATTTTCACTTTCGCACACGGTTTTGGGCAATACCATGGGCTCAAATGGTTTTCTAAAACCAGGGTTTTGAGGTGGAGGGTTGAGATTGAAGCACGGTTAACGAGGAACGATCTTAACGGCTCTATGAATCCTATAAATACCCCTTGCCTTCATTTGCCAAAACCCACAAGAATCTTGATTTGAGAAGCTCTAAGTTGAAACCATTGTTTCATACCTGAGCTACTTGGATCGAGATTAGCATTCGGGGACCCTTCGTAAGTATTCCTTCGTTCTTTTAATGCTTTTCGAGTCCGAAAGTCAAACCTTGTTTGACTTTCTGCATTGACCAGTTTATGGTCAATGCGAAGTTCGTTTGAACTTCGCAACGTGAGCGTAATCACGATGGTTACAGTCCCTTGTGACTATGCCTACTGATTACCACGTTGTCTAGGATCGCAAGGGTAAGCGATCTAATAAATCGCTTATACCTTCGAACCCGACCCATTTGGTCGATCATTAGGATCCGACCAAATACATTAGGTGACCATAGTAGGTAGGGAATAACCTTCCGAGGTTATAGCTTATGGTCACGACGTTTAAGTAGTTGTATGATAGGTAGTTTATATGCCTTAGGTAAATTACCAAAATACCCCTTTGATGCCAAAATTCATTATAAACACATGTGACATAACTTTTGACATCTAAACTGATTTGGCGACAATATTAGGCATGTTAAGGCATATTCTACTTGTCATAGGACTAGTTAGGCGGTCCGAACGCGTTTCACGCGAACGACGCGTTAAAGTAGCATAAGCTACCTAAATGGGTCGTAATGGGCGTAAGCACTTAGGTTAGGTTTCATTTAGTATGTAGGCTTTGTTAAACCATATGACACGAGTAT
Source organism: Helianthus tuberosus (assembly GCA_030545235.1). Lineage (NCBI taxonomy): Eukaryota > Viridiplantae > Streptophyta > Magnoliopsida > Asterales > Asteraceae > Helianthus > Helianthus tuberosus. The sequence continues at coordinate 98,641,836 of CM060360.1, read as the reverse complement.
CTATACTCGTTTGGTTTACGAACCCTCATTCTATCTAAATCCTCCGATATAGGTCCGGTTTATTAACATAGTTACCTATATTAGGTGCCGTTTGATATCCGTGATCTCTAGCATTGTTTGGTTGTTACTCAAGGACTACTAAGCAATCTCAAGTGAGTACATAGACCCCTCTTTTACTGTTTTCCAAACTGTTTTGGGGTGAAACACATGTGCCTACTTGTTACTTTCATGCTTTCCTGCTTTCACATCATATGCTTATTATGTTCAATAGTACACTTATAGTACATGATTTCATTGTGTTCATGCTATGTATGCCCATTGTGTGCGTACTTAGTACATTGTTTTACATTACATTTCATGCTATATATGCCCCTTGTGTGCGTACTTAGTACATTGTTTTACATTACATTTCATGCTATGTATGCCCATTGTGTGCATACTTAGTACATCGTTTTACATTTCATTTTATGCTATGTGTGCCCATTGTGTGCATACTTAGTACATTTGTTATTCATCACATGCTTACATTTTGGTATGACATTTGGTTTGTTCAAATGGGACCATATACATTCATTAACATTGATCACGCCGTTCGTTAGTAGGTAGTGGTACCATAGGAATTGACAACTCCCGTTCCTGAATCCTAGGTATGTTTGGATGGAAGGAATGACCGAATTCGATACACATAATTTAGATAAACCTTTAATTTGTTTAAGGGTTTATCGCCACAGTCTCAAGGCTTGGATGTATGCATTATAACAATACGACATAGATGTTTGTATCAGTATAGCATGCATTTGTTCCACAAAACATAACTTTGACTTAAACTATGTTTAATTCAATACCCTGTTTTTGTGCATTTTTCCTATGGTTTAGTTGATATATTTCACATGCCATACATGATATTTTTGGATACACATTATATGATTTACATTAAACATAAACATTTTGACATTGATATACATATGTGGTGATTTACATTCGACATGGACATTTTGATATGGTTTACACATTAACACATGACAATTCATCTATACATAAACAATTTACATTGGTGGTTGGTTTGAGTAAGTGATTTGAGTAACGAGGCGTGTGTAATATGATACAAGCATGGTGGATATGCCGCTGATACTTCCTATAAATAAGTGTTTGTATGATATTACATGTTGTAGCGTTACTTAAATCATTTCAATATTTGACATATTACGTTTTACATAAACAATATTTTCACAAGACATTGATTTACAAAACAACTTATCTTATACAAACTCATTTTTCTTGGTTATTCATTTAACCTTACATTATTCTCTTATTTATACATATCATTGCTTTTTGAATGATTTACAAAACAAAACAACTTACAAGGTTCATGACTGACTTTTGTTAAACAACTTTTCCTAAAACTTATAAGTCAGGAATCCTATTTTCACAAATCCTATGTATCTCACAAGCATTTTTATGCTGACGTACCTACTTTCACATGTGTTTCAGGAGCAGGTGCATAGGTTTGATCGGGATACACTAGGGTGGACTCGGGCCTTAGTGACAATAAAAGAAGCAAGATTAGTTTAATTATGTTATGTACTCTTTGTTTCCTGTTTAAGACAATGTAACTCTTATGTTGATAAATAAAATACAACTTTGAATACCATGGTTATGAAACAATTAATTCTGTTACAACACTCCCCGACGTTTTCCGCCACGTTTTGTATGTTATACGTGGTCGGGGTGTGACAGAAAGTGAGTATGTAAAACCTTTGTAAGTATAAATTCCTGGTATGTAGCAAATAAGGAAATAAAGAGATCACCAATGGTTTGCAAGGCCATTGATATGTGTGAAGTGCCGTAGGAAGACTCAAACCTAGCAGATTTTTGCGTCGGGTACCAAGTCACCCCGAGGTCCGTACTGTTGGGCCTGGGGCTGGGCTCGCTACACCCAGATAGATCTACCACTAAAGACCCTCGGTCCTACACTGAGGATTAATGGCCTCCAGTTCCCGCCTACCCACTCATATGATCTAAGTAGTAACCCTCCTTACGCTAACCATACCATGTAAAAAGTATTCGTAATCATAGTAACATGTATTTCACCCCCGCAGTTTAAAAAGAACTGAAAACAGTTAAGAGAAAGGGGGGACATGAACTCACTGAAGTGCGTCTCGAAATAGTATCTCCCAATCAACCTGCTGCGGGATGACCTACACGTACTAACTTCTATTAGACGGACGGCCGTGCCTTGGCTTAAGGTTTAACGTTTTTGGGAAATAGTTAGGCAACTATTTCGTATTTACACTTCGTAATTATTTTATAGTTATATTCCTTCCCAAGGATGGGGGTTTTAATACATGTGCGTTTTCTTAAATCCAAAATACATTATTAAGTCTCACTTAATAAAATATATTTTAATTCATTTTTCTAAAACATTCTATCTCCAAAATATACACATTTTCCCAAAAATATTATATTTTACTTTATACAATTTCCAAAATAATACTTTGTCAAAATACGCATTTAAGAGTATTTTTCCGAAAAATACGTAAGTTACATTTTAAGGTTCGGATGGTAATAATAATACCGGTGTAACTTAAATATTTATTTGTGATAGCGTTGGTATTATTTTGGAGTCGTGCTTTCACAATGTATTCCAGTTATATTATTTTTACCCTAAAAATAATATATAGTTCACAAAATAACCGTAAAATCACGCAAGTGTTTTACTTTGAAATATATATTCTAAATATATATTTAACAAGTTTTAATTACGAAAATCCACCTCCGAATATTTTGTTATTTTATAACAAAATCATGGCGAAGTTTGTTTGGAAAAACAAGTCAAAAATATATTCATAACACTTGTCACAAAAATATTTTAAGTGTTATTTCCTGGAAAAATTTCGCCAGAGTTTCCTCTGTAACTGGAGGTGGCCACGCTTACTAGCGTATCATTTTCTTTTCAAAATTCAATCAACAATTTTCCAATCATCAACAAACAATATTCAACCATTAAACAAGTCAAAACAAGTATAAATCGCAAACACATGAACTTGTAAGTTGTGTGAAAATACGAAGTAATCTTTCAACATTTTTAGTAGATCTTTCTATCTTTACAAATAAAAGCGTTTTCTAGAAATCTTTATTTTTAAAGAACATGTAAGTTTACCCCTTCTTAGTCAAATATTACGAAAATATTTCTTTGTTAAAACCTTTGTTCACACAAGTGCTTACTCACTCGTTTGTTCACATAAATGCTTTTATTTCATGAAAGATCTGGCTTTATACATGATTTGCATCTTACACTTGGTTCTTCGAAAATACCACTTGTAGATCTTTAGATCTACTAGTTTAAAACTCCATTTTACAAGAAAAACTATTTTTACACAACTTCATGTTCATGTATGAAAGGGTTCGTCATCTTGTAACTTTTACACTAAACATATTGCTAGTTCATGTTCCATGAACATGACCTAGCGTGGTTAGATGACGATCCGTTCCACTACTAGCAATCAACAACATAAAATAACCATAACTAGACAAGATTCATGAGTTTTACACCATTTGTTTCTTTTTATCCAACAAGTTCATCATACTTTCAAGTCTTTAAGTTTTGATCTTAAGTGTTCTTGATTTTTAACCGTTAAACTTCTTATTAACCACTTTAGACAAGATCAAGAGAGTGTTTAGAATCACTTACAACTAGCTCAAGGCTAGGGAAGAATCAAAGCGAAAACAAGGTGGTTAAAAGCAACGTAGTGAGGTCCTTGTGATTCCGTAAGCACCCAGCCTCCTTATGTGTGACCCTTCACCTTTGTATGTAAGTGGAATGGCTTATTTGAAACTTGAAGATGGGTGGATGTGGGTGTGTGGGTTCGGCCGATCACAAGAGGAGAGGGAAAGAAAGATGCAAATTTTTGTTAAGTGTTAGAATGAAGTGATTAACCCCTAAGTCTTTTTATAAACCATTCATATCCTTTAACCATTAGATATTGTGCATTCTAGATATGAGACACAAGGGATTAAAATATTCAAAAATAGGTGGGGTGTGTCCCCTTGGGGACCGATTCTGTTGGAAGGGGGGGTCATGGTTTGGTTTGAACTTCATAGTTAGAGTTTAGTTAGGAGGTTAAACTAATTACTAGTGTGTTATGTATTATAACGGGTGTTAGGGTATTCGGGGACCCTAACTAGCTCAGAAAAGGAAAAACAATGTCATTGACATTATTTTTATGTTCCGGGTAAAGTCTGGTTGTTCGGTTGGATATTAATCCGTTAAAGTGCTAAATAAGCATTTAAAGTGTCGTTAATATTTGTTTTAGTGACACAATGAATTCCCAACACTTTGGAAAGTGTCTAGTATTGTTTTCCCATGTTTTTGCACTTTACTAGTTAGCTTAAATGCTGAATTTTGTATTAAAGTGCAGGATTTTGTAATTAGAGCATGTTTTAGGCACATCCGGTCACTATAACTATCACCTAGTGACACAATCTAACAATCCTCACCTCCCTACACTCCCTACTAGTGTAGTAAATTATTCCTGGCTCATACTGGCCTCAGAGACAGTGCCTGTCTGATGCTGGCTATGTCAGCATGTTTACTGGGTTATCCGTTCATTGTGCTACTGTGCTTTTGTGCATCAAGTTTGTCACTATAGTTCTGTGTAAATAATGGAGTGACAGCAATAAAGTATGATGCATGTTTGTATATGTATCAGAATTCAAGTAGCAGTTTAATCACAACTGTAAGCAAGCACAGTAATTAAGCATTAATTAAATATTAATTAAATATTAATTAATTCGTACGGATACCTGATTTGGTGAGGGTTGTCACATTCTCCCCCCATTAAATAAATTTCGTCCCGAAATTTTAGGTTCTGCTTCTAGTTGCAGGGGTCTTTGGAAACAAATGAGGGTATTTCTCTTTCATACGATCCTCACGTTCCCACATGAATTCAGGCCCATGTCTTGCATTCCAACGAACTTTGACGAGCTTGACACTACTCCTGCGTGTTTTATTAACTTTCCAATCCGTAACCTCGACGGGTTCTTCGGTAAAGTGGAGTGTGTCGTCGATATGAACTTCGTCAGCAGGAATGATCACTGTTTCTTGTGTTGGACTCTTTCTCAAATTTGATACATGAAATGTATCGTGAACACCATTGAGTTCAGCAGGTAGGTCCAACTTTTAGGGTACAAGCCCAATCCTTTTCACTATCTTGAACGGGCCAATGTAACGTGGATTCAACTTCCCACGCTTTCCGAAGCGTGCCACACCCTTCCAGGGTGAAACTTTCAATAAAACCATATCTCCAACTTGAAATTCCAAAGGTTTCCTCTTTGGATCTGCGTAGGCTTTCTGCCTGTCGCGAGCCGCCTCGATGCGTTTTCGAATTTGTGCAATCTTGTCGGTCGTCTCTTGGACTATTTCAGGACCAACGAGTTGTTTATCACCCGCATCAGCCCAACATAAGTGTGATCGACATTTGCGTCCATAAAGCGCTTCAAATGGCGCGGCTCCAATGCTGGTGTGGTAGTTGTTGTTGTATGAAAACTCAACCAATGGTAAATGATTATCCCAGCTACTACCAAGATCCATTACACATGCTCTCAGCATATCCTCCAATGTCTGAATAGTTCGTTCACTTTGGCCATCAGTTTGCGGATGAAACGCAGTGCTCAGATTCAATTGTGAGCCAAAAGCTTCATGGAAGGATTGCCAAATCCTTGATGTGAAACGTCCATCTCTATCAGAGATGATCGAGAGAGGCACTCCATGACATGCGACAATCTCTCGCATGTATATTTTCGCAAGTTTACTAGTGTTATCCTTCTCTTTGATTGGCTGGAAGTGTGCGGACTTGGTCAGACGGTCAATTATTACCCAAATAGTATCATGACCTCTGGGCGTCTTGGGTAGTTTCGTTATGAAGTCCATTGAAATCTGTTCCCATTTCCACTTGGGAATCTCAGGTTGTTGCAGAAGTCCTGAAGGCTTCTGGTATTCAGCCTTTACCTTGGCGCACGTTAAACACTTGCTAACATAAATAGCAACATCGCCTTTCATCCTAGGCCACCAATAATAATCCTTAAGATCTTGGTACATCTTATCCGCTCCTGGGTGGATAGAGTACCGGGATTTTTGAGCTTCATCGAAAATAACTTTCCTTAAACCACCAAACAGAGGAACCCAAATCCGTTTCATGAAGCATAACGTTCCTTCCTCGTTTGGCACTAATTACTTCTCCATCCCATGGAGATATTCCTCTTTAATATTCCTTTCCTTCAAAGCTTCTCTCTGGGCAGCACGAATGCGTAGAGAGAGGTCTGTTTGTACGATCATCTCCAAAGCCCTAACCCTTATGGGCTTGATCCTTTCTTTTCGACTCAGGGCATCAGCGACCACATTCGCTTTCCCTGGATGATACTTGATCTCGCAGTTGTAATCGTTTAATAATTCGACCCTACGTCTCTGTCTCATATTCAGCTCTTTCTGGTCGAATATGTGCTGTAGACTTTTATGATCCGTAAAGATTGTACATTTCGTACCATACAAATAATGTCTCCAAATTTTCAGCGCAAATACCACTGCGCCTAGCTCTAGATCATGCGTGGTATAGTTCTTTTCATGAACTTTTAACTGACGTGACGCGTAAGCTATAACTTTCTGGCGTTGCATCAGCACGCAACCCAATCCTTGACGTGAGGCGTCACAGTATACCACGAAATCATCAGTTCCTTCTGGTAGTGCTAAGATCGGCGCATTGCAAAGCTTGTTCTTCAGCAACTGAAACACTTCTTCCTGTTTGATTCCCCAATCAAACTTCTTATCCTTCTGTGTGAGCGCGGTCAGAGGTTGAGCGATTTTAGAAAAATCCTCAATGAATCTTTGATAATAACCAGCCAAACCCAAGAACTGTTGAATCTCGGTTGGCGTCTTTAGGATCTCCCAACTCTTGATCGCCTCGATCTTTGTGGGATCAACATGGATTCCATTTCCATTTACCACATGTCCAAGGAATTGGACTTCACGAAGCCAGAATTCGCACTTCGAGAACTTAGCGTACAATTTCTCCTTCTTAAGTAGCTCTAGAATAGCTCTTAGGTGTTGTTCGTGCTCGTCCTTTCTCTTCGAGTAAATCAGAATTTCGTCGATAAACACAATCACAAACTTATCCAAATATGGCTTGCAGACTCAGTTCATTAGATCCATGAAGACTGCAGGTGCGTTTGTCAACCCAAACGGCATAACTAGGAACTCCTAGTGTCCGTAGCGAGTCCTAAAAGCGGTCTTCGGGATACTTTCCTCCTGTATCCTAAGTTGATGGTATCCAGATCGCAAATCGATCTTCGAATAAAAGCTTGAGCCTTGCAACAGGTCAAATAGATCATCGATTCTCGGCAAAGGGTATATATTCTTGATGGTCAACTTATTAAGCTCACGGTAGTCTATGCACATACGGAAACTACCGTCCTTGTTTTTAACAAATAGAACCGGAGCTCCCCAAGGTGAGAAGCTTGGTCTGATGAATCCTTTATCCAACAGCTCCTAGAGCTGTGTTGACAACTCCTGCATTTCTGATGGCACAATTCTATAGGGTGCCTTGGCTACAGGCGCGGCGCCTGGAACCAAATTGATGTGGAACTCAACTTGCCTTTGAGGCGGTAATCCTGGCAAGTCTTCTGGAAAGACATCCGGATATTCCTTGACGACTGGAATGTCTTCGATCTTCGGCTCAACAGCTTTGTTATCCACGATGTGTGCTAAGAATGCAACACATACCTTCTTCAAGCACTTTCTATCTTTCAGGCAGCTAATAATTCTCAGAGGTGTACCGCGCTTTTCTCCATGAACTACAATCGTTTCTTCATCTGTCAGTGGAATGCGGATGGTCTTCTCATGGCAAACTATCTCAGCCTTGTTGCTGGACAACCAATCCATTCCCACTACCACATCAAAGCTTCCCAACTCGACAGGTAGTAAATCTAGCGTAAACTCGTGCCCTCCTAGTTCAATCACACATCCTCGGACAACTTCACTGGTCTCAACTAGTTTCCCATTTGCTAATTCGATCGAGTATGGAACATCTAATTACCAGGCGTCAACCCAAGTGTATTCTTAAATTCTAATGACACGAAGCTATAATCGGCACCAGTATCAAACAAAACAGATGCAGAGCGTTGGTTTATAGGGAACGTACCAGTAACAACATTGGGATCCTGGCGCGCTTCCCTCGCCTCAATGTTAAACACTCTTCCGCGGGCTTGATTCAATCCTGGGCAGTCCCTCTTAAAATGCCCAATTTCACCGCAGTTAAAACAACCCAATCTTTGACCATTACCTCCTCCGTTCCCTGCTTGATTGTTGTTTTGATTTCGGTTCGTGTCCCTAGCTTGATTTGCATTGTTCCCACGTGGACGATTTCCATTACCACCACGATTATTGTTCCGATTACCAAAACCTCCTTGGCCTCCCCGGCCTGCACTAGCCCAGCAGTTATCCTTCAGGTGGCCAACTTTTCCACAAGCTTCACATACTTTTGGCCCACACCGGCCAGAATGATGACGTTGGCAGGTGTTACACTTGGGGTGCGTACCCATATATCCTTTCCCCTTCTTTCCAACACCGGTTGCAGCTTGGACCGGTGTGCTTGATTCTCCTTTCTTACCAACATTGCTAGTTCCCTGCTTGAAGTTCAAGAATTTCCTCTTATTCTCACCAGACGACTCTACGTGAGTCTCTTTCTTCTTTGGTTCAACGTTCGAAAACTTGTTTAAGCGAATGGCCTCCTCAGTAAGAGACACGCTCAGATCGATAGCCTCTGTGCTTGTTGCAGGCTTGGAAGTAGTGACCATACTCATGATCTGTGGAGCTAAACCCCAGATAAAGCGCTCGATTCGCTTGAATTCCGGTGTAACCATATAAGGTACCACATGCGACAGGTCGTGGAATCGTTGAACGTACTCCGCAATCTTGGGGCCATCCATCCTTAAACGCCAGAACTCAGTTTCCAACCTTTGTATCTCAGCACGAGAGCAATACTTCTTTCGCATTAACTCTTTTAACTCAGCCCAGGTCAATGCGTAAGCAGCGGCTTCACCAAGAGTTTGCACTTGTAAGTTCCACCAGGACAGGGCTCCATCCAAAAATAGCCCAGAAATGTAAGTCACTTGTTGGTCTGGAGCGCACTTGCTCATTCGAAGAACAGAGTCTGTCTTTTCGGCCCATCTTACAAAAGCAACAGCACCTCCGGTGCCGTCAAAGTTTACGGGCTTGCAGTCTAAGAACTGCTTGTAAGTGCACCCTGCACATACATTAGAATATACAAATGGCATTAGCGAACGTGCTAAAAATATCCAAATGTATCGTAGCATGTCTCAAACGACTTAACATTACCATGTGGTGGATTGTTATTGCCGTTGTTCTGTGAAGTGCTTCCGCTGGTTCCTCCTTGTGAGGCTGCATACTGCGCTACGGCGGCAGCGATGATTCCTTGAAGTTCTGCCTCGTTGGCAGGCATGCGCGGATCGCGTTTCGGTGGCATCTTCTAAAAGATGTTTCACGTAGGTCAGGTCATAGTAAGTAAAGTGTACCTATGTATTCAACAACATCAACACATAACATCTCATGTTATAAATAAATCAACCACATAACATCTCATGTTATAGAACATAAATAATCAATCAAACATCACATATGATGAGAACACTACGATAGCGTTGTCACAAATCAAGACCACAATGTAAGGTTTACAAGTTCATAACTGTATCATACATCATCAGTGACTAAGGGCCACATCACCCTAGTCCAAACTATCTAGTCTGTGACAACAACATCAAATATACAAATCATCAAAAGTCATCATCATCAAAATATGGTCTTCAAAAGCTGTGTAGTCTGCACAATCGCGGTCGTCTCACCAAAAGTCTACCTGCGTCGAATCAAAATAGCCTAAGCTGATGGCGGTGGAGGAGGGGGAAAACGAGAAAAGAGCAAACATCGCATATGAAGCCAGTCCTCCTCCATAGCTCGATGAGCGCGCAGTAAGTAAGCTATCTGCTGCTCGGGAGTCCAAAAACGAGCGGCAGAATCAGGTGAAAGTGGTCGAGGAGGGTGTGATACTGCAGGTGGAGTCTGGCACTGGCACGAGAGTCGCTGAGCTCTCTCCAGCTCCTGTATGCGACGGGTCAGCGCCTCCTGCTGTATAATGAAAGATGTGAGAACATCATCCGTGGAATACCCCACGTGATATGGGTGATATGGATATGTCGGTGGCATAATGGGGGGCGTGGTCCAGAGGAATGGCTCACTAGATGGAGCGAAGGATGGTACAGTAAATGGTGCAACAGTGGGAACAATAGAAGGACGAGAAACCTGAGGCACAAACTGGCCTCCTCCTGACACAAAAGGTGTATGACCAAATGGATGACGTGACGAACCCTCCCCAGGACGTGGCAGAGGAATGTCCTGGAGATAAGTGACCGGGAGATCTGTGCGGTGAGTATCTGTGGTGTGCATGGGTAGCAAAGGAACATCAATGGGAGCTGAAACAGAAGCTGAAACGGGTGCCACAGGTGGTGTAACAGGGAACACGAAAGGTGGGTAATCATCGTCATCATCTATCCACCCATTGTGGGTGTGAGCGTATCATAGATCAATGTGGGTCGCAAAAAGTGCATGGTCTAACATCACTGGCATAGGATCAGGATGTGGTGCGACAAAAGGATCATCTAACAAAAGTGGAGCATCAACATGAGCATCGACAACAACATGCTCATCCCCCAACTATGGAACAACAACAAGATGATCGTCAATAGGTATGTCATCAACCAAAGGAGAAACAGCAGGTGCATCGGCATTAACAGGGTCATGCTCCAATGCGGGGTCAGGAGCAACGCCTGGCTCAGGGGCCACAGCTGGCTCCGGATCAACAAACTCCATCTCAAAATCAGCTGGATCAGCAAACATAGGGTCGACAGGGGCTACAGGATCCACCAAGTGCTGGTCTAAGTGTACGAACTCAATGTCCTGGTCCGGATCAAAGCCAGGTGGAAAAATAGGATCTGAATCATCATCAACATCATGATCGAACTCAAAGCTGTGCGCAGGAGCAGGTGCAGCGGATGACGCCATGTCTGGGTAGGCGTCGTGTGAGTGGTGCTGCACTCCCTGTGTGTGCGAAGGTACGGATGCCACAGACTCAAAGGAGTCTGGAACATGTGAATGAACGGGATCCTCCTCCGTAGGAGCATCAGCAAGAAGTAGGATATCACCAGCAGCAATATGGGCCTCGCCCTCAAGGTCATCCTCAAGTGGGTCCTCCTCAAATAAATCGACATCATCGTCAGAAACATCAACAAGGGGCAGATCAACAACCGGATAAGCAGCAAGGGGTATAGGAGCAGGGATCACCAAGAGTGGTAAATCCCCAGCGAGATGGCCATCAGCAGGCTCTGCTACGACATCAGGCAGCGCAAAGGGCTGAAAGTCGTCGTCATCTGTGCTGGTAGTATCGGAAGTGTACACCTCGTGCTCCGATGAAACTATGTCGTCTGATACTATGGCCATGGGATCTGTAGTGTCTGACTCCCCAGTACCGGATGAAGGCATGATGTCTGTAACACAAACACGCATATGCACAATCAATCAATCATATAAACATGTTAGTCACCAATAAGCAAACAAGTAATTCTCCTAGTCCCACTAGTCTAACCTCCCAGCCTCTCAGACTGAATCTCCTAGTCTCTTAGACTACCTTCCCAGCCTCTCAGACTGAACTTCCTAGTCCCACTAGTCTACTCCCTCAGTCTCTCAGACTGATCCTCCTAGTCCCACTAGACTTACTCCCTCAGCCTCTCAGACTGAGCCTCCTAGTCCCACTAGACTACTCCCTCAGCCTCTCAGACTGAGCCATAACTAACAAATAAAATGTGCTCACTCTTTTGTTTGGGGAATTGTTTTGTGACCCGGATCTGGACGTAGTGTATGCAATGTAAAAATGTTTTCGTGAGAGCCCTAGTGACCATAGTCTAGACTCGAGAAAGAATCCTAGTTCGCTATGATCAAGGCTCTGATACCAAGCTGTCACACCCTGGCTTTGCGGAAGCGTGGGTTTATTTTGGTGTGACTTCTTAATACCATAGCTTAATCACAACAAAGCTATATGAAAATAAAACCATGAACATCATCAATTGATTCGAGTTTTAAAAGTAAAATACCACAACATTGTTTTAGAGTTGACACATGCAACGAGTTTACAACACAACTTAATAAAAACATTGTTCATACGACATAACCATAAACATAAGATAAACACCGTTTAAGACTTGTGACTCATCCAGGTAAAAGTCACAATCCCTAAACGTGGATGACCTCATAACTCTTACGCAGCGTGAAAACGTAGCATACTTCGCCAGATCCCTAATTCCCTGAAATACATGTAAGTTGAAAAAATCAACATAAAGTTGAGCGAGTTCATGTGAAAGTGAGTATGTAAAACCTTTGTAAGTATAAATTCATGGTATGTAGCAAATAAGCAAATAAAGAGATCACCAATGGTTTGCAAGGCCATTGATATGTGTGAAGTGCAGTAGGAAGACTCAAACCTAGCAGATTTTTGCGTCGGGTACAAAGCACCCCGAGGTCCGTGCTGTTGGGCCTGGGGCTGGGCTCGCTACACCCAAATAGATATACCGCTAAAGACCCTCGGCCCTACACTGAGGATTAATGGCCTCCAGTTCCCGCCTACCCACTCACATGATCTAAGTAGTAACCCTCCTTACGCTAACCATACCATGTAAAAAGTATTCGTAATCATAGTAACATGTATTTCACCCCCGCAGTTTAAAAAGAACTGAAAACAGTTAAGAGAAAGGGGAACATGAACTCAATGAAGTGCGTCTCGAAATAGTATCTCCCAATCAACCTGCTGCGTGACGACCTACATGTACTAACTTCTATTAGACGGAAGGCCGTGCCTTGGCTTAAGGTTTAACGTTTTTGGGAAATCGTTAGGCAACTATTTTGTATTTACACTTCGTAATTATTTTATAGTTATATTCCTTCCAAAGGATGGGGGTTTTAATACATGTGCGTTTTCGTAAATCCAAAATACATTATTAAGTCTCACTTAATAAATATATTTTAATTCATTTGTCTAAAACATTCTATCTCCAAAATATACAAATTTTTCCCAAAAATATTATATTTTACTTTATACAATTTCCAAAATAATACTTTGTCAAAATACGCATTTAAGAGTATTTTTCCGAAAAATACGTAAGTTACATTTTAAGGTTCGGATGGTAATAATAATACCGGTGTAACTTAAATATTTATTTGTGATAGCGTTGGTATTATTTTGGAGTCGTGCTTTCACAATGTATTCCAGTTATATTATTTTACCCTAAAAATAATATATAGTTCACAAAATAATCGTAAAATCACGCAAGTGTTTTACTATGAAATATATATTCTAAATATATATTTAACAAGTTTTACTTACGAAAATCCACCTCCGAATACTTGGTTATTTTATAACAAAATCATGGTGAAGTTTGTTTGAAAAATCAAGTCAAAAATATATTCATAACACTTGTCACAAAAATATTTTAAGTGTTATTTCCTGGAAAAATTTCGCCAGAGTTTCCTCTGTAACTGGAGGTGGCCACGCTTACTAGCGTATCATTTTCTTTTCAAAATTCAATCAACAATTTTCCAATCATCAACAAACAATATTCAACCATTAAACTAGTCAAAACAAGTATAAATCGCAAACACATAAACTTGTAAGTTGTGTGAAAATACGTAGTAATCTTCCAACATTTTTAGTAGATCTTTCTATCTTTACAAATAAAAGAGTTTTCTTGAATTCTTTATTTTCAAAGAACATGTAACTTTACTCCTTCTTAGTCAAAGATTACGAAATTATTTCTTTGTTAAAACCTTTGTTCACACAAGTGCTTACTCACTCGTTTGTTCACATAAATTCTTTTATTTCATGAAAGATCCGGCTTTATACATGATTTGCATCTTACACTTGGTTCTTCGAAAATACCACTTGTAGATCTTTAGATCTACTAGTTTAAAACTCCATTTTAAAAGAAAAAACTATTTTTACACAACTTCATGTTCATGTATGAAAGGGTTCGTCATCTTGTAACTTTTACACTAAACATATTGCTAGTTCATGTTCCATGAACATGACCTAGCGTGGTTAGATGACGATCCGTTCCACTACTAGCAATCAACAACATAAAATAACCATAACTAGACAAGATTCATGAGTTTTACACCATTTGTTTCTTTTTATCCAACAAGTTCATCATACTTTCAAGTCTTTAAGTTTTGATCTTAAGTGTTCTTGATTTTTAACCGTTAAACTTCTTATTAACCACTTTAGACAAGATCAAGAGAGTGTTTAGAATCACTTACAACTAGCTCAAGGCTAGGGAAGAATCAAAGCGAAAACAAGGTGGTTAAAAGCAACGTAGTGAGGTCCTTGTGATTCCGTAAGCACCGAGCGTCCTTATGTGTGACCCTTCACCTTTGTATGTAAGTGGAATGGCTTGTTTGAAACTTGAAGATGGGTGGATGTGGGTGTGTGGGTTCGGCCGATCACAAGAGGAGAGGGAAAGAAAGATGCAATTTTTTGTTAAGTGTTAGAATGAAATGATTAACCCCTAAGTCTTTTTATAAACCATTCATATCCTTTAACCATTAGATATTGTGCATTCTAGATATGAGACACAAGGGATTAAAATATTCAAAAATAGGGGGGGTGTGTCCCCTTGGGGACCGATTCGGTTGGAAGGGGGGGTCATGGTTTGGTTTGAACTTCATATTTAGAGTTTAGTTAGTTTAGTTAGGAGGTTAAACTAATTACTAGTGTGTTATGTATTATAACGGGTGTTAGGGTATTCGGGGACCCTAACTAGCTCAGAAAAGGAAAAACAATGTCATTGACAATATTTTTATGTTCCGGGTAAAGTCCGGTTGTTCGGTTTGATATTAATCCGTTAAAGTGCTAAATAAACATTTAAAGTGTCGTTAATATTTGTTTTAGTGACACAATGAATTCCCGACACTTTGGAAAGTGTCTAGTATTGTTTTCCCATGTTTTTGCACTTTACTAGTTAGCTTAAATGCTGAATTTTGTATTAAAGTGCAGGATTTTGTAATTAGAGCATGTTTTAGGCACATCCGGTCACTATAACTATCACCCAGTGACGCAGTTTAACAATCCTCACCTCCCTACACTCCCTACTAGTGTAGTAAATTATTCCTGGCTCATACTGGCCTCAGAGACAGTGCCTGTCTGATGCTGGCTATGTCAGCATGTTTACTGGGTTATCCGTTCATTGTGCTACTGTGCTTTTGTGCATCAAGTTTGTCACTATAGTTCTGTGTAAGTAATGGAGTGAGAGCAATAAAGTATGATGCATGTTTGTGTATGTATCAGAATTCAAGTAGCAGTTTAATCACAACTGTAAGCAAGCACAGTAATTAAGCATTAATTAAATATTAATTAATTCGTACGGATACCTGATTTGATGAGGGTTGTCACAGTAGGAGAGAGAGAAACACAGCAGGCACCATTTAACATCATTCTCATTGATAATCAAAGCAATTACAAGAACCAGAAAGAAATTCGACAGGGCTTCGCCTTAGGTGCCAAGAGATCAGTTCCAAATCAGGACACAAGTGTAACACTGTGACAATTGTCAAATTTGCATGTATCCGTACAATAATTAGAAAATTATTAATGCTTAATAACTGTGCTGATTTAACATATATGACATGAATGTTTCTGATTATTGTTATCACACATACATGTGCATCATATATTGCATAATGTCCTATCATTATTGCATGCGACACTTATTGGTTCAAATGATGCACGAAACAGAGTTAGCACACTTATCAGACAAATCAGAAAAATGCTGACGGAGTTCAGTACATACACAGACATGGTATTGAGACACAGAATGAGCCAAAAACCAAGAGTTACACTAGTATAGTGTGTAGGAAAGTAAGGATCATAAAACTGCCTTCCTAGAGATAGTTTAAGTGCAAGAAAGTGCCTAAAACTCACATAAACTGTAGAATTCTGTAGAATTCAGCAAAATTCAGCATTTAAACAACTTAATATCATGCAGAAATATGGTTAAATGGTCCAAAATGCTTTCCTAAGTGTCGGGAATCAAAACTGTCACCAAAGGTAACATAAAGCACACTAAACAGCGTAGTTTAGCACCTTAACGAACCAGTAACCAACCGAACAATCGGACACTACCCGTGTGACATCTGTGCCTCTACGACCATCATAAAAATACAAAACCAATGAAATCTTGTGTTTCATTCTTGGGAATTGTATAAATACATGAAACTTTTGCACATATCAATTCTTGTTCAATTTCAAGCTTTAAATCGCTTTCTGGAAAGTTATACGTGAACTGATGCGTAAACCTAATCAGTTTAATGCAATAAACCCTCTAGAAGAGTGACATAGTCTTTACATATCTTAAATAACCTTTACATAACTTAGAAATAAGTTTTGGAGGGTTTGGTGTGTCGATAACAAGTTTATTCGATCGCAGGGACTATTTGCGACAAACTGCAAAACTATGCCAATTCTTATAGAAACGAACATTCTGATACTTTATCATAACCTAAACATACCCTAAATATCCTTCACGTAGCTTATAAATAGGCTTTGAGGGGTTCGTTATGCGAAAATACGCTTAATTGATCAACAGGGACTAAAAGCGTCAAAAGTGCACAAGTTTGCATTTACGCGCATATCTTACATTATGAACATATCCAGACATCCAAAAAATTTTGTAATCATTAAAATATTTTATTTTAGTGATTGGAATGCAAAAATGCCTTTCGTCGCGCAATTTGGATCGTTTTCGCGTCCGTTCGAGTTTTCGTCGTAATTAACCGAATAACGTGACCGTACGACCAAACGAACCGATATTCGAGATGTTTTCAAGCATATTTCAAGCCCTCTATACTTTAACTTCATTATTGAGCCTTGAAATAAGGTTAACGGGTCTTAAACGCGTCAAAAATGCCTTAAATCCAAGTTTTAAGCTTGCAGGGGCCAAAACTGACAAATGGTGAAAGATCTTAGGCGGGCCGCGAAGGATACGACTCAAGTCTTCGCGGGGCGCATCAGACTACCAGATCAGATTCAATGAATTTGCTTTAGCAGCCTGTTTTCACTAGTTTTAACCCCTGATTTGGCATACCATGGACTTGTTTTTGAGTTTCCATTGTATTTAAAACCTTGTTCCACAAGTGTATGGTTAGGATCAAGCTTTGATTCTTGCAAAGACACTTGTAAAGATCTTGTTAACTCATGACTTCCTATAAATACCCACCTTGTTCAACCTTCATTCCTCACATTTGATCTGCTTTACTCTAAGTTGGAGCTCTCACATTGTTGAAGGCTTCATACCTGAGTAATTTAGATCAATTCTTCCTAGCTTGGACCCTTTGTAAGCTTCTTTCATTCTTGTTTATGCTTTTCAAGCATGAAAGTCAAACAGTGTTTAACTTTCTACTTTGACCATGAATTGGTCAAGTCAAAGTTCAATCGAACTTTGCAACGTGAGCGTAATCACGATGGTTATAGTCTCTTGTGACTATACCTATTGATTACCACATCGATTAGTCGAAGTGACGAGTCAAAGTTTCGGTCAAAATGCCTTTTATGCGTATTTTGCAACGAAGCTATTTTCGGGTATCAAAACTGTCACACCCCGACCACGTATAACATACAAAACGTGGCGGAAAACGTCGGGGAGTGTTGTAACAGAATTATTGTTTCACAACCATGGCATACAAAGTTATATTTTATTTATTAAACAAGAGTGTTATATTGTCTTAAACAGGAAACAAAGAGTTCATAACATAATTAAACTAGTCTATCTTCATTTTTAGTCTCTAAGGCACAGGTCCGCCCTAGTGTCACGATCATCATCCTACGCAAAAGCTCCTGAAAACACATGTGAAAATAGGTACGTCAGCATAAAAATGCCTGTGAGATACATAGGATTTGTGAAAAGAAGATTCATGACTTATAAGTTTAGAAAAAGTTGTTTAACAAAAGTCAGTCATGAACCTTTTAAATTGTTTTGTTTTGTAAATCATTCAAAAAGCGATGATATGTATAAATAAGAGAATAATGTAAGGTTAAATGAATAACCAAGTAAAATGAGTTTGTATAAGATAAGTTGTTTTGTAATCAATGTCTTGTGAAAATAAGTTTTTTATGTAAAACGTAATATGTCAAATATTGAAATGATTTAAGTAACGCTACGACATGTAATGTCATACAAACACTTATATGTAGGAAGTACCAGCGGCGTATCCACCATGCTTGTATCATATTACACACGCCTCGTTACTCAAATCACTTACTCAAACCAATCACCAATGTAAATTGTTTGCGTATAAATGAATTGTCATGTGTTAATGTGTAAACCATATCGAAATGTCTATGTTCAATGTAAACCACTAAATGTGTATATCAATGTCAAAATGTTTATGTTTAATGTAGATCATGTAATGTGTACCCAAGAATATCATGTATGGTAAGTGAAATACATCAACTAAACCATATGTAAAATGCACAAAAACAAGGTATTGAAGTAAAACATGGTTTAAATCAAAGTTATGTTTTGTGGAACAAATGCATGCTATACTGATACAAACATTTATGCGGTATTGTGAAAATGCATACATCCAAGCCTTGAGACTGTGGTGATAAACCCTTAAACAAATTAAAGGTTTATCTAAGTTATGTGTATCGAATTCGGTCATTCCTTTCATCCAAACCTACCCAGGATGTCCGGAACGGGAGTTGTCAATTCCTATGGTACCACTACCTACTAACGAACGGCGTAGCTAATGTTAATGAATGTATTGTTCCATTTTAAACAACCCAAATGTCATACCGAAATGTAAACATGTGATGAAAACAATTGTACTAAGTATGCACACAATGGGCATACATAGCATGAAATGTAATGTGAAACAATGTACTAAGCATGCACACAATGGACATACGTAGCATGAAATGTAATGTAAAACAATGTACTGAGTATGAACACAATGGACATACGTAGCATGAACACAATGAAATCATGTACTATAAATGTACTAATGAACATAACAAGTATATGATGTGAAAGCAGGAAAGCACGAAAGTAACAAGTAGGCACATCTGTTTCACCCCAAAACAGTTTGGAAAACAGTAAAAGAGGGGTCTATGTACTCACTTGAGATTGCTCAGAAGTCCTAAGATAACCACCAAGCAATGCTGGAGATCACGGAATCAAACGGCACCTAATATAGGTAACTATGTTAATAAACCGGACCTATATCGGAGGATCGGATAGAATGAGGGCTCGTAAACCAAATGAGTATGGGAACTCATGTAGTATGGTTTAACAAAGCCTACATACTAAATGAAACCTAGCCTAAGTGCTTACGACCCATTACGGCCCGCTTAGGTAGCTTATGCTACTTTAACGCGTCGTTCGCGTAAAACGCGTTCGGAACGCCTAACTAGTCCTATGACAAGTAAAATATGCCTTAACATATCTAATATTGTTACCAAATCAGTTTAGATACCAAAAGTTATGTTATATATGCTTAAAATGAATTTTGGCGTAAAAAGGGCATTTTGGTAATTTACCTAAGGCATATGAACTACCTATCATACAACTACTTAAACGAAGCGACCATAAGGTATAACCTCGGAAGGTTATTCCCTATATACTATGGTCACCTAATGTGTTTCGTCGGATCCTAATGATCGACCAAATGGGTCGGGTTCGAAGGTATAAGCGATTTATTAGATCGCTTACCCTTACGACCCTAGATAACGTGGTAATCAGTAGGCATAGTCACAAGGGACTATAACCATCGTGATTACGCTCACGTTGCGAAGTTCAAACGAACTTCGCATTGACCATAAACTGGTTATTGCAGAAAGTCAAACAAAGTTTGACTTTCGGACTCGAAAAGCAATAAAAGAACGAAGGAACACTTACAAATGGTACCCGAATGCTAATCTTGATTCAAGTAGCTCAGGTATGAAACAAAGGTTTCAACTTAGAGCTTCTCAAATCAGATTCTTGTGAGGAATGAGTGAAAATGTGATGGGTATTTATAGATTTCGGTTCACCGTTAGGATCTTTTCTTGGAGAAGAGGGAATGATCACATCCCTACACTTGTTGGAATGTTGTGGTAGCTCATTTTGCTTCCACCGTAAGAGTTTGACACTTGGCATTGGCCTTTGGAGGGTTTAAGGGCTGTTAACATGTGTTTAAATGGCTTTTGCTGATTAGAAGAGGCCTAGCATGACGCCAAGGGGCTAGGTGTCACGCTAGGGTCCCCCTGATCAGCAAACACATTCCATGTTCCCCTTTCAGTCCCCATTGCGTATTAAGGCCATTTCCGACTTGTTTAAGGCTCGTTAAATCATTTTCAAGGCTCCACAAGGATGCCTAAACATTGTGGGCATGAAACATGCTCAAAAATATGCCGGATGTTGGTTCGTTTGGTCGTACGATCGCAATGTTCGCTTAATTACGACGGAATGCGCATAAGCGCGAACAACGATCCAAATTGCGTGACGAATGGATTTTTCTTACGCCAAACACTAAAATAAAATATTTTAGTGCTTACATAAATTTTTGGATGTCCGGAGGTATTCAGAACGTAAGTTATGCGCGAAAATGCAAACTTGTGCACTTTTTGACGCTTTTAGTCCCTGAATGACCCAAAAGTTTATTTTAGCACACCGAACCCCTCAAATCCTATTTCTAAGCTATATAAAGGATATTTAAGGTGTGTTTAACTTATGGTCATGTTCTGGAATGTTCGTTACAGTTCAAATTGGCATACTTTCGCAGTTTGTCAAGTTTAGTCCCTGTAAGCGAATTCACTTGTTTTTGCCATACCAAAGCCTTTAAAACTTATTTCTAAGTTATGTAAAGGTTATTTAAGGTATGTTAAGTATATGTTGATGTTCCGGAGTATTTGTCGCATTAAACTGATTACGTTTACGCACCAGTTTGCGTATAACTCTCCAGAAAGCGATATAGAGTTTGAAATTGAATAAAAGTCAAAACATGAAAAATGTAAAACACAACCAAACAAACATTGGGATCAAATAACAATGTCTTATTGATAAAATAACTGTTCATAATGATTACAAGCACAGATGTTACAGTCTCCCGTACTTGTGGAAATTTCGTCCCGAAATTTATTTAGAGGAAACTCGTGGAAAAAGATGCGGATATTTCGCCTTCATTTGATCTTCGCGTTCCCCAGTAAACTCGGGTCCATGTTTAGCTTCCCAACGAACTTTGACCAAAGGAATGCGTTTGCGTTTGAGCCACTTGACTTCACGTTCCATGATTTCCACTGGCTTCTCAACAAATTTCAGTGTTTTGTCAACACGAATTTCGTCAAGCGGTATGTGGAGGTTCTCATCAGCTAAACACCTCTTGAGATTGGACACGTGAAAAGTTGGATGAACATTTCCAAGTTCAGGAGGTAACTCAAGTCTGTAGGCTACCTTAGCGATTCTTTCGACGATCTTGAATGGTCCAACGTATCTAGGTGCAAGTTTTCCTTTCTTTCCAAATCTGATCACACCTTTCCAAGGTGAGACCTTAAGTAATACACGATCACCGACTTGAAATTCCAAGGGCTTGCGTTTTGGGTCCGCGTAACTCTTTTGACGGCTTCTAGCTGTCTGAAGGTTATCACGAACTTTCTTAATCTTGTCAGTTGTCTCTAAAATGAGGGCAGGTCCAGCAAGCTGAGCCTCGCCGATCTCATTCCAGCAGACTGGTGAACGACATTTTTGACCATAGAGAGCTTCGAAAGGAGCCATTCTGATGCTGGTGTGATAACTGTTGTTGTAGGAGAATTCAATTAACGGAAGATGTGAATCCCAACTACCACCAAAGTCGATCACACAAGCTCTAAGCATATCCTCCAGAGTCTGGATTGTTCTTTCAGATTGACCATCCGTTTGCGGATGATAAGCTGTGCTCAGGTTAAGTTGGGTCCCCATAGCAGATTGCATGGTTCTCCAAAAATGAGAAGTGAAACGAGCATCTCTGTCAGAAATGATGTTCAAAGGAACACCATGTCTAGCTACAATTTCATCCACATAGATTTTAGCAAGTTTGTCAGCAGGAAAATCCTCACGGATTGGCAAGAAATGCGCTGACTTAGTAAGACGATCAACAACTACCCAGATGGCATCATGACCTTTCTTTGTGCGCGGAAGTTTAGTAATGAGATCCATAGTAATGTTTTCCCATTTCCAAACTGGTATCTCTGGTGGCACCAATAAACCAGAAGGACGCTGATGTTCAGCCTTAACCTTAAGACAAGTAAGGCCTTTTGATACATATAAGGCAATGTCTTTCTTTATACCAGGCCACCAATACTGAATACGAAGATCCTTATACATTTTATCTGAGCCAGGATGAACAGAATAACGCGACTTATGGGCTTCATCCATAAGCAAGGTGCGAAGGTTATCTTGGCTTGGGACCCACAAACGGTCCATGAAGTAATACGATCCACTGTCCTTCAGTTCCAGAGCAGGTGTTATGTGATAGGGAAATTCCTTATCCATTAAACCTTGTGAAACACTAGAATGTTGAGCCTGAGAAATGCGGGCTTGGATATCAGATCGAGCTTGAATAACAGATTGAACACGTACACAATGCAGCTTAGTACGTTCCTTACGACTCAATGCATCGGCTACGACATTCGCCTTACCAGGATGGTAGCGAATTTCGCAGTCATAGTCGTTTAGAAGCTCAACCCAACGTCGTTGCCTCATGTTGAGTTCTTTCTGATTGAAGATATGCTGAAGACTTTTGTGGTCCGTGAAAACCACACATTTTGTACCGTACAAATAGTGTCTCCAGATCTTTAGAGCGAAAACAACTGCACCCAACTCAAGATCATGAGTGGTGTAGTTCTTCTCATGTATCTTCAACTGCCTCGATGCATATGCTATGACTTTGTTCCTTTGCATCAGGAAGCAGCCAAGACCCAATTTAGATGCATCGCAATAAACGACGAAATCATCATTTGTCACACCCCGAAATTATCAGAGCTTGCGTGACTGGACTAGTATCTTCATTGCACAGCGGAAGCAAATAAGAAAAGACTTTCTAGAAATTGAACGCCCGCTAAGTACTCGACTCCACATGGTTCTCCTATTCCAACCGTGCCTTAACTTGAAATGCAACCTGAGAAAGAAACATGCGAAAAATCAACAAAAAGTTGAGCGAGTTCATAGTTTGTTTGTAAAAGATTTGAAATAAATCTTTTGAATAACCGGTTTGCGAAGTAATATTGAGAAAACGAATTTAGAAATCATTTTCTTGTCAAGTTATATGGAAACTTTGTATTTGTAATGTTCGTATAACCGTCAATGCCCACCCTGACTTTGACTCCATACCCGCATAACCCTATGCTTTGAATATGTATAAAACATGGTGTTTAATTTGTATAAATCAAATATTTCTGTAAGGAAGTATGTATAAACCTTTGAAATATGTCTGCATGTATAAATGTCCCTAGTATGTAGCAATAAGAAAAAAGAGATCACCACTGGGTTGCAAAGCCATTGGTATGTGTGAAAAGGTGCAGGGAAACTCAAACCTAGCAAATTTGTTACCGGGCTTCCGGCTGGAAGACACAGTTACCTCTATGGGCCGCCCCGGCCTCACGGGTGTGGGCTTGCTACACCCAAATAGATCTATCACTCTTGTGTCCCTCGGTCCTATAATAAGGATTAATGGCCTCAAGTGTTGTGCCCACCCTTCACATTATCTAGTCTAGTAGTAAAACCCTCCTTAAGCTAACCATACCATGTATAAAAATGTCTGTAATAGTTGTAACATACTTGGTACTCGTTCTCACCAAGAGTGCTTTTTGTATTTTTGTATTCTCAAATTTCATCATACTTGGTACTCGTTCTCACCAAGAGTGTTTCTTGTTATCATATCATTTGTAAACATTGTAATATGTATTTTACCCCAGCCTCTAAGACTGAACCTCCCCAGCCTCTAAGGCTGAACCTTTAGTATAATCCCTTCGTAACATAATTTAGAAATATGATTTTTCGTTCGTTCAAAACTTTGTATGTTCTTGCAAAACGTGCATGTCTTTCCACCCCGAAAACATTAATAAAAATGTAAAACCGTAAAAAGTGGGGTTATGAACTCACCTGAATATTCCTGTGCAAAGCTAGTTATATACGACTTTGTGATGTCGTTTCCAAGATGAGACTCACTAGCGTGCATTCTACAATATTCCTAACACGGAATATCTTATAAGTTTCTCAATAAATACGGTAACTAAACTACGTGTCACCGAGCTTTACCGAATCGTTAACCGAACGATCCATTGATATGTTAACTTAATAAAAACAATTAAGTTATACTTGTTAAGTTTCATTTACTAAGTCTAGATAGTACTTAGTTTTCGAGAAATTTGAATATATAAATATTTATAAAAACATAAATATATCGATAGGATAGTGGTTGTCGTTCCGAGAGGTCGTATGTGTATGTGACGAGTGTTTTATGAAATAAATATATACTAAACTCGTATTATATATCGTATGTCGTTTGAGGCGTTTGAAATAATTATAAAAGTCTATATTTATTTTACAAAAGGATTCATCGAGTTGTTGAATGTTTGAAATAAATATATACTATATTTATTTTTATAAAAGCGAATCCGTGTCGTTCGATATCCGGAATAAATATATAAGCTATATTTATTTTTATAAAGCAAATTCGTGTCACTGAATATTTCGAATAAATATATACACTATATTTATTTTAGTAAAAGAATCGTCGTGTTGTTAGCAAGTTGTAAAGTATCGTCGATAATTGTATTTTTGTTAAAATATTACTTGAATTCCGATAGTTTGTTTTATAATAAAACACGTTTTAGTTTTACGGATTTTCTCAAAAAACGGGCAGAGTTTCTTCTGTTTTTGGACGCCCCGACAACACAAGTTGTCGTTATATTTTAAAAATTCAGTCAATACTCAAACAATCAATATTATATGTATTTTGTCAAATATATCGCAATGTAAACTATATTCTAATCGTTCGGTTCGAGCTTGTTTTGACACGTAAGTTTTAGTAACTATAACATAACAAAATAAATGTGTCGTCAAGTTTTACCAATCTTCGTATCGAATCGCCGAACGTGTTGACTGAGTTGACCCGACCCGTTGACCGAAACTGATGTTTGACTTCTGTTGACCAGCGTTGACCGGTTTTGACCGGGTGTTGACCCGAACTACCATCTGACCCGAACCGAAGCAAAACGGACCCGAATCAAAACTTGAATCACAACATAATCTACATACGAACCGAATCAAAACAAAACCCGAAACTCAAACCTGC
Source organism: Helianthus tuberosus (assembly GCA_030545235.1). Taxonomy (NCBI): domain Eukaryota; kingdom Viridiplantae; phylum Streptophyta; class Magnoliopsida; order Asterales; family Asteraceae; genus Helianthus; species Helianthus tuberosus. The sequence goes on along the minus strand of CM060360.1, from coordinate 98,616,365 downwards.
TGTACCACCATCTGAACCGGAGATCACCTCTAAGAACCGAGCATGAGTCTGACCCGACTGGACAAACCTGAAGCACCACCATCACTCCGACTCCCACGGTCGCGGCTCCGCCACTGTCGGCGTTGGGTCGTCGGCTCGTCCCCACCACCATCATTTGTGAACATCACACTATTAACATCATTTCCAACAAAAATCTTCAAGAAATTTTACAAGAATTAAGCAGGGGGGGGGGGTGTTACCGCGAATCCGAGTCGTGAACCACCATCACGCCGCCACTGTCACCATCATCGGCACCGAGCACCATCACGCGCCGCCACCACTGTGGTGGCCGACGATTACCGAAGACACAGGGGGGGTTGTCGGCCGGAGTTCCGATCTCCGGTGATCGGAGTAGTGACGAGAATGATGAGAGAAGGAGGAGGTGTTTGGCTTGTGATAGTGTTTGCTTGTTGCCTGTATGTGAAATCGAGAAAGAAAGGAAAGCCAGACAAAAGTCTCTGGTTTTCTTTGCATTTGTGTGTGTTGTATGTTTATAAGTTGGAAGGCAAAACAAAAGGTGAGAAAGTCAAGATAAGGGGGTGTCGGCAGATTTAAAAAAAATGGGAAAAAGTGATGCACATGGTGTGTAATAATAATCCATGGGTTTTGTTAGAGATTTCCCTTGGATGCCATTATTTGCAAATCTTCCGAGAACATAGAGAATAGCAAAGTGAATTGGAAAGTTAAAGAATCTCATCATAAGATAGGTACATATGTATGCCATAGTACAGACATTCCATTTAAACTAATACAACTTTGTGTATTATGATGGACAATATAATTGTCAATCTTTGACTAAATATAAAGTTGGTTTAAATTTTCCAATAAAATAGTTGGATAATTAAGATTCCATGGACCGTTTATTGGGTCTTGTGATGGAGAATTTAATATTAGTTAGTGTTTTCCAAGATTGCAAAAATCACAGGATTTAAAACCCGTAATGTATTAAAATAGATTTAATTAAATCTTGCACATAGATGTATCATGATTATATACCATTATATATGTGTTCCGTTTTGTGATTTAGAATCTATAAATAAATGTGTGGACACATGTAAACATGATGGATTATATAAAATCATGAAATAATACACCAAGCATAAAATTGACTTGGAAATACTTTTTAGCATCTGGATTATTAAATTACCATGGTTTGCGTCTTAAACACTATTTATTATCGTCCTAACGCGTGTTAATCGCGAAATTAGGAGCCGTAAACCACCGGTTGTCACATTCTCCCCCTGTTACAAAAATTTCGTCCTCGAAATTTAGACTATGTTATCTCCTTAGAATTGTGTTGTTCGCAGGTAAGTCCGAATAATAACAAAGTGAATGACCGCGTAATCGAAACAAGACTTATTCGAATCATGTGAATTTAATGACATTCCTCAGCAATAAGAACCCAATGGTTTACAATAAATGTGTTTCAGCAATTCGATGTCGAAGGAAACAAGTCGTATAGATACAGTCACTAGTGTGACTAAGTCAACAGGGACCCAACAATGAACAGGAACTTCGACCAATCGAGTTCCTTATGACCGTTTACAATGTGTAAATGAGTTCTAGAAGCAATAACACTCACTGGATGAACTTAAAATCAACAATCTTAAATGTAATAGTTTGCATGGAATGCTCGATCGTGATCAGCACAAGCTGCAAGTCATATCGACGCCACAAGGTGTCGCAATAAATGAAACAATTCAAATATGGCGGTGATCGAACAAGTATCACCTGTGTTTTGTATGAAACGCTCAATCATGGTTAGCCCAAGCTACAAGTTTGTACTGACACCACAAGGTGTCGTAGTGCTTTAAATAATTCAATAATAGCGGTGATCAAACAAGTTCACCGTGTTTAAAGTCAAATGAAGATTCAACGAAATAAATCTAAACGCTTGTTCCAAACAAACATCATAGGATTTTCAATTAAAATTTGGACATCAAAGAAATAATGTTTTTGATCGAAGACGAAGAAGCAATGAATATCTTAAAACGTTCGATCGATGTTGAAAGGACCGTTAGGAGATACACCGAAATATAGAAACGAATTTGTGTACCATTGTCTTAACACACTATTGTATTAAGACTGTTGTAATGTGATAAACCAAAGCGGATTTAAAGTAATTCAATAATTAAATCCGTGTATGAGATGTGTAAACGAGTTTAGCACAAGCTTCAAGTTAGTGAAAACACCACCACAAGGTGTCGAAATCAACAAATAATTTAATGGAGTCGGATGCCAAACAAGTTTACTTCGACTCGGAACAAATGAAATACTTGTTAAAACGAATTTTTGAATATGATGCTCCCAATACATCATATGGTGTCCTGTATTGAATACGTGTAATGAACAAGTTCAAACAATTGAATTTGATTTTAGTGCAAGCCGACAATGAATGCATATATTGACAAGAAAACTTTCGGCATGGTCACAACGAAAAAACCATGTATGTAACTTGAAAAGAAGTGATTGTGATACAATGACCCTTAAGAGGAGTAGAGTTGTGAAAATCTACTCATTAGATGCAAAAATCAGAATTTCTATAAAAGAAATTTAAGGACTTTACCTGGGGTTTCGCGTGATGACCGGTTGTTAGGTGACATTACCATGGAATGTCGAACATAGCGTACTTGTCGTTATGAGTTAAGGGGAATGAGGAGACACTCGTCTTCTCTTTGGCGTGTTTCGTGTCGTTTGCAGGACCGCGTGACAAGTTGCCGTTTCCTGGTCGTTAGTTCTCCTACTGACAGGAATCTAGTGTCGTCGTTGAATTGCGTCATCGTGTCTTTTCAAAGGCCTCGCCTCGATAGTTGTATGTGTCGTACTTCAACCTCCGTTGATGTATAGCTTAAGTTTCACGTATACCCGTGCACTAGCGTTGTGTTCCGCGTAGGCTGCCTGCTCGGGAAATTAAAATAGCATAGACAATATGGATAATAGTATGTGCCCGAGTTAATAATCGTGGTTCCTACGTGATGACCTTTAATGAACTTCAACATAAGTTTCCGAAGGTCTTAAATGCATGTTTCCTAAACTCTCAGAGTTTTGTGTACTGTATGTAATTGTTTTTGCGCACCGTGTGTAAAACACAACTGTAGCGTTTGTTTGAAAACAAAATTTTGACTGTTTGTGTTTCGGCAACGGTTGGAGACCATACTCGAGTACTAGGCGTTCTGTATGTATTCAACGTCTTAATAGTCTACGTCCCAGAGAAAAGTGAGGTTAGAGCCTAGGTATCACAACAGAAACCTAATTCGCTGTAACCTATAGCTCTGATACCAATCTGTCACACCCCGAAATTATCAGAGCTTGCGTGACTGGACTAGTATCTTCATTGCACAGCGGAAGCAAATAAGAAAAGACTTTCTAGAAATTGAACGCCCGCTAAGTACTCGACTCCACATGATTCTCCTATTCCAACCGTGCCTTAACTTGAAATGCAACCTGAGAAAGAAACATGCGAAAAATCAACAAAAAGTTGAGCGAGTTCATAGTTTGTTTGTAAAAGATTTGAAATAAATCTTTTGAATAACCGGTTTGCGAAGTAATATTGAGAAAACGAATTTAGAAATCATTTTCTTGTCAAGTTATATGGAAACTTTGTATTTGTAATGTTCGTATAACCGTCAATGCCCACCCTGACTTTGAATCCATACCCGCATAACCCTATGCTTTGAATATGTATAAAAATGGTGTTTAATTTGTATAAATCAAGTATTTCTGTAAGGATGTATGTATAAACCTTTGAAATATGTCTGTATGTATAAATGTCCCTAGTATGTAGCAATAAGGAAAAAGAGATCACCACTGGGTTGCAAAGCCATTGGTATGTGTGAAAAGGTGCAGGGAAACTCAAACCTAGCAAATTTGTTACCGGGCTTCCGGCTGGAAGACACAGTCACCTCTATGGGCCGCCCCGGCCTCACGGGTGTGGGCTTGCTACACCCAAATAGATCTATCACTCTTGTGTCCCTCGGTCCTATAATAAGGATTAATGGCCTCAAGTGTTGTGCCCACCCTTCACATGATCTAGTCTAGTAGTAAAACCCTCCTTAAGCTAACCATACCATGTATAAAAATGTCTGTAATAGTTGTAACATACTTGGTACTCGTTCTCACCAAGAGTGCTTTTTGTATTTTTGTATTCTCAAATTTCATCATACTTGGTACTAGTTCTCACCAAGAGTGTTTCTTGTTATCATATCATTTGTAAACATTGTAATATGTATTTTACCCCAGCCTCTAAGACTGAACCTCCCCAGCCTCTAAGGCTGAACCTTTAGTGTGACAACTCGAGTTTCCGACTTTCACTTTCGCATTTAATGCACGTTTGACTGTTTGATTGGTTGTCTGTTTGACTTGTAATTGTAAAACACGGAGTTATTAATGTGTGAAAATTATTTGAGGATGTTGCTTGTTATGTGTGTGTTGACTATACATGCGTTGATTTCAAATTTTACACTTAAACACTTAGACAATTTAGAAACACTTGAGTGTATGACAAAACACATCACCTTGGACGAAACACAAACCGGATCGACGGATCACACATAGCGACGAAACAAGAATCTGTTTCGCCATTACCTACACGACGAATCAAGTTTTGATTCGTCAAGAGTGATTCGCCGTCTGTTTCGCCAGCCCAAACTGATTCGCCGAGCCCACTAAAGCCCAAAAGCCTGTTTCACGTATAATTATTAAGTCACGTATAGAATTAGACACTTTAGCAACTTTCGAAACCCTAGAAGCTTCTGGTTGAGTGACGGCAACCTAGTGCATCATCTCGGTTAGTATCTTATGATTTTTTTTAAACCGTTCATGCATATGTCATGATTATGTGATACTATATAATGTTTGATTTCATATTAAATCGATTTGTTGTTTGATTTCACACAACTTGTTGTTAATAAACTTTTATTTAATGGCCGACACACTTGAATCTTTCACATGTAATCGGATTCTTTGAATTAAAGGAGGTGAGAGATCCATATTCCATGAATATAATTGGACCACAAGATCCATTGACTGTTTGTTGAAATTCTCGATATAGTGGATTGTAAGTGTTTGTTGATTGGACCACCTAGTTAGTGTTGTTATAATCTAACCATGTGCCTAGTAAATGGGTATTGTCAGAATATGTGGAATGAATGATATTTAAGTGTGGCATGATGATTTTGTATGCATGATGAATGTTGTGATTTCTGAATGGTTACCGTATGATTTCTGCATGACAATGATGGTATGATCTTCGTGAGATGATTGACGGCTGTTAGGGTTTTCTGCAATTGGTTGTTTAAATTCGACGTAACTGACATGATGACGAAACCGAATCACGGCGAAACATATTCGACGAAACAAATGTGTTTCGCCGGAACCGGTCTCGACGAAACGCTTGACGAAACAAAAGTGTTTCGCCTGTAACACCTGTGTCATTTCAACCATCAATCAAATGCCAAACCAATGAAATAATGTATTTCATACTTTGGACTTGTATAAATATGTGTATCTTTTGCACATATCAACTCATGTTCGATTTCAAGCTCTAAATCGCTTTCTGGAAGATTATACACGCACTGATGCGTAAATATAACCAGTTTAATGCAACGAACACTCCGGAATAGTGAAATAGGCTTAACATACCTTAAATAACCTTTACATAACTTAGATATAAGTTTTGGAAGGTTTGGTGTGGTGAAATCAAAGTTTAATCGCTTACAGGGACTAAATTTGACAAACTGCGAAAGTATGCCAATTTGAACTGTAACAGACCTTCCGGAACATGACCATAAGTTAAACATACCATAAATATCCTTTACATAGCTTAGAAATAGGCTTTGAGGTGTTCGGTGTGCTAAAATAAACTTTTGTGTCATTTAGGGACTAAAAGTGTCAAAAAGTGCACAAGTTTGCATTTTCGCGCATAACTTACGTTCTGAATACATCTGGACATCCAAAAATTTATGTAAGCATGACTATATTATATTTTAGTGTTCGCCATAAGAAAAATCCATTCGTCGCGTCATTTGGATCGTTTTTCGCGCTTATGCGCATTCCGTCGTAATTAAGCGAACATCGCGTTCGTACGACCAAACGAACCGACATCCAACATGTTTTTAAGCATGTTTTGAGTTCCCTATACTTTAACTTCATTTTAGAGCCTTGAAATGAGGTCAACGGGGCTCAAACGCATCGAAAAAGGGCTTAAACACGTGCAGGGACTAAACCTGTCATTTATGAAACATTCTGGAACAGGGAGGGGTGTCGCGTAGCGCGAGCCCTAAAGACTTACCAGTCGCGCTACGTGACTGCCTTAAACTGACCAGATTCAATGTTTTGTTTGCAAGTTGCAGCTGATTGATTCGTGTCCACTCGTTTCCTATCGTCTAGTCAGCGGATAAGAACAAACTTCCTGGACACCACAACTTTACGACAAGTGTACGGTTCCGATTAAGGCACGTTATTCAAGAAACGATCTTAACGGTTACCCGAAATCTATAAATACCCCACCCCCCTTTACTTCATTTCTCACAAATCTGATCATTTGGGCTCTAAGTTGGAACCTTCGTTTCATACTTGAGCTATTTTGATCTGGGTTAGCATTCGAGGACCCTTCGTAAGTATTCTTTCGTTCTTTTCCTTATTTTACTGCTTTTCGAGTCAGAAAGTCAAACTTTGTTTGACTTTCAGCGTTGACCAGTAATGGTCAATGCGAAGTTCGTTTGAACTTCGCAACGTGATTGTAATCACGTTGGTTATAGTCCCTTGGGACTATGCCCACTGATTACCACGTTGTCTAGGGTCGTAGGGTAGGCGATCTAATAAATCGCCTATACCTTCGAACTCGACCCATTTGGTCGATCATTAGGATCCGACCAAATATATTAGGTGACCATAGTAGGTAGGGAATAACCTTCCGAGGTTATACCCTATGGTCGCTTCGTTTGAGTAGTTGTATGATAGGTAGTTTATATGCCTTAGGTAAATTACCAGAATACCCTTTTCATGTATAATTGGTAGTTAAGCATATGTAACCTAAACCTTTGTCACATAACTGATTATGTAACATGTTTAGGCATATAACACTTGTCATAGGACTAGTTAGACGGTCCGAACGCGTTTCACGCGAACGACGCGTTAAAGTAGCATAAGCTACCTAAACGGGTCGTAATGGGTCGTAGACACTTGGGTTAAGTTTCATTTAGTATGTAGGCTTTGTTAAACCAAATGACACGAGTCTCTACACTCGTTTGGATTACAAACCCTAATGCTACCCGATCTTCCGATTTAGGTCCGGTTTATTAATGTAGCTACCTATACTAGGTGCCGTTTGATATCCGCGATCTCTAGCATTGTTTAGTTGTCATTCCAGAACTACTGAGCAATCTCAGGTGAGTACATAGACCCCTCTTTTACTGTTTTCCAAATTGTTTTGGGGTGGAACACATGTGCCTACTTGTTACTTTCATGCTTTCTTGTTTTAACATCATATACTGCTATGTTCGTTAGTACATTATAGTACATGATTTTATGACATTTCATGCTAGGTGTGCCCAATTGTGTGCATTACTTAGTACATCGTTTTACATGACATTTTGACATAGACATTTGACATAGACATTTCGGCATAGACATTTTAACATGATTGACATTTGATCATGCATTTCCCATAAAACATAACTTTGATTTAAACCAAGTTTTACTTCAATACTTTGTTTTTGTTGCATATGCTCATCCAGTATATGAACACATTATATTACATTTTGAACCGTTGTATCTATGAACCGTTTGTAACTGTGAACCGTTGTACCTGTGAACCGTTTGTATCTGTGAACCGTTGTATCTGTGAACCGTTGTATCTGTGAACCGTTGTACCTGTGAACCGTTTGTATCTGTGAACCATTGTATCTGTGAACCGTTGTATCTGTGAACCGTTGTACCTGTGAACCGTTGTACCTGTGAACCGTTTGTATCTGTGAACCGTTGTATCTGTGAACCGTTTGTATCTGTGAACCGTTTGTATCTATGAACCGTGCGAACCGTATTTTACCATACATAAACACTTCTACAATTGTTAAACATTACTTTGGTGGTTTGGTTTGATTTAGTGATTAAGTAACGATGCGTGTGTAATATGATACAAGCATGGTGGATACGCCGCTGGTACTTCCTATATATAAGTGGTTGTATGGTATTACATATCGTAGCGTTTTTTTTTTTTTTTTTGAATCATTTCAGTTTGAGACATAGAACATTTTATACAAATAACATACTTTTCACAAGACATTGTTTTACAAACAACTTATCTTATACATACCCATTTTACTATGGTTATTCATTTAACCATACATTATTCACTTATTTTATACCTATCATCTGAACTCATTGTTTTTCAAATGATTTACAAAACAAAGCAAATTACAAGGTTCATGACTAAACATTTTCTCAAACATAAGTCATGGAACCTGTTTTCACAAAACCTATGTATCTCACAGGCATTTTTATGCTGACGTACCTATTTTCACATGTGTTTTTCAGGAACTGTTGCATAAGATGATCAAGATACACATAGGCAAACTTGGGCTTTAGTGACAATAAAAGATGCAAGACTAGTTAATTATTTTGTATTTCCTTGTTTGATAAGACATTGTAACACCTTTAATCAATAAAACGAAACTTCAATTGCCATGGATTTGAAACAATTAATTCTGTTACAACACTCCCCGACATTTCCGCCACGTTTCGTATGTTCTACGTGGTCGGGGTGTGACATCGCCGATGGGGTAAATTCACACAGTAACTTGTTTTCATTCTGTTTAGAAGTTAACCGGGTTAGTTAACTGCTGTTAAGTGTAACCATCTTGTGTATGATCTAAAATACGTGCTACGTGCTACTTGCTTATCAACTGTGTGTTGTATGTGAACACAAACTGATTATGTATACGTGCGTACTTTAGGACGTGATTGATTTACTTTGAGCACATACTTAGCATACCGAGCAAACCCAAGGTGAGTTCACACTCTTACCAAGGCATGGGATTCCCGGGGTTGGGAATGGGTTGAATGATTCTTATACTTACATGATTAATGGAATTATTCCTCGGGAGGGGAAGGTTATTAGTAGATACTGCTAGACTAGTGATACATATACTCTCTCTTCGCAAACACGCCGGGATTGGCCGCGATACTAGAACAATCTTTGCAAACATGCCTAGAATGGCCGCGAACTATACTGAACCTTCACAAACATGCCGGGCGGCCGCGATACAAATATACCTAGTCTAGAAAACATGGGAAACCCCCACTAAACTTCGCAAACATGCCTGGAGGGCCGCGATACCATTACATACATTACATGATTACTAAACGAGCTTACAAATTACAATACGAACACTATAACTGAATAACCAACTGTGAACTCGCTCAACTAGTTGTTGACTCTCTGTTACATGCCTTGCAGGACCTTAGGTACTTTTGGAGCTTGCGCGGGAAGCGCGGTCGTTGTGGGCACGGATTGTGGAACTTATGCTGAAACATTAAACATTCGAACTTATTACTTACGTTGGGTTTACATTTTATGCTTCCGCTATACACTTAACATGTTTTGTTTGAACACCTTTCATATCGTTTGGTTTAAATTACATTTATTACTTATTATGTTTGATATGATTGGTGGCTTGATCCTGGTCAGTCACGCCTCCAAGCGGTGATACTCCGCGTGTGGATTTTGGGGGTGTGACAGATTGGTATCAGAGCCATTGGTTATAGAGAACTCGGTTTTAATAAGGGGAAAACGATTTTGTTAAAACCAGACTATAACCAGAACAGTGCTCAACGATCCACAACGACGCCTCGCTCCACAAGTGCAAGACTCAACATTCTAGGTAATAAGGTTTATGTTTATTGCCTACATGCTAGAATTACGTAGAACTTTGCTCGTGGTATGCTTAGATTACATTGATTACTATTCGTTACTGCTTGAAAACGCTTATGTGCTCACTCTCTTCTGTCATCGCATGATTTGCGATCCTCTCTTACTTATGTTATCTTTGCTATGAAGATCATGTCTGGACGTATTAACATGACACAAGCCCAGTTGACGGCTCTCATTAACGAACAAGTTGCTGCGGCAGTTGCAGCCGCACAAGCAGGAGGTATACCCTGCAGTTACAACTCACACTAGGATCCTTAGATCCTACATTCCTAAACCAACTTTTGTGTTTAACCTTACTCTGATTCTTACACAACAGGTCAACCACCTGTTTGCACTTTCAAAACTTTCATGGACTGTCGTCCAACTACTTTCAGCGGCACTGAAGGAGCCGTAGGTCTCCTCCACTGGTTCGAAAAGCTAGAGTCTGTGTTTGAAATGTGTGAATGCCCTGAGGCACGCAGGGTGAAGTATGCTACTGGTACTCTCGAGGGTTTAGCCCTCACATGGTGGAAAGCTCAGGTCCAAATACTAGGGTTGGTTGCTGCTAACGCCACCCCATGGAACAACTTTAAGGAAATGATCAAGGAGGAATACTGCAGTCATGACGACATTCATAAACTGGAGGTCGAGTTCTTCAACCTCAAGATGACGGGGTCAGAGATTGAGGCGTTTACAAAGAGATCAAATGAGCTCGCATTACTGTGTCCTACTATGGTGGACCCCCCAGTTAAGCGTATCGAACTTTATCTCAGTGGTCTAGTGCCAGAGATCCAAAGTCATGTGACTTCAGCAAACCTTGCCACCTACCAGCAGGTTGTACAGTTGGCTCACCGTCTCACGGATCAGGCGGTGGAGCAGAACAAGTTGCCTAAACGCATCAACGCTACTACTACCGCTACTACTTCAGCTACTCTTGCTACTCCCAGTGACAACAAGCGGAAATGGGAGGGGGATTCCAGCAAAGGTTCAACAACTGTTCAGTCTCAAGCTCAGCAACGCAAGACTAATGATTACCAGGGCCCGAGTCAGCAATTTTCTGGTGGTCAGGGGCAGAGTGGATATCGGGGAAATCATCCACTGTGTAACAGGTGCAACAGACACCACAGTGGTCAGTGTCGTAAGGGCCGCTGTCAGAGATGTCTAAAGGTAGGTCATGAAGCTAAAGACTGCAGGAGTTCAAGGCCTGCGAATCAGAACCAGCAACAACAGCTACCAGCTCCACGAAACCAGCCACAACAACAACAGCAAGGAAATATGGGATGCTTTCAGTGCGGGGCTGAAGGCCACTTTAAGCGGGATTGCCCTCAGTTAAACCAGAACCAGAATAACAACAACAATAATCAGGGCAATGGGAACAACAACAATGGGGGAAACAACAACAATGGTGCTAGGGGTCGTGCTTTTGTGATTGGTCAGGCTTGTCACACCTGCTCGTAGCGGAAGCGCGAGGTGTGATCTGATCAGTTGTCATTGCATAACAATATAAGTGAACAATACTAAATGAATAAAAACAAGCTCCAATGCCATTGTCATAATTGTTTCGAAAGAACGCAACATAAGTTAAATGTATTTGTTACAAACCATCAAATGAAAATGCGTTTTCATCGTTCTATACATCAAAATGTAAGTCTTAAAATGTCAAGGCTTTGACCACTATATCACCGCAAAGAGGCGGTATATAACGGGCAAACCCTTCAAATGGTGGCATGGAGTCTTGATACTTGCTTTCCTTGACTGAAATGTCTGTCAGGTCCACTAATTTCCTGAAATACATGTTAAGTTTGAAAACATCAACAAAAGTTGAGCGAGTTCATGCAGTTTAGCTGTATGAGATGTATCTGTAAAATGTGAGTTGTATAAACTGTATCTGTAAAATGTGAGTTGTATAAACTGTATCTGTATGAATGATGTATAAACCGTATCCACAACATGTGAATTGTATAAAATGTATCTGTATGTATGATGTATAAACTGTATCCACAACATGTGAATTGTATAAAATGTATCTGTATGTATGATGTATAAACTGTATCCACAACATGTGAATTGTATAAAATGTATCTGTATGTATGATGTAGTATGTAAAGCGTCAATGAAATCGTTGATAATTAATGTTTCGCGAGGACATTAATATGTGTGACGAATTAGGAAGCAATCCAATCCTAGACGATTTTATGTCGACTCCTATCGACTGGGACACAAACGCACTCTTCTGTATGGGTACACGACCAAGAGTGGGGCTCGCCAAAACCCATTAGATCTAGTCCTTTGTTCCTTGGTCCAAACTGGATTAATGGTGCTTATAGTATGGCCCTAATTCGCACATGATCTAAGGTGTTTCATTACCTAACTTTAACATACTTTGAACATGTATCTTCCCCGATAGTTGTAAAGTTGTAAAACATTTAAATGAATAGGGGAACATGAACTCACAGAATTGCGTCCGTGAATAGTAACTAACTGTGATCTGACATACGGTCGTCTTGAACAATGTTGCGACCTACAAATGTCCTTATATTTGTTAGACCCTTCGGTCTTTGTAAATGACCTGAGTATAAGTCTTGTGTCTTGAATATGTGTAAGACTTGTATGTCTTTACTGTTCGTTAACTGTGTATTCGATGAATGAGTTGTTCAAATGTTATATATATATTTTTCAACAAATATATATATATAAACGTTATCTTGTATCTTGTGAGTTGTATAGTCGGATCTAGTCCGCTGAATCTCGTGTCTTATATGTATCAATTGTATAGTTGTGTTTCCAATAATTGTATCATTGGGCCAAGCCCATGTTTTCAAGTTATTGGGCTCAAATAGTGTTGGGCCTCAAATAGTGTTGGGCCTCAAATAGTGTTGGGCCTCAAATAGTGTTGGGCCTCAAATAGTGTTGGGCCTTGGCCCATATGTTTGGTGTTTTGGTCTTAGCCCATGAATTTATGTTAAGCCCACAATGAAGTTAAGCCCATTAAGAAAACTAAGCCCATTAAGTGTAAGTAGCCCATTAAGTGTAAGTAGCCCATTAAGTGTAAGTAGCCCATTAAGTATAATAAGCCCATTTGTTTATAAAAATAGCCCACTAGTGTATGTAAGCATTTCATTTTTATAAAAACTCTTTTTATAAAAATGTACTAAGTATAGATGTTAGTAAATAAAAACATACTAGTTTTTATAAGTTTCTAAACATCCGAAATTTGTTATCGATGACATATTTATATTTCGTGTCGAAAGATCGTCTAAACGTCGTAGTAACTCCCCGGATTGGTGACTCGTTTAAGGATTCGTCCGTTGTCCATTTTGACCATAATTGGTGTCCGATTATTAGAATCGTCCGTAACTCGTTTTAAGGCGTTATTATGTGAAGTCTCGTAGGACTTTTGTTATAACGTGTTTTGAGTTTAAAATGTGACATGAGATTCAAGTTCCTACAATGATATATATAACTAATATACCAAGTAATATATCACACAAAAATTGTTAAAGTAACCAAATATATATTTTCTAAATAAAAAAAATATATATATTTTTCTTGTCTTTTATTTTATAAACCTTTCTTTAATAACCCTTTTAAATCTTGTAGAGATTTACCCAAAAATGTTGTTATTTTATAAAATAAAGTTTTTATAAAAATTTGCCATATAACCTTTGTATTTTCATTTTAACCATGTTTCATTAAACACATCATTTTCTTTACTAAATCAACAACAATTTATTCAACATCTTACTAAACATTTTGAGACTTTATAACATGAAATCATCAAGATGATATCCAAATCATGTAGGGTTTTAAACATGATTCTTTCATATGTTAACTAGTTCAAAAACCAAGTTTAATTCTAGTTTTAACCACTTTCATAAAAACCTCTTAGTTGTATGTTACAATTTATAATCTTGTGAAAGTATTATTTTTACATAACAACCCCACATACTTTCACAAGATTAATAGTTATGATCATCCATATAACCCTTTATGTTAAAAACCATTTAACATAACATGTATGATTATTGGATCATATTTTTTTAAAACACCTACTAACAATTTATTTGTATTCTAATCATCATAACAACATCAAATATGCATATCACAAGTCTAAGATCACAAGATAAACAAACATAATTATATCATGATTTTTATCTTTGCTTCATTGTATTTTTCTTGTTCATTATGTATGATTATATATGGTTATTATTAATTATAATAACAATCATAAACATAATATGTATAAAAAAATAGAAGCTTACTTCTAGCACTAGGCTAGGGATGATCTTTAGAGATTATTAAGAACAAGGAAGATGATGATCTTGATGTTAGAACACTTTGGTATGGATGAAAAACCCTTCCTTTTGCTTCCAAAGGCCTTAGTTCACCCTATGTTCCAAAGAAATCCATCTTGGTTATGAAGAAGATGATAAAAAAAATGGGTTTATGGAGGTGTTCTTGATGGAAGATGAAGATGGTTAGAGAGTTTTCTTATGTGTGTGTAAGAGATGGTGTAAAATGTGTAGTAACTTAGTGAAGAAGTATGGTAATAAGTCTTCATTCTAATCCACTAGTAATTAATCAAAATATCTTAGATATTTTAGCAAGTAAATAAGGGATGTGGGACCCCTTATTTACGGTCACAACATGGGGGGGGGGGGTCTTGCATGGTGAAAAATGTTAGTAAATTTTTAAGACTTAAAATGAATTAGAAAGATATAAGTGTTAAGGTGTTTAGGGTTTACAATTTTCCGAGATGTTTCACGACTCGAAATGACCATAAACTAGTTTTACAAGACCAAAAGTAATGAGCACTAGTTCGCTACAAGTACCAAAATGTAGTTCGGATAATGGTTTAGTGCTCGTTTCACTAATAAATAGTCGAAACGTTCTCTTATGGAAGTTGTAGGTCAAATTTCCGTTATGCGTGAAATTGATATTCCATAAGTATGTTTATATGAAATTGGTGCCTAAACATCAATTTTTGTATCTTGTATTAAAAATACAATTGCTGAATTTTGCGGAAAATGAATGAAATGGTCATTTTTAGCGTATTTCGGACAGTTTTTAGTGCTACCGGGCATTGGTAGAATATTAACCAAACCCTTGTATTCCCACATAGGGTTTAATATATAATTGATGTTAGACTCTCATCCGAGTCTTTAAGATGCCATTTTTGATGTTTTTCTGCGGATCCGGAGTTTTCGTCAGCACTCTAGTTCACTAGGCACTACTCTAGTTGTTTCGATGAATTGTTTGCACTATTTCAAATGTACCTAATAAAAATGAATCATGTGTAATAACCAATGAATATTCCTTGAGTTTCTAAGATGTATACCATGTAATCATGCAGTCAGAATATTCAAAACACATGCTTGAATAATGTAAATCACTGTTTTAAATGGAAGTAAATTACCAGAAAGTGGCGGTTGTCACATTCTCCCCCTGTTATTGAGAATTTCGTCCCGAAATTCAAGATGAGTCATCCTTTGCAGGATTGTTCTCAAACAGGTGAGGATATCTGACTTTGATTTGATCTTCACGTTCCCAAATATATTCGGGTCCGTGTCGAGAGTTCCAACGAATTTTTACAAATATGTTACGACTCCTTCGTATTTACTGGACCTTCCGGTCCATGACCTTAACAGGTGCTTTATGAATTGGAGTTTGTCATCAATGTGAACTTCATCCGTCGGGATGATAACCGTTTCTTGTGTTGGACTCTTCTTAAGATTTGACACATGAAATGTGTCGTGTACACTACTTAGTTCGTCTGGTAACTTCAAGTTGTAGGCAACAGTGCCAATCTTTTCTAAGATTTCAAATGGTCCAATGTAACGTGGGTTAAGCTTTTTACGTTTACCGAACCTCGCTACGCCTTTCCAAGGCGAGACTTTCAACAAGACTTTGTCTCCAACCTCGAAAGATAGTGGTTTTCGTCTTTTATCTGCGTAGCACTTTTGTCGATCGCGAGCCGTTTTGATACGGTCTCGAGTCTGAAAAATTTTATCCGTAGTCTCTTGGACTAGTTTCGGACCAATCAATTAACTATCGCCTGTTTACGCCCAACATAGCGGAGAGCGACACTTTCGACCATAAAGAGCTTCAAACGGTGCAGCTTGTATACTAGTATGGTAGCTGTTAATGTAGGAAAACTCAACTAAAGGTGGATGAGTATCCCAATTACCGCCTAAATCCATAACACATGCGCGAAACATATATTCGAGTGTTTGGATTGTCCGTTCGCTCTGGCCGTCAGTTTATGGATGAAAGGCCGTACTTGGATTCAAATGAGATCCAAAGGCCTGTTGAAATGATTTCCAAATTCTAGAAATAAAACGACCGTCTCGGTCTGAAATGATTGAAATAGGCACTCCATGACGAGCCACTATTTCTTTGAGATAGAGTTCCGCTAGTTTCTCAGTATTATCCTTCTACCAAATCGGTAAGAAGTGCGTGGACTTTGTTAGTCTATCGATGATTACACATATTGTGACAACCCGCACTAAACCAGGTATCCGTACAACTTAATTACTGATTAATTACTGCTTGATTACTGTGCAACATTGAACTAGCTGATGAATTGCTACTATTATACTGATACATGAACATAACTGCATCGTACTTTACTTGCTGTCACACTATATTTTGCTTATTGCACCTTCGTGACAAACTTGATGCACTAAACGCACAGTAGCACAATACACGGATACACGGTGGACATGCTGATATAACCAGCATCAGGCAGACACTGCCTCTAAGGCCTGTAAGAGCCTGAGAAAGTTACTACACTAGTGGAGAGTGTAGGAATACAAGTATTGTAGAACCGCGTCTCTAGGGATAAGTTACAGTGAACGGATGTGCCTAAAACGTACTTTAAGTACAAAACACAGCACTTTAATAATTTAACCAGCTTCTAGCTAACTAGTAAAGTGCTAAAATATGGGAAAAATATCACTAGACACTTTCTAAAGTGCTGGAAATTAAACTGTGTCACTAAAAGTATCAAAAACGACACTTTAAAGCTTTTGTAACACTTTAACGGATTACTATCCAACCGAACAACCGGACTTTACCCGGAACACGAAAATATTTATATTTTCACTATTATTATTTTTTTTTCTAAGCCAGTTAGGGTCCCTGATTACCCTAACACCCGTCATAATACGCAACATACAACTAACAAGGTTAGACACTTAACCTAACCTAATTAACCTAAACTAAACCACTAACCAATCAAGCTTGGATCGAACTAGCCCCTAACCGGCCCCTCAAACCAAAGGGAACATCCTAGTACATGATCTAATATTTAATTAGTGTATGTTGGATATCTTGGGTACATAAAACCCACTAGATAATGCACCATAATTTTCTATATAAACATTACATAAACACATGAGATTATCACTTAACTATCACCAATTTACTCTCTCTTCTCTTGCTCTTCCCACTCACGGCCGAACAACATACCCACCACCATCACATTTTTAAATTTCAATTCTTGCATTCCAAGATCATACAAGCCTCACAAGTTGCGTATAAGGAGCTTTGGTGCAAGTGGAACGCGAAGGACCTCGTTTGTTAGCTTTTATCCACCCGTTTTTCGTCACGATTCTTCCCTAGCCCCGAGCTAGAGGTATATCACTTAAAACTTGTTTTTACACATATCTAAAGTGGATAAAAGGATTTTTGTCGGTTGAATCTCGTTATGTTAAAAGATGATGCATTAAAGTCTAGTAAAACTATAAAAATGGAGGTTAATAGCACATGTCTTGTGTAAAATTCGTAGGACTTGAAATTTGTGTTTATCTAGACCCGATCTATAATGTGGTAGCTCGAATCTTCGTTTAACCCGACTTTGTTAAATCACGTATCACCACATAAGCTTGTTTTTGAAAGATACAAGGGTTAAAAGTAAAACACTACCACATTTTAGAGACATGAACTTGTAAGGAAATACTTTACTTGTGTAAAAGTGTTTTAACCGGTAAAAGGGTGTTTAAAACTAGCGGATCTACGTATCCGCAAGTGGTATCTTCAAAGGACCACACATTTAAGAACCATGTATTTTAAAGGAACGGATCTTACAATGCTAAGAACGATATTTAGAACACACAAGTGTGTAAACACTTGTGTGGCGTATATTTCGACAAAAATAACTATTTTTGGGAAAAATAACTAGAAGTTGTAAAAGACGGATTCTCTAAAAAAACGAGGTTTTTACAAGATTGGAAGTACTTTATATAAAGATCTACATATATAAATGGGATTTATAATATAGATTCGGAAAAACTACAAGTTCATGCGAATATGCAAATTTACATATTTATTGACTAGTTTGATGTGTCGGAAATTGTTTGACGGAATAAAGAAGTTGATTGATTTGATTATTAAAAGAAAATGATACGCTTGAAAGCGTGGCCACCTCCAGTTACAGAGGAAACTCTGGCGAAATTTTCCCAAAAACCTAACACTTAAACTTGTTCACATTACAAGTGTTAGAATCATTTTTGACATGATTTCAAAACATAAATTTCGCCACGACTTAAATTACTAAATATTCGGAGGTGGGATTTTCACAAAATGTTAACGTGATAAATATATATTTTCACACACTGTTTATGATTATTTTGTGAAACGCATAAATATTATTTTTAGAGTAAAAATAATGTTTACAAACGTTAACGACTCCAAAAGTAATACAAACGCTTTCGCCATAAATATATAAGTTACACCGGTAATTATATTACCACTGGCACGTTAAAGCGTAACTTACACAATTACGGAAATATTTATGAACGCGTACTTTAACAACGTATTTTTGATAAATACATATATTTTGGAGTTGAATATATATGAAGGTTAAGTGAGACTTAATGATGGAAAATATTACGCACATGTATTAAATCCCCCATCCTTGGGAAGGAAAATAACTATCAAGCACATACAAAATGTAACACGAAATAGTTGTCTAACTATTTCCCGCCAACATAAACTGTAAAGCTAAAGCACGGCCGTCCGTCTAATAGATTTAGCACTTGTAGGTCATTGCACAGCTTACAGTACCAGGAGACGCTTGATAGAGTTTACGCATCCACTGTGAGTTCATGTCCCCCTTTTCTCTAACTGTTTTCAGTTTACTTAACTGCGGGGGTGAAATACATGTTACTATGATTTACGAGTACTTTACAACGGTATGTTTAACGTAAGGAGGTGTTATACGATCATGTGAGTGGATAGGAACAACATGGGGCCATTAGTCCTCATGGAGGGACCGAGGGACAGGAGCGGTAGATCTATCTGGGTGTAGCGAGCCCAGCCCCCGGACAAACTAGAAACGTACCGTGGGGTGACTTTGTCCACATACTTTGCCGTGGCGAAATCTGCTAGGTTTGAGTCTCCCTATTTGCACTTCACATATGTCAGTGGCCTTGCAAACCATTGGTGATCACAAGTCCTCTTACAACTGCTACATACCACAACTATTTTTATAATCATAAGTGTTTTACATACTCACTTACACATGAACTCGCTCAACATTATTGTTGATTTTTCAACTCACATGTATTTCAGGAAATTAACGGATTCTGGCACGGTATGAACGTTTTCCGCTGCAACCTTTCATGAAGTCATCTGGGTTTAGGGTTGTGCCTCTTTCCTGGACAAGGCATAATCCCTAAATCACGTTTATGTTTTATTTTAAGTTGTAATGTTATTGAACAAGGTTATGGATACTAGAGTATGTCCGCGTTAAACAATGGTAATGTATGTTGATTTCTAAACTCAATGATGACTTGCATGGTTTTTAAATTCATATAGCTTTGTTATGATTTAGCTATGGTATTAAGAAGTCACACCAAAATTTACCACGCTTCCGCAAAGCCAGGGTGTGACAGCTTGGTATCAGAGCGCTGATCATAGCGAACTAGGATTCATTCTTGAGTCTAGACTATGATCACTAGGGCTCTCACGAAAACATTTTTACTGCATACCACTTAAGTCCAGAATCCAAAACTTTTTACAAACAAATGTTGAGCACATTTTATTCATTATTTTAGGCCCAGTCGGGAGGCTGAGGCTTGGTCTAGTGGGACTAGGAGTGTTGGTCTAGTGGGACTAGGAGTGTTGACTAGTGGGACTAGGAGTGTTGGTCTAGTGGGACTAGAAGTGTTGATCTAGTGGGACTAGAAGTATTGACTAGTGGGACTAGAAGTGTTGTCTAGTGGGACTAGAAGTGTTGACTAGTGGGACTAGAAGTGTTGACTAGTGGGACTAGGAGTGTTGGCTAGTGGGACTAGAAGTGTTGACTAGTGGGACTAGGAATGTTGGCTAGTGGGACTAGGAGGATAATTTGAATGCTTACTTGGTGATTTATGTGATTATCTGATTATGTGATTGACAGTTTGTGCATACTTATGTTTGTGTTACAGGTACATGGACTCGTCAGATTCAGGTGGTTCAGGCACCACCGGACCCAGACCCATAGTGTCGGATGATTTAGAGTCCTCGGAGCACGAGGTGTACACGTCAGACTTTACCAGTACAGACGATGACGACTTCCAGCCATTCGCCCTACCTGATGGCGACGATGAGCTCCCTGTTGATATTCCGGCCGGGGATTTGCCACTAGCGGTGATCCCTGCTCCCATACCCCTCGCTTCTTACCCTGTTCAGGAGTTACCATTCGACGGCGACGAGGACGACGTCGACTTGTTTGAGGCGGAGCCTTTGGAGGACGTTCAGGGCGAGGCCCTACCTGCTGTTGCCCCATTACTGATTGCAGATGCTCTGGCTGCGGAGGCACCTGCACATTCCCCAGCCCAGGACTCCTCTGAGTCTGTGGCTTCTGCACCGACACATACTCTTAGTGTGCAGCACTATTCCCATGGGTCTGATTCGGACCAGGCTCTTTCTGTTGCTCCCGTACCTGGACTTGTTTATGATCCTGACGACGAGGGGGATTCAGACCCTATGTTTCCCCCAGGCTATGATCCTGACCGCGATTTGGAGTTTGTCCCTATGGACGAGATGATGGAGGATCCTGCTGATCCTATTGATCCTTTTGATCCGATCGATCCTGACTTTGACTTTGATATGGCGTTTGATGACTTGGAGCCTGCCATTGCCCCTGAGCAGGCAGCTGCTCTTGACCCGTTACCAGAGCATGACCCTATGCATGCTGATGTACCTCTTGAGCCTATTGCTGTTGATCACCACCTAGGTATTCCTTTGATTGCAGACGATCATGTCCCTATTGATCCCATTGATCCTCTACCCCTTGTTGCTGTACCTGTTGACCCACCATTTGAGCACTTGGCACCCGTTGACCCTGTTGTAGCCCCTTTACTTGATCTCGTTCCCATAGAGCCCGGACATGCACCGTTCGCGGCACATATGGATCCACCGGACGAGCCGGCACAGCACGGGTGGATCCCGGCTGATGAGGACGTCCCACCACTACCCCCACAGATTCCAGACGCTAGACACGCTGACTTTTCGTTTCAGGTTCCCACGTACATACCTCCAGCGGGGCCTGGAGAGGGCTCTTCAGCCCACCCATCAGGGCATGTACCGATGCCCATGCCTTTCTTACCACAGATGCCTTTTGTTCCACCTATTACTGCTCCTTTTGGTGTAGCACCCTTTGACCCCACACGCGAGCCACTGCTTTGGGCTCCGTTTTCCCCTATGCCACCCACTGACCCATACCACAGGTTCCATGTGGGCCACACCATTGAGGATGTACTGATGTCTTTTGTTTACCAGCATGAGTCGCACGAGCAGCGACTACAGGAGCTCGAGAGAGCTCGGCCATGTCAGTGCCATGGTCAGGCACCCTCTCCGTTACAGCCGTTTCGATCATTACCCCCTGACTATGCTGCTCGTCTTACTACTTTGGAGCAGCAGATTGCCTCCGTTATTCGCACGCAGCAGGCGATGGAGGCAGATTGGCTAGAGATGCGCCGTTTGTTTTATACCCGTTTTCCTCCTCCACCACCATCTACTTAGAGCTCATCGGTGCCACATGGGTAGGCGAGGTGAGAAGTCGGCGATTGCTTTTACTTGCACAACATTTTGGGGAGACTACGTTATGATTTGACTTTTGTTACGTACTTGATGTTGTATTGATACTGATGTAGCTTTTGACAGGGGTGATGTAGCCCCAGTGATTGATGATTGTATGTATACACTTACGATGTGGTCTCATTTATATGGCAATCGCAGTTTTCTCACCATATTTTGATTCGCTTGATTACTCGTTTATATTTTATGACATAGGATGTTGTGTGATTGATATTTGTGATATGTGATAACATGAGATGTTATGTGGTTATACTATTATTATTACTATATACGTACTCTGTACTATGTCCTGACCAACGTGAACACATCTTTTAGAAGATGCCGCCAAAACGCCCAACACCAATGCCGACTAATGAGGCAGAGTTACAACAAGTCATTGCAGCTGCCATAGCGCAGTACGCAGCTTCTCAGCCAGGAGGAAGCGGAAGTGTTAACCAAGGCAATAACAATCCACCTCACGGTAATACCACGCCATTCGAACCTACCATGAACTAGTTGGAGATTTTAGCAATGATGCTAATGCCAATCACATGTTTTAACATACGTGCAGGATGCACCTATAAGCAGTTTTTTAGACTGCAAACCGGTCAACTTCAATGGCACAGGAGGTGCAGTTGCCTTCGTCCGCTGGGCTGAGAAAACCGATTCTGTCTTACGCATGAGCAAATGTGCTGAGGATCAACAAGTCACATACATTTCAGGGCTATTTCTCGACGGAGCCCTATCTTGGTGGAACTTACAAGTCCAAACCTTAGGCGAAGCTGCCGCCTACGCCCTGACTTGGGCCGAATTGAAAGAACTGATGCGCCGAAAGTACTGTTCACGCGCAGAAATTCAAAGGTTGGAGACTGAATTTTGGCACTTAAGGATGGATGGGCCAAAGATTGCGGAATACGTCCAGAGGTTTCACGACTTATCTCAAGTGGTTCCTTACATGGTTACGCCGGAATACAAGCGTATTGAGCGCTTCATTTGGGGTTTGGCTCCCCAAATCATTAGCATGGTAACCTCCTCCAAACCAGCAACTATCACAGAAGCCATTGATTTGAGCGTGGCTCTCACAGAAGAGGCGATTCGTTTAAACAAGTTTGATGAAGTCAAGGCAAGGAAAACAGAGACTCACGTGGAGTCCTCAGGGGATAACAAAAGGAAGTTTTCAAACTTCAAGCAAGGTGTCAGTACGGCAGTGAAGAAAGGAAAATCAGCTGGCAGTACCAAGAAAGGAAAAGGGTACCAGGGCACCCAGCCCAAATGCAACAACTGCCAACGCCACCATGCTGGCCCTTGTAACGTAATATTTTGTGAATCTTGTGGAAAACCGGGCCACTCAAAGGAATCATGTTGGGCTAGTTTGGGCCGGGGAGGCCAGGGAGGATTTATGAACAGGAATAACAACCGGGGTGGTTTTGGAGGTCGCCAACAGGGAAATAATCGAAACAACAATGCCAACCAAGCTGGAAATGCTAACCAGAACAACCCGCCAGTTATGGATGGTGCGGGAAGTGGTAAGAGGCTTGGATGCTTCAACTGCGGTGATGTTGGGCATTTTAAGAAAGATTGCCCAGAGCTAAACCAAGCCCGTGGAAGGGTGTTCCAGATAGGTGCACGGGAAGCGCGCCAGGATCCCAACGTTGTCACCGGTACGTTCCCTGTAAATCAACGCTATGCATCTGTTTTATTTGATACTGGTGCCGACTATAGCTTCGTATCGTTAGAATTTAAGGATATGCTTGGTTTAGCCACAAATAAGTTAGATATTCCATATTCGATTGAATTGGCCAATGGGAAATTAGTTGAAGCAAATGAAGTTATCAGAGGCTGCGTGATTGAGTTAGGAGAACATGAGTTTTCTTTGGATCTACTACCAGTCCAATTGGGAAGTTTCGACGTGGTAGTAGGAATGGATTGGTTATCGGGCAACAAAGCCGAGATAGTTTGCCACGAAAAAGTGATTCGTATTCCAATCGATGATGGTGAGACCATTGTGGTACATGGAGAAAAGCGTGAGACGCCATTGAGGATGATCAGCTGTTTGAAAGCAAGGAAGTGTTTGCAGAAGGGATGTGTTGCCTTCCTGGCACACATTGTGGATAAGAAGGCTGCTGAGCCAAGAACCGAAGACATCCCTGTCGTGAGGGAGTACCCAGAAGTCTTTCCAGAAGACTTACCCGGACTGCCACCTCAGAGACAAGTCGAGTTTCACATCGACCTAGTCCCAGGCGCCGCGCCTGTGGCTAAGGCACCTTACAGACTTGCTCCATCTGAGATGCAGGAACTGTCGACACAACTTCAAGAGTTGTTAGACAAGGGTTTTATTCGACCAAGCTTCTCGCCTTGGGGAGCTCCAGTCCTGTTTGTTAAGAAGAAGGACGGTAGTTTTCGGATGTGCATTGATTACAGAGAGTTGAACAAGCTGACGATCAAGAATAGATACCCTCTGCCAAGAATTGATGATCTGTTCGACCAACTTCAAGGCTCAAGTTGTTACTCTAAGATCGATCTTCGATCTGGATACCATCAGCTGAGGATTCAAGAAGAAAGTATCCCGAAGACGGCTTTCAGAACTCGATACGGGCACTATGAGTTCCTGGTTATGCCGTTTGGTTTGACAAACGCACCTGCAGTTTTCATGGATTTGATGAATAGAGTTTGCAAACCATACCTCGACAAGTTCGTGATTGTATTCATTGACGACATCTTGATTTATTCAAGAACAAAGGCCGAACACGAACAGCACTTAAGAGCCATTCTGGAGCTGCTAAAGAAAGAACAGCTGTACGCCAAACTTTCTAAGTGTGAATTCTGGTTACGCGAAGTCCAATTTCTTGGACATGTGGTTAATGGGGATGGAATTCATGTTGATCCCACAAAGATCGAGGCAATCAAGAACTGGGAAGCACCTACGACGCCGACCGAGATTCGATAATTCTTGGGTTTGGCTGGCTACTATAGAAGATTCATAGAGGGCTTTTCAAAGATCGCTCAACCCCTTACCGCGCTCACACAGAAGGATAGGACGTTTGATTGGGGAATCAAACAGGAAGAAGCGTTTCAGTTATTGAAGAACAAACTTTGTGATGCGCCAATCTTAGCACTACCAGAAGGTACGGATGATTTTGTGGTATACTGCGACGCATCGCGTCAGGGATTGGGTTGCGTGTTGATGCAACGCCAGAAAGTTAT
This sequence comes from Helianthus tuberosus, assembly GCA_030545235.1. Taxonomy (NCBI): domain Eukaryota; kingdom Viridiplantae; phylum Streptophyta; class Magnoliopsida; order Asterales; family Asteraceae; genus Helianthus; species Helianthus tuberosus. The sequence goes on along the minus strand of CM060360.1, from coordinate 98,591,149 downwards.
TGCTTACGCATCTCGCCAATTGAAAGTGCACGAAAAGAACTATACCACACACGATTTAGAACTTGGCGCCGTGGTATTTGCCTTAAAGATCTGGAGACACTACCTGTATGGTACGAAGTGCACAATCTTCACAGATCACAAGAGCTTGCAACACATATTCAACCAGAAAGAGCTGAATATGAGGCAAAGACGCTGGGTTGAATTACTAAACGATTACGACTGCGAGATCAAGTATCATCCAGGGAAGGCGAATGTGGTCGCCGATGCCCTAAGTCGTAAAGAAAGAATCAAGCCCATAAGGGTTAGGGCTTTAGAAATGATCATACGAACCGATCTTCCCTCGCGTATTCGCGCTGCACAAAAAGAAGCCCTTAAGGAAGAAAATCGTGAGGAAGAATATCTCCGTGGGATGGAGAAGTTACTGGTACCAAACAATGAAGGAACGTTATGTTTCGAGAAAAGGATTTGGGTTCCTTTGTTTGGAGATTTAAGGAATGTTATTTTCGACGAAGCGCACAAGTCACGGTACTCTATTCATCCGGGGGCGGATAAGATGTACCACGATCTCAAAGATTACTATTGGTGGCCTAGAATGAAAGGCGATGTTGCTGTCTACGTGTGCGAATGTTTAACGTGCGCTAAAGTTAAAGCTGAATACCAGAGGCCTTCGGGACTTCTGCAACAACCGGAGATTCCCAAATGGAAGTGGGAACAAATCTCCATGGATTTTGTTACAAAGCTGCCAAGAACGCCAAAAGGCCATGACACTATCTGGGTGATAGTGGATCGATTAACAAAAACGGCACACTTCTTACCTATCAGAGAAAAGGATAACACGAGCAAATTGGCTGAAATATACATGAGAGAAATCGTCGCACGTCATGGAGTGCCTCTCTCAATCATTTCTGATAGAGACGGAAGGTTTGTGTCAAGAATATGGCAATCCTTCCAAGAAGCTTTTGGCTCTCAATTGAATCTGAGCACTGCGTTTCATCCGCAAACTGATGGCCAGAGCGAGCGAACGATACAAACCTTGGAAGACATGCTGAGAGCATGTGTTATGGATTTGGGCGGTAGCTGGGATAAACACTTACCTTTGGTCGAATTTTCTTACAACAACAGCTACCACACCAGTATTGGTGTCGCGCCTTTTGAAGCCCTATACGGACGCAAGTGTCGATCACCACTATGTTGGGCTGACGCAGGTGATAGACAGCTTGCCGGTCCCGAAATCGTCCAAGAGACGACGGACAAAATTGCACAGATTCTTAAAAACATCGAAGCCGCTCGCCACAGACAAAAGGCCTATGCGGATCCAAACAGAAAACATGTGGATTTCCAAGTTGGAGAGATGGTGTTATTGAAGGTATCACCCTGGAAAGGGGTAGCACGCTTTGGGAAGCGTGGAAAGTTAAATCCACGCTACATTGGTCCTTTCAGAATTCTAGAGAGAATCGGGACAGTAGCATACAAGTTGGATCTACCTGCCGAACTTAACGGTGTTCACGATACATTTCATGTATCCAATTTAAAGAAAAGTCCAACTCAAGTTGACGTTGCCATTCCTATTGACGAAATTCATGTTGACGACACGTTCCACTTCGTAGAAGAACCCGTCGAGGTCACAGATTGGAAAGTTAACAGGACCCGCCGGAGCAGTGTCAAACTCGTCAAGGTTCGCTGGAATGCCAGACATGGTCCTGAATACACCTGGGAGCGTGAGGACCGAATGAAAGAAAAGTACCCCCACTTATTTCCCAAGAACCCTGCATCTACAAGCAGAACTTAAAATTTCGGGACGAAATTTATTTAACGGGGGGAGTATGTGACAACCCGCACTAAACCAGGTATCCGTACAACTTAATTACTGATTAATTACTGCTTGATTACTGTGCAACATTGAACTAGCTGATGAATTGCTACTATTATACTGATACATGAACATAACTGCATCGTACTTTACTTGCTGTCACACTATATTTTGCTTATTGCACCTTCGTGACAAACTTGATGCACTAAACGCACAGTAGCACAATACACGGATACACGGTGGACATGCTGATATAACCAGCATCAGGCAGACACTGCCTCTAAGGCCTGTAAGAGCCTGAGAAAGTTACTACACTAGTGGAGAGTGTAGGAATACAAGTATTGTAGAACCGCGTCTCTAGGGATAAGTTACAGTGAACGGATGTGCCTAAAACGTACTTTAAGTACAAAACACAGCACTTTAATAATTTAACCAGCTTCTAGCTAACTAGTAAAGTGCTAAAATATGGGAAAAATATCACTAGACACTTTCTAAAGTGCTGGAAATTAAACTGTGTCACTAAAAGTATCAAAAACGACACTTTAAAGCTTTTGTAACACTTTAACGGATTACTATCCAACCGAACAACCGGACTTTACCCGGAACACGAAAATATTTATATTTTCACTATTATTATTTTTTTTTCTAAGCCAGTTAGGGTCCCTGATTACCCTAACACCCGTCATAATACGCAACATACAACTAACAAGGTTAGACACTTAACCTAACCTAATTAACCTAAACTAAACCACTAACCAATCAAGCTTGGATCGAACTAGCCCCTAACCGGCCCCTCAAACCAAAGGGAACATCCTAGTACATGATCTAATATTTAATTAGTGTATGTTGGATATCTTGGGTACATAAAACCCACTAGATAATGCACCATAATTTTCTATATAAACATTACATAAACACATGAGATTATCACTTAACTATCACCAATTTACTCTCTCTTCTCTTGCTCTTCCCACTCACGGCCGAACAACATACCCACCACCATCACATTTTTAAATTTCAATTCTTGCATTCCAAGATCATACAAGCCTCACAAGTTGCGTATAAGGAGCTTTGGTGCAAGTGGAACGCGAAGGACCTCGTTTGTTAGCTTTTATCCACCCGTTTTTCGTCACGATTCTTCCCTAGCCCCGAGCTAGAGGTATATCACTTAAAACTTGTTTTTACACATATCTAAAGTGGATAAAAGGATTTTTGTCGGTTGAATCTCGTTATGTTAAAAGATGATGCATTAAAGTCTAGTAAAACTATAAAAATGGAGGTTAATAGCACATGTCTTGTGTAAAATTCGTAGGACTTGAAATTTGTGTTTATCTAGACCCGATCTATAATGTGGTAGCTCGAATCTTCGTTTAACCCGACTTTGTTAAATCACGTATCACCACATAAGCTTGTTTTTGAAAGATACAAGGGTTAAAAGTAAAACACTACCACATTTTAGAGACATGAACTTGTAAGGAAATACTTTACTTGTGTAAAAGTGTTTTAACCGGTAAAAGGGTGTTTAAAACTAGCGGATCTACGTATCCGCAAGTGGTATCTTCAAAGGACCACACATTTAAGAACCATGTATTTTAAAGGAACGGATCTTACAATGCTAAGAACGATATTTAGAACACACAAGTGTGTAAACACTTGTGTGGCGTATATTTCGACAAAAATAACTATTTTTGGGAAAAATAACTAGAAGTTGTAAAAGACGGATTCTCTAAAAAAACGAGGTTTTTACAAGATTGGAAGTACTTTATATAAAGATCTACATATATAAATGGGATTTATAATATAGATTCGGAAAAACTACAAGTTTATGCGAATATGCAAATTTACATATTTATTGACTAGTTTGATGTGTCGGAAATTGTTTGACGGAATAAAGAAGTTGATTGATTTGATTATTAAAAGAAAATGATACGCTTGAAAGCGTGGCCACCTCCAGTTACAGAGGAAACTCTGGCGAAATTTTCCCAAAAACCTAACACTTAAACTTGTTCACATTACAAGTGTTAGAATCATTTTTGACATGATTTCAAAACATAAATTTCGCCACGACTTAAATTACTAAATATTCGGAGGTGGGATTTTCACAAAATGTTAACGTGATAAATATATATTTTCACACACTGTTTATGATTATTTTGTGAAACGCATAAATATTATTTTTAGAGTAAAAATAATGTTTACAAACGTTAACGACTCCAAAAGTAATACAAACGCTTTCGCCATAAATATATAAGTTACACCGGTAATTATATTACCACTGGCACGTTAAAGCGTAACTTACACAATTACGGAAATATTTATGAACGCGTACTTTAACAACGTATTTTTGATAAATACATATATTTTGGAGTTGAATATATATGAAGGTTAAGTGAGACTTAATGATGGAAAATATTACGCACATGTATTAAATCCCCCATCCTTGGGAAGGAAAATAACTATCAAGCACATACAAAATGTAACACGAAATAGTTGTCTAACTATTTCCCGCCAACATAAACTGTAAAGCTAAAGCACGGCCGTCCGTCTAATAGATTTAGCACTTGTAGGTCATTGCACAGCTTACAGTACCAGGAGACGCTTGATAGAGTTTACGCATCCACTGTGAGTTCATGTCCCCCTTTTCTCTAACTGTTTTCAGTTTACTTAACTGCGGGGGTGAAATACATGTTACTATGATTTACGAGTACTTTACAACGGTATGTTTAACGTAAGGAGGTGTTATACGATCATGTGAGTGGATAGGAACAACATGGGGCCATTAGTCCTCATGGAGGGACCGAGGGACAGGAGCGGTAGATCTATCTGGGTGTAGCGAGCCCAGCCCCCGGACAAACTAGAAACGTACCGTGGGGTGACTTTGTCCACATACTTTGCCGTGGCGAAATCTGCTAGGTTTGAGTCTCCCTATTTGCACTTCACATATGTCAGTGGCCTTGCAAACCATTGGTGATCACAAGTCCTCTTACAACTGCTACATACCACAACTATTTTTATAATCATAAGTGTTTTACATACTCACTTACACATGAACTCGCTCAACATTATTGTTGATTTTTCAACTCACATGTATTTCAGGAAATTAACGGATTCTGGCACGGTATGAACGTTTTCCGCTGCAACCTTTCATGAAGTCATCTGGGTTTAGGGTTGTGCCTCTTTCCTGGACAAGGCATAATCCCTAAATCACGTTTATGTTTTATTTTAAGTTGTAATGTTATTGAACAAGGTTATGGATACTAGAGTATGTCCGCGTTAAACAATGGTAATGTATGTTGATTTCTAAACTCAATGATGACTTGCATGGTTTTTAAATTCATATAGCTTTGTTATGATTTAGCTATGGTATTAAGAAGTCACACCAAAATTTACCACGCTTCCGCAAAGCCAGGGTGTGACACATATCATGTAGTGACCTCTTGAGGTCCTGAGTAACTTCGTAATGAAGTACATCGATATTTGTTCCCATTACCAAACGGGAATCTCGGGTTGTTGTAACAAGTCCGAGGGATTTTTCTACTCGACTTTTACTTTCGCGCAAGTCAAGCATTCTCCGATATAAGTCGCGATATCACTTTTGAGGTTAGGCCACCAGTAGTATTCTTTCGCTACGTAGGCCTATGTGCTTCCTCAAAATATCATCTCGAAGGCCGCCAAAGAATAGAACCCAATTTCGACTCATAAGGTATAAAGTTCCATCTTCTTTCGGCACTAATTGTTCCTTCAAGTCTCAAATTGTTTCTGCTTAAATATGCTCTTCCTTGAGCGCTTGTGAATCATCTTCTCTAGTGATTGAACCCTCAGTGTTCTAACTCGCTCCTTGCGGCTCAAGGCGTCAACTACAACGTTCGCCTTGCCCGTATGGTACTTTATTTCATAATCATAGCCGTTCAACAATTCAACCCAACATCGTTGACGCATATTTAATTCTTTTTGGTTGAATATGTGTTGAACATTTTTTATGATCTGTGAAAAATAATGCATTGAGTACCATATAAATAATGTCGCCATATTTTTAAAGCGAATACCACCACGCCTAACTCTAGTTCGTGAGTGGTATAGTTTTTCTCGTGAACTTTTAGTTGGCGTGACGTGTACACGATAACTTTTTCACGTTGCATGGGTACGCAACCCAATCCATGATGCGAAGCATCACAGTATACAACAAAGTCTTCAGTACCGTCGGGTAATGATAAGATTGTAAAATGCTATGCACCAATCTTAAGAATAAGTTGTAAAGCTATATTTTGTTTTTCAATTTGGGGCGAATTTATTGTCTTTAACAACTCTAAAATGGTTCTCAAATGTTGCTCATGTTCATCAGTCGATCGAGAGTATATCAAAATGTCGTCAATAAACACTATGACGAATTTGTTGAGATACGGCTTGCACACACGATTCATTAAATCCATGAAGACCGCTGGTGCATTTGTTAAACCAAAAGGCATAACGAGAAACTCGTAATGACCGTAACGAGTCTTAAAAGCCGTTTTCGGTATGCTTTCCTCTTGAATTCGTAACTGATGATATTTCGATCGTAAGTCTATCTTAGAGTAGAAGCTAGAACCTTTCATAAACCATTTGAGTTAGTTGGAAATTCATTTGTAACATGGTTTAGAAATATGAATTTTCATTCATCGAAATGTTGTGCAGTTTTGCGAAACTTCCATGTCTTTCCACCCCCAAAACCTTTATAAAGATGTATAATGGTAAAGAGTGGGGGATATGAACTCACAACATCCTTATTCGGTCAACTACAAGGTTTAGAAGGTGCTAATCGATATGAAGATCTGGCCATTGGTGTGGCTCCCGTTACCAAATCGATGTGAAACTCGACTTGTCGATATGGTGGTATTCCTGGCAAGTCTTCAGGAAAGACTTCAGGGAATTCTTTTACCACAAGAATATCTGTCAGCTGTGGCCCAACGGCCTTCTTGTCTACAACAAGTGCTAGATAGGCAATACAACCTTTCCGTAAGCACTTATGTGCTTTCATGCCATTGATGATCCGCAATGGGGTGTCGCGCTTATCTCCATGTATCACAAGTGTCTCTTCGTTCAGTAGTGGTAGGCGAATGATCTTCTCGTGACATAAGACTTTGGCTAGGTTAACTGAACAGGGAAGAGATCGATATTGAATTTCAGCTCTAGACTCGACTAGTTTACTTTTTGCCAATTCTATAGAATGAGGAGACGTCTAGCTTGCTTGACTCTAGGCCAAGTACATTTTAAATTCTGTGTGGCGAGGACTTCACTGTATAGTTTTAGGAACCCTATGTTTAAATGTAGGATTACCCAATCCATATGTTTAGTTGTTGGATAACCCAACCATATGTTTAGATGTAGGATAACCCAATCCCTAATTGTAGCTAGGACAATCCCGTCCCTAGCCATGAAACTCATGTATGTGAAATGTTGAGATAAAGATAAAATTGCCAATTGTATAAAATAACATGGATGTGAAATGTTGACGAATAGGATACGTAACGGTGACCCTTTATGATTTGACAAGAGTCAGCTAATTCCCTATTAGCTAACTTGATATAGTAATGTGTGTCTAACATGACTCTAGTTCGAGTATATGCTTAACATCTCAAGACACTAGCTAAGCTAGGTGTTGGTATTAAAGAATTGATACATGATGATCGTAGAGTGTACGTACTCATGACTTCATTGGGATTTTGTGGAATATTCATAGTTCTAACCACGCATACACTTATTCACTTTTAGGATTTCGGCAGTTACCAGTATACATCCTGGTGCCAAAATCGTTTATGGCAGCAGTTGCCTTCATTTCTCTCATGGCGAGAGTTATTGTTTGAGTGATTGAGGTAGGGAGGGATGATGCGATCATGCTTCGGATCTCCGAGGCTAAACCTAAAATGTAACACTCAGTGTGTTTGAATTCGGGTGTTACCCATTATGGAACAACCCTTGAGATATAGTGAAAGCATCAAGTGTAACCAACAATATTGGCTCTAGTTATGATCGGGTTCTTTTATAAAATCATATGAAGATAGATATGAAAATCAGATGATATAAAAGAATAATGTATGGTTAAATAAATAACCAATGAAAATGTAGTGTATAAATATATCATGTCTCGAAATAGAATATTATGTCTTGTGTAGAGGATGTCGTGTCTTGTGCGAAAATGTCGTGTCTTGTCTTTGTCGAAGAGATTTGAATAACACCACGATATGCAATATAATATAAGCACTTATATATAGGAAGTACCAGCGGCGTATCCACCATGCTTTTATCATATTACACACGTCTCATCACTTACAAATAACCACCAAAAATGTCTTGTGTATACCAACGTCAATGACATGTATAACAATGTCTTGCGTAACAATGTCATGTATAAAACATGTCTTGATTAAAAGCAATGGTTTTCAACACATAACTTTTAACTTAAACAATTGATTCTTTTGGCGCCATGATCTTTTTAATACACACTATTAAAAGAATCTAGATATGTATTTGGATAAATAGAGTCTATCATGTGCCCAAGAATGAAGAATGCAATCAATCGGTCATGGAAACCTCAAGACTATATTGTTCATACATGTTTGAATAAATGATAATGTGGATAACCAAAACCAAAAGGTGTAATGCCTCTTGCATGTATTGGTCATATGTTTAAATGGAAAAAAAAAATAATTCGTTGAGTAGGGGAAACCAACCAGTGGTCTTCGTCTATATAATATGTATTCCCTACTCTATGGACCTCGATCGTCCTAAATAGAGAAAATCCTTTGTCTTACTTGTCCATGTGACAATTATGGTAATAGTGCTTGAGTTTCACGAGCTCTAGCAAGATTATTAGAATCTCCAAAAATGTAGAATAGAATGTAATGAGGGAGTTGCAGCATGGCGCATGCCATACCATCCCTTGGAAAAAGACAAATGTCAAACGACGGAATTTATTGTATCACTTCCAATAAATATGATAGGGTGGAATATGATAAAGTAAGGTAAGGTAAAGTAGGATAAAGTGTCATAGACACCCTGGAACCAACCCATGTTCAAGAATTCCGAGAATGTTGAGGAAAATCCTCCATGAGTAGCTAACACGTTTTATTCGTTTAAATGACTAGTCTCAACTGAAACGTGATATAGATCGAATGTTAGGTGTGAACAAATACTTGTCGTCTTCCTGTATTGTATTGTATTGTATGGTATTGTATTGTATTGTATTGTAGGGTGTTATACTAACCACCACAGTTCGTGTTCTAATAGATAAGAAACATTGAATCTCGAATAATAATTTAAGAATTTGAACGAATAGTGATCATTAGCTTGGCCCGCAGAGTCCACCAGAATTCCCATGCACTACAAGTTGTTATTACGTAGGCCTCCGTAATAATAAATTGCCTTGCATGGTCACCCTAGCGTTCTCTCGTACAAAACAACCGATCAGTCAGAGGGGGGACACTATTGTCTATATACCTTCAACATAGGAGGGACCTTCATGATAACTCACGTGTCAACGTCCGTTGTTGTTACTCGCAGGACGGTACGACGTTAGATGAAATAGAAATGGAAAGAATCTGTAACAATAACAATTGAAGAGGTACCTTCAAGATGAGTACTTCATCTTCCTTGTAAGGACAAGAGTATATCCACCTTGATTAGTATGAGTCACATGGATCTCGTCCCACTAATGGAGTTGTTGTCCAAGGTTACCACCTTCGCCTCATCGTCATTATCATGGTCAGGCATCTCAGCATTCGCGAGAAAGCAACCATATTTTACGGAATTAAGTTTAAGATTTCACTTAGGAATCATGTTCGCCATAAGCTCCGCAATAGACATGAGGTCGATATTTTCACCGTGTGAGTAAAGAATAATAATAGAGTTTGAAGTCGAAGGTATTTTGTTCTTGGCAAAATATTTCATGCAACATATATATAAACCACCTATATATATAATCATGTAAAATCCTATCAATCAAGGATTTCTATCTTGTATAAGCTGAACTTTATAACTGTTTATAATGCATAAACTGATAATGTATTGTAGGCACATAGTCTATTAATGTATTGTGTCTGTTTCTCATAGACTTCACCCATGGAAATGTCCTCGCTTGATTTATGTGAAATGAATTTTTGTTGTAGTGGACCTTGAAAAAATGTTTATGCAATGAAAACCTTTTGACTTGTCCAATTTTATTTATAATCTGTTCAACATGAACAAGAGGTTTTCGTGAGAGATCCCTAGTGATTGTAGACTTAGACTCGAAAAAGAATCCTGGTTCACTACAATCGATGCTCTGATACCAATCTGTCACACCTGCTCGTAGCGGAAGCGCGAGGTGTGATCTGATCAGTTCTCATTGCATAACAATATAAGTGAACAATACTAAATGAATAAAAACAAGCTCCAATGCCATTGTCATAATTGTTTCGAAAGAACGCAACATAAGTTAAATGTATTTGTTACAAACCATCAAATGAAAATGCGTTTTCATCGTTCTATACATCAAAATGTAAGTCTTAAAATGTCAAGGCTTTGACCACTATATCACCGCAAAGAGGCGGTATATAATGGGCAAACCCTTCAAATGGTGGCATGGAGTCTTGATACTTGCTTTCCTTGACTGAAATGTCTGTCAGGTCCACTAATTTCCTGAAATACATGTTAAGTTTGAAAACATCAACAAAAGTTGAGCGAGTTCATGCAGTTTAGCTGTATGAGATGTATCTGTAAAATGTGAGTTGTATAAACTGTATCTGTAAAATGTGAGTTGTATAAACTGTATCTGTATGAATGATGTATAAACCGTATCCACAACATGTGAATTGTATAAAATGTATCTGTATGTATGATGTATAAACTGTATCCACAACATGTGAATTGTATAAAATGTATCTGTATGTATGATGTATAAACTGTATCCACAACATGTGAATTGTATAAAATGTATCTGTATGTATGATGTAGTATGTAAAGCGTCAATGAAATCGTCGATCATTAATGTTTCGCGAGGACATTAATATGTGTGACGAATTAGGAAGCAATCCAACCCTAGACGATTTTATGTCGACTCCTATCGACTGGGACACAAACGCACTCTTCTGTATGGGTACACGACCAAGAGTGGGGCTCGCCAAAACCCATTAGATCTAGTCCTTTGTTCCTTGGTCCAAACTGGATTAATGGTGCTTATAGTATGGCCCTAATTCGCACATGATCTAAGGTGTTTCATTACCTAACTTTAACATACTTTGAACATGTATCTTCCCCGATAGTTGTAAAGTTGTAAAACATTTAAATGAATAGGGGAACATGAACTCACAGAATTGCGTCCGTGAATAGTAACTAACTGTGATCTGACATACGGTCGTCTTGAACAATGTTGCGACCTACAAATGTCCTTATATTTGTTAGACCCTTCGGTCTTTGTAAATGACCTGAGTATAAGTCTTGTGTCTTGAATATGTGTAAGACTTGTATGTCTTTACTGTTCGTTAACTGTGTATTCGATGAATGAGTTGTTCAAATGTTATATATATATTTTTCAACAAATATATATATATAAACGTTATCTTGTATCTTGTGAGTTGTATAGTCGGATCTAGTCCGCTGAATCTCGTGTCTTATATGTATCAATTGTATAGTTGTGTTTCCAATAATTGTATCATTGGGCCAAGCCCATGTTTTCAAGTTATTGGGCTCAAATAGTGTTGGGCCTCAAATAGTGTTGGGCCTCAAATAGTGTTGGGCCTCAAATAGTGTTGGGCCTTGGCCCATATGTTTGGTGTTTTGGTCTTAGCCCATGAATTTATGTTAAGCCCACAATGAAGTTAAGCCCATTAAGAAAACTAAGCCCATTAAGTGTAAGTAGCCCATTAAGTGTAAGTAGCCCATTAAGTGTAAGTAGCCCATTAAGTATAATAAGCCCATTTGTTTATAAAAATAGCCCACTAGTGTATGTAAGCATTTCATTTTTATAAAAACTCTTTTTATAAAAATGTACTAAGTATAGATGTTAGTAAATAAAAACATACTAGTTTTTATAAGTTTCTAAACATCCGAAATTTGTTATCGATGACATATTTATATTTCGTGTCGAAAGATCGTCTAAACGTCGTAGTAACTCCCCGGATTGGTGACTCGTTTAAGGATTCGTCCGTTGTCCATTTTGACCATAATTGGTGTCCGATTATTAGAATCGTCCGTAATTCGTTTTAAGGCGTTATTATGTGAAGTCTCGTAGGACTTTTGTTATAACGTGTTTTGAGTTTAAAATGTGACATGAGATTCAAGTTCCTACAATGATATATATAACTAATATACCAAGTAATATATCACACAAAAATTGTTAAAGTAACCAAATATATATTTTCTAAATAAAAAAATATATATATTTTTCTTGTCTTTTATTTTATAAACCTTTCTTTAATAACCCTTTTAAATCTTGTAGAGATTTACCCAAAAATGTTGTTATTTTATAAAATAAAGTTTTTATAAAAATTTGCCATATAACCTTTGTATTTTCATTTTAACCATGTTTCATTAAACACATCATTTTCTTTACTAAATCAACAACAATTTATTCAACATCTTACTAAACATTTTGAGACTTTATAACATGAAATCATCAAGATGATATCCAAATCATGTAGGGTTTTAAACATGATTCTTTCATATGTTAACTAGTTCAAAAACCAAGTTTAATTCTAGTTTTAACCACTTTCATAAAAACCTCTTAGTTGTATGTTACAATTTATAATCTTGTGAAAGTATTATTTTTACATAACAACCCCACATACTTTCACAAGATTAATAGTTATGATCATCCATATAACCCTTTATGTTAAAAACCATTTAACATAACATGTATGATTATTGGATCATATTTTTTTAAAACACCTACTAACAATTTATTTGTATTCTAATCATCATAACAACATCAAATATGCATATCACAAGTCTAAGATCACAAGATAAACAAACATAATTATATCATGATTTTTATCTTTGCTTCATTGTATGTTTCTTGTTCATTATGTATGATTATATATGGTTATTATTAATTATAATAACAATCATAAACATAATATGTATAAAAAAATAGAAGCTTACTTCTAGCACTAGGCTAGGGATGATCTTTAGAGATTATTAAGAACAAGGAAGATGATGATCTTGATGTTAGAACACTTTGGTATGGATGAAAAACCCTTCCTTTTGCTTCCAAAGGCCTTAGTTCACCCTATGTTCCAAAGAAATCCATCTTGGTTATGAAGAAGATGATAAAAAAAAATGGGTTTATGGAGGTGTTCTTGATGGAAGATGAAGATGGTTAGAGAGTTTTCTTATGTGTGTGTAAGAGATGGTGTAAAATGTGTAGTAACTTAGTGAAGAAGTATGGTAATAAGTCTTCATTCTAATCCACTAGTAATTAATCAAAATATCTTAGATATTTTAGCAAGTAAATAAGGGATGTGGGATCCCTTATTTACGGTCACAACATGGGGGGGGGGGGGGGGTCTTGCATGGTGAAAAATGTTAGTAAATTTTTAAGACTTAAAATGAATTAGAAAGATATAAGTGTTAAGGTGTTTAGTGTTTACAATTTTCCGAGATGTTTCACGACTCGAAATGACCATAAACTAGTTTTACAAGACCAAAAGTAATGAGCACTAGTTCGCTACAAGTACCAAAATGTAGTTCGGATAATGGTTTAGTGCTCGTTTCACTAATAAATAGTCGAAACGTTCTCTTATGGAAGTTGTAGGTCAAATTTCCGTTATGCGTGAAATTGATATTCCATAAGTATGTTTATATGAAATTGGTGCCTAAACATCAATTTTTGTATCTTGTATTAAAAATACAATTGCTGAATTTTGCGGAAAATGAATGAAATGGTCATTTTTAGCGTATTTCGGACAGTTTTTAGTGCTACCGGGCATTGGTAGAATATTAACCAAACCCTTGTATTCCCACATAGGGTTTAATATATAATTGATGTTAGACTCTCATCCGAGTCTTTAAGATGCCATTTTTGATGTTTTTCTGCGGATCCGGAGTTTTCGTCAGCACTCTAGTTCACTAGGCACTACTCTAGTTGTTTCGATGAATTGTTTGCACTATTTCAAATGTACCTAATAAAAATGAATCATGTGTAATAACCAATGAATATTCCTTGAGTTTCTAAGATGTATACCATGTAATCATGCAGTCAGAATATTCAAAACACATGCTTGAATAATGTAAATCACTGTTTTAAATGGAAGTAAATTACCAGAAAGTGGCGGTTGTCACAAGGCTGATGCAAGGAACGATCCTAATGTGATTATGGGTAAGTTTCTTCTCGACGACTTTTATGTTACTGTATTATTTGATTCGGGTGCGGATACCAGTTATATGTCTCTGAAAGTTAGCCAAATGCTTAAACGCGCACCAACACTTTTGAACACCAAACATGTCGTAGAGTTAGCTAACGGTAAAAGTTTAGAGGCCACACACATAGTTCAAGGTTGTAATCTTATCCTCGCTGGTCAGACTTTCTCTATCGATCTCATTCCTATAACTCTGGGTAGTTTCGACATCGTCATTGGTATGGATTGGTTATCCCAACAACAAGCAGAGATCCTATGCAAGGAGAAGAACATTCGTATTCCTCGTTCTGGTAAAGAACCTCTCGAAGTTCAAGGCGACAAGAGCGGTGTCGTGAGTGGCATCATATCCTTCTTGAAGGCTCAGAAGTGTTTACGAAAGGGCCACACAGCTGTTTTAGCACTCGTTACGGATACATCGAAGAAAGAGAAAAAGATTGAGGATATTCCAGTAGTACGCGATTTTCCTCAAGTGTTTCCTGAAGAGTTACCTGGGTTACCGCCTCATCGTCAGGTTGAATTTCAGATCGAGCTAGCTCCAGGAGCAGCACCTATAGCTCGAGCACCTTATCGCTTAGCTCCAACCGAACTGGAAGAACTGTCTAAGCAACTACAAGAACTCTTGGAAAAGGGTTTCATACGTCCTAGCTCTTCGCCTTGGGGAGCTCCGGTATTATTTGTAAAGAAGAAGGACAGTACCTTCCGCATGTGTATAGACTACCGCGAACTGAACAAGGTGACTGTGAAGAATCGCTATCCTCTTCCACGCATCGACGACTTATTCGACCAGTTGCAAGGGTCGAGCTATTACTCGAAGATTGATCTAAGGTCGGGGTATCATCAACTGAGAGTCCGGGATGAGGACGTCTCCAAAACAGCGTTCAGAACACGCTACGGCCACTACGAGTTTCTGGTCATGCCTTTCGGGTTGACGAACGCGCCTGCGGTTTTCATGGATCTTATGAACAGGGTGTGCAAACCTTATCTCAACAAGTTCGTCATTGTTTTCATCGACGACATCCTGATCTACTCGAAGAATCAGGAGGAACACGAACAACACTTACGACTTATTTTGGAACTTCTTCGAACGGAACAGCTATACGCTAAGTTTTCAAAATGCGACTTCTGGCTTCGTGAAGTCCACTTCTTAGGCCACGTGGTAAACAAGGATGGGATTCACGTTGATCCATCCAAGGTAGATTCGATCAAGAACTGGCCTGCACCTCGTACACCAACAGAAATACGCCAATTCTTGGGTTTGGCGGGTTATTACAGACGGTTCATCAAAGATTTCTCAAAGATTGCTCAGCCGCTTACACTACTGACGCAAAAGGGTGTTGTTTATCGTTGGGGTAATACACAGGAAACAGCGTTTCAGCACTTAAAGGATAGACTCTGTAGCGCACCTATCCTCTCATTGCCTGAAGGCACAGACGATTTTGTAGTCTATTGCGATGCATCTATCCAGGGTCTTGGATGTGTGTTGATGCAGTGGGATAAAGTCA
Source organism: Helianthus tuberosus (assembly GCA_030545235.1). NCBI lineage: Eukaryota > Viridiplantae > Streptophyta > Magnoliopsida > Asterales > Asteraceae > Helianthus > Helianthus tuberosus. The sequence continues at coordinate 98,575,469 of CM060360.1, read as the reverse complement.
TTGCGTATGCTTCGCGCCAACTTAAGATTCACGAACAGAACTACACAACACACGATTTAGAGCTGGGAGCGGTTGTCTTTGCACTCAAGATATGGCGACATTACCTGTACGGCACTAAATGCACCATCTACACAGATCACAGGAGTCTCGAGCACATTTTCAAACAGAAAGAATTGAACATGCGACAACGTAGATGGGTCGAACTACTGAACGATTACGAATGTGCTATTAAGTATCATCCGGGCAAAGCTAATGTGGTGGCTGACGCCCTCAGTCGAAAGGATACTACGCCTAGGCGTGTACGAGCATCGCAACTTACTATCCAGTCTAGCCTTCCTTCTCAGATACGAGATGCTCAGGTAGAAGCATTGAAACCAGAAAATGTCAGGGCTGAAGCCCTACGCGGCTCAAGACAACGGTTAGACCAAAAGGCAGACGGAGCTTATTATGTAACAGGACGCATCTGGGTCCCACTCTATGGTAACTTACGCAAGCTTGTAATGTATGAAGCTCATAAGTCTCGCTACTCGGTACATCCAGGTTCGGATAAAATGTACCACGATATCAAAACTACATACTGGTGGCCTAGCATGAAGGCCCACATAGCAACATACGTTAGCAAGTGCCTGACTTGTGCGAGAGTCAAAGCCGAATATCAGAAACCATCAGGTCCACTCCAACAACCTGAGATACCACAATGGAAATGGGAACAAATTTCCATGGATTTTGTTACTGGCTTACCTAGATCTCAGCGCAGAAATGATACTATTTTGGTGATCGTGGATCGACTCACAAAGTCTGCTCACTTCCTGGCTATTAAAGAAACAGACAAGTTCTCTACCTTAGCAGACATTTACTTAAAAGAAGTGGTTTCGAGGCACGGGGTGCCAACCTCTATTATCTCTGATCGTGACGCACGCTTCACTTCAGAACTGTGGCAAGTAATGCACAAATCTTTTGGCTCTCGTCTAGACATGAGCACAGCTTATCATCCTCAGACGGATGGGCAGTCTGAGCGCACTATTCAAACTCTAGAAGACATGCTTCGGGCATGCGTAATCGACTTTGGCAATGGTTGGGAAAAACATCTGCCACTTGTGGAATTTTCGTACAACAACAGCTACCACACAAGCATTAAAGCTGCTCCATTCGAGGCATTGTACGGGCGTAAATGCCGGTCACCTCTTTGTTGGGTAGAGGTGGGTGACAGTCAGATCACAGGTCCAGAAATGGTAGTTGATACTACTGAAAAGATTGCTCAAATACGACAACGCATGGCGGCAGCTCGTGACCGTCAGAAAGCATACGCCGATAAAGACAGAAAACTACTCGAATTCCAGGTTGGGGATCGAGCGCTACTTAAAGTTTCACCCTGGAAGGGTGTGGTTCGTTTTGGCAAACGCGGCAAACTTAATCCACGATACGTTGGACCATTCGAAGTCATAGAGAAAATAGGCAAAGTGGCCTACAGATTGAACCTACCAGCTGAACTCAGTGAAGTTCACAACGTCTTTCACGTGTCGAATCTGAAGAAGTGTCTGTCAGATGAGACCCACATAGTTCCTCCGAAAGAGCTCACTATTGATGAACAGTTACGATTTGTCGAGGAACCTGTTGAAATCACGGACCAGGATGTTAAGGTCCTCAAGAACACTAGAATACCTCTTGTACGAGTTCGTTGGAACTCCCGCCGTGGCCCAGAGTTCACCTGGGAACGCGAAGATCAGATGAAACTCAAATATCCCCAGTTATTCGGAAACCAAGCAACCACTACTGAGGCCGAAGCTACTACAGAATTTCGGGACGAAATTCCAAATCAACGGGGGGATGATGTGACACCCCAGGAAAACCAGTAATCTTTGCAAACCTGCTCGGGGAGCCGCGATACGATACAGGTAAACAACGTCACACCACTAGCTTCCTCAGTAACCGCATGCTAAATTTCGGGACGAAATTTCTTTCAAGTTGGGAATAATGTGACAACTCGAGTTTCCGACTTTCACTTTCGCATTTAATGCACGTTTGACTGTTTGATTGGTTGTCTGTTTGACTTGTAATTGTAAAACACGGAGTTATGAATGTGTGAAAATTATTTGAGGATGTTGCTTGTTATGTGTGTGTTGACTATACATGCGTTGATTTCAAATTTTACACTTAAACACTTAGACAATTTAGAAACACTTGAGTGTATGACAAAACACATCACCTTGGACGAAACACAAACCGGATCGACGGATCACACATAGCGACGAAACAAGAATCTGTTTCGCCATTACCTACACGACGAATCAAGTTTTGATTCGTCAAGAGTGATTCGCCGTCTGTTTCGCCAGCCCAAACTGATTCGCCGAGCCCACTAAAGCCCAAAAGCCTGTTTCACGTATAAATATTAAGTCACGTATAGAATCAGACACTTTAGCAACTTTCGAAACCCTAGAAGCTTCTGGTTGAGTGACGACAACCTAGTGCATAATCTCGGTTAGTATCTTATGATTTTTTTGAAACCGTTCATGCATATGTCATGATTATGTGATACTATATAATGTTTGATTTCATATTAAATCGATTTGTTGTTTGATTTCACACAACTTGTTGTTAATAAACTTTTATTTAATGGCCGACACACTTGAATCTTTCACATGTAATCGGATTCTTTGAATTAAAGGAGGTGAGAGATCCATATTCCATGAATATAATTGGACCACAAGATCCATTGACTGTTTGTTGAAATTCTTGATATAGTGGATTGTAAGTGTTTGTTGATTGGACCACCTAGTTAGTGTTGTTATAATCAAACCATGTGCCTAGTAAATGGGTATTGTCAGAATATGTGGAATGAATGATATTTAAGTGTGGCATGATGATTTTGTATGCATGATGAATGTTGTGATTTCTGAATGGTTACCGTATGATTTCTGCATGACAATGATGGTATGATCTTCGTGAGATGATTGACGGCTGTTAGGGTTTTCTGCAATTGGTTGTTTAAATTCGACGTAACTGACATGATGACGAAACCGAATCACGGCGAAACATATCCGACGAAACAAATGTGTTTCGCCGGAACCGGTCTCGACGAAACGCTTGACGAAACAAAAGTGTTTCGCCGATGGGGTAAATTCACACAATAACTTGTTTTCATTCTGTTTAGAAGTTAACCGGGTTAGTTAACTGCTGTTAAGTGTAACCATCTTGTGTATGATCTCAAATACGTGCTACGTGCTACTTGCTTATCAACTGTGTGTTGTATGTGAACACAAACTGATTATGTATACGTGCGTACTTTAGGACGTGATTGATTTACTTTGAGCACATACTTAGCATACCGAGCAAACCCAAGGTGAGTTCACACTCTTACCAAGGCATGCGATTCCCGGGGTTGGGAATGGGTTGAATGATTCTTATACTTACATGATTAATGGAATTATTCCTCGGGAGGGGAAGGTTATTAGTAGATACTGCTAGACTAGTGATACATATACTCTCTCTTCGCAAACACGCCGGGATTGGCCGCGATACTAGAACAATCTTCGCAAACATGCCTAGAATGGCCGCGAACTATACTGAACCTTCGCAAACATGCCGGGCGGCCGCGATACAAATATACCTAGTCTAGAAAACATGGGAAACCCCCACTAAACTTCGCAAACATGCCTGGAGGGCCGCGATACCATTACATACATTACATGATTACTAAACGAGCTTACGAATTACAATACGAACACTATAACTGAATAACCAACTGTGAACTCGCTCAACTAGTTGTTGACTCTCTGTTACATGCCTTGCAGGACCTTAGGTACTTTTGGAGCTTGCACGGGAAGCGCGGTCGTTGTGGGCACGGATTGTGGAACTTATGCTGAAACATTAAACATTCGAACTTATTACTTACGTTGGGTTTACATTTTATGCTTCCGCTATACACTTAACATGTTTTGTTTGAACACCTTTCATATCGTTTGGTTTAAATTACATTTATTACTTATTATGTTTGATATGATTGGTGGCTTGATCCTGGTCAGTCACGCCTCCAAGCGGTGATACTCCGCGTGTGGATTTTGGGGGTGTGACATTTAGTATAATCCCTTCGTAACATAATTTAGAAATATGATTTTTCGTTCGTTCAAAACTTTGTATGTTCTTGCAAAACGTGCATGTCTTTCCACCCCGAAAACATTAATAAAAATGTAAAACCGTAAAAAGTGGGGTTATGAACTCACCTGAATATTCCTGTGCAAAGCTAGTTATATACGACTTTGTGATGTCGTTTCAAAGATGAGACTCACTAGCGTGCATTCTACAATATTCCTAACACGGAATATCTTATAAGTTTCTCAATAAATACGGTAACTAAACTACGTGTCACCGAGCTTTACCGAATCGTTAACCGAACGATCCATTGATATGTTAACTTAATAAAAACAATTAAGTTATACTTGTTAAGTTTCATTTACTAAGTCTAGAAAGTACTTAGTTTTCGAGAAATTTGAATATATAAATATTTATAAAAATATAAATATATCGATAGGATAGTGGTTGTCGTTCCGAGAGGTCGTATGTGTATGTGACGAGTGTTTTATGAAATAAATATATAATAAACTCGTATTATATATCGTATGTCGTTTGAGGCGTTTGAAATAATTATAAAAGTCTATATTTATTTTACAAAAGGATTCATCGAGTTGTTGAATGTTTGAAATAAATATATACTATATTTATTTTTATAAAAGCGAATCCGTGTCGTTCGATATCCGGAATAAATATATAAGCTATATTTATTTTTATAAAGCAAATTCGTGTCACTGAATATTTCGAATAAATATATACACTATATTTATTTTAGTAAAAGAATCGTCGTGTTGTTAGCAAGTTGTAAAGTATCGTCGATAATTGTATTTTTGTTAAAATATTACTTGAATTCCGATAGTTTGTTTTATAATAAAACACGTTTTAGTTTTACGGATTTTCTCGAAAAACGGACAGAGTTTCTTCTGTTTTTGGACGCCCCGACAACACAAGTTGTCGTTATATTTTAAAAATTCAGTCAATACTCAAACAATCAATATTATATGTATTTTGTCAAATATATCGCAATGTAAACTATATTCTAATCGTTCGGTTCGAGCTTGTTTTGACACGTAAGTTTTAGTAACTATAACATAACAAAATAAATGTGTCGTCAAGTTTTACCAATCTTCGTATTGAATCGCTGAACGTGTTGACTGAGTTGACCCGACCCGTTGACCGAAACTGATGTTTGACTTCTGTTGACCAGCGTTGACCGGTTTTGACCGGGTGTTGACCCGAACTACCATCTGACCCGAACCGAAGCAAAACGGACCCGAATCAAAACTTGAATCACAACATAATCTACATACGAACCGAATCAAAACAAAACCCGAAACTCAAACCTGCTGTACCACCATCTGAACCGGAGATCACCTCTAAGAACCGAGCATGAGTCTGACCCGACTGGACAAACCTGAAGCACCACCATCACTCCCACTCCCACGGTCGCGGCTCCGCCACTGTCGGCGTTGGGTCGTCGGCTCGTCCCCACCACCATCATTTGTGAACATCACACTATTAACATCATTTCCAACAAAAATCTTCAAGAAATTTTACAAGAATTAAGCAGGGGGGGTGTTACCGCGAATCCGAGTCGTGAACCACCATCACGCCGCCAGTGTCTCCATCATCGGCACCGAGCACCATCACGCACCGCCACCACTGTGGTGGCCGACGATTACCGAAGACACAGGGGGGGTTGTCGGCCGGAGTTCCGATCTCTGGTGATCGGAGTAGTGACGAGAATGATGAGAGAAGGAGGATGTGTTTGGCTTGTGATAGTGTTTGCTTGTTGCCTGTATGTGAAATCGAGAAAGAAAGGAAAGGCAGACAAAAGTCTCTGGTTTTCTTTGCATTTGTGTGTGTTGTATGTTTATAAGTTGGAAGGCAAAACAAAAGGTGAGAAAGTCAAGATAAGGGGGTGTCGGCAGATTTAAAAAAAAATGGGAAAAAGTGATGCACATGGTGTGTAATAATAATCCATGGGTTTTGTTGGAGATTTCCCTTGGATGCCATTATTTGCAAATCTTCCGAGAACATAGAGAATAGCAAAGTGAAATGGAAAGTTAAAGAATCTCATCATAAGATAGGTACATATGTATGCCATAGTACAGACATTCCATTTAAACTAATACAACTTTGTGTATTATGATGGACAATATAATTGTCAATCTTTGACTAGATATAAAGTTGGTTTAAATTTTCCAATAAAATAGGTGGATAATTAAGATTCCATGGACCGTTTATTGGGTCTTGTGATGGAGAATTTAATATTAGTTAGTGTTTTCCAAGATTGCAAAAATCACAGGATTTAAAACCCGTAATGTATTAAAATAGATTTAATTAAATCTTGCACATAGATGTATCATGATTATATACCATTATATATGTGTTCCGTTTTGTGATTTAGAATCTATAAATAAATGTGTGGACACATGTAAACATGATGGATTATATAAAATCATGAAATAATACACCAAGCATAAAATTGACTTGGAAATACTTTTTAGCATCTGGATTATTAAATTACCATGGTTTGCGTCTTAAACACTATTTATTATCGTCCTAACGCGTGTTAATCGCGAAATTAGGAGCCGTAAACCACCGGTTGTCACATCATTGCCCTCAGGTAAAGTCAGAACAGGCGCGTCGCAAAGCTTCTGCTTTAAGTTTTGAAAAGCATCCTCTTGTTTGAATCCCCAATCAAAGGGTTTGTTCTTCTGAGTTAGAGCAGTTAGAGGAACTGCAATTTTCGAGAAGTTCTCAATGAAGCGGCGATAATAACCCACTAGACCAAGAAAAGAACGAACCTCAGTACGAGTAGTAGGCGTATCCCAATCCTTAATCGCACTGATCTTGGAGGGATCTACATGAATACCTCGTTTGTTGACAACATGCCCCAAAAATTGAACTTCTTTAAGCCAGAATTCGCACTTGGAGAATTTGGCGAAAAGTTGCTCTTTCTTTAGGAGTTCCAGAGTAAGACGAAGATGTTGCTCATGATCAGCTTGCATCTTAGAGTATATCAAGATCTCATCAATAAAAACAATGATGAACTGATCCAAATAAGGCTTGCAGACCCTATTCATTAAGTCCATGAAAACAGCAGGAGCATTAGTCAAACCGAATGGCATGACTGTGAACTCGTAATGCCCATAACGAGTGCGGAACGCTGTCTTGGGAATGTCTTCTTCATGCACACGAAGTTGATGATATCCGGAACGTAGATCAATCTTCGAAAAATAAGAAGCGCCCTGTAACTAATCAAAGAGATCGTCTATGCGCGGTAGGGGATATCGATTCTTGATGGTAAGCTTGTTAAGCTCACGATAATCGATACACATCCTAAAGGATCCATCCTTCTTCTTGACAAAAAGAACGGGAGCACCCCAAGGTGAAAAGCTAGGAAGTATAAAACCTTTGTCAGAGAGCTCCTGAAGCTGCTTAGACAACTCTTGCATCTCAGATGGTGCAAGACGATATGGAGCTCTGGCAATGGGATTTGCACCAGGTACGAGATCAATGCGGAACTTGACTTGGCATGCTGGGGGTAGACCAGGTAACTCTTCAGGGAAAACTTTAGAATAATCCCGAACGACAAGGATATCTGAAATAGACTTACCCTTGCCTTTATCTGCTGTAACATGTGCTAAGAAAGCCACATAGTTCTTCCGCAGATATTTCCGAGCTTTAAAACAAGACATGAGCTTGAGACCACTAGACGGTTTCTCACCTTGAACCTGTAGGATCTCGCATGTCGAAAGCGGCACACGAACGATCTTCTCGAAACAAACTACTTCTGCGTGATGCTTGGATAACCAGTCCATACCCACAATAACGTCGAAGCTTCCAAGTTGCATAGGCGTGAGGTTGATAGGAAAAAGATGGTCGTTAAGGTTCAACTGGCAGTTGCGTAGAACAGAATCAAGAACAATGGGTTCACCAGTAGCAACTTCTACTGTCAAGGGTTTTCCTAGTTTCGTTCTAGACACGCGAAGCATTGGCTCAAAAGACAATGACACAAAACAATTGTCGGCACCAGAATCGAAAAGAACAGATGCAGGCTGATTATTAATAAGGAACGTACCGTTCACCAAATTATCGTCCGCCTGCGCCTCTTGGGCATTCATGTTGAAGACTCGACCTCGAGCAGGAGCCTGAGCTGGATTCGCATTCACCAATCTTGGATATTGATTACGGTAGTGGGTCAGATCCCCACAGTTATAACAAGCACCTGGTGGGTAGTGTGGTCGTGCAGCTTGACCCTGTTGCTGAGCAGGAGGCTGAGCAACTTGTTGAGACGGGTTCTGGACTGCCTAATTCTGAGCAAACCGACAAACATTGGCAAGATGACCCGACTTCCCACAGTTATTATAGAAGCGGCACTGATGTTGCGGCTGATGGTGACTGTTGCATCTATTGCACAAAGGTGCATTCCCTGAATAGGGCTTCTTCGCTGGAGGCTGTGCGGGTTGGTTGGGAGCTGCCTGGTTAGCTTGGGTAGTGACAACATAGTTTTGGGAAGCCTTACGCTTCCTTGCCCTTTTCGATGAACCAGAATCCTTTCCATTCTTGTTTTGACCTTTCTTGCTTTCTTCCTTGTCAGACGACTGTTTCTTGCCCTTGTCACCCTTCCTGTGTAACTTATTCTTCCGAATCTGCGACTCAGTCAATGTCGCTGCTAACTCGATAGCCTGACGGAGTGTGGCAGGGTTACTACTAGTAATGATGTCTTGCACTGAGTCAGGTAGGCCGTCGATGTACCTTTCGATAGCCTTGTCAAGTGGGGTAACCATTGTTGGGCAAAGCAGACTCAACTCCTCAAATCTATCAGTATATGCCCTATGCTCGCCACTGTCTTGTTTCAAGTCATCGAACTCTCTTTCTAAAGCTCGCTGTTCATGATGAGGACATAACTCCCTCATCATAAGGGCCCTAAGTTCAGCCCATGTCTGTGCTAGAGCTACTTCTGCACCACGGTCTCTCATAACCCCGTTCCACCATGTGAGAGCCCTCTTCTGAAACACACTCGAAGAAAACTCGACCTTGCGATTGTCAGGACACTGCACATGGCGGAAAGTATTCTCAATGCTCTCGAACCATTGAAGAAGCCCAGTCGCTCCTTCAGAACCACTAAACTTGAGTGGTTTAGCCGAGTTAAAATCCTTGTATTTGCATGGAGCATTGTTGTTGTTGTTGGCCTGGTTCCATTGAGCAAAGAGGTTTGGGAATTGAGCAGCCATCTGTTGCGCAATGATTTTTGCCAGTTCGGCAGTCGCTATCTGGTTTTCACGTCGAGGAGGCATTCTAAAAAAGGAAACATGAAAGGAAACGAGTGAGATGATTGGGTGAAAAGAATGATGTGACAACCCGACTCACAAGGTTAGCGTCGTTTCGTTTCTTGATCTTAACTTCTCTTTATCCCTCGCAAATGCTTCCTTTTATGTTGAACTTGTTAAACGTTTTACTTGATGTTAAACGAAAATGTAATTTGTGTTGGATCGAGTGAACTGTTGCACATCTCATCTCACCTTATGATACCTCGACCCACACTGTTGATTCTATACGAATGCACCCATGTTGATCCGGCCCATATCATGTTGGCCTGCAACGAATGACTTAAACCCATGTGATGACCGGCCCACCCACTCTCAATAATTTAGGTTTGCGTTTGCACCTTATTTATAAACTGGATAGCACATGTACGTAACCTCCCTTATATTTCCAAATCATCATATAGCAAACCCTATCTACCTATTGAGTGACGGCAGTAGTAAAACCTCGGTCTAAATCATCATCATCACCGGTTAGTGTACCTCTTGTTTGTCTAATTGTTGGCTATTGATTCTTGGTGAACACATGTTGATATGTTAGAAATAATACTTGTGCTATGTGACAATAAATGTAACCGACATTAGTCATGATCTAGAAACTGTTGATAATGATGCTGGGATTTGTGTGCGAATGGAAACATAAAATATGTGATAGGTTGTAGTTGTGCGATCAAAGGTGTATGTAATATTATAATCTTGTGTGATATGTAAATGGATATATACATATGGTTCTATCGGTCCAATACAATTGAAAGAATGTGACCCATGTGAAATCTAATCAAGTAGTATGCACCTCTTATAGTTTTGTCAGTGAACATGTATCATAAATGATCAAATGATGTGTTTTTGGGGAAATCGAAATTTGTGAAAGTGGCGGCCATTATTAGATAGTAGGCATAGTATAGTTTTAATGCATAAACCATTAGTCAATGATAATGCTTTCCGGGCTGAACGAGATTAACAAATTTATATGCTTGTGATTGACTGAATAAATCGATATTTGAATTAACAATGTTACTACATGCATGATACGTGCACTAACTGCTAAATAGATGTGGAATGACACGAACCGAACGGGTATGCGTACTGACTGTTAAATATGTATTCTTCATAGGACTTGATTGATTGTGTGGTTAAACGAGTAACTGGTCATACTGAGCAAAACTAAGGTGAGTTCACTACATTCGAGCATGCGTCCCAGTGGTTGGGGACAGTCAGTGGTTTGGGTAAAAACGGGTATATTGGTTAATATTCTCACCTATCATTTTTGTAAGTCCCTTATTCGGGTATTAGTTGCTAGCGCTACTTAGGTTTGGCACCCTCACACCGCTCCTGGATAGGACGGATGTGAACTAATGACCCAGTCGGGCCCAGTACTAGATAGGGGTACGTGGGATAGGGCAGTCATGTACATCAGGAGCCGTCTTGTTCGGAATTGAGATATTAACAATATTACTTGCATTGGTTATTGAACTGTTTTACATACAACTGGTAACAAACGTTTTTTCTAAAACTGTGGACTCGCCAGCTTTGTCTGATACACTTGTTACATGCTCGCAGGTCGTTAGATGATTGGAACAGGAGCTTGTTGGCTGGAGAGCAAGAGTGGTCATGGTCATGCTGAGGAATTTGTTTATCACATATTTATTTATTACATTCGTTTAGTACTTATTTTATGATAACTTTACGCTTCCGCTAAACTTATGGTTTTGGATAACTTATGTTGGGAACTTCAGTATTATTAAGCAATGGAACTTCATTTTAAACTTGTGATTCAATGTAATTGGTGGCTCATTGCTAGTCGTCACACGCTTAACAGGGATACTCCCTAGGTGGTAAATTGAGGGTGTGACAAATGAGATGAAACAAAAATTGACAACAACAAAGATGGTGGTCATTTGTTCGAATCACAAAGCAAACAAACGACACACAGTGACTAATCAAAGTAAATGGGTCAAAAATAATGTATCGCAAAGACATGCTCGCCTATAAGTGAACACTTACCCCAAGAGTTCCCAGGTAAGAGTGACTGGTCCGATTATGTGGATTTGTACGAACACTCTAGCCTTAGACAGAAAACCCAGGGTACAGGCATTCACCCTTCCAGTTTGCACGTGTTCACATTATTTAAAACCCAAAACCTTGACGAGATTTTGAAAACTCAAAGGGGTTCAAAACCTTGTAATAAATCGTTCAAAAACAGAAGATTTTTTTTCAAAAATCGTTTTGGAAATTTTGGTTTTTGTTTTGATAATCACCTAAGGATAGATGATGTGCATGTTTTAAGATCTAAACACAAGATAACTTGTGTCAGGGTCCTAGAAAGGTTATAGTCTAGGTCAAAGCATTACTAATAACCTAATTCTCTATAACCATTGGCTCTGATACCAACTCTTCTGTCACACCCCGACCACGTATAACATACAAAACGTGGCGGAAAACGTCGGGGAGTGTTGTAACAGAATTATTGTTTCACAACCATGGCATACAAAGTTATATTTTATTTATTAAACAAGAGTGTTATATTGTCTTAAACAGGAAACAAAGAGTTCATAACATAATTAAACTAGTCTATCTTCATTTTTATTCTCTAAGGCACAGGTCCAGCCTAGTGTCACGATCATCATTGTAACATCTGTGCTTGTAATCATTATGAACAGTTCAATTGTCACTAAAACAATGTTATTTGATCCCAATGTTTGTTTGGTTGTGTTTTACATTTTTCATGTTTTAACTTTTATTCAATTTCAAACTCTACATCGCTTTCTAGAGAGTTATACGCAAACTGATGCGTAAACGTAATCAGTTTAATGCGAAAAATACTCCGGAACATCAACATATACTTAACATACCTTAAATAACCTTTACATAACTTAGAAATAAGTTTTAAAGGCTTTGGTATGGCAAAAACAAGTTAATTCGCTTACAGGGACTAAACTTGACAAACTGCGAAAGTATGCCAATTTAAACTGTAACAGACATTCCGGAACATTACCATAAGTTAAACATACCATAAATATCCTTTACATAGCTTAGAAATAGGCTTTGAGGGGTTCGGTATGCTAAAATAAACTTTTGGGGTCATTCAGGGACTAAAAGCGTCAAAAAAGTGCACAAGTTTGCATTTTCGCCCATAACTTACGTTCTGAATACATCCGGACATCCAAAAATTTATGTAAGCACTAAAATATTTTATTTTAGTGTTTGGCATAAGAAAAAATCCATTCGTCACGCCATTTGGATCATTTTTCGCGCTTATGCGAATTCCGTCGTAATTAACCGAACAACGTAACCGTACGGCTAAACGAACCGACACCCGAGATATTTTTGAACACATTTTAAGTTCCCTATACTTTAACTTCATTTTAGAGCTTTGAAATAGGGTTAACGGGGCTTAAACGTGTCAAAAACGCATCGAAAACCAAGTTTTGAGGTTGCAGGGACTGAAACTGTAAATCTGCCAAACTAGGTCGTAAGTAGGGGCCAGATGCAGCAAAACGTTTTTTTTTCAGCTGTTAACAGCCCTTAACACTCTCCAAAGGCCAAGTGCCAAGTGTCAAACTCTTATGGTGGATGGCAAATGAGTTACCACAACTTTCCAACAAGTGTACGGCTTAGGAGTGGGACTCTTCTTGAACCTACATGTTTCTTGTTATAACGCTCTTGTTCATTTTACTTGAAGTTAGGGGGCCTTCTAACATGTGTTAGGAGGAATTGAGATGAACATGCAAACTAGATTATTATTGTGGGTGCACACATAATAATAATGTGGGGTGCATGTGAGTCCCAGTGAATCTTGACAAGTGTGAAAAGGATTCTGTGTTGTTAGTTGGTCTTGTATTCGAACTTCGAAATTTGTGGATAATACGTAAATACTTGACTTCTACTTGAGCTTGTTTGTTAATTCGTCTTTTTCCCATACTTATAGAATCATGAACGGACGTGGTGGAGGTCGTCGTGGTGGACGTGGTGGAGGCCGCGGTGGTGGACGTGGCCAAATCAATATGACTCAAGCTGAGTTAACGGATTTAATCAATGCTCAGGTGGCTGCAGCCTTGGCGGCTTATCAGGCTGGTACGACATGTACCAAACACTCTTTCCCTTTGAGTCGTATACTTGAGTCTTACTTGTTTGATTCTCTTCTGTTAATAGGTCAGCCAGCACCACAAAATCAACCTCACCCACCTGTCTGCACGTTTAAGTCTTTTATGGACTGTAAGCCACAAACCTTCAGCGGGACTGAAGGAGCTGTAGGACTCTTGCACTGGTTTGAAAAGGCGGAGTCCGTATTCGCGATGTGTAACTGTCCTGTTGGGGACAGAGTGAAGTATGCTACGGGCACGCTCGAGGATGGTGCCCTGACATGGTGGAATGCCCAGGTTCAGCTGTTAGGCATCGAGGCGGCGAACGCCACTACGTGGGAAGCCTTTAAGGAGTTGATGAGGGAAGAATATTGTCCTCGTGATGAGATACAGAAGCTAGAGAACGAGTATTATAATCTGAAATTGGTGGGATCCGAGGTTGAAGCATATGTGAAACGGTCGTATGAGTTGGCTGACTTGTGTCCAAACTTGTCCCGACCTATGTCTCGAAGAATTGAGTTGTTTATCAAGGGATTACCTCCACGAGTGAAGGGTTTGGTTACTGCAGCAAACCTCAACAACATAACTGATATTGTCCGTATGACTCACAAGATTATTGATCAGGGGGTGGAAAGTAATTCACTACCACCACGTATCTCTAGTACTACGACAGCTGCTACTACTTCCACTACTCCTGCTACCGATAGCAAGCGTAAGTGGAGCGATATGGACAAGGGGTCCAACTCGGTACAATCTCAGAAGAAAGCAGATACTGGCAGCAATCGCAGTTTCAGCCAGACATCCTCAGTGAATCAAAACCAGAGTAACAGTTCGGGGCAGGGATCTTATGCGGGGAAGTTACCTTTGTGCAACAAGTGTAACTATCATCACAAGGGTCAGTGTAATCGGGTTTGTCATAGGTGTCACCGATCAGGGCACATGGCTAAGGATTGTAGGGCTACACTTCCAGCTCAGCAGCAGCCAGTACAGCAGCAGGGTAGGCAACAGAATCAGCCGAATCAGGGTGTACAGAAAGGGTGCTTCCAGTGTGGGGCTGATGGGCATTTCAAGCGAGACTGTCCTCAGCTGAGACAGAATACAGGGGGCAATAATAATGGAAACAACAATGCTGGGAACAATGGGGGCAATGTGGCACGTGGACGCGGATTTGTTCTGGGAGCTGGGGAAGCACGAAACGACGGTAATGTAGTTACTGGTACTTTTTCAGTAAATGGTGTATTTGCTTCTATCTTGTTTGATTCTGGTGCCGATTGGAGTTACGTATCTTTGGGGTTCAGTCGTCAGTTAGGGTTAAGTCCTACACCTCTGGTAACGAAACACATAGTGGAGATAGCAAATGGTAAAACAATCGAAGCTTCACATGTTCTGGTTGGGTGTAAACTTGATCTTCTGGGTCAAGCATTCGACATTGACCTACTTCCCATTACTCTTGGAAGTTTCGACGTAGTTATCGGCATGGATTGGTTGTCCAAGTATCAGGCGGAAATTCTCTGCAAGGAGAAAATCGTGCGTGTTCCTCTCCCTAGCGGAGAATTCTTATCGGTTTAGGGTCATCGCAGTGGGACCCCGATTAGTATTGTTTCGTCAATGAAGGCTCAGGAGTATCTCCGTAAGGGCTATCCTGCTATTCTAGCCCTTGTCACTGATTCGCAGACTGACGAGAGGAGGATTGAGGATATTCCAGTTGTTCGGGAATTTCCTGACGTATTTCCTGAGGAACTCCCTGGCTTACCTCCACATCGACAGGTGGAATTCCAGATCGATCTCGCCCCAGGAGCAGCACCGTTTGCTCGTGCTCCTTATCGTCTGGCACCAGGGGAGTTGCAGGAATTGTTAAACCAACTTCAGGAACTGTTGGATAGGGGTTTTATCCGACCTAGCTCTTCACCTTGGGGAGCCCCAGTTCTGTTTGTGAAAAAGAAGGACGGGTCTTTTCGCCTGTGTATAGATTACCGTGAACTCAATAAGGCGACGGTCAAGAATCGTTATCCTTTACCACGTATTGATGACCTGTTTGACCAGCTGCAAGGATCAAGTTTCTACTCCAAAATCGACTTAAGGTCGGGTTATCATCAGGTACGGGTTAGAGAGGAAGATGTTCCTAAAACGGCATTTCGGACGCGGTACGGTCATTATGAGTTCCTGGTCATGCCATTCGGGTTGACCAACGCACCAGCGGTCTTCATGGATCTCATGAACCGCGTGTGCAAGCCATACCTCGACGACTTCGTTATCGTTTTTATCGACGACATTCTAATTTATTCCAAGAACAAGGAGGATCATGTGCGGCATCTACGTCTTATCCTAGAGCTACTGAGGAGGGAGCAGCTGTACGCGAAATTTTCTAAGTGTGATTTCTGGATACGGGAGGTACATTTTCTGGGGCATATCGTTAATGAGATGGGCATACATATGGATCCTGCCAAGATCGATGCCATTAGAAATTGCGCGGCACCAACAAATCCTTCAGAGGTGCGACAATTTCTTGGTCTAGCGGGGTATTATCGTCGTTTTATTCGGGATTTTTCGAAGATTGCACAGCCTCTCACATCCTTGACACAAAAGAAAGTAGTTTATTCGTGGGGAGCAAAACAGGAGGATGCCTTCCAACTGTTGAAACAGAAATTGTGTAGCGCGCCGATTCTGTCTCTACCAGAGGGTACCGAGGATTTTGAGGTACATTGTGATGCATCGATTCAGGGTCTTGGTTGCGTGCTGATGCAGCGCAACAAGGTGATAGCTTATGCCTCTCGACAGTTGAAAGTACACGAGAAGAACTACACGACACACGACTTGGAGTTAGGAGCCGTGGTTTTTGCACTGAAGATTTGGAGGCATTATCTGTACGGTACGAAATGCACCATCTATACCGACCACAAGAGCCTTCAGCATATCTTCGACCAGAAAGAACTAAATATGCGTCAGCGTCGTTGGGTAGAATTGTTCAATGATTACGAGTGTGCCATCAAGTATCACCCGGGTAAAGCTAATGTTGTAGCAGATGCCCTTAGTCGCAAGGAACCGAAACCAAAGCGTGGTCGTCCTCTACAGCTTACTATTCACTCTGATCTACCCACACGGATTCGTTCAGCACAGGTCGAGGCCTTAAAGGGCGAAAACATTGCAGCAGAGGGTTTGCGTGGTATGAATAAGAAGTTCGAGCTAAAGTCTGATGGCATTTACTATTTTATGGAGAGATTATGGGTTCCTCTGTTTGGCGACCTTCGGGAACTGGTAATGGATGAAGCACACAAGTCAAGGTATTCTGTTCACCCGGGATCTAATAAGATGTATCACGATCTCAAAGTCTTGTATTGGTGGCCGAATATGAAAGAAATTATAGCCACATACGTGAGCAAGTGCTTGACTTGTGCTAGGGTCAAGGCAGAATACCAGAAGCCTTCGGGTCTGCTTCAGCAGCCCGAGATACCGATGTGGAAGTGGGAGCAGATCTCCATGGATTTTGTTACGGGGTTACCAAGAACACAGGCGGGAAACGACACGATTTGGGTAATTGTCGACCGACTTACGAAGTCAGCGCACTTTCTACCAATTAAAGAAACAGACAAGCACTCCCAGCTCGCAGCGATATACCTTAAGGAGGTGGTGTCTAGGCACGGGGTGCCAACTTCTATCATTTCGGATCGGGATCCGCGTTTCACTTCGGAGTTGTGGCAGGCTATGCACAGGTCGTTTGGCTCGCGTCTTGATATGAGTACTGCGTATCACCCACAGACCAACGGTCAGAGTGAGCGCACTATTCAGACACTTGAGGACATGTTGCGGGCGTGCGTTATTGATTTTGGGAAGGGTTGGGAGAGACATTTACCATTAGTAGAATTCTCCTACAACAACAGTTACCACACTAGCATCAAGGCAGCTCCGTTTGAGGCATTATACGGGAGGAAGTGTCGTTCACCTCTCTGTTGGGCTGAAGTGGGCGACAGTCAGATTTCAGGTCCTGAGTTGGTTTTGGAGACTTCAGATATGATTGTAAAAATCAGAGAGCGTATGGCAGCTGCCCGTGATCGTCAGAAAGCCTATGCTGACAAACGTAGCAAGGAGGTAGTATTCGAAGTGAATGATCGAGTCATGTTGAAAGTTTCACCATGGAAAGGTGTTGTACGCTTCGGAAAGCGTAGCAAGCTTAATCCACGCTACGTTGGACCGTTTAGAGTTCTTGAACGCATCGGTAAAGTGGCCTACAAGCTAGAATTACCTGCGGAGTTGGGTAATGTTCACGATGTCTTTCACGTTTCGCAACTAAAGAGGTGTTTTGCTGAGGACCCACTAGTGGTACCCTTCCATTGAGCAAAGAGGTTTGGGAATTGAGCAGCCATCTGTTGCGCAATGATTTTTGCCAGTTCGGCAGTCGCTATCTGGTTTTCGCGTCGAGGAGGCATTCTAAAAAAGGAAACATGAAAGGAAACGAGTGAGATGATTGGGTGAAAAGAATGATGTGACAACCCGACTCACAAGGTTAGCGTCGTTTCGTTTCTTGATCTTAACTTCTCTTTATCCCTCGCAAACGCTTCCTTTTATGTTGAACTTGTTAAACGTTTTACTTGATGTTAAACGAAAATGTAATTTGTGTTGGATCGAGTGAACTGTTGCACATCTCATCTCACCTTATGATACCTCGACCCACACTGTTGATTCTATACGAATGCACCCATGTTGATCCGGCCCATATCATGTTGGCCTGCAACGAATGACTTAAACCCATGTGATGACCGGCCCACCCACTCTCAATAATTTAGGTTTTCGTTTGCACCTTATTTATAAACTGGATAGCACATGTACGTAACCTCCCTTATATTTCCAAATCATCATATAGCAAACCCTATCTACCTATTGAGTGACGGCAGTAGTAAAACCTCGGTCGAAATCATCATCATCACCGGTTAGTGTACCTCTTGTTTGTCTAATTGTTGGCTATTGATTCTTGGTGAACACATGTTGATATGTTAGAAATAATACTTGTGCTATGTGACAATAAATGTAACCGACATTAGTCATGATCTAGAAACTGTTGATAATGATGCTGGGATTTGTGTGCGAATGGAAACATAAAATATGTGATAGGTTGTAGTTGTGTGATCAAAGGTGTATGTAATATTATAATCTTGTGTGATATGTAAATGGATATATACATATGGTTCTATCGGTCCAATACAATTGAAAGAATGTGACCCATGTGAAATCTAATCAAGTAGTATGCACCTCTTATAGTTTTGTCAGTGAACATGTATCATAAATGATCAAATGATGTGTTTTTGGGGAAATCGAAATTTGTGAAAGTGGCGGCTATTATTAGATAGTAGGCATAGTATAGTTTTAATGCACAAACCATTAGTCAATGATAATGCTTTCCGGGCTGAACGAGATTAACAAATTTATATGCTTGTGATTGACTGAATAAATCGATATTTGAATTAACAATGTTACTACATGCATGATACGTGCACTAACTGCTAAATAGATGTGGAATGACACGAACCGAACGGGTATGCGTACTGACTGTTAAATATGTATTCTTCATAGGACTTGATTGATTGTGTGGTTAAACGAGTAACTGGTTATACCGAGCAAAACTAAGGTGAGTTCACTACATTCGAGCATGCGTCCCAGTGGTTGGGGACAGTCAGTGGTTTGGGTAAAAACGGGTATATTGGTTAATATTCTCACCTATCATTTTTGTAAGTCCCTTATTCGGGTATTAGTTGCTAGCGCTACTTAGGTTTGGCACCCTCACACCGCTCCTGGATAGGACGGATGTGAACTAATGACCCAGTCGGGCCCAGTACTAGATAGGGGTACGTGGTGTCACACCCCGACCACGTAGAACATACGAAACGTGGCGGAAACATCGGGGAGTGTTGTAACAGAATTAATTGTCTCAAATCCATGGCAATTGAAGTTTTGTTTTATTGATAAAAAGTGTTACAATGTCTAATCAATCAAGGAAATACAACAAAATTAACTAGTCTTGCATCTTTTATTGTCACTAAAGCCCAAGTCTGTCTATGTGTATCTTGAACATCTTATGCAACAGCTCCTGAAAAACACATGTGAAAATAGGTACGTCAGCATAAAAATGCCTGTGAGATACATAGGTTTTGTGAAAATAAGATTCATGACTTATGTTTGAGAAAATGTTTAGTCATGAACCTTGTTATTTGCTTTGTCTTTTAAATCATTTGAAAAACGATAAGATCAGATGATATGTATAAATAAATGAATAATGTATGGTTAAATGATTAACCATAGTAAAATGGATTTGTATAAGATAAGTTGTTTGTAAAACAATGTCTTGTGAAAAGTATGTTATTTGTATAAAATGTTATATGTCTCAAACTGAAATGATTCAAATAACGCTACGATATGTAATACCATACAAACACTTATATATAGGAAGTACCAGTGGCGTATCCACCATGCTTGTATCATATTACACACACGTCGTTACTTAATCACTTAATCAAACCAAACCAAACAATGTAAAATGTCTATGTTTAAATCAATTGTCAAATGTATTGAATAATATGTCAAAGTATTCATGTCAAGATGTAAATCATGTCAAAATGTCTATGTCAAATATCCATGTCAAATGTCTATGTCAAATATCCATGTCAAATGTCTATGTCAAATATCCATGTATGGCAAGTGAAATGTCTCAACTAAACCATATGCACAACAACAAAGTATTGAAGTAAAACTTGGTTTAAATCAAAGTTATGTTTTGTGGGAAATACATGATCAATGTCAATCATGTTAAAATGTCTATATCGAAATGTCTATGTAAAACAATGTACTAAGTAATGCACACAATGGCAATACATAGCATGAAATGTAATGTAGAACGATGTACTAAGTACGCACACAATGGGCATACATAGCATAAAATGTAATGTAAAACAATGTACTAAGTACGCACACAATGGGCATACATAGCATGAAATGTAATGAAATCATGTACTATAATGTACTAACGAACATAGCAAGTATATGATGTCAAAACAGGAAAAGCATGAAAGTAACAAGTAGGCACATGTGTTCCACCCCAAAACAGTTTGGAAAACAGTAAAAGAGGGGTCTATGTACTCACCTGAGATTGCTCAGTAGTCCTAAAGATAACCACCAAGCAGTGCTAGAGATCTCGGAATCAAACGGCTCCTAATATAGGTAACTATGTTAAATAACCGGACCTAAATCGGAAGACTGGGTAGCATTAGGGTTTGTAAACCAAACGAGTGTGGAGACTCGTGTGATATGGTTTAACAAAGCCTACATACTAAATGAAACCTAACATAATTGTTTACGACCCATTACGACCCGTTTAGGTAGCTTATGCTACTTTAACGCGTCGTTCGCGTGAAACGCGTTTGGACCGCCTAACTAGTCCTATGACAAGTATTATATGCCTAAACATGTTACATAATCAGTTACGTGACAAAAGTTTAGGTTACATATGCTAAATTACCAATTATGTATGAAAAGGGTATTCTGGTAATTTACCTAAGGCATATAAACTACCCATCATACAACTACTTAAACGATGTGACCATAGGGTATAACCTCGGAAGGTTATTCCCTACACTATGGTCACCTAATGTGTTTGGTCGGATCCTAATGATCGACCAAACTGGGTCGGGTTCGAAGGTATAGGCGATTTATTAGATCGCCTACCCTACGACCCTAGACAACGTGGTAATCAGTAGGCATAGTCCCAAGGGACTATGACCATCGTGATTACAATCACGTTGCGAAGTTCAAACGAACTTCGCATTGACCATTACTGGTCAACGCTGAAAGTCAAACAAAGTTTGACTTTCTGACTCGAAAAGCAGTAAAAATAAGGAAAAGAACGAAAGAATACTTACGAAGGGTCCCCGAAAGCTAACCCAGATCAAAATAGCTCAGGTATGAAACGAAGGTTCCAAATTAGAGCTTTCTTAATCAGATTTGTGGGTTTTGAACAAATGGGGGGTGGGTATTTATAGATAAAGTAGAGCCGCTAGGATCGTTTCTTGAATATCGTGCCATGATCCGAGCCGTACACTTGTCACAAAGGTTATGGAGCCACATATGCTCCTTATCTTAGTGATTAAGCAAGTTGCAAACATGTGGTTGTGGATTAATTGGTTGCAACTTGCATTTAAAACACTGAATCTGGTCCAGATGGGGGCTCGCGTGACGCTAAGGCCCGTCGCGTCACGCTAGGCCCCTGTTTTGGCAGATTTTACAGAAATGGTCCCTGCACCTTGTTTACGCGATTTTCGATGCGTTTGAACCCCGTTAACCTCATTTCAAGGCTCTAAAATGAAGTTAAAGTATAGGGAACTCAAAACATGCTCAAAAATATCTCAGATGTCGGTTCGTTTGGTCGTACGAACGCGATGTTCGCTTAATTACGACGGAATGCGCATAAGCGCGAAAAACGATCCAAATGACGCGACGAATGGATTTTTCTTAAGGCGAACACTAAAATAAAATATAGTCATGCTTCCATAAATTTTTGGATGTCCGGATGTATTCAGAACGTAAGTTATGCGCGAAAATGCAAACTTGTGCACTTTTTGACACTTTTAGTCCCTGAATGTCCCAAAAGTTTATTTTTGCACACCGAACCCCTCAAAGCCTATTTCTAAGCTATGTAAAGGATATTTATGGTATGTTTAACTTATGGTCATGTTCCGGAATGTCTGTTACAGTTCAAATTGGCATACTTTCGCAGTTTGTCATATTTAGTCCCTGTAAGCGATTAAACTTTGATTTCACCACACCAAACCTTCCAAAACTTATATCTAAGTTATGTAAAGGTTATTTAAGGTATGTTAAGCCTATCTCACTATTCCGGAGTGTTCGTTGCATTTAAACTGGTTATATTTACGCATTAGTGCGCGTATAACCTTCCAGAAAGCGATTTAGAACTTGAAATCGAACAAGAATTGATATGTGTAAACGATACACATATTTATACAAGTCCAAAGTATGAAATACAATATTTCATTGGTTTGGCATTTGTTTGATGGTTGAAATGACACAGGTGTTACAGTCTCCCCTACTTTAGGAAATTTCGTCCCGAAATTAATTCGTAGGAGTCTGTCTATGACTTTGTTTCAAATAGTCATCAAAGATATGTAAAGCATAATCTGATTATTTTCCTCAACGGATATTTTTCAGAAGCGAAAATGAACGAACAGAGTCATTTTCTTCAACGGGTTCTTCGGAAATGGAAAATAAAGGAATTAACTAAACGGATATACATTTCCCTCAACGGTTATTCTTCAGAAGTGAAAATGAATGGATGATTCATTCTTTCTCAACGGATTCTTTGTCAGAAATGGGAATGAAGAAATAATCCACGGATATTCATTTCTCTCAACGGATATTCTTCAGAACGAAAATGAACAAACGGGGTCATTTTCCTCAACGGTTTGTTCTTCAGAAGTTGAAATGAAAGAAAAAAAATCAACGGATATTCATTTCTCTCAACGGATATTCTTCAGAACGAAAATGAACAAACGGGGTCATTTTCCTCAACGGTTTGTTCTTCAGAATTTGAAATGAAAGAAAAATCAACGGATATTCATTTCTCTCAACGGATATTCTTCAGAACGAAAATGAACAAACGGGGTCATTTTCCTCAACGGTTTGTTCTTCAGAATTTGAAATGAAAGAAAAATCAACGGATATTCATTTCTCTCAACGGATATTCTTCAGAACGAAAATGAACAAACGGGGTCATTTTCCTCAACGGTTTGTTCTTCAGAATTTGAAATGAAAGAAAAATCAACGGATATTCATTTCCTCAACGGATAAATCTTCAGAAACGAAAATGAACTAACGGAGTCATTTTCAACGGTTATTTCCTCAGAGTTGGAAATGAAGGATTACACAACGGATATTCATTTCCTCAACGGATAAATCTTCAGAAACGAAAATGAACTAACGGAGTCATTTTCAACGGTTGCTTCCTCAGAGTTGGAAATGAAGGATTACACAACGGATATTCATTTCCTCAACGGATAAATCTTCAGAAACGAAAATGAACTAACGGAGTCATTTTCAACGGTTGCTTCCTCAGAGTTGGAAATGAAGGATTACACAACGGATATTCATTTCCTCAACGGATAAATCTTCAGAAACGAAAATGAACTAACGGAGTCATTTTCAACGGTTGCTTCCTCAGAGTTGGAAATGAAGGATTTCACAACGGATATTCATTTCCTCAACGGATATTCTTTAGAACGAAAATGAATGGATAATTCATTTTCCTCAACGGTTATTCTTCAGAATGGAAATGAAAAGATAAACAACGGATATTCATTTCCTCAACGGATATTCTTCAGAAGTGAAAAATGAATAGCTAGTTCATTTTTCCTCAACGGATGCTTCATCAGAATTGGAAATGAATAGGGTTAACTCTTGATACATGATAGAACTTGCTGTGATTTCTGTGCACTAAATTCCATAATTATGTATGCATCCATAATTACGTAATTCCTTGCACAGTCCGCACAGTTTGTTTTGAAATGTTGTGGGGAAAGATATCAAACCTGAGATGAAAGTGACTAGACTACCATAGGGTCCTTTTAATTAGATCAACAGAGGATCTTCTTAATTAGGCCACTAAGGAGTCCTTTCAGCTATATCATCACATGATATCCCTAACCAGATTTTTGGATCAATCTGTTTAACTAGACCACAAAAGGGGTCTAATTATGAAGTAGTACATTATAATCCAAGGGACTTTAACTACATCGTAGAAGTCCATTAAGGATTTAAGTAGTACCTTTGGGTATCCTACTATGATTCTCTTGCACAAAGATATGTAAGATTTTACGAGGATTTGAATAACATAAGTTGGATCACATGACACATAAAGGATAACACATAAGCACATAACCACATAATTGTTTAATTGTTATTTTCTTGTTATTGATTGCTATTAACTTGGCGCCTCGTACATCGTTTCTCTTGGAAGAAACGGGTACTTAGGATTTTCGTGGAAACGCAAGAGATTATACAAGGGAAGAAATTTGGAAGTAGTCTGTTCTTCAAGGAATGCGGTTCCTTGATTGTCGGTATTGTATGGGATATGTTTATACATGCAACCACATAAACATATTGAAATGTAAATGAAAGATTTATTTATAAACAACAATAACAACAACTGTTTCATAGATTGATAAAAGAAAATAATACACAAGGCTCGATTATTTTCTAAACAGCGTTATCTTCTGTCGGTCAGATACTCATCCCTGCGCTGGATTTGCATCAGCAAGTCTTGGGCAATTTCTACTAAAATGGCCCATCTCGCCACAGTTGTAGCAAGATCCCAGTGGGAAACGAGCTTGAGCAGGATTGTTGTTAATCTGATTTGGTGCTGCTGCTGTTGGGCAAACCCTCGCTATATGACCTATAAGTCCGCAAACTTGGCATGTGCGGCACTTCACACCAGCATGATGATGTAGGCCACATTGGTTGCACAAGGGTGCAGTTCCGTTGTAGGGTTTCCTGGCAGGGGGTTGAGCTGGTTGGTTGGGGACGGCTTGATCATTGTGAGCGACCACGGCGTAGTTCTGAGAAGCCTTTCGCTTCTTTGACCTCTTAGGGGATACAGTCTGTTCATCCATGATCTTTGATTCCTTGATTGGTTTCGATTCTTCGACCGGCTTCTTGTCACCCTTTCGGAAAAGCTTACGTTTCCTGATCTGCGATTCAGTCAAGGTTGCAGATAACTCAATGGCCTGCCTAACAGTAGTAGGGTTGCTACCAGTCAAAATGTCTTGTATTGAGTCGGGAAGGCCATCAATGTACTTTTCGATCGCCTTATCCAAAGGCGTGACCATGTTTGGGCATAACAGACTTAACTCCTCATAACGGTCCGTGTAGGCTCGATGCTCACCGCTGTCTTGCTCAAGATTGTCGAATTCCCTTTCCAAGGCCCTGATCTCGTGACGAGGACAGAATTCCTTCATCATGAGAGCCCTGAGTTCAGCCCATGTCTGTGCTAGAGCAACTTCTGCACCACGATCTCTCATCACCCCGTTCCACCACGTAAGGGCCCTCTTCTGGAACACACTCGAAGAGAACTCGACCTTGCGATTGTCAGGACACTGCACGTGGCGGAAAGTATTCTCAATGCTCTCGAACCATTGAAGAAGCCCAGTCGCTCCCTCAGAACCACTAAACTTGAGTGGTTTAGCCGAGTTGAAACTCTTGAAATTGCATGGACCGTTGTTGTTGTTGTTGGCTTGGTTCCATTGAGCAAAGAGGTTTGGGAATTGAGCAGCCATTTGCTGTGCAATGATTTCTGCCAGTTCGGCAGTCGCTATCTGGTTCTCGCGTCGAGGAGGCATTCTAAAAGAGGAAACATGAAAGGAAACGAGTGAGAGTATTAGACGAAAATAATGAGATGAAACAAATCTGATGAAAGCAAGGATAGTGTCATTTGTTTGTTACTACAAAGCAACAAACGACCCTGGTGAAAAGTAAATAGGTCAAAAATAATGTATCGCGAAGACATGCTCGCCTATAAGTGAACACTCATCCCAAGAATTCCCAGGTAAGCACAACTGGTCTCGCGTCTGATGAGATGTATACGAAGTGCTTGCCTAGACAGAAAACCCAGAATACAGGCATTCACCCTTCCAGTTTGCACGTGTTCACATTATTTAAAACCCAACAACCTTGACGAGATTTTGAAAATTCAAAGGGGTTCAAAATCATATAACAGAGGGTTCAAAACCTTGTAATCAATCATCCTAGAACAGATGATTAGTTTTCAAAGCGGTTTTGAAATTTATGTTCTTGTTGTGGTAGTCGCCTAAGGATAGGTGACGGTATTGTTTTATGACTAAACGCAAGTAAACTCGCGTTAGGGTCCTAAGAAGGTTATAGACTAGGTCAAAGTATTACTAATAACCTAATTCCCTATAACCATTGGCTCTGATACCATCTTTTCTGTCACACCCCGACCACGTAGAACATACGAAACGTGGCGGAAACATCGGGGAGTGTTGTAACAGAATTAATTGTCTCAAATCCATGGCAATTGAAGTTTTGTTTTATTGATAAAAAGTGTTACAATGTCTAATCAATCAAGGAAATACAACAAAATTAACTAGTCTTGCATCTTTTATTGTCACTAAAGCCCAAGTCTGTCTATGTGTATCTTGAACATCTTATGCAACAGCTCCTGAAAAACACATGTGAAAATAGGTACGTCAGCATAAAAATGCCTGTGAGATACATAGGTTTTGTGAAAATAAGATTCATGACTTATGTTTGAGAAAATGTTTAGTCATGAACCTTGTTATTTGCTTTGTCTTTTAAATCATTTGAAAAACGATAAGATCAGATGATATGTATAAATAAATGAATAATGTATGGTTAAATGATTAACCATAGTAAAATGGATTTGTATAAGATAAGTTGTTTGTAAAACAATGTCTTGTGAAAAGTATGTTATTTGTATAAAATGTTATATGTCTCAAACTGAAATGATTCAAATAACGCTACGATATGTAATACCATACAAACACTTATATATAGGAAGTACCAGCGGCGTATCCACCATGCTTGTATCATATTACACACACGTCGTTACTTAATCACTTAATCAAACCAAACCAAACAATGTAAAATGTCTATGTTTAAATCAATTGTCAAATGTATTGAATAATATGTCAAAGTATTCATGTCAAGATGTAAATCATGTCAAAATGTCTATGTCAAATATCCATGTCAAATGTCTATGTCAAATATCCATGTATGGCAAGTGAAATGTCTCAACTAAACCATATGCACAACAACAAAGTATTGAAGTAAAACTTGGTTTAAATCAAAGTTATGTTTTGTGGGAAATACATGATCAATGTCAATCATGTTAAAATGTCTATATCGAAATGTCTATGTAAAACAATGTACTAAGTAATGCACACAATGGCAATACATAGCATGAAATGTAATGTAGAACGATGTACTAAGTACGCACACAATGGGCATACATAGCATAAAATGTAATGTAAAACAATGTACTAAGTACGCACACAATGGGCATACATAGCATGAAATGTAATGAAATCATGTACTATAATGTACTAACGAACATAGCAAGTATATGATGTCAAAACAGGAAAAGCATGAAAGTAACAAGTAGGCACATGTGTTCCACCCCAAAACAGTTTGGAAAACAGTAAAAGAGGGGTCTATGTACTCACCTGAGATTGCTCAGTAGTCCTAAAGATAACCACCAAGCAGTGCTAGAGATCTCGGAATCAAACGGCTCCTAATATAGGTAACTATGTTAAATAACCGGACCTAAATCGGAAGACTGGGTAGCATTAGGGTTTGTAAACCAAACGAGTGTGGAGACTCGTGTGATATGGTTTAACAAAGCCTACATACTAAATGAAACCTAACATAATTGTTTACGACCCATTACGACCCGTTTAGGTAGCTTATGCTACTTTAACGCGTCGTTCGCGTGAAACGCGTTTGGACCGCCTAACTAGTCCTATGACAAGTATTATATGCCTAAACATGTTACATAATCAGTTACGTGACAAAAGTTTAGGTTACATATGCTAAATTACCAATTATGTATGAAAAGGGTATTCTGGTAATTTACCTAAGGCATATAAACTACCCATCATACAACTACTTAAACGATGTGACCATAGGGTATAACCTCGGAAGGTTATTCCCTACACTATGGTCACCTAATGTGTTTGGTCGGATCCTAATGATCGACCAAACTGGGTCGGGTTCGAAGGTATAGGCGATTTATTAGATCGCCTACCCTACGACCCTAGACAACGTGGTAATCAGTAGGCATAGTCCCAAGGGACTATGACCATCGTGATTACAATCACGTTGCGAAGTTCAAACGAACTTCGCATTGACCATTACTGGTCAACGCTGAAAGTCAAACAAAGTTTGACTTTCTGACTCGAAAAGCAGTAAAAATAAGGAAAAGAACGAAAGAATACTTACGAAGGGTCCCCGAAAGCTAACCCAGATCAAAATAGCTCAGGTATGAAACGAAGGTTCCAACTTAGAGCTTTCTTAATCAGATTTGTGGGTTTTGAACAAATGGGGGGTGGGTATTTATAGATAAAGTAGAGCCGCTAGGATCGTTTCTTGAATATCGTGCCATGATCCGAGCCGTACACTTGTCACAAAGGTTATGGAGCCACATATGCTCCTTATCTTAGTGATTAAGCAAGTTGCAAACATGTGGTTGTGGATTAATTGGTTGCAACTTGCATTTAAAACACTGAATCTGGTCCAGATGGGGGCTCGCGTGACGCTAAGGCCCGTCGCGTCACGCTAGGCCCCTGTTTTGGCAGATTTTACAGAAATGGTCCCTGCACCTTGTTTACGCGATTTTCGATGCGTTTGAACCCCGTTAACCTCATTTCAAGGCTCTAAAATGAAGTTAAAGTATAGGGAACTCAAAACATGCTCAAAAATATCTCAGATGTCGGTTCGTTTGGTCGTACGAACGCGATGTTCGCTTAATTACGACGGAATGCGCATAAGCGCGAAAAACGATCCAAATGACGCGACGAATGGATTTTTCTTAAGGCGAACACTAAAATAAAATATAGTCATGCTTCCATAAATTTTTGGATGTCCGGATGTATTCAGAACGTAAGTTATGCGCGAAAATGCAAACTTGTGCACTTTTTGACACTTTTAGTCCCTGAATGTCCCAAAAGTTTATTTTTGCACACCGAACCCCTCAAAGCCTATTTCTAAGCTATGTAAAGGATATTTATGGTATGTTTAACTTATGGTCATGTTCCGGAATGTCTGTTACAGTTCAAATTGGCATACTTTCGCAGTTTGTCATATTTAGTCCCTGTAAGCGATTAAACTTTGATTTCACCACACCAAACCTTCCAAAACTTATATCTAAGTTATGTAAAGGTTATTTAAGGTATGTTAAGCCTATCTCACTATTCCGGAGTGTTCGTTGCATTTAAACTGGTTATATTTACGCATTAGTGCGCTTATAACCTTCCAGAAAGCGATTTAGAACTTGAAATCGAACAAGAATTGATATGTGTAAACGATACACATATTTATACAAGTCCAAAGTATGAAATACAATATTTCATTGGTTTGGCATTTGTTTGATGGTTGAAATGACACAGGTGTTACACGTGGGATAGGGCAGTCATGTACATCAGGAGCCGTCTTGTTCGGAATTGAGATATTAACAATATTACTTGCATTGGTTATTGAACTGTTTTACATACAACTGGTAACAAACGTTTTTTTCTAAAACTGTGGACTCGCCAGCTTTGTCTGATACACTTGTTACATGCTCGCAGGTCGTTAGATGATTGGAACAGGAGCTTGTTGGCTGGAGAGCAAGAGTGGTCATGGTCATGCTGAGGAATTTGTTTATCACATACTTATTTATTACATTCGTTTAGTACTTATTTTTTGATAACTTTACGCTTCCGCTAAACTTATGGTTTTGGATAACTTATGTTGGGAACTTCAGTATTATTAAGCAATGGAACTTCATTTTAAACTTGTGATTCAATGTAATTGGTGGCTCATTGCTAGTCGTCACACGCTTAACAGGGACACTCCCTAGGTGGTAAATTGAGGGTGTGACAAATGAGATGAAACAAAAATTGACAACAACAAAGATGGTGGTCATTTGTTCGAATCACAAAGCAAACAAACGACACACAGTGACTAATCAAAGTAAATGGGTCAAAAATAATGTATCGCAAAGACATGCTCGCCTATAAGTGAACACTCACCCCAAGAGTTCCCAGGTAAGAGTAACTGGTCCGATTATGTGGATTTGTACGAACACTCTAGCCTTACACAGAAAACCCAGGGTACAGGCATTCACCCTTCCAGTTTGCACGTGTTCACATTATTTAAAACCCATAACCTTGACAAGATTTTGAAAACTCAAAGGGGTTCAAAACCTTGTAATAAATCTTTCAAAAACAGAAGATTTTTTTTCAAAAATCGTTTTGGAAATTTTGGTTTTTGTTTTGATAATCACCTAAGGATAGATGATGTGCATGTTTTAAAATCTAAACACAAGATAACTTGTGTTAGGGTCCTAGAAAGGTTATAGTCTAGGTCAAAGCATTACTAATAACCTAATTCTCTATAACCATTGGCTCTGATACCAACTCTTCTGTCACACCCCGACCACGTATAACATACAAAACGTGGCGGAAAACGTCGGGGAGTGTTGTAACAGAATTATTGTTTCACAACCATGGCATACAAAGTTATATTTTATTTATTAAAAAAGAGTGTTATATTGTCTTAAAAAGGAAACAAAGAGTTCATAACATAATTAAACTAGTCTATCTTCATTTTTAGTCTCTAAGGCACAGGTCCGCCCTAGTGTCACGATCATCATTGTAACATCTGTGCTTGTAATCATTATGAACAGTTCAATTGTCAATAAAACAATGTTATTTGATCCCAATGTTTGTTTGGTTGTGTTTTACATTTTTCATGTTTTAACTTTTATTCAATTTCAAACTCTACATCTCTTTCTGGAGAGTTATACGCAAACTGATTCGTAAACGTAATCAGTTTAATGCGACAAATACTCCGGAACATCAACATATACTTAACATACCTTAAATAACCTTTACATAACTTATAAATAAGTTTTAAAGGCTTTGGTATGACAAAAACAAGTTAATTCGCTTACAGGGACTAAACTTGACAAACTGCGAAAGTATGCCAATTTAAACTGTAACAGACATTCCGGAACATTACCATAAGTTAAACATACCATAAATATCCTTTACATAGCTTAGAAATAGGCTTTGAGGGGTTAGGTATGCTAAAATAAACTTTTGGGGTCATTCAGGGACTAAAAGCGTCAAAAAAGTGCACAAGTTTGCATTTTCGCGCATAACTTACGTTCTGAATACATCCGGACATCCAAAAATTTATGTAAGCACTAAAATATTTTATTTTAGTGTTTGGCATAAGAAAAATCCATTCGTCACGCCATTTGGATCATTTTTCGCGCTTATGCGAATTCCGTCGTAATTAACAGAACAACGTAACCGTACGGCTAAACGAACCGACACCCGAGATATTTTTGAACACATTTTAAGTTCCCTATACTTTAACTTCATTTTAGAGCTTTGAAATAGGGTTAACGGGGCTTAAACGTGTCAAAAACGCATCGAAAACCAAGTTTTGAGGTTGCAGGGACTGAAACTGTAAATATGCCAAACTAGGTCCGTAAGTAGGGGCCAGATGCAGCAAAACGTTTTTTTTTCAGCTTTTAACAGCCCTTAACACTCTCCAAAGGCCAAGTGCCAAGTGTCAAACTCTTATGGTGGATGGCAAATGAGTTACCACAACTTTCCAACAAGTGTACGGCTTAGATCGTGCCCCCTTTTCCAAGAAATGATCCTAACGGTGAACTAAAAACTATAAATACCCACCTCCACCCTTCACTTTTCCTCACAAGAATCTGATCTAATGTGCTCTAAGTTGAAACCTTTGTTTCATACCTGAGCTATTTTGATCTAGATTAGCATTCGGGGACCCTTCGTAAGTGTTCCTTCGTTCTTTTATTGTTTTTCGAGTCCGAAAGTCAAACTTAGTTTGACTTTCTGCATTGACCAGTTTATGGTCAATGCAAAGTTCATTTGAACTTCGCAACGTGATTGTAATCACGATGGTTATAGTCCCTTGTGACTATACCTACTGATTACCACGTTGTCTAGTGTTGTAAGGGTAAGCGATCTAATAAATCGCTTATACCTTCGAACCCGACCCATTTGGTCGATCATTAGGATCCGACCAAACACATTAGGTGACCATAGTATATAGGGAATAACCTTCCGAGGTTATACCTTATGGTCGCTTCGTTTAAGTAGTTGTATGATAGGTAGTTTATATGCCTTAGGTAAATTACCAAAATACCCCTTTGATGCCAAAATTCATTTTAAACATATGTAACATAACTTTTGACATCTAAACTGATTTGACAACAATATTAGACATGTTAAGGCATATGTTACTTGTCATAGGACAAGTTAAGCGGTCTGAACGCGTTTCACGCGAGCGACGCGTTAAAGTAGCATAAGCTACCTAAACGGGTCGTAATGGGTCGTAAGCACTTAAGTTAGGTTTCAATTAGTATGTAGGATTTGTTAAACCATATGACACGAGTCTCCATACTCGTTTGGTTTACGAACCCTCATTCTATCTAAATCTTCCGATATAGGTCCGGTTTATTAACATAGTTACCTATATTAGGTGCCGTTTGATTCTGTGATCTCTAGCATTGCTTGGTGGTTATCTTAGGACTTCTGAGCAATCTCAAGTGAGTACATAGACCCCTCTTTTACTGTTTTCCAAACTGTTTTGGGGTGAAACACATGTGCCTACTTGTTACTTTCGTGCTTTCCTGCTTTCACATCATATACTTGCTATGTTCATTAGTACATCTATAGTACATGATTTCATTGTATTCATGCTATATATGTCCATTGTGTGCATACTTAGTACATTGTTTTACATTACATTTCATGCTATGTATGTCCATTGTGTGCATACTTAGTACATTGTTTTGCATTACATTTCATGCAATGTATGCCCATTGGGTGCGTACTTAGTACATTTGTTTTCATAACATGTTTACATTTTGGTATGACATTTGGGTTGTTTACAATGGAACAATACATTCATTAACATTAGCTACGCCGTTCGTTAGTAGGTAGTGGTACCATAGGAATTGACAACTCCCGTTCCTGAAATCCTAGGTTTGTTTGGATTGGAAGGAATGACCGAATTCGATGTACATAACTTAGATAAACCTTTAATTTGTTTAAGGGTTTATCGCCACAGTCTCAAGGCTTGGATGTATGCATTTTCACAATACCGCATAAATGTTTGTATCAGTATAGCATGCATTTGTTCCACAAACCATAACTTTGATTTAAACTATGTTTTACATCAATACCTTGTTTTTGTGCATTTTTACATATGGTTTAGTTGATATATTTCACTTACCATACATGATACTTTTGGGTACACATTACATGATCTACATTAACATAAACATTTTGACATTGATATACACATTTAGTGGTTTATATTGGACATAGACATTTCAATATGGTTTACACATTAACACATGACAATTCATTTATTCATGAACAATTTACATTGATGGTTGGTTTGAGTAAGTGATTTGAGTAACGAGGCGTGTGTAATATGATACAAGCATGGTGGATACGCCGCTGGTACTTCCTATATATAAGTGTTTGTATGACATTACATGTCGTAGCGTTATTGAAATCATTTCAATATTTGACATATTACATTTTACATAAACATCTTATTTTCAGAAGACATTGATTTACAAAACAACTTATCTTATACAAACTCATTTTTACTTGGTTATTCATTTAACCTTACATTATTCTCTTATTTATACATATCATTGCTTTTTAATGATTTACAAAACAAAACAACTTACAAGGTTCATGACTGACTGTTATTACACAACTTTTCCTAAACTTATAAGTCATGAATCCTATTTTCACAAAACCTATGTATCTCACAGGCATTTTTATGCTGACGTACCTATTTTCACATGTGTTTTCAGTTGCTTTTCCGTAGGATGATGATCGTGACACTAGGTCGGACCTGTGCCTTAGAGACATAAAATGAAGATAGACTTAGTTTAATTATGTTCTGAACTCTTTATTTCCTGTTTAAGACAATGTAACTCTTATGTTAATAAATAAAATACAACCTTGAATGCCATGGTTATGAAACAATTAATTCTGTTACAACACTCCCCGACGTTTTCCGCCACGTTTTGTGTGTTATACGTGGTCGGGGTGTGACAGAAGAGTTGGTATCAGAGCCAATGGTTATAGGGAATTAGGTTAGTAGTAATTCTTTGACCTAGACTATAACCTTTCTAGGACCCTAACACAAAGTTATCTTGTGTTTAGATCTTAAAACATACATATCACCTATCCTTAGGTGATTATCAAAACAAAAGCCAAAATTTTCCGACACGATTTTTGAAAAACAATCTTCTGTTTTTGGATGATTTATTACAAGGTTTTGAACCCTCTATTGTAAGGTTTTGAACCCTCTGTTATATGGTTTTGAACCCTTCCAGTTTGGTTGTTGGCCTTGTGCCTTCAAACTTTCAAAATCTCATCAAAGTTTTGGGTTCTAAATAGTGTGAACACGTGCAAACTGGAAGAGTGAATGCCTGTATTCTGGGTTTTCTGTCTAGGCAAGCACTTCGTATATATCTCATCAGACGCGAGACCAGTTGTGCTTACCTGGGAATTCTTGGGATGAGTGTTCACTTATAGGCGAGCATGTCTTCGCGATACATTATTTTTGATCCATTTACTTTGATTAGTCACTGTGTGTCGTTTGTTTGCTTGGTAATGTGGACAAATGACCACCATCTTTTCTTTTGTTAATTTTGTTTCATCTCATTCTCTTCATCCAATCATCTCACTCGTTCCCTTTCATGTTTTCCTCCTTTAGAATGCCTCCTTGACGCGACAATTTGATTGCGACTGCCGAACTGGCAGAAATTATTGCGCAGCAGATGGGTGCTCAATTTCCAAATCTCTTTGCTCAATGGAACCAAGCCAACAACAACAACAATGCTCCATGCAAATACAAGGATTTTAACTCGGCTAAACCACTCAAGTTTAGTGGTTCTGAAGGAGCGACTGGGCTTCTTCAATGGCTCGAGAGCATTGAGAATACTTTCCGCCACGTGTAGTGTCCGGATAATCGCAAGGTCGAGTTTTCTTCGAGCGTGTTTCAGAAGAGGGCTCTTACATGGTGGAATGGGGTAATGAGAGACCGTGGTGCAGAGGTTGCTCTAGCACAAACTTGGGCTGAACTTAGGGCCCTCATGATGAGGGAATTCTGTCCTCGCCATGAACAGCGAGCGTTGGAGAAAGCGTTTGATGACTTGAAGCAAGATAGTGGCGAGCACAGGGCATATACTGATAGATTTGAGGAGTTGAGTCTGCTATGCCCAACAATGGTTACCCCACTCGACAAGGCTATCGAAAGGTACATCGACGGCCTACCTGACTCAGTGCAAGACATCATTACTGGTAGTAACCCTGCCACACTCCGTCAGGCTATCGAGTTATCAGCGACATTGACTGAGTCGCAGATTCGGAAGAATAAGTTACACAGGAAGGGTGACAAGGGCAAGAAACAGACATCTGACAAAGAAGATAGCAAGAAAGGTCAAAA
Source organism: Helianthus tuberosus (assembly GCA_030545235.1). Lineage (NCBI taxonomy): Eukaryota > Viridiplantae > Streptophyta > Magnoliopsida > Asterales > Asteraceae > Helianthus > Helianthus tuberosus. The sequence continues at coordinate 98,539,678 of CM060360.1, read as the reverse complement.
CAAGAATGGAAAGGATTCTGGTTCATCGAAAAGGGCAAGGAAGCGTAAGGCTTCCCAAAACTATGCTGTCACTGCCCAAGCTAACCAGGCAGCTCCCAACCAACCCGCAGAGCCTCCAGCGAAGAAGCCGTATTCAGGGAATGCACCTTTGTGCAATAGATGCAACAGTCACCATCAGCCGCAACATCAGTGCCGTTTCTGTACTAACTGTGGGAAGTCAGGTCATCTTGCGGATGTTTGTCGGTTTGCTCGGAATCGCGCAGTTCAGAACCCGGCTCAACAAGTTGCTCAGCATCCTGCTCCGCAACAGGGTCAAGCTGCACGACCACCCTACCCACCAGGTGCTTGTTATAACTGTGGGGATCTGACCCATTACAGAAATCAGTGCCCAAGGCTGGCTAACCAGAATCAGAATCCAAACCAGAATCAGGCTCAGGCTCGAGGACGAGTCTTCAACATGAATGCCCAAGAGGCGCAGGCGGACGATAATGTGGTGAACGGTACGTTCTTTATTAATAATCAGCCTGCATCTGTTCTTTTTGATTCGGGTGCCGACAAGAGTTTTGTGTCATTGTCTTTTGAGCCAATCCTTTGCGTGTCTAGAACGAAACTAGGAAAACCCTTGACAGTAGAAGTTGCTAGTGGTGAACCCATTGTTCTTGATTCTGTTCTACGCAACTGCCAGTTGAATCTTAACGACCATATTTTTCCTATCAACCTCACGCCTATGCAACTTGGAAGCTTCGACGTTATTGTGGGAATGGATTGGTTATCCAAGCATCACGTAGAGATAGTTTGTTCTGAGAAGATTGTTCGTGTGCCGCTTTCGACAGGCGAGATCCTACAGGTTCAAGGTGAGAAACCGTCTGGTGGTCTCAAGCTCATGTCTTGTTTTAAAGCTCGGAAGTATCTGCGGAAGAACTATGTGGCTTTCTTAGCACATGTTACAGCAGATAAAGGCAAGGGTAAGTCTATTTCAGATATTCCTGTCGTTCGGGATTATTCTGAAGTATTCCCTGAAGAGTTACCTGGTCTACCCCCAGCACGCCAAGTCGAGTTCCGCATTGATCTCGTATCTGGTGCAAAGATTGATCTACGTTCCGGATATCATCAACTTCGTGTGCATGAAGAAGATATTCCCAAGACGGCGTTCCGCACTCGGTATGGGCATTACGAGTTCACAGTCATGCCATTCGGTTTGACTAATGCTCCTGCTGTTTTCATGGACTTACTGAATAGGGTCTGCAAACCTTATTTGGATCAGTTCGTCATTGTTTTTATTGATGACATCTTGATTTATTCTAAGATGCGAGCTAATCACGAGCAACATCTTCGTCTTACTCTGGAACTCCTAAAGAAAGAGCAACTTTTCGCCAAATTCTCCAAGTGCGAATTTTGGCTTAAAGAAGTTCAATTTTTGGGATATATCATCAACGAACAAGGTATTCATGTAGACCCCTCCAAGATCAGTGCGATTAAGGATTGGGATACGCCTACTACTCCCACTGAGGTTCGTTCTTTTCTCGGTCTAGCGGGTTATTACCGCCGCTTCATTGAGAACTTCTCAAAGATTGCAGTTCCTCTAACTGCTCTAACTTAGAAGAACAAGCCCTTTGATTGGGGATTCAAGCAAGAGGAAGCTTTTCAACACTTGAAGCGGAAGCTTTGTGACGCGCCTGTTCTGACTTTGCCTGAGGGCAATGATGATTTCGTCGTTTATTACGACGCATCTAAATTGGGTCTTGGCTGTGTTCTAATGCAAAGGAACAAAGTCATAGCATATGCATCAAGGCAGTTGAAAATACATGAGAAGAACTACACCACTCATGATCTTGAGTTAGGTGTAGTTGTTTTCGCTCTAAAGATCTGGAGACATTATTTGTATGGTACAAAATGTGTGGTTTTCACGGACCACAAAAGTCTTCAGCATATCTTCAACCAGAAAGAACTCAACATGAGGCAACGACGTTGGGTTGAGCTACTAAACGACTATGACTGCGAAATTCGCTACCATCCTGGTAAGGCGAATGTCGTACCCGATGCATTGAGTCATAAGGAACGTGCTAAGCTTCATTGTGTACGTGTTCAATCAGTTATTCAAGCTCGATCCGATATCCAAGCACGCATTTCTCAGGCTCAACGATCTTGTGTTTCACAAGGTTTGATGGATAAGGAATTTCCCTATCACATAACACCTGATCTGGAATTGAAGGACAATGGATCGTATTACTTCATGGACCGTTTGTGGGTCCCAAGCCAGGATGATCTTCGTACCTTGCTTATGGATGAAGCCCATAAGTCTCGTTATTCTATTCATCCGGGCTCAGATAAGATGTATAAGGATCTTCGTATTCACTATTGGTGGCCTGGTATGAAGAAAGACATTCCTTATATGTATCGAAATGCCTTACTTGTCTTAAGGTTAAGGCTAAACATCAGCGTCCTTCTGGTTTATTGGTGCAACCAGAGATCCAAGTTTGGAAATGGGAAAATATTACTATGGATCTTGTTACCAAACTTCCACACACAAAGAAAGGTCATGATGCCATCTGGGTAGTCGTTGATCGTCTTACTAAGTCAGCACATTTCTTGCCAATCCGTGAGGACTTTCCTGCTGACAGACTTGCTAAAATCTATGTGGATGAAATTGTAGCTCGACATGGTGTTCCTTTGAACATCATTTCTGACAGAGATGCTCGTTTCACTTCTCATTTTTGGAGAACCATGCAATCTGCTATGGGGACCCAACTTAATCTGAGCACAGCATATCATCCGGAAACGGATGGTCAATCTGAAAGAACAATCCAGACTCTGGATGATATGCTTAGAGCTTGTGTGGTCGACTTTGGTGGTAGTTGGGACTCACATCTTCAGTTAATTGAATTCACCTACAACAACAGTTATCACACCAGCATCAAAATGGCTCCTTTCGAGGCTCTCTATGGTCGAAAATGTCGTTCACCAGTCTGCTGGAATGAGATCGGTGAGGCTCAACTTACTGGACCTGCCCTCATTTTAGAGACAACTGACAAGATCAAGAAAGTACGTGATAACCTTCAGACAGCTAGAAGCCGTCAAAAGAGTTAGGCGGACCCAAAACGCAAGCCCTTGGAATTTCAAGTCGGTGATCGAGTATTACTTAAGGTCTCACCTTGGAAAGGTGTGATCAGATATGGAAAGAAAGGAAAACTTGCACCTAGATACGTTGGACCATTCAAGATCGTCGAAAGAATCGGAAAGGTAGCCTACAGACTTGAGTTACCTCCGGAACTTGGAAATGTTCATCCAACTTTTCACGTGTCCAATCTCAAGAGGTGTTTAGCTGATGAGAACCTCCACATACCACTTGACGAAATTCGTGTTGGTAAAACACTGAAATTTGTTGAGAAACCTGTGGAAATCATGGAACGTGAAGTCAAGTGGCTTAAACGCAAACGCGTTCCTTTGGTCAAAGTTCGCTGGGAAGCTAGACGTGGACCCGAGTTTACTTGGGAACGCGAAGATCAAATGAAGGCAAAATATCCACATCTTTTCCCACGAGTTTCCTCTAAATAAATTTCGGGACGAAATTTCCACAAGTAGGGGAGACTGTAACATCTGTGCTTGTAATCATTATGAACAGTTCAATTGTCAATAAAACAATGTTATTTGATCCCAATGTTTGTTTGGTTGTGTTTTACATTTTTCATGTTTTGACTTTTATTCAATTTCAAACTCTACATCACTTTCTAGAGAGTTATACGCAAAATGATGCGTAAACGTAATCAGTTTAATGCGAAAAATACTCCGGAACATCAACATATACTTAACATACCTTAAATAACCTTTACATAACTTAGAAATAAGTTTTAAAGGCTTTGGTATGACAAAAACAAGTTAATTCGCTTACAGGGACTAAACTTGACAAATTGTGAAAGTATGCCAATTTAAACGGTAACAGACATTCCGGAACATGACCATAAGTTAAACATACCATAAATATCCTTTACATAGCTTATAAATAGGCTTTGAGGGGTTCGGTATGCTAAAATAAACTTTTGGGGTCATTCAGGGACTAAAAGCGTCAAAAAAGTGCACAAGTTTGCATTTTCGCGCATAACTTACGTTCTGAACACATCCGGACATCCAAAAATTTATTTAAGCACTAGAATATTTTATTTTAGTGTTTGGCATAAGAAAAATCCATTCATCACGCCATTTGGATCATTTTTCGCGCTTATGCGCATTCCGTCGTAATTAACCGAACAACGTAACCGTACGGCTAAACGAACCGACACCCGAGATATTTTTGAACACATTTTAAGTTCCATATACTTTAACTTCATTTTAGAGCTTTGAAATAGGGTTAACGGGGCTTAAACGTGTCAAAAAACGCATCGAAAACCAAGTTTTGAGGTTGTAGGGACTGAAACTGTAAATCTGCCAAACTAGGTCCGTAAGTAGGGGCCAGATGCAGCAAAACGTTTTTTTTTCAGCTGTTAACAGCCCTTAACACTCTCCAAAGGCCAAGTGCCAAGTGTCAAACTCTTATGGTGGATGGCAAATGAGTTACCACAAGTTTCCAACAAGTGTACGGCTTAGATTGTGCCCCCTTTTCCAAGAAATGATCCTAACGGTGAACCAAAAACTATAAATACCCACCTCCACCTTTCACTTTTCCTCACAAGAATCTGATCTAATGTGCTCTAAGTTGAAACCTTTGTTTCATACCTGAGCTATTTTGATCTAGATTAGCATTCGGGGACCCTTCGTAAGTGTTCCTTCGTTCTTTTATTGTTTTTCGAGTCCGAAAGTTAAACTTTGTTTGACTTTCTGCATTGACCAGTTTATGGTCAATGCGAAGTTCGTTTGAACTTCGCAACGTGATTGTAATCACGATGGTTATAGTCCCTTGTGACTATACCTACTGATTACCACGTTGTCTAGGGTCGTAAGGGTAAGTTGATAGAAACATACTGCAATATCAAACTCTTTTGTTTTCAAGGTACACACTCGACAACTCTCGTAGTTGGACGAGGTATTGCAATATGAACTCAAGGCCATGATTCTGGCGTACTCACAAAACCTATGTACTCGCTGGCTTTTTTATGCTGACTTACTTTTCACATATGTTTCAGGTACCATAGTTTGATGATGTTTGATGATGATTATGATGCATACTCACATAGGGATGGACGAGGCCTTAGTTGTGACAACCGGTGATTTACGGCTCTTAATTACGTGATTAACAGTTGATTAACGCGATAACAAATAGTGTTTACAACACAAATTAACTTAATTAGGCCTTTGAAGTGCCTAGGAACGTTCATCCAACTTTACAGTACGCGTATAAAGATTCGAGTGGAATTTGCGGAACATCAAACGACAACGAACTGATACCGTACAAAATACTGACAACGCCACTATTATACGCCTGTTAATTTTAAAAAAATTATGCTTTCGACACTTATGGAGTTTGGGTTGCGATATCGGGTCTCATAGGAATTACGGGCCACTTACACATGAGATGGGCTTGTGGGCCCTGGGCCCAAGCACAAAACCCACCAGCCTAAACCTGCGCATAATATACAAGATCTCTATAAAATCTTACATAATCTTGCAAAATCTCTACAAGATTTACAAGAATACTACAAGATTTGCAAAATCCTTACAAGATTTTACTAGATCTCTAGAGCTCTATAAATACTCAAACCAAACACAAACCCACAATATATACAACCCACAATATATACAAAAGAAATCATGCACGCTCTCTTTCAAAATCCTAAACAAACACTCAAATACACACACACACACCAAGAGAATACAAACTTTAAGTTTGTCTTCTCCCATTTCTCTCTCGATCTTTACATATACAGACAACACAAATCATCATACTCCCTCATTACACTCTTGATTACACACAAGTCAAACACCTCTCAACCCACACTTTTCCGGCGAACAGCAGGCTCCGGCAACAACCACAGAGAACCGACTGCTGCCGGTGGTTCTCTCCGAGGAGCGAGACCCCCCTCTTCCGATGAACCCCAGCAGCCACCCCCTCCTCTCGCTGCTGATTATCGGCTGCCACCACCTGATGGTGGTGGCGTGCGATGACGTGACGACAGAATAGAAGAAAGAGAGAGACCGAGCAGAAGAGGGTGACGGCGGAAGACGGCGCCGCCGTCTGCAGCGGAGCGACGGCGGGGCACGGCGGCAGCGGCGGTACGGCAGATCGGTCCGACGGGTTTCACGGTAACCACACCCCTTTTCGTTTATTTTTTTAAGATTACTGACGTCTTACTGTGTCGATGATGGTGAGGAAATGCTGTCGAGCTGCTGTTGATGAAGACAGGGGAGTGGTTATGTGATTCGGTCAGCTCGGATCTCAATTCGGGGATTCAGGTTCGAGATTATTCGAGTTCGAGTCTCTCAGGTTGCAGGTCAGCTGGTTCGGTTTCGCGGCACGACGGCTCGGGTAAACTCTGAGCAAATTGGGTTCAGTCAACCATGGTCAACTCAGTCAGCGCCGGTCAACGGAGTCAGCCGGTCAACAGCAGTCAACACGCGGCTCGGTAAAGTTTTAACGACGCGAAATCTCAAATAATTTAGATTAGATTGTTAAAGATTTTAGATTTATTCGCGACCGAGCTCGAACCGTTTCGTTTATAATTTGGTTTCTTTTATTACCTTGACAAAAAAATTTACATATAGGGTTATATTGTTGAAATGTTGTTGAATCTTGAAAAAAAAATATATCGACATCTAGTTGTCAGGATCGTCCTAAAACAGAGGAAACTCTATCCGATTTTCATAAAAATCCGAAACACAACACGTATTTATAGTTTCAAAAATGACACTTAATGGAATTCGAGTTTATTTTTATTAAAATAAATATAAATATATATTTATTTGACGACGATCTACGATTTACAAAACGAGGTATAAGTTAACGAAACCCCACGCTTGTTTAACATAAACATAAGTTTTATAACTATTTCAAACGCTTTTATACTAAAAATATAATGTTATATTTATTTCGAACGCCGTTAACTCGTATACGTTTTATAAAATAAATATAGTTTATATATTTATTTCAAACGCCTAACGGCATACGGATATATTTTGACGAATCTCTATGACGAGAGGCGTAATACAAGTTTGTTATATACTACTTTCATACGAATACTCGAGACATACACATACAATATCTAGAGACAACTAACGCGCTTTTATCAATATATTTATATATTTTATATAAATATTTATATATATTTTAAACCTCTCGAGAACTAAGTCTTTCCAAGACTTACTAAATAACGACATTAAACGGAACTTAACGAGTATAACTTAGTCATTACTATTAAGTTATCAACTTATCGTTGAATCGTTCGGTTAACGATTCGGTAGAGCTCGATGACACGTAATTTAATTACTGCGTTTATTTAGAAACTTATAGTTGTAACATATGTGCTTGTCATCATTGTGAACAGTTCTTTTATCAATAAAACAATGTTATTTGATCACAATGTTTGTTTGGTTGTGTTTTACATTTTTCATGTTTTGACTTTTGTGTAATTTCAAACTCTGTATCACTTTCCAGAGAGTTATACGCAAACTGGTGCGTAAACGTAGCCAGTTTAATGCGACAAATACTCCGGAACATCAACATATACTTAACATACCTTAAATAACCTTTACATAACTTAGAAATAAGTTTTAAAGGCTTTGGTGTGGCAAAAACAAGTTAATTCACTTACAGGGACTAAACTTGACAAACTGCGAAAGTATGCCAATTTGAACTGTAACGAACATTCCGGAACATGACCATAAGTAAACACAACTTAAATATCCTTTACATAGCTTAGAAATAGGCTTTGAGGGGTTCGGTATGCTAAAATAAACTTTTGGGGTCATTCCGGGACTAAAAGCGTCAAAAAAGTGCACAAGTTGCATTTTCGCGCATAACTTACGTTCTGAATACATCCGGACATCCAAAAATTTATGTAAGCACTAAAATATTTTATTTTAGTGTTTGGCATAAGAAAAATCCTTTCGTCACGCCATTTGGATCATTTTTCGCGCTTATGCGCATTCCGTCGTAATTAACCGAACAACGTAACCGTACGGCTAAACGAACCGACACCCGAGATATTTTTGAACACATTTTAAGTTCCCTATACTTTAACTTCATTTTAGAGCTTTGAAATGGGGTTAACGGGGCTTAAACATGTCAAAAAACGCATCGAAAACCAAGTTTTGAAGTTGCAGGGACTGAAACTGTAAATCTGCCAAACTAGGTCCGTAAACAGGGGCCAGGTGCAGCAAAACGTTTTTTTTCAGATTTTAACAGCCCTTAACACTCTCCAAAGGCCAAGTGTCAAGTGTCAAACTCTTATGGTGGATGGCAAATGAGTTACCACAACTTTCCAACAAGTGTACGGCTTAGATCGTGCCCCCTTTTCCAAGAAATGATCCTAACGGTGAACCGAAAACTATAAATACCCACCTCCACCCTTCACTTTTCCTCACAAGAATCTGATCTTATGTGCTCTAAGTTGAAACCATTGTTTCATACCTGAGCTATTTTGATCTAGATTAGCATTCGGGGACCCTTTGTAAGTGTTCCTTCGTTCTTTTATTGCTTTTCGAGTCCGAAAGTCAAACTTTGTTTGACTTTCTGCAATGACCAGTTTATGGTCAACGCGAAGTTCGTTTGAGCTTCGCAACGTGAGCGTAATCACGATGGTTATAGTCCCTTGTGACTATGCCTAATGATTACCACGTTGTCTAGGGTCGTAAGGGTAATCGATCTAATAAATCGCTTATACCTTCGAATCCGACCCATTTGGTCGATCATTAGGATCCGACCAAACATATTAGGTGACCATAGTATATAGGGAATAACCTTTCGAGGTTATACCTTATGGTCGCTTCATTTAAGTAGTTGTATGATAAGTAGTTTATATGCCTTAGGTAAATTACCAAAATGCCCTTTTTACGCCAAAATTCATTTTAAGCATGTGTAACATAACTTTTGGTATCTAAACTGATTTGGTAACAATATTAGATATGTTAAGGCATATTTTACTTGTCATAGGACTAGTTGTCACACCCCTTTCTGCGGCGGAAGCACGAGGTGTGATCATGAAAGGTTCTCATTGCATACGAAGAGTAAACATGCTACATGCTCGTAAAATAACATTCAAATACCATGATTTGAAAACATACGTTAGCGTTTACATCGCTAAGTCGCATAAAACATTGTCTTAAAAGTTTACAACTTTATTTAAAGTTAAACACAAGCGACATCCACGAGCATAAGCAAGACCGCGCGCACATCCATTCTAGTTACCTGAAATACATGTGAGTTTTTGGAAAAACGTCAACATAAAGTTGGTGTGAATTCATGCAGTTTTGTATTTCATGTTTGTATACTTTGTATGAAAACATAGTTTGTGAGTAAATCAAGTTTTCATAAATTCAGTTTCGTGTGTACGCCACGTACACATGTATAATTCAATTTCTTCTTGAGTACCCCACGTACTCAAGTATAATTCTCATTCTCTTGAGTACCCCACGTACTTCAAGTATCATTCAATCTTCTTGAGTACCCCACGTACTTCAAGTTATATATCAATCTTAGTATGGTATGAATTTTATGTAAATACAGTATTTCTGTAATTATCAGATTGTTAATGGGTTGCAAAGCCATTAACATGTGACACGTCATAGGAAGTCACCAAACCTAAGGCATTTAATTGGTATATTCTGAGACACAAAAGCACTCCTCGGTTCTCGCCCCGACCGGGAGTGTGGCTGCCAGGCACCCGTTAGATCTAACCTTTTGTTCTGCGGTCTGAATGTATACGTTGATTAATGGTGCTTCTGTACCCTATTCGTGACACTATTTCTCATAACGCATCCTACTTGGTTCTCGTCCTCACCAAGCGCGTTTCTTGTTATCATTTCTCATAGCGCCTCTTACTTGGTTCTCGTTCTCACCAAGTGCGCTTCTCATATTCTTATATTTCATCACACTTGGTTCTCGTTCTCACCAAGTGTACTTCTTGTATTCTTATATTTCATCACACTTGGTTCTCGTTCTCACCAAGTGTACTTCTTGTATTTATATCATACCAATTATAAATTCTGTACATTTGTACATGTATTTCACCCCCGAAGTTATAAAAACTGAAAACAGTTAAAGAGAAAAGGGGGAGCATGAACTCACAACTTTGCGTTCCTAGCGTCGTAAACTCCACCGGATTTGCTTAATTAACGTCGTAACCTATACGCGTTTTCTTAACGTTAGTCACTAGACTTGCGTCGCACAAGTACAGTCACTCTCTTTTGTGTATATTTTCCTGTGTTAAAAATATTCTTATATTTTTAACTACGTATCTCACTTATATTATTTTCTCCAAAAATAAATATAAGTCTTTTATGTTTTGCACTTTGCACCCGAATTATGTATCTTGTATGTTGTATGTGTATTTTTATATTTCTACTCCTCATGAGTAATTAGTGTATTTTTAAGTCTTAATACACTAGCACATATAACACATACTATATACACTTAGCACAAAAGTTGGTGATCAAATAATATATATATTTTTCTCTCAAAAATATACATATTTATATCCATTTTTATTCTTAAAGAAATCCTCATTTCTTATCACCAAAAATTAGGGAAACCTTAGTAATACTTTTAAACACATTTTTAGGGAATAAGTTTCTCAAAAACTTATATTTTTCTAAGTGTCAAAATTTATAAAAATTTTGACAGAGTTTCCCCTAAAAATGGAGGTTTCCCACGTTTTCAAAACGTGTGTTTATTTTCTTTTAAATCATCATCAATCATCAACAACAATTATCAACAATACTCATCAGCAATAATCACTAGTTTCTCCATTTCATGAACTTGAATATTTACAAACATGTGTAGTAACTTACTAGCACATTTAGTGAGTCTTGTTATCTTTAAAAATAAGTTTAATTTCTTAAAAACTTTATTTTTAAAGAATATGAAGTTTTACAACTTCTAGTCGGTTTTTACGAAAATTATTTCTTTGTTAAAGCTTTTGTTACACAAGTATCCATACACTTGTTTGTTCACAAAAACCACTTTTGTTTGTGTAAGATCCGGTTTAGAACATGTGATTTCTTTTGATGCTTGGTCTTTTGAAAATACCTCTTGTAGATACATAGATCTACCAGTTTTAAACACTTTTGTACAAGTTAAAACATTTTTACACAAGTTCATGGTTTATGTGTGGTAGGGTTTCACCTTTTAACCCTTGTTACTTCTAAAATAGCTTTATGTTAAGATCCATGATCTTACCAAGCCGGGTTAAACGATGATCCGAGCTACCACATCATAGATCGGGTCTAGATAACCATATATTTCAAATACTACAACTTTTACACAACTTATGTGCTATTAACCACCATTTTTCATGCTTTTAGTAGACTTTTGTGCATCTTATTGCATGTTAACGAGTTTTAACCGACAAAAATCCTTTTAACCACTTTAGATAAGCTCAAATATGAGATTTAAGTGTTATACCTCTAGCTCAAGGCTAGGGAAGATTCTTGATGAAAAACGCGTGGATAAAAGCCAAAGAAAGAGGTCCTTCGTGTTCCGCTTGCTCCAAGCTTCCTAATACGTGACCTCTAACACTTGTATGATGTTGGAATGTGATGAAGGAAGCTCGAAAATATGATGGATGGCAAGGGGATGTTCGGCCGAGAATAGAGAGGGCAAGAGAGAAGAGGTTGAGTTGGTGTTGTGTTGTGATAATTATGTGGTGTAATTACTAGAACTTATAGGCAAAGATTAAGCATGTTTATCCATTGGACACAATGTCCCCTTGATATTTAGCATCTAAGATTTAACAAATCTTGCAAGGTACAAGTATGTCCCCTAGGGGACCGAATTCGGTTGGGGGGGGGGTCCCTTGGTTCGATTTCAACTAGGTAGTTAGGGAGTAATTAGTTAAGTTAAGTGTCTAACCCCGTTACTTGTATGTTACACGTTATGGCGGGTGTTAGGGAAATCAGGGACCCTAACTGGCTCAGAAAAATATAGATAGTGAAAATAATAATATTTTCATGTTCCGGGTATAGTCCGGTTGTTCGGTTACATACCGATTCGTTAAAGTGCTAAATTACACTTTTTAGTGTCGTTTAAGTACTTTTCTTATACACTTTCAATTCCCAACACTTAGGGAAATATTCTGGATAATAAAACGACATTTCTGCTTAATATTTATATGTCTAAATACTGAATTATTGCTGATTTGTATAAATTCTGCACTTAAAGTGCGTTTCGGGTGCTTTTTAGTGCTTATATTTGCTTTCGTATTGCATATATATTAACCCTTGTATGTACTCTTGGGTTTTAATGCATTCTTGTTGTCGGACCTACACCTAGGCCTCGGTTATAATGTCTGACTGCTTTCTGCAGTTCTGTTGACACAGTGTGTCTTACCGGTGAGTTTACTATTATTTTTTTTTGACGCAACGCTCTCGTTTATGCTTAAAGCAATATTTTGTAGTATACAACGTGCATGAATTCACTTGTTTAATCATGTGTTCAGACATTGCTGACAATTAAGCACATATTTGCAATCATTAAATAATGATTAAAGTGTACGGAAATTACCGGTTTGTGCCAGTTGTCACAGTCTCCCCCCGTTAAAAGAATTTCGTCCCGAAATTCAGACTGAACTAACTCTCGCTGGAGTCTTCTTGAATAGGTGGGGATACTTTTTCTTGAACTGGTCTTCACGTTCCCATGTGTACTCGGGTCCGTGCTTAGAGCTCCAACGTACTTTGACAAGCTTCACACTGCTCCTCCTGGTCTTGTTGACTTTCCAGTCAGTAACCTCAACGGGTTGCTCTGTAAATCGGAGGGCTTCATCAATATGCATTTCATCCATCGGGATGATCACGTTTTCTTGCGTTGGACTCTTCTTCAGGTTGGATACATGAAACGTATCATGTACCCCATTAAGTTCTTCCGGTAACTCCAACTTGTATGCCACGGTACCAATTCTCTTCAAAATTCTGAATGGTCCGATGTATCGTGGATTCAGCTTTCCACGCTTTCCAAACCTGACTACGCCCTTCCATGGTGAGACTTTTAACAACACTTTGTCTCCCACCTTGAAATCTACCGATTTTCTATTTGGATCCGCGTAGCTCTTTTGTCGCTCTCGAGCCGCCCTAATGCGCTCTCGGATCTGCGCAATCTTGTCGGTTGTCTCTTGTACAAGTTCAGGACCAACCATACGCTTATCTCCGGCATCTGCCCAACATAAGGGCGATCGGCATTTGCGGCCATACAGAGCTTCGAACGGTGCGGCTTTTATGCTCGTATGATAGCTGTTATTGTAGGAAAACTCAACTAAAGGTAGATGAGTATCCCAGCTGCCGCCTAGATCCATGACACATGCGCGAAGCATATCTTCTAACGTTTGTATTGTCCGTTCGCTCTGGCCGTCTGATTGCGGATGGAATGCCGTGCTCAGATCTAACTGAGATCCAAAGGCTTCCTGAAATGATTGCCAGATTCTTGAGACAAAGCGTCCATCTCTGTCTGAAATGATTGAGATTGGCACTCCATGACGTGCCACAATTTCTCTTAAGTATATTTCTGCAAGCTTTCCAGTGCTATCCTTCTCTCGGATTGGTAGGAAATGCGCAGACTTCGTCAATCGATCAACTATTACCCATATCATATCGTGCCCTCTCGGGGTCCTGGGTAATTTCGTTATGAAGTCCATCGAGATTTGTTCCCACTTCCACACGGGAATCTCTGGTTGTTGTAGTAGGCCGGACGGTTTCTGATATTCTGCCTTAACCTTGGCACAGGTTAGGCATTTTCCAACATAAATAGCAACGTCGCTCTTTAGTCTCGGCCACCAATAGTATTCTTTCAAGTCTTGATACATCTTGTCCGATCCTGGGTGGATCGAATATCTCGATTTGTGGGCTTCATTAAGGATGACTTCTCGTATGCCACCATAGAGCGGAACCCAAATGCGCTTTTTAAAGTATAAGGCTCCCTCTTCATTTGGCGCCATGTACTTCAATGCACCACGGAGGTATTCAGCTTTACGGTTCTCTTCTTTAAGAGCTTCTTGTTGTGCATCTCGAATGCGTGCAGTGAGGTTCGTTCGAATCGTCATTTCCAACGCTCGAACCCTTAGGGTCTTAACCCTTTCTTTTCGGCTCAACGCGTCTGCTACAACGTTCGCCTTTCCAGGATGGTACTTAATCTCACAGTCATAATCGTTCAGCAGCTCGACCCAGCGTCGCTGGCGCATATTCAATTCCTTCTGATCAAATATGTGTTGTAAGCTTTTGTGATCTGTGAAGATTGTACATCGAGTACCATATAAATAATGTCGCCAAATCTTTAAGGCGAACACCACTGCACCCAGCTCCAGGTCGTGAGTGGTATAATTTCTCTCGTGAACCTTCAGTTGTCTTGAAGCATAAGCGATGACTTTTTGGCGTTGCATGAGCACGCAACCCAATCCTTGTCGTGAGGCGTCGCAGTATACTACGAAGTCTTCAGTGCCTTCGGGTAACGATAGTATCGGTGCATCGCAGAGCTTGTTCTTAAGTAGCTGAAAGGCTTCTTCTTGTTTGTGACCCCAGTCGTACTTCTTGTCTTTCTGAGTAAGGGTCGTTAGCGGTTGAGCTATCTTCGAGAAATTCTCAATGAATCGCCGATAGTAGCCCGCAAAGCCCAAAAATTGTCGAACTTCAGTTGGGGTCTTGGGAGCTTCCCAATTCTTTATTGCTTCAATCTTGGACGGGTCTACATGAATGCCCTTTTCATTCACCACGTGACCAAGAAATTGTACTTCGCGAATCCAGAATTCGCATTTCGAGAACTTTGCATAAAGTTTCTCTTTCTTCAGTAGCTCCAAGATGGTTCTGAGATGTTGCTCATGTTCTTCTTTCGTTCGCGAGTAAATCAGGATATCATCGATAAATACAATCACGAATTTATCAAGATATGGTTTGCATACGCGGTTCATTAGGTCCATAAAGACCGCTGGCGCGTTCGTTAATCCAAATGGCATCACAAGAAATTCGTAGTGCCCGTAGCGTGTTCTGAATGCAGTCTTTGGCACGCTTTCATCTTGGATTCTCAGCTGATGGTATCCAGATCGAAGGTCGATCTTGGAATAGTAGCTTGATCCTTGCAGTTGATCAAATAAGTCATCAATCCTCGGTAGTGGATACCGATTCTTGATCGTGAGCCTGTTCAGTTCCCTGTAATCGATACACATCCGCAGTGTTCCATCCTTCTTCTTCACGAATAATACTGGAGCTCCCCAGGGTGAGAAGCTTGGCCTTATGAATCCTTTATCCAACAACTCCTGGAGCTGTGTAGATAATTCTTGCATTTCGGATGGCGCAAGTTGATAGGGTGCCTTGGCTACAGGAGCAGCTCCTGGAACCAAGTCTATACGGAATTCGACTTGTCGTTGCGGAGGTAGTCCTGGCAGATCTTCAGGGAACACATCAGGAAATTCCTTCACCACAGGAATGTCTTCGAGTTTCGGCTCCTCAGCCTTCTTGTCTATAACGTGTGCTAGGAAAGCAACACATCCTTTCCTTAGGCACTTCTGTGCCTTCATACAACTGATGATTCGTAGAGGCGCGTTTCGTCTTTCTCCATGTACTATGAGAGTTTCATCATTCGCCAGAGGGATGCGAATGATTTTCTCATGACAAATGACTTCCGCTTTGTTCTTGGACAACCAGTCCATTCCGACTACTACATCGAAGCTACCCAATTGAATAGGTAAGAGGTCGATGCTAAAATTTCGTTCACCAAGTTATAGTGTGCAGCCTCTGACAACTTCGCCCGATTCAACAAGTTTACCATTGGCTAGTTCTATGGAATAAGGAATTTCTAATCTACTAGATTCTACTCCGAGTATGCGTTTAAATTCCACAGACATGAAGCTATAATCGGCGCCAGTGTCGAATAATATGGATGCAAAGTGATTGTTAATGAGAAACGTACCGGTGACCACGTTAGGGTCCTCGCGTGCGTCTCTTGCTCCAATCACAAATGCTCGAGCCGGAGCGTTGTTTCTCTCTGGGCAGTTCTTCATGAAATGATCATTGCTTCCACACTTGAAGCATCCTTGCCCTTTCCCGTTGCCATTCTTGTTACCAGCACCGTTCCCATTTCGATTCTTTCCTTTTCCCCAACAGTCTTCGGTTTGATGACCCAATTTACCACATTTGTCGCACCTTGGAATGCGACAAGCTCCATCATGATGATACTTACATTTTTGGCATCTAGGCATGGAGCCTTGGTATGCTTTGGTTGCATGGGTTTTCGTCTCCTGAGGCGGATTAGTGTCGCGCTTCTTGTTGAAACCCTTGTTGTTGCGAGTAGCTTGGTTCAAACTTGTATGCTTTCTCTTCTTGTCGCCGGACGACTCAGCATGCGTCTCGGTCTTCTCTATTGGGTTTAATGACAACTTCTTCATACGAACACAATCTTCAGTAAGGCTGACAACCAGAGTTACAGCCTCGGTGATTGTTTGTGGTTTGGCCGACGTCACCATGCCACGAAACTCTGAGGCCAGTCCCCAAATGTAACGTTCAACACGCTTGAATTCGGGAGTCACCATGTAGGGAAGTACTCTAGACAGATCGTGGAACCTTGGAGTGTAACCATTTATGTCAGCACCTTCCATGGTGAGGTGCCAGAACTCCGTCTCCAGCCTTTGGAGTTCAGCACGAGAGCAGTACTTCTCTCTCATCTTTTCCTTCAGTTCCTCCCAAGTGAGGCCATAAGCGGCGTCATCACCCAAAGTTTGGGCTTGCAGGTTCCACCAAGTCAGAGCTTCATCGACGAATAACCCAGTAGCAAAAGTTACTTGCTGATCCGTGGTACACTTGCTCATGCGGAATGTAGCTTCAGTCTTCTCCGTCCAGCGCACAAATACTACTGCACCTCCTGTGCCATCATAGTTCATCGGCTTGCAGTCGAGGAACTGCTTGAAAGTGCAGCCTTGAGCTGCATTGCCTCCAGACGAATCTCCATTCCCATTACGCCTAGCGTTGCTTGGTCCTCCACTGTCTTGAGTACGGTTCGCCTCGTACTGGGCGATAGCAGCAGAGATCCTTTCCTCTAGCAAAGCGTTCAGCTCTTCAGCAGTTCTTGGCAGTGGGGGAGGAGGAGGTTGATCGTCATTGCGAGCATTCACAGCTTTCCTGGGTGCCATGTTCTAACAGAACATAACACATCAGGGTTAGGCATTTGTTTGATATCGTCACACTAGACTGTAGAATCATATATATTCACAGGTATATATACCACACAAGTGACATCAAACAATTATTACTCTAGCAGAGTACTTAGTAGGCTTGCACTGAGGGAATCTATACGTGACAAGACTTGCTGTGATTTCTGTGCACTGAATTCCATAATTATGTATGCATCCATAATTACGTAACTCCTTGCACAGTCCGCACAGTTCGTTTCATCCTCGTATTTCTTCCTTCAGATAGGCCATTGTTTTCAGGTAAAGTCACATATACTTGTGACATTCTACTTCTAGTACATGCTAATTATCACACAAAATTGCAAGTAGTTTCTAGTCAATGACAAGTGCTAAACAACTGCACTCTAAGTCTCGTAGTGTCTTTTCTAGACTCATGTAGTCAGTTTCAGGCAGTGGATGTCGCGGGACGTTTTATGCAATGAAAACTCTTTGAAAATTGTTTTCGTGAATGGATCCTAGAGATTGTAGACTAGACTCGAGAAGGAATCCCGGTTCACTACAATCGCAGCTCTGATACCAATCTGTCACACCCCTTTCGGCGGCGGAAGCACGAGGTGTGATCATGAAAGGTTCTCCTTGCATACGAAGAGTAAACATGCTACATGCTCGTAAAATAACATTCAAATACCATGATTTGAAAACATACGTTAGCGTTTACATCGCTAAGTCGCATAAAACATTGTCTTAAAAGTTTACAACTTTATTTAAAGTTAAACACAAGCGACATCCACGAGCATAAGCAAGACCGCACGCACATCCATTCTAGTTACCTGAAATACATGTGAGTTTTTGGAAAAACGTCAACATAAAGTTGGTGTGAATTCATGCAGTTTTGTATTTCATGTTTGTATACTTTGTATGAAAACATAGTTTGTGAGTAAATCAAGTTTTCATAAATTCAGTTTCGTGTGTACGCCACGTACACATGTATAATTCAATTTCTTCTTGAGTACCCCACGTACTCAAGTATAATTCTCATTCTCTTGAGTACCCCACGTACTTCAAGTATCATTCAGTCTTCTTGAGTACCCCACGTACTTCAAGTTATATATCAATCTTAGTATGGTATGAATTTTATGTAAATACAGTATTTCTGTAATTATCAGATTGTTAATGGGTTGCAAAGCCATTAACATGTGACACGTCATAGGAAGTCACCAAACCTAAGGCATTTAATTGGTATATTCTGAGACACAAAAGCACTCCTCGGTTCTCGCCCCGACCGGGAGTGTGGCTGCCAGGCACCCGTTAGATCTAACCTTTTGTTCTGCGGTCTGAATGTATACGTTGATTAATGGTGCTTCTGTACCCTATTCGTGACACTATTTCTCATAACGCATCCTACTTGGTTCTCGTCCTCACCAAGCGCGTTTCTTGTTATCATTTCTCATAGCGCCTCTTACTTGGTTCTCGTTCTCACCAAGTGCGCTTCTCATATTCTTATATTTCATCACACTTGGTTCTCGTTCTCACCAAGTGTACTTCTTGTATTCTTATATTTCATCACACTTGGTTCTCGTTCTCACCAAGTGTACTTCTTGTATTTATATCATACCAATTATAAATTCTGTACATTTGTACATGTATTTCACCCCCGAAGTTATAAAAACTGAAAACAGTTAAAGAGAAAAGGGGGAGCATGAACTCACAACTTTGCGTTCCTAGCGTCGTAAACTCCACCGGATTTGCTTAATTAACGTCGTAACCTATACGCGTTTTCTTAACGTTAGTCACTAGACTTGCGTCGCACAAGTACAGTCACTCTCTTTTGTGTATATTTTCCTGTGTTAAAAATATTCTTATATTTTTAACTACGTATCTCACTTATATTATTTTCTCCAAAAATAAATATAAGTCTTTTATGTTTTGCACTTTGCACCCGAATTATGTATCTTGTATGTTGTATGTGTATTTTTATATTTCTACTCCTCATGAGTAATTAGTGTATTTTTAAGTCTTAATACACTAGCACATATAACACATACTATATACACTTAGCACAAAAGTTGGTGATCAAATAATATATATATTTTTCTCTCAAAAATATACATATTTATATCCATTTTTATTCTTAAAGAAATCCTCATTTCTTATCACCAAAAATTAGGGAAACCTTAGTAATACTTTTAAACACATTTTTAGGGAATAAGTTTCTCAAAAACTTATATTTTTCTAAGTGTCAAAATTTATAAAAATTTTGACAGAGTTTCCCCTAAAAATGGAGGTTTCCCACGTTTTCAAAACGTGTGTTTATTTTCTTTTAAATCATCATCAATCATCAACAACAATTATCAACAATACTCATCAGCAATAATCACTAGTTTCTCCATTTCATGAACTTGAATATTTACAAACATGTGTAGTAACTTACTAGCACATTTAGTGAGTCTTGTTATCTTTAAAAATAAGTTTAATTTCTTAAAAACTTTATTTTTAAAGAATATGAAGTTTTACAACTTCTAGTCGGTTTTTACGAAAATTATTTCTTTGTTAAAGCTTTTGTTACACAAGTATCCATACACTTGTTTGTTCACAAAAACCACTTTTGTTTGTGTAAGATCCGGTTTAGAACATGTGATTTCTTTTGATGCTTGGTCTTTTGAAAATACCTCTTGTAGATACATAGATCTACTAGTTTTAAACACTTTTGTACAAGTTAAAACATTTTTACACAAGTTCATGGTTTATGTGTGGTAGGGTTTCACCTTTTAACCCTTGTTACTTCTAAAATAGCTTTATGTTAAGATCCATGATCTTACCAAGCCGGGTTAAACGATGATTCGAGCTACCACATCATAGATCGGGTCTAGATAACCATATATTTCAAATACTACAACTTTTACACAACTTATGTGCTATTAACCACCATTTTTCATGCTTTTAGTAGACTTTTGTGCATCTTATTGCATGTTAACGAGTTTTAACCGACAAAAATCCTTTTAACCACTTTAGATAAGCTCAAATATGAGATTTAAGTGTTATACCTCTAGCTCAAGGCTAGGGAAGATTCTTGATGAAAAACGCGTGGATAAAAGCCAAAGAAAGAGGTCCTTCGTGTTCCGCTTGCTCCAAGCTTCCTAATACGTGACCTCTAACACTTGTATGATGTTGGAATGTGATGAAGGAAGCTCGAAAATATGATGGATGGCAAGGGGATGTTCGGCCGAGAATAGAGAGGGCAAGAGAGAAGAGGTTGAGTTGGTGTTGTGTTGTGATAATTATGTGGTGTAATTACTAGAACTTATAGGCAAAGATTAAGCATGTTTATCCATTGGACACAATGTCCCCTTGATATTTAGCATCTAAGATTTAACAAATCTTGCAAGGTACAAGTATGTCCCCTAGAGGACCGAATTCGGTTGGGGGGGGGGGGTCCCTTGGTTCGATTTCAACTAGGTAGTTAGGGAGTAATTAGTTAAGTTAAGTGTCTAACCCCGTTACTTGTATGTTACACGTTATGGCGGGTGTTAGGGAAATCAGGGACCCTAACTGGCTCAGAAAAATATAGATAGTGAAAATAATAATATTTTCATGTTCCGGGTATAGTCCGGTTGTTCGGTTACATACCGATTCGTTAAAGTGCTAAATTACACTTTTTAGTGTCGTTTAAGTACTTTTCTTATACACTTTCAATTCCCAACACTTAGGGAAATATTCTGGATAATAAAATGACATTTCTGCATAATGTTTATATGTCTAAATGCTGAATTATTGCTGATTTGTATAAATTCTGCACTTAAAGTGCGTTTCGGGTGCTTTTTAGTGCTTATATTTGCTTTCGTATTGCATATATATTAACCCTTGTATGTACTCTTGGGTTTTAATGCATTCTTGTTGTCGGACCTACACCTAGGCCTCAGTTATAATGTCTGACTGCTTTCTGCAGTTCTGTTGACACAGTGTGTCTTACCGGTGAGTTTACTATTATTTTTTTTTGACGCAACGCTCTCGTTTATGCTTAAAGCAATATTTTGTAGTATACAACGTGCATGAATTCACTTGTTTAATCATGTGTTCAGACATTGCTGACAATTAAGCACATATTTGCAATCATTAAATAATGATTAAAGTGTACGGAAATTACCGGTTTGTGCCAGTTGTCACACTAGTTAGGCGTTCCGAACGCGTTTTACGCGAACGACGCGTTAAAGTAGCATAAGCTACCTAAACGGGTCGTAATGGGTCGTAAGCACTTAGGCTAAGTTTCATTTTAGTATGTAGACTTTGTTAAACCATGTTACATGAGTTCCTACACTCATTTGGTTTACAAACCCTCATGCTACCCGATCTTCCGATATTAGGTCCGGTTTATTGACATAGTTACCTATATTAGGTGTCGTTTGATTCCGTGATCTCTAGCATTGCTTGGTGGTTATCTTAGGACTTCTGAGCAATCTCAAGTGAGTACATAGACCCCTCTTTTACTGTTTTCCAAACATTTTGGGGTGAAACACATGTGCCTACTTGTTACTTTCATGCTTTCCATGTTTTCACGTCATATACCTGCTATGTTCGTTAGTACATTATAGTACATGATTTCATTATATTTCATGCTATGTATGCCCATTGTGTGCGTACTTAGTACATTGTTTTACATTACATTTCATGCTATATATGCCCATTGTGTGCATACTTAGTACATTGTTTTACATTACATTTCATGCTATGTATGTCCATTGTGTGCGTACTTAGTACATTGTTTTACATTGCATTTCATGCTATGTATGCCCATTGTGTGCGTACTTAGTACAGTTGTTTTCATCACATGCTTACATTTTGTTATGACATTTGGGTTGTTTACAATGGAACAATACATTCATTAACATTAGCTACGCCGTTCGTTAGTAGGTAGTGGTACCATAGGAATTGACAACTCCCGTTCCTGAAATCCTGGGTTTGTTTGGATTGGAAGGAATGACCGAATTCGATATACATAACTTAGATAAACCTTTAATTTGTTTAAGGGTTTATCGCCACAGTCTCAAGGCTTGGATGTATGCATTTTCACAATACCGCATAAATGTTTGTAACAGTATAGCATGCATTTGTTCCACAAAACATAACTTTGATTTAAACCATGTTTACTTCAATACCTTGTTTTTGCGCATTATACATATGGTTTAGTTGATATATTTCACTTACCATACATGATATTTTTGGGTAAACATTACATGATCTACATTAACATAAACATTTTGACATTGATATACACATTTAGTGGTTTACATTGGACACAGACATTTCAATATGGTTTACACATTAACACATGACAATTCATTTATACATGAACAACTTACATTGATGGTTGGTTTTGGGTAAATGATTCGAGTAACGAGGCGAGTGTAATATAATACAAGCATGGTGGATACGCCGCTGGTACTTCCTATATATAAGTGTTCGTATAATATTACATGTCGTAGCGTTACTTAAGTCATTTCAATATTTGACATATTACATTTTACATAAACAACTTATTTTCACAAGACATTGATTTACAAAACAACTTATCTTATACAAACTCATTTTTACTTGGTTATTCATTTAACCTTACATTATTCTCTTATTTATACATATCATTGCTTTTAATGATTTACAAAACAAAACAACTTACAAGGTTCATGACTGACTGTTATTAAACAATTTTTCCTAAACTTATAAGTCATGTATCCTATTTTCACAAAACCTATGTATTTCACAGGCATTTTAATGCTGAAGTACCTATTTTCACATGTGTTTTCATGAGCTTTTCCATAGGATGATGATCGTGACACTAGGGCGGACCTGTGCCTTAGAGACATATAACGGAGATAGACTTAGTTTAATTATGTTATGAACTCTTTATTTCCTGTTTAAAGACAATGAAACTCTTATGTTGATAAATAAAATACAACTTTGAATGCCATGGTTATGAAACAATTAATTCTGTTACAACACTTCCCGACGTTTCCGCCGCGGTTGCATGTTATACGCGGTCGGGGTGTGACAGAAGAGTTGGTATCAGAGCCAATGGTTATAGGGAATTAGGTTATTAGTAATGCTTTGACCTAGTCTATAACCTTTCTAGGACCCTAACGCGAGTTTACTTGTGTTTAGTCATAAAACAATACCGTCACCTATCCTTAGGCGACGACCACAACAAGAACATAAATTTCAAAACCGCTTTGAAAACTAATCATCTGTTCTAGGATGATTGATTACTAGGTTTTGAACCCTCTATTGTAAGGTTTTGAACCCTCTGTTATATGGTTTTGAACCCCTTTGAGTTTTCAAAATCTCGTCAAGGTTTTGGGTTTTAAATAATCTAAACACGTGCAAACTGGAAGAGTGAATGCCTGTATTTTGGGTTTTCTGTCTAGGCAAGCACTTCGTATACATCTCATCAGACGCGAGACCAGTTGTGCTTACCTGGGAATTCTTGGGATGAGTGTTCACTTATAGGCGAGCATGTCTTCACAATACATTATTTTTGATCCATTTACTTTGATTAGTCACTGTGTGTCATTTGTTTGCTTGGTAATGCGGACGAATGACCACCATCTTTGCTTTTTTTGATTTTGTTTCATCTCATTCTCTTCATCCAATCATCTCACTCGTTCCCTTTCAAGATTTCCTCTTTTAGAATGCCTCCTCGACGCGAGAACCAGATAGCGACTACCGAACTGGCAGAAATTATTGCGCAGCAGATGGCTGCCCAATTCCCAAATCTCTTTGCTCAATGGCACCAAGCCAACAACAATAACAATGCTCCATGCAAATACAAGGATTTTAACTCGGCTAAACCACTCAAGTTTAGTGGTTCTGAAGGAGCGACTGGGCTTCTTCAATGGTTCGAGTGCATTGAGAATACTTTTCGCCACGTGCAGTGTCCTGACAATTGCAAGGTAAAGTTTTCTTCGAGTTTGTTTCAGAAGAGGGCTTTCACATGGTGGAACGGGGTTATGAGAGACCGAGGTGCAAAAGTTGCTCTAGCACAAACCTGGGCTGAACTTAGGGCCCTTATGATGAGGGAATTCTGTCCTCGCCATGAACAGCGAGCGTTGGAGAAAGAGTTTGATGACTTGAAGCAAGATAGTGGCGAGCACAGGGCATATACTGATAGGTTTGAGGAGTTGAGTCTGCTATGCCCAACAATGGTTACCCCACTCGACAAGGCTATCGAAAGGTACATCGACAGCCTACCTGACTCAGTGCAAGACATCATTACTGGTAGTAACCCTGCCACACTCCGTCAGGCTATCGAGTTATCAGCAACATTGACTGAGTCGCAGATTCGGAAGAATAAGTTACACAGGAAGGGTGACAAGGGCAAGAAACAGACATCTGACAAAGAAGATAGCAAGAAAGGTCAAAACAAGAATGGAAAGGATTCTAGTTCACCGAAAAGGGCAAGGAAGCGTAAGGCTTCCCAAAACTATGCTGTCACTGCCCAAGCTAACCAGGCAGCTCCCAACCAACCCACACAGCCTCCAGCGAAGAAACCCTATTCAGGGAGTGCACCTTTGTGCTATAGATGCAACAGTCACCATCAGCCGCAACATCAGTGCCATTTCTGTACTAACTGTGGGAAGTCGGGTCGTCTTGCTGATGTTTGTCGGTTTGCTCAGAATCGCGCAGTTCAGAACCCGGCTCAACAAGTTGCTCAGCCTCCTGCTCAGCAACAGGGTCAAGCTGCACGACCACACTACCCACCAGGTGCTTGTTATAACTGTGGGGATCTGACCCACTACCGTAACCAGTGCCCAAGATTGATGAATGCAAACAAGAATCAGGATCAAGTTCGAGGGCGAGCTTTTAACTTGAATGCCCAAGAGGCACATGCGGACGATAATGTGGTGAACGGTACGTTCTTTATTAATAATCAGCCTGCATCTGTTCTTTTTTATTCGGGTGCCGACAAGAGTTTTGTGTCATTGTCTTTTGAGCCAATGCTTCGCGTGTCTAGAACGAAACTAGGAAAACCCTTGACAGTAGAAGTTGCTAGTGGTGAACCCATTGTTCTTGATTCTGTTCTACTCAACTGCCAGTTGAATCTTAACAACCATCTTTTTCCTATCGACCTCACGCCTATGCAACTTGGAAGCTTCGACGTTATTGTGGGAATGGATTGGTTATCTAAGCATCGCGAAGAGATAGTTTGTTCTGAGAAGATTGTTCGTGTGCCGCTTTCGACAGGCGAGATCCTACAGGTTCAAGGTGAGAAACCGTCTGTTGGTCTCAAGCTCATGTCTTGTTTTAAAGCTCGGAAGTATCTGCGGAAGAACTATGTGGCTTTCTTAGCTCATGTTACAGCAGATAAAGGCAAGGGTAAGTCTATTTCAGATATTCCTGTCGTTCGGGATTATTCTGAAGTTTTCCCTGAAGAGTTACCTGGTCTACCCCCAGCACGCCAAGTCGAGTTCCACATTGATCTCGTACCTGGTGCAAATCCTATTGCCAGAGCTCCATATCGTCTTGCACCATCTGAGATGCAAGAGTTGTCTAAGCAGCTTCAGGAGCTCTCTGACAAAGGTTTTATCCGTCCTAGCTTTTCACCCTGGGGTGCTCCCGTTCTTTTTGTCAAGAAGAAGGATGGATCCTTTAGGATGTGTATCGATTATCGTGAGCTTAACAAGCTTACCATCAAGAATCGATACCCCCTACCTCGCATAGATGATCTCTTTGATCAGTTACAGGGCGCTTCTTATTTTTCGAAGATTGATCTTCGTTCGGGGTATCATCAACTTCGGGTGCATGAAGAAGATATTCCCAAGACGGCGTTCCGCACTCGGTATGGGCATTACGAGTTCACAGTCATGCCATTCGGTTTGACTAATGCTCTTGCTGTTTTCATGGACTTAATGAATAGGGTCTGCAAACCTTATTTGGATCAGTTCGTCATTGTTTTTATTGACGACATCTTGATTTATTCTAAGACGTGAGCTGATCACGAGCAACATCTTCGTCTTACTCTGGAACTCCTAAAGAAAGAGCAACTTTTCGCCAAATTCTCCAAGTGTGAATTCTGGCTTAAAGAAGTTCAATTCTTAGGACATATCATCAACGAACAAGGTATTCATGTAGATCCCTCCAAGATCAGTGCGATTAAGGATTGGGATACGCCTACTACTCCGACTGAGGTTCGTTCTTTTCTTGGTCTAGCGGGTTATTACCGCCGCTTTATTGAGAACTTCTCAAAGATTGCAGTTCCTCTAACTGCTCTAACTCAGAAGAACAAACCCTTTGACTGGGGATTCAAACAAGAGGAAGCGTTTCAACACTTGAAGCGGAAGCTTTGCGACACGCCTGTTCTAACTTTGCCTGAGGGCAATGATGATTTCGTCGTTTATTGCGATGCATCTAAATTGGGTTTTGGCTGTGTCCTGATGCAAAGGAACAAAGCCATAGCAAATGCATCGAGGCAGTTGAAGATACATGAGAAGAACTACACCACTCATGATATGGAGTTGGGTGCAGTTGTCTTCGCTCTTAAGATCTGGAGACACTATTTGTACGGTACAAAATGTGTGTTTTTCACGGACCACAAAAGTCTTCAGCATATCTTCAACCAGAAAGAACTCAGCATGAGGCAACGACGCTGGGTTGAGCTTTTAAACGACTAAGACTGCCAAATTCGCTACCATCCTGGTATGGCGAATGTCGTAGCTGATGCATTGAGTCGTAAGGAACGTACTAAGCTTCATTGTGTACGTGTTCAATCTGTTATTCAAGCTCGATCCGATATCCAAGCACGCATTTCTCAGGCCCAACAATCTTGTGTTTCACAAGGTTTGATGGATAAGGAATTTCCCTATCACATAACACCTGATCTGGAACTGAAGGACAATGGATCGTATTACTTCATGGACCGTTTGTGGGTCCCAAGCCAGGATGATCTTCGTACCTTGCTTATCGATGAAGCCCATAAGTCTCGTTATTCTATTCATCCGGGCTCAGATAAAATGTATAAGGACCTTCGTATTCAGTATTGGTGGCCTGGTATGAAGAAAGACTTTGCCTTATACATATCAAAATGCCTTACTTGTCTTAAGGTTAAGGCTGAACATCAGCGTCCTTCGGGTTTATTGGTACAACCAGAGATCCCAGTTTGGAAATGGGAAAACATTACTATGGATCTCATTACCAAACTTCCACGCACAAAGAAAGGTCATGATGCCATCTGGGTAGTCGTTGATCGTCTTACTAAGTCAGCGCCTTTCTTGCCAATCCGTGAGGATTTTCCTGCTGACAAACTTGCTAAAATCTATGTGGATGAAATTGTAGCTCGACATGGTGTTCCTTTGAACATCATTTCTGACAGAGATGCTCGTTTCACATCTCATTTTTGGAGAACCATGCAATCTGCTATGGGGACCCAACTTAACCTGAGCACGGCTTATCATCCGCAAACGGATGGTCAATCTGAAAGAACAATCCAGACTCTGGAGGATATGCTTAGAGCTTGTGTGATCGATTTTGGTGGTAGTTGGGATAAACATCTTCCATTAATTGAATTCTCCTACAACAACAGTTATCACACCAGCATCAAAATGGCTCCTTTCGAGGCTCTCTATGGTCGAAAATGTCGTTCACCAGTCTACTGGAATGAGATCGGTGAGGCTCAACTTACTGGACCTGCCCTCATTTTAGAGACAACTGACAAGATAAATAAAGTTCGTGATAACCTTCAGACAGCTAGAAGCCGTCAGAAGAGTTACGCGGACCCAGAACGCAAGCCCTTGGAATTTCAAGTCGGTGATCGAGTATTACTGAAGGTCTCACCTTGGAAAGGTGTGATCAAATTTGGAAAGAAAGGAAAACTTGCACCTAGATACGTTGGACCATTCAAGATCGTCGAAAGAATCGGTAAGGTAGCCTACAGACTTGAGTTACCTCCTGAACTTGGAAATGTTCATCCAACTTTTCACGTGTCCAATCTCAAGAGGTGTTTAGCTGATGAGAACCTCCACATACCGCTTGACGAAATTCGTGTTGGCAAAACACTGAAATTTGTTGAGAAGCCAGTGGAAATCATGGAACGTGAAGTCAAGTGGCTTAAACGCAAGCGCATTCCTTTGGTCAAAGTTCGCTGGGAAGCTAAACGTGGACCCGAGTTTACTTGGGAACGCGAAGATCAAATGAAGGCGAAATATCCGCATCTTTTCGCACGAGTTTCCTCTAAATAAATTTCAGGACGAAATTTCCACAAGTAGGGGAGACTGTAACATCTGTGCTTGTAATCATTGTGAACAGTTCTTTTATCAATAAAACAATGTTATTTGATCCCAATGTTTGTTTGGTTGTGTTTTACATTTTTCATGTTTTGACTTTTGTGTAATTTCAAACTCTGTATCACTTTCTAGAGAGTTATACGCAAACTGGTGCGTAAACGTAGCCAGTTTAATGCGAAAAATACTCTGGAACATCAACATATACTTAACATACCTTAAATAACCTTTACATAACTTAGAAATAAGTTTTAAAGGCTTTGGTGTGGCAAAAACAAGTTAATTCGCTTACATGGACTAAACTTGACAAACTGTGAAAGTATGCCAATTTGAACTGTAGCGAACATTCCGGAACATGACCATAAGTTAAACACACCTTAAATATCCTTTACATAGCTTAGAAATAGGCTTTGAGGGGTTCGGTGTCACACCCTGGCTTTGCGGAAGCGTGGTTAATTTTGGTGTGACTTCTTAATACCATAGCTTAATCATACCAAAGCTATATGAGTTAAAAATATGCAAGATCATCCATTAAGTTTCGAAAACCAAACACAATACCATTGTTTTAACATACCCTGACTACCTTAATCTTGTTCAACAAACATTATAAACTGAAACACAACATAAACACGGTTCAAGGACTGTGTCTTGTCCAGGAAAGAGACACATCCCCTAAACCCCGGATGACCTCGGAAACTAGTGCAGCGGAAAACATGTCATACCGTGCCAGATCTCGTTAATTTCCTGAAATACATGTAAGTTGAAAAATCAACAATAATGTTGAGCGAGTGCATGTGCAAGTGAGTAAGTAAAACACTTGTAAGTATAAAAGTTTCCTGGTATGTAGCAGTGTAAGAGGACTTGTGATAACCAATGGTTTGCAAGGCCATTAGCATGTCGTGAAATGCAAGTAGGAAGATACAACCCTAGCCGATTTTTGCGTTGGGCAACGAAGTCACTCCAGGTCCGTTCTGTTGGTCCTCCGAGAGGTCCGTTCTGTTGGGCCTAGAGCTGGGCTCGCTACACCCAGATAGATCTACCGCTTAAGTCCCTCGGTGTTCTAACTACCCATTCACATGATCTAAACCTCCTTATGTTAATCATACCATGTATAAAGTACTTGTAATCAAAGTAACATGTATTTCACCCCCGCAGTTAAGAAAACTGAAAACAGTTAGAGAAAAGGGGGACATGAACTCACAGTGAAGCGTCTCTACCAAGTATCCCTGAATCAGAAAGCTGCTCGACGACCTACAAGTGCTAATTCTATTAGACGGACGGCCGTGCCTTAGCTTTATAGTTTAAGTTTTTGGGAAATAGTTAGACAACTATTTCGTGTTTACTTTTTGTAATACTTGGTAGTTATCTCCTTCCCAAGGATGGGGGATACAATACATGTGCGTAAGTTACGTTTTGACAGTCGTGTGGTAATGTAATTACCGGTGTAACTTATATAATCCTATTGAAAGCGTTCGCAAAGTTTTGGGGTCATTAACGCTTGTAAATATTATTTTCACTCTAAAATAATATTTATGTATTTTCACAAAATAATCATAAACAGTGTTGTGACAAAATATATTTATCACGTTAATCTTTGTGAAAATCCCACCTCCGATTATTTAGTAAAATATAGTTCTGGCGAAATTTATGTTTCGAGAATATGTCAAAAATAGTTCTAACACTTGTTGTGTAAAATTCTAAGTGTTAGGTTTTTAGAAAATTTCGCCAGAGTTTCCTCTGTAACTGGAGGTGGCCACGCTTTCAAGCGTATCATTTTCTTTTAACAAATCAGTTCAACAACTTCTTTAATCAATCAAACAATTTCCGACACATCAAACTAGTCAATAAGTATGTAAATCGCATAAACGCATGAACTTGTAGTTTTTCCGCATCTATAATGTAAATCCCATTATATTTTGTAGATCTTTATATAAAGTAACTTTAATCTCATGAAAACCTCGTGTTTAGAGAAATCCGTCTTTACAACTTCTAGTAACAAGTGACAAAGCTAGTCCTTTGTCGGATCTTTTTGTTTCACAAGTGTCTACACACTTGTGGTTTATAAAAATATCATATTTGTTAGTGTAAGATCCTTTCTTTAAAATACATGGTTTCTTAAATGTGTGGTTCTTTAAAGATACCACTTGCAGATACGTAGATCCGCTAGTTTTAAACACTATTGTACAAGTTAAATCACTTTTACACAAGTAAAATATTTTTACACAAGTTCATGTCTCTTGTGTGGTAAAGTTTCACCTTTTAACCCTTGTGTTAACCAAGATAAGCTTATGTTAAGATCAACGATCTTACCAAACCGGGTTAAATGGTGATCCGAGCTACCACAATCATAGATCGGGTCTAGATAAACACAAATTTCAAGTCCTACAACTTTTACACAAGTTATATGCTATTAACCACCCTTTTTATACTTTTTACTAGACTTTTATACTTCAAAATGTAAGTTAATGATATTTAACCGACAACATTCCTTTTAACCACTTTAGATACGTTCAAGAACAAGTTTTAAGTGTTATACCTCTAGCTCGGGGCTAGGGAAGAATCTTGACGGAATGTGGGTGGATAAAAGCTAACGGAAGTGGTCCTTCGTGTTCCGAGTGCACCAAAGCTCCTAATACGCGACCCGTGAAGCTTGTATCTACTTGGAATGGAATGATCAAGGACCGAAAGTATGATGGTGGGGTGTGGGGTGTTCGCCCGAAGGTGAAGGGAGCAAGAGAGAGTGAGTGAGTTGGTGATTATGTGTTGTGAAGATTATGTTATGTTTAGGCAAGATCTTATAGGCAATTTGTGAGAGTTTTGTCCAATGGAAATTATGTCCCCAAGATACTTAGCAACCTAGATTAGCCAAATCAACAAGTACAAGGGGGGTGTCCCCTAGGTAACCGAATCGGTCATGGGGGGGAGGGTCTTGGTTCGATTTTAAGTAGATAGTTAGGAGGTTGGTGGTGTTAAGTAGGTTAGTTAAATATTTAACCTTGTTAGTAATGTATAGCGTGTTATGACGGGTGTTAGGGTAATCAGGGACCCTAACTGGCTCAGAAAATATAAATAGTGAAAATAATAATATTTTCATGTTCCGGGTAAAGTCCGGTTGTTCGGTTGGATAGTAATCCGTTAAAGCGTTACAAAAGCTTTAAAGTGTCGTTATTGTTATTTTTAGTGACACATTTTGTTTCCACACTTTAGAAAGTGTCTAGTAGTATTTTCCCCATGTTTTGGCACTTTACTAGTCAGCTAGAAGCTGGATTGTTTATTAAAGTGCTGTGTTTTGTACTTAAAGTACGTTTTTAGGCACATCCAATCAGTGTATCTTATTCCTAGAGACGCAGTTCCACAACCCTTATAACCCTACACTCACTACCAGTGTAGTCAAATATTTGAGGCTCTTAACAGGCCTTAGAGGCAGTGTCTGCCTGATGCTGGTTATATCAGCATGTTCACTGTGTATCCGTTGAGTGCTACTGTGCTTTTTGTGCATCGTGTTTGTCACTAAGGTTCAGCATATAAATAATGTAGTGACAGCAATAAAGTATGATGCAAGTAAGTGCATGTATCAGTATGCAGGTAGCAGTTTATCAGCAATTTCAGTTAAGCACAGTAATTTAGCAGTAATTAATCATTAATTAAGTTGTACGGATACCTGGTTTAGTGCGGGTTGTCACATTCTCCCCCCGTTAAATAAATTTCGTCCCGAAATTTAAGTTCTTCTTGTAGATGCAGAGTTCTTAGGAAATAAGTGGGGGTATTTCTCTTTCATCCGGTCCTCACGTTCCCAGGTGAATTCAGGACCATGTCTGGCATTCCAACGAACTTTGACGAGTTTGACACTGCTCCGGCGGGTCTTGTTAACTTTCCAATCCGTGACCTCAACAGGTTCTTCAACGAAGTGGAGCGTGTCGTCAATATGAATCTCGTCGGTGGGAATGGCAACGTCAATTTGAGTTGGACTTTTCTTTAGATTGGATACATGAAATGTATCGTGAACACCATTTAGTTCAGCGGGTAGGTCCAACTTGTATGCTACTGTCCCAATTCTTTCCAGAATTCTGAAGGGACC
Source organism: Helianthus tuberosus (assembly GCA_030545235.1). Classification (NCBI taxonomy): domain Eukaryota; kingdom Viridiplantae; phylum Streptophyta; class Magnoliopsida; order Asterales; family Asteraceae; genus Helianthus; species Helianthus tuberosus. The sequence continues at coordinate 98,507,087 of CM060360.1, read as the reverse complement.
AATGTAGCGCGGATTTAACTTCCCACGCTTTCCGAAGCGTGCCACCCCCTTCCAGGGTGAAACTTTCAATAACACCATTACTCCAACTTGGAAATCCACATGCTTCCGGTTTGGATCCGCATAGGCCTTTTGTCTGTGGCGAGCTGCTTCGATGCGTTTAAGTATTTGCGCAATCTTGTCTGTCGTCTCTTGGATGATCTCGGGGCCAGCAAGCTGCCTATCACCTGCGTCAGACCAACATAGGGGTGATCGGCACTTGCGTCCGTATAGGGCTTCAAATGGCGCGACACCAATACTGGTGTGGTAGCTGTTGTTGTATGAGAATTCAACCAAAGGTAAGTGTTTATCCCAGCTACCGCCCAAATCCATAACACATGCCCTCAGCATGTCTTCCAAAGTTTGTATCGTTCGCTCGCTCTGGCCGTCAGTTTGCGGATGGAACGCAGTGCTCAGATTCAACTGTGAGCCAAAGGCTTCTTGGAAGGATTGCCATATCCTTGACACAAACCTTCCATCTCTATCAGAGATGATTGAGAGAGGTACTCCATGGCGTGCGACAATCTCTCTCATGTATATTTCCGCAAGTTTACTAGTACTGTCTTTCTCTCTGATTGGCAGAAAGTGTGCGGATTTTGTTAGGCGGTCAACTATTACCCAAATCATGTCATGGCCTCTTGGCGTTCTTGGCAATTTCGTAATAAAATCCATGGAGATTTGTTCCCATTTCCACTTGGGAATCTCAGGTTGCTGCAGAAGTCCCGAAGGCTTCTGGTATTCGGCTTTAACCTTAGCGCACGTTAAACATTTGCTCAAGTAAACAGCAACGTCGTCTTTCATCCTAGGCCACCAATAATAACTTTTGAGATCCTGGTACATCTTATCCGATCCAGGGTGGATAGAGTACCGTGACTTGTGCGCTTCGTCGAAAATAACTTCCCTTAATCCACCAAACAGAGGAACCCAAACCCTTTTCTCGAAACATAACGTTCCTTCCTCGTTTGGTACCAAAAGCTTCTCCATTCCACGGAGATATTCTTCCTCAAGGTTTCCCTCCTTGAGAGCTTCCTTTTGTGCAGCACGAATGCGCAAGGAAAGATCGGTTCGTATGATCATTTCTAAAGCCCTAACCCTTATGGGCTTGATTCTTTCTTTACGACTTAGGGCATCGGCGACTACATTCGCCTTCCCTGGGTGATACTTTATCTCGCAGTCGTAGTCGTTTAGCAACTCAACCCATCGTCTTTGTCTCATATTCAACTCCTTCTGGTTGAATATATGTTGTAGGCTCTTGTGATCTGTGAAGATTGTGCACTTCGTACCATAAAGGTAGTGTCTCAAGATCTTTAGTGCAAAAACCACTGCGCCAAGTTCTAAATCGTGTGTGGTATAGTTCCTTTCGTGCACTTTCAACTGACGCGATGCGTAAGCAATAACCTTCTGGCGTTGCATCAACACGCAACCCAATCCTTGTCGCGATGCGTCGCAGTATACCACAAAATCGTCAGTACCTTCTGGTAGAGCTAAAATTGGCGCATTGCAGAGCTTATCCTTCAGTATCTGGAATGCTTCTTCCTGTTTGATTCCCCAATCAAACGTCTTATCCTTCTGGGTGAGTAGCGTCAAAGGTTGAGCGATCTTTGAAAAGTCCTCAATGAACCTTCGATAGTAGCCAGCCAAACCCAAGAATTGCCGAATCTCGGTTGGCGTCTTTGGCGTTTCCCAATCCTTGATCGCCTCGATCTTTGTTGGGTCCACGTGGATTCCATCTCCATTTACCACGTGCCCAAGGAATTGGACTTCGCGTAGCCAAAACTCGCACTTGGAGAATTTGGCGTACAGTTGTTCCTTCTTTAGCAGCTCCAAAATGGCTCTAAGATGTTCGTGTTCAGCCTTCGTCTTTGAGTAAATCAAAATGTCATCGATGAATACAATCACGAACTTGTCCAAGTATGGCTTGCAAACTCTATTCATTAGATCCATGAAGACTGCAGGTGCGTTTGTCAGACCAAACGGCATAACAAGGAACTCGTAGTGTCCATAACGAGTTCGGAAGGCTGTTTTCGGGATACTTTCCTCCTGTATCCTTAGTTGATGGTATCCAGATCGAAGATCGATCTTAGAGTAAAAGCTAGAGCCTTGCAGTTGATCAAACAGATCGTCGATTCTTGGCAGAGGATACCTATTCTTGATCGTCAGCTTGTTCAATTCTCTGTAGTCGATACACATGCGGAAGCTACCGTCCTTTTTCTTGACAAACAGGACCGGAGCTCCCCAAGGCGAGAAGCTTGGTCGGATAAAACCCTTATCTAACAACTCTTGAAGTTGTGTCGACAATTCCTGCATCTCAGACGGAGCAAGTCTATAAGGTGCCTTAGCCACAGGTGCGGCGCCTGGAACTAAGTCGATGTGAAACTCTACTTGCCTCTGAGGTGGCAGTCCGGGTAAGTCTTCCGGGAAGACTTCTGGATACTCCCTTACGACAGGGATGTCTTCGATTCTTGGCTCAGCAGCCTTTTTATCCACAATGTGTGCCAGGAAGGCAACACATCCTTTCTGTAAACACTTCCTTGCTTTCAAGCAGCTGATAATCCTTAGTGGTGTGTCACCCTTCTCTCCGTGAACCACAATTGTCTCACCATCATCGGTTGGGATACGAACAACTTTCTCGTGGCATACTATCTCAGCCTTGTTGCCAGACAACCAATCCATTCCTACCACCACGTCGAAGCTTCCCAATTGGACTGGTAGTAGATCCAAAGTAAACTCACGTTCTCCCAATTCTATCACACAGCCTCTGATTACCTCGTTGGCTTCAACTAACTTTCCATTAGCTAATTCGATCGCATATGGAACATCTAACTTATTAGCGGCTAACCCAAGCATATTCTTAAATTCTAACGATACGAAGCTATAATCGGCACCAGTATCAAATAAAACGGATGCATAGCGTTGATTGATAGGGAACGTACCGGTAACAACATTGGGATCCTGGCGTGCTTCCCTAGCTTCGAGTTGGAACACTCTACCACGGGCTTGGTTCAACGTTGGCCAGTTCTTCTTAAAATGCCCGATTTCCCCGCAGTTATAGCATCCGAGTCTCTGCCCGTTTCCACCTCCAATTCCAGCTGGGTTGTTGTTCTGGTTGGCATTTCCAGCCTGATTTGCATTGTTGCCTCGGTTTCCGTTTCCTCCGTAGTTTCCTTGTGGGCGGTTTCCATTTCCACCACGGTTGTCATTCCTATTTCCATATCCTCCCTGGCCTCCACGGCCAGCACCAACCCAACAAGAATCCTTCAGGTGACCACGTCTCCCACATACCTCACATACTTTTAGCCCGCATTGACCAGAATGGTGACGCTGGCAGGCATTACACTTGGGCTGAGTGCCCATGTATCCTCTTCCTTTCCTTCCACTACCAGCTGTAACCTGAGCTGGTGCATTTGGTTCCCCTTTCTTACCAACACTGCCAATACCCTGTTTAAAGTTCGAGAACTTTCTTTTATTGCCTCCTGATGACTCCACGTGAGTCTCTGCCTTCTTCATCTTGATCTCATCAAACTTGTTCAAACGAATCGCCTCCTCGGTGAGAGCCACGCTCAAATCGATGGCTTCAGTGATAGTCGCTGGTTTGGAGGAGGTTACCATGCTTATGATTTGGGGAGCCAAACCCCAAATGAAGCACTCGATTCGCTTGTATTCTGGCGTAACCATGTAAGGAACCACTTGAGATAAATCGTGAAATCTTTGGACGTATTCTGCAACCTTTGGTCCATCCATCTTTAAATGCCAAAATTCAGTCTCCAATCGCTGGATTTCTGCACGGGAACAGTACTTCTTGCGCATGAGTTCTTTTAATTCGGTCCAAGTCAGCGCGTAGGCGGCAGCCTCGCCTAGGGTTTGTACTTGTAGGTTCCACCAGGATAGGGCTCCATCTAGAAACAGCCCTGAAATGTATGTGACTTGCTGATCCTCTGCGCATTTGCTCATGCGTAAAACATAATCGGTTTTCTCAGCCCAGCGGGTGAAGGCAACTGCACCTCCTGTGCCATCGAAGTTGACCGGTTTGCAGTCTAAAAACTGCTTGTAGGTGCATCCTGCACGTATGTTAAAACATGTGATTGGCATTAGCATCATTGCTAAAATCTCCCACTAGATCATGGTAGGTCCAAATGGCTTGGTATTACCGTGAGGTGGATTGTTATTGCCTTGGTTAACACTCCCGCTCGCTCCTGGCTGAGAAGCTGCGTACTGCGCTATGGCAGCAGCAATAATCTGCTGGAGTTCTGCCTCATTAGTAGGCATGTGTGGCTCACGTCTTGGCGGCATCTTTCTAGAAGATGTGTTCACGTTGGTCAGGCCATAGCGAAGTGTACGTATATAGTAATAGTAATAGCACGTAATATCTCATGTCATCAATACATCACAAATACCAATCATCCACATTTCATGTCATAACAATGCAAATAAGTAATCAAGCGAAACAGTTGTGATGAGAATACTGCGATTGTCATATATCAAGACCACATGGTAAGTTTATCAGTACATCATAGTGTCATACAATCATCCATCAACCAGGGGCGACATCACCCCTGTCCAAAAATCATAACAAATCAGTGTCAAATACAACATCAAGTACATGTCAACAAAAGTCAAAGTCATAAAGTGGTCTCCAAAATGCTGTGCAATCCAACAATCGCCGTCTTCTCATCCTCGTCTACTAAATCAGTAACTGGTGAGCTCTATGCAGATGGTGGTGGAGGAGGGGGAAAGTGAGTATAAAACAAGCGGCGCAACTGGAGCCAGTCCTCCTCCTGGGCTCGCTGAGTACGGATAATAGAGGCAACCTGCTGCTCTAATGTAAAGAGGCGAGCAGCAATATCTGGGGGTAATGGTCGAAACGGCTGTAGAGGGGAGGGTGCCTGACCATGGCACTGACATGGTGACAGCCGAGCTCTCTCGAGCTCCTGGATACGCTGTGTGTGGGACTCGTGCTGTGCAACGAAGGACATCAAGACGTCCTCGATAGTGTATCCCCTGTGAAAAGCATGATAGGGGTCAGTAGGTGGCATACCAGAGCCAGGTGCCCAAAGAAATGGCTCGCTAGTGGGGTCGAAAGGTGCCATGCAAAATGGAGCAACAGCGGGTGGAACGGATGACGTCTGAGGCATGAAAGGGATAGGCATCGGTACATGCCCATCAGGGTGCGCTGAAGAACCCTCTCCAGGCCCTGCTGGAGGTACAAACATAGGAACCTGAAATGAAAAGTCAATATGTGGTGCAACAGGAATCTGTGGAGGAAAAGGTGGAACGTCCTCGTCAGCCGGTATCCATCCGTGCTGTGCAGACTCATCCGGTGGATCCATATGTGCCGCGAACAGTGCATGTCCGGGCTCTAGTGGGACGGGATCAAGTAAGGGAGCAACAACAGGGTGAACGGGTGCAAGGTGCTCTATAGGATGGTCAGCAGGTATATCACCAACGGGTAAAGGAACGACAGGATCAACAGCAACATGATCGCCCTCAATCGCAGGAACATCTACAGGGAGATCAGCAACAACAGGCTCAAAAGGGATATCAGCATGTACTGGGTCATGCTCGGGTATAGGATCTAGAGCGGCTGCCTGCTCAGGAGCAACGGCAGGCTCGAAGTCATCAAATGCCATCTCAAACTCAAAATCTGGGTCAATAGGATCAAATAGGTCAACAGGGTCTGCTGGATCCTCCATAAACTGGTCCATCGGAACAAACTCCATGTCACGATCAGGGTCGAATCCCGGGGGAAACATAGGGTCGGAATCCCCCTCATCATCATGGTCAAAAGCGAAACTGGGGATAGGGGCAACAGAAGATGCCTGATCAGGATCTGATCCATGAGAGAAGTGCTGCGCACTCTGGACGTGTGTGGGTACAGAGGCCACAGACTCAAAGGAGTCCGCGACTGGGGAGTGAGCAGGTGACTCCGCGGCAGGAGCATCTGCGATCAATAAGGGATCGGCAGCAGGAAGGGCCTCGCCCTGAGCATCCTCCTCGAAAGGCTCCTCATCAAACATATCGACATCATCCTCCTCATCGTCGATGGGTAAATCGTATGCTGGGTACGCAGCCAGCGGTATAGGGGCAGGGATCAATTCGAGTGGTAGATCCCCGGTGATAGGGCCATCTGCGAGCTCGCCAGCACCGTCAGGTAGTGCAAAGGGCTGGAAATCGTCCTCATCTGTGCTAGTGAAGTCGGACGTGTAAACCTCGTGCTCTGATGACTCAATGTCGTCTGAAACGATAGGCCTCGGGCCTGTGGTGCCTGAACCACCAGTGTCTGCAGAATCCATGTGTCTGTAACATATACACAAACATGCACAAGTAGTCAATCATAAATCAAGTAATCACATAAGTCACCAAGTAAGGTATCACGTAATTCTCCTAGTCTTACTAGCCAATATCATCCAGTCTACAAGACTGCTCTATCCTCCACTGTAACAACTGTGCTTGTAATCACTATGAACAGTTCTGTTATCAATAAAATAATGTTATTTGATCCCAATGTTTGTTTGATTGTGTTTTACATTTTTCATGTTTTGACTTTTATGTAATTTCAAACTCTACATCGCTTTCTGGAGAGTTATACGCAAACTAGTGCGTAAACGTACTCAGTTTAATGCGAGAAATACTCCGGAACATCAACATATACTCAACATACCTTAAATAACCTTTACATAACTTAGAAATAAGTTTTGAAGGCTTTGGTATGGTAAAAACAAGTTAATTCGCTTACAGGGACTAAATATGACAAACTGCGAAAGTATGTCAATTTGAACTGTAACGAACATTCCGGAACATGACCATAAGTTAAACACACCTTAAATATCCTTTACATAGCTTAGAAATAGGCTTTGAGGGGTTTAGTGTGCTAAAATAAACTTTTGGGACATTCAGGGACTAAAAGTATCAGAAAGTGCACAAGTTTGCATTTTCGCGCATAACTTACGTTCTGAATACATCTGGACATCCAAAAATTTATGAAAGCATGACTATATTTTATTTTAGTGATCGCCTTAGGAAAAATCCATTCGTCGCGTCATTTGGATCGTTTTTCGCGCTTATGCGCATTTCGTCGTAATTAAGCGAACATCGCGTTCGTACGACCAAACGAACCATCATCCGGCATATATTTTGAGTATGTTTTGAGTTCCCTATACTTTAACTTCATTTTATAGCCTTGAAATGAGGTTAACGGGGTTCAAACGCATCGAAAATCGCTTAAACAAAGTGCAGGGACCATTTCTGCAAAATCTGCCAAAACAGGGGCCTAGCGTGACGCGAGGGTCCTTAGCGTCACGCGAGCCCCCTTCTGGACCAGATTCAGTGTTTTTAAACACAAGTTGCAACCAATTGATCCTCCACCACATATTCTATGTTGCTTAGTCACTAAGATAAGGATGGAATTTAGCTTCCATAACCTTTCAACAAGTGTACGGATGTGATCGAATCACGTTATTCAAGAAACGATCCTAGCGGCTCTACCTTTTCTATAAATACCCACCCCCCATTTGTTCAAAAACCCACAAATCTGATTAAGAAAGCTCTAAGTTGGAACCTTCGTTTCATACCTGAGCTATTTTGATCTGGGTTAGCATTCGGGGACCCTTCGTAAGTATTCTTTCGTTCTTTTCCTTATTTTTACTGCTTTTCGAGTCAGAAAGTCAAACTTGTTGGTGCACTACGTCTGTCAACTACGTCTTATGTCGAGTCTCGGGTTCGTTGCGAAGATCGGGTTCGTTGCGGAGATGTTAAAGCATAATGTCATGATGACATCATCAAGATGACATCACCATGACATCATTACACAACAAGACAAAAATGGATTGCATGTAAATGTTAGATTTCGCTCATGTGGTCAGCATGATTTCGCTTATTTGGATAATGATAGGTATCGCTTTTATGACTTGTACACATAAGCGAAATCAGACATGTATATATATAGGAGGTTGTTTGAGCGAAATTAGATAGAAGTTGTAGGTGATTGTCTTCCGGTTAGCCACGAAGTGCTGCCGAAGTGTTGTCAAGGTCTGTAATCGTTCGTATATCATTATAAACAACAGTTAAAGGTGAATAGTTGCTGAATTACACCGAAACACTTGTTTCCGCCTCTTGTTTTGGTGAAAAACTCTTCTAACCGACTCGTTCGGATCCGAAAACGATCCTACAAGTGGTATCAGAGCCAGTGAAGAAGAGATTTTTACAATTCAGCCGAAATTTCTGTTTCTACACCTTTCTTTTTCGAAAAACAAAATTTTTTACGGTCAAAATTGGTTCAGTTTTTCACATATTGCTCGGAATTATGAAGTAACAAATCCTTGTGATTTTCAGAATTAAATTCGACTTAAATCATCGAATTTTTGAGGTATCGCTTTTACGGTATCGTACAAAAAGTGACATCAGCAGGTTTACTTGTGATTTCGCTCTTACGGTCATCTTTCAGCTGATTCCGCTCTTAGTGACATTTGAGGATCGCTCTTAGTGACATTTGAAGTTCTGATTTTGTGACACTTAAGGTCTTCATCATTGTGACACTTAGAATTTTGTGTACTTCGAGTTGCGTGAACCGTTTGAAAAGTTAATCAAGTTGTGAAAATCATTTTTCAAGAGCATGTGACAGTTCTTTAATTTCGAGGTGTAAAGTTTGTTGGAACTTGTGATAATTAGTTTGTCGACAAGTTAAAAGTTGGTTAATATGAATTGATAAGAGATGATGTGGTTCGTGTAGGTGTACATGTGATAGGCATTAAAGTTGTCGATTTGTATAAATCCAAGAAAGTTGCACATGTAATTTGATAAAAGATGAAGACACATATGACATAGTTGCAGCCCACCGAATGATAATTTGAGGCCCAATGAAATTAATTGTGGTGTAAAAAGTTTGTCAGCTACTTGATGTATTCACGAGATTTAAATCAGTTCACATGTTTCAATCGGTTCAATATTATAATCATATAGATCAAGAGGCCCAATCATAGTCTTGTATCACATTGTTGTGGATTTAGTGGATTGTTTGGTCCAATGAGATAAGTGTAGCAAAAGTTGTTTGTCGGGTTATCAGTGTTGCATGTGAAGAGTGTCATATTTGATAAAGTGTGTCTGCCATAATCAAAGTTGAGGTCCACTGAATCAAATGATATGTTAATGGTTTCTTTGTAAGTGAATTAAAGGCCCAAATCAGATTTTATTATATATAAAGTCGTCGGATCGTTCAAGCCCAATTAAAGTGACTTGTATTCTAAACAGTTTGACATAGCATTGGCTCATGTAACTTGAATTTGGGTTAAATACACAAAGTTCTCGACCCAATTTTATAACAACGTTTGTTAGAATTTGCGGATTCATTTACAGTCAAGGTAGACCTGGTTTGTTTGCTAAATTGGTTCAGCCAAAGTTTTTGAAGGTTTAAACAAGTTGCGTATTAAAGTCAACGACTCACTTGAAAGCTTTATACAGTTTAGAGTTCAAAGGTCTCAAAGGGTCAAGTTGTTCAAATTGCATCTGGGTCATAGCAGTTCGCACAGCGTGTCAACCTTCATTCCACACAGAATATTCACCAGTTCGACTCCAAGTTGCAAAATTCTGATTCAGCTCCAAATTACTTTGTGATTCCGCTTCAAACAGAGATCTTGCTTGAAAGAATATTCTTGTGATTTCGCTTGAAAAAGATGACTTTTGCTAATGCTTACGATCTAAAATGTGCTGAAAGGTGCAGAAAAGTCATGGAAGCTGCTGAAGCAAGACGGAGAAAGCTTGAAGAAGAAGAGGAAGAAGAGGAAGAGAGATTAAAAGCTGAAGCCAAAGCTGAGAAAAAGAGAAGAGCTGAATTTTTACAATCAAATCGAACAGTCAAAGAGGTTCCTGAATTTGAAATTAAAGTTGATGCAGAATTTGTTAAAGTTCCTGAAAAGTGCATGAATTGTGATTCTTTAATCAAGCAAAACAATGAGTTGCTGCACAACATAAACAGATTGAAAGAATCCTATGATACAATGAACAGAGAAATTAACAAGTATACTGATTCAAACGGTGAACAAGTTGTGGCAATGAATACGTTGAAGAAAGCGTACCTGAGACAACTTGATGATGTTAACTTTCACATAAAGAAATGTGCTGATCTGGAGTTGAAGTTTGTCACACCCCCAAAATCCACATGCGGAGTATCACCGCTTGGAGGCGTGACTGACCAGGATCAAACCACTAATCATATTAAACAAGTAAATAATTAAATGTAAAAGTCCAACCAACACGATTAGTGTCCAAAACAAACATAGTTAAGTTACGAGCGGAAGCATAATGTTTAAAACCAAATCAAAAGTTCAATTAACCAAATGTTTAACATGGCACACAGTTGTCCATGTCCCACAACGACTCTTCCTTATGCAAGCTCCAGCTAAGTACCTATAGACCTGCAAAGCATGTAGTAACGAGTCAACAACTAGTTGAGTGAGTTCACGTTTGGTTGTCCAGTTTATAGTTATTCCGAAAACACAGTTTGTTCTTTACCAGCTATCCAGCCGTGGGGGTTACCCCATAGTTCGAAAAACGTTTATTAGTTACCCGTTCTTACGTTGGCTATTCCAGCCCGGCTCTATGGCCGTGGGGGCTACCCCATGTTTAATTCACCAGACTCGTTACCATATCGACTACTAACGTTCGTCATGTTTAAGTGCCCTAACGTCTGTGTCTATCATCACTGACGTGCCATAGTCCATTAGTCCACGCCCGTCCTCTGCGGCACGGTGTGAGGTTTGTTAAACCTAATAGCGCTATTTAACTAATGACCCGTTCGCCATTGGCCTCGGCGATTAAGTCGATATAAAATGGAGGGACTTCGTTGATAGAGTTCTAGTCTAGTATAGTTTAATACGTCTCATCCGGACGAGGAATCTATGTTCCTGGATACGTCACAACAGGACGAGGAATCTATGTTCCTGGTTACGTCTCAACAGGACGAGGAATCCCTATTCCTTAACCCATTCCCAACCCCTGGGAATCCCATGCTTTGTTACGGAGTGTGAACTCACCTTGGTTTGCTCGGCAGATTGCACAGAAAAGTCAAGTCTAGCAGCTAGTGGTCAACCACGTCCTAACATGGTTATCACACATGTCAAGTTTCGGTTTCAAGTATTGCACGTAAGTGACACATAAGCTAGCAGATAAAGGACACACACTTATCATGGCAACCACACAATGCACGTCAACACATTAACAGTCAATTTCATAACACCTGGTACTTGTACGATCCAACGGTAAAGCCCAATAACAGGCGGCCCAACATGTTGTGCGGTCGGCACAGCCTTGTGCGACCCACATCATGTCGTGCGATTCAGATAAACACTCGGCCCGAATAGTCAAAGGCCTAAACATAAAATACACGGCCCAATCCAATAACATGTAATAGTCTTGTGCGATCCGGATGAGTTTGTGTGAATCAACCGACTTGTGCGATCAAGACAAACCCAACCCAATATGTATACCCGGCCCACCATGACAACTTGTGCGACCCCACAGTCTTGTGCGACTGTGGGTGTCTTGTGTGGCTTGCCTTTGGGCTTTGAGGCCCATGAGTTATCCATTAATCATAACTTGTGCGATCAGTTTAAATGTCCGGATAACATGCAATCAGTTATATTATTTCCTTTTACAAGATTATCAATTAACACAATCAAAGATTCTATCCAAACCCTTAACCGATCAAACAATGTTTTATCATCATATCTCCATGAATCCTAATGAATACATATGAACAACAATCATAACCCTTAACCTTATTAACTCCCTAAATCGTACTATCAGTTCGATGATTCATATTTCTAGCATAACAACTCATACGAACAATATGTATAACAGCCGATTCACATCTACAATACATGATACCAGTTCTAAATAAATCAAAACATATTACACCTATGAGCCGATTGTATATAATCGATTTTAAGTCTAAACCATGCCACACTTTACATCAGTTATTCTACATAGATCTAGTATATATTTAATTACTTCTGACAACACACTTATACTTTGCACATGGTTAGATTATATCCATACTACAACCACACACATGGCCGACAACTGTTACCTCACAACCGATTAAAATCACATGTATACATCCCTCGATTTCAGCCAACAAACATCCAATTCCATTGATTTAATGCCACATTTATCTACACAACACCCTAATTTATATAGTACCCTAGCCAATGATGATTTGTTTCAGATTATACACATTCATGCGATCACATATGTACAGAATCAATTATGTATCTCAATTCATGATTGTAGTTTTAGCACATGTCCACTAACAATAAACCCTATTCGATCACACCACAAAATTATCATCAAGAATATAAAAATTAGTACATGAAGAACACTAACCAGGAAATCGGATAACTAACTCGCACGAGGTTAGAAGGCTTCGAGTGTGAGTCTGCCGTCGAACAAAGAGGGAAGGAGAGAGAGAGCTAGGGTTTGTGGATTTGTTGTGAGATTGCAAGTAATGAGAAAAACAATTCCCTAAAGGTGTGTGTAAGCGAATAAGAGGAGTGGGCCGACCCTCACTTGGGCCGCCCTAGATCCGAATACAATGTTGTGGCCCGAGTGGGCTTGTGCGAGTGGGTTGTGTTGTGCGTTTACATAATTCATACATAACATATAACACAAAGTCACACATAATCTCATTAATTCAACATATCAAATAATTACACCAAGTTCAAATACGTTACATCAAGTACGTTGATAAGTTCGGAAAATACGAGTTGTCACAAAGTTGGCAACACAAAAGATAGAAACTGAAAGAGTTAACAAGTTATTAGAAAGTTACTCATGTTCTACTTTTGTTGTTGACAGGATTTATCCGATCGTGGAAGAATTAAAGACGTTTGAAGAAGTGAATACGTCCGAAGAAAAGAAATCTGTGACAAAAGATGAAGATAAAGTGAAGATTTCTGGTAAGAAATCAAGTGTGGTCTACACTAGATGTCCGCCCCCGATCGAAAATGGATTTTTACCTCGAAATCCAAATTCCGAAAGAGTCGAAAAGGCAATAAACTTACAATGGGAGTCTGGGCCGTCGGATAACTTGCCAGAAAATATTGATGTCACGTACACGTCGTCCGACACTGATCATGAGTCAAAGTTGATAAAAAGTGTGGTCGATCAGGTGTTAGATAAAGATGACATAGAGGAGTCAAAATCGGAGTCCAAATCCAAGTCAAAGTCTGAGTCCGATACATCAAAGTCAACAATCACAAAGGACAAACGGGTTTATGATAAAGAGTTTTTGATATCAAAATCTAATTTGAATGATGAATCATTTAAAGTGGCATATACTTTGAAAGATTCTGACAAATTATATTCTGATGAAGATTTTCCAATAAGAGGTGTTAAAACTGAAATGATTAAAAAGGTTTTCAAACTAACAGAAATCAATATTTCTGAAATAAAAGATAAAAATCTTCATGTAAAACCTAATCCTTACACCTCAAGAGTTCAACAACGTTTAAACAAGAAAATGGGTTACAATTGTGGTTATAGTTTCCAAAAGAAACCAAACCATAATCGTAATTTCAAAAAGAAAGGTCTTGGTTTTGTACCACCGAAAAACTATAAAAATGAAAAATTTTCTAAACCAAAAACTGTGTTTGTTTCAGGAAATTTTTTGAATGATGAGAAAGAGCAAGCATTCAGAAAGCAGACAAATCAGGAATTCCTTGCCAAGAAGCAAGAAGAGTTGAAGAAAAATGCTGTGCCAAAGAAGATAGAAACCAGAACCTGTTTTCAGTGCAAGATTACTGGTCATGTTGCTAGGAATTGTCCGAAAATATTCAAACCAAAACAGGAAGTCTCTGGTAAACTAAAAGAGAAAGTGATAGAGAAAACTGAACTTTCAACCCGAAAGTTTACAGGCTTTGAAAATTCAACTTTTGAGAAAGGAGAATGTTCAAAGAATGTGATTAAGAGAAAAGAAAATTTGCAAAATCAAAAATGGGTTGTTAAAGGTTCAGGAAACAGTTCTGGTGATGAATCTGATTCCACAAAATCAGAGGAGCCACGTGTTGAGAAAAGGGTTAAAAAATCAGTTCCGAATGTGGATGATGTGAATTTTCCACCTCTACGGGCTGAAAATTTTAAAAAGAAAGTTGGGAAAACAGAAATTTCAAATCAATTTTATAATGACAAAAAGATTTTTGATGTTGACAAGGCCTTTAACCCTACTGTAAAACATATTTTTGGAAAAATGATTGATCGAAAAGTCAAAGGGGTTAAAGAGTTCTACGAGAAGAAAAGGGGAGGTAAGAAACCGAGTGATGATGACTCGGTAACACCCAAGGAAGGTCAGGCTTGGGTGGACATATTCTTCAAAGAGTAAAAACCTGACTTGCCGGAGATCCCAAGTTGGTAATCGTGGATCATGAATCGGCATCATTCTTTATCATATTTGCATAATGTTTGAGAAGTTTTTGCAGGACTTGCCGGAACTCCCAGGTTTGTAAGCGAGGAGTAGGAATCGGCACCTTGAGAATTCAACTAACAGATGATGTTTGGTTGAAAATGTTTGATTGGTTTGATCTTAAAAGTGGTAAATCAGGGACATTAAGTTGTATCTGATTTTCTACAAGTGGTTGAAAAACAATGTGATGATTTAATCCCCAATTTTACAAGTGGTAAAATCAACAAAACTTATTTTCCGGAACAACCATTTGATTAAAACAAACTTAAGTGTTTTGAAATCGATGGGAAAATAGTTTGTTGTAAGGGGGAGTTCTGATTGTTTATACCAAGTGGATGGAGAATTGAGGCAATTCGATATCAGTTGTCATGTTATTGTACAGTTTGTTTTCAAATTTCCTAAAATGTGTTTGCATTTTAGGGGGAGTAAGAAATTTTAGAAAATCCAAAAACATTTGAAAATTTGAAAAAGCCAAAAACATGATAAAATCAAAAATGAGTTTTGTTGCATATAAGAGGAAATGATAGTACATCAGTGGACTATCACAACATGCTAAAGAATTGGTAAGATAAAAAGTGATAAACGGTCTCACTGATGATGTGCCAGTAGGTTTTTATACATTTAGTAGATTGTGACGAGATATAAACCTAAATTTCAAACTTGCTTGTTTTGTGGGTTAACACAAACTTGGATATATAGGTAACCCCTGAAATCTTGTTTGAAAGGTCCCTTATTCTGAGATACTAGGTCTTTATGCTCAGTGATATCTGGGGTATTATCCCGGGACTTCTGATTTTGCGGAAGCAATGGCCTAGTCCCCGGAGAATACTTTCTGCTTGCTTGAAATATAGCACCACCCTCAGCTAAAAAATGATGAAACATTGAAAAATGCTAATCATGGCTGTTGTAATTCAAAAGATCCTCTAAAGGGGACACACCTAAAAGTCAACTAGGCTCTCTGCTGAACGGAAGTTCTGACCTGAGCTATCACGGTTGCATAATTTATTCCCCTGCCAGATATCATCTGTGGTATACTCACCTGTAAGACTGAATATTGGGATCTGGATACGGGAGTATATTCAAGTAGTGGGACACACGGATAAGTTCAAGTTCTTAAAACATTAATATCGTATCTCGGATCAATTGAACTTTGTGTGAGAATTTAAGTGGACCAGTATACTGACAATCTAAGTGAATCGTTTAGAACTTAAAATGTAATGAAGCTTAACGGTGTTGGTGATTTGTCTCAAAAACTGATATGATCCTCTTACACAAGCTCACAAAAATATTGTTTGTAAATATTTCTTTATTGCATTTCATTTCTTTCAAAAATCCAAAAAGATTTTAGTGTGTTTTAGCATAAATTTTGAATAATTCAAAAAGATTTTCGACAACTGATTTTGGAGAGCTGATTTTCAAAATTCCAAGTGCTAAACATGATGAACAAATGGTTTGGGTGAAAGTGTTTGAAGATTTTTGAAATGAAATGAGAAAAGTTTTGCTATAAAATGTTTTTCCTGCATGTGGTAAATTAGACTTGAAAATCTTATCCACAAAATGGTTATCAGAAAATTTATTTTTGGGTAGAGTTTTTTGCAGGTTAACCAGGTTCCAAAACCTGAGTGTGATAAAGTGCCAGGTTACTATCTGAATCTGTGGAAAGTGAATTCCAGACTGCGATCCTAGCTTAGCGAAAGGGGGAGTCTGAGGACATCGAGAGGGAGTCTGAAGATATTAGAGCCAGATTCAGATTCTGAAGATTACAAGAAAGAGTAAGAGATAGATTGAGGATTATTACAATGACAAATACTTCAGAGGAACATCGAAGACTGATAAAGATTGTAGATTGACAATTGAAGACTCGACACTGAAGACTCCGTCAACATCCGAGGGGGAGTTTGTTGGTGCACTACGTCTGTCAACTACGTCTTATGTCGAGTCTCGGGTTCGTTGCGAAGATCGGGTTCGTTGCGGAGATGTTAAAGCATAATGTCATGATGACATCATCAAGATGACATCACCATGACATCATTACACAACAAGACAAAAATGGATTGCATGTAAATGTTAGATTTCGCTCATGTGGTCAGCATGATTTCGCTTATTTGGATAATGATAGGTATCGCTTTTATGAGTTGTACACATAAGCGAAATCAGACATGTATATATATAGGAGGTTGTTTGAGCGAAATTAGATAGAAGTTGTAGGTGATTGTCTTCCGGTTAGCCACGAAGTGCTGCCGAAGTGTTGTCAAGGTCTGTAATCGTTCGTATATCATTATAAACAACAGTTAAAGGTGAATAGTTGCTGAATTACACCGAAACACTTGTTTCCGCCTCTTGTTTTGGTGAAAAACTCTTCTAACCGACTCGTTCGGATCCGAAAACGATCCTACAAAACTTTGTTTGACTTTCAGCGTTGACCAGTAATGGTCAATGCGAAGTTCGTTAGAACTTCGCAACGTGATTGTAATCACGATGGTCATAGTCCCTTGGGACTATGCCTACTGATTACCACGTTGTCTAGGGTCGTAGGGTAGGCGATCTAATAAATCGCCTATACCTTCGAACCCGACCCAGTTTGGTCGATCATTAGGATCCGACCAAATACATTAGGTGACCATAGTGTAGGGAATAACCTTCCGAGGTTATACCTTATGGTCACGACGTTTAAGTAGTTATATGATAGGTAGTTTATATGCCTTAGGTAAATTACCAGAATACCCTTTTCATACATAATTGGTAATTAAGCATATGTAACCTAAACTTTTGTCACGTAACTGATTATGTAACATGTTTAGGCATATAATACTTGTCATAGGACTAGTTAGGCGGTCCGAACGCGTTTCACGCGCACGACGCGTTAAAGTAGCATAAGCTTCCTAAACGGGTCGTAATGGGTCGTAAACAATTATGTTAAGTTTCATTTAGCATGTAGGCTTTGTTAAACCAAATGACACGAGTCTCTACACTCGTTTGGTTTACGAAACCTCATTCTATCCAATCATCCGATTAAGGTCCGGTTATTAACATAGTTACCTATACTAGGTGCCGTTTGATTCCGAGATCTCTTGCATTGCTTGGTGGTTATCTTTATACAACTGAGCAATCTCAAGTGAGTACATAGACCCCTCTTTTACTGTTTTCCAAACTGTTTTGGGGTGGAACACATGTGCCTACTTGTTACTTTCATGCTTTCCTGTTTTCACATCATATACATGCTATGTTCGTTAGTACATTATAGTACATGATTTCATTACATCTTATGCTAGGTGTGCCCATTGTGTGCAATACTTGGTACATTGTTTTACATTACATTTCATGCTAGGTATGCCCATTGTGTGCATTACTTAGTACATCGTTTTACATGACATTTCATGCTAGGTGTGCCATTGTGTGCATTACTTAGTACATCGTTTTACATGACAATTTCATGCTAGGTATGCCCATTGTGTGCATTACTTAGTACATCGTTTTACATGACATTTCACGCTATGTATGTTCATTTGATTACATACTTAGTGCATTGTTTTCACATGTTTACATTTTGGTATGACATTTGGTTTGTTTACATGGGACAATATATCCATTAACATTAGCTACGCCGTTCGTTAGTAGGTAGTGGTACCATAGGAATTGACAACTCCCGTTCCGGACATCCCAGGGTAAGGGGACAGAAAGGAATGACCGAATTCGTTGACATTAAGACAGATAGACCTTTAATTTGTTTAAAGGGTTTATCACCACAGTCGCCAGGCTTGGATGTATGCATATTCACAATACCGCATAAATGTTCATATTAAATAGTTGCATGCATTTACACAAAACATAGCTTTGATTTAAACTAAGTTTTACTTCAATACTTTGTTTTTGTACATATGGTTTAGTTTGAGACATTTCACTTGCCATACATGACATTTTGATATAGACATTAGACATGGATATTTGACATAGACATTTGACATGGATATTTGACATAGACATATGACATGGATATTTGACATAGACATTTGACATGATTTACATTTGACATATTATTCAATACATTTGACAATTGAATTAAACATAGACTTCTTACATTGGTTGGTTTGGTTTGATTAAGTGATTAAGTAACGATGCGTGTGTAATATGATACAAGCATGGTGGATACGCCGCTGGTACTTCCTATATATAAGTGTTTGTATAGTATTATATGGCGTAACGTTATTTGAATCATTTCAGTTTGAGACATAGAACATTTTATACAAATAACATACTTTTCACAAGACATTGATTTACAAACAACCTATCTTATACAAAATACATTTTTACATGGTTATTTATTTAACCTGACATTTACTTATACATATCATCTGATCTTATTGTTTTCAAATGATTTACAAGACAAAGCAAATTACAAGGTTCATGACTAAACATTTTCTTAAACATAAGTCATGAATCCTATTTTCACAAACCTATGTATCTCACAGGCATTTTTATGCTGACGTACCTATTTTCACATGTGTTTTCAGGTGCTTTTCCATAGGATGTGATCATGATACTAGGGCGGACCTGTGCCTTAGACTTTAAAAGAAGATAGACTATGTTTAATTATGTTCTGAACTCTTTAAATTTCCTGTTTGAAACAATGTAACACCTTTGTTTATAAATAAAATACAACTTTGTATGCCATAGTTATGAAACAATTAATTCTGTCGCAACACGCCCCGATGTTTCCGCCGCGATTTGTTGTTTTACGCGGTCGGGGTGTGACAGAAGAGTTGGTATCAGAGCCAATGGTTATAGGGAATTAGGTTATTAGTAATGCTTTGACCTAGACTATAACTTTTCTAGGAACCTAACACAAGTTATCTTGTGTTTAGATCTTAAAACATGTACATCACCTATCCTTAGGCGATTAACAAAACAAGGAACCAAAATTTTTCCGAAACGATTTTTGAAAAACAATCATCTGTTTTTGAATGAATTTTTACAAGGTTTTGAACCCTCAATTGTAAGGTTTTGAACCCTCTGTTTTATGGTTTTTAACCCTTTTCAGTATTGGTTTTTGGCCTTGTGCCTTCTAATTTTCAAAAATCTCGTCAAAAGTTTTGGGTTTTAAATAATGTGAACATGTGCAAACTGGAAGGGTGAATGCCTGTATTCTGGGTTTTCTGTCTAGGCAAGCACTTCGTATACATCTCAACCAGACGCGAGACCAGTTGTGCTTACCTGGGAATTCTTGGAGTGAGTGTTCACTTATAGGCGAGCATGTCTTCATTATACATTATTTTTGACCTATTTACTTTGATTAGTCACTGTGTGTCGTTTGTTTGCTTTGTGATACGGACGAATGACCACCATCTTTGCTTTTGTTGATTTTGTTTCATCTCATTATTTTCATCCAATCATCTCACTCGTTCTTTTCATGTTTTCCTCTTTTAGAATGCCTCCTCGACGCGAGAATCAGATAGCAACTGCCGAGCTGGCAGAAATTATTGCGCAGCAGATGGCTGCTCAGTTTCCAAATCTCTTTGCTCAATGGAACAAGGCCAACAACAACAACAATGTTCCATGCAAATACAAGGATTTTAACCAGGCTAAACCACTCAAGTTTAGTGGTTCTGAGGGAGCGACTGGGCTTCTTCAGTGGTTCGAGAGTATAGAGAATACCTTTCGCCATGTGCAGTGTCCGGATAATCGCAAGGTCGAGTTCTCCTCGAGCGTATTTCAGAAGAGGGCTTTGACATGGTGGAACGGGGTTATGAGAGACCAGGGTGCAGAAGTTGCTCTCGCACAGACATGGGCTGAACTTAGAGCCCTTATGATGAGGGAATTCTGTCCTCGTCATGAGCAGCGAGCGTTGGAGAAGGAGTTTGATGTTTTGAAGCAAGATAGTGGTGAGCACAGGGATTATACTGATCGGTTTGAAGAATTGAGTCTGCTTTGCCCAACAATGGTCACCCCACTCGACAAAGCTATCGAGAGATACATCGATGGCCTACCTGACTCGGTACAAGACATTCTTACTGGTAGTAACCCTGCCACACTTCGTCAGGCGATCGAGCTATCTGCGACATTGACTGAGTCGCAGATTAGAAAGGGAAAGCTACACAGGAAGGGTGACAAGGGCAAGAAGCAGTCGGCTGACAAGGAAGATAGCAAGAAAGGTCAAAACTTGAATGGAAAGAACTCTGGTTCTTCGAAGAGGTCAAAGAAGCGTAAGGCTTCTCAAAATTTTGCTATCACTGCTCAAGCAAACCAGGCAGCTCCCAACCAACCTGCACAGCCTCCAGCGAAGAGACCCTATTCAGGGAATGCACCTTTGTGCAATAGATGCAACAGTCACCACCAGCCGCAACTTCCATGCCGTTTCTGTACTAACTGTGGGAAATCAGGCCATCTCGCCAATTTTTGTCGATCTGCTCAGAATCCCGCGGTTCAGAACCCGGCTCAACAAGCTGCTCCGCAACAGGGTCAAGCTGCACGACCACAATACCCACCAGGTGCTTGTTACAATTGTGGGGATCTGACCCACTATAGGAACCGGTGCCCAAGGCTAGCGAACCAGAACCAGAACCAGAACCAGAATCCGGCTCCGGCTCGAGGCCGAGTTTTTAACATGAATGCCCAAGAGGCACAGGCTGACGATAATGTGGTGAACGGTACGTTCTTTATTAATAATCAGCCTGCATCTGTTCTTTTCGATTCTGGTGCCGATAAGAGTTTCGTGTCTTTGTCTTTTGAGCAAATGCTTCGCGTGTCTAGAACGAAACTAGGCAAATCTTTGACAGTAGAGGTTGCTAATGGTGAACCCATTATTCTTGATTCTGTTCTTCACAACTGCCAGTTGAATCTTAACGACCATCTTTTTCCTATTGACCTCGTGCCTATGCAACTTGGAAGCTTCGACGTTATTGTGGGAATGGATTGGTTATCCAAGCATCACGCAGAGATAGTTTGTTCTAAAAAGATTGTTCGTGTGCCGCTTTCGACAGGCGAGATCCTGCAGGTTCAAGGTGAGAAGCCTACCGGTGGTCTCAAACTCATGTCTTGTTTTAAAGCTCGGAAGTATCTGCAGAAGAACTATGTGGCTTTCTTAGCACATGTTACAGAAGATAAAGGCAAGGGTAAGTCTATTTCAGATATTCCTGTCGTTCGGGATTATTCTGAAGTGTTCCCTGAAGATTTACCTGGTCTACCTCCAGCACGCCAAGTCGAGTTCCGCATTGATCTCGTACCTGGTGCAAATCCCATTGCTAGAGCTCCATATCGTCTTGCACCGTCTGAGATGCAAGAGTTGTCTAAGCAGCTTCAGGAGCTCTCTGACAAAGGTTTTATACGTCCTAGTTTTTCACCTTGGGGTGCTCCCGTTCTTTTTGTAAAGAAGAAGGATGGATCCTTTAGGATGTGTATCGATTATCGTGAGCTTAACAAGCTTACCATCAAGAATCGATATCCTCTACCTCGCATAGACGACCTCTTTGATCAGTTACAAGGTGCTTCTTATTTTTCGAAGATTGATCTGCGTTCCGGGTATCATCAACTTCGGGTGCAAGAAGAAGACATTCCGAAGACAGCGTTCCGTACTCGTTATGGGCATTATGAATTCACAGTCATGCCATTCGGATTGACTAATGCTCCTGCTGTTTTCATGGACTTAATGAATAGGGTCTGCAAACCTTATTTGGATCAGTTCGTCATTGTTTTTATTGACGATATCTTAATATACTCTAAGACGCGAGCTGACCACGAGCAGCATCTTCGTCTTACCCTTGAACTCCTAAAGAAAGAGCAATTTTTCGTCAAATTCTCCAAGTGCGAATTTTGGCTTAAAGAAGTGCAATTTTTGGGGCATGTTATCAACGAACGAGGTATTCATGTAGATCCCTCCAAGATCAGTGCGATTAAGGATTGGGATACGCCTACTACTCCTACTGAAGTTCGTTCATTTCTTGGTCTAGCGGGTTATTATCGCCGCTTCATTGAAAACTTCTCTAAGATTGCAGTTCCTCTAACTGCTCTAACTCAGAAGAAAATGCCCTTTTATTGGGGATACAAACAAGAGGAAGCTTTTCAACACTTGAAGCAGAAGCTTTGCGATGCGCCTGTTCTATCATTGCCTGAGGGTGATGATGATTTTGTTGTGTATTGCGATGCATCTAAATTGGGTCTTGGCTGTGTTCTTATGCAAAGGAACAAAGTCATAGCCTATGCATCGAGGCAGTTGAAGATTCATGAGAAGAACTACACCACTCATGATCTTGAGTTGGGTGCAGTTGTCTTTGCTCTCAAAATCTGGAGACACTATTTGTATGGTACAAAATGTGTGGTTTTCACGGACCACAAAAGTCTTCAGCATATCTTCAATCAGAAAGAACTCAACATGAGGCAACGACGTTGGGTTGAGCTTTTAAACGACTATGATTGCGAAATTCGCTACCATCCTGGTAAGGCGAATGTCGTAGCTGATGCATTGAGTCGTAAGGAACGTACTAAGCTTCATTGTGTACGTGTTCAATCTGATATTCAAGCTCGATCCGATATTCAAGCACGCATTTCTCAGGCTCAACAATCTTGTGTTTCACAAGGATTGATGGATAAGGAATTTCCTTATCACATAACGCCTGCTCTGGAACTGAAGGACAATGGATCATATTACTTCATGGACCGTTTGTGGGTCCCAAGCCAGGATGATCTTCGTACCTTGCTTATGGATGAAGCCCATAAGTCTCGTTATTCTATTCATCCGGGCTCAGATAAAATGTATAAGGATCTTCGTATTCACTATTGGTGGCCTGGTATGAAGAAAGACATTGCCTTATACGTATCAAAATGCCTTACTTGTCTTAAGGTTAAGGCTGAACATCAGCGTCCTTCGGGATTATTGGAGCAACCAGAGATCCCAGTTTGGAAATGGGAAAACATTACTATGGATCTCATTACTAAACTCCCGCGCACAAAGAAAGGTCATGATGCCATCTGGGTAGTCGTTGATCGTCTTACAAAGTCAGCGCATTTCTTGCCAATCCGCGAGGATTTTCCTACTGACAGACTTGCTCAAATCTATGTAGATGAAATTGTGGCTCGACATGGTGTTCCTTTGAACATCATTTCTGACAGAGATGCTCGTTTCACTTCTCATTTTTGGAGAACCATGCAATCTGCTATGGGGACCCAACTTAATCTGAGCACAGCTTATCATCCGCAAACGGATGGTCAATCTGAGAGAACAATCCAGACACTGGAGGATATGCTAAGAGCTTGTGTGATCGATTTTGGTGGTAGCTGGGATTCACATCTTAAATTGATTGAATTCTCCTACAACAACAGTTATCACACTAGCATCAAAATGGCTCCTTTCGAAGCTCTCTATGGTCGAAAATGTCGTTCACCAGTCTGCTAGAATGAGATTGGCGAGGCTCAACTTACTGGACCTGCCCTCATTTTAGAGACAACTGACAAGGTCAAGAAAGTTCGTGATAACCTTCAGGCAGCTAGAAGCCGTCAGAAGATTTACGCGGACCCAAAACGCAAAGCCTTGGAATTTCAAGTCGGTGATCGTGTATTACTTAAGGTCTCACCTTGGAAAGGTGTGATCAGATTTGGAAAGAAAGGAAAACTTGCACCTAGATGCGTTGGACCATTCAAGATCGTCGAAAGAATCGGAAAGGTAGCCTACAGACTTGAGTTACCTCCTGAACTTGGAAATGTTCATCCAACTTTTCACATATCAAATCTCAAGAAGTGTACAGCTGATGAGAACTACTCCATACCGCTTGACGAAATTCGTGTTGGCAAAACACTGAAATTTGTTGAGAAACCAGTGGAAATCATGGAACGTGAAGTCAAGTGGCTTAAACACAAGCGCATTCCTTTGGTTAAAGTTCGCTGGGAAGCTAAACGTGGACCTGAGTTTACTTGGGAACGCGAAGATCAAATGAAAGCGAAATATCCACATCTTTTTCCACGAGTTTCCTCTAAATAAATTTCGGGACGAAATTTCCACAAGTAGGGGAGACTGTAACAACTGTGCTTGTAATCACTATGAACAGTTCTGTTATCAATAAAATAATGTTATTTGATCCCAATGTTTGTTTGATTGTGTTTTACATTTTTCATGTTTTGACTTTTATGTAATTTCAAACTCTACATCGCTTTCTGGAGAGTTATACGCAAACTAGTGCGTAAACGTACTCAGTTTAATGCGAGAAATACTCCGGAACATCAACATATACTCAACATACCTTAAATAACCTTTACATAACTTAGAAATAAGTTTTGAAGGCTTTGGTATGGTAAAAACAAGTTAATTCGCTTACAGGGACTAAATATGACAAACTGCGAAAGTATGTCAATTTGAACTGTAACGAACATTCCGGAACATGACCATAAGTTAAACACACCTTAAATATCCTTTACATAGCTTAGAAATAGGCTTTGAGGGGTTTAGTGTGCTAAAATAAACTTTTGGGACATTCAGGGACTAAAAGTATCAGAAAGTGCACAAGTTTGCATTTTCGCGCATAACTTACGTTCTGAATACATCTGGACATCCAAAAATTTATGAAAGCATGACTATATTTTATTTTAGTGATCGCCTTAGGAAAAATCCATTCGTCGCGTCATTTGGATCGTTTTTCGCGCTTATGCGCATTTCGTCGTAATTAAGCGAACATCGCGTTCGTACGACCAAACGAACCATCATCCGGCATATATTTTGAGTATGTTTTGAGTTCCCTATACTTTAACTTCATTTTAGAGCCTTGAAATGAGGTTAACGGGGTTCAAACGCATCGAAAATCGCTTAAACAAAGTGCAGGGACCATTTCTGCAAAATCTGCCAAAACAGGGGCCTAGCGTGACGCGAGGGTCCTTAGCGTCACGCGAGCCCCCTTCTGGACCAGATTCAGTGTTTTTAAACACAAGTTGCAACCAATTGATCCTCCACCACATATTCTATGTTGCTTAGTCACTAAGATAAGGATGGAATTTAGCTTCCATAACCTTTCAACAAGTGTACGGATGTGATCGAATCACGTTATTCAAGAAACGATCCTAGCGGCTCTACCTTTTCTATAAATACCCACCCCCCATTTGTTCAAAAACCCACAAATCTGATTAAGAAAGCTCTAAGTTGGAACCTTC
The DNA here is from genome assembly GCA_030545235.1 of Helianthus tuberosus. Classification (NCBI taxonomy): domain Eukaryota; kingdom Viridiplantae; phylum Streptophyta; class Magnoliopsida; order Asterales; family Asteraceae; genus Helianthus; species Helianthus tuberosus. Next base: position 98,481,475 of record CM060360.1, on the reverse strand, counting down.
GTTTCATACCTGAGCTATTTTGATCTGGGTTAGCATTCGGGGACCCTTCGAAAGTATTCTTTCGTTCTTTTCCTTATTTTTACTGCTTTTCGAGTCAGAAAGTCAAACTTTGTTTGACTTTCAGCGTTGACCAGTAATGGTCAATGCGAAGTTCGTTAGAACTTCGCAACGTGATTGTAATCACGATGGTCATAGTCCCTTGGGACTATGCCTACTGATTACCACGTTGTCTAGGGTCGTAGGGTAGGCGATCTAATAAATCGCCTATACCTTCGAACCCGACCCAGTTTGGTCGATCATTAGGATCCGACCAAATACATTAGGTGACCATAGTTTAGGGAATAACCTTCCGAGGTTATACCTTATGGTCACGACGTTTAAGTAGTTATATGATAGGTAGTTTATATGCCTTAGGTAAATTACCAGAATACCCTTTTCATACATAATTGGTAATTAAGCATATGTAACCTAAACTTTTGTCACGTAACTGATTATGTAACATGTTTAGGCATATAATACTTGTCATAGGACTAGTTAGGCGGTCCGAACGCGTTTCACGCGCACGACGCGTTAAAGTAGCATAAGCTTCCTAAACGGGTCGTAATGGGTCGTAAACAATTATGTTAAGTTTCATTTAGCATGTAGGCTTTGTTAAACCAAATGACACGAGTCTCTACACTCGTTTGGTTTACGAAACCTCATTCTATCCAATCATCCGATTAAGGTCCGGTTATTAACATAGTTACCTATACTAGGTGCCGTTTGATTCCGAGATCTCTTGCATTGCTTGGTGGTTATCTTTATACAACTGAGCAATCTCAAGTGAGTACATAGACCCCTCTTTTACTGTTTTCCAAACTGTTTTGGGGTGGAACACATGTGCCTACTTGTTACTTTCATGCTTTCCTGTTTTCACATCATATACATGCTATGTTCGTTAGTACATTATAGTACATGATTTCATTACATCTTATGCTAGGTGTGCCCATTGTGTGCAATACTTGGTACATTGTTTTACATTACATTTCATGCTAGGTATGCCCATTGTGTGCATTACTTAGTACATCGTTTTACATGACATTTCATGCTAGGTGTGCCATTGTGTGCATTACTTAGTACATCGTTTTACATGACAATTTCATGCTAGGTATGCCCATTGTGTGCATTACTTAGTACATCGTTTTACATGACATTTCACGCTATGTATGTTCATTTGATTACATACTTAGTGCATTGTTTTCACATGTTTACATTTTGGTATGACATTTGGTTTGTTTACATGGGACAATATATCCATTAACATTAGCTACGCCGTTCGTTAGTAGGTAGTGGTACCATAGGAATTGACAACTCCCGTTCCGGACATCCCAGGGTAAGGGGACAGAAAGGAATGACCGAATTCGTTGACATTAAGACAGATAGACCTTTAATTTGTTTAAAGGGTTTATCACCACAGTCGCCAGGCTTGGATGTATGCATATTCACAATACCGCATAAATGTTCATATTAAATAGTTGCATGCATTTACACAAAACATAGCTTTGATTTAAACTAAGTTTTACTTCAATACTTTGTTTTTGTACATATGGTTTAGTTTGAGACATTTCACTTGCCATACATGACATTTTGATATAGACATTAGACATGATATTTGACATAGACATTTGACATGGATATTTGACATAGACATTTGACATGGTTATTTGACATAGACATTTGACATGATTTACATTTGACATATTATTCAATACATTTGACAATTGAATTAAACATAGACTTCTTACATTGGTTGGTTTGGTTTGATTAAGTGATTAAGTAACGATGCGTGTGTAATATGATACAAGCATGGTGGATACGCCGCTGGTACTTCCTATATATAAGTGTTTGTATAGTATTATATGGCGTAACGTTATTTGAATCATTTCAGTTTGAGACATAGAACATTTTATACAAATAACATACTTTTCACAAGACATTGATTTACAAACAACCTATCTTATACAAAATACATTTTTACATGGTTATTTATTTAACCTGACATTTACTTATACATATCATCTGATCTTATTGTTTTCAAATGATTTACAAGACAAAGCAAATTACAAGGTTCATGACTAAACATTTTCTTAAACATAAGTCATGAATCCTATTTTCACAAACCTATGTATCTCACAGGCATTTTTATGCTGACGTACCTATTTTCACATGTGTTTTCAGGTGCTTTTCCATAGGATGTGATCATGATACTAGGGCGGACCTGTGCCTTAGACTTTAAAAGAAGATAGACTATGTTTAATTATGTTCTGAACTCTTTAAATTTCCTGTTTGAAACAATGTAACACCTTTGTTTATAAATAAAATACAACTTTGTATGCCATGGTTATGAAACAATTAATTCTGTCGCAACACGCCCCGATGTTTCCGCCGCGATTTGTTGTTTTACGCGGTCGGGGTGTGACATCCACCTTGATCACTTAGATCGATCCTCGGTCTCCTTGACCGAGCATTCAGTCGTCATGACTGAACCTATTCTTCCTAGCCTTGCTAGACCACTACCTCGGTCACCTAGACCAAGCCTCGATCCTCCAGATCGAACCTATAACAAACCAACGTGCTCAACTACTTCAATCACCTCGATCCTCCAGACCGATCCTCAGCCCTCCAAGCTGAGCCTATAAATAATAAAATGTGCTCAACTACTTCGATCACCTCGATCCTCCAGACCGATCCTCAGCCCTCCAAGCTGAGCCTATAAATAATAAAATGTGCTCAACATTTGTTTGTAAAAAGTTTTGGATCTGGACTTAAGTGGTATGCAGAAAAATGTTTTCGTGAGAGCCCTAGTGATCATAGTCTAGACTCGAGAAAGAATCCTAGTTCGCTATGATCAGAGCTCTGATACCAAGCTGTCACACCCTGGCTTTGCGGAAGCGTGGTTAATTTTGGTGTGACTTCTTAATACCATAGCTTAATCATACCAAAGCTATATGAGTTAAAAATATGCAAGATCATCCATTAAGTTTCGAAAACCAAACACAATACCATTGTTTTAACATACCCTGACTACCATAATCTTGTTCAACAAACATTATAAACTGAAACACAACATAAACACGGTTCAAGGACTGTGTCTTGTCCAGGAAAGAGACACATCCCCTAAACCCCGGATGACCTCGGAAACTAGTGCAGCGGAAAACATGCCATACCGTGCCAGATCTCGTTAATTTCCTGAAATACATGTAAGTTGAAAAATCAACAATAATGTTGAGCGAGTTCATGTGCAAGTGAGTAAGTAAAACACTTGTAAGTATAAAAGTTTCCTGGTATGTAGCAGTGTAAGAGGACTTGTGATCACCAATGGTTTGCAAGGCCATTAGCATGTCGTGAAATGCAAGTAGGAAGATACAACCCTAGCCGATTTTTGCGTTGGGCAACCAAGTCACTCCAGGTCCGTTCTGTTGGTCCTCCGAGAGGTCCGTTCTGTTGGGCCTAGAGCTGGGCTCGCTACACCCAGATAGATCTACCGCTTAAGTCCCTCGGTGTTCTAACTACCCATTCACATGATCTAAACCTCCTTACGTTAATCATACCATGTATAAAGTACTTGTAATCAAAGTAACATGTATTTCACCCCCGCAGTTAAGAAAACTGAAAACAGTTAGAGAAAAGGGGGACATGAACTCACAGTGAAGCGTCTCTACCAAGTATCCCTGAATCAGAAAGCTGCGCGACGACCTACAAGTGCTAATTCTATTAGACGGACGGCCGTGCCTTAGCTTTATAGTTTAAGTTTTTGGGAAATAGTTAGACAACTATTTCGTGTTTACTTTTTGTAATACTTGGTAGTTATCTCCTTCCCAAGGATGGGGGATACAATACATGTGCGTAAGTTACGTTTTGACAGTCGTGTGGTAATGTAATTACCGGTGTAACTTATATAATCATATTGAAAGCGTTCGCAAAGTTTTGGGGTCATTAACGCTTGTAAATATTATTTTCACTCTAAAATAATATTTATGTATTTTCACAAAATAATCATAAACAGTGTTGTGACAAAATATATTTATCACGTTAATCTTTGTGAAAATCCCACCTCCGATTATTTAGTAAAATATAGTTCTGGCGAAATTTATGTTTCGAGAATATGTCAAAAATAGTTCTAACACTTGTTGTGTAAAATTCTAAGTGTTAGGTTTTTAGAAAATTTCGCCAGAGTTTCCTCTGTAACTGGAGGTGGCCACGCTTTCAAGCGTATCATTTTCTTTTAACAAATCAGTTCAACAACTTCTTTAATCAATCAAACAATTTCCGACACATCAAACTAGTCAATAAGTATGTAAATCGCATAAACGCATGAACTTGTAGTTTTTCCGCATCTATAATGTAAATCCCATTATATTTTGTAGATCTTTATATAAAGTAACTTTAATCTCATGAAAACCTCTTGTTTAGAGAAATCCGTCTTTACAACTTCTAGTAACAAGTGACAAAGCTAGTCCTTTGTCGGATCTTTTTGTTTCACAAGTGTCTACACACTTGTGGTTTATAAAAATATCATATTTGTTAGTGTAAGATCCTTTCTTTAAAATACATGGTTTCTTAAATGTGTGGTTCTTTAAAGATACCACTTGCAGATACGTAGATCCGCTAGTTTTAAACACTATTGTACAAGTTAAATCACTTTTACACAAGTAAAATATTTTTACACAAGTTCATGTCTCTTGTGTGGTAAAGTTTCACCTTTTAACCCTTGTGTTAACCAAGATAAGCTTATGTTAAGATCAACGATCTTACCAAACCGGGTTAAATGGTGATCCGAGCTACCACAATCATAGATCGGGTCTAGATAAACACAAATTTCAAGTCCTACAACTTTTACACAAGTTATATGCTATTAACCACCCTTTTTATACTTTTTACTAGACTTTTATACTTCAAAATGTAAGTTAATGATATTTAACCGACAACATTCCTTTTAACCACTTTAGATACGTTCAAGAACAAGTTTTAAGTGTTATACCTCTAGCTCGGGGCTAGGGAAGAATCTTGACGGAATGTGGGTGGATAAAAGCTAACGGAAGTGGTCCTTCGCGTTCCGAGTGCACCAAAGCTCCTAATACGCGACCCGTGAAGCTTGTATCTACTTGGAATGGAATGATCAAGGACCGAAAGTATGATGGTGGGGTGTGGGGTGTTCGGCCGAAGGTGAAGGGAGCAAGAGAGAGTGAGTGAGTTGGTGATTATGTATTGTGAAGATTATGTTATGTTTAGGCAAGATCTTATAGGCAATTTGTGAGAGTTTTGTCCAATGGAAATTATGTCCCCAAGATACTTAGCAACCTAGATTAGCCAAATCAACAAGTACAAGGGGGGTGTCCCCTAGGTAACCGAATCGGTCATGGGGGGGGAGGGTCTTGGTTCGATTTTAAGTAGATAGTGAGGAGGTTGGTGGTGTTAAGTAGGTTAGTTAAATATTTAACCTTGTTAGTAATGTATAGCGTGTTATGACGGGTGTTAGGGTAATCAGGGACCCTAACTGGCTCAGAAAATATAAATAGTGAAAATAATAATATTTTCATGTTCCGGGTAAAGTCCGGTTGTTCGGTTGGATAGTAATCCGTTAAAGCGTTACAAAAGCTTTAAAGTGTCGTTATTGTTATTTTTAGTGACACATTTTGTTTCCACACTTTAGAAAGTGTCTAGTAGTATTTTCCCCATGTTTTGGCACTTTACTAGTCAGCTAGAAGCTGGATTGTTTATTAAAGTGCTGTGTTTTGTACTTAAAGTACGTTTTTAGGCACATCCAATCAGTGTATCTTATTCCTAGAGACGCAGTTCCACAACCCTTATAACCCTACACTCACTACCAGTGTAGTCAAATATTTGAGGCTCTTAACAGGCCTTAGAGGCAGTGTCTGCCTGATGCTGGTTATATCAGCATGTTCACTGTGTATCCGTTTAGTGCTACTGTGCTTTTTGTGCATCATGTTTGTCACTAAAGTTCAGCATATAAATAATGTAGTGACAGCAATAAAGTATGATGCAAGTAAGTGCATGTATCAGTATGCAGGTAGCAGTTTATCAGCAATTTCAGTTAAGCACAGTAATTTAGCAGTAATTAATCATTAATTAAGTTGTACGGATACCTGGTTTAGTGCGGGTTGTCACATTCGGTATGCTAAAATAAACTTTTGGGGTCATTCTGGGACTAAAAGCGTCAAAAAAGTGCACAAGTTTGCATTTTCGCGCATAACTTAGGTTCTGAATACATCCGGACATCCAAAAATTTATTTAAGCACTAAAATATTTTATTTTAGTGTTTGGCATAAGAAAAATCCTTTCGTCACGCCATTTGGATCATTTTTCGCGCTTATGCGCATTCCGTCGTAATTAACCGAACAACGTAACCGTACGGCTAAACGAACCAACACCCGAGATATTTTTGAACACATTTTAAGTTCCCTATACTTTAACTTCATTTTAGAGCTTTGAAATGGGGTTAACGGGGCTTAAACGTGTCAAAAAAACGCATCGAAAACCTAGTTTTGAGGTTGCAGGGACTGAAACTGTAAATCTGCCAAACTAGGTCCGTAAACAGGGGCCAGATGCAGAAAAACATTTTTTTTTCAGCTTTTAACAGCCCTTAACACTCTCCAAAGGCCAAGTGCCAAGTGTCAAACTCTTATGGTGGATGGCAAATGAGTTACCACAACTTTCCAACAAGTGTACGGCTTAGATCGTGCCCCCTTTTCCAAGAAATGATCCTAACGGTGAACCGAAAACTATAAATACCCACCTCCACCCTTCACTTTTCCTCACAAGAATCTGATCTTATGTGCTCTAAGTTGAAACCATTGTTTCATACCTGAGCTATTTTGATCTAGATTAGCATTCAGGGACCCTTTGTAAGTGTTCCTTCGTTCTTTTATTGCTTTTTGAGTCCGAAAGTCAAACTTTGTTTGACTTTCTGCATTGACCAGTTTATGGTCAATGCGAAGTTCGTTTGAACTTCGCAACGTGAGCGTAATCACGATGGTTATAGTCCCTTGTGACTATGCCTAATGATTACCACGTTGTCTAGGGTCGTAAGGGTAAGCGATCTAATAAATCGCTTATACCTTCGAATCCGACCCATTTGGTCGATCATTAGGATCCGACCAAACATATTAGGTGACCATAGTATATAGGGAATAACCTTTCGAGGTTATACCTTATGATCGCTTCATTTAAGTAGTTGTATGATAAGTAGTTTATATGCCTTAGGTAAATTACCAAAATGCCTTTTTTACGCCAAAATTCATTTTAAGCATGTGTAACATAACTTTTGGTATCTAAACTGATTTGGTAACAATATTAGATATGTTAAGGCATATTTTACTTGTCATAGGACTAGTTAGGCATTCCGAACGCGTTTTACGCGAACGACGCGTTAAAGTAACATAAGCTACCTAAACGGGTCGTAATGGGTCGTAAGCACTTAGGCTAAGTTTCATTTTAGTATGTAGACTTTGTTAAACCATGTTACATGAGTTCCTACACTCATTTGGTTTACAAACCCTCATGCTACCCGATCTTCCGATATTAGGTCCGGTTTATTGACATAGTTACCTATATTAGGTGCCGTTTGATTCTGTGATCTCTAGCATTGCTTGGTGGTTATCTTAGGACTTCTGAGAAATCTCAAGTGAGTACATAGACCCCTCTTTTACTGTTTTCCAAACATTTTGGGGTGAAACACATGTGCCTACTTGTTACTTTCATGCTTTCCATGTTTTCACTTCATATACCTGCTATGTTCGTTAGTACATTATAGTACATGATTTCTTTATATTTCATGCTATGTAGGCCCATTGTGTGCGTACTTAGTACATTGTTTTACATTACATTTCATGCTATATAAGCCCATTGTGTGCATACTTAGTACATTGTTTTACATTACATTTCATGCTATGTATGTCCATTGTGTGCATACTTAGTACATTGTTTTACATTACATTTCATGCTATGTATGTCCATTGTGTGCGTACTTAGTACATTGTTTTACATTACATTTCATGCTATGTATGCCCATTGTGTGCGTACTTAGTACAGTTGTTTTCATCACATGCTTACATTTTGTTATGACATTTGGGTTGTTTACAATGGAACAATACATTCATTAACATTAGCTACGCCGTTCGTTAGTAGGTAGTGGTACCATAGGAATTGACAACTCCCGTTCCTGAAATCCTGGGTTTGTTTGGATTGGAAGGAATGACCGAATTCGATATACATAACTTAGATAAACCTTTAATTTGTTTAAGGGTTTATCGCCACAGTCTCAAGGCTTGGATGTATACATTTTCACAATACCGCATAAATGATTGTAACAGTATAGCATGCATTTGTTCCACAAAACATAACTTTGATTTAAACCATGTTTACTTCAATACCTTGTTTTTGCGCATTTTACATATGGTTTAGTTGATATATTTCACTTACCATACATGATATTTTTGGGTAAACATTACATGATCTACATTAACATAAACATTTTGACATTGATATACACATTTAGTGGTTCACATTGGACATAGACATTTCAATATGGTTTACACATTAACACATGACAATTCATTTATACATGAACAACTAACATTGATGGTTGGTTTTGGGTAAATGATTCGAGTAACGAGGCGAGTGTAATATAATACAAGCATGGTGGATACGCCGCTGGTACTTCCTATATATAAGTGTTCGTATAATATTACATGTCGTAGCGTTACTTAAGTCATTTCAATATTTGACATATTACATTTTACATAAACAACTTATTTTCTCAAGACATTGATTTACAAAACAACTTATCTTATACAAACTCATTTTTACTTGGTTATTCATTTAACCTTACATTATTCTCTTATTTATACATATCATTGCTTTTAATGATTTACAAAACAAAACAACTTACAAGGTTCATGACTGACTGTTATTAAACAATTTTTCCTAAACTTATAAGTCATGAATCCTATTTTCACAAAACCTATGTATCTCACAGGCATTTTTATGCTGACGTACCTATTTTCACATGTGTTTTCAGGAGCTTTTCCATAGGATGTTGATCGTGACACTAGGGCGGACCTGTGCCTTAGAGACATAAAACGGAGATAGACTTAGTTTAATTATGTTATGAACTCTTTATTTCCTGTTTAAAGACAATGAAACTCTTATGTTGATAAATAAAATACAACTTTGAATGCCATGGTTATGAAACAATTAATTATGTTACAACACTCCCCGACGTTTCCGCCGCGGTTGCATGTTATACGCGGTCGGGGTGTGACAATAGTTATTCCGTTTTGGGAATATTTATAGAATGCACGCTAGCGAGTCACGTCTTGGAAACGACATCACGAAGTCGTATTTAGCTAGCTTTGCACAGGAATATTCAGGTGAGTTCATAACCCCACCTTTTTACAGTTTTACATTTTTCTAAATGTTTTCGGGGTGGAAAGACATGCACTTTTTGCAAAGCATACAAGAATTACATATTTCTAAACCATTTTATAAGCAAGTTTTAACTCACACAAATGGTTTAGGAAAAGCTTATGTTTTATACCGGTTTTTCAAACAAGCGTATTTTTCGAAATGTGCATACACACAAATTCTAGTTTTCTAAACTACGGGAAAATACAAGTACAAAGAGGTACATTAAACTAAGGAATGACAAAATAGATTATGTCACGAATAGGGTAACATAAGCACCATTAATCATGTACATACTAAGACCGCAGAACAAAAGGTTAGATCTAATGGGTTTTCGGGAAGCCACACTCTTGGTGATAACTAGTACCAAGTAGTGCTTTTGTGTCTCAGTCGTGAATCGACAACTAGAAAAATGCCTACGGTTTGGATGCTTCCTATGTCGTTACATATGTTAGTGGCCTCGCGAACCATTAACAATCTCGTATTCCTTACATATACAGAACTCAGTTTCAATACGACTTTATAAATTACATACCATGTTTTATACAAATTAAAAACATAGGATTATGCAAGCATGAAGTCAAAGTCAGGGTGGGCATTGACGGTTATACGAACATTACAAATACAAGAGTTTACAAATACATGGTTTTACGAACATAAGGCGTTACAAATACAAAGTTCCATATAACATGACAAGAAAATGATTTTAAATTCGTTTTCTCAACAATATTTCAAAAACCGGTTATTCAAAAAGATTTATTTCAAATCTTTTACAAACAAACAATGAACTCGCTCAACTTTATGTTGACTTTTTCGCATGTTTCTTTCTCAGGTTGCATTTCTAAGACATGGCACAGTTGGAATAGCAGAACCATTGGAGATTTGAGTACTTAGTGGCGTTCAATTTTCTAAAAGACTTAGCTTATTTGCTTCCGCTGTGCAATGAAGATACCAATCCAGTCACGCCAGCTCTGATAATTTCGGGGTGTGACATATTGGTATCAGAGCTATAGGTTACAGCGAATAAGGTTTTCTATAGGAATACCTAGGCTCTAACCTCAATTTTCTCTGGGACTTAGATTATTAAGACTTTAAATACGTACCGAACGCCTAAGACTCGAATATGGTCTCCAACCGTTGCCAAAAGACAAACAGTCAAAAAAAATTGCTTTCAAACATACGCTAAAGTGGTGTTTTACACACGGTACACAAAACAGTCGCATACAGTGCACAAAACTTTGAGAGCTTAGGAAACACGCATATGAAACCTTTGGAAACTTATGCTGAAGTTCATTAAAGGTCATCATGTAGGTACCACGTCTATTAACACGGACAAACGCCATTATTATGTCGTCCATGCTATTTTAAGTAACCAAGCAGGTAACCTACGCAAAACAAAGTACGGGCGCGCAAATTACACGAAACTCAACCTATACGTCAACGGAGGTAGAAGTATGTCATATACAAATATCGAGGCAAGGTCTTTGAGAAGACACGATGGCGCGACTGAACGACGCAAGATTCCGTCAGCAGGAGAACTACCGAATCATGATGCGGCAACTTGTCATACAGTCCTGCAACGACATGAATCACGCCAAGGAGAAGACGCATGTCTCCGCGTTCCCTCTATCTCAATAACGACGAATACGCCATGTTCGACATTCCATGGTAACTAGAAGCGCACCCCGCCGCGATGCAGCGCGGGCTTGAAGATGTGTTGCGAAACCGAGTCAATGTAGCGGTGTTAGAATATATTAACATATCCTTTTTTCCAGCAACTTAGATTAGGGTGATCTATAAAGTATATTTACTAAGCACAATCATTAAGATAGTAAATCCGCTTTGAGTACAGATTATTTCACCATAAACCATCATTGTCCATTTACCCTTGACCATACCCATACGTTCGAGAATCAAAGTTTGTATACGTTTTGTTTCTAAACATGTGTATGTGGTTGTCGGCTCCCATGCAACTTCACAGATTTTAGATATATGTAACTATGTTAAATGTTTTTTCGATGGTAGACCACAACCACCAAAATCATCACAACAATAGCCACCACAACATCGCATTCGTCAACACCACAACCGTAAAAAATAAAACCACCACCAACCATATATAAAGATTTTTTGTTACTCATATAGGCACACCTAGAGCCGTATTTAAAAGCCCAAATCCAACGGCCAGTCTTTGACTACGGCCACACAAAGCATCTGCTTTTGAATGATCAAATTACGTGATTTCTTCCATCTTTTCATAAAAGCCATTCAAAATTGAATTTATTTCTTTTCCTTAAGGATGGTTCTTATCAGTAATAAGAAATGCATGAATGCTCCCCTTCACTTCCACCCAACCACACCCAAGATCAACTATAACCCCTTTTTCTCTCATTGTCATTTTCAACTTTGCAACTTCATCCCATTTACCATTATCATCATAAAAATTACACAGAAGTGTATAATACCCGGCATTTATCCATTCATATTGATCAATCTGATTTTATAGGCATTTCTCTAATAAACATGTAAGCTTCTTCCCATGCACGCAAAAGTAAATCAACTACACAAGCATAATGTTTGAGGTCAGGGACAATACCATAATCTTTTGTTATACCCTTTACCCAAAAAAAATCTTCTGTCATAATCTTGTTATAGTCATTAAAATAGTAAATTATATAAACGTCAAAGTAAAAATTGCACATTTGTCCCAACGGGTATTTTTAAGAAATTAACGGGTATACCAGATACCCGTGGGTATGCCCGATAACTGACGGGTAATTACCCGACAAATACCCGACGGGTAACGGGCCGGGTATGGGACAAAGAATTACAACCGGGTACGGACTTGGGATTACCAATACCCGGCCCAAGCCCCGCCCATTGCCATTCCTAAAAAGCATGAACCCTTCTAAAGTGGTACAACAAATGAAACACATAGTACAAGTGGCCCATTGCCATTCCTAAAAAGCATGAAGCCCTTCTAAAGTGGTACAACAAATGAAACACATAGTACAAGTTCTATTGCATAAAAATGTTGCAAATTAGAGTATATATAAATGTCACCTAACAACCGGTTATCACATGCAACCCCAGGTAAAGTCCTTAAATTTCTTTTATTGAAATTCCGACTTTGCATTTACTGAGTAGATTTTCATATCCCTACTCCTCTTGATGGTCATTATATCACGATCATTTCTTTCAGTGTAGCAAATATTCAATTGCTTCATTTCTTGAGGAATTTATATGTTACGCATGCATCGTTTGTTACGCATGTGGTTTCGTTTAGAATAAGCGTTTCATTTGTTCCGAGTGGTAATGGACTTGTTTGGTCTACGACTCCATTAAGTTGTTTTTTTGATTTCGACACATTGTGATGGTGTTTTCACTAACTGAAGTTTGCGCTTATCTCGTTTACCCATCTCATGCACGGATTTAAAATATTTATTTATTGATTTTCTTTAAATCTGCTTTGATTTATCATATTACAGCAGTCCTAATACAATAGTGTGTTAAGACAATGGTACACAAATTCATTTTATATTCCGGTGTACCTACTAACGGTTCTTTCATTATCGATCGAAAGTTTTGCATTGCTTCTTCATCTTTGATCGAGAACATTATTTCATTGATGTTCCATTTCCATATGAAAATTCTATGATGTCATTTGAAACAAACTTTCAGATTCACTTTATTACGCTTTCATTTGACTTCAAACACGGTGAATTTGTTTGATCACCGCTATTATTGAATTATTTAAATCACTACGACACCTTGTGGTGTCAGTACAAACTTGTAGCTTGGGCTAATCATGATTGAGCGTTTTATGCAAAACACATGTGATACTTGTTCGATCACCGCTATATTTAAATTGTTTCATTCACTATGACACCTTGTGGCGTCGGTAGAACTTGCAGCTTGGGCTGATCATGATCGAGCGTTTCATGCAAAACTATTTCATTGAACTTGTTGATTCTAAGTTCCATTTAGTGGATGTTATCGTTTCTATAATTCATTTGCATATTGTGAATGTTCGTTTGGAATTCTATTTGTTGAAATTCCTCTTTTATTGGACCCCTATTAACTTGGTCACACTGGTGACTGTATCAGTATGTCTCGTATCCATTTACATTATTCGTATTTACTTACGCATAATGTAACTCTAAGGAGTTGACGTAGTCTAAATTTCGAGGACGAAATTTTATTAACAGGGGGAGAATGTGATAACCGGTGATTTACGGCTCTTAATTACGTGATTAACAGGTGATTAATGCGATAACAAATAGTGTTTACAGCACAAATTAACTTAATTAAGCCTTTGAAGTGCCTAGGAACGTTCATCCGACTTTACAATATGCGTATGAAGATTCGCATGGAATTTGCGGAACATCAAAGGACAACGAACTGATACCGTACAAAATACTGACAATGCCACTATTATACGCCTGTTAATTTTAAAAACTTTATGCTTTCAACACTTATGGAGTTTGGGTTGCGATATCGGGTCTCGTAGGAATTACGGGCCACTAACACATGAGATGGGCTTGTGGGCCCAAGCTCAAAACCCACAAGCCTAAACCTGCGCATAATATACAAGATCTCTATAAAATATTACAAAATCTTGCAAAATCTCTACAAGATTTACAAGAATCCTACAAGATTTGCAAAATCCTTATAAAATCTCAACAAGATTTTTGTCACACCCCCAAAATCCACCATGCGGAGTATCACCGCTTGGAGGCGTGACATGACCAGGATCGAGCCACCAATCATATTGAACAACATAATTAAGTAAGAAAAACCAACCACAATACAATTGGTGACCATAAGATAGTAACCAACTTAAAGTTAACAGCGGAAGCATTAAACGTAAGTCCAAAACATAAGATCATAGTTCATACGTTTAAAGACCAAAACATAAGTTCCATAAATTCATATAGTTTATTTATTAAGCACGGGACATAATAGTCCACATCCCACAACGACCTCCTCCCCCTGCAAGCTCCATAAGCAGCTAACGACCTGTAAGGCATGTAACAACGAGTCAACAACAAAGTTGAGTGAGTTCACGGTTGGTTGTTTAGTTTTAAGTTGTTCCCGAAAATATGGTTTGTCTTTCGTTGGCTTAATTGCCGTGGGGGTTACCCCATGGTTAAAAGTATGATTAACCAGTTCCTTCTTTATTACCCAAACCATATCCATGATTAGTGGGGGCTTCCCCATGTGAACCACTAGACCGTACCATATCGACAACTGACGAACAATAGTTGTGCCCTACGTCAATGTCTATCATCATTGACAGTTTGCCATAGTCCATCAGTACACTCCTGTCCGAACGGCACGGTGTGAGGTTTGTTAAACCTAATAGCGCTATTAACTAATGACCCGCTCGCGATTGGCCTCGGCGATTAAGTCGATATAAAATGAGGGACTTCATGATAGAGTTTTTGTCTAGTAAGTTTTAAGGTTGTTTTCCTACCCAAGGAGGACGAAGGTACGTATTCTACCCAAGGAGAATACGCAGGATTAATATTGGCATCCTACCTATGGAGGATGGCGGTACATATCCTACCCAAGGAGGATATGTAGGTTCCATTTTAATTCTTTAACCCATTCCCAACCACCGGGAATCCCATGCCTTAGAAAGTGTGTGAACTCACCTTGGTTTGCTCGGTTAGATTAATTACTCTAATAATCAGGAAATCAAGCACGTCCTAATAAGGTACATATAACAATCAGTTTCTCATGCATAACACGTATCCTACGCACGGTTTATCTACTCATTACTTCTACCACATACCACACAATTCAAATGTCAAGTTATATCGTTAAGTTACATCATTTTACCCTAAAGTAATATAACTATCACACAAAATAAACAAGTATCCATACAAGTGTTCTAATATAAAATATATATTCTAAATATATATTTATCCATTTTACTTATAAAAGTCAACCTCTGATACTTTGTATTTTGTAACAAAACCTTTGGCGAGGTTTATTTTGAAAACAAAGCTAAAAATATACTTGTAACACTTGTTTTAGAAAATATTCTCTAAGTGTTGGAATTTTAGAAAATTTCGCCAGAGTTTCCTTTGTAAATGGAGGTATCCATGCTTATCAGCATATCATTTTCTTTTCGGAAATCATTCAATCAATCAACAACAAGTTACCAAGCAACATTATACTAGTCAAGTGTAAAAACAATGCACTTTTACATAGCAACATGAACTTGGTTTTTCATAAAAACGCGTAGTAACTTAGTGGGGTGTTTAGTGGGTTTAGTTACCCTCCAAAGTGTGTTTACTTTTGTTGAAATCTCATTCTCGGTATTTTTAAATGTTTACAACATGTAAACTCATTTTGCAAAAATGTGTATTTATTGGATCTTCTTGTTCTAAAAATATTTCTACGCTTATTTTGTTACTAAAATAGTGTAGGTTTAACAAAAGTCGTAACCTTTCAAATAAATCATCTTCTACTCTTAATTTATTTAGGAAAAACCATTTGTAAACCTCGGATCCATACGATCACCAACTTACTTTGTTTACTAATTTTTCAAGAAAACATATTGTTACCAAGTTCATGCTTAAACATGGAGGTGATTCTTTTATGTTCACTAATCACCTCCGAACTTGTTAACTTAAGTTTTCAATCTTATTTTAACAAGTTCAACCATGATGTTAAACATCATATCTCTAGTGATCATCAAACGGGCAACAAGAAATCATCAATAATACAAGACAACATCATTCATATCATTACTTCTTCATCTTGTCAATATTTCATCATTAAGTTAGCTTTATGTTCAAGTTTGTGTTCATGATCTTTTTAGTGTTCTTGTAGTTACATCATAATATAATCATTAACCACCATAAATATAAAATAAAGGATGATCAAAGAAGCTTGCTACTAGCTTTGAAGCTAGGGAAGAAAGAAGGTGAAAAATGAGTGGTTAAAGACAAACGAGAGAGGTCCTTGGCAATCCGTGAGCTCCACACTTCGTGATTCACCTTGGTGCACCTTGGGATGGTCTTGAAATACTTGAATCAAAAATAAAAAATGGTGGTGTATGTGGTTGGGGTGTTCGGCCGAGATTACTTAGAGGGAGAGAGAGGTGTTTGTGTTGTAATGAGGAAGGTGAGAATGATGGAGGATATTATAATACTCTAAACCTTTTAACCAAAGGTTCTTATGCTCACATAAGTACATACACACTTCACATCACAATCTTACTAGTTCCAAGGAAAGTTTGAAGTTATCTTGTTATGGGCTATGGGAGCCAAAAATTCAGCCAAGAATTGGGGGGCTTAGTGTAAGTTATTAGGTAACTAGGTAAGTAATTAGGGGTGCTATGTGTAATTTTATGGTGAGTGCAAGTATAATCAAAATCTTCACATTCCCTAGGTAAACACATGGGGATTCGCAAGGTTTATAAAAGTCTTGTAATGGGGTCCCATGGGGACGGTTATGTGTATGGGGGGGGGGGTTAAATTGTAAATTTGTGGGTAAATAAGTTAATTAGTGGGAGTTTAATGTTATGTCTAGTGTTTAGCGTGTACCGGGTATTATGTAAAGTGTTATAGTGCTCGGGGACCATAACTAGCTCAGAAAAGTGTAACAATGTTTTAAATAATATTTTTGTGTTCTGGGTAATGTCCGGTTGTTCGGTTGAATACCGTTCCGTTAAAGTGCTAAGTTATTCCATATAGTGTCCTATATATATCTTTTTGTAACATTTTTAATTCCCAACACTTAGGAAAACATATAGGACTATTTAGTCAATTTTCTGCACAAGACTAGTATGTTAACAAGCACATGTAAGTATGACACAATAATCAGGAAGCAGTTAAGTAATTCAGCACAGTCAGCAAGCACTTTAATTATCATTAATCAATCGTACGGATACATGAAATTTTGAGGGTTGTCACATTCTCCCCCTGTTAAGAGAATTTTGTCAAGAAATTTAGCGCGTGGTTACTGAGGAAGCTAGTCAAGTTTCGTCCTGAAATTTAGCGCGTGGTTACCGACGTCTTACTGTGTCGATGATGGTGAGGAAATGCTGTCGAGATGCTGTTGATGAAGATAGTGGAGTGGTTATGTGATTCGGTTAGCTCGGATCTCAGTTCGGGGATTCAGGTTCGAGATAATTCGAGTTCGGGTGTCTCAGGTTGCAGGTCAGCTGGTTCGGTTTCGTGGCACGACGGCTAGGGTAAACTTTGAGCAAACAGTCAACCATGGTCAACTCAGTCAGCGCCGGTCAACGGAGTCAGCCAGTCAACAGCAGTCAACACGCGGCTTGGTAAAGTTTTAACGACGCGAAATCTCAAATAATTTAGATTAGATTTTTAAAGATTTTAGATTTATTCGCGACCGAGCTCGAACCGATTCGTTTATAATTTGGTTTCTTTTATTACCATGACAAAATTCTTACATATAGGGTTATATTGTTGAAATGTTGTTGAATCTTGAAAAAAAAAATATCGACATCTAGTTGTCGGGATCGTCTTAAAACAGAGGAAACTCTGTCCGATTTTCATAAAAATCCGAAACACAACACGTATTTATAGTTTCAAAAATGACACTTAATGGAATTCGAGTTTATTTGTTGGATCTGAGTTTGTTTCTGATTGTATTTTGTGTTTGTAATTAAAATGAAAATGGATGAGTATGCAGCGGAATTATGATGAAAACAAACTTTGCATACAATCAAACGAGAGTAATACTTTGATCAAACATCTTTTCACAATGAATCAGAAGATTGAATTTATTTCAATAACGATTACAATGATTGATGAATGAATGCAAACTCCCCCTAAGCCAGAGCTCAGTAGTTTGTTCGTGCAAAGAAGACGATGATGCAAAAGAGCTAATAGAACAGTACAAAGTACTGAACTATTTATAGGCACTTGCAAACCACTGAGCATCTTAGCTGACGTCACCATGAAAGTGACATCTAACCTCCTAACAAACTCTAACCTCTTATCTATACAAACACTGCTATGTTAACTACAACTATTACATTAATTTACAAGACAGACTATAGATCAGCTGCTGCAACTTTCCACTGCTGTGAACCTAGCAGTACTTGTCCGGATCAGCAGCGCTTGACTCAAGGCAGTAGATAGAATCAGCAGTGCTTTAGTCTTTCATCAGGTCTTTACTTGAGCAGTAGTTGTAGGTCATCACTTTGCAAGATCAGCAGATAGGAGGTCAGCAGATATGAAATCACTTTCAAGGGGAGAGATTTGTATGTAAACATCTGCTTATTCTGGATCCACTGCTCTGATCCAGTTTTGGCTTTAATTATCTGTTCCTCTGATAGGGTTCAATCCCAACAATCTCCCCCTGGAACAGATAATGCCAAAACTCTTCATTATTGTGGAAATCTTTATTGCCTCATCAACAGTTCCCTTATCTGACCTTTAAATTGTAGTTCAAAGTCTAGGGCATCTGTGTCTTCATCAACCCTGCTAAGTGGAAGATCAAGGAGATCCTGCAAATCTTCAAGACTCAGGCCAAGAGCTTGTTCCCTTGATATTTTCTCCACTTCTCCACCAGACCTGAGCAAAGTCAATACGCAGGTCTGTTTGTCAGTTTCCCACTTTTGTATTTTTGAGCCTGGTGGGTTTCTTGGGAGATGCTTATTTGCAGAGGTATTTGGTGAGGCTGGCCTATTCATAACTGGCTGAGCAGTACTTGCAGTTTGATCCAAACCAAGAGTTTCTATGATCATTTTCTTTATGCCTTCTTTTACAAGGTCATCTCCTTTTATCATCTCTTGGATGGTTTCACCTCTCAACTGTTTGTGTGCCCTTCTTTTATAGATGGCAGCACCAGTTGGAGCAGTGGCTCTCCTGATTTGCAGCTTTGTTGGTCTTTTTGAAACCTCTGCTTCAGGATAGTCAGGCTTTTGAGGAACATTTGGATCTTTCTTTCTTAGTTCCTCCAACCTTTTGTAGGTGATCCTGACCACATCCTCTTTCCATCTAGCAACTTGTCTTTTGTTTCCATATTCAGCAGCAACCAGTTCTTCTTTCATTCTTTTCAGTTCTACCTGTTTGTCAGGTACATTCTTTCTAAACTTTGCCCAGACAGGAGGAGTGTGAGTGACTTTCCTTTTTATCATGTCTTGAATTCTTGCTGCTTCATTTTCAAGCTCAGGAACAGTCCACTCTTTGTACATGTATTTCTCTCCTTTGTACTTCTTGTGAGCCATTATGCGTTCAATGTAGTCTTTCTTCAAAGTTTCAGCTGCTCTTTCTGAAATTTGTTGACTGGCATTTTTTTCAAATTGGTCTAGGGATCTGACCTGTGTGAGCAGATATTGATAATTTCTTGAAATTTCTTTGTCAGATTTCCCTTGTATGTTTCTTTTTGAGATATCCTCTGCTTGCTTGGCCTTGATTTTCAAATATTCATCAACATTTTTAGGCCAGGGATATCCTTTTATTGATGGCAAACTCCTTTTGGCAGGGTCATCCTCATAGTAAAAAGATTTTATTTCTTCTCTAACAGCTGCTAGTTCAAGAGGAAATTGAACACCTGCAGGAGGTAAGGGCTTGTACATTTGAACTGAAGAGAGAGGAACTGGCTTTGGTATTGTGACAAGAGCTAAAGATTTTGAAGATGTTTGTGGTGGTGAAGTGTCATCATCTTTGAGAATTAGCCTTCTCCTCTTTGTTTGAGGAGGGGCTGATGATGTTTTGGATGGAACAGTGGTGGTGGATGTAGTGGCAGTGGTTTGTGATTGACTAACAGTTGTTGAAACAACTAGTGTTCCAACCACTGTTGTCATTACAGCAGATGTTGTAACAACTACTGTCTTCTGCCTTTTGGCAGGAGGTGATTTTGTTTTTGGTGGTAATGGTGGTAAAGCAGTGGATTTGGTGTGTGTTGAAGTGGGAGCAGATGTTGAAACCACTGAAGTACCAACAGTTGTTGATACAACAGGAGTTACATCAGCTGTTTTAGGTGGTGGCTTTGGAGCAGACTTTGAACGTCTGGTTGGAATGGATTTGGGTAGCCTTACTCTTCTTGTAGGCTTCTTCTTTTCATCAATAAGATTTTCATCATCTTTTGATCCTGAAGTACCCTGATCCGGATAATCCACCCTGGCTTTCCTTTTGGCCTCTCTATCCCTTTTTACACTTGCAACTGCTTCTGGCAGTGCATTTGTGGTCACATCAATTTTCTTGCTTCCATCTGGCAACGGGATCTATTTGGTCATGTTTGCATTTTCTGGTTCAATGTAGAGACCATCCTCTATTCCCTTCTTTTTCCACTCCTGAATTTTCTCCCCCTTTTTGGTATTATCTGGGGGAAGTTGATCAATGAATAGAACTGTTGGAGGAGCAGTGCCAGTGGTGTGTAGGATCTGAGTTTTGAGAGCCTTTAGATCAGCCTGAGTGTTCTTGAACCTGGACTCCATTGCAGTTCTCAGCTGTTGAACATGTTTTTCATGTTGCTGATCTGCTATTTGTGCTTGTTGATGGAGAAAAGGTTGAAATAAGTTCCAGAGCTCATTTGTAGCAGGTGCCTGTTGTGGAGCAGGTGCTTGAGATGGAACAGCAGTTGATTGTACCTTTTGTACTTGTAACAACTGTTGTAGCATATCTTTGAGTTCTGCAATAGAGTTATCAAGCTTTTCAACACGATCCGTCAATTTCTGGTACTTTAAACCATCACCCAATTTAATGGGATCATCTGATTTCCCACTATCAGTGGTTTTATCAGTGGTAGAGGTAGGGAGTATACTCCAAACATTAACCACTGATGCCCCTTTTTCTTGGTACTGGGGTCTTCTTCCTTCAACACTTGACAACCTTTTGATGTTGCCAGTAGGATAAATAAATCCACTGGTGGTTGGCAGAGGTGCTATAAAAGGAATTACCTCCAAGGAAGTCTTATTAATGTAACCACTGTCCAACTGTAAACCAGTGGGTTCAACAGTTGTAGTGGCTGCTTCACTTGGATTACCACCAAGAGTTACTTGTAACTCAAGGGGTGTAACCTCCTCAGGTTGTGTTGGTGGGTTAGCAAGGAATGATACATCAGACACAGTCATTTGTTGAGTTTGATTCTCATTGATGGGTGATTGAGAAGGACTGTGTAGAGCCTGGTTCAAATCAATTGCATCCAACAGCAGTTTAGTTGGTGGAGGAATTGTGGATGTGATGTTTGGTGAAGAAATAGGATTTGCTCCGGGAATTGAGCTGTGGATGATGGAAACGAGTGTGTCCAGAGCATCATGATGTGGTGTCCCAATGTGTACAACCTGATCTTTTTGTGAAGAATCAGGAGGAGTTTCGGTTATGGGTTGAGATATTTGTACCAACTGCTGTGAGGAAGCAGCAGCAGTGGTTTCTTGTGACATTTGTGTTGTCACAGGCAGTAGCTCTGGTATCTCATCCTCCAGAGTTGCCTTTTTTATGGGTTTTGGGGGTTTTGAGATTTTCTTTTTGGGTTTTTGGGGATTTTAGGTGTGGGTTTCAAAGTAGTTGTGCTGCTGCTTTGATCACCTTGAGCAGTGGGCTCAGCAGCAGATACCTGAGGAGCAATTGTAACTGCTAAATTCTGCTCAGGCACCTCTGCTTGTGTTTTGCAAGGTGTTAACATTCTTGAAAAAGTTTCAGTTGTTAAACTATTTATTTGAGTAGAATCACCTTGGTTTATTGCAGCTAAATCATTCTTACTGAATTTCTTTTCAAAATAATAACTTAAAAACCTTGGAAACAGTAAGAATGATTTTGTTTCAACATCATTAACCAAATCTTTAAAAATTTCCCGAGAATAGTTAAAATTTTCTTCTTGAAGAATTGCATATCCCAGATTTTGAATCTTTAAAGGGATTTCATTGGAAGAAGTGGTTTTATTTGAAACACATAGTAGGAGGGTATGAAATAAAAATCTGGTTGCAGAAGGAAAATAACCTTTTTGTAAGGTAAGTTTCTTCATCATTATGGCTTCATACCCTCTTTTAATGAAGTCAGTTTGTAACTCGTTTTTAGTGAAAGAAATTTTACCTTCTTGATCATCGAGTTGAAAGACCTCTGAAATGGATTGTGGCGTGATTTGGACAACTTTACCCTTTATAGAAGAGTGTATGGTGGTTGCAATGTCTCCTTGTTTTTCAAGGGTTGCATTCTTCCAAAACTCCCTTTGGATCTCCAAATAGATTGGTGCATCGACGGTGAACAAAGTTTTGTACTTTGATTTTGCCATGGTGTCAATGATGGAATCGAAAACATTGGTGGTTCCTGGTTTTGTGAGAAGACCCAGGAGATTGTGAGATGGTTTATATGGAATTTCAGTGGAGATTGCCTTTTGAGAGGCTGTTTTCGATGATGATTTGGAAGTGGGTTTTGTGGATGGCTTCGATTTTGTCATTTTTGAAGAGAATGATCGAAGAAATTTGTGAAAGATGAGATGAAAAACTGCTTTGAGAAGAGAATTTTTAAGAATTCAATTCGACAGTAAAACCCTGTTTTGGTGGTGAGTGGGGGATTTTATAGGGAAGGAAGTGAAAGCTGACATGGCAGCCGTTACAAAAGGTCTGACCACTATGTACTGCCCACGTGACAACCCCTGGTGAAAGTGAAGGACAGTACTTTTATGAAAGTGACTGATGAAAGCAGTGGTAGTAGAGCAATGGATGATTTTCACTATCAGTGGATAGCATATCAGTGGATAAGACACTACTTTTGAACAACAGAGTTTATCAAAGGTATGAGAGAACAGGGGTTGACTTTCAGCAGTGGACAGGCTTTTGAAGTAGAGCAGACTTTTAAACAATCAGTGGTTAATGGCAGACTTTTAAGGATTTTAATGAAATTTTCATTTTTATCTATTTTTAAGGATGGATTTTTGATTTTCTGAAAACATTTTGATGGTTTTATGCATAGAAAAACAAGATTTTGCTTGTTATTCCATGTTTAGCATCCCAATTCTAGAGACCAAGCTTTCAAAAGTGGCTGTATCAAGTGCTTTTGTGAGCACATCTGCCAACTGGTCTTTAGTTGGGACATGATGCAGAGAAATCAAACCTTTTTCATAGCAATCCCTCACAAAGTGATGTCTGATGTCGATGTGTTTGGTGGTTGAATGGGAAACTGGATTTTTGATGATATTTTCTGCTGCCTGGCTGTCCAACATGAGTGGTGTCTTTAAGGCAGTGATACCAAAATCCAGCAACTGATTTTGAAGCCACAGGAGTTGGGCTGTACAGCTTGCAGCAGCAATGTATTCAGCTTCAGCAGTGGATGTTGAAACAGCTGCTTGCTTTTTGCTTTGCCAGGAAACTAAGCAATCACCTAGAAACTGGCACCCTCCTGATGTGGACTTCCTTGTGGTGTTACATCCAGCAAAGTCACTGTCTGAAAAGCCTGAAAGCTTGATATTCCCATTAGCTGGATACCAGATACCAAGTGTGGGAGCACCTTTTATGTATCTGAATATCCTTTTTACAACAATGAGATTTGATTTTCTGGGAGCTGATTGACTTCTTGCACAAACACATGTTGCAAACATGATGTCTGGTCTAGATGCAGTTAGGTACAATAAAGACCCAATCATGCTTCTATATAAAGTTTGGTCAATCAGCTCATTCTTTTCATCAGACATGACAAGCTTATTTGTTGCCATGGGTGTGCTGCATGGTTTACAATCATTCATATCAAATTTTGTCAAAAGTTCTTTAGCATATTTGCTTTGATGAATGAAAGTTCCATTTTGCATTTGAGAACTTAGAGACCAAGAAAGCATTGCAGCTCACCCATTGCACTCATTTCAAACTCAGCTGTCATGAGTTCTCTAAACTCTTCACACATTTTGTTACATGTGCTTCCAAAAATAATGTCATCCACATAAATTTGGACAATCATTAAATCCTTCCCTCTCCATTTAAGAAACAGTGTTTTATCAATGGTACCTCTTTTGAAACCATTTGAGAGTAGAAAGTTGGAAAGAGTTTCATACCAGGCTCTTGGTGCTTGTTTCAAGCCATACAAGGCTTTGTTCAACCTGTAGACATGATCTGGATAAAATGGATCCTCAAAGCCTGGAGGTTGACACACATACACCTCTTCTTGAATTGTACCATAGAGGAAAGCACTTTTGATATCCATTTGAAACACCTTCATGTTGTGGTTGACAGCAAAGGCCAGGAACAGTCTAATGGCTTCCAATCTTGCAACAGGGGCGAATGTTTCATCATAATCAATCCCCTCTTCCTGTCTGTAACCTTGAACCACAAGCCTGGCTTTATTCTTGACAACAATACCCCTTTCATCAGTTTTGTTCTTGAAGACCCACTTTGTGCCAATGGGACTAACCTCTTTTGGCAGTGGTACAAGCTCCCATACTTGTTGTCTTTTAAACTGTTGGAGCTCCTCTTGCATGGCTTCTACCCAGCTATTGTCTTTCAGTGCCTCTTGGTACTTGACTGGCTGATGGAGTGATAGAAAACCAGCAAAAAGACAAATGTTTTGGGTTTGGCTTCTTGTGAGCACCCCTTCATTGATGTTGCCAATGATTTGATCAGGTGGATGAGATCTCAAGAAGATTAAATCTCCTTGGTATGGTATGATGGCATTTGTTGGTGAAGGCTGCAAATGTGTATAATCTGAGCTAACCACTGCTGGGGACTTTGATGATCCAGCAGTGGCTTCAAAAGGTGGTGGAATAGGAGGTAATGAAGTGGACAACTGCTGACTTTTATCCACTATTTGAGGACTTTTGTCAGCAGTGTTTGAGGATGTGGAAGCAGTGGTTGATGGGCTACTTTGATCAACAACTGTTGAGGTAGCAGTGGTTGAGCTTTGACAACTGTTTTGAACAGCTGATGCTTTTCCCTTTGTGGCAGACCTTTGAGGGATGATGATTTCATACCCATAGTCTGGTGTTGTATCCTCTGATGGACCTGCACTGTTAGTCTTGACAACGGTATTTTCAAAAGTAAATTTTTCAAGATCAAACAGATCTGCAGGATTTGCTGGGATTTTCATTGATGAAAGTTCATTGAACTTAACATTCAAAGTCTCCTCCACTGCTTTGGTCCGTGTATTGAACACTTTGTAGGCCTTGGCAGTGGTTGAGTATCCCAGATGACAACCACAATCAATTTTGGCTGCAAATTTTGAAATGGAATCTTTTAAGTTCAAAATAAAACATGGGCAGCCAAACACTTTGAAATATGAGATAAGTGGTTTGATTTTATACAGAATTTCATAAGCAGTCTTTTTATGCCTGGGGTTTATTAAAACTCTGTTCTGGACATAGCAAGCAGTGTTTACTGCCTCTGCCCAGAAAGTTAATGGCAAACCTGAATCTGCAAGCATGGTTCTGGCAGCATCAATCAAAGTTCTGTTCTTCCTTTCCACTACCCCATTTTGCTCTGGTGTTCTAGGGATACTGTACTGCCTTACAATCCCTTTCTTCACACAGAAGGCATCCAACTCCTTATTTTTAAATTATGTGCCATTGTCACTCCTGAAGCTTTTCACTGGAAGGTCAAATTGCTTTTCAACCTGTGTCACAAAGTCTTGCAAAATGCCTGCAGTCTCATCTTTTGAGTGTAAAAAGAAAGTCCATGTAAACCTAGAAAAGTCATCAACAATAACCAAACAATATCTTTTCTTCTTGAGACTCATGACTTGAACTGGGCCAAACAAATCCATGTGTAGCATTTGCAAACACTGGGTTGTTTTGGACTCTTCAATGGACTTGTAAGAACTTTTATGCTGTTTTCCTTTTAAACAGGAAATGCAATGTTCAGAACATGAAAACAATTTTTGTGGTAGGCCTCTCACCAAACCATTTTTTGAAATTTCAGTGATTGTCTTAAGATTTGTGTGCCCGAGCCTTTTGTGCCAAAGTTCTGTCTCTTTGTTAGAGGCAGCTGAGAACAGACAGGCATCAGCTCTGGGACACTCTTTTGACATATCAACAACATAAACATTGCCACTTCTTTGAGCAACAAGTTTTGTTTGACCAGTTTTGATTATTGCTTCAATATTTTTGACCATTTCTGGTCCAACAATCCTACAACAATCTTTTGTGAAGAATGACCCAAACCCTTTGTCACTCATTTGGGACACACTCAGAAGGTTGAATTTTAGATTTTCTATCAGATTGACATTTTCAAATTTTACATTTCCAGACTGCACTGTACCAGACCCCAGAACTTTCCCTTTGCTATTATTTCCAAAGGATATATCACCCCCTCCATGGATTTTAAAGTCTTTGAGGAGGGCTTTACATCCTGTCATGTGCCTGGAGCCTCCACTATCTACATACCAAAGACTATCAAAGCATGCAGAAGCTCCCTGCACATGAAGTAAAAGGATTAGTTCATTAGGGTCTCCAAAGCCAGCAGGGCTTTGGATGGGGTCTCAACAGTGTATGGGATGGATGCAGAAAGATGGACAATGGTTAGGTCAGGGGTTTGGATTGTTTTAGGACAGTGTTTCTCTAACCACTGTTGTGGGTCCTGACCAATCACCTGCTGGTAACCAAAAGGATGCCTGTTCACTCTGGGTTTAGAGGGCCTTTTGTAGGTCTCATAAACGTGTGGAATCCTTTGGTAAGGTTGTTTTTCCTTGCCTTTTCTGAATTAATTGGCAGGGGGTGCATCAGTAACCTGAACATCTCTTTTGACAGATGTTTGGTTCAGCTGTTTTGTGACAGCTGTTTGAACTGGCACAAACAGTGGTTGTTTCTTGGTGAATTTGACAAATGTTGATGATGATGATGGACTCAAGGATGTTTTAGCAATGTACTCATTCTTTTTCACATCAAAGTTTTTGAGATACACACATGCTTGAGTTTTGTGGTTTGTTTTACCACAAACAATGCAACTTTCAGCTGAAACAATGACACTTGTTCTGTTTAAATCATAAGCTTTTAAGTGGAAACAATCTTTTGTTAGATGATTCCTTTTCTCACAGAATTCACAAAAAAAGTTATCAATTTTTTCTTTCTTCTTTCTCTTTTCAGACTCCTTTGCAGCAGAGGTTTTAACCACTGCTGGGATGTCCTTGAGAGGTATGACTTTAGCTTTTGGAGCTTTAACACCATCAGTTGATGTAAAGTCCATTGGCTTGAAATTTTCAAGAATATCACACTCATCAGACCATTTTGGTTTAAACTGATAGTCTTCAAGTTCCTCAAAAGTAGTGGATCCCATTGGTCTGTCATGTGTGATTTTGTTACCAAGTTTGTCAGTGATTTTCACTTCTTGGCCATTCTTGTTTGTGGGTATGAACTCAGTGGTTACATCAGTGGTTTGAACAGATTTTGCAAAAGCCGTGGTTTCATCATCATGTTTTCTATAACCAACACCAAATTTCACATTGCTTTTTATCTGTTTTTCAAGCATAACCTCATACCCTTTGCATGATTCCACCCATCTCTCACATGTGATCTGGGTGGACTCTAACTCCTTTTAGCAAACTTGGTATTTTTCTACCATAGTTTGGAGTTGAGTTTTGGTTATGCTTTGTTCTTCTTTCAGACTGCTGATCTCTTTTTCCTTTTCAGTCAATTTGTTTTTAAGTTCTTTTAAAGATCTTTCAAATTTGACTTCATCAGTTAAGATTTTATCCCGAAGGTTTTCATTCACCTCTTTGATGTTAGCAAAAGCAATAATGCAATTGTCAGAACATAGTTTTCTAGAACTTGAGGAGATACCTTGGCAGCAGCCATCATTGCACAATCACATTGATGATTCTCTTCATCATCAGCTCTCACCTTATTTTCACCAGCCTTTTCTTCCTTCTCTTCTTCTTTGTCCTCTTCGGACCATGGATCTGTCATTGGTTCAATCAGGGTACCTGAACTTTCTTCCAACAGTAGTTCACCAGCCACAGCAGTAACCACTGCTTCAGTCACCTCATCCACTGTTTCAATACTCAGTTGTTCCTCTTCAGTTTCAACCCCCTCCTGTATTGACTCTAATGCCATCAAACAAAATTCATTATGAGAAGAATCATTAGAAGCATAGAGTGCAAAATTTTCATCACTAAGGTCTTCAGGCATACTGCTCCAGTCAACAAACCCTTGAGTGAAAAAACTTTGTTGATCTGGTTGTACTGCTGCTGGAGCAGTGGTTTGAGGTGCAGGCTGCACTTGTGCCTGGGGGACAGGGGTTTGAACATATTGGATCTGTGGAACAGTAGTTTGGACATAGTGCACTGGCACAGGGGCAGCAGCATAGTGAGCAGTGTTCACTTGAGCTGCTGGGGTATACTAGGCATAGTGCACAGCGCCTTAATTTTGAGGTCTAGGATTTGAGCTAGGGTGAGTGATTATGGGACCATTAGTTTGACTCCTGCATTCCCTAGCGAAGTGTCCCAACCTATTACACTTGTAGCACTTGATTTTCGATTTATCCAACCCAACCCTTAGATTCCCATGCAAACCTGGGAATTTTCGCCTTGTTCTTTTGTAAAATTTGCTAGTTCTAACACTTAGCAAAGCCAGTTGGTGCAGGATGTCCATTTCCTCTAAGTCAGTGGGATCAAAATGATGTAAGTCATTTAGTTCAAAACTTAGATTGTCTGACATCTGGTTTTCGTTTGCAGTGAATGCATAACTTGCAGAGTGAGGATCAGGGTTGTTAAAATTTGCACCAGCAGTTATGTCAATGAAGTGATCAAAACCCTGATCCTTACCACTGCTCCCAGATTCTTCTTGACCCAGAAGAGTAGTGTTACCAAATGTATAATCATCAACGGTTTTTCCTGACTCTTGTAACTTCCTTTTCTGGTTTAACTCCCTTTCGTAGGTCAGGAGTCGACCATGGAGTTGGGTCAAGGTCAGATCCTTGAACTCAGGTGAGTTTCGGGTGACAAAAGCTATGGTGTCCCATTTTTCTGGCAGTGACCTGAGGAACCTGCTATTTTGAGTTGAGTTTGTAAAAGTGGTATTAACAAGCCTCGGTTCACTGATGAGACAACTGAAATGCTCAAATTGTTGCGTCAGTGATTCACCTCTAACATGACAAAATGTTTCATACTGTTGGTTCAGGATTTCCCTATTGTTTTCTATGACTTCTTCGGTTCCCCCAAACTATTCCTTAAGTGCGTCCCATAACTCTTTGGCACTGTTACAGTGTAACAGTCCAGCATATATCTCATTGGGCAGCGCTGATGCTATGATGCTAAACGCTTTAGCATCTAGTTCGAACTTTTGATAGTCGGTTTCGGTATAATTTTCAACTGGTTTTGGAACGAACTTTTTAGCATCTTCAGCGCTTGGAACTGTGAGAACATGGGGACCAAAGACAACAGACCTCCAACAACCTGTGCTTTGTTGAGCGAGGATGTGACCCATCGTCCTCTGCCAGATGTTGTACTCATTTCTTTTTAGCATAGGTGGTTTAAAAAGCGAGCCGATGTTGTTTTTATCATCCTGAGATTGTGACGTCATTCTTGTTGTTTTACAGACACTGAGAAATCAACTTTAATGGTGATTAATCCTTGCTCTGTTTTTCAGCGAACAAACAAACGATCAGTATCAACTGTTATGAGCCGAACTATTTACGTCAAAATGATTGTTAAATCAAATTTGACTGTCCAAGCTCTGATACCAATTGTTGGATCTGAGTTTGTTTCTGATTGTATTTTGTGTTTGTAATTAAAATGAAAATGGATGAGTGTGCAGCGGAATTATGATGAACACAAACTTTGCATACAATCAAACGAGAGTAATACTTTGATCAAACATCTTTTCACAATGAATCGGAAGATTGAATTTATTTCAATAACGATTACAATGATTGATGAATGAATGCAAACTCCCCCTCAGCCAGAGCTCAGTAGTTTGTTCGTGCAAAGAAGACGATGATGCAAAAGAGCTAATAGAACAGTACAAAGTACTGAACTATTTATAGGCACTTGCAAACCACTGAGCATCTTAGCTGACGTCACCATGAAAGTGACATCTAACCTCCTAACAAACTCTAACCTCTGATCTATACAAACACTGCTATGTTAACTATAGCTATTACATTAATTTACAAGACAGACTATAGATCAGCTGCTGCAACTTTCCACTGCTGTGAACCTAGCAGTACTTGTCCGGATCAGCAGCGCATGACTCAAGGCAGTAGATAGAATCAGCAGGGCTTTAGTCTTTTATCAGGTCTTTACTTGAGCAGTAGTTGTAGGTCAGCACTTTGCAAGATCAGCAGATAGGAGGTCAGCAGATATGAAATCACTTTCAAGGGGAGAGATTTGTATGTAAACATCTGCTTATTCTGGATCCACTGCTCTGATCCAGTTTTGGCTTTAATTATCTGTTCCTCTGATAGGGTTCAATCCCAACATTATTTTTATTAAAATAAATATAAATATATATTTATTTGACGACGATCTACGATTTACAAAACGAGGTATAAGTAAACGAAACCCCACGCTTGTTTAACATAAACATAAGGTTTATAACTATTTCAAAAGCTTTTATACAAAAAATACAGTGTTATATTTATTTCGAACGTCGTTAACTCGTATACGTTTTATAAAATAAATATAGTTTATATATTTATTTCAAACGCCTAACGGCATACGGATATATTTTGACGAATCTCTACGACGCGAGGCGTAATACAAGTTTGTTATATACTACTTTCATACGAATACTCGAGACATACACATACAATACCTAGAGACAACTAAAGCGCTTTTATCAATATATTTATATATTTTATATAAATATTTATATATATTTTAAATCTCTCGAGAACTAAGTCTTTCCAAGACTTACTAAATAACGACATTAAACGAAACTTAACGAGTATAACTTAGTCATTACTATTAAGTTATCAACTTACCGTTGAATCGTTCGGTTAACGATTCGGTAGAGCTCGATGACACGTAATTTAATTACTGTGTTTATTTAGAACCTTATAGTTATTCCGTTTTGGGAATATTTATAGAATGCACGCTAGCGAGTCACGTCTTGGAAATGACATCACAAAGTCGTATTTAGCTAGCTTTGCACAGGAATATTCAGGTGAGTTCATAACCCCACCTTTTTACAGTTTTACATTTTTTAAATGTTTTCGGGGTGGAAAGACATGCACTTTTTGCAAAGCATACAAGAATTACATATTTCTAAACCATTTTATAAGCAAGTTTTAACTGACACAAATGGTTTACGAAAAGCTTATGTTTTATACCGGTTTTTCAAACAAGCGTATTTTTCGAAATGTGCATACACACGAATTCTAGTTTTCTAAACTACGGGAAAATACAAGTACAAAGAGGTACATTAAACTAAGGAATGACACAATAGATTATGTCACGAATAGGGTAACATAAGCACCATTAATTGTGTACATACTAAGACGGCAGAACAAAAGGATAGATCTAATGGGTTTTCGGGCAGCCACACTCTTGGTGATAACTAGTACCAAGTAGTGCTTTTGTGTCTCAGTCGTGAATCGACAACTAGAAAAATGCCTATGGTTTGGATGTGTAACACCTGTGCCTCCACGACCATCAAACATATACCGAACCAATGAAATATTATATTTCATACTTGGGATTTGTAAAAAATATGTGTATCATTTGCACATATCAATTTTTGTTCAATTCCAAACTCTAAATCGCTTTCTGGAAGGTTATACGCGCACCGATGCGTAAATATAACCAGTTTAATGCAACAAACACTCCGGAATAGTGACATAGGCTTAACATACCTTAAATAACCTTTACATAACTTAGAAATAAGTTTTGAAGGCTTTGGTATGGCAAAAACAAGTTAATTCGCTTACAGGGACTAAAATTGACAAACTGCGAAAGTATGCCAATTTGAACTGGAACGAACATTCCGGAACATGACCATAAGTTAAACACACCTTAATTATCCTTTACATAGCTTAGAAATAGGCTTTGAGGGGTTCGGTGTGCTAAAATAAACTTTTGGGCCATTCAGGGACTAAAAGTGTCAAAAAGTGCACAAGTTTGCATTTTCGCGCATAACTTACGTTCTGAATACATCCGGACATCCAAAAATTTATGTAAGCACTAAAATATTTTATTTTAGTGTTTGGCGTAAGAAAAATCCATTCGTCGCGTCATTTGGATCGTTTTTCGCGCTTATGCGCATTCCATCGTAATTAAGCCAACATCGCGTTCGTACGGCTAAACGAACCAACATCCGACATATTTTTGAGCATGTTTCATGTCCAAAATGTTTAGGCATCATTTTAGGGCCTTAAAGTTGGCTTTACGGGCCTTAGAAGTGTCGGAAATGGCTTAAATACGCAACAGGGACCAAAACTGTCATTTCTGAAACTTATTTTATGATCAGAACCCCCATGCGGCCCGCATTAGCTTTGGTGTATCCTGAAGCGGGCCGCGTGAGCCTCCCAGAATAGATAAGATCGCTTAGTCAGCTGATTCCAGCTGTTTAATCCACAACCACACATTCTAACTTGCCCTTTCAGCTGATTTAGGGTCATTTTTAGTTACCATAAGGTTCCGATAATTGTACGCATGAGATTCGAGCACGGTTTCCGTGAAACGATCTTAACGGTTACCCGAAAACTATAAATACCCCACCCCCATTTGCTTCAAACTCACTAGAATCTGATCATTTGTGCTCTAAGTTGAAACCTTTGTTTCATACCTGAGCTATTTTGATCTAGATTAGCATTCGGGGACCCTTCGTAAGTGTTCCTTCGTTCTTTTATTGCTTTTCGAGTCCGAAAGTCAAACTTTGTTTGACTTTCTCCATTGACCAGTTTATGGTCGATGCGAAGTTCGTTTGAACTTCATAACGTGAGCGTGATCACGATGGTTATAGTCCCTAGTGACTATACCTACTGATTACCACGTTATCTAGGCTCAGTGACGAGCCGTAGTTTCGGTCAGAATACGTATTCTTGCGTATTTTGTAACTGTCACACCCCTTTCTGCAGCGGAAGCACGAGGTGTGATCATGAAAGGTTCTCATTGCATACGAAAGGTAAACATGCTATATGCTCGTAAAAACATCAAATACCATAATTTGAAAACATAAGTTTTGCGTTTACATCGCTAAGTCGCATAAAACATGGTCTTAAAAAGTTTACAACTTTATTTAAAGATAAACAATAGCGACATCCAAGAGCATAAGCAAGACCGCGCGTACATCCATCCTAGTTACCTGAAATACATGTGAGTTTTGGAAAAACGTCAACATAATGTTGGTGTGAATTCATGCAGTTTTGTATTTCATGTGTGTATACTTTGTATGAAAACATAGATTGTGTATAAAACAAGTTTTCATATATAAATCAAGTTTCATGTGTACACCACATACTCATGTATAATTCAAATTCTTCTTGAGTACCCCACATACTCAAGTATAATTCCCATTTTCTTGAGTACCCCACGTACTTCAAGTATAATTCAAGCTTTTCTTGAGTACCCCACGTACTCAAGTATTCATCAAGTTTTAGTATGGTATGAATTTTATGTAAATAAAGTATTCCTGTAAGTATCAGGATTGTTAATGGGTTGCAAAGCCATTAACATGTGACACGACATAGGAAGTCACCAAACCTTAGGCATTTAATTGGTATATTCTGAGACACAAAAGCACTACTCGATTCTCGCCCTCACCGAGAGTGTGGCTGCCTGGCACCCGTTAGATCTAACCTTTTGTTCTGCGGTCTAGGTATATTGTTGATTAATCGTGCTTCTGGTACCCTATTCGTGACACGATTTCTCGTATCATTTCTCATAACGCCTCATACTTGGTTCTCGTCCTCACCAAGTGCGTTTCTCATATTCTTATATTTCGTCACACTTGGTTCTCGTTCTCACCAAGTGTACATCTTGTATTCTTATATTCCGTCACACTTGGTTCTCGTTCTCACCAAGTGTACTTCTTGTATTCTTATATTTCGTCACACTTGGTTCTCGTTCTCACCAAGTGTACTTCTTGTATTTATATTATACCAATTATAAATATTGTACATTTGTACATGTATTTCACCCCCGAAGTTATAAAAACTGAAAACAGTTAAAGAGAAAAGGGGGAGCATGAACTCACAACTTTGCGTTCCTTGCGTCGTAAACTTCACCGGATTTGCTTAATTAACGTCGTAACCTATACGCGTTTTCTTAATGTTAGTCACTAGACTTGTATCGCACAAGTACAGTCACT
The DNA here is from genome assembly GCA_030545235.1 of Helianthus tuberosus. Lineage (NCBI taxonomy): Eukaryota > Viridiplantae > Streptophyta > Magnoliopsida > Asterales > Asteraceae > Helianthus > Helianthus tuberosus. Next base: position 98,446,858 of record CM060360.1, on the reverse strand, counting down.
CTCTTTGGTGTATATAATCTTGTGTTAAAAATATTTTATATTTTTAACTAAGTATCTTACTTATATTATTTTCTCTAAAATTAATATAAGTATCTCGTGTTTTGCACTTTGCACCTGAATTATGTATCTTGTATGTTGTATGTGTATTTTTTGTATTTTAACTCGTTACGAGTATCTCCAAGTCATATTATTTTTACTCTAAAAATAATATATACCTAGTTCACAAAATAATCACATAATCATACAAGCGATAAATATATATTTAACAAGTTTTATTTATGAAAATCCACCTCCGGTATTTGGAAATTTTGTAATAAAAATCATGGCGAAGTTTGTTTGGAAGACAAGCCAAAAATATATTCATAACACTTGTCACCAAAAAAAAATAGAGTAAATTGCCATTTTAGTCCCTGAGTTTTGTCCAAATTTGCCAGTTTAGTCCAAATAGTTTTTTTTGTGCATCTGGGTCCCTGACTTTTACATTTTGTTGCCATTTTGATCACAATGCCTAACTCCATCCAAAAACACAGTTTGTAACAGGGGTATTTTGGGGATTTCCTTAAAAAATGTTTTCAGTTGCCATTTTGATCCAATTCCAAAAAATCTAAAAAATCTAAAAATAAAAAAAATTCTAAAAAATCATAAAAATTCTAAAAAATCCAAAAAAATCTAAAAATAAAAAAAAATTCTAAAATATCATAAAAATTCTAAAAAATCAAAAAAATTCTAAAAAATCCAAAAATCATTAAATGTTTCGGCACGAACCGTTTCGACCCGTACCGTTTCGACCCGTACCGTATCGACCCGTACCGTTTCGACGCGAACCGTTTCGAACCGTACCGTTTTGACCCGTACCGTATCGAACCGAACCGTTTCGACGCGAACCGTTTCGAGCCGAACCGTTTCGACACGAACCGTTTCGACCGGTACCGTTTCAAACCCGAACCGTTTCGAACCGTACCGTTTCGACACGAACCGTTTCGACCTGTACCGTTTCGAACCCGAACCGTTTCGAACCGTACCGTTTCGACACGAACCGTTTCGAACCGTACCGTTTCGAACCCGAACCGTTTCGAAACCGTACCGTATCGAACCCGAACCGTTTCGACGCGAACCGTTTCGTACCGTACCGTTTCGAACCCGAACCGTTTCGAAACCGTACCGTATCGAACCCGAACCGTTTCGACGCGAACCGTTTCGAACCGAACCCGTTTCAAACCCGAAACGGTTCGCGTCGAAACGGTACGGGTCGAAACGGTACGGGTCGAAACGGTTCGGGTTCGAAACGGTACGGGTCGGGTTTGAAACGGTACGGGTCGAAACGGTTCGTGTCGAAACGGTTCTGCTCGAAACGGTTCGCGTCGAAACGGTTCGGTTCGATACGGTACGGTATCGAAACGGTACGGTTCAAAACGCTTCGCGTTGAAATGGTTCGGCTCGAAACGGTTCGGGTTCGAAACGGTACGGGTTGAAACGGTACGGTTCGATACGGTACGGGTTCGAAACGGTTCGCGTCGAAACGGTTCGGTTCGATACGGTACGGGTCGAAACGGTTCGGTTTGAAACGGTACGGGTCAAAACGGTTCGTGCCGAAACATTTAATGATTTTTGGATTTTTTAGAATTTTTTGATTTTTAGATTTTTTTGAATTTTTTGGAATTTTTTTGATTTTTTGGAATTGGATCAAAATGGCAACTGAAAAACATTAGTGATTAAGTACAAACTGTTACAAACTGGGTTTTTGGATGGAGTTAGACAAAATGATCAAAATGGCAACAAAATGTAAAAGTCAGGGACCCAGATGCACAAAAAAAACTATTTGGACTAAACTGGCAAATTTGGACAAAACTCAGGGACTAAAATGGCAATTTACTCAAAAAAAATATTCTAACTGTTATTTTCTGGAAAAATTTCGCCAGAGTTTCCTCTGTAACTGGAGGTGGCCACGCTTACTAGCGTATCATTTTCTTTTAAAAATTCAACCAATCAATTCCCAATCATCATCAAACTAGTCCAACATAAACATATATCGCAATCACATGAACTTGCAAGTTGTGTAAAAATGTGTAGTAACTCTTCAACACATTTAGTAGGTTTTTCCATCTCTAAAAATAAAGTCGGTTTCTTGGAAATCTTATTTTTAAAGAACATGAAGTTTTACAACTTCTAGTCAGTTTTTACGAAAATTATTTCTTTGTTAAAACTTTTGTTACACAAGTGTCCACACACTTGTTTGTTCACAAAAACACCTCTAGTTCATGAAAGATCCGGTTTTAAAACCTGGTTTCGTCTTACAGTTGGTTCTTCGAAAATACCATTTGTAGATCTTTAGATCTACCAGTTTAGAACCCCATTTCATATGGAATATTGTTTTTACACAAGTTCATGTTTATGTTTGAAAGGGTTCGTCATCTAAAAATTTTACGACTTAACATAAGGCTAGTTCATGTTCCAAGAACATGATCTAGCGTGGTTTGATGACGATCCATTCCAACACTAGCAATCCACAACAATAAATAATCATAACAAAACTAGTTTCAAAAGTTTTACACTAACATTCATTCATTAACCACCATGTTTATTATTTTTAGTAGACTTTTAGTTTTGGTCTCTAGTGTTCATAATTTTTACCCGTTAAATTTCTTATTAACCACTTTAGATATGAACAATAGAGTGTTTAAAGTCACTTACTACTAGCTCGAGGCTAGGGAAGAAACTAGACGAAAAATAGGCGGTTAATAGCGTTGTGGTGAGGTCCTTGCGATCCCGTATGCACCGAGCCTCCTTATGCGTGATCCTTCACCTTTGTATGATAATAGGTTACCTTGAACAAACTTGAAAATTGATGTTGGGGGTGGGTTGGCTCTCCGCCGTAAGCCACAAAGAGGGAAATAAAAAGTGAAATCTTTTTTTTTTGTTAAGTGTTGGATGAAGTAATAGGTAATGTGATATGGTGGTCATTATTATAAACCATTTTGAGCTAATGACCATTAGGTATAATGTATTCTAGATATGATACAACTCAATATTATAATCATAATATGTAAGGGTGGTGTCCCCTAGTGAGAACCGATCGGTTCATGGGGTGGGGTAAATGGGTTGGTTTCCAACTAACTAGTTAGAAGGTTATTTAGTTTATTTAGAGGTTAAAACTAGTTAGTAGTGTGTAGTGTTTTGTAACGGGTGTTAGGGTATTCGGGGACCCTAACTGGCTCAGAAAAAGAAAAAAAACTATGTCATTGACAATATTTTTTTTTATGTCCCGGGTAAAGTCCGGTTGTTCGGTCGGATATCAATCCATTAAAGTGCTAAATTACACTTTTTAGTGACTTTAATGTATCCTTTTGTAACACTTTTGATTCCCAACACTTAGGGAAATATTCTGACTGAAAAATTATATTTTCTGCATAATATTCATATGTTTAAATGCTGAATTGAGCTGAATTTATTAAAATTCTCCACTTAAAGTGCGTTTCGGGTGCTTTTTAGTGCTTATATTTGCTTCCGGAGAGTATATATATTAAACCCTCGTATGTACTCTTGGGTTTTAATGTATTCTTGTCGTTGGACCTACACCTAGGCTCCACTTTTATTGTCTGACTGCTTTTTGCAGTTCTGTTGACACAGTGTGTCTTACCGGTGAGCTTACTAGTATAACTGACGCAACGCTCTCGTTTATGCATAAAGCGTTTTTTGTAGTATACAACGTGCATGAATTCACTTGTTTCATATGTGTTCAGACATTGCTGACAATTAAGCACATAATTGCAGTCATTAAATAATAATTAAAGTGTACGGAAATTACCGGTTTGTGCCAGTTGTCACAGTCTCCCCCGGTTAAAAGAATTTTGTCTCGAAATTCAGGCTGAACTAACTCTCGCTGGAGTCTTCTTGAATAGGTGGGGATACTTTTCCTTGAACTGGTCTTCACGTTCCCATGTGTACTCGGGTCCGTGCTTAGAGCTCCAACGTACTTTGACAAGTTATACGCTGCTCCTCCTGGTCTTGTTGACTTTCTAGTCGGTAACCTCAACGGGTTGTTCTGTAAATCGGAGGGCTTCATCAATATGCACTTCATCCATCAGGATGATCATGTTTTCTTGTGTTGGACTCTTCTTCAGGTTGGATACATGAAACGTATCATGTATTCCATTAAGTTCTTCCAGTAACTCCAACTTGTATGCCACGGTACCAATTCTTTTCAATATTCTGAATGGTCCGATGTATCGTGGATTCAGCTTTCCACGCTTTCCAAATCTGACTACGCCCTTCCAAGGTGAGACTTTTAACAACACTTTGTCTCCCACCTTGAATTCTACTGATTTTCTTTTCGGATCAGCGTAGCTCTCTTGTCGATCTCGAGCCACCTTAATGCACTCTCGGATCTGTGCAATCTTGTCGGTTATCTCTTGTACAAGTTCCGGACCAACCATACGTTTATCTCCAGCGTCTGCCCAACATAAGGGCGATCGTCACTTGCGGCCATACAGAGCTTCGAACGGCGCGACCTTTATGCTTGTATGATAACTGTTATTGTAGGAAAACTCAACTAAAGGTAGATGAGTATCCCAGCTGCCGCCTAGGTCCATGACACATGTGCGAAGCATATCTTCTAACGTTTGTATAGTCCGTTCGCTCTGGTCGTCTGTTTGCGGATGGAATGCCGTGCTCAGATCTAACTGAGATCCAAAGGCTTCCTGAAATGATTGCCAGATTCTTGAGACAAAGCGTCCATCTCTGTCTGAAATGATTGAAATTGGCACTCCATGACGTGCCACAATTTCTCTTAAGTATATTTCAGCAAGCTTTCCAGTGCTGTCTTTTTCACGGATCGGTAGGAAGTGCGCAGACTTTGTTAACCGATCAACTATTACCCATATCATATCGTGCCCTCTCGGGGTCCTGGGTAATTTCGTTATGAAGTCCATCGAGATTTGTTCCCACTTCCACACGGGAATCTCTGGTTGTTGTAGTAGGCCGGACGGTTTCTGATATTCGACTTTAACCTTAGCACAGGTTAGGCATTTTCCAACATAGACAGCAACGTCGCTTTTGAGTCTCGGCCACCAATAGTACTCTTTCAAGTCATGATACATCTTGTCCGATCCTGGATGGATCGAATATCTCGATTTGTGGGCTTCATCAAGGATGACTTCTCGTATGCCACCATAGAGTGGAACCCAAATACTCTTCTTGAAGTATAAGGCTCCCTCTTCATTTGGCACCATGTATTTCAGCATACCCCGGAGGTATTCAGCTTTACAGTTCTCTCCTTTAAGAGCTTCTTGTTGTGCATCACGAATGCGTGCAGTGAGGTTCGTTCGAATGGTCATTTCTAATGCTCGAACCCTTAGGGTCTTAACCCTTTCTTTTCGGCTCAACGCGTCCGCTACAACGTTTGCCTTTCCAGGATGGTACTTGATCTCACAGTCGTAATCATTCGGCAGCTCGACCCATCGCCGCTGGCGCATATTCAATTCCTTCTGATCAAATATGTGTTGTAAGCTTTTGTGATATGTGAAAATTGTACATCGAGTACCATATAAATAGTGTCGCCAGATCTTCAAGGCGAATACCACTGCGCCCAGCTCCAGGTCGTGAGTGGTATAATTTCTTTCATGAACTTTCAATTGTCTTGAAGCGTAAGCGATGACTTTTTGGCGCTGCATTAGCACGCAACCCAAGCCTTGTCGTGAGGCGTCGAAGTATACCACGAAGTCTTCAGTGCCTTCGGGTAATGATAGTATTGGTGCATCGCAGAGCTTGTTTTTAAGTAACTGGAAGGCTTCTTCTTGTTTGTGACCCCAGTCGTACTTCTTGTCTTTCTGTGTAAGGGTCGTTAGCGGTTGAGCTATCTTTGAGAAATTCTCGATGAATCGCCGATAATAGCCCGCTAATCCCAAAAATTGTCGAACTTCAGTTGGGGTCTTGGGAGCTTCCCAGTTCTTTATTGCTTCTATCTTGGACGGGTCTACATGAATGCCCTTCTCATCCACAACGTGACCAAGAAATTGTACTTCGCGAATCCAGAATTCGCATTTTGAGAACTTTTCATAAAGCTTCTCTTTCTTCAGTAGTTCCAAGATGGTTCTGAGATGTTGCTCGTGCTCTTCTTTCGTTCGTGAATAAATCAGGATATCATCGATAAATACAATCACGAATTTATCGAGATATGGTTTGCATACGCGGTTCATCAGATCCATAAAGACCACTGGTGCATTCGTCAGTCCGAATGGCATCACAAGAAATTCGTAGTGCACATAGCGTGTTCTGAATGCAGTCTTTGGTACGCTTTCCTCTTGGATTCTTAGCTGGTGGTATCCAGACCGAAGGTCGATCTTGGAATAGTAGCTTGATCCTTGCAGTTGATCAAATAAGTCATTAATCCTCGGTAACGGGTACCGATTCTTGATAGTGAGCTTGTTCAGTTCCCTGTAATCGATACACATCCGCAGTGTTTCATCCTTCTTTTTCACGAATAATACTGGAGCTCCCCAGGGTGAGAAGCTTGGCCTTATAAATCCTTTATCCAACAACTCCTGGAGTTGTGTAGATAATTCTTGCATTTCGGATGGTGTAAGTCGATAGGGAGCCTTAGCTACAGGAGCGGCTCCTTGAACCAAGTCTATACGGAATTCGACTTGTCGTTGCGGAGGTAGTCCTGGCAGATCTTCGGGAAAAACATCAGGGAATTCCTTCACCACAGGAATGTCTTCGAGTTTCGGCTCCTCAGCCTTCTTGTCTATAACGTGTGCTAGGAAAGCGACACATCCTTTCCTTAAGCACTTATGTGCCTTCATGCAACTGATGATCCGAAGAGGTGCGTCTCGTTTTTCTCCAAGCACGATGAGAGTTTCACCATTCGCTAAAGGGATGCGAATGATTTTCTCATGACAAATAACTTCTGCTTTGTTCTTGGACAACCAGTCCATCCCGACTACTACATCGAAGCTACCCAATTGAATAGGTAGAAGGTCAATGCTAAATCTTCGTTCACCAAGTTCTAGTGTGCAGCCTCTAACAACTTCGCCCGATTCAACGAGTTTACCATTGGCTAGTTCTATGGAATAAGGAATTTCTAATCTACTAGATTCTATTCCGAGTATGCATTTAAATTCCACAGACATGAAGCTATAATCGGCGCCAGTGTCAAATAATATGGATGCAAAGTGATTGTTAATGAGAAACGTACCGGTGACCACGTTAGGGTCCTCGCGTGCGTTCTTTGCTCCAATTACAAAGGCTCTAGCCTGAGCATTGTTTCCCTCTGGGCAGTCCTTCATGAAATGATCATTGCTTCCACACTTGAAGCATCCTTGGTTCCGCCCTTTCCCGTTACCATTCTTGTTACCAGCACCATTTCCATTTCGGTTCTTTCCTTTTCCCCAACAGTCTTCTGTTTGATGACCCAATTTACCACATTTGTCGCACCTTGGAATGCGACAAGCTCCATCATGATGATACTTACAGTTTTGGCATCTAGGCATGGAGCCTTGGTATGCTTTGGTTGCATGGGTTTTCGTCTCCTGAGGCGGATTAGTGTCGTGCTTCTTGCTGAAACCCTTGTTGTTGCGAGTTGCTTGGTTCAAACTTGTATGCTTTCTCTTTTTGTCACCGGACGACTCAGCATGTGTCTCGGTCTTTTCTGTTGGGTTCAGTGATAGCTTCTTCATACGAACACAATCTTCAGTAAGGCTGACAGCCAGAGTTACAACCTCAGTGATTGTTTGTGGTTTGGCCGGCATCACCATGCCACGAAACTCTGGGGCCAGTCCCCAAATGTAGCGTTCAACACGCTTGAATTCGGGAGTCACCATGTAGGGAAGCACTCTTGACAGATCGTGGACCCTTCGAGTATAACCATTAATGTCAGCACCTTCCATAGTCAAGTGCCAGAACTCCGTTTCCAGCCTTTGGAGCTCAGCGCGAGAGCAATACTTCTCTCTCATTCTTTCCTTCAGTTCCTCCCAAGTTAAGCCATAAGCGGCATCATCACCCAAAGTTTGGGCTTGCAGGTTCCACCAAGTCAGGGCTTCATTGACAAACAACCCAGTGGCAAAAGTGACTTGCTGGTCCGCGGTACACTTGCTCATGCGGATGGTAGCTTCAGTCTTCTCCGTCCAGCGTACAAAGGCTACTGCACCTCCTGTGCCGTCATAGTTCATCGGCTTGCAGTCGAGGAACTGCTTGAAAGTGCAGCCTGGAATTGATTCAACCAATTCACATGTGAGCAATCGAAGAAATAATGAAACAAAGACTGTCACACCCCCAAAATCCACCTGCGGAGTACTACCGCTTGGAGGCGTGACTGACCAGGATCCAGCCACCAATCATATTGAACATGCGAGTTAAAAGATATAAAAGTTTAACCAATACAATTGGTGTCCAAACAAAACATAGTTAAGTTGCAAGCGGAAGCATAAGTCTTAAATCAAAACATAAGTTCAATTGTTTCAAAGTTTAACATGGCACACAGACGTCCATGTCCCACAACGATCCACCTCCATGCAAGCTCCAGCTAAGAACCTAAGGACCTGCAAAGCATGTAGTAACGAGTCAACAACAAGTTGAGTGAGTTCACGGTTGGGTGTTCGTTTTAAGTTGTTTCGAAAACAGTTTCCTTTATCTGGCGTCCTGCCGTGGGGGGTTACCCCATAGTTAAAAAAACGTGACTTGTTTATTCCCGGTTACTCTGGCAATCCAGCCGTGGGGGCTACCCCGTGTTAGTTATCTGGCATTTCGGCCGTGGGGGCTACCCCATGTATACACTAGACTCGTTACCATATCGACTGCTGACTGTAGTCATGTTTAAGTGCCCTGAAACTGTCAATGTCTATCATCATTGACGTGCCCCAGCGATTAGCGCTATCTAAATAGCGCTATCTAACTAATGACCCGCTCGCCATTGGCCCAGCGATTAAGTCGATATAAAAAGGAGGGACTTCGTGATAGAGTTTTGGTCTAGTACGAGTTATCTGTCCGTGAGGACGAGGAATTACATTCCAGAACCATTGCTGTCCTACCCAAGGAGGACGAGGAACCCATGTTCCTTAACCCCAATTCCCAACCCCTGGGAATCCCATGCTTTGTAGAGGGTGTGAACTCACCTTGGTTTGCTCGGTAGATACACAGAAAAGTCAATCAAGCAATATTGTGGCTACTCACGTCCTATCATAGTTGTATCATACAATCAGATTCGTATTCAAGTAGTGCACGTATGGCATACACGTTTAATCATGGCAGTTCATCAACATTCACGCTTAACAGTAACATATAAGGTCTGTGCATTAGGCCCAAGAGTCCGGCCCAAACAATTAAGCCCGTAATGGGGTGCAAGCCCAAACAGTGTGCACATGCACTTGGTTTCGAGTCGCAACTGATGCAGGTTCTGGTCTTGAGTCGCAACCGGACTCGTAAACACGGTTTCGGTTCGTGCTGTTTTGGTTACGAGTCGCAACTGGACTCGTAACTGTGGTTTCGAGTCAAACGGTTTATGTGCTGATCTCGTGTGGTTTCGAGTCGCAACCAGGTGTTTGCGACTCGCAACCGATGTCGCAACCGGGAGATTTCGACTCATCATGCACTAGTTTCGAATCGCAACCGGAGGTTTCGGTTGGACAGGAGCTGATTTGGTACAGTGTACTACCCAATAACATTCTGATTTCATGCACCATTATGTACTATCCTCATAAACATGTCTATTTGTCTAATCCTAACCAAAAATGGATCAAACACAACAGATTTCAAATATTCAACCACATTCATATCATGTTCATCAAGTTCTTCATACATTCATCGTGTTCATCTAATATTCAAGTATATCATCAAATGAAATCATGCACAACCTATCAACATCCATGCTATCAACACAATAAATCACTCTAATAGTAAGCTTTCGGTTCTTAACACAAGAGTATACAAATCCGGTTTAAATGAGCATTATCTAACATACATGTGAAGGCCGATTTCATGAACATCCACAACATGGTTTAAATCACTTTTAGACATAAGATATTATTAACTCATCATGTAATCAAATCCGGAATCATAGTATGATAGCTTATTAACATCATCATGCATAAACTTAACAAACCACCATATTATCAAGTCACACAAGATTCATCATCATTAACAACAACCGAAATACATAACAAGAATCACTAACCAACAAGTATCATAAACACTAACCGGTTTGTGAAAGGGTACCGAGTTGCTAAGGAAGATGAGTGAAATGGGGTGTTCGAGTGATGTCGATGAGCTCCACCGAGTCTCCTTGTGGCCACCGGTTTGATCCGAGATGAAAGGGAGCAATGTTATAGCTTAGGGTTTAATGGTTTCTAGAGAGAGAGTAGAGGAGTGTGTGTGTTGTCCAAGAAAATGGCAAAGATGGCTAACAACCGGATTATATACTAGCTTCAAGTGCACCCTAATGGGTTTCGAAATAGTCTAAGTGTGTATGTGTGTGCGGCCCAACCGGCCCGTAAGTCATTGTTCACTCGAGACCACATGGTCTCGAGTCGGGTTCGTGTTGTCTCGGTTCATATACATACCCGCATACATACACATAAGCATACACATAACATAACACATAATCATATAAGTTCACATGTATTCATTAAATCATCAAATTAGTTAGTCACTTAGTGTTCAAACGTACAACGAAAGGTTCTAAATTTCGAGTTGTCACATCATCCCCAAGTTGAAAGAAATTTCGTCCCGAAATTTGGTAAGCACTCACTGAGGAAGCTAGTTAAGTTGTATGGTTTTCCCGGTTTTCCTGGGGTGTCACATCCACCCCCCCGTTGATCTGGAATTTCGTCCCGAAATTCCGTAGCTTCGGCCTCAGTAGTGGGTGTACTGTTTGCGAACAGTTGGGGATACTTTTGTTTCATCTGATCTTCGCGCTCCCAGGTGAACTCTGGGCCGCGACGTGAGTTCCAACGAACTCGAACGAGAGGTATTCTAGTGCTCTTGAGGACCTTAACATCCCGGTCCGTGATCTCCACTGGTTCCTCGACGAATCGTAACTGTTCGTCGATAGTGAGTTCCTTTAGAGGAACTACGTGGGTCTCATCTGACGGACACTTCTTCAGATTCGACACGTGAAAAACGTTGTGAACTGCACCGAGTTCCGCCGGTAAGTTTAGTCTCTAGGCCACCCTGCCTATTTTCTCAAGGACTTCGAAAGGTCCAACGTATCGTGGGTTGAGTTTGCCGCGTTTCCCAAAACGAACCACACCCTTCCAGGGTGAAACTTTGAGTAGTACCCGCTCCCCAACCTGGAGCTCAAGTTGTTTCCTGCCCATGTCGGCGTAAACTTTCTGACGTTCGCGAGCTGCCGTCATGCGTTTTCGTATCTGAGCGATTTGCTCGGTTGTATCCACCACATATTCTGGGCCAGTGATTTGACTATCTCCCACCTCTGCCCAGCAAAGAGGTGACCGGCATTTACATCCGTACAATGCCTCAAACGGAGCAGCTTTAATGCTGGTGTGGTAGCTGTTATTGTACGAGAATTCCACAAGTGGCAGATGCTTTTCCCAGCGGTTGCCAAAGTCGATCACACATGCACGAAGTATGTCTTCTAAGGTTTGAATAGTGCGCTCGGACTGCCCGTCCGTCTGAGGGTGATACGCTGTGCTCATATCTAATCGTGAGCCAAAGGATTTGTGCATCGCTTGCCACAGCTCTGAAGTAAAACGCGCATCTCGATCTGAGATAATAGAGGTGGGCACCCCGTGCCTCGAAACAACTTCCTTGAGGTATATTTCTGCAAGAGTGGAGAACTTATCCGTCTCCTTGATAGCCAAGAAGTGTGCAGATTTTGTGAGTCGATCCACGATCACCCAAATAGTATCGTTCCCGCGCTGGGATCTAGGTAGGCCAGTGACAAAATCCATGGAAATTTGCTCCCATTTCCATTGAGGTATCTCTGGTTGTTGGAGTAGGCCTGATGGTTTCTGGTATTCAGACTTGACTCTCGCACAAGTCAAACACTTGCTGACGTAGGTCGCTATGTGGGCCTTCATGCTAGGCCACCAATACGTAGTTTTGATATCATGATACATTTTATCTGATCCAGGGTGTACTGAGTAACGAGACTTGTGTGCTTCATCCATCACAAGATCTCGTAGGTTGCCATAGAGTGGGACCCAAACGCGTCCCGTTACGTAGTAAGCACCGTCTTCCTTCTGTTCTAATCGTTGCCTTGATCCGCGTAGGGCTTCAGCCCTGACGTTTTCTGGTTTCAGTGCTTCTATCTGAGCAGCTCGTATTTGGGAAGGGAGACTAGAGTGGATCGTGAGTTGTAAAGCTCGCACGCGCTTAGACGCGGTGTCCTTCCGACTGAGGGCGTCAGCCACAACATTGGCCTTGCCCGGGTGATACCTGATTGAACATTCGTAGTCGTTCAGTAGCTCGACCCACCGTCGTTGTCGCATATTCAGTTCTTTCTGCTTGAAGATGTGCTCGAGGCTCCTGTGGTCGGTGTAGATGGCGCACTTGGTACCGTACAGATAATGCCGCCATAACTTAAGTGCAAAAACAACAGCTCCCAGCTCTAAGTCGTGCGTAGTGTAGTTCTTTTCATGAACCTTGAGTTGGCGTGAGGCGTAGGCTATAACTTTGTCTCGTTGCATCAACACGCAACCAAGACCCTGAATTGATGCATCGCAGTAAACCACAAAGTCGTCTGTGCCTTCCGGCAGGGAAAGGATAGGCGCGCTACAGAGTCTATCCTTTAGGTGCTGAAATGCCAACTCCTGTGCGTTTCCCCAGCGATAAACAACACCCTTCTGCGTTAGTGAGGTGAGAGGCTGTGCAATCTTAGAAAAATCCTTTATGAACCTCCGGTAATATCCCGCCAAACCCATGAATTGGCGAATTTCCTTTGGTGTACGAGGTGCAGGCCAGTTCTTAATCGAGTCTATCTTGGATGGATCAACGTGAATCCCATCCTTGTTCACCACGTGGCCTAGGAAATGGACTTCTCGAAGCCAGAAGTCGCATTTCGAGAACTTTGCATAAAGCTGTTCTGTTCGAAGGAGTTCCAGAATAAGTCGCAGATGCTGCTCGTGTTCCTCCCGACTCTTAGAGTAGATCAGGATGTCGTCGATGAAGACTATAACAAACTTGTCCAGGTAAGGCTTGCACACTCGGTTCATCAAGTCCATGAAAACCGCAGGTGCGTTCGTCATCCCAAAAGGCATGACCAAAAACTCATAGTGCCCGTATCGAGTTCTGAAAGCTGTTTTGGAGACGTCCTCTTCCCGGACTCTCAGCTGGTGATAACCCGATCTCAAGTCGATCTTCGAATAGTAGCTTGACCCTTGCAGCTGGTCGAACAAGTCGTCGATACGCGGTAGAGGATAACGGTTCTTCACCGTCACCTTGTTGAGTTCCCGGTAATCGATGCACATTCTGAAAGTACCGTCTTTCTTCTTCACAAATAGCACTGGAGCTCCCCAGGGCGATGAGCTAGGACGAATAAAACCCTTATCCAGGAGCTCTTGTAGTTGCGTGGAGAGTTCCTTCAACTCTGATGGGGCTAAACGATAAGGTGCACGGGCTATAGGCGCAGCTCCAGGAGCTAGTTCGATCTGAAACTCGACTTGGCGATGAGGCGGAAGACCAGGTAATTCCTCAGGAAATACTTCTGGAAAATCGCGTATAACTGGAAAATCTTCTATCTTCTTCTCTTTTTCTGAGGTGTCAGTAACGAGAGCCAAAATAGCGGTGTGCCCCTTTCGCAAGCACTTTTGGGCCTTAAGGAGAGAAATGACGTTCTCAACAGCACTCCTCTTGTCGCCATGAATCATGAGAGGTTCACCATCGGGACCTGGAATACGGACAATCTTCTCGTTGCAAAGAATCTCTGCTCGGTGTTGGGATAACCAATCCATCCCAATGACAACGTCGAAACTACCCAAGACAATGGGAATGAGGTCGATAGAGAAGGTTTGGTCAGCGAGAATAAGTTTACAACCCTTGACTACGTGTGTGGCTTCTAAACTCTTACCATTCGCTAGCTCTACGGTGTGCTTGTTGTTCAAAGGTGTTGGAATACGCTTAAGCATTCGACTAACTTCTAGTGACATGTAGCTAGTATCGGCACCCGAATCAAATAAAACTGAAACATAAAAGTCGTCGAGAAGGAACTTACCCGCCACAACATTGGGGTCATTCCTTGCTTCACCTTGGCCAATCACAAACACCCGCCCCCTGGCGCCATTGTTGTTGTTGTTCCCATTGTTACCATTCCCTTGATTGTTGTTATTGTTGTTGTTGTTGTTCTGGTTCCTGTTCAATTGGGGACAATCTCTCTTGAAGTGGCCCTCAGCTCCACACTGAAAGCACCCTTTGTTATCACCTTGCTGCTGCTGCTGGCGCTGGTTCTGTTGAGCTTGATGACGATTCTGATTGGCGGGGTATAAGCTCCTGCAATCCTTTGCAGCGTGACCAGGCTTGTTGCACCGATGACAGTTGCCCCTGGTGCATGGCCCGCTGTGGTGCAGGCTGCAGCGATTGCATTTGGGGTGATTTCCTTTGTACCCACCATGACCTTGACCACTAGACGATTGCTGATTAGGGCTCTTGTAGTCCTCAGTCTTTCTCTGCTGAGACTGGGAATGAACAGAAGTCGAACCCTTACTTGAAGTTCCATCCCATTTCCGTTTGTTATCACCAGAGGTACCAGAAGTAGTTGCAGCGCCTATGCGTTTTGGTAACTTGTTCTGCTCCACCGCCTGATCCGTGAGACGGTGAGCCAACTGAACGGCTTGCTGGTAGGTGGCGAGGTTCGCTGAAGTCACATGACTTTGGATTTTTGGCACTAAGCCCTGAAGAAATAGTTCGATGCGTTTGATGGGAGGATCCACCATAGTAGGACACAGAATTGCCAATTCGTTCGACCTTTTCACATAAGCTTCAATTTCGGACCCCGTCATCTTGAGGTTGAAGAACTCCACTTCCAGTTTGTGAATCTCATCACGACTGCAGTATTCCTCCTTGATCATTTCCTTAAAAGTTTCCCATGGGGTGGCGTTGGCAGCAACCAACCCCAGCATCTGAACCTGAGCGTTCCACCACGTGAGGGCTAAACCCTCGAGAGTACCGGTAGCATACTTCACCCTGCGCGCCTCCGGGCATTCACACATTTCGAAGACAGATTCTAGTTTCTCAAACCAGTGTAGGAGACCTACTGCTCCTTCAGTGCCGCTAAAAGTAGTTGGTCGGCAGTCCATGAAAGTCTTAAAAGTGCACACGGGTGGCTGAACATGATGACCTATCGTGGGTGAAAGAAAAGACAGAGTTTAACACAAAGGTTGGTTCACGAGAGTAGGATCCTAAAGATCCTAGAATGAGTTCGGACTGCAGGATATACCTCCTGCGTGTGCAGCTGCAACTGCTGCGGCAACTCGTTCGTTGATCAGAGCCGTCAACTGGGCTTGTGTCAGGTTAACGCGTCCAGACATGATCTTCATATCAAGAAGAACGTGAGTGAGAGGGGTTCGCGAAAGTACGACGATAAAATAGAGCAAGCACGCACGTGTTCAAGCAACAGTAGTTATACTAACCAAGCATACCATAAGCAATGTACTATGTAACTAACAAGGAGGCAATATATACACAGATCATATCACCTAGAATGTCGAGCCTTGCGTGTGGAGTGAAGCATCGTTGTGGACCGTCGAGCACTGTACAGGTTATAGTCTGGTTTTAACAAAAACGTTTCCCCTTTATTAAAACCAAGTTCACTATAACCAATGGCTCTGATACCAATCTGTCACACCCCCAAAATGCACCTGCGGAGTACTACCGCTTGGAGGCGTGACTGACCAGGATCCAGCCACCAATCATATTGAACATGCGAGTTAAAAGATATAAAAGTTTAACCAATACAATTGGTGTCCAAACAAAACATAGTTAAGTTGCAAGCGGAAGCATAAGTCTTAAATCAAAACATAAGTTCAATTGTTTCAAAGTTTAACATGACACACAGACGTCCATGTCCCACAACGATCCACCTCCATGCAAGCTCCAGCTAAGAACCTAAGGACCTGCAAAGCATGTAGTAACGAGTCAACAACAAGTTGAGTGAGTTCACGGTTGGGTGTTCGTTTTAAGTTGTTTCGAAAACAGTTTCCTTTATCTGGCGTCCTGCCGTGGGGGGTTACCCCATAGTTAAAAAAACGTGACTTGTTTATTCCCGGTTACTCTGGCAATCCAGCCGTGGGGGCTACCCCGTGTTAGTTATCTGGCATTTCGGCCGTGGGGGCTACCCCATGTATACACTAGACTCGTTACCATATCGACTGCTGACTGTAGTCATGTTTAAGTGCCCTGAAACTGTCAATGTCTATCATCATTGACGTGCCCCAGATCCATTAGTTCACGCCCGTCCTCTGTGGCACGGTGTGAGGTTTGTCAGACCTAAATAGCGCTATCTAACTAATGACCCGCTCGCCACTGGCCCGGCGATTAAGTCGATATAAAAAGGAGGGACTTCGTGATAGAGTTTTGGTCTAGTACGAGTTATCTGTCCGTGAGGACGAGGAATTACATTCCTGAACCATTGCTGTCCTACCCA
This sequence comes from Helianthus tuberosus, assembly GCA_030545235.1. Taxonomy (NCBI): domain Eukaryota; kingdom Viridiplantae; phylum Streptophyta; class Magnoliopsida; order Asterales; family Asteraceae; genus Helianthus; species Helianthus tuberosus. The sequence goes on along the minus strand of CM060360.1, from coordinate 98,430,270 downwards.
AGGAGGACGAGGAACCCATGTTCCTTAACCCCAATTCCCGACCCCTGGGAATCCCATGCTTTGTAGAGGGTGTGAACTCACCTTGGTTTGCTCGGTAGATACACAGAAAAGTCAATCAAGCAATATTGTGGCTACTCACATCCTATCATAGTTGTATCATACAATCAGATTCGTATTCAAGTAGTGCACGTATGGCATACACGTTTAATCATGGCAGTTCATCAACATTCACGCTTAACAGTAACATATAAGGTCTGTGCATTAGGCCCAAGAGTCCGGCCCAAACAATTAAGCCCGTAATGGGGTGCAAGCCCAAACAGTGTGCACATGCACTTGGTTTCGAGTCGCAACTGATGCAGGTTCTGGTCTTGAGTCGCAACCGGACTCGTAAACACGGTTTCGGTTCGTGCTGTTTTGGTTACGAGTCGCAACTGGACTCGTAACTGTGGTTTCGAGTCAAATGGTTTATGTGCTGATCTCGTGTGGTTTCGAGTCGCAACCAGGTGTTTGCGACTCGCAACCGATGTCGCAACCGGGAGATTTCGACTCATCATGCACTAGTTTCGAGTCGCAACCGGAGGTTTCGGTTGGACAGGAGCTGATTTGGTACAGTGTACTACCCAATAACATTCTGATTTCATGCACCATTATGTACTATCCTCATAAACATGTCTATTTGTCTAATCCTAACCAAAAATGGATCAAACACAACAGATTTCAAATATTCAACCACATTCATATCATGTTCATCAAGTTCTTCATACATTCATCGTGTTCATCTAATATTCAAGTATATCATCAAATGAAATCATGCACAACCTATCAACATCCATGCTATCAACACAATAAATCACTCTAATAGTAAGCTTTCGGTTCTTAACACAAGAGTATACAAATCCGGTTTAAATGAGCATTATCTAACATACATGTGAAGGCCGATTTCATGAACATCCACAACATGGTTTAAATCACTTTTAGACATAAGATATTATTAACTCATCATGTAATCAAATCCGGAATCATAGTATGATAGCTTATTAACATCATCATGCATAAACTTAACAAACCACCATATTATCAAGTCACACAAGATTCATCATCATTAACAACAACCGAAATACATAACAAGAATCACTAACCAACAAGTATCATAAACACTAACCGGTTTGTGAAAGGGTACCGAGTTGCTAAGGAAGATGAGTGAAATGGGGTGTTCGAGTGATGTCGATGAGCTCCACCGAGTCTCCTTGTGGCCACCGGTTTGATCCGAGATGAAAGGGAGCAATGTTATAGCTTAGGGTTTAATGGTTTCTAGAGAGAGAGTAGAGGAGTGTGTGTGTTGTCCAAGAAAATGGCAAAGATGGCTAACAACCGGATTATATACTAGCTTCAAGTGCACCCTAATGGGTTTCGAAATAGGCTAAGTGTGTATGTGTGTGCGGCCCAACCGGCCCGTAAGTCATTGTTCACTCGAGACCACATGGTCTCGAGTCGGGTTCGTGTTGTCTCGGTTCATATACATACCCGCATACATACACATAAGCATACACATAACATAACACATAATCATATAAGTTCACATGTATTCATTAAATCATCAAATTAGTTAGTCACTTAGTGTTCAAACGTACAACGAAAGGTTCTAAATTTCGAGTTGTCACAAAGACCGTTCATAAATTTCTCCATGCTTAGCAAATCGTCTTAAGGTTACCTTGAGCTGCGTTTCATCCAGACGAATCTCCATGCCCGTTACGTCTAGCATTGCTTGGCCCTCCACTGTCTTGAGTACGGTTTGCCTCGTACTGGGCGATAGCAGCGGAGATCCTTTCTTCCAGTAGAGCGTTCAGCTCTTCAGCAGTTCTGGGCAGTGGGGGAGGAGGAGGTTGATCGTCATTGCGAGCATTCACAGATTTCCTGGGTGCCATGTTCTGACAGAACATAACACAACAGGGTTAGACATTTGTTCGATATCGTCATACAAGACAGTAGTAGTATATATATTCAAAGGTATATACCACATAAGTGACATCAAACAATTATTACTCTAGCAGAGTACTTAGTAGGCTTGCACTGAGGGAATCTATACGTGACAAGACTTGCTGTGGTTTCTGTGCACTGAATTCCATAATTATGTATGCATCCATAATTACGTAACTCCTTGCACAGTTCGTTTCATCCTCGTATCTCTTCCTTCAGATGGGCCATCGCTTTCAGGTAAAGTCACGTATACTTGTGACATTCTACTTCTAGTATATGCTAATTATCACACATAATTGCAATTAACTCTCAGCCACAGACGAGTGCTACTCTCGAACAACCTAAGTCTCGTGGTGTCTTTTCTAGACTCATGTAAACAGTTTCAGGTAGTGGATGTCGCGGGACGTTTTATGCAATGAAAACTCTTTGAAAATTGTTTTCGTGAAAGGATCCTAGAGATTGTAGACTAGACTCGAGAAGGAATCCTGGTTCACTACAATCGCAGCTCTGATACCAATCTGTCACACCCCTTTCTGCAGCGGAAGCACGAGGTGTGACCATGAAAGGTTCTCATTGCATACGAAAGGTAAACATGCTATATGCTCGTAAAAACATCAAATACCATAATTTGAAAACATAAGTTTTGCGTTTACATCGCTAAGTCGCATAAAACATGGTCTTAAAAAGTTTACAACTTTATTTAAAGATAAACAATAGCGACATCCAAGAGCATAAGCAAGACCGCGCGTGCATCCATCCTAGTTACCTGAAATACATGTGAGTTTTGGAAAAATGTCAACATAATGTTGGTGTGAATTCATGCAGTTTTGTATTTCATGTGTGTATACTTTGTATGAAAACATAGATTGTGTATAAATCAAGTTTTCATATATAAATCAAGTTTCATGTGTACACCACGTACTCATGTATAATTCAAATTCTTCTTGAGTACCCCACATACTCAAGTATAATTCCCATTTTCTTGAGTACCCCACATACTTCAAGTATAATTCAAGCTTTTCTTGAGTACCCCACGTACTCAAGTATTCATCAAGTTTTAGTATGGTATGAATTTTATGTAAATAAAGTATTCCTGTAAGTATCAGGATTGTTAATGGGTTGCAAAGCCATTAACATGTGACACGACATAGGAAGTCACCAAACCTTAGGCATTTAATTGGTATATTCTGAGACACAAAAGCACTACTCGATTCTCGCCCTCACCGAGAGTGTGGCTGCCTGGCACCCGTTAGATCTAACCTTTTGTTCTGTGGTCTAGGTATATTGTTGATTAATCGTGCTTCTGGTACCCTATTCGTGACACGATTTCTCGTATCATTTCTCATAACGCCTCATACTTGGTTCTCATCCTCACCAAGTGCGTTTCTCATATTCTTATATTTCGTCACACTTGGTTCTCGTTCTCACCAAGTGTACTTCTTGTATTCTTATATTCCGTCACACTTGGTTCTCGTTCTCACCAAGTGTACTTCTTGTATTTATATTATACCAATTATAAATATTGTACATTTGTACATGTATTTCACCCCCGAAGTTATAAAAACTGAAAACAGTTAAAGAGAAAAGGGGGAGCATGAACTCACAACTTTGCGTTCCTTGCGTCGTAAACTTCACCGGATTTGCTTAATTAACGTCGTAACCTATACGTGTTTTCTTAACGTTAGTCACTAGACTTGTATCGCACAAGTACAGTCACTCTCTTTGGTGTATATAATCTTGTGTTAAAAATATTTTATATTTTTAACTAAGTATCTTACTTATATTATTTTCTCTAAAATTAATATAAGTATCTCGTGTTTTGCACTTTGCACCCGAATTATGTATCTTGTATGTTGTATGTGTATTTTTTGTATTTTTACTCGTTACGAGTATCTCCAAGTCATATTATTTTTACTCTAAAAATAATATATACCTAGTTCACAAAATAATCACATAATCATACAAGCGATAAATATATATTTAACAAGTTTTATTTATGAAAATCCACCTCCGGTATTTGGAAATTTTGTAATAAAAATCATGGCGAAGTTTGTTTGGAAGACAAGCCAAAAATATATTCATAACACTTGTCACCAAAAAAAAAATATTCTAACTGTTATTTTCTGGAAAATTTCGCCAGAGTTTCCTCTGTAACTGGAGGTGGCCACGCTTACTAGCGTATCATTTTCTTTTAAAAATTCAACCAATCAATTCCCAATCATCATCAAACTAGTCCAACATAAACATATATCGCAATCACATGAACTTGCAAGTTGTGTAAAAATGTGTAGTAACTCTTCAACACATTTAGTAGGTTTTTCCATCTCTAAAAATAAAGTCGGTTTCTTGGAAATCTTATTTTTAAAGAACATGAAGTTTTACAACTTCTAGTCAGTTTTTACGAAAATTATTTCTTTGTTAAAACATTTGTTACACAAGTGTCCACACACTTGTTTGTTCACAAAAACACCTCTAGTTCATGAAAGATCCGGTTTTAAAACCTGGTTTCATCTTACAGTTGGTTCTTCGAAAATACCATTTGTAGATCTTTAGATCTACCAGTTTAGAACCCCATTTCATATGGAATATTGTTTTTACACAAGTTCATGTTTTTGTTTGAAAGGGTTCGTCATCTAAAAATTTTACGACTTAACATAAGGCTAGTTCATGTTCCAAGAACATGATCTAGCGTGGGTTGATGACGATCCATTCCAACACTAGCAATCCACAACAATAAATAATCATAACAAAACTAGTTTCAAAAGTTTTACACTAACATTCATTCATTAACCACCATGTTTATTATTTTTAGTAGACTTTTAGTTTTGGTCTCTAGTGTTCATAATTTTTACCCGTTAAATTTCTTATTAACCACTTTAGATATGAACAATAGAGTGTTTAAAGTCACTTACTACTAGCTCGAGGCTAGGGAAGAAACTAGACGAAAAATAGGCGGTTAATAGCGTTGTGGTGAGGTCCTTGCGATTCCGTATGCACCGAGCCTCCTTATGCGTGATCCTTCACCTTTGTATGATAATAGGTTACCTTGAACAAACTTGAAAATTGATGTTGGGGGTGGGTTGGCTCTCCGCCGTAAGCCACAAAGAGGGAAAGAAAAAGTGAAATCTTTTTTTTTTGTTAAGTGTTGGATGAAGTAATAGGTAATGTGATATGATGGTCATTATTATAAACCATTTTGAGCTAATGACCATTAGGTATAATGTATTCTAGATATGATACAACTCAATATTATAATCATAATATGTAAGGGTGGTGTCCCCTAGTGAGAACCGATCGGTTTATGGGGTGGGGTAAATGGGTTGGTTTCCAACTAACTAGTTAGAAGGTTAGTTAGTTTATTTAGAGGTTAAAACTAGTTAGTAGTGTGTAGTGTTTTGTAACGGGTGTTAGGGTATTCGGGGACCCTAACTGGCTCAGAAAAAGAAAAAAAAAACTATGTCATTGTCAATATTTTTTTTATGTCCCGGGTAAAGTCCGGTTGTTCGGTCGGATATCAATCCGTTAAAGTGCTAAATTACATTTTTTAGTGACTTTAATGTATCCTTTTGTAAAACTTTTGATTCCCAACACTTAGGGAAATATTCTGACTGAAAAATTATATTTTCTGCATAATATTCATATGTTTAAATGCTGAATTGAGCTGAATTTATTAAAATTCTGCACTTAAAGTGCGTTTCGGGTTCTTTTTAGTGCTTATATTTGCTTCCGGAGAGTATATGTATATTAAACCCTCGTATGTACTCTTGGGTTTTAATGTATTCTTGTCGTTGGACCTACACCTAGGCTCCACTTTTATTGTCTGACTGCTTTTTGCAGTTCTGTTGACACAGTGTGTCTTACCGGTGAGTTTACTAGTATAACTGACGCAACGCTCTCGTTTATGCATAAAGCGTTTTTTTTGTAGTATACAACGTGCATGAATTCACTTGTTTCGTATGTGTTCAGACATTGCTGACAAATAAGCACATAATTGCAGTCATTAAATAATAATTAAAGTGTACGGAAATTACCGGTTTGTGCCAGTTGTCACAGTAACCAAACTACTTATGGGTAACAAAACCGTTTGTTTTGATACCAAACCTGTTTTCTAAACTTATTTAAGCATGTTTTAGCATGCTTAGCTCGTCACTTTTAGTTTAGTGCTTATATAGGGTCGTAAGGTAAGCGATCTAAACAATCGCTTATACTTTCGAACCCGACCCAATTGGTCGATCTTTAGGATCCGACCAAACACATTAGGTGACCATAGGTATATAGGGAATAACCTTCCGAGGTTATACCTTATGGTCACGACGTTTAGTTAGTTGTATGATAGGTAGTTTATATGCCTTAGGTAAATTACCAAAATACCCTTATGACGCCAAAATTCATTTTAAACATATGTAACATAACTTTTGACATCTAAACTGATTTGACAACCATATTAGACATGTTAAGGCATATATTACTTGTCATAGGACTAGTTAGGCGGTCCGAACGCGTTTCACGCGAACGACGCGTTAAAGTAGCATAAGCTACCTAAACGGGTCGTAATGGGTTACAAGCACTTAGGTTAGGTTTCATTTAGTATGTAGGCTTTGTTAAACCATACTACATGAGTTTCCATACTCGTTTGGTTTACGAACCCTCGTTCTATCCGATCCTCCGATTCAGGTCCGGATTATTAATGTAGTTACCTATATTAGGTGCCGTTTGATTTCCGTGATCTCTAGCGTTGCTTGGTGGTTATCTTAGGACTTCTGAGCAATCTCAAGTGAGTACATAGACCCCTCTTTTACTGTTTTCCAAACGTTTTGGGGTGAAACACATGTGCCTACCTGTTACTTTCATGCTTTTCCATGTTTTCATACTTAGTACATCGTTTCACATCACATCACGTGCTATGTATGTTCATTTATTTGCATACTTAGTACATTTGTTTTCATCACATGCTTACATTTTGTTATGACATTTGGTTTGTTTAAATGAGACAATGTACATTCATTAACACCGATCATGCCGCTCGGTAGTAGGTAGTGGTACCATAGGACTTGACAAATCCCATTCCTGAAATCTCGGGTTTGTTTGGACGTAAGGAATGACCGAATCCGAATACATATTCTTTTGATGACTCATTATTACATAGTTATCCGACTGTCGCAAGGCTTGGATGTATGAATTTTCACAATACCGCATAAATGTTTATATCAGTATAACATGCATTTACTACACAGAACATAACTTTGATTTAAACCAAGTTTTACTTCAATACTATGTTCTTGTGCATATGCTTTAGTTGATGCATTTCACTAGCCATACATATCATTTTGGTTACACATTACATGGTTTACATTTGACACATAAACACTTTTGACATTGGTTATACATTATATGATTTACATCTTGACATAAACATTTTAACATATTATTTCAATACATTTGGAAGTTGGGTTAAACATAGACATCTTACATTGTTGGTTTGGTTTGAGTAAGTGATTTAAGTAACGAGGCGTGTGTAATATGATACAAGCATGGTGGATACGCCGCTGGTACTTCCTATATATAAGTGATTGTATGGTATTACATATCGTTGCGTTATTTGAAATCATTTCAATTTAGACATATAACATTTTATACAAATAACATACTTTTCACAAGACATTGTTTTACAAAACAACTTATCTTATATATACTCATTTTTACTTGGTTATTCATTTAACCATACATTATTCTCTTACTTATACATATAATCTGATCTTATTGCTTTTCAAACGATTTACAAAACAAAGCAAACTACAAGGTTCATGACTAAACATTTTCCTAAACATAAGTCATGAATCTCATTTTCACAAAACCTATGTATGTCACAGGCATTTTTATGCTGACGTACCTATTTTCACATGTGTTTTTCAGGAGCTGTTGCATAAGATGATCAAGATACACATAGGCAGACTTGGGCTTTAATGACAATAAAAGATGCAAGACTAGTTAATTATGTTGTATTTCCTTGTTTGTTAAGACATTGTAACACTTTTAATCAATAAAACGAAACTTCAATTGCCATGGATTTGAAACAATTAATTCTGTTACAACACTCCCCGACATTTCCGCCACATTTTGTATGTTCTACGTGGTCGGGGTGTGACAGGATGCTTCCTATGTCGTTACATATGTTAGTGGCCTCGCGAACCATTAACAATCTCGTATTCCTTACATATACAGAACCCAGTTTCAATACGACTTTATAAATTACATACCATGTTTTATACAAATTCAAAGCATAGGATTATGCAAGCACGAAGTCAAAGTCAGGGTGGGCATTGACGGTTATACGAACATTACAAATACAAGATTTTACAAATACATGGTTTTACGAACATAAGGCGTTACAAATACAAAGTTCCATATAACATGACAAGAAAATAATTTTACAAACTGGAAGGGTGAATGCCTGTATTCTGGGTTTTCTGTCTAGGCAAGCACTTCGTATATATCTCATCAGACGCGAGACCAGTTGTGCTTACCTGGGAATTCTTGGGATGAGTGTTCACTTATAGGCGAGCATGTCTTCAGTGATACATTAATAAGACCTGTATACTTTGATTAGTCACCGTCTCATTTGTTTGCCTTAGGTAACAAACAAATGATCGCAATTTCTATGCGTTGTCATTTTGTTTTATTTGTCTAATAATCTTTCACTTGTTTCTTCCTATGTCTTTAATTTTCTTCTAGAATGTCTCTTCCTCTCAGCAACGGCCAAATGTCCGAGCAAACTGCCAAACTTGCCCAACAAATAGGCGAAGTGATTCTGAAGACTGTGGAATTGGGAATTGCTATGTCTCGTCTCAACAATGAAGCCACTTAAGAGCCACAAAAGGAAGCAGAAGCCAAGCCTTCACCTAAACCAAAGAAACGTAAGGCTTCAAGGAAACCCGCAGCGGTGGCACCAAAACAGGCAAGACCTAGCCAAATGACAACACCACCAGCCAAGAAAGCAATCAAGGAATCAAAGACCATGGATGAACGATCCCCTAAGAAGTCAAAGAAGTGAAAGGCTTCTCAGAACTTCGCCATGGTCGCTCACAATGGTCAAGCCATCCCCAACCAACCAGCTCAACCCCCTTCTAGGAAGCAATACAACGGAACTGCACCTTTGTGCAACCAATGTAGCCTTCATCATCAGACTAGTGTGAAGTGCCGTGAATGCCAAATTTGTGGACTTATAGGTCATACGGCAAGGGTTTGCCCAACTACAGCAGTACCAAATCAAACAAGACCCATCCGGGTGGCAACACCACCTGCTAAGAAGCAATACAAGGAAACGGCACCAATATGCGACAAATGTAATGGGCATCACCAAGCTCACTTACCGTGTCATCTGTGTGTATCATGTGGGCGAGTTGGTCACCTGGCAAGTGCTTGTCGATGTAACCCGAACCAAGGTGGTCCAAATCAACCACAAACCGACTCTTCTCAAGCTTGTTTCTCACCAGGGTCTTGCTACAACTGTGGCGAGATGGGCCATTTCCTAAGGGATTGCCCAAAGCTTACTAATGCAAATCCAACCCACGGATGAGCAGTTGGCTGACTAGAAGATGTTGCTGTCTTATGCTTTTGTTTTTTTCTATTTTCTCGTAATGTGAAACAATCTGTTTGATTATAAATAAATTGTTGTTCACAGTTCTGATTTACGAGTGTAGTTACATGTGTGTATGACTCTTCCTATGATACCTACATCAAGAAACTATGTACCTTACAAACTACTCTTGTGATTTCTCTCTTTCAAATGATCGCTCATGATTCCCTCGAAAATTTTAAGTACTCGTTTTGCTCTAAGAAACAAAGTACAGAAAAATAAAGTGACATTGTGAGTAATCATTCTTCTGCACATCTGTGCCTTCGAATCTTTGGTTAGATAACTAAGAGTATTTTCAAATTTCATACCCATTACGTTTTGATTTTTTTTTCAAACATACACAGTACAAGTATTTCAAAAACAATCTTCATGATCTCAAAACATTTCATATAATTTGAAAACAATTTTTCTAAATGCATTGTCTATGTTATTTCAAAAACATTGGCCATGTTTTCAAAACCAACCTTCCTAATTTCAAAATATTTCATATAGTCTGAAGGCAATATTAACACAGTACATTTTCTTATCAAGTGCATGATTTCGAAAAGCATCATTCATGTTTTTCAAAAACCTTATACATAATTTCAAAATTTATCTTGCATGATTTTAAAACATTTTTGTAAATATATCTACCTAATACACCTACTTCATGATTTCAAAAGTATTATATATAAGGTTTCAAAAACATTGAACACATTTTTTTTTGAACCACATGCATAGTTTTCAAAAATATTTTCTTCATACATTGACTTAACTTTCTAATTTCGCTTCATATGTCGCCTTGGCATATCTGGCATCTCAACTTCATAATCATTTTACTTCATGTTTTGACATAAGCACATCCAGTGCAAGGTTTCAAAACATCTTCAACTTCTAAAATCCATAAGGGATCTTTTTGTCTTCACATTTAGACCCTTGTGGATGATTATCATTCAAATCAGAGTCCTTAATTGGATTCCTTATGTACCTAAATTCGAACTTTTCGGTTCCTTATAATCGAAATCAAATTTTCTCTTCAAAAATCTTTCTATCTTTATAGTTAGATTCTTGATACCGTTTAAAGCGCCAAATGAAATCCACGGGATGGATTCCTAGTGTGCTTTAAATGCATGTACGCAATTAACAAAACAAATTAACAAACAATTTTGTGGTTATATGACTATGTGTTTATTCATCTTATGTTTTCTTTTATGCATTTTTGTGTTTTTATACTCTGGATATTTGTTATCCAAATCCTCGCAGGATCTTTCATATCTACATATGAGGGATTCGTAGTAGGATATTCAAAAAGGTACTACCTTAATTCCTTAATGGGCTTCTATGTAATAGTTAAGACCCTTGGATTATATAGTACCACTTCATGATTCATAAGAGACCCTTTAGTGGTCTAGTAAAAAAAGATTGATTCACAATTTGGTTAAAGAATGACATCTAGTGATGTAGCTGAACAGACTCCTTGATAGTCTATTTAGATCATTTATTGATTTAATTAAAAGGACTCTATGGCGGTCTAGTCACACTCATCACAGGATTATTCACTTGGTTTTACCCTACATATTATAAAATAGACTGTGTGAACTGTGCAAGAAATTGTCTAATTATGGACGCGTACATAATTATGAGATTCAGTGCACGGTAACCACAGTAAGATTTATTATGTGTAAGAACCGATAGTGACAACAATAACGAAATGAGAACGATGTAATGGAGGTACGGTGGACGCACCAATGACGCTTCATATACTTGTATATAAGTATCCCTCTTACATTTCAAGCATGATGTTATTAAAGTAACTAGAAGTTCAGAACCCTACCCAATGTTTTTCGATCTTTTCAACTTCATGTTTTCAAACTCACACAAGTTTCCTCTAGAAAAAAAAAATTCGGGATGAAATTTCCTAAAGTAGGGGAGACTGTAACACCTGTACCTCCACCGCCATCAAACATATACCGAACCAATGAAATATTATATTTCATACTTGGGATTTGTAAAAAATATGTGTATCATTTGCACATATCAATTTTTGTTCAATTCCAAACTCTAAATCGCTTTCTAGAAGGTTATACGCGCACCGATGCGTAAATATAACCAGTTTAAAGCAAAAAACACTCCGGAATAGTGACATAGGCTTAACATACCTTAAATAACCTTTACATAACTTAGAAATAAGTTTTGAAGGCTTTGGTATGGCAAAAACAAGTTAATTCGCTTACAGGGACTAAAATTGACAAACTGCGAAAGTATGCCAATTTGAACTGGAACGAACATTCCGGAACATGACCATAAGTTAAACACACCTTAATTATCCTTTACATAGCTTAGAAATAGGATTTGAGGGGTTCGGTGTGCTAAAATAAACTTTTGGGCCATTTAGGGACTAAAAGTGTCAAAAAGTGCACAAGTTTGCATTTTCGCGCATAACTTACGTTCTGAATACATCCGGACATCCAAAATTTTATGTAAGCACTAAAATATTTTATTTTAGTGTTTGGCATAAGAAAAATCCATTCGTCGCGTCATTTGGATCGTTTTTCGCGCTTATGCGCATTCCGTCGTAATTAAGCGAACATCGCGTTCGTGGCTAAACGATCCAACATCCGACATATTTTTGAGCATGTTTCATGTCCACAATGTTTAGGCATCATTTTAGGGCCTTAAAGTTGGCTTTACGGGCCTTAGAAGTGTCGGAAATGGCTTAAATACGCAACAGGGACCAAAACTGTCATTTCTGAAACTTATTTTATGATCAGAACCCCCATGCGGCCCGCATTAGCTTTGGTGTATCCTGAAGCGGGCCGCGTGAGCCTCCCAGAACAGATAAGATTGCTTAGTCAGCTGATTCCAGCTGTTTAATCCACAACCACACATTCTAACTTGCCCTTTCAGCTGATTTAGGGTCATTTTTAGTTACCATAAGGTTCCGACAAGTGTACGCATGAGATTTGAGACGGTTTCCGTGAAACGATCTTAACGGTTACCCGAAAACTATAAATACCCCACCCCCATTTGCTTCAAACTCACTAGAATCTGATCATTTGTGCTCTAAGTTGAAACCTTTGTTTCATACCTGAGCTATTTTGATCTAGATTAGCATTCGGGGACCCTTCGTAAGTGTTCCTTCGTTCTTTTATTGCTTTTCGAGTCCGAAAGTCAAACTTTGTTTGACTTTATGCATTGACCAGTTTATGGTCGATGCGAAGTTCGTTTGAACTTCATAACGTGAGCGTGATCACGATGGTTATAGTCCCTAGTGACTATACCTGTAACACCTGTGTCATTTCAACCATCAAACAAATGCCCAACCAGTGAAATATTGTATTTCATACTTTGGACTTGTATAAATATGTGTATCTTTTGCACATATCAACTCTTGTTCGATTTCAAACTCTACATCACTTTCTGGAAAGTTATACGCAAACTAGTGCGTAAACGTACTCAGTTTAATGCGAGAAATACTCCGGAACATCAACATATACTCAACATACCTTAAATAACCTTTACATAACTTAGAAATAAGTTTTGAAGGCTTTGGTATGGCAAAAACAAGTTAATTCGCTTACAGGGACTAAATATGACAAACTGCGAAAGTATGTCAATTTGAACTGTAACGAACATTCCGGAACATAACCATAAGTTAAACACACCTTAAATATCCTTGACATAGCTTAGAAATAGGCTTTGAGGGGTTCGGTGTGCTAAAATAAACTTTTGGGACATTCAGGGACTAAAAGTGTCAAAAAGTGCACAAGTTTGCATTTTCGCGCATAACTTACGTTCTGAATACATCTGGACATCCAAAAATTTATGTAAGCATGACTACATTTTATTTTAGTGTTCGCCTTAAGAAAAATCCATTCGTTTCGTCATTTGGATCGTTTTTCGCGCTTATGCGCATTCCGTCGTAATTAAGCGAACATCGCGTTCGTACGACCAAACGAACCGACATCCGAGATATTTTTGAACATGTTTTGAGTTCCCTATACTTTAACTTCATTTTAGAGCCTTGAAATGAGGTTAACGGGGTTCAAACGCATCATAAATCGCTTAAAACACAACAGGGACCATTGCTGCCAACTTTCAAAACTTGCTGATTCAGGAGAGGTGCTCGCGTAGCGCGAGCCCATGTGGCTTATCCGTCGCGCTACGCGACTGACTGTGCTGGCAGATTCAATGTTTCTAATGCAAGTTGCAACCAAATCGATTCTCAACCACACATTTCCTATCGTCTAGTCAGCGGATAAGAACAAGTTTCTAGCCACCACAACTTTGTGACAAGTGTTCGTCTTGGATCGTGGCACGATAATCGACAAACGATCCTAACGGCTCTACCTTTTCTATAAATACCCACCCCCCATTTGTTCAAAAAACCCACAAATCTGATTAAGGAAGCTCTAAGTTGGAACCTTCGTTTCATACCTGAGCTATTTTGATCTGGGTTAGCTTTCGGGGACCCTTCGTAAGTATTCTTTCGTTATTTTCCTTATTTTACTGCTTTTCGAGTCAGAAAGTCAAACTTTGTTTGACTTTCAGCGTTGACCAGTAATGGTCAATGCGAAGTTCGTTTGAACTTCGCAACGTGATTGTAATCACGATGGTCATAGTCCCTTGGGACTATGCCTACTGATTACCACGTTGTCTAGGGTCGTAGGGTAAGCGATCTAATAAATCGCTTATACCTCGAACCCGACCCAGTTTGGTCGATCATTAGGATCCGACCAAACACATTAGGTGACCATAGTGTAGGGAATAACCTTCCGAGGTTATACCTTATGGTCACGACGTTTAAGTAGTTGTATGATAGGTAGTTTATATGCCATAGGTAAATTACCAAAATACCCTTTTCATACATAATTGGTAATTTAGCATATGTAACCTAAACTTTTGTCACGTAACTGATTATGTAACATGTTTAGGCATATAATACTTGTCATAGGACTAGTTAGGCGGTCCGAACGCGTTTCACGCGCACGACGCGTTAAAGTAGCATAAGCTTCCTAAACGGGTCGTAATGGGTCGTAAACAATTATGTTAAGTTTCATTTAGTATGTAGGCTTTGTTAAACCAAATGACACGAGTCTCTACACTCGTTTGGTTTGCGAAACCTCATTCTATCCAATCATCCGATTAAGGTCCGGTTATTAACATAGTTACCTATATTAGGTGCCGTTTGATTCCGAGATCTATAGCATTACTTGGTGGTTATCTTTTGACAACTGAGAAATCTCAAGTGAGTACATAGACCCCTCTTTTACTGTTTTCCAAACTGTTTTGGGGTGGAACATGTCACACCCTGTCTTTTGCGGAAGCGTATGATGTGTGACTAGCTTGTTATCATTGCATTCAATCGTAATAAACAACTACATGATCAAAACGATGTTCATCCCTTTATAAAAATTTAAGTATCACAAACACTTGTTATTTAAGTTTTCAAAACACGACCTTTGACAAGGTTACAATTCAACAAAAGTGGATGACATCTAAACTTGTAGTCTACTTCTAGTTATGACACTTGCGCCCAAGATCCATCCTGTCACCTGAAATACATGTAATTTTGGAAAACATCAACATAAAGTTGAGCGAGTTCATGCGTCTTGTATATCTTGTATGAAAACATAGTTTGTAACCTCTACAAATCAAGTATTCATTGTATAAATCACGTTTTCTTGTGTACACCACGTACTAAATGAGTGTTTGAGCAAGGACATTAAGGCATGTGAGGACATAGGGAGCTTTAGTATTTTCTCCTTTCACTGTGTCGATTTTCCCTCGACTGTGTCGATTAACCTCGACTGCGTCAATTTTCCTTGACTGTGTCGATTTCCCTCGACTGTGTCGATTAACCTCGACTGTGTCGATTTCCCTCGACTGGGACACCGAAGCACTCAAGTGGTCACATAAGGACCCTGAGTGGGGCTCGGCCGTACCCGTTAGATCTAACCCTCGTCCCTAATTAAGTATTAATGGCATTTCTGTATTTAGTCTATGCTCACATGATCTAGTATTTTCTAGGCTTTTCTCAAAGCTCGTCGTGTTGCACTCACCACGAGTGCTTCTCGTATTTTTACCCTTTGTAAAAATTATAATATTTGTAACATGTATTTCACCCCCGAGAGTTATAAAAACTGAAAACAGTTAAAGAAAAGGGGGAGCATGAACTCACAACTTTGCGTTCCTGTGCGTCGTAAACTTCACCGGATTTGCTTAATTAACGTCGTAACCTATACGCGTTTTCTTAACGTTAGTCACTAGACTTGCGTCGCACAAGTACAGTCACTCTCTTTTGTATATATTTTCTTGTGTTAAAAATATTTGATATTTTTAACTAAGTATCTTACTTATATTATTTTCTCTAAAATTAATATAAGTATCTCGTGTTTTGCACTTTGCACCCGAATTATGTATCTTGTATGTTGTATGTGTATTTTTTTTGTTTATACCCCTCATGAGTATTTAGTGTATTTTTAAATCTTAATACACTAGCACGTATAACACATACTATATACACTTAGCACAAAAGTTGGTGATAAAATAATATATATTTTTCTCTCAAAAATATACATACTTATATCCATTTTTATTCTTGAAGAAATTCTCATTTCTTATCACCAAAAATTAGGGAAACCTTGGTAATACTTTTAAATACCTTTTTAGGGAATAAGTTTCTCAAAAACTTATATTTTTCTAAGTGTCAAAATTTATAAAAATTTTGACAGAGTTTCCCCTAAAAATGGAGGTTTCCCATGTTTTCAAAACATGTGTTTATTTTCTTTTAAATCGTCAACAATCATCAACAACAATTATCAACAATAATCATCAACAACAATTACTAATTTCTCCATTTCATGAACTTGAATATTTACAAAAATGTGTAGTAATTTACTAGCACATTTAGTAAGCCTTGTTATCTTTAAAAATAAGTTTAATTTCTTAAAAACTTTATTTTTAAAGAATATGAAGTTTCACAACTTCTAGTCGGTTTTTACGAAAATTATTTCTTTGTTAAAACTTTTGTTACACAAGTGTCCACACACTTGTTTGTTCATAAAAACACCTCTACTTCATGAAAGATCCGGTTTTAAAACATGGTTTTGTCTTACAGTTGGTCTTTCGAAAATACCACTTGTAGATCTTTAGATCTACTAGTTTAGAACTCCATTTCATAAGATAAATTGTTTTTACACAAGTTCATGTTTAATAGTAGTAGTGTTCATCATCTAGTCCTTTTTATACTTTAACATACACTAGCTCATGTTCTAAGAACATAACCTAGCCGGGTTAGATAACGATCCGAACTACTACTAGCATTAATCAACACAAAATAATCATCACAAAACAAGTTTAACAAGTTTTACACAATTATCCATCTATTAACCATCATATTCATCACTTTAATAGACTTTTAGTTGGTGATCTTTAGTGTTTATTATTTTTAGCCATTAAATCATCTATTAACCATCATAAACGAGAACAAGAAGATGTTTAGAAGCACTTACTACTAGCACAAGGCTAGGGGAGTTCAAGAGGACAAAAGAGGTGGATAAAAGCAAATGAAGAAGGTCCTTCAAGATCCGCTTGCACCGAGCTTCGTTAGTGGCCTTCTTACTCCTCAATATCACCTTGGAATGGATGGATGAGTTGGAAAATGAGGGTGGCGGTGGTGCTTGGTTGGGCCGAGAACAAGGGATGGAGAGAGGGAAGTGAAGATGGAGTGATGAAATGGTGGTATTTATAGACCTTCCATATAGCATATTCCTGCGTTGTCTGCGTTTTGCAGTGTAAGCATTGTGTCGCGTAGGAACACACGGTACGCGCTTAAACTTGAAAAATAACGTTTTTAAGCGTTTTAATTTATTTTTCAACACGAACCTGATTAAAATAAAATTTTAATCATAACAGAATATTTGTGGGATTAAATATTATCCGGTTGTTCGGTTAGACACCGGTTCGTTAAAGTGCTAAATCACACTTTTTAGTGTCTTTTAAGTACCCTTCTTGTACCCTTTCAATTCCCAACACTTAGGGAAATATTCTGGATGATAAAACGAAATTTCTGCATAATATTCATATGATTAAATGCTGAATTATACGAAATTATGCACTTAAAGTGCGTTTCGGGTGCTTTTTAGTGCTTATTTTTGCTTTCGCAATGTCTATAAATTAAACCCTTACATGTACTCTTGGGTTTTAATGTACTTTTGTCGTCGGACCTACACCTAGGCCTCAATTCTAATGTCTGACTGCTTTCTGCAATTCTGTTGACACGATGTGTCTTGCCGGTGAGTTTACTAATATTTCTGACGCAACGCTCTCGTTTATGCATAAAGCTATATTTTGTAGCACAAAATGTGCATGAATTCACTTGGATGGAATTCAGAAATTTATTTGTCTGGTAAACCAGATCCTGCACAGTCATTTAAGCACAAATTACTGTTCATTTCGTGTACGGAATGTACGGAAAAGTGACGGTTGTCACAGTCTCCCCCCGTTAAAAGAATTTCGTCCCGAAATTCAAGCGATGCCATCGGTCGCAGGGGAGTTGTGAAGCGAATATGGTCACTTAGATTCATGATTTGTCTTTATGTTCCCATGAAATCTCTGGGTCAGGTCATGAATTCTATCGTACTCCAGTAGGTCGATCATGACTTCTCTGTATCTTGTGGACTCTTGGTCCATAACCTCAACAGGTTTCTATAGTATCACGGACTCTTGGTCCAAAACCTCAACAGGTTTCTATAGTAATTCTTGTCGTTTGTCATTGACGTGAATCTTATTGATGGGAACAATGACCGTTCCTTAAGTCAGACTCCTCTACAGACTAGACACATGAATGTGTCGCGATCACTACTGATCTTTTTCTGGGAGCTTCATCTTGTGAGCAATGGTTCTGATCCCTACACCGGGGATTCAACCCTTTCGTTTTCCAAAACATACTACGCCTCCTCTAGGCGAGGCTCTCATTTTAGTCATACTTCTTGTCTCAAATTCATACGATTTCTGCCGCTCATCGGCGTAATCTTTCTGTATTCTGCGGGCTGTCCTGATATGATCACATATCTGAGCGATCTTGCCTCTAGTTTTCCTGGGCCATCTCGGGCTAGTTGATTGTTTATTTCTGTATCCGTTCAATCATGACGGGAATTGACTCGTTATGTTCCGTCTAAAGCTTTACACGAAGCGGTTTAGACGGCGGTGTGATAGATGCCGTTGTAGGAAAACTCCACTAAGGGCAAGTGAGTGTTCCGACTTTTCATTAAAGTTTATCACACAAGCACGTATTGTGTTCATACAGTCTGCATCGTTCAGCAGCTCAGTTCATATTCGAGTTCTTACGATCATCGGTGTGCTGCAACCCTTGTGATCATTAAAGATCATGCAGCGTTTCCTCTCAGGTAATGACGTCCAGTTTGCGGCGCGCAATTACTGTATCTATCTCAAGGTCTCTTCTCATGATTCCTTAATCAATGTGCCGCGTATGCAATGTCGTGGTCTCGTTGCATCGACGTACAATCGAGACTTTGTCGAGAGACGTCACATAATTGCAACTATAGCTCCTTAGCTCTTGGTTGCAGGGTTGGCATGAATTTCGTTCTTATCCACCATGTATTCTTCAGTTTTCCCTTCACGAACTCGAAATCCGCTTTCCGTCATCATTGCACATAACTGTGCTTTCTCTAAGAGTTGCAAGGTAAATTGCAGTTGTTGCTCACGACCTTCCTTGGTCATTGGCCATATAAGAATGTAGTCAATAAGTATGATCGTAATCCATCCGGGCATGGCTTACACGTTCGATTCATGAGGTCCATGAATATTGTCGATGCATGTGTTAAGCCAAATGGTACGACAAGGATCTTGTAATGCTCGAAGCAAGTCCTATAGGTCGTTTTAGGGATATTTCCACTTGTATTCACAGTGGAGGACCTCTTGTCCTCAAGTTGATCCTTGGCAAAGGATTCTGATTCTCAATTTTCTGAAGTTTATGTAAAGTGGAGACTACCAACTTTCTCTTTATCTCCTTAACTAAGGATGTTACGTTTTTAATTTCCTCTGTCTAGCAGCTCTTGCAGTTATATCAGAGGTTCATGCTTTGCTGGTGAAGCTAGTCGGTATGGCGTCATTCGTCACTGGTGCTGCTCCTGGCACACGATTTATTCTGAACTCCTCTCGTCGCTATAGAGAGGCGTTCCAGGCAAGTCTTCTGAAAAGGCTACTGGGACTTCTTTCATCACGGGGATGTTCTCAGGCTCTGCAGTCTACTCGGAGGCGTTTCCATGCCTCTTCGACCAATGAGGGATGTCGTAGATCTGCCGCCTTGTTGGGTCTAGCATCCTTACACCTATTGCAGGAAAGTTGGGTTTCATCATTCGCAAGAGGGTTGCGTCTGATTTTCTCATGTCGAACGACTTCAGCTGTACTTGGATTTCTGCTCCATGCTGACTATCATTTTATGACTTCGTGAGTCAATGGTAACAGAAGGTTCCGGCCTTCTGAGTCCCTAAATACAATCCTTAATCGCTTCGACTGTTTAAACTAGCCTCCTATATGCCCATTTCTAAAGAATACGGGGCGTCTATTATACTTGAAACTAGGCCAAGCAGTTTCTTAAGTTCCAAGCATGTAAGGTTAAAGTTGATGCCAGTATTAATTAAAAGTAGATGCGTTAGGTTGGTTAATAGGGAACGTACCCGTAACCGCATCTGGATCCTGGCGTGCTTCACGAGTTTCAATCGTGAAAACCCTTCCTTGTTTGTTTCTTCCTAGGGCAATCTTTCCTAAAGTGCCCTGCTTCACCACATCTGTAGCAACCCGGTATTCTCTTATTTCTTCCATCTGGGTCCTTCGCCCAACAGGCATCCTTGCTGTGCCCTTCTTTTCCACACTTTCCGTACCTAGGCTTCAGACATCGACCTTCATGGTGAAAATTGCATTTTCTGCACTTCGGCTTACTTCCCGAGTAGGTTTTACCACCGGCCTTATAAGTGGCTCCATCAGTTTTCCTGTCATGCGGCGGTTTTACCTTCTTTCTTTTGCCTGTTTTAGAGCTTCCATAGTTGACTTGGGTGCTCATCTTTAGGTTTGAGGACTTCCTCTTCTTGTTGCTTGACGACTCCACATGAGTCTCTTTCTTGTTATCCTCAGATTCCGAAAATTTTCCCGCACGAAGAGCTTCTTCAGTAAGGGTGACACTCATATCGATAGCCTCTGCAATGGTTGAGGGCTTTGAGGTAGTAACCATGCTCCTGATCTGAGGTGCAAGTCCCCAAATGAATCGTTCAACCCTTTTGAATTCCGGTTTGACTAAGTAGGGGACGACCCTAGACAAGTCGTGAAATCGTTGGACGTATTCAGGAATCTTCGGTCCCTCCATTTTCAAGTTCCAGAAATCCACTTCAAGCTTCTGGATTTCAGCCCTAGAACAGTATTTCTTTTCCATCATTTCCTTGAGCTCGTCCCAGCTCAGTGCATAAGCAGCATCTGCACCAAGGGTTTGAACCTGAAGGTTCCACCAGGAGAGTGCGCCATCTACGAATAACCCTGAAATATAAGTAACACTCTGTCGGGGCGAACAGTTACTCATTCTTAGAATGGAGTCAGTCTTTTCTGCCCAACGAACAAATGCAATGGCACCTCCTGTGCCATCAAAATTCAATGGCTTGCAGTCCAGGAATTGTTTATAGGTGCAGCCAGTTGGAGGGTTATTTTCAGTAGTGCCATCGCTGTGCTTAGAGCGGAGGGCTTCATGTCGCGCAATTGCCTGTGAGATGCGTTCTTGCAGCTCGGCTTCTGTCCTTGGCAACGTACTGGTGTTTGTGTCTCGCCTGGGCAGCATCATCTTCTGCCAAAATGGTATGAAGTAGGTTAGACAACATTCCAATTGTCTATGAGATACATAGCACCATAAGCCATTATGTAATCACCCAATTTCACACGTATATATAATCAGTGTATAAACGAGGAAACAGTTATTGAGCCTTCACATAGGCTTGCCAACTTGGCTTATTGTTTGAAATGAACTCGAGGCTACATCGTCTCGGTCAGTCAAGTTTTAGTTATTTCCTGCTACATTGGTTTTTCTTAGGTCTTTGGCTTTACTGGTGCGTATACTTTCCCTTAGATGGGGTTGTCCGTGTCGAGGTGGTAGAGAGTGTATCGTCACTGATTCTTCCTGAATGTCATTCCACCTCTCTTGCTTAAACATCGTTTTCTCAAACGGCTCGTATGCAGGTAGAAGTGTCGGTCACGAAGTAGGCTAAGACAGGCTTCCTACTTTCTAACGTGCTAAAGCACTGATCTATGTGTTGTTCTACCAGATGAAGGTGAGGGCACCTATAGATTAATTTTGTAGGGTTTTCATTAGCTTGGCCCGCAAAGTCCACCAGGGTTTCTGTGCACTACAAGTCGTTATTACGTGGGCCCCCGTAATAATAAACTGTCTTGCACAGTTACCCCAATTTTCTCTCGTCCAAGCAGATGATCAATCAAGGAGGGGACACTACTGTCCTCATGCCTCTTGCCATGGAAGGGACCTTTGCGATGGTCCACGCGCTAACATTCGTTATTGTTACACGCGTATAGGCACGATGATTAGATGGAATAGGAATAGAGAGAATTCCTAGTAGTTGGAGGGGCACCTTCGAGATGAATACTTCATCTTCCTTTTCTGGTCAAGTATGTCGTCAATCTTGCTTCACATAAGCCGTAGGGATCTCGTCCCGTTGATTGAGAATTCATTCAAGGTTGCCGCCTCTGCCTCGTCATCATCACCGTAGTTAGGCATCTTCACGATCGAGAGGGAAGAGCAGCCACCTCCTACGGAAGCAAGCTCAGCATCTTGTTTGGTAATCACTCCCAGCCATGAGCTTTGCAAAGGATGCGAGGTCGGTAGCTTCATCGTGCGAGTCACGTAAAGTAATAGGAGTCGGAGTTGAAAGTATCTTATTCACGTCGATAATCATTCCGTACACTTATTTGTATGTATGTATATCAATAACATATATGCTACTTAGCATAATCAAGCAATTTAATGTATAATATCACGTATAACTCTCATTTTTGGGGGTCATTTTGTTTTTGGCAAGTCTAACTCGTGTAGACTATGCTTTGGTTGGCACCTTATTTTAAAGGTATTCCTCACTAATGTCCTTGCCTTGTCACTTTTTGAAAAGTGTCTGACTTGTGGATCTTGGCGCTTTCGTGAATGCAATGAAAACCTTTTTGTAAAATGTTTTCGTGAGAGAACTCTAGTGATTGTAGTCTAGACTCGAGAAAGAATCCTAGTTCACTACAATCGAAGCTCTGATACCAAACTGTCACACCCTGTCTTTTGCGGAAGCGTATGATGTGTGACTAGCTTGTTATCATTGCATTCAATCGTAATAAACAACTACATGATCAAAACGATGTTCATCCCTTTATAAAAATTTAAGTATCACAAACACTTGTTATTTAAGTTTTCAAAACACGACCTTTGACAAGGTTACAATTCAACAAAAGTGGATGACATCTAAACTTGTAGTCTACTTCTAGTTATGACACTTGCGCCCAAGATCCATCCTGTCACCTGAAATACATGTAATTTTGGAAAACATCAACATAAAGTTGAGCGAGTTCATGCGTCTTGTATATCTTGTATGAAAACATAGTTTGTAACCTCTACAAATCAAGTATTCATTGTATAAATCACGTTTTCTTGTGTACACCACGTACTAAATGAGTGTTTGAGCAAGGACATTAAGGCATGTGAGGACATAGGGAGCTTTAGTATTTTCTCCTTTCACTGTGTCGATTTTCCCTCGACTGTGTCGATTAACCTCGACTGCGTCAATTTTCCTTGACTGTGTCGATTTCCCTCGACTGTGTCGATTAACCTCGACTGTGTCGATTTCCCTCGACTGGGACACCGAAGCACTCAAGTGGTCACATAAGGACCCTGAGTGGGGCTCGGCCGTACCCGTTAGATCTAACCCTCGTCCCTAATTAAGTATTAATGGCATTTCTGTATTTAGTCTATGCTCACATGATCTAGTATTTTCTAGGCTTTTCTCAAAGCTCGTCGTGTTGCACTCACCACGAGTGCTTCTCGTATTTTTACCCTTTGTAAAAATTATAATATTTGTAACATGTATTTCACCCCCGAGAGTTATAAAAACTGAAAACAGTTAAAGAAAAGGGGGAGCATGAACTCACAACTTTGCGTTCCTGTGCGTCGTAAACTTCACCGGATTTGCTTAATTAACGTCGTAACCTATACGCGTTTTCTTAACGTTAGTCACTAGACTTGCGTCGCACAAGTACAGTCACTCTCTTTTGTATATATTTTCTTGTGTTAAAAATATTTGATATTTTTAACTAAGTATCTTACTTATATTATTTTCTCTAAAATTAATATAAGTATCTCGTGTTTTGCACTTTGCACCCGAATTATGTATCTTGTATGTTGTATGTGTATTTTTTTTGTTTATACCCCTCATGAGTATTTAGTGTATTTTTAAATCTTAATACACTAGCACGTATAACACATACTATATACACTTAGCACAAAAGTTGGTGATAAAATAATATATATTTTTCTCTCAAAAATATACATACTTATATCCATTTTTATTCTTGAAGAAATTCTCATTTCTTATCACCAAAAATTAGGGAAACCTTGGTAATACTTTTAAATACCTTTTTAGGGAATAAGTTTCTCAAAAACTTATATTTTTCTAAGTGTCAAAATTTATAAAAATTTTGACAGAGTTTCCCCTAAAAATGGAGGTTTCCCATGTTTTCAAAACATGTGTTTATTTTCTTTTAAATCGTCAACAATCATCAACAACAATTATCAACAATAATCATCAACAACAATTACTAATTTCTCCATTTCATGAACTTGAATATTTACAAAAATGTGTAGTAATTTACTAGCACATTTAGTAAGCCTTGTTATCTTTAAAAATAAGTTTAATTTCTTAAAAACTTTATTTTTAAAGAATATGAAGTTTCACAACTTCTAGTCGGTTTTTACGAAAATTATTTCTTTGTTAAAACTTTTGTTACACAAGTGTCCACACACTTGTTTGTTCATAAAAACACCTCTACTTCATGAAAGATCCGGTTTTAAAACATGGTTTTGTCTTACAGTTGGTCTTTCGAAAATACCACTTGTAGATCTTTAGATCTACTAGTTTAGAACTCCATTTCATAAGATAAATTGTTTTTACACAAGTTCATGTTTAATAGTAGTAGTGTTCATCATCTAGTCCTTTTTATACTTTAACATACACTAGCTCATGTTCTAAGAACATAACCTAGCCGGGTTAGATAACGATCCGAACTACTACTAGCATTAATCAACACAAAATAATCATCACAAAACAAGTTTAACAAGTTTTACACAATTATCCATCTATTAACCATCATATTCATCACTTTAATAGACTTTTAGTTGGTGATCTTTAGTGTTTATTATTTTTAGCCATTAAATCATCTATTAACCATCATAAACGAGAACAAGAAGATGTTTAGAAGCACTTACTACTAGCACAAGGCTAGGGGAGTTCAAGAGGACAAAAGAGGTGGATAAAAGCAAATGAAGAAGGTCCTTCAAGATCCGCTTGCACCGAGCTTCGTTAGTGGCCTTCTTACTCCTCAATATCACCTTGGAATGGATGGATGAGTTGGAAAATGAGGGTGGCGGTGGTGCTTGGTTGGGCCGAGAACAAGGGATGGAGAGAGGGAAGTGAAGATGGAGTGATGAAATGGTGGTATTTATAGACCTTCCATATAGCATATTCCTGCGTTGTCTGCGTTTTGCAGTGTAAGCATTGTGTCGCGTAGGAACACACGGTACGCGCTTAAACTTGAAAAATAACGTTTTTAAGCGTTTTAATTTATTTTTCAACACGAACCTGATTAAAATAAAATTTTAATCATAACAGAATATTTGTGGGATTAAATATTATCCGGTTGTTCGGTTAGACACCGGTTCGTTAAAGTGCTAAATCACACTTTTTAGTGTCTTTTAAGTACCCTTCTTGTACCCTTTCAATTCCCAACACTTAGGGAAATATTCTGGATGATAAAACGAAATTTCTGCATAATATTCATATGATTAAATGCTGAATTATACGAAATTATGCACTTAAAGTGCGTTTCGGGTGCTTTTTAGTGCTTATTTTTGCTTTCGCAATGTCTATAAATTAAACCCTTACATGTACTCTTGGGTTTTAATGTACTTTTGTCGTCGGACCTACACCTAGGCCTCAATTCTAATGTCTGACTGCTTTCTGCAATTCTGTTGACACGATGTGTCTTGCCGGTGAGTTTACTAATATTTCTGACGCAACGCTCTCGTTTATGCATAAAGCTATATTTTGTAGCACAAAATGTGCATGAATTCACTTGGATGGAATTCAGAAATTTATTTGTCTGGTAAACCAGATCCTGCACAGTCATTTAAGCACAAATTACTGTTCATTTCGTGTACGGAATGTACGGAAAAGTGACGGTTGTCACAGAACACATGTGCCTACTTGTTACTTTCATGCTTTCCTGTTTTGACATCATATACTTGCTATGTTCATTAGTACATTATAGTACATGATTTCATTACATTTCATGCTATGTATGCCCATTGTGTGCGTACTTAGTACATTGTTTTACATTACATTTTATGCTATGTATGCCCATTGTGTGCGTACTTAGTACATCGTTCTACATTACATTTCATGCTATGTATGCCCATTGTGTGCGTACTTAGTACATTGTTTTACGTTGCTTTTCTGTTGCATATGCTTATCCAGCATATGAACACATTATACTACATATTGAACCGTTGTAATCATTTGACTGTGATCTGTTGATATCTGTGAACCGTTTGTATCTGTGAACCGTGTGAACCGTATTTGACATAGACATTTCGGCATAGACATTTTAACATGATTGACATTTGATCATGCATTTCCCACAAGACATAACTTTGATTTAAACCAAGTTTTACTTCAATACTTTGTTTTTGTGCATATGGTTTAGTTGAGACATTTCACTTGCCATACATAACATTCTGACATAGACATTTGACATGGATATTTGACATAGACATTTTGACATTGGTTTGGTTTGGTTTGATTAAGTGATTAAGTAACGATGCGTGTGTAATATGATACAAGCATGGTGGATACGCCGCTGGTACTTCCTATATATAAGTGTTTGTATGGTATTACATATCGTAGCGTTATTTGAATCATTTCAGTTTGATACATATGACATTTTATACAAATAACATACATTATTTATTTATTGTATACATATCATCTGAACTCATTGTTTTTCAAATGATTTACAAAACAAAGCAAATTACAAGGTTCATGACTAAACATTTTCTCAAACATAAGTCATGGAACCTATTTTCACAAAACCTATGTATCTCACAGGCATTTTTATGCTGACGTACCTATTTTCACATGTGTTTTTCAGGAACTGTTGCATAAGATGGTCAAGATACACATAGGCAGACTTGGGCTTTAGTAACAATAAAAGATGCAAGACTAGTTAATTATGTTGTATTTCTTTGTTTGTTAAGACATTGTATCACTTTTACTTAATAAAACAAAACTTCAATTGCCATGGATTTGAGACAATTAATTCTGTTACAACACTCCCCGACGTTTCCGCCACGTTTCGTATGTTCCACGTGGTCGGGGTGTGACAGAAAAGATGGTATCAGAGCCAATGGTTATAGGGAATTAGGTTATTAGTAATGCTTTGACCTAGTCTATAACTTCCTTAGGACCCTAACGCGAGTTTACTTGCGTTTAGTCATAAAACAATACTGTCACCTATCCTTAGGCGACGACCACAACAAGAACATAAATCTCAAAACCGCTTTGAAAACTAATCATCTGTTCTAGGATGATTTATTACAAGGTTTTGAACCCTCTGTTATAAGATTTTGAACCCCTTTGAGTTTTCAAAAATCTCGTCAAGGTTTTGGGTTTTAAATAATGTGAACACGTGCAAACTGGAAGGGTGAATGCCTGTATTCTGGGTTTTCTGTCTAGGCAAGCACTTCGTATACATCTCATCAGACGCGAGACCAGTTGTGCTTACCTGGGAATTCTTGGGATGAGTGTTCACTTATAGGCGAGCATGTCTTCGCGATACATTATTTTTGACCTATTTACTTTTCACCAGGGTCGTTTGTTGCTTTGTAGTAACAAACAAATGACCACTATCCTTGCTTTCATCAGATTTGTTTCATCTCATTCTTTTCGTCTAATACTCTCACTCGTTTCCTTTCATGTTTCCTCTTTTAGAATGCCTCCTCGACGCGAGAACCAGATAGCGACTGCCGAACTGGCAGAAATCATTGCACAGCAAATGGCTGCTCAATTCCCAAACCTCTTTGCTCAATGGAATCAAGCCAACAACAACAACAATGGTCCATGCAATTTCAAGAGTTTTAACTCAGCGAAACCACTCAAGTTTAGTGGTTCTGAGGGAGCGACTGGGCTTCTTCAATGGTTCGAGAGCATTGAGAATACTTTCCGCCATGTGCAGTGTCCTGACAATCGCAAGGTCGAGTTTGCTTCGAGTGTGTTCCAGAAGAGAGCCCTTACGTGGTGGAATGGGGTTATGAGAGATCGTGGTGCAGAAGTTGCTCTAGCACAGACATGGGCCGAACTTAGGGCTCTCATGATGAAGGAGTTTTGTCCTCGTCACGAGATCAGGGCTTTGGAAAGGGAATTCGACAATCTTGAGCAAGACAGCGGTGAGCATCGAGCCTACACGGACCGTTACGAGGAGTTAAGTCTGTTATGCCCAAACATGGTCACGCCTTTGGATAAGGCGATCGAAAAGTACATTGATGGCCTTCCCGACTCAATACAAGACATTTTGACTGGTAGCAACCCTACTACTGTTAGGCAGGCCATTGAGTTATCTGCAACCTTGACTGAATCGCAGATCAGGAAACGTAAGCTTTTCCGAAAGGGTGACAAGAAACTGGTCGAGGAATCGAAACCAATCGAGGAATCAAAGACCATGGATGAACAGACTAGATCCTCTAAGAAGTCAAAGAAGCGAAAGGCTTCTCAGAACTTCGCCGTGGTCGCTCACAATGATCAAGCCGTCCCCAACCAACCAGCTCAACCTCCTGCCAGGAAACCCTACAAAGGAACTGCACCTTTGTGCAACCAATGTGGCCTACATCATCATGCTGGTGTGAAGTGCCGCACATGCCAAGTTTGCGGACTTATAGGTCATACAGCGAGGGTTTGCCCAACAGCAGCAGCACCAAATCAGATTAACAACAATCCTGCTCAAGCTCGTTTCCCACTGGGATCTTGCTACAACTGTGGCGAGATGGGCCATTTTAGTAGAAATTGCCCAAGACTTGCTGATGCAAATCCAGCGCAGGGATGAGTATCTGACCGACAGAAGATAACGCTGTTTAGAAAATAATCGAGCCTTGTGTATTATTTTCTTTTATCACAATCTATGAAACAGTTGTTGTTATTGTTGTTTATAAATAAATCTTTCATTTACATTTCAATATGTTTATGTGGTTATGTGCTTATGTGTTATCCTTTATGTGTCATGTGATCCAATTTATGTTATTCAAATCCTCGTAAAATCTTATCTTTGTGCAAGAGATTCATAGCAGGATACCCAAAGGTACTACTTAAATCCTTAATGGACTTCTACGTTGTAGTTAAAGTCCCTTGGATTATAATGTACTACTTCATAATTAGATCCTTTAGTGGTCTAGTTAAACAGATTGATCCAAAAATCTGATTAGGGATATCATGTGATGATATAGCTGAAAGGACTCCTTAGTGGCCTAATTAAGAAGATCCTCTGTTGATCTAATTAAAAGGACCCTATGGTAGTCTAGTCACTCTCATCTCAGGTTGATATCTTTCCCCACAACATTTCAAAACAAACTGTGCGGACTATGCAAGGAATTACGTAATTATGGATGCATACATAATTATGGAAATTTAGTGCACATAAATCACAGCAAGTTCTATCATGTATCAAGAGTTAACCCTATTCATTTCCAATTCTGATGAAGCATCCGTTGAGGAAAAATGAACTAGCTATTCATTTTTCACTTCTGAAGAATATCCGTTGAGGAAATGAATATCCGTTGTTTATCTTTTCATTTCCATTCTGAAGAATAACCGTTGAGGAAAATGAATTATCCATTCATTTTCGTTCTGAAGAATATCCGTCGAGGAAATGAATATCCGTTGTGAAATCCTTCATTTCCAACTCTGAGGAAATAACCGTTGAAAATGACTCCGTTAGTTCATTTTCGTTTCTGAAGATTTATCCGTTGAGGAAATGAATATCCGTTGTGTAATCCTTCATTTCCAACTCTGAGGAAATAACCGTTGAAAATGACTCCGTTAGTTCATTTTCGTTTCTGAAGATTTATCCGTTGAGGAAATGAATATCCGTTGTGTAATCCTTCATTTCCAACTCTGAGGAAATAACCGTTGAAAATGACTCCGTTAGTTCATTTTCGTTTCTGAAGATTTATCCGTTGAGGAAATGAATATCCGTTGATTTTTCTTTCATTTCAAATTCTGAAGAACAAACCGTTGAGGAAAATGACCCCGTTTGTTCATTTTCGTTCTGAAGAATATCCGTTGAGAGAAATGTATATCCGTTTAGTTAATTCCTTTATTTTCCATCTCCGAAGCACCCGTTGAAGAAAATGACTCTGTTCGTTCATTTTCGCTTCTGAAAAATATCCGTTGAGGAAAATAATCAGATTATGCTTTACATATCTTTGATGACTATTTGAAACAAAGTCATAGACAGACTCCTACGAATTAATTTCGGGACGAAATTTCCTAAAGTAGGGGAGACTGTAACACCTGTGTCATTTCAACCATCAAACAAATGCCCAACCAGTGAAATATTGTATTTCATACTTTGGACTTGTATAAATATGTGTATCTTTTGCACATATCAACTCTTGTTCGATTTCAAACTCTACATCACTTTCTGGAAAGTTATACGCAAACTAGTGCATAAACGTACTCAGTTTAATGCGAGAAATACTCCGGAACATCAACATATACTCAACATACCTTAAATAACCTTTACATAACTTAGAAATAAGTTTTGAAGGCTTTGGTATGGCAAAAACAAGTTAATTCGCTTACAGGGACTAAATATGACAAACTGCGAAAGTATGTCAATTTGAACTGTAACGAACATTCCGGAACATAACCATAAGTTAAACACACCTTAAATATCCTTGACATAGCTTAGAAATAGGCTTTGAGGGGTTCGGTGTGCTAAAATAAACTTTTGGGACATTCAGGGACTAAAAGTGTCAAAAAGTGCACAAGTTTGCATTTTCGCGCATAACTTACGTTCTGAATACATCTGGACATCCAAAAATTTATGTAAGCATGACTACATTTTATTTTAGTGTTCGCCTTAAGAAAAATCCATTCGTTTCGTCATTTGGATCGTTTTTCGCGCTTATGCGCATTCCGTCGTAATTAAGCGAACATCGCGTTCGTACGACCAAACGAACCGACATCCGAGATATTTTTGAACATGTTTTGAGTTCCCTATACTTTAACTTCATTTTAGAGCCTTGAAATGAGGTTAACGGGGTTCAAACGCATCGTAAATCGCTTAAAACACAACAGGGACCATTGCTGCCAACTTTCAAAACTTGCTGATTCAGGAGAGGTGCTCGCGTAGCGCGAGCCCATGTGGCTTATCCGTCGCGCTACGCGACTGACTGTGCTGGCAGATTCAATGTTTCTAATGCAAGTTGCAACCAAATCGATTCTCAACCACACATTTCCTATCGTCTAGTCAGCGGATAAGAACAAGTTTCTAGCCACCACAACTTTGTGACAAGTGTTCGGCTTGGATCGTGGCACGATAATCGACAAACGATCCTAACGGCTCTACCTTTTCTATAAATACCCACCCCCCATTTGTTCAAAAAACCCACAAATCTGATTAAGGAAGCTCTAAGTTGGAACCTTCGTTTCATACCTGAGCTATTTTGATCTGGGTTAGCTTTCGGGGACCCTTCGTAAGTATTCTTTCGTTCTTTTCCTTATTTTACTGCTTTTCGAGTCAGAAAGTCAAACTTTGTTTGACTTTCAGCGTTGACCAGTAATGGTCAATGCGAAGTTCGTTTGAACTTCGCAACGTGATTGTAATCACGATGGTCATAGTCCCTTGGGACTATGCCTACTGATTACCACGTTGTCTAGGGTCGTAGGGTAAGCGATCTAATAAATCGCTTATACCTCGAACCCGACCCAGTTTGGTCGATCATTAGGATCCGACCAAACACATTAGGTGACCATAGTGTAGGGAATAACCTTCCGAGGTTATACCTTATGGTCACGACGTTTAAGTAGTTGTATGATAGGTAGTTTATATGCCATAGGTAAATTACCAAAATACCCTTTTCATACATAATTGGTAATTTAGCATATGTAACCTAAACTTTTGTCACGTAACTGATTATGTAACATGTTTAGGCATATAATACTTGTCATAGGACTAGTTAGGCGGTCCGAACGCGTTTCACGCGCACGACGCGTTAAAGTAGCATAAGCTTCCTAAACGGGTCGTAATGGGTCGTAAACAATTATGTTAAGTTTCATTTAGTATGTAGGCTTTGTTAAACCAAATGACACGAGTCTCTACACTCGTTTGGTTTGCGAAACCTCATTCTATCCAATCATCCGATTAAGGTCCGGTTATTAACATAGTTACCTATATTAGGTGCCGTTTGATTCCGAGATCTATAGCATTACTTGGTGGTTATCTTTTGACAACTGAGCAATCTCAAGTGAGTACATAGACCCCTCTTTTACTGTTTTCCAAACTGTTTTGGGGTGGAACACATGTGCCTACTTGTTACTTTCATGCTTTCCTGTTTTGACATCATATACTTGCTATGTTCATTAGTACATTATAGTACATGATTTCATTACATTTCATGCTATGTATGCCCATTGTGTGCGTACTTAGTACATTGTTTTACATTACATTTTATGCTATGTATGCCCATTGTGTGCGTACTTAGTACATCGTTCTACATTACATTTCATGCTATGTATGCCCATTGTGTGCGTACTTAGTACATTGTTTTACGTTGCTTTTCTGTTGCATATGCTTATCCAGTATATGAACACATTATACTACATATTGAACCGTTGTAATCATTTGACTGTGATCTGTTGATATCTGTGAACCGTTTGTATCTGTGAACCGTGTGAACCGTATTTGACATAGACATTTCGGCATAGACATTTTAACATGATTGACATTTGATCATGCATTTCCCACAAGACATAACTTTGATTTAAACCAAGTTTTACTTCAATACTTTGTTTTTGTGCATATGGTTTAGTTGAGACATTTCACTTGCCATACATAACATTCTGACATAGACATTTGACATGGATATTTGACATAGACATTTTGACATTGGTTTGGTTTGGTTTGATTAAGTGATTAAGTAACGATGCGTGTGTAATATGATACAAGCATGGTGGATACGCCGCTGGTACTTCCTATATATAAGTGTTTGTATGGTATTACATATCGTAGCGTTATTTGAATCATTTCAGTTTGATACATATGACATTTTATACAAATAACATACATTATTTATTTATTGTATACATATCATCTGAACTCATTGTTTTTCAAATGATTTACAAAACAAAGCAAATTACAAGGTTCATGACTAAACATTTTCTCAAACATAAGTCATGGAACCTATTTTCACAAAACCTATGTATCTCACAGGCATTTTTATGCTGACGTACCTATTTTCACATGTGTTTTTCAGGAACTGTTGCATAAGATGGTCAAGATACACATAGGCAGACTTGGGCTTTAGTAACAATAAAAGATGCAAGACTAGTTAATTATGTTGTATTTCTTTGTTTGTTAAGACATTGTATCACTTTTACTTAATAAAACAAAACTTCAATTGCCATGGATTTGAGACAATTAATTCTGTTACAACACTCCCCGACGTTTCCGCCACGTTTCGTATGTTCCACGTGGTCGGGGTGTGACAATACCTACTGATTACCACGTTATCTAGGCTCAGTGACGAGCCGTAGTTTCAGTCAGAATACGTATTCTTGCGTATTTTGTAACCAAACTACTTATGGGTATCAAAACTGTTTGTTTTGATACCAAACCTGTTTTCTAAACTTAGTTAAGCATGTTTTAGCATGCTTAGCTCGTCACTTTTAGTTTAGTGCTTATATAGGGTCGTAAGGTAAGCGATCTAAACAATCGCTTATACTTTCGAACCCGACCCAATTGGTCGATCTTTAGGATCCGACCAAACACATTAGGTGACCATAGGTATATAGGGAATAACCTTCCGAGGTTATACCTTATGGTCACGACGTTTAGTTAGTTGTATGATAGGTAGTTTATATGCCTTAGGTAAATTACCAAAATACCCTTATGATGCCAAAATTCATTTTAAACATATGTAACATAACTTTTGACATCTAAACTGATTTGACAACCATATTAGACATGTTAAGGCATATATTACTTGTCATAGGACTAGTTAGGCGGTCCGAACGCGTTTCACGCGAACGACGCGTTAAAGTAGCATAAGCTACCTAAACGGGTCGTAATGGGTCACAAGCACTTAGGTTAGGTTTCATTTAGTATGTAGGCTTTGTTAAACCATACTACATGAGTTTCCATACTCGTTTGGTTTACGAACCCTCGTTCTATCCGATCCTCCGATTCAGGTCCGGATTATTAATGTAGTTACCTATATTAGGTGCCGTTTGATTTCCGTGATCTCTAGCGTTGCTTGGTGGTTATCTTAGGACTTCTGAGCAATCTCAAGTGAGTACATAGACCCCTCTTTTACTGTTTTCCAAACGTTTTGGGGTGAAACATATGTGCCTACCTGTTACTTTCATGCTTTTCCATGTTTTCATATCATATGCTTGCTATGTTCATTAGTACACTATTAGTACATCGTTTTACATTACATTTTATGCTATGTATGTCCATTTAGTTCATACTTAGTACATCGTTTCACATCACATCACGTGCTATGTATGTTCATTTATTTGCATACTTAGTACATTTGTTTTCATCACATGCTTACATTTTGTTATGACATTTGGTTTGTTTAAATGGGACAATGTACATTCATTAACACCGATCATGCCGCTCGGTAGTAGGTAGTGGTACCATAGGACTTGACAAATCCCATTCCTGAAATCTCGGGTTTGTTTGGACGTAAGGAATGACCGAATCCGAATACATATTCTTTTGATGACTCATTATTACATAGTTATCCGACTGTCGCAAGGCTTGGATGTATGAATTTTCACAATACTGCATAAATGTTTATATCAGTATAGCATGCATTTACTACACAGAACATAACTTTGATTTAAACCAAGTTTTACTTCAATACTATGTTCTTGTGCATATGGTTTAGTTGATGCATTTCACTAGCCATACATATCATTTTGGTTACACATTACATGGTTTACATTTGACACATAAACACTTTTGACATTGGTTATACATTACATGATTTACATCTTGACATAAACATTTTAACATATTATTTCAATACATTTGGAAGTTGGGTTAAACATAGACATCTTACATTGTTGGTTTGGTTTGAGTAAGTGATTTAAGTAACGAGGCGTGTGTAATATGATACAAGCATGGTGGATACGCCGCTGGTACTTCCTATATATAAGTGATTGTATGGTATTACATATCGTTGCGTTATTTGAAATCATTTCAATTTAGACATATCACATTTTATACAAATAACATACTTTTCACAAGACATTGTTTTACAAAACAACTTATCTTATATATACTCATTTTTACTTGGTTATTCATTTAACCATACATTATTCTCTTACTTATACATATCATCTGATCTTATTGCTTTTCAAACGATTTACAAAACAAAGCAAACTACAAGGTTCATGAATAAACATTTTCCTAAACATAAGTCATGAATCTCATTTTCACAAAACCTATGTATCTCACAGGCATTTTTATGCTGACGCACCTATTTTCACATGTGTTTTTCAGGAGCTGTTGCATAAGATGATCAAGATACACATAGGCAGACTTGGGCTTTAGTGACAATAAAAGACGCAAGACTAGTTAATTATGTTGTATTTCCTTGTTTGTTAAGACATTGTAACACTTTTAATCAATAAAACAAAACTTCAATTGCCATGGATTTGAAACAATTAATTCTGTTACAACACTCCCCGACATTTCCGCCACGTTTTGTATGTTCTACGTGGTCGGGGTGTGACAGGATGCTTCCTATGTCGTTACATATGTTAGTGGCCTCGCGAACCATTAACAATCTCGTATTCCTTACATATACAGAAC
The DNA here is from genome assembly GCA_030545235.1 of Helianthus tuberosus. Classification (NCBI taxonomy): domain Eukaryota; kingdom Viridiplantae; phylum Streptophyta; class Magnoliopsida; order Asterales; family Asteraceae; genus Helianthus; species Helianthus tuberosus. The sequence continues at coordinate 98,394,254 of CM060360.1, read as the reverse complement.
TCAGTTTCAATACGACTTTATAAATTACATACCATGTTTTATACAAATTCAAAGCATAGGATTATGCAAGCATGAAGTCAAAGTCAGGGTGGGCATTGACGGTTATACAAACATTACAAATACAAGATTTTACAAATACATGGTTTTACTAACATAAGGCGTTACAAATACAAAGTTCCATATAACATGACAAGAAAATGATTTTAAATTCGTTTTCTCAACGATATTTCAAAAACCGGTTATTCAAAAAGATTTATTTCAAATCTGTTACAAACAAACTATGATCTCGCTCAACTTTATGTTGACTTTTTTGCATGTTTCTTTCTCATATTGCATTTCTAAGACATGGCACGGATGGAATAGCAGAACCATTGGAGATTCGAGTACTTAGTGGCGTTCGATTTTCTAAAAGACGTAGCTTATTTGCTTCCGCTGTGTAATGAAGATACCAGTCCAGTCATGCCAGCTCTGATAATTTCGGGGTGTGACATTAGTGACTTAATAATAGTGAAGGACATTTTGTTCATGTTTTGCTTTTGATTTCGAGTCAATGTAATAAACGTAATTCAATAAAACAAAACTTCAATCCATGTGTTGTGAAACAAAGATTCTGTTACGACACTCCCCGACGTTTCAGCCGCGGTTTGTTGTTTTAACGCGGTCGGGGTGTGACAGAAGAGTTGGTATCAGAGCTCATGGTTATAGGGAATTAGGTGATTAGTAATGCTTTGACCTAGACTATAACCTTCCTAGGACCCTAACACAAGTTATCTTGTGTTTAGTCTTAAAACAATACCATTGCCTATCTTTAGGTGACAACCACAACAAGAACACGAATTACAAATCCGATTTGAAAACCAATCATCTTTTCTTAGATGATTTATTATATGGTTTTGAACCTTCAAAGTTTTCAAAATCTCGTCAAAGTTTAGGCTTATTAATGTGAACACGTGCAATCTGGAAGGGTGGGTGCCAGTATCCCAAGTTTTTTTCTAAGGCTATAGTGTTTGTACAAATCCACATAATCGGACCAGTCACTCTTACCGGGGAACTCTTGGGGTGAATGTCCACTTATAGGCTAAAGCATGTCTTCACGATACATTATAAGGACCTATTTACTTTGTTCAGCCACTGTGTGTCATTTATTTGTTCAAGGTAATGAACGAATGATCGCCTTCCTTATGTTTCGTCGATATCTTCGATACCTATTTTGTCCACTCTAATGTCAATCTCACTCGTTTCTCATGTTTTCTTGTTAGTTTTAGAATGCCTCCTAGACGCGATCAAACGCAAGATGATGCACTAGCAGCCCTAGTCGCTCAACAGATGGCTGCTGTGATTCCGAACCTCGTTACCCAGATAAACCAAGCGAACAAAAATAACAATAATAACAATGCTCAGTGTGACTTCAAAACTTTCAATTCAGCTTAACCTTTGAAATTTTATGGGTCTCAAGGAGCAACTGCGCTCCTACGATGGTTCGAGAGTCTAGAAAGCACATTCAGACATGTTCAGTATCCAAATGAGCCAAAGGTTGAATTGGCATCTAGTGTTTTTGAAAAACGAGCATTAACATGGTGGAATGGTGTGATGAGAGATAGGGGTGCCGATGTGGCACTGGGTCAAACCTGGGAAGAGCTTCGAGCTCTAATGATGAAGGAATTCTATCCTCGTCATGAAATCAGGGCATTGGAAAGGGAATTCGACGATCTTAAGCAAGGTAGCGGTGAGCATCGAGCCTACACGGACCGATATGAGGAGCTAAGTCTGTTATGCCCAACCATGATTACGCCTTTGGATAAGGCAATTGAAAAGTATATTGATGGCCTCCCTGACTCAGTTCAAGACATTGTTACTAGTAGCAACCCTACCACAGTTAGACAGGCCATTGAGCTATCCGCTACCCTGACTGAATCTCAGATCAGGAAGGGTAAACTTTTCCAAAAAGGTGACAAGAAACCAACCGATGAAACGAAACCAAAGGATAAGCAGACTGAATCCTCCAAAAAGTTAAAGAAGCGTGAGTCTTCTCAGAACTTCGCCGTGGTTGCTCAAAACAATCAAGTTGTCCCTAACCAACCAGCTCAACCCCTGCTAAGAATCCATACAATGGAACTGCACCTTTGTGCAACCAGTGTAACCTTCATCATCATGCTATTGTGCAATGTCGCAAATACCTAAATTGTGGACTTGCTGGACATACAGCTAGGGTTTGCCGAGCTGCACAAAATCAAGTTTATAACAACCCAGCACAAGCTCGTTTTTCACCAGGTTCTTGCTACAACTGTGGCGAGATGGGCCATTTCAGAAACAATTGCCCAATGCTCGTTAATGTAAATCCAGCCCATGGATAAGCATTCGACTGACTGGAAGACGATGCTGTTTAGAAACAACCGAACTTTGTGTATTATTTTCTTTTGTTATCCAAGTCTATGAAACAGGTATTTTGGTTTATAAATAAATCATTTATTTGCATTATGATGTATGAAAACAAGTGTGGTTACATATGTAAACGACATATCCCTTCGATACCGACACCAAGGAACCGTGTTCCTTGCAAAACAAACTACTTTCGTAGTTCTTCCATTTTTGTGATCGCTTCCGATCTCCATGAAAATCCTAAGTACTTGTTTCTTCTACGAAACAAAGTACAAGGTTCAAGTTACAACTCTGGACGAATACCAAAAGTACCACTTTAAATCCTTAATTGGATACCCAAGGGTACTACCGTAAGTCCTTAATTGGTCTTATGCAATCTTCATGATATCTTACACAACATATGATTTCAAAAGATTATGCATGTTTTCGAAAACCTCATACATGTTTTCAAAAATCATCTCACATGGTTTTAAAACATTTTATAAAAATGTTTGCCTAATATACTTAGTACATGATTTCAAAAACATTACAAAAGGTTTTCAAAAACATATTTTTAACGATCCTATGCATAGCTTTCAAAAATAATTTGCTCGTATATTGCCTTAACATACGTAGCACGTGATTTTCAAGAACACCCTGCTCCGTATGCTAATTTAGCATGCTTAGCACAATAATTTCAAGGATCCATTTGCTTCATATGTTGTCTTAGCATATCTAGCACCTTGATTTCATAAAACACTATACTTCGTATGTTGTCATAGCATACCTAGTACAAGATTCCTAAACATTTCCCACTATACGAATTCCAAATCCTTATAGGATCTTCTTCATAGTTAGATCCTTATGGATATTTTAAAGCGCAAAATCAAAGTCCTTTATTAGATTCTTTGTGTGCTTTAATACGAATGTTATGATTCTTTGTGAACGAAATCGAATCCTTATAAGATTTGTCCTAACTTTATAAGATAGATTTTCGAGGATGTTTAAAGTGCTAGTTGAAGTCCATTGATTGCACGTGAACAAATCAACGACGAGATAATAACAAGTTAATAACAAGATGATAACGAGTTGATAACCAAGTGAACAATTGTGTGACTTGTGTTGACCTAATCAAAGAAACTCTATGGTAATCTAGTCGAAGTTATCACAAGGTTGTTCAATAAACTCTATCCCCTACACATTACAAAATAAACTATGCGGACTGTGCAAGGAATTATGTAATTATGGATGCATACATAATTATGGAATTCAGTGCACAGAAACCACAGCAAGTTTTGTCATGTAACAACTTAAAGAAGAAACAAAAGTTAACTATATTCATTTCCGTTTCTGATTAAGTACCCACTGAGGAAAAATGAACTAGCTATTCATGTGATAACTCGAGTTTTCAAGGTCTTTTATCTATACAATACTTGTTTCATTATCACTTGTACATGCTAATATGTGATCAATGTGTTAATGTGTTTATGTGTTTAGTGTTATAAACTTATGATATGTTAAGAACCCTAACTTAATGACACTGGGGTTTCACTTCTTGTAAGCTCGACGAAACCTTAGAGGGATTCGCTACCAGTCTGATCGACGAAACCTTAGGGGGTTTCGCCATTTCCTCACTAGACGAAACCTGGAGTTTCGCCATGGCCATCGCGACAAAACCTGGGGTTTCGCCGGCCCAGGGATTCGCCGAAGCCCATTAAGCCCTATACACTTATGTGCGTATAAATTACGTGAAACGGCTTCATTCGTTACACTTTTAGCAGAATTGAAAATCCTAGAGCCCCTCTATCTCCCTATCCCTTGTGCGACGGCAACCATCATCCCTCACCATCATCCTTCTAGAAATTCTTTTGTTTCATCTTAACCGGTTAGTCACTAATATCGATTCGATCTACTTGTTGCTATATGTGTAAATAGCTATCATAATAAGAAAGTCTGGTTACTGAATGAGTTAGCTATGATTAATGTTTAGATTGAGAATCATGTGATTAGGGTTTCTATTGTTCTTGTGCAAATCAATTGTATAGGAACTGCATGATGGTAACTCATGAGATTTCATTCGTCATGTTTACCAATTAGAGACATGTTTCTGTTGATATGGCACTTGTGTTGAATGGATCATATCATTGATATACGTTCAGGTTGCAATCTAGATTATATTAGGTTATTTTGTGAATTAGGGTTGGTGCTAGATATTATGTGTCGTGATTGGTATGATGTAGTAGCATCAATGATTACTATGTTGTATGATAACTGTATGTTCGATGATAATGTGAAACGGCTGATAGTGATGATTAGGGTTTCTGTGTGATTAACTGTTGACACGACGTAACCTATGCATGTTTGACGAAACTCGCTTATCAACGAAACATAGGGGTTTCGTCACCAAGGATCATGATGAAACCTAAGGGTTTCATCAAAGGGAGTCACGGCGAAATTTGGGGAGTTTCGTCAGTAGGGATCATGACGAAACAAGGGGTTTCGTCAAGAGGGTTAACAGGCACAGTGAGTTAAGTTAACTCTGTTAGTAGATAACTAGGTTAGTAAAGACTATGTTAACTGTTATGAATAGCCTGAACATGAATAACTGCTAAGTGCTATGTGGCGTTTGTTACTTGAAGTGCACTTTATGATCATGATTTATACATGAACTATGTGGATGTCAACTGATTGTGTATACGTGCATACCATAAGCTTTGACTTATTTGTTGGAATCGAGTAGTTAATCTTACCGAGCAAACCGAGGTGAGTTCACACTTTTCACAAGGCATGGGATTCCCAAGGGTTGGGAATTGGGTAAAGGATTGAAACTGAATCTGCGTGATCTCCTGGTTTGGGACACGTACACACCCTCTTTATTAAAGGGTGACAACATGTGACAACCCGCACTAAACCAGGTATCCGTACAACTTAATTAATGATTAATTACTACTTGATTACTGTGCTTGATTGAACTAGCTGATAAACTGCTACCTGCATACTGATACATGCACTTACTTGCATCATACTTTATTTACTGTCACTACATTATTTACATGCTGAACCCTAGTGACAAACATGATGCACAAAAAGCACAGTAGCACTAAACGGATACACAGTGAACATGCTGAAATGACCAGCATCAGGTAGACACTGCCTCTAAGGCCTGTTAAGAGCCTCATATATTTTGACTACACTGGTAGTGAGTGTAGGGATATAAGGGTTGTGTTACCGCGTCTCTAGGAATAAGATACACTGGTTCGGATGTGCCAAGAACGTACTTTAAGTACCAAACACAGCACTTTAATAATTTAACCAGCTTCTAGCTGACTAGTAAAGTGCCAGAAAATGAGAAAATAACACTAGACACTTTCTAAAGTGTCGGGAAAACAAACCGTGTCACTAAAAATGCAATAACGACACTTTAAAGCTTTTGTAACACTTTAACGGATTACTATCCAACCGGACACCCGGACTTTACCCGGAACATGAAAACTTTACTATTTTTATTATTACTCTTTTCTGAGCCAGTTAGGGTCCCTGATTACCCTAACACCCGTCATAACACGTAACATACAAGTAACTGAGTTAACTACTTAAACTAACCTAATTAACAAAACAACCCCCCTAACTAACTACTTAAAATCGGACCAAGGACCCCCCCCCCCCCCAACCGATTCGGTTGCCTAGGGGGCAACACCTTGTACTTGTGATCTTGGGTGATCTTGTTATGTCTAGTATCTATGCTACACAAGAACCATTGGGTAATAACACCTCTAATTGCCTATAAATAACACACATAAACACATGAGTTTTATCACAACACAACAACTTCAACTCACACTCTCCCACTCCTTACTCACTCTCGGCCGAACCCCCCTTGGGACGCCACCACCATCATTCGACTTCCACCATCACATTCCAAGGTTATACAAGTGTTACGGGTCACGCATTAGGAGTCTTGGTGCACTCGGAACGCGAAGGACCTCAACCGTTAGCTTTTATCCACCCCGTTTTCGTCAAGATTCATCCCTAGCCCCGAGCTAGAGGTATATCACGTAAAACTCATATTTAAGCTTGTTTAAAGTGGTTAAAAGGAATTTTATCGGTGAAATATCGTTAACATGCGTTTTGGAACTTTAAAGCCTACTAAAATCACAAAAATGGAGGTTAATAGCACATGTCTTGTGTAAAAGTCGTAGGACTTGAAATTTGTGTTTATCTAGACCCGATCTATGATGTGGTAGCTCAAATCTTCGTTTAACCCGACTTTGTAAAATCACGTATCATCACATAAGCTCGTTTTTGAAAGATACAAGGGTTAAAGGTGAAACACTACCACATATAGAGCATGAACTTGTATAAAAGAATTTTAGTTGTGTAAAAGTGGTTTAACCGGTAGAATGGTGTTTAAAACTAGCGGATCTACGTATCCGCAAGTGGTATTTTTGAAAGACCACACTTTAAAGAAATCATATTTTTCTAAAGATGAATCTTACACTAATAAATATGGTTTTATAAACCACAAGTGTGTAAACACTTGTGAAACAAAGAGATCCGACAAAGAAGTAAATTTGTCACTTGTTACTAGAAGTTGTAAAGACGGATTTCTCTAAACACGAGGTTTTTACAAGATTAAAGCTACTTTATATAAAGATCTACATATATAAAGGTGATTTACATTAAAGATGCGGAAAAACTGCAAGTTCATGCGATTATGCAAATTTACATACTTGTCGACGAGTTTGATGTGTCGGAAATTGTTTGATCGAATAAAGAAGATTGTTGAATTGATTTGTTAAAAGAAAATGATACGCTTGAAAGCGTGGCCACCTCCAGTTACAGAGGAAACTCTGGCGAAATTTTCTAAAAACCTAACACTTAGACTTTTTACACAACAAGTGTTAGAACTATCTTTGGACATAATTTCAAAACATAAATTTCGCCAGCACTATATTTTACTAAATATTCGGAGGTGGGATTTTCACAAAGATTAAAGTGATAAATATACTTGTCACAACACGGTTTATGATTATTTTGTGAAAATACATAAATATTATTTTAGAGTAAAAATAATATTTACAAGCGTTAATGATTCCAAAACTTTACGAACGCTTCCACAAACATATAAGTTACACCGGTAATTACATTACCACAAGATTGATAAAACGTAACTTACGCACATGTATTATATCCCCCACCCTTGGGAAGAAGAATAACTACCAAGTGTATACGGAACATAAACACGAAATAGTTGTCTAACTATTTCCCAAAGACATAAACTGTAAAGCTAAGGCACGGCCGTCCGTCTAATAGAATTAGCACTTGTAGGTCGTTGCACAGCTTACTGTATTGGAGACACTTGGTAGAGACGCGCATTCACTGTGAGTTCATGTCCCCCTTTTTTCTAACTGTTTTCAGTTTACTTAACCGCGGGGGTGGAATACATGTTACATTGTTTACAAGTACTTTATGCACGGTATGATTAACGTAAGGAGGTTTAGATCATGTGAATGGGTAGGCGGAAACTTGAGGCTATTAATCCTCAGGGTAGGACCGAGGGACAGGAGCGGTAGATCTATCTGGGTGTAGCGAGCCCAGCCCCAGGCCAAACAGAACGGACCTTGGGGTGACTTTGTGCCCAACGCATAAATCCGCTAGGTTTGAGTCTTCCTACTTGCATATCACAACATGCTAATGGCCTTGCAAACCATTGGCGATCACAAGTCCTCTTACACTGCTACATACCAGGAAACTTTTATACTTACAAGTGTTTACTTACTCACTTACACATGAACTCGCTCAACATTATTGTTGATTTTTCAACTCACATGTATTTCAGGAAATTAAACGGATCTGGCACGGTATGGAACGTTTTCCGCTGCGTATTGTCATGAAGTCATCAGGGTTTAGGGGATGTGTCTCTTACCTGGACAAGACACAGTCCCTAAACCACGTTTATGTTTATGTTATGAGTTGTTATGTCTTTTGAACAAGGTTATTGTTGTTGGAGTATGCTCTCGTCAAACAATGGTATTGTATGTTATTTTCAAACTTAATGGATGACTTGCATGGTTTTTAAATTCATATAGCTTGTTATGGTTAAGCTATGGTATTAAGAAGTCACACCAAAGTTAACCACGCTTCCGCAAAGCCAGGGTGTGACACAACATGTGATAAGTATTTAATCGGAACGTGCATAATCTCCTGGTTTGGGGATTTCGTACACACCCTCTTTACTGAAGGGTGACAACACGGATACTAGACCAAAACTTTCTATCATGAAGTCCCTCCTTTTATATCGACTTAATCGCCGGGCCAATGGCGAGCGGGTCATTAGTTAGATAGCGCTATTTAGGTTTGACAAGCCTCACACCGTGCCGCAGAGGACGTGCGTGAACTAATGGATCTGGGCACTAGTCAATGATGATAGACATTGACGTCAGGGCACCAACTTACTTTAGTCTGTGGTCGATATGGTAAACGGGTCTAGTGGTTCACATGGGGAAGCCCCCACTGATTATGGATATGTGACAACCGGTGACTTACGGCTCCTAATTACGTGATTAACATATGACTAGCGAGATACAATAATATATATAATTCACTAAATTGCCCTTCCCCAGGCTCACCCTATGATTTTTACTCCACTTTAGCTTGTTTATTTGTAAAAAAAAAATAAAAAATCTCGTTCCAACCTTCTAGATCAATTGGATTTCATATCTTATAAATTAAAAACACACCATGCAAGTCTATGACCAATATTTTACCTCCTGAAGTATTTTTTTTTCACTTGTCGATGTGGGCAATAAGAAAAAGAATCCTCATTTTTAAATCTGCCGACACTCCCTTATTTTGACGTTCTCACCTTTTGTTTTGTTTTATATTCTAACTTATAAACAAACCCACATTCCAAAAATTATTTCATCACATTGGATCCTCATTGGATCCTCTCCCTCTCTCTCGGTTATGAAACCAGGCAACAAACACAGGGAATAGATCACAAAGCTCTCATCTACAATATCTCATCTACTCCATACACTACACAGCAGCCCCCCTTTCTGAATGTCAGGCCGACCACCGTGGTGGTGCCGGCGATAGGATCCGACGAAGACCGAGACAGTGAGAGAGAGAGACGTCGGAGGGAGGAGAGAGAGCAGAGAGAGAGAGAGAGAGCGCCAGAGATAGGAGCGGCACCGCCGCTCACGGCCGCGGTATTGGCAGCGGCGGCAGTAGCGGCTCGGTGGTGGTGAGCTCCGACGAGACTTCCCCGGTAAACCCCCCCTTCTTGTTCTCTTTCCTGATTTTGGTCGGATCGGCTCCGGCCGTGTTCCTGCTAATAATGATGATGTGTTTTGCTGACTAAGGAGATCGATGATGATGAGGTTGTCGGTTTGAGTTTGGTTCGGGTATAGTTTCGAGTTCAGGTTCGGCTCAGTCAGCAACTCTGTAGATTCGGCTCAGGATGCGGGTTTCGTGAAAACGGGTATCGTTCGGGTCAGTTTTGGATACGGTCAAATCTGGTCAAAGGCGGTCAACAAAGTCAACAGTGCGGTTCGGGTCTCAGGCTACGGGTCAGCTTCAGTTTTGGCTCGGTCAACTCGGGTCAAACCCGGTTGACTCAGTCAACTCAACAAGGCAAACCGAGTTAACTCAGTTGACTCGGTCAACTCAGTCAAGCGACTCGACAGAAGGACTTGGTAAAATTAACGGCTCGTTTATTTTGTTATCTTTATTATTATAACACATTACGTGACAAACGAGCTCGAAACGATTTATTTATAGTTTACATTTTTTTTTTTGGAAATATTTAGCAAATTATTTATATTGATGATTTGATATTGATTGAATCTTGATAAATAACGACACTTTAGTTGTCGGGGCCGTCCAAAAACAGAGGAAACTCTGCCCGTTTTTCGAGAGAATTCCGAAAACAAAACTTGTTTTATTGAAAAACAACAACTAACGGTGCAAATATATAACTTCTTTCAGTGACACTTTGAAACTTACAAAACGTAAAACGACACGAACTATTCTATAAAATAAATATAACAACTTTTATATTTATTTTTATTTTCAAGTACCGATAACCCGAATCCCTTAAAAATAAATATAGTATATATTTATTTTCCGATAACAAACAAAAGAATCCTTTCATAAATAAATATAGTTTTTATATATTTATTCCTGATAACTTGAAATATAGTTTATACATTTATTTCGAACATTAAACTAAACGAAGGTTCTTTTGTAAACTTGAATATAGTTACTATATTTCTTTCAAACACTCAAACGACCCAACGATTGTTTTATAAAATAAATATAACTTTTATATTTATTTCAAACACCTAAACGGCATACGATATATAACACGAGTTTATTATATATTCTTTTCATAAAACATTCGTTACATATACGTACGACTCCTCAAGACGACTAACGAGATTCTACTGAAATATTTATATTTTTATATAAATATTTATATATTTTAAATCTCACGAAAACTAAGTGTTTTTCAAGACTTAGTAAACTAGTACCGACATTAGACAAAACTTAACAAGTATAACTTAATCGTTACTATTAAGTTATCAACTTACCGTCGAATCGTCCGATTAACGATTCAGTAGAGCTCGGTGACACGTAGTTTAGTTACCGTATTTATTTAGAAACTTATAAAATATTCCGTGTTAGGAATATTGTAGAATGCACGCTAGCGAGTCTCATCCTGGAAACGACATCACGAAGTCGTATATAGCTAACTTTGCACATGAATATTCAGGTGAGTTCATGTTCCCCCTTTTCTCTTAACTGTTTTCAGTTTTATACTTCGGGGGTGGAATACATGTTACAATTATTACACTAAATGTTTACAGACAAGTGAGTTCATAACCCCACTTTTTACGATTCTACATTTTTGTAAATGTTTTCGGGGTGGAAAGACATGCACGTTTTGCAAAAACATACAAAGTTTTGAACAAACGCAAAACTCGTATTTCTAAATCATATTACGAAGGGATTTCGAGAAACTCAAATGATTTACGAATGGATTATACTAGAGGTTCAGCCTTAGAGGCTGGGGAGGTTCAGCCTTAGAGGCTGGGGTAAAATACATATTACAATGTTTACAAATGATATAATAACAAGAAACACTCTTGGTGAGAACGAGTACCAAGTATGTTACAACTATTACAGACATTTTTATACATGGTATGGTTAGCTTAAGGAGGGTTTTACTACTAGACTAGATCATGTGAAGGGTGGGCACAACACTTGAGGCCATTAATCCTTATTATAGGACCGAGGGACACAAGAGTGATAGATCTATTTGGGTGTAGCGAGCCCCACCCGTGAGGCCGGGGCGGCCCATAGAGGTGACTGTGTCTTCCAGCCGGAAGCCCGGTAACAAATTTGCTAGGTTTGAGTTTCCCTGCACCTTTTCACACATATCAATGGCCTTGCAAACCATTGGTGATCTCTTTATTTCCTTATTTGCTACATACCAGGGATTTTATACTTACAAGAAATACTTGTTCATACAAATTAAATACCATGTTTTATACAAAAATTCAAAGCATAGGGTTATGTGGGTACGGAGTCAAAGTCAGGGTGGGCATTGACGGTTATACGAACATTACAAATACAAGACGTTACAAATACATGGTTTTTATGAACATAATGTGTTACAAACACAACGTTTCCATATAACTTGGCAAGAAAATGACTTTTGATTCATTTTCTCAATTCTTTTTCATAAACTGGTTATTCCAAAGATTTATTTCAAATCTTTCACAACTCAAAAGATTTATTTCAAATCTTTTACAAACAAACTATGAACTCGCTCAACTTTTTGTTGATTTTTCTCGCATGTTCTTTCTCAGGTTGCATTTCCAAGTTAAGGCACGGTTGGAATAGGAGAACCATGTGGAGTCGAGTACTTAGTGGCGTTCATTTTCTAAAAGACTTAGCTTATTTGCTTCCGCTGTGCAATGAAGATACCAGTCCAGTCACGCCAGCTCTGATTATTTCGGGGTGTGACAGGATATGTTTGGGAAACAGGGTAAAACGGTTAACTTATGACCTACAAATGATCTTATGGTTTTTGAAACAACTTAACAATGAACACCAACTGTGAACTCGCTCAACTTTGTTGTTGACTCGCTGTTACATGCCTTGCAGGTCGTTAGGGATATATGGAGCTTGCACGAGGAGGCATAGTCGTTGTGGGACATGGATAGTCATATGCCATGTTAAACATTTGATATATTTTGAACTTATACTTTGGTTTTAAACATTATGCTTCCTCTTACAACTTAAACTACGTTTTGTTTGGACACCAATTGTATTGTGTTGGGTTTTATATTTGTTTACATGCTATGTTCAATATGATTGGTGGTTTGATCATGGTCAGTCACGCCTCCATGCGGTGTTACTCCGCTTGTGGATTTTAGGGGTGTGACAATTCATTTTTAGCTTCTGAATGAGATATCCACTGGGAAGTGAATATTCTATTCGAGAACCTTGTTCATTTTCACTTATGCAGAAGTACCCGCTAAGGAAAATGAACAAATTAATTTCCGTTTCTGATGAAGTACCCACTGAGGAAAAATGAACTAGCTATTCATTTTTCGCTTCTGAAAGTGATATCCACTGGGAAGTGAATAATCTATTCGAGAACCTTGTTCATTTTCACTTCTGCAGAAGTACCCACTGAGGAAAATGAACAAATTCATTCTTGTTTCTGATGAAGTATCCACTGAGGAAAATGAACAAATTCATTTTCATTTCTAATGAAGTATCCACTGAGGAAAATAAACTATCCGTTCATTTTCGCTTTTGAAGAAATATCCACTGAGGAAAATGAATAAATTCATTCCGTTTCTGGTGAAGTATCCACTCAGGAAAATGAATTGATCATTCATTTTCTCTTCTAAAGAAATATCCACTGAGGGAATGAATAATCCCGCATTAATTTTATCATTTTCGTTTCTGACGAAGTATCCACTAAGGAACATGAACTACCCGTTCAATTTCGCTTCTGAAGAAATATCCACTGAGGAAAATGAATAAACTCATTCCGCTTCTGATGAAGTATCCACTGAGGAAAATGAATTATCCATTCATTTTTGCTTCTGAAGAAATATCCATTGGGGAATGAATAATCCTGTATCGATTCTTTCATTTCCACTTCTGACGAAGTATCCACTGAGGAAAATGAATCATCCATTTACTTTCGCTTCTAAAGAAATATCCATTGGGGAAATGAATACTCTTTATGAGAATCCTTCATTACCACTTCTAACAAAGTATCCACTAAGGAAAATGAATCGTCCATTCATTTTCACTTCCGAAGAAAAATCCATCGGGGAAATGAATAAGTTAATCAGCAATTCTTCATTTCTACTTCTGACGAAGTATCCACTGAGGAAAATGAATCATCCATTCATTTTCGCTTCTGAAGAAATAACCATTTCGAAATGAACAACTTAAACATTCCTTCATTACCGTTTCTAATAAAAGTATACATTGGGGAAAATTAATTATCCATTCATTTCCGCTTTTGAAGAAATATCCATTGGAAATGAATAACCAATTCGTCTTTCATTTCCACATCTGACAAGAATCCATTGGAGAAAATGAATCATCCATTCATTTTTACTTCTGAAGAATATCCACTGGAGAAATGAAATACAAATCCTTACAAGATCTTTCTATCTTAATAGTTAGACTCTTAAAGGATACTCCCAGAACTATTGGTTAAATTGGTCTTATCATATAATCAAACCTCTCGTACCCACTTCCCGCATGATCTGAGGAAGCATCCACTGGGGAATGACAAAGATATGCCTTACATGGAAATCTTTGATGGGTTACTCTATGCAAATAGATAACGCCCTAGATTCCCTGCAAAACGATTCTTTAACACAACGTTACAGACAGACTCCTACGAATAAATTTCGGGACAAAATTTCCTAAAGTAGGGGAGATTGTGACATCTGTGCCTCAACGACCATCATAAAAATACAAAACCAATGAAATCTTATGTTTCATTCTTGGGAATTGTATAAATACATGAAACTTTTGCACATATCAATTCTTGTTCCATTTCAAACTTTAAATCGCTTTCTGGAAAGTCATACGCGAACTGATGCATAAACGTAATCAGTTTAACGCAACAAACACTCCGTAGCAGTGAGATAGGCTTAACATACCTTAAATAACCTTTACATAAGTTAGAAATAAGTTTCGGAGTGTTTGGTGTGTCGAAAACAAGTTTATTCGATCGCAGGGACTATTTGCGACAAACTGCGAAACTATGCCGATTCGTATAGTAACGAACATTCCAGAACTTTATCATAAGCTAATCATACACTAAATATCCTTCACATAGCTTAGAAATAGTCTTTGAGGGGTTCGTTATGTGAAAATACGCTTAATTAATCAACAGGGACTAAAAGCGTCAAAAAGTGCACAAGTTTGCATTTACGCGCGTATCTTACGTTCTGAACATATCCGGACATCCAAAAAATTTTGTAATCATTTTAATATTTTATTTTAGTGATTGGAATGCAAAAATGCCTTTCGTCGCGCAATTTGGATTGTTTTTGCGTCCGTTCGAGTTTTCATCGTAATTAACCGAATAACGTGACCGTACGACCAAACGAACCGACATCCAAGATGTTTTCAAGCATATTTCATGCCTTCTATACT
The DNA here is from genome assembly GCA_030545235.1 of Helianthus tuberosus. NCBI lineage: Eukaryota > Viridiplantae > Streptophyta > Magnoliopsida > Asterales > Asteraceae > Helianthus > Helianthus tuberosus. Next base: position 98,379,191 of record CM060360.1, on the reverse strand, counting down.
TTAACTTCATTTTTGAGCCTTGAAATGAGGTTAACGGGGCTTAAACGCGTCTAAAATGCCTTAAATCCAAGTTTTAAGCTTGTAGGGGCCAAAACTGACAAATGGTGAAAGATCTTAGGCGGGCTGCGAAGGATAGGACTCAAGTCTTCGCGGGGCATGATAGAACACCAGATCAGATTCAATGAAATTGCTTCAGCAGCCTATTTGCACTAGTTTTAACCCCTGATTTGGCATACCATGGACGTGTTTTTGAGTTCCCATTGTATTTAAAACCATGTTCCACAAGTGTATGGTTAGGATCAAGCTTTGATTCTTGCAAAGACACTTGTAAAGATCTTGTTAACTCGTGACTTCCTATAAATACCCACCTTGTTCAAGCTTCATTCCTCACATTTGATCTGATTTACTCTAAGTTAGAGCTCTCACATTGTTGAAGGCTTCATACCTGAGTAATTTAGATCAATTCTTCCTAGCTTGGACAATTTGTAAGCTTCTTTCATGTGACAATTGTGCCTTGTAAGGAATGTATGATGTAAAACATTATCAATTATCAATAAAATGATGTGTTTTGGTGTTAATATTTGTGTATTTGTGTTTGACGATTTGATTCAAGTTCGATTTCAAGCTTTAAATAGCTTTCTAGAAAGTTATACGCAAACTGGTGCGTAAACGTAATCAGTTTAATGTGAGAAACACTCCGGAACAGTGATATAGGCTTAACATACCTTAAATAACCTTTACATAACTTAGAAATAAGTTTTGGAGGGTTTGGTGTGTCGCAAAACAAGTTTGGAGCATGCAGTGACCAAAACTGCCAAAAACCAAAAGTTTCTGCCTGGCCTGCCAGGCGTGTCGCGACAGGATCCATGTCCTCTATCGCGTGTCTCCTATGGTACACCTGTGCTGAAATCCAGTTTTCTGCAAACAGCAGCTATTCCTTGGGTTTTAGGCATGGTTTTTCAATACAATAGGCTGGTATTTGGATTCCCCTTGTATTCTAAACCATGTTCCACAAATGTATGGCCAAGATTAAGTTTCAAAAACACTTGGAATGATCTTGTTGATCCTAACTTCCTATAAATAAAAGTGGGTTCTTCACTTCATTCCTCACATTTGATTCAATTCTGCTCTTAGTTGAAGTTTAACACTTCATACCTGAGTATTTTGAATCAATTCTTCCTAGCTTGGACCTTTTGTATGCATCTTTCATGCTTGTTTATGCTTTTCAAGTGTGAAAGTCAAACAGTGTTTGACTTTCTGCTTTAACCATGAATTGGTCAACACAAAGTTCGTTTGAACTTTGCAACGTGAGCGTAATCACGATGTTTATAGTCCCTTATGACTATACCTACTGATTACCACGTTGATTAGTCGAAATGACGAGTTAAAGTTTCGGTCAAAATACGTGTTTATGCGTATTTTGTAACTGTGACAACCCGCACTAAACCAGGTATCCGTACAACTTAATTAATGATTAATTACTGCTAAATTACTGTGCTTAACTGAAATTCCTGATAAACTGCTACCTGCATACTGATACATGCACTTACTTGCATCATACTTTATTGCTGTCACTACATTATTTATATGCTGAACCTTAGTGACAAACATGATGCACAAAAAGCACAGTAGCACTAAACGGATACACAGTGAACATGCTGATATAACCAGCATCAGGCAGACACTGCCTCTAAGGCCAGTTAAGAGCCTCAAATATCTGACTACACTGGTAGTGAGTGTAGGGTTATAAGGGTTGTGGAACTGCGTCTCTAGGAATAAGAAACACTGATTGGATGTGCCAAAAACGTACTTTAAGTACAAAACACAGCACTTTAATAATTAATCCAGCTTCTAGCTGACTAGTAAAGTGCCAATTTTGGGGAAAAATACTACCAGACACTTTCTAAAGTGTGGAAACAAAATGTGTCACTAAAAGTAACAATAACGACACTTTAAAGCTTTTGTAACGCTTTAACGGATTACTATCCAACCGAACAACCGGACTTTACCCGGGACATGAGAATATTACTATTTTCACTAATTATATTTTTCTGAGCCAGTTAGGGTCCCTGATTACCCTAACACCCGCCATAACGCGTGACACACAAGTAACTAAGTTTAACACTTAACTTACTTAACTTAACTAATCACTCCCTAACCACCTAGTTAAAATCGAACCAAGGGACCCCCCCCCCAACCGAATCGGTCACCTAGGGGACACCCCCATGTACTTGTTGATTGAGCAAATCTCTTGTGTCAAAGATCTAGACTACACATGGACCATTGGTTAAAACTCTCACAAATTTCCTATAAGTTCTTGTCTAAACATAACATAATCATCACCACTTAACACAACACACTCCAACTCTCTCTCTTGCTCCCTTTGGCTATCGGCCGAACCTACCCCCACACCTACAACCATCTTCGACCTCCATCATCTTTATTCCATCATCATTCAAGCTTCACGGGTCACGTATTAGGAGCTTTGGAGCGAGCGGAACACGAAGGACCTCTTTCGTTAGCTTTTATCCACGCGTTTTTCATCACGATTCTTCCCTAGCCCCGAGCTAGAGGTATAATGTTTAAAACTCTTGTTTGAACTTATCTAAAGTGGTTAAAAGGATTTTCGTTGGTTAAATATCGATAACATACGTTTTGAAACATTAAAGTCTAGTAAAAACACTAAAATGGTGGTTAATAGCTTACAACTTGTGTAAAAGTTGTAGTATTTGGGATTTGTGATTTTTGAGACCCGATCTATGATGTGGTAGCTCGGATCATCGTTTAACCCGACTTTGTAAGATCATGGATCTTCACATAAGCTCGGTTTTAGTTAACACAAGGGTTAAAAGGTGAAACTCTACCACACAAGAGACATGAACTTGTGTAAAAATGTTTATTTGTGTAAAAGTGATTTAACTTGTACAATAGTGTTTAAAACTAGCGGATCTACGTATCTACAGGTGGTATTTTCAAAGAACCACACGTTAAATAAATCATGTTTTCTAAAAAGATGAATCTTACACCAATAAACATGATTTTATAAACCACAAGTGTGTAAACACTTGTGAAATGAAAAGATCCGACAAAGAACTAGATTTGTCACTTGTTACTAGAAGTTGTAAAAACGGATTTCTCTAAACACGAGGTTTTTACAAGATTGAAGTTACTTTATATAAAGATCTACAAAATATAATGGGATTTACATTATAGATGCGGAAACTACAAGTTCATGCGATTATGAAATTTACAAACTTGTCGACTAGTTTGAAGTGTCGGAAATTGTTTGATTGATTAAAGAAGTTGTTGAACTGATTTGTTAAAAGAAAATGATACGCTTGAAAGCGTGGCCACCTCCAGTTACAGAGGAAACTCTGGCGAAATTTTCCTAAAAACCTAACACTTAGAATTATTTACGCAACAAGTGTTAGAACTATTTTTGACATATTTTCGAAACATAAATTTCGCCAAGACTACATTTTACTAAATATTCGGAGGTGGGATTTTCCCTAAGTTAACGTGATAAATATATTTTGTCACAACACTGTTTACGATTATTTTGTGAAAATACATAAATATTATTTTAGAGTAAAAAAATAATATTTACAAGCGTTAACGATTCCAAAACTTTGCGAACGCTTTCACTACAAACATATAAGTTACATCGGTAATTACATTACCACACGACTGTCAAAACGTAACTTACGCACATGTATTGTATCCCCCATCCTTGGGAAGGAGATAACTACCAAGTATTACAAAAAGTAAACACGAAATAGTTGTCTAACTATTTCCCAAAAACTTAAACTATAAAGCTAAGGCACGGCCGTCCGTCTAATAGAATTAGCACTTGTAGGTCGTCGCGCAGCTTTCTGATTCAGGGATACTTGGTAGAGACGCTTCACTGTGAGTTCATGTCCCCCTTTTCTCTAACTGTTTTCAGTTTTCTTAACTGCGGGGGTGAAATACATGTTACTTTGTTTACAAGTCCTCTTACACTGCTACATACCAGGAAACTTTTATACTTACAAGTGTTTTACTTACTCACTTGCACATGAACTCGCTCAACATTATTGTTGATTTTTCAACTTACATGTATTTCAGGAAATTAACGAGATCTGGCACGGTATGGCATGTTTTCCGCTGCATTAGTTTACGAGGTCATCCGGGGTTTAGGGGATGTGTCTCTTTCCTGGACAAGACACAGTCCTTAAACCATGTTTATGTCATGTTTCAGTTTGTAATGTTTGTTGAACAAGATTATGGTTGTCAAGATATGTTAAAACAATGGTATTGTGTTTGGTTTTCGAAACTTAATGGATGATCTTGCATGTTTTTAACTCATATAGCTTTGGTATGATTAAGCTATGGTATTAAGAAGTCACACCAAAATTAACCATGCTTCCGCAAAGCCAGGGTGTGACAGCTTGGTATCAGAGCTCTGATCATAGCGAACTAGGATTCTTTCTCGAGTCTAGACTATGATCACTAGGGCTCTCACGAAAACATTTTTCTGCATACCACTTAAGTCCAGATCCAAAACTTTTTACAAACAAATGTTGAGCACATTTTATTATTTATAGGCTCAGCTTGGAGGGCTGAGGATCGGTCTGGAGGATCGAGGTGATTGAAGTAGTTAAGCACGTTGGTTTGTTATAAGGCTCGGTCTGGAGGATCGAGGTTTGGTCTAGGTGACCAAGGTAGTGGTCTAGCAAGGCTAGGAAGAGTAGATTCAGTCATGACGACTGAATGCTCGGTCAAGGAGACCGAGGATCGATCTAAGTGATCAAGGTGGAGGATAGAGCAGTCTTATAGACTGGATGAAATTGGCTAGTAAGACTAGGAGATATACGTGATACCTTACTTGGTGACTTATGTGACTACTTGAGCTATGATTGACTATTTGTGCATGTTTGTGTATATGTTACAGACACATGGATTCTGCAGACACTGGTGGTTCAGGCACCACAGGCCCGAGGCCTATCGTTTCAGACGACATTGAGTCATCGGAGCACGAGGTTTATACGTCCGACTTCACTAGCACAGATGAGGACGATTTCCAGCCTTTTGCACTACCTGACGGTGCTGGCGAGCTCGCAGATGGTCCTATCGCCGGGGATCTACCACTGGCATTGATCCCTGCTCCTATACCGCTGGCTGCGTACCCAGCTTACGATTTACCCATCGACGATGAGGATGATGATGTCGATATGTTTGATGAGGAGCCTTTCGAGGAGGATGCTCAGGGCGAGGCCCTTCCTGCTGCCGATCCCTTATTGATCGCAGACGCTCCCACCGCGGGGTCACCTGTTCACTCCCCATTCGCGGACTCCTTTGAGTCTGTGGCCTCTGTACCCTCACACACCCAGAGTGCGCAGCACTTCTCTCATGGATCAGATCCTGATCAGGCATCTTCTGTTGCCCCTATCCCCAGTTTCGCTTTTGACCATGATGATGAGGGGGATTCCGATCCTATGTTTCCCCCGGGATTCGACCCTGATCGTGACATAGAGTTTGTTCCCATGGATCAGTTTATGGAGGATCCAGTAGACGCTGTTGACCTATTTGATCCTGTTGACCCAGATTTTGATTTTGACATGGCTTTTGATGACTTCGAGCCTGCCGTTGCTCCTGAGCAGGCAGCCGCTCTAGACCCTATACCCGAGCATGACCCAGTACATGCTGATATCCCTTTTGAGCCTGTTGTTGCTGATCTCCCTGTAGATGTTCCTGTGATTGAGGGTGATCATGTTGCTATTGATCCTGTTGTTCCTTTACCCGTTGGTGATATACCTGCTGACCATCCTATAGAGCACCTTGCACCTGTTCACCCTGTTGTTGCTCCCTTACTTGACCCCGTCCCACTAGAGCCCGGACATGCTCTGTTCGCGGCACATATGGATCCACCGGATGAGTCTGCACAGCACGGATGGATACCGGCTGACGAGGACGTTCCACCTTTTCCTCCACAAATTCCTGTTGCACCACATATTGACTTTTCATTTCAGGTTCCTATGTTTGTACCTCCAGCAGGGCCTGGAGAGGGTTCTTCAGCTCACCCTGATGGGCATGTACCGATGCCTATCCCTTTCATGCCTCAGACGTCATCCGTTCCACCCGCTGTTGCTCCATTTCGCGTGGCACCTTTCGACCCCACTAGCGAGCCATTTCTTTGGGCACCTGGCTCCGGTATGCCACCTACTGACCCCTACCATGCTTTTCACAGGGGATACACTATCGAGGACGTCTTGATGTCCTTCGTCTCACAGCACGAGTCCCACACACAGCGTATCCAGGAGCTCGAAAGAGCTCGGCTATCTTGTCAGTGCCATGGTCAGGCACCCTCCCCTCTACAGCCGTTTCGACCATTACCTCCAGATATTGCTGCCCGTCTCTTTACATTAGAGCAGCAGATTGCCTCTATTATCCGTACTCAGCGAGCCCAGGAGGAGGACTGGCTCCAGTTGCCCCGCTTGTTTTACACCCACTTTCCCCCTCCTCCACCACCATCTGCATAGAGCTCACCAGTTACTGATTTGGTAGACGAGGATGAGAAGACGGCGATTGTTGGATTGCACAGCATTTTGGAGACCACTTTATGACTTTGACTTTTGTTGACATGTACTTGATGTTGTATTTGACACTGATTTGTTATGATTTTTCGACAGGGGTGATGTCGCCCCTAGTTGATGGATGATTGTATGACACTATGATGTACTGATACACTTACCATGTGGTCTTGATATATGACAATCGCAGTATTCTCATCACAACTGTTTCGCTTGATTACTTATTTGCATTTTTATGACATGAAATGTGGATGATTGGTATTTGTGATGTATTGATGACATGAGATATTACGTGCTATTACTATTACTATATACGTACATTCCGCTATGGCCTGACCAACGTGAACACATCTTCTAGAAAGATGCCGCCAAGACGTGAGCCACACATGCCTACTAATGAGGCAGAGCTACAACAAATCATTGCTGCTGCCATAGCACAGTACGCAGCATCTCAGCCAGGAGCGAGCGGAAGTGTTAACCAGGGCAACAACAATCCACCTCACGGTAATACCAAGCCATTTGGACCTACCATGAACTAGTTGGGGATTTTAGCGATGATGCTAATGCCAATCACATGTTTTAACAGACGTGCAGGATGCACCTACAAGCAGTTTTTAGACTGCAAACCGGTCAACTTCGATGGCACAGGAGGTGCAGTTGCCTTCACCCGCTGGGCTGAGAAAACCGATTCTGTTTTACGCATGAGCAAGTGCGCAGAGGATCAGCAAGTCACATACATTTCAGGGCTGTTTCTAGATGGAGCCCTATCCTGGTGGAACCTACAAGTACAAACCTTAGGCAAGGCTGCCGCCTACGCGCTGACTTGGACCGAATTGAAAGAACTCATGCGCAAGAAGTACTGTTCCCGCGCAGAAATCCAGCGATTGGAGACTGAATTTTGGCATTTAAAGATGGATGGACCAAAGGTTGCAGAATACGTCCAAAGGTTTCACGATTTATCTCAAGTGGTTCCTTACATGGTTACGCCAGAATACAAGCGAATCGAGCGCTTCATTTGGGGTTTGGCTCCCCAAATCATAAGCATGGTAACCTCCTCCAAACCAGCGACTATCACTGAAGCCATCGATTTGAGCGTGGCTCTCACCGAGGAGGCGATTCGTTTGAACAAGTTTGATGAGATCAAGACGAAGAAGGCAGAGACTCACGTGGAGTCATCAGGAGGCAATAAAAGAAAGTTCTCGAACTTTAAACAGGGTATTGGCAGTGTTGGTAAGAAAGGGGAACCAAATGCACCAGCTCAGGTTACAGCTGGTAGTGGAAGGAGAGGAAGAGGATACATGGGCACCCAGCCCAAGTGTAATGCCTGCCAGCGTCACCATTCTGGTCAATGCGGGCTAAGAGTATGTGAGGTATGTGGGAAACGTGGTCACCTGAAGGATTCTTGTTGGGTTGGTGCTGGCCGTGGAGGCCAGGGAGGATATGGAAATAGAAATGATAACCGTGGTGGAAATGGAAACCGCCCACAAGGAAACTACGGAGGAAACGGAAACCGAGGCAACAATGCAAATCAGACTGGAAATGCCAACCAGAACAACAACCCAGCTGGCATTGGAGGTGGAAACGGGCAGAGACTCGGATGCTATAACTGCGGGGAAATCGGGCATTTTAAGAAGAACTGCCCAACGTTGAACCAAGCCCGTGGTAGAGTATTCCAACTCGAAGCTAGGGAAGCACGCCAGGATCCCAATGTTGTTACCGGTACGTTCCCTATCAATCAACGCTATGCATCCGTTTTATTTGATACTGGTGCCGATTATAGCTTCGTATCGTTAGAATTTAAGAATATGCTTGGGTTAGCCGCTAATAAGTTAGATGTTCCATATGCGATCGAATTAGCTAATGGAAAGTTAGTTGAAGCCAACGAGGTAATCAGAGGCTGTGTGACAGAATTGGGAGAACGTGAGTTTACTTTGGATCTACTACCAGTCCAATTGGGAAGCTTCGACGTGGTGGTAGGAATGGATTGGTTGTCAGGAAACAAGGCTGAGATAGTATGCCACGAGAAAGTTGTTCGTATCCCAACCGATGATGGTGAGACAATTGTGGTTCACGGAGAGAAGCGTGACACACCACTAAGGATTATCAGCTGCTTGAAAGCAAGGAAGTGTTTACAGAAAGGATGTGTTGCCTTCCTGGCACACATTGTGGATAAAAAGGCTGCTGAGCCAAGAATCGAAGACATCCCTGTCGTAAGGGAGTATCCAGAAGTCTTCCCGAAAGACTTACCCGGACTGCCACCTCAGAGGCAAGTAGAGTTTCACATCGACTTAGTTCCAGGCGCCGCGCCTGTGGCTAAGGCACCGTATAGACTTGCTCCGTCTGAGATGCAGGAATTGTCGACACAACTTCAAGAGTTGTTAGATAAGGGTTTTATCCGACCAAGCTTCTCGCCTTGGGGAGCTCCGGTCCTGTTTGTCAAGAAAAAGGACGGTAGCTTCCACATGTGTATCGACTACAGAGAATTGAACAAGCTGACGATCAAGAATAGGTATCCTCTGCCAAGAATCGACGATCTGTTTGATCAACTGCAAGGCTCTAGCTTTTACTCTAAGATCGATCTTCGATCTGGATACCATCAACTAAGGATACAGGAGGAAAGTATCCCGAAAACAGCCTTCCGAACTCGTTATGGACACTACGAGTTCCTTGTTATGCCGTTTGGTCTGACAAACGCACCTGCAGTCTTCATGGATCTAATGAATAGAGTTTGCAAGCCATACTTGGACAAGTTCGTGATTGTATTCATCGATGACATTTTGATTTACTCAAAGACGAAGGCTGAACACGAACAACATCTTAGAGCCATTTTGGAGCTGCTAAAGAAGGAACAACTGTACGCCAAATTCTCCAAGTGCGAGTTTTGGCTACGCGAAGTCCAATTCCTTGGGCACGTGGTAAATGGAGATGGAATCCACGTGGACCCAACAAAGATCGAGGCGATCAAGGATTGGGAAACGCCAAAGACGCCAACCGAGATTCGGCAATTCTTGGGTTTGGCTGGCTACTATCGAAGGTTCATCGAGGATTTTTCAAAGATCGCTCAACCTTTGACGCTACTCACCCAGAAGGATAAGACGTTTGATTGGGAATCAAACAGGAAGAAGCATTCCAGATACTGAAGGATAAGCTCTGCAATGCGCCAATTTTAGCTCTACCAGAAGGTACTGACGATTTTGTGGTATACTGCGACGCATCGCGTCAAGGATTGGGTTGTGTGTTGATGCAACGCCAAAAGGTCATTGCTTACGCATCACGCCAACTGAAAGTGCACGAAAAGAACTATACCACCCACGATTTGGAGCTTGGCGCAGTGGTTTTTGCACTAAAGATCTGGAGACACTACCTTTATGGTACGAAGTGCACAATCTTCACAGATCACAAGAGCCTACAACATATATTCAACCAGAAGGAGTTGAATATGAGACAAAGACGATGGGTTGAGTTGCTAAACGATTACGACTGCGAGATAAAGTATCACCCAGGGAAGGCGAATGTAGTCGCCGATGCCCTAAGTCGTAAAGAAAGAATCAAGCCCATAAGGGTTAGGGCTCTGGAAATGATCATACGAACCGATCTTTCCTTGCGCATTCGTGCTGCACAAAAGGAAGCTCTCAAGGAGGGAAACCTTGAGGAAGAATATCTCCGTGGAATGGAGAAGCTTTTGGTACCAAACGAGGAAGGAACGTTATGTTTCGAGAAAAGGGTTTGGGTTCCTCTGTTTGGTGGATTAAGGGAAGTTATTTTCGACGAAGCGCACAAGTCACGGTACTCTATCCACCCTGGATTGGATAAGATGTACCAGGATCTCAAAAGTTATTATTGGTGGCCTAGGATGAAAGGCGACGTTGCGGTTTACGTGAGCAAATGTTTAACGTGCGCTAAGGTTAAAGCCGAATACCAGAAGCCTTCGGGACTACTGCAGCAACCTGAGATTCCCAAGTGGAAATGGGAACAAATCTCCATTGATTTTATTACGAAATTGCCAAGAACGCCAAGAGGCCATGACATGATTTGGGTGATAGTTGACCGCCTAACAAAGTCCGCACACTTTCTGCCAATCAGAGAGAAAGACAGTACTAGTAAACTTGCGGAAATATACATGAGAGAGATTGTCGCACGCCATGGAGTACCTCTCTCAATCATATCTGATAGAGACGGAAGGTTTGTGTCAAGGATATGGCAATCCTTCCAAGAAGCCTTTGGCTCACAGTTGAATCTGAGCACTGCGTTCCATCCGCAAACTGACGGCCAGAGCGAGCGAACGATACAAACTTTGGAAGACATGCTGAGGGCATGTGTTATGGATTTGGGCGGTAGCTGGGATAAACACTTACCTTTGGTTGAATTCTCATACAACAACAGCTACCACACCAGTATTGGTGTCGCGCCATTTGAAGCCCTTTACGGACGCAAGTGCCGATCACCCCTATGTTGGTCTGACGCAGGTGATAGGCAGCTTGCTGGTCCCGAGATCGTCCAAGAGACGACAGACAAGATTGCGCAAATACTTAAACGCATCGAAGCAGCTCGCCACAGACAAAAGGCCTATGCGGATCCAAACCGGAAGCATGTGGATTTCCAAGTTGGAGAAATGGTGTTATTGAAAGTTTCACCCTGGAAGGGGGTGGCACGCTTTGGAAAGCGTGGGAAGTTAAATCCGCGCTACATTGGTCCCTTCAGAATTCTGGAAAGAATTGGGACAGTAGCATACAAGTTGGACCTACCCGCTGAACTAAATGGTGTTCACGATACATTTCATGTATCCAATCTAAAGAAAAGTCCAACTCAAATTGACGTTGCCATTCCCACCGACGAGATTCATATTGACGACACGCTCCACTTCGTTGAAGAACCTGTTGAGGTCACGGATTGGAAAGTTAACAAGACCCGCCGGAGCAGTGTCAAACTCGTCAAAGTTCGTTGGAATGCCAGACATGGTCCTGAATTCACCTGGGAACGTGAGGACCGGATGAAAGAGAAATACCCCCACTTATTTCCTAAGAACTCTGCATCTACAAGCAGAACTTAAATTTCGGGACGAAATTTATTTAACGGGGGGAGAATGTGACAACCCGCACTAAACCAGGTATCCGTACAACTTAATTAATGATTAATTACTGCTAAATTACTGTGCTTAACTGAAATTGCTGATAAACTGCTACCTGCATACTGATACATGCAATTACTTGCATCATACTTTATTGCTGTCACTACATTATTTATATGCTGAACCTTAGTGACAAACATGATGCACAAAAAGCACAGTAGCACTAAACGGATACACAGTGAACATGCTGATATAACCAGCATCAGGCAGACACTGCCTCTAAGGCCTGTTAAGAGCCTCAAATATCTGACTACACTGGTAGTGAGTGTAGGGTTATAAGGGTTGTGGAACTGCGTCTCTAGGAATAAGAAACACTGATTGGATGTGCCAAAAACGTACTTTAAGTACAAAACACAACACTTTAATAATTAATCCAGCTTCTAGCTGACTAGTAAAGTGCCAATTTTGGGGAAAAATACTACCAGACACTTTCTAAAGTGTGGAAACAAAATGTGTCACTAAAAGTAACAATAACGACACTTTAAAGCTTTTGTAACGCTTTAACGGATTACTATCCAACCGAACAACCGGACTTTACCCGGGACATGAGAATATTACTATTTTCACTAATTATATTTTTCTGAGCCAGTTAGGGTCCCTGATTACCCTAACACCCGCCATAACGCGTGACACACAAGTAACTAAGTTTAACACTTAACTTACTTAACTTAACTAATCACTCCCTAACCACCTAGTTAAAATCGAACCAAGGGACCCCCCCCCCAACCGAATCGGTCACCTAGGGGACACCCCCATGTACTTGTTGATTGAGCAAATCTCTTGTGTCAAAGATCTAGACTACACATGGACCATTGGTTAAAACTCTCACAAATTGCCTATAAGTTCTTGTCTAAACATAACATAATCATCACCACTTAACACAACACACTCCAACTCTCTCTCTTGCTCCCTTTGGCTCTCGGCCGAACCTACCCCCACACCTACAACCATCTTCGACCTCCATCATCTTTATTCCATCATCATTCAAGCTTCACGGGTCACGTATTAGGAGCTTTGGAGCGAGCGGAACACGAAGGACCTCTTTCGTTAGCTTTTATCCACGCGTTTTTCATCACGATTCTTCCCTAGCCCCGAGCTAGAGGTATAATGTTTAAAACTCTTGTTTGAACTTATCTAAAGTGGTTAAAAGGATTTTCGTTGGTTAAATATCGATAACATACGTTTTGAAACATTAAAGTCTAGTAAAAACACTAAAATGGTGGTTAATAGCTTACAACTTGTGTAAAAGTTGTAGTATTTGGGATTTGTGATTTTTGAGACCCGATCTATGATGTGGTAGCTCGGATCATCGTTTAACCCGACTTTGTAAGATCATGGATCTTCACATAAGCTCGTTTTTAGTTAACACAAGGGTTAAAAGGTGAAACTCTACCACACAAGAGACATGAACTTGTGTAAAAATGTTTATTTGTGTAAAAGTGATTTAACTTGTACAATAGTGTTTAAAACTAGCGGATCTACGTATCTACAGGTGGTATTTTCAAAGAACCACACGTTAAATAAATCATGTTTTCTAAAAAGATGAATCTTACACCAATAAACATGATTTTATAAACCACAAGTGTGTAAACACTTGTGAAATGAAAAGATCCGACAAAGAACTAGATTTGTCACTTGTTACTAGAAGTTGTAAAAACGGATTTCTCTAAACACGAGGTTTTTACAAGATTGAAGTTACTTTATATAAAGATCTACAAAATATAATGGGATTTACATTATAGATGCGGAAACTACAAGTTCATGCGATTATGAAATTTACATACTTGTCGACTAGTTTGAAGTGTCGGAAATTGTTTGATTGATTAAAGAAGTTGTTGAACTGATTTGTTAAAAGAAAATGATACGCTTGAAAGCGTGGCCACCTCCAGTTACAGAGGAAACTCTGGCGAAATTTTCCTAAAAACCTAACACTTAGAATTATTTACGCAACAAGTGTTAGAACTATTTTTGACATATTTTCGAAACATAAATTTCGCCAAGACTACATTTTACTAAATATTCGGAGGTGGGATTTTCCCTAAGTTAACGTGATAAATATATTTTGTCACAACACTGTTTACGATTATTTTGTGAAAATACATAAATATTATTTTATAGTAAAAAAATAATATTTACAAGCGTTAACGATTCCAAAACTTTGCGAACGCTTTCACTACAAACATATAAGTTACATCGGTAATTACATTACCACACGACTGTCAAAACGTAACTTACGCACATGTATTGTATCCCCCATCCTTGGGAAGGAGATAACTACCAAGTATTACAAAAAGTAAACACGAAATAGTTGTCTAACTATTTCCCAAAAACTTAAACTATAAAGCTAAGGCACGGCCGTCCGTCTAATAGAATTAGCACTTGTAGGTCGTCGCGCAGCTTTCTGATTCAGGGATACTTGGTAGAGACGCTTCACTGTGAGTTCATGTCCCCCTTTTCTCTAACTGTTTTCAGTTTTCTTAACTGCGGGGGTGAAATACATGTTACTTTGTTTACAAGTCCTCTTACACTGCTACATACCAGGAAACTTTTATACTTACAAGTGTTTTACTTACTCACTTGCACATGAACTCGCTCAACATTATTGTTGATTTTTCAACTTACATGTATTTCAGGAAATTAACGAGATCTGGCACGGTATGGCATGTTTTCCGCTGCACTAGTTTACGAGGTCATCCGGGGTTTAGGGGATGTGTCTCTTTCCTGGACAAGACACAGTCCTTAAACCATGTTTATGTCATGTTTCAGTTTGTAATGTTTGTTGAACAAGATTATGGTTGTCAAGATATGTTAAAACAATGGTATTGTGTTTGGTTTTCGAAACTTAATGGATGATCTTGCATGTTTTTAACTCATATAGCTTTGGTATGATTAAGCTATGGTATTAAGAAGTCACACCAAAATTAACCACGCTTCCGCAAAGCCAGGGTGTGACAGTAACGAAGCTATTTTTAGGTATCAAAACACTTTGTTTTGATATCAAACCTGTTTACTAACTTAGTTAAACATGTTTAACTCGTCACTTTTAGTCTAGTGCTTGTTTAGGGTCGTAAGTCAAGCGGTCTTGACAACCGCTTAGATTTTCGAACCCGACCCATTTGGTCGATCGTTAGGATCTGACCAAGCACATTTAGTGACCATAGTTGTATAGGGAATAACCTTCGGAGGTTATACCTTATGGTCACTTAGTTTAATTAGTTGTATGATAGGTAGTTTATATGCCTTAGGAAAAATGACCAAAATGCCCTTTTCATGCACAATTGAATTTAAGCATATGTAACTTAATTTTTGTCACTTAAACTGATTATGCAACTTATTTAAACATGTTGGGGCATATAATACTTGTTATAGGACTAGTTAGGCATCTCGAACGCCCATTCGCGCGAACGACGCGTTAAAGTAGCGTAAGTTACCTTAATGGGTCGTAACGGGTCGTAAGCACTTAGGATAGGTTTGAATTTTGAATGTAGGCTTTGTTAAACCATATCACATGAGTTCCAATACTCATTTGGTTTACGAGACCTCATTCTACCTGATTTTCCGAATTAGGCGTCGAATTATAAACTTAGCGATCCGATTACTAGGTGCTACTTAAATTTCTTGGTTTTCCCGAGCTTTGTTAAGTTCATTTAATCGAGGATACTTTGCAATTCAATGTGAGTACATAGTTCCCTTATTTTACTGTTTTCAATTGTTTTGGGGTGATTCATATGTGTTAAACAATTTCGACGATTTCAAAAACAAATACTATGGTTTATATTAAACATAACGATTTCAATAATGTGAACGAACTTGTTGGGACGTAATTACATAACGAATGACATTCGTTAGCTTTGGCCGAGCCGACCTGTAGTATGTTATGGTACCATAGGATCTGACAAATCCTGTTATCAACTATCGCCATGGTTATGTGTGGGGATATGTGGGTAACGACAAAACCTGATGATTGTTAACTTACCCTTTGGTGGTCTGTTAATACGAGTTGAACGATGGACGAGTTACGAAGGTTTGAATGTATTCCGCGAGACGACCAAAAGTAGTTTTCACAATTAAAACGATTGAACGATTTTGAACGATTGAACGATTGAAACGATTGAGCGATTTAAACGATTGGAACGATTTGAACAAGTTAAACGAATTGAACGAACGATTGGTTTTTGGTATGTGATTAGGTTACGGGATGGGTGTAATGTGATAAAAGCATGGTAGATACGCCACTGGTACTTCTTATATATAAGTGCCTTTATCATATTACATTCCGTGGCGTTATTTAGTTCACTTTGACGAACGATTTTAAAGGATGTCACGCAACGTTGTTTACTAAACGATATAAACCATACGAGTTTTATTACGAGAACGATTTAAGATTTGGTTTACATAAACAAATGTTTTGGGTTAAGATTCATGGCATCGAGGTTTTATAAATATAACCAATTGTTTTGAGTTGGTTATTTAATTTACAATACAAACATTTTACAAAACAAGACTTTCTAATATCGACTCATGTTTTTGTACGAGTTATTACAACATGTAAACAGGCCATGAATCTGATACTCTCACAAAACCTATGTGCTCGCCGGCATATCTTTGTTGACTTTATTTTTACATATGTTTCAGGTGGTGTTGAAAGATGTTGAATGCGACTAGGATGCATGCTCACTTAGGACTGGACGAGGCCTTAGTGACTTAATAACGATGATAGTCGATATGTAAACTTGTTGGTTTTAACTTTAAGACAATGTAATTATTCAATAACTAAATAAAATGAAACGTTTGAATCCATGGTTGTGAAACAATAATTCTGTCGCTCCACTCCCCGAGAGTTTGGAGAGCACATTTAGACATGTTCAGTGTCCGAATGAACGAAAGGTTGAGTTTGCATCCTGTGTTTTCGAGAAGCGTGCTCTTACATGGTGGAACGGTGTGATGTGTGATAGGGGTGCCAATGTGGCTTTGGTACAAACTTGGGAAGAGCTACTTGCTCTCATGATGAAAGAGTTCTGTCCCCGTCACGAGATAAGGGCTTTGGAATGAGAATTCGATGATCTGAAATAAGATGGGGGAGAACACCGTGCGTATACGGATCGTTATGAGGAACTGAGTTTATTGTGTCTTACTATGGTTACCCCATTGGAGAAAGCGATTGAGAGGTATATCGATGGTCTGCTTGATTATGTGCAAGACATTGTAACTGGTAGTAATCCTACCATTGTATGCCAGGCAATCAAATTGGATGCAACTCTGACTGAGTCACAAGTCAGAAAAGGTAAACTGACCCGCAAGAGTGACAAAAAGCAGTCAGCTGACACCACACAAGACAAGGGTAAGGCTAAGAAAAAGGGCGAGTCGTCAGGGAGGTTGAGGAAGCTTAAAGCTTCCCAGAATTTTGCTGTTACTACACAAAACGCTCAGAACCCACCAGCACAACCTCATGCCAAGAAACCGTATGCTGGTACTGCACCTCACTGCATTCGATGCAACAATCATCATGCGATTCAGCAAGCTTGTAAACGGTGCACAAATTGTGTTAAGCTTGGGCATACGACCAACATTTGTTGATTGGGTCAGAATCAAGTTGCTCAGAATCCAGCACAGGCCCAGGGAAACGCTGCTAGATTCCCACCTGGTTCATGTTACAACTGTGGGGAGATGGGTCATTTCCGCAACAATTGTCCGAAGCTTGCGAATCCGAATGCCAATGCTAATGCAAATCCCGCTCGTGGATGAGCATACAACTTGAACGCAAACGAGGCACGTGCTGACAATGAGGTTGTTAATGGTACGTTCCTTGTTAACCATCAACCTGCATCTGTTCTTTTCGATTTTGGTGCCAATAGAAGTTTTGTTTCATTATCATTTGAGCGTTTACTTGCGATACCTAGAGCTAAACTGAGGAAACCCTTATCTGTTGAAGTTGCTACTGGTGAACCTCTCGTACTCGGTTCTGTCATTCGCAATTGTCAATTGAACCTTGATAATCATCTTTTTCCTATTAACCTCACACCGATGTAATTTGAAAGTTTCGATATTATCATAGGGATGGATTGGTTAACTAAGTTTCATGCTGAGGTGGTTTGATTCGATAAGATTGTCCGTATTCCTCTTTCATCTGGTGATGTCTTAGAAGTTCGTGCGAGAAAGCATCTGGTGGTTTGAAACTCATGTCGTGTACAAAAGCCCAAAGTTATTTACGAAAAGGATACGTGGCCAATCTGGCACATGTTACATAGGAGAAAGGAAAGAGCAAGTGTATTCAAGTTATCCCGATTATTCGAGACTATCCAGAGGTGTTTGGTGATGAACTACCTGGTTTGCCTCCAGTTCGTCAAGTTGAGTTTCATATTGATCTTGTACCCAATGCTAACCCGATTGCGAAAGCACCTTATCGTCTTACACCATTAGAGATTCAAGAGTTATAGAAATAGCTTCAAGAGTTATCTGACAAAGGATTCATCCGTCCAAGTTATTCACCTTGGGGTGCTCCCGTTCTATTCGTTAAGAAAAAAGATGGATCTTTTCGAATGTGTATCGATTATCCTGAGCTTAATAAGCTTACCATCAAGAATCGATATCCCCTACCACGAATCAATGATCTCTTTGATCAGCTGCAAGGTGCTACATGTTTTTCCATGATCGATCTGCGTTCTGGGTATCATCAACTTCATGTACTTGAAGAAGATATTCCCAAAACTGCATTCCGCATGAGATATGGTCACTACAGGTTCACTGTCATGCCTTTTGGTTTGACGAATGCCCCAGTTATTTTCATGGATTTAATGAATAGCATTTGTAAACCTTATATAGACAAATTCATCATTGTGTTCATTGATGACATTCTCATTTATTCGAAGTCTCGAGCCGATCACGAGCAACACCATCGTCTGACAATGGAACTCCTGAAGAAGGAGCAACTTTTCGCCAAATTTTCCAAGTGTGAATTATGGCTCAAGGAAGTTCAATTTTTGGGTCATATTGTTAACGAGCAGGGTATACATGTGGATCCTTCCAAAATCGCTGCTATTAAGGATTGGAATACACCTACGACACCTATAGAAGTTTGCTCTTTTCTTGGTCTTGCTAGTTATTATCGTCGTTTTATTTTGAACGTCTCCAAGATCGCGATTCCTCTTACTGCTTTAAATCAGAAGAATAAGCCTTTTGAGTGGGGACCCAAACAAGAAGAAGCTTCCCAAACATTGAAACAAAAACTCTGTGATGCTCCTATTTTATCTTTGCCCGATGGAAACAATGATTTTGTTGTCTATTGTGACACGTCGAATCTATGCCTTGGTTGTGTTCTCATGCAACGAGGTAAAGTCATAGCCTATGCGTCAAGACGATTGAAGATCCACGAAAAGAACTACACGACTCATGATCTTGAGTTGGGTGCTGTGGTTTCGCTCTCAAAATTTGGAGACACTATCTTTATGGCACGAAATGTGTGGTTTTCACAGACCACAAAAGTCTCCAACACATTTTTAATCAGAAGGAGCTAAACATGTGGCAACGATGCTGGGTTGAACTCTTACATGATTATGATTGCGAAGTTCGCTACCTGTCACACCCCGACCGCGTAAAACAACAAATCGCGGCGGAAACATCGGGGCGTGTCGCGACAGAATTAATTGTTTCAAATCCATGGCAATTGAAGTTTCGTTTTATTGATTTCAAGTGTTACAATGTCTTAACAAACAAAGAAATACAACATAATTAACTAGTCTTGCATCTTTTATTGTCACTAAAGCCCAAGTCTGCCTATGTGTATCTTGATCATCTTATGCAACAGCTCCTGAAAAACACATGTGAAAATAGGTACGTCAGCATAAAAATGCCTGTGAGATACATAGGTTTTGTGAAAATAGGTTTCATGACTTATGTTTGAGAAAATGTTTAGTCATGAACCTTGTTATTTGCTTTGCTTTGTAAATCATTTGAAAATTGATAAGATCAGATGATAAGTAAAATAAATGTAAGGTTAAATGAATAACCAAGTAAAAATATGTTTGCATAAGATAAGATGTTTATAAATCAATGTCTTGTGAAAAGTATGTTATTTGTATAAAATGTTCTATGTCTCAAACTGAAATGATTCAAATAACGCTATGATATGTAATACCATACAAACACTTATATATAGGAAGTACCAGCGGCGTATCCACCATGCTTGTATCATATTACACACGCATCGTTACTTAATCATTTAATCAAACAAAACCAACCAATGTAAGAAGTCTATGTTTAAATCAATTGTCAAATGTATTGGGTAATATGTCAAAGTGTTCATGTCAAGATGTAAATCATATCAAAATGTCTATGTCAAATATCCATGTCAAATGTCTATGTCAAATATCCATGTCAAATGTCTATGTCAAAATGTCATGTATGGCAAGTGAAATGTCTCAACTAAACCATATGCACAAAAACAAAGTATTGAAGTAAAACTTGGTTTAAATCAAAGCTATGTTTTGTGTAAATGCATGCAACTATTTAATATGAACATTTATGCGGTATTGTGAAAATGCATACATCCAAGCCTTGCGACTGTGGTGATAAACCCTTTAAACAAATTAAAGGTCTATCTGTCTTATATCAACGAATTCGGTCATTCCTTTCTGTCCCCTTTCCCTGGGATGTCCGGAACGGGAGTTGTCAATTCCTATGGTACCACTACCTACTAACGAACGGCATGATCGGTGTTAATGAATGTATTGTCCCATGTAAACAAACCAAATGTCATACCAAAATGTAAGCATGTGAAAATAATGCACTAAGTATGTAATCAAATGAACATACATAGCGTGAAATGTCATGTAAAACGATGTACTAAGTAATGCACACAATGGGCACACCTAGCATGAAATGTAATGTAAAACAAAGTACTAAGTAATGCACACAATGGGCACACCTAGCATAAAATGTAATGTAAAACAATGTACTAAGTAATGCACACAATGGGCACACCTAGCATAAGATGTAATGAAATCATGTACTATAATGTACTAACGAACATAGCATGTATATGATGTGAAAACAGGAAAGCATGAAAGTAACAAGTAGGCACATGTGTTCCACCCCAAAACAGTTTGGAAAACAGTAAAAGAGGGGTCTATGTACTCACTTGAGATTGCTCAGATGTCTAAAGATAATCACCAAGTAATGCAAGAGATCTCGGAATCAAACGGCACCTAATATAGGTAACTATGTTAATAAACCGGACCTATCTCGGAAGACTGGGTAGCATTAGGGTTTGTAAACCAAATGAGTGTAGGAACTCACGTGATATAGTTTAACAAAGCCTACATACTAAATGAAACTTAACCTTAGTCTTATTGACCCATTATGATCTGTTTAGGTAGCTTATGCTACTTTAACGCATCGTGCGCGTGAAACGCGTTCGGACTGCCTAACTAGTCCTATGACAAGTATTATATGCCTAAACATGTTACATAATCAGTTATGTGACAAAAGTTTAGGTTACATATGCTTAATTACCAATTATACATGAAAAGGGTATTATGGTAATTTACCTAAGGCATATAAACTACTTATCATACAACTACTTAAACGAAGCGACCATAAGGTATAACCTCGGAAGGTTATTCCCTATATACTATGGTCACCTAATGTATTTGGTCGGATCCTAATGATCGACCAAACTGGGTCGGGTTCGAAGGTATAGGCGATTTATTAGATCGCTTACCCTACGACCCTAGACAACGTGGTAATCAGTAGGCATAGTCCCAAGGGACTATGACCATCGTGATTACAATCACGTTGCGAAGTTCAAACGAACTTCGCATTGACCATTACTGGTCAACGCTGAAAGTCAAACAAAGTTTGACTTTCTGACTCGAAAAGCAGTAAAATAAGGAAAAGAACGAAAGAATACTTACGAAGGGTCCCCGAATGCTAATCCCGATTCAAGAATCTCAGGTATGAAACAATGGTTTCAACTTAGAGGTTCTCAAATCAGAATTCTAGTGATTTTAGCAAAGGGGGGTATGGGGTATTTATAGGAATACCCGAACCGTTAAGATCGTTTCATGGAAAACGTGCCTTAATCCCATCCGTACATGTGTTGCAAAGTTATGGTGTTTAGGTGTTTAAATTCCATCCATACATGTGTTGCAAAGTGATGGTGTTTAGGTGTTTAAATTCCATCCATACATGTGTTGCAAAGTTATGGTGCCTAAATTCCATCCTTATCCGCTGACTAAGCAAGTTTAGAATGTGTGGTTGTGAATTAAACAACGGCTAATACATCGAATCTGGTCCCGAATGCGAAAAACTGAGTTTCTGCATGTTTTCTGTCCAGCATAGGCAGTCGCGTAGCGCGACGGGTAAGCCTATAGGGCTTGCGCTACTCTAGCACTCCCCTGAATCAGAAAAGTTTCAAAAGTGACAGGTTTAGTCCCTGCAGCCCGTTTAAGCGATTTTCGATGCGTTTGAACCCCGTTAACCTCATTTCAAGGCTCTAAAATGAAGTTAAAGTATAGAGAACTCAAAACATGTTCAAAAATATCTCGGATGTCGGTTCGTTTGGCCGTACGATCGCGATGTTCGCTTAATTACGACGGAACGCGCATAAGCGCGAAAAACGATCCAAATGCCGCGACGAATGGATTTTTCTTAAGGCGAACACTAAAATATAATGTAGTCATGCTTTCATAAATTTTTGGATGTCCGGATGTATTCAGAACGTAAGTTATGCGCGAAAATGCAAACTTGTGCACTTTTTGACACTTTTAGTCCCTGAATGACCCAAAAGTTTATTTTAGCACACCGAACACCTCAAAGACTATTTCTAAGCTATGTGAAGGGTATTTATGGTATGTTTAACTTATGGTCATGCTCCGGAATGTCTGTTACAGTTCAAATTGGCATACTTTCGCAGTTTGTCAACTTTAGTCCCTGTAAGCGATATAACTTTGATTTCACCACATCAAACCTTCCAAAACTTATATCTAAGTTATGTAAAGGTTATTTAAGGTATGTTAAACCTATTTCACTATTCCGGAGTGTTTGTTGCATTAAACTGGTTATATTTACGCATTAGTGCGCGTATAACCTTCCAGAAAGCTATTTAGAGTTTGAAATCGAACAAGTGTTGATATGTGCAAAAGATACACATATTTATACAAGTCCAAAGTATGAAATACAATATTTCATTGGTTTGGAATTTGTTTGATGGTTGAAATGACACAGGTGTTACAGTCTCCCCTACTTTAGGAAATTTCGTCCCGAAATTTAGTTTTAGAGGAAATTTGTGGAGACAGCTGTGGCGGTTTTGCCTTCAGACAAATCCCTTGAGCCCTTAAGTAAAACTCTGGGCCATGTTAGGATTCTTAGCAAAGAGGTCAACCCTCAAAGTGAAGTCCTTGTAGTAACAAAACATGGAGTTTTGAACTACGGACAGAAGAACGTTTCTTATGAAGACTTATCATAGGAAACTGTGTGTGTGATTGAGATCAGAATTGGGTAGTGTGAGAATAAATGACATTGGTCAAAGTCCAAGACTTCTCCCGTATCATTACTCTTGCCACTGTTGGTCTTAACACATGACAAAACTTCTTGTGGTTCCTATGCACTGAACTCCATAATTATGTAGGCCTTCATAATTACGTAGTTCCTTGCACAGTCCGCACAGTTTATTTCATAATGCGTATGGGGAAAATCAAACGAATAATCCTGTGGTGAATTAACTTGACTGCAATAGAGTCTCTTTAACTAGGTCACCAAAGGATTAGATTTAACGAACAATCTCTTGATTTAGACCACCCGAGGGCCTATTTAACTACATAAATACATGACATATTTAACTAGATTGTCGAACCAATCTATTTAACTTAGATCGACGTAGGATCTCTTTAACTAAACTACCCACGGGGAAAATTTAACCACATCGACGTAGGATGTATTTAACTAGATTGTCGGACCAATCTATTTAACTTAGATCGACGTAGGATCTCTTTAACTAAACTATCCACGGGGAAAATTTAACCACATCGACGTAGGATGTATTTAACTAGATTGTCGGACCAATCTATTTAACTTAGATCGACGTAGGATCTCTTTAACTAAACTACCTACGGGGAAAATTTAACTACATCGACGTAGGATGTATTTAACTTTAGATCGACGGAGGATCTATTTAACTTTACTACCTAAGAGAAACATTTAACTACACCGACGTAGGATGTATTTAACTTTAGATCGACGGAGGATCTATTTAACTTTTCAACACATGTTTCCCTTAAACTTTGGAATAGTACTTTATAATCCAAGGGACTTAACTACAACGTGGAAGTCCATTAAGGATTTAAGATAGTACCTTTTCGAATATCCTACTATGAATCCTTCATATGAAGGTAAGAAAGATTCTATGAGGATTTGGATAACGAACATCTAGAGTATACAAAAACACAAAAATGCATAAACACATAGTCACGTAACCATAAAATTGTTTATCTAGATCTTTGATTTGTAAGTTTTGTTTTGTTAATTACGTACATGCATTTAAAGCACACTAGGAATCCATTTCATGGATTTCATTCGGCACTTTAAACATTAACAAGAATCTAACTATGAAGATAGAAAGATCTTCCAAAAATTCGATTTCGTTTTCAAGAAAACGTAATATTCGAATTAAGGAACACAAAAAAATTTGAAGATACTGAAATACCCTTAGGTATCGTATTAAGAATTTATAGTGGTACGTTGGGTATTCATACAGAGTTGTAACTTGCGCCTTGTACTTCGTTTCTTTGCAAGAGACGGTTACTAAGGATTTCCGTGGAAAACGCAAGAGATAATAAAATGGAAGAAATTACGGGGTAGTCTGTTCTTCAAGGAATACGATTCCTTGATTGTCGGTATTGTAGGGGATACGTTGTTTATACATGCCATCATATTTGTACATTGCAATGCAAAATAAAAAGATTTATTTATAAACAACCACAACAACAACTGTTTCATGGACCCTGACAACAAAAGAAAATAATACATAAGGCTTGATCATTTCTAAACAACATTGTCTTTTAGTTGGTCCGATGTTCATCCTTGCGCTGGATTCGCGTTAGCAATCTTTGGGCAATTTCTTCGGAAATGGCCCATCTCGTTACAGTTGAAACAAGGACCTCGTGGAAGACGAGCTTGAGCAGGATTTACTTGAGGTTGGTTTGGACCAGCTTGGTTCGGGGTAAAACGACAAGCATTTGCCAGGTGACCGAGTCGCCCACATGATGCACACAAACGACACTGTAGGTGAGCTAAGTGGTGTGCATTACATTTGTCGCATATCGGTGCAGTACCGGCATAAGGTTTCCTTGCTGGAGGCTGCGCTGGTTTGTTGCGGGTGTTTTGGTTAGGTTGAGCAGCAATCGCAAAATTCTGCGAAGCCTTACGCTTCTTATTCTTGGACACCTCAGCATGTTCTTCCTTTGGTTCCACTTGAGCAGTCTTGTCGGATGGTCTTGGGTCGCCTTTTCGAAAAAGCTTTTTGTTTCTGATGTGGGATTCAGTTAGAGTAGCTGACAATTCAATGGCTTGTCTGACAGTAGTAGGGTTGCTGCCAGTAACAATATCCTGAACTAGGTCAGGAAGACCATCAGTGTATTTCTCGATCGCCTTATCCACAGGAGTAACCATAGCAGGACACAACAGGCTCAATTCTTCAAAACGGTCAGTATAGGCTCGATGTTCACCACTGTCTTGCTTCAAATCATCAAACTCCCTCTCCAAAGCTCGCAGTTCATGACGAGGGCAGAACTCCCTCATCATAAGAGCTCTAAGCTCGGCCCAAGTCTGTGCTAGTGCAATTTCAGCACCCCGGTCTCTCATAATCCCGTTCCACCATGTAAGAGCCCTCTTCTAAAACACGCTCGAAGAAAACTCGACCTTGCGATTTTCAGGACACTGAACGTGACGGAACGGAACGGAACGTATTCTCAATGCTCTCGAACCATTGAAGAAGCCCAGTTGCTCCCTCTGAACCACTAAACTTGAGCGGTTTAGCCGAGTTGAAACTCTTGAAGTTGCAGGGAGCATTGTTGTTGTTGATGGCCTGCATCATTTGAGCATAAAGATTTGGGAAGGCAACAGCCATTTACTGCGCGATGATTTCCGCCAGTTCGGCATTTGCCATCTGATTGTCGCGTCGAGGAGGCATTCTAAAAGAGGAAACATGAAAGGAAACGAGTGAGAGATTTAGACGAAAAGAATGAGATGAAACAAATCTGATGAAAGCAAGGGTAGTGGTCATTTGTTTGGTACTACAAAGCAACAAACGACCTCGGTGATTAGTCAAAGTGAATAGGTCAAAAATAATGTATCGCGAAGACATGCTCGCCTATAAGTGAACACTCATCCCAAGAATTCCCAGGTAAGCACAACTGGTCTCGCGTCTGATGAGATGTATACGAAGTGCTTGCCTAGACAGAAATCCCAGAATACAGGCATTCACCCTTCCAGTTTGCACGTGTTCACATTATTTAAAACCCAAAACCTTGACGAGATTTTGAAAATTCAAAGGGGTTCAAAACCATATAACAGAGGGTTCAAAACCTTACAATAGAGGGTTCAAAACCTTGTAATCAATCATCCTAGAACAGATGATTAGTTTTCAAAGCGGTTTTGAAATTTATGTTCTTGTTGTGGTAGTCGCCTAAGGATAGGCGACGGTATTGTTTTATGACTAAACGCAAGTAAACTCGCGTTAGGGTCCTAAGAAGGTTATAGACTAGGTCAAAGCATTACTAATAACCTAATTCCCTATAACCATTGGCTCTGATACCATCTTTTCTGTCACACCCCGACCGCGTAAAACAACAAATCGCGGCGGAAACATCGGGGCGTGTCGCGACAGAATTAATTGTTTCAAATCCATGGCAATTGAAGTTTCGTTTTATTGATTTCAAGTGTTACAATGTCTTAACAAACAAAGAAATACAACATAATTAACTAGTCTTGCATCTTTTATTGTCACTAAAGCCCAAGTCTGCCTATGTGTATCTTGATCATCTTATGCAACAGCTCCTGAAAAACACATGTGAAAATAGGTACGTCAGCATAAAAATGCCTGTGAGATACATAGGTTTTGTGAAAATAGGTTTCATGACTTATGTTTGAGAAAATGTTTAGTCATGAACCTTGTTATTTGCTTTGCTTTGTAAATCATTTGAAAATTGATAAGATCAGATGATAAGTAAAATAAATGTAAGGTTAAATGAATAACCAAGTAAAAATATGTTTGCATAAGATAAGATGTTTATAAATCAATGTCTTGTGAAAAGTATGTTATTTGTATAAAATGTTCTATGTCTCAAACTGAAATGATTCAAATAACGCTATGATATGTAATACCATACAAACACTTATATATAGGAAGTACCAGCGGCGTATCCACCATGCTTGTATCATATTACACACGCATCGTTACTTAATCATTTAATCAAACAAAACCAACCAATGTAAGAAGTCTATGTTTAAATCAATTGTCAAATGTATTGGGTAATATGTCAAAGTGTTCATGTCAAGATGTAAATCATATCAAAATGTCTATGTCAAATATCCATGTCAAATGTCTATGTCAAATATCCATGTCAAATGTCTATGTCAAAATGTCATGTATGGCAAGTGAAATGTCTCAACTAAACCATATGCACAAAAACAAAGTATTGAAGTAAAACTTGGTTTAAATCAAAGCTATGTTTTGTGTAAATGCATGCAACTATTTAATATGAACATTTATGCGGTATTGTGAAAATGCATACATCCAAGCCTTGCGACTGTGGTGATAAACCCTTTAAACAAATTAAAGGTCTATCTGTCTTATATCAACGAATTCGGTCATTCCTTTCTGTCCCCTTTCCCTGGGATGTCCGGAACGGGAGTTGTCAATTCCTATGGTACCACTACCTACTAACGAACGGCATGATCGGTGTTAATGAATGTATTGTCCCATGTAAACAAACCAAATGTCATACCAAAATGTAAGCATGTGAAAATAATGCACTAAGTATGTAATCAAATGAACATACATAGCGTGAAATGTCATGTAAAACGATGTACTAAGTAATGCACACAATGGGCACACCTAGCATGAAATGTAATGTAAAACAAAGTACTAAGTAATGCACACAATGGGCACACCTAGCATAAAATGTAATGTAAAACAATGTACTAAGTAATGCACACAATGGGCACACCTAGCATAAGATGTAATGAAATCATGTACTATAATGTACTAACGAACATAGCATGTATATGATGTGAAAACAGGAAAGCATGAAAGTAACAAGTAGGCACATGTGTTCCACCCCAAAACAGTTTGGAAAACAGTAAAAGAGGGGTCTATGTACTCACTTGAGATTGCTCAGATGTCTAAAGATAATCACCAAGTAATGCAAGAGATCTCGGAATCAAACGGCACCTAATATAGGTAACTATGTTAATAAACCGGACCTATCTCGGAAGACTGGGTAGCATTAGGGTTTGTAAACCAAATGAGTGTAGGAACTCACGTGATATAGTTTAACAAAGCCTACATACTAAATGAAACTTAACCTTAGTCTTATTGACCCATTATGATCCGTTTAGGTAGCTTATGCTACTTTAACGCATCGTGCGCGTGAAACGCGTTCGGACTGCCTAACTAGTCCTATGACAAGTATTATATGCCTAAACATGTTACATAATCAGTTATGTGACAAAAGTTTAGGTTACATATGCTTAATTACCAATTATACATGAAAAGGGTATTCTGGTAATTTACCTAAGGCATATAAACTACTTATCATACAACTACTTAAACGAAGCGACCATAAGGTATAACCTCGGAAGGTTATTCCCTATATACTATGGTCACCTAATGTATTTGGTCGGATCCTAATGATCGACCAAACTGGGTCGGGTTCGAAGGTATAGGCGATTTATTAGATCGCTTACCCTACGACCCTAGACAACGTGGTAATCAGTAGGCATAGTCCCAAGGGACTATGACCATCGTGATTACAATCACGTTGCGAAGTTCAAACGAACTTCGCATTGACCATTACTGGTCAACGCTGAAAGTCAAACAAAGTTTGACTTTCTGACTCGAAAAGCAGTAAAATAAGGAAAAGAACGAAAGAATACTTACGAAGGGTCCCCGAATGCTAATCCCGATTCAAGAATCTCAGGTATGAAACAATGGTTTCAACTTAGAGGTTCTCAAATCAGAATTCTAGTGATTTTAGCAATGGGGGGTATGGGGTATTTATAGGAATACCCGAACCGTTAAGATCGTTTCATGGAAAACGTGCCTTAATCCCATCCGTACATGTGTTGCAAAGTTATGGTGTTTAGGTGTTTAAATTCCATCCATACATGTGTTGCAAAGTGATGGTGTTTAGGTGTTTAAATTCCATCCATACATGTGTTGCAAAGTCATGGTGCCTAAATTCCATCCTTATCCGCTGACTAAGCAAGTTTAGAATGTGTGGTTGTGAATTAAACAACGGCTAATACATCGAATCTGGTCCCGAATGCGAAAAACTGAGTTTCTGCATGTTTTCTGTCCAGCATAGGCAGTCGCGTAGCGCGACGGGTAAGCCTATAGGGCTCGCGCTACGCTAGCACTCCCCTGAATCAGAAAAGTTTCAAAAGTGACAGGTTTAGTCCCTGCAGCCCGTTTAAGCGATTTTCGATGCGTTTGAACCCCGTTAACCTCATTTCAGGGCTCTAAAATGAAGTTAAAGTATAGAGAACTCAAAACATGTTCAAAAATATCTCGGATGTCGGTTCGTTTGGCCGTACGATCGCGATGTTCGCTTAATTACGACGGAACGCGCATAAGCGCGAAAAACGATCCAAATGCCGCGACGAATGGATTTTTCTTAAGGCGAACACTAAAATATAATGTAGTCATGCTTTCATAAATTTTTGGATGTCCGGATGTATTCAGAACGTAAGTTATGCGCGAAAATGCAAACTTGTGCACTTTTTGACACTTTTAGTCCCTGAATGACCCAAAAGTTTATTTTAGCACACCGAACACCTCAAAGCCTATTTCTAAGCTATGTGAAGGGTATTTATGGTATGTTTAACTTATGGTCATGCTCCGGAATGTCTGTTACAGTTCAAATTGGCATACTTTCGCAGTTTGTCAACTTTAGTCCCTGTAAGCGATATAACTTTGATTTCACCACATCAAACCTTCCAAAACTTATATCTAAGTTATGTAAAGGTTATTTAAGGTATGTTAAACCTATTTCACTATTCCGGAGTGTTTGTTGCATTAAACTGGTTATATTTACGCATTAGTGCGCGTATTACCTTCCAGAAAGCGATTTAGAGTTTGAAATTGAACAAGTGTTGATATGTGAAAAAGATACACATATTTATACAAGTCCAAAGTATGAAATACAATATTTCATTGGTTTGGCATTTGTTTGATGGTTGAAATGACACAGGTGTTACACTACCATCCTGGTAAGGCGAATGTCGTAGCCGATGCGCTAACTCGTAAGGAACGAGCTAAGCTTCATTCTGTTCGCACTCTATCTGATATCCAATCACGTGTCCTCAAGCACAATGAACATGTGTAACCCAAGGCTTATTGAAATATGAGCTACCACTTTAACTTGAGCTTAAACTCGAAACGAAAGACAATGGGTTACTCTATTTCAAGAATCGTTTGTGGATTCCAAAACAAGATGATCTTCGCACTTTAGTAATAGATGAGCATTGCGATGGATCTTATCACTAAGTGACCGCACACATCTAGAGGTCACGATGCTATTTGGGTTGTCACTGACCGACTGACGAAGGCAGCTCACTTTATACCGATTCACGAGGATCAATCTGCTGATAAACTTGCCAAGATTTATGTTGATGAGATTGTGTCTCGACATGGTGTTCCTTTGGATATCATTTCTGACCGTGATGCTCAATTCTCATCTCACTTTTGGAAGAACGTGCAATCTGCTATGGGAACTCAACTAAATCTAAGCACTGCTTATCATCCCCAAACAGATGGACAATCCAAGAGGACGATACAAACATTGGAGGATATGCTTAGAGCATGCGTGATAGACTTTGGTGGTAATTAGGATTCTCATCTTCCGTTGATCGAGTTCTCTTACAACAACAGTTATCATACTAGCATTAATATGGCACCGTTCGAAGCTTTATACGGTCGAAAATGTTGTTCACCTGTCTGTTGGAATGAGATCGGTGAAGCTCAGCTTACTGGACCTGAGCTCATTCTGGAAACAACAGATAAAATCAAGAAAATTCGGGATAATCTTCTGACAGCTAGAAGCCGTCAAAAGAGTTATGCGGATACGCGACGCAAGCCTTTGGAATTTTAGGTCGGAGATCATGTCCTACTCAAGGTATCCCCTTGGAAGGGAGTGGTGAGATTTGGAAAGAAAGGAAAACTTGCACCACGATACGTTGGACCATTTAAGATTGTTGAAAGAATCGGAAAGGTTGCCTACCGACTTGAGCTACCTCCTGAACTTGGGATCATTCACCCAACATTCCATGTGTCCAGTTTACGAAAGTGTTTAGCTGATACTGAACTTCACATTCCACTCGATGAAATTCAAGTTGATGAAATGATGCACTTTGTCGAGAAACCTGTGGAGATAATGGACCGTGCAGTCAAGCAACAGAAGAACAAGTGAATACGATTAGTCAAGGTTCGTTGGGAGTCCAAACGTGGCCCAGATTTTACTTGGGAATGTGAGGACCAAATGAAAGCGAAATATCCACATTTGTTTTCACGAGTTTCCTCTAGTTAAAATTTCGGGACAAAATTTCCTAAAGTAGGGGAGACTGTGACAATTGTGCCTTGTAAGCAATGTACGATGTAAAACATTATCAATTATCAATAAAACGATGTGTTTTGGTGTTAATATTTGTGTATTTGTGTTTGAAAATTTTACGATTTGATCCAAGTTCGATTTCAACCTTTAAATCGCTTTCTGGAAAGTTATACGCAAACTGGTGCGTAAACGTAATCAGTTTAACTCGACAAACACTCTAGAATAGTGATATAGGCTTAACATACCTTAAAAAACCTTTACATAACTTAGAAATAAGTTTTGGAGGGTTTGGTGTGTCAAAAAACAAGTTTGGAGCATGCAGGGACCAAAACTATCAAAAACCAAAAGTTTCTGCCTGACCTGCCAGGGGTGTCACGACAGGATCCATGTCCTCTGTCGCGTATCGCTCGTGGTGCACCTGTGCTGAAATCCAGTTTTCTGCAAACAGCAATTGTTCCTTGGGTTTTAGGCATGGTTTTTCAATACAATAGGCTGGTATTTGGATTCCCCTAGTATTCTAAACCATGTTCCACAAATGTATGGCCAAGATTAAGTTTCAAAAACACTTGGAATGATCTTGTTGATCCTAACTTCCTATAAATAGAAGTGGGTTCTTCACTTCATTCCTCACATTTGATTCAATTCTACTCTAAGTTTAAGTTTAACACTTCATACCTGAGTATTTTGAATCAATTCTTCCTAGCTTGGACCTTTTGTAAGCTTCTTTCATGCTTGTTTATGCTTTTCAAGTGTGAAACTCAAACAGTGTTTGACTTTCTACTTTGACCATGAATTGGTCAACACAAAGTTCGTTTGAACTTTTCAACGTGAGCGTAATCACGATGGTTATAGTCCCTTGTGACTATACCTACTGATTACCACGTTGATTAGTCGAAATGACGAGTCAAAGTTTTGGTCAAAATACGTGTTTATGCGTATTTTGCAACGAAGCTATTTTTGGGAATCAAAACACTTTGTTTTGATATCAAACCTGTTTTCTAACTTAGTTAAACATGTTTTACATGTTTAACTCGTCACTTTTAGTCTAGTGCTTGTTTAGGGTCGTAAGTCAAGCGGTCTTGATGTCACACCCCGACCACGTAGAACAACCAGACGTGGCGGAAACGTCAGGGAGTGTTGTAACAGAATCATAGTTTCTTAACCATGGAATAAATAATTTTGTTTTATTGAATAATTTGAACTCATTGTTTTAATACAATAAAAAAAGTACAACTATGATCTTCCAAGTTTTAAAGTCGCTAAGGCACGAGTCCATCCTAAATGTAGCATGTATCAACAATCATCTCAAGACAGCACCTGAAAAATGCCTGTGAGATACATAGGTTTTGTGAATATAGGATTCATGACTTATCAGTTTAGAAAGAGTTGTTTAACAAAAGTCAGTCATGATCCTTGTAAAATGTTTTGTTTTATAAATCATTCGAAAAGTGATGATAAAGTAGATGATACGTAAAAGGCTAATGTAAGGTTAATTGAATAACCAAGTAAAAATGAATTTGTATAAGATAAGTTGTTGTAAAACAATGTCTTATGAAAAGTATGTTATTTGTATAAAATGTTATATGACTTAAATTGAAATGATTCAAATAACGCTACGATATGTAATACCATACAAACACTTATATATAGGAAGTACCAGCGGCGTATCCACCATGCTTGTATCATATTACACACGCCTCGTTACTTAAGTCACTTACTCAAACCAAACCACCAATATAGAATGTTCATGTTTAAACCAATAGTCCAATGTTATTGTATAACTCAAGTTAAATGTAAACCATGTAATGTGTAAACAAAAGTTATGTATGGTAAGTAAAATGAGATTTCTTAAACCACAAGTAAAAATGTACAAAACAAAGTGTTTGAATAAATCAAAAGTTATGCTTTGTAAAATAATGTAAGGTTAAACGAATAACCTTATAGTAGCATATTAAAAGTATACTTTGGATTTGTAAATAACATATTAAAAATATGTTTTGGTTTGTTGATAAAACATATATGTTGGTTCTGTACAATACCACACATGAGAGTATATCAAACTATACTTTTAGGAGTATATCAAAATATACTTTAAAAGTGTGATTTAAGAATTCATTCAGAACTAGTGCATCAAACTACACCTTTGAGACTATAAGGATACCACAAAGGCAATCCCTATTTGGATGGAGAAACAAATTGGTTTCGGACATTCCATGACAACAGGAATGGGGTGTCTAATCCTATAGCGCTATATGTCACACCCTGTCTATTGCGGAAGCGTATGATGTGTGACTAGCTTGTTATCATTGCATTCAATCGTAACAAACAACTACATGATCAAAACGATGTTCATCCATTTATGAAAATTTGAGTATTACAAACACTTGTTTTTTAAGTTTTCAAAACACGACCTTTGACAAGGTTACAATTCAACAAAAGTGGATGACATCTAAACTTGTAGTCTACTTCTAGTTATGACACTTGCGCCCAAGATCCATCATGTCACCTGAAATACATGTAATTTTGGAAAACATCAACATAAAGTTGAGCGAGTTCATGCGTTTTTGTATTTCACGTTTTTATACTTTGTATGAAAACATAGTATGTGTCATGTATAATTCAAGTCTTTCTTGAGTACCCCACGTACTCAAGTATAATTCCCGTTTTCTTGAGTACCCCACGTACTCAAGTATCATTCAAGTTTTCTTGTGTTTCCCCACGTTTTAAATGATTGTTTATACAAGGACATTAAGGCATGTGAGGACATATGGAGCATTGGTGTTGGCTCCTTTAAGTCATGTGAGCATATGGAGCATTAGTGTTGGCTCCTTTACTGTGTCGATTACCCTCGACTGTGTCAATTTCCCTTGACCGTGTCGATTACCCTCGACTGTGTCAATTAACCTCGACTGTGTCGATTTCCCTCGACTGTGTCGATTAACCTCGACTGTGTCGATTTCCCTCGACTGGGACACCGAAGCACTCAAGTGGTCACATAAGGACCCTGAGTGGGGCTTGGCCGTACCCGTTAGATCTAACCCTCGTCCCTAATTAAGTATTAATGGCATCTCAATATCTAGTTTAAGCTCACATGATCTAGTATTTTCTAGGCTTTTCTTAAAGCTCATCATATTGCACTCACCACGAGTGCTTCTCGTATTCTCAAATCACATTGCACTCGGTTCTCGTTCTCACCAAGAGTGCTTCTTGTATTTTTACCCTTTGTAAAAATTATAATATTTGTAACATGTATTTCACCCCCGAGAGTTATAAAACCAAAAACACTTAAAGAAAAGGGGGAGCATGAACTCACAACTTTGCGTTCCTGTGCGTCGTAAACTTCACCGGATTTGCTTAATTAACGTCGTAACCTATACGCGTTTTCTTAACGTTAGTCACTAGACTTGCGTCGCACAAGTACAGTCACTCTCTTTTGTATAAATATTCTTGTGTTAAAAATATTTTATATTTTTAACTAAGTATCTTACTTATATTATTTTCTCAAAAATTAATATAAGTATCTCGTGTTTTGCACTTTGCACCCGAATTATGTATCTTGTATGTTGTATGCGTATTTTTGTATTCTTACTCGTTACGAGTATCTCTAAGTCATATTATTTTTACTCTAAAAATAATATATACCTATTTCACAAAATAATCACATAATCACACAAGCGATAAATATATATTCTAAATATATATTTAGTAAGTTTGTTTACAAAAATCCACCTCCGAATACTTGGTCATTTGATAACAAAAATCATGGCGAAGTTTGTTTGGAAAACCAGTCAAAAATATGTTCATAACACTTGTCACAAAAAAAAAAGAAATATTCTAAGTGTTATTTTCTGGAAAAATTTCGCCAGAGTTTCCTCTGTAACTGGAGGTGGCCACGTTTACTAGCGTATCATTTTCTTTTAAAAATTCAACCAAACAATTTTCTGTCATCAAAACACCATCTTCAAATATCAAACTAGTCAAAATAAACATAAATCGCATACACATGAACTTGCAAGTTGTGTAAAAGTATGTAGTAACTTTTCAACACATTTAGTGGGTCTTTCCATCTCTAAAAATAGAATCATTATCTCGAATATTTTATTTTTAAAGAATATGAAGTTTTACAACTTCTAGTCGGTATTTACGAAAATATTTCTTTGTTAAATTCTTTCGTTACACAAGTGTCTACACACTTTTTGGTTCTCAAAAACACCTTTAGTTTAGGAAAGATCCGGTTTTAAAACATGGTTTTGTCTTACAGTTGGTTCTTTGAAAATACCACTTGTAGATCTTTAGATCTACTAGTTTAGAACTCCATTTTATAAGAAAAACTATTTTTACACAAGTTCATGTTTATAAGTAGTAGATGTCACACCCCCAAAATACCACACGCGGAAACCTCCGCGAGGCGTGAGACGTACCAGGATCCAAGCCACCAATCATATTGAACTCTTAGATAGGTTTAAATAAAACTTTCATTCATTAATATAAAGAGTTACAAACGTTACATATCATTCATCATATACAGCGGAAGCATATCTCATTTCTTAAGTGTATCATAAACCGTTAAGCTCGTATTGAGATTCCAAGTATAACGACCCATGACCACTCCAGCCTTCCAGACAGCAAGTTCCACAAGATATAACCCTATAGACCTGCAAGCATGCAGACAAGTGTGTCAGACGACGCTGGTGAGTTCAAAGTTTTGTTAACGCGTTTAGTTACCAGATGTGTATATAAAACAGTTCAACAGTTTGATTTGATGATGTTATTAACTCGATTACCGTATGTGGCTACTAGATGTGAATGCCCAACCCCAATGCCTCTATCTAGGCATTGGTCAAGTGGTCAAGGTAATTAGTTCAACTAACAACCTCGAGTAGATGTAAGGGGTCTTATATATACACGATGTGAATGCCCAACCCCAATGCCTCTATCTAGGCATTGGTCAAGTGGTCAAGGTAATTAGTTCACGCCCGTCCTTTCGGCACGGTGTGAGGGTGCCAATCCTAATAGCGCTATCAACTAAATACCTCGTTGCCTTCCCGGCAACAATCGGTAGATGTAGGGGGTCTTACATAATAGAAACTAAGTAATAACAAACATCCCATTAACCTGCATTCCTCCCTGGAACGTTACCCGATATCCCTTCCCGGGATGCATGTATGGAAAAAAAAGCAGTGAACTCACCTTTGGTTTGCTCGGTAAAGTTAGTTACTTGCTTAACAGTTGATCAAACACGTCCTAACATAATTACCGATAACAATCAGTCTCAGGTGCACATAAACTACATCTTTCATATTCAAATAGTTCACGTATCTAATCGCACGTATTGCTCACACAATAAACATCCAACATATAATCATCACGTACGTCATAGCAAGCATAGTTCGTTCTATTACACAAGTCGTAGCAAAAATCCATACCGACACACATTCACATTTCAAGTTAGGGCCGTACACGCATGTTTTATTTTATCACATATAACTAGTTTGCCAATCACAAGAGAATAGGACCCAGATCAGTTAACATGTAGTCCAATTATTACTCACCCATTTTATCCGGTCCAACTATAATAACCAAGTCCATTCTACAGCCCAGCTTACAACCGCGGCCCATGCATCGCCTAAGGCCCGTGTATATATGATTTCGTGACAGGTTGGGCCCGTAAACCAAATATGTTAATGGCCCAACTTGTTCGTAACCCACCAAATCCACAGATTATAACGGCCCAAAAAAAAGAAAACAATTCCGATACACCTTGATGTGGGCTGAGCTGGTGACCCGTGGTCATGCAGCCCAGCCATATTCGCAGTGAATAAATGGCCCCTCAAAACAAAGCAGATATCGATATAATAATATCACTAACCCTAAAGTCATGCATCACACTATTACCATTAATTAAACTATCCTCACACAAGAACAATATACACAATTAGCACATTCATTAACTCACATGACAAACATCATCATTTAACATCTTGTCGATTCTGACACATATGTAGGATGCACATGGTGATATCAAAGTTACAAACACATGACTGTCATATTATCCAAACTTATCAAATTAGATATCCACAATTCTATTGGACCCTTAAAGCTAGTTAACATCATTCTATTGGACCTTTAAAACCACTTAACATCAATATTTAATAGGGCACCCACTACTTGTTACATCAATCCACATGCTCCCTATAATTGTCATGCATGAATGGCTCTAAAGATGTTCCATATGAATTCAACTAACAAAACACAACAGCATGCCATTCACATGGATTCAAACAATTTCACGAACTCCCACCTAGTCAAATTTATCATGAACAATTAATATGAATATCAATCAATTATCGAAACCCTTATTATCATTTATTCTTGATATATCATTGTGAGTCATAACGTCTATAGCTTATACAATACCCTAGATCATCGACCAACAATGCAATTAGGTATTTACTTTCAGTTTTGTATTCATTACCCTAACACAATCACCACCATCAATCTAGCATAGATACCTACTAGTTACTTCACATTATTCGCAACACCAATTCTCATAACATTCATGCACATGATCGCTTAACAACACTTATCCGATGACACATAACACATAACCTAGCACGTTAACAAATGTAGATCAACTTAGTGATGAGCAACTAACCGTATACAAGGATGATAATGTCGAGGAGGAGGGGCTTCGTCCAAAAGGAACAGCCGTCGGACCGATAGAAAGGAGGAGAGAGTGCTAGGGTTGAGGTGTGTTTTGTGTTTGAATAATTATAAGACCAACCCTCCCCAACATGTGGATATACGCGCACAAGAATTTTCCGGTTACTGGGCTTCATTGACTAAGAACCGAGAGGGGTGTTTGGGCAGGAAATATCAACCTAAGAGTGCCAATCACGTTTAATATGTTTTAGTATACAAACACCCACTTATAATATTCACAACCCTTCACTATAGTCAAGCCCAGTCATCACTCAGATAACGTACCCGTAGGTTATAACAGGACACAAAGTGTGACATGAGAATTTAACAAGGAATATGGTTCTTGAAATTATGAGTTGTCAGATCATCCCCAACTTGAAAGGAATTTCGTCCCGAAATTTGAGAAGTAATCCAAAATAGTGCAGTGCTAAATCAGGGTGGCTGTGGCTGTGGATTTTCCCCAGGTGTCACAGTAGAGTTCATCATCTTACCATTTTTACACTTAACCTATCGCTAGTTAATGTTTCATGAACATGACCTAGCCCGGTTAGATGACGATCCGTTCTACTACTAGCATCAAACAACACAAAATAATCATAACAAAACAAGTTTAACAAGTTTTACACCATTACATTTCTTTTAACCAACAAGTTCATCATTTTTATAAGACTTTTAATTTTGTTCTCTAGTGTTCATAATTTTTACCCGCCAAATCTCTTATTAACCACTATAAACAACATGTAAATTCAAGGATCTAAGTGCTTACCACTAGCACAAGGCTAGGGGAGTTCGAGTGTTGAAAAGTGGTGGTTAAAAGAAGATGAAAGAGGTCCTTCGAGATCCGTTGCTTGCAACCTTCCTAATTAGACTCCATACACCTTAGGATATGCTTAGAACTCTTGGGAATGGATTGAAAATGGATGTGTGAGTGTGGGTGTTTGGAGCCGTAGGTATGGTGGATGGATGGAGAGTTCTTGGTGTGTTGAGAAGATGAAATGAAGTGGGAGGAGGAACTTGTGGTTATAAATAATAACCTTCCAACAATTAATAATCCATAGGATAATATGTTTCTTAATCTTCCAACAATATCTAATAAACTATAAAAAATATCTCCTTGTGGGCCCCTTGTCTAACCGGTTATGAGAGGGGGGGGGGGGGGCTAGTTGTGGTTTAATCCTAGTTATACAATCTAGTTAGAAATCAAGGGCATTAGTTAGGGTCATTTGTGTGTTATTAATTATATAGTGTGTTAGGGTGTTCGGGGACCCTAACTAGCTTAGAAAAATAACAACAATGCTTCTGGCATTATTTTGGTGTTCCGGGTAATGTCCGGTTGTTCGGTTAGACACCGGTTCGTTAAAGTGCTAAACTACACTTTTTAGTGCCTTTTAAGTATCCTTTTGTAATATTTTCGATTCCCGTCACTTAGGGAAATATTCTGGATGATAAAACGACATTTCCGCATAATATTTCATTGTCATCATGCTGATTGTAGCTAGATTTAAATAAATTCTGCACTTAAAGTGCCTTTCGGGTGCTTTTTAGTGCGTATTTTAGCTTCCGGAATGCCTATATTAAAACCCTTGTATGTACTCTTGGGTTTTAATGCATTCTGGACGTTGGAGCTACACCTAGGATCCAATTCTAATGCCTGACTGCTTTCTGCAGTTCTGTTGACACGATGTGTCTTACCGGTGAGTTTACTAATATTTCTGACGCAACGCTATCATAACATAATTCTTGTAGCATATATCATGCATGAATTCACTTGTATGGAATTCAGAAATTAATTTGTCTGGTAAACCAGATCATGCACAGTCATTTAAGCACAAATTACTGTTCATTTCGTGTACGGAATGTACGGAAAAGTGACGGTTGTCACAGTCTCCCCCCCCGTTAAAAGAATTTCGTCCCGAAATTCAAGCGATGCCATCGGTCGCAGGGGAGTTGTGAAACCAATATGGTCACTTAGATTCACGATTTGTCTTTATGTTCCCATGAAATCTCTGGGTCATGTCATGAATTCTATCGTACTCAAGTAGATCAATCGTGTCTTTTTCTGTATCATGTGGACTCTTGGTCCATAACCTCAACAGGTTTCTATAGTAATACGGACTCTTGGTCCAAAACCTCAACAGGTTTCTATAGTAATTCTTGTCATTTGTCATTGACGTGAATCTTATTTATGGGAACAACGACCGTTCCTTAAGTCAGACTCCTCTAACGATTAGACACATGAATGTGTCGCGATCACTACTGATCTTTTTCTGGGAGTTTCATCTTGTGAACAATGGTTCTGATCCCTACACCGGGGATTCAACCTTTTCGTTTTTCAACTCACACTACGCCTTCTCTAGGCGAGGCTCTCATTTAAGTCATACTTCTTGTCTCATATACTTACGATTTATGCCGCTCATCGGCGTAATCTTTCTGTATTCTACGGGTTGTCCTGATATGATTACATATCTGACGGATCTGGCCCCTAGTTTTCCTGGGCCATCTCGGGCCAGTTGATTGTTTATTTCTCGTCTCCGTTCAACATGACGGGAATTTACTCATTATGTTCCGTCGAAAGCTTTACACGAAGCGGTTTAGACGACGGTGTGATAGATACCGTTGTAGGAAAACTCCACTAAGGGCAAGTGAGTGTTCCGGCTTTTCATCAAAGTTTATCACACAAGAACGTATTGTGTTCATACAGTCTGCACTGTTCAGCAGCTCAGTTCATATTCGAGTTCTTACGATCTTCGGTGTGTTGCAACCCTTGTAATCAATAAAGATCGTGCAACGTTTTCTTTCAGGTAATGACGTCCAGTTGCGGCGCGCAATCACTGTATCAATGTGCCGCGTGTGCAATGTCGTGGTCTCGTTGCATCGACGTACAATCGAGACTTTGTCGAGAGACGTCACATAATTGCAACTCTAGCTCCTTAGCTCTTGGTTGCAGGGTTAGCATGAATTTCGTTCTTATCCACCATGTATCTTAAAGTTCTCCCTTCGTGAACTCGAAATCCGCTTTTCGTCATCATTGCACATAACTGTGCTTTCTCTAAGAGTTGCAAGGTAATTGCAGCTGTTGCTCACGACCTTCCTTGGTCGTTGGCCATATAAGGATGTAGTCAAATAAGTATATGACTTATCCAGGTATGCCTCACTTGTTCGATTCATGAGGTCCATGAATATTGTCGATGCATGTGTTAAGCCAAATGATACGACAAGGATTTCGTAATGCTCGAAGCAAGTCCTAAAGGTCGTTTTAGGGATATTTCCTCTTGTATTCACAGTGGAGGATCTCTTGTCCTCAAGTTGATCCTTGGCAAAGGATTTTGATTCTCAATTTTCTGAAGTTTATTTAATTTGGAGACTACCAACTTTCTCCTTGTCTCCTTAACTAAGGATGTTATGTCCTTAATTTCCTCTGTCTAGCAGCTCTTGCAGTTATATCAGAGGTTCATGCTTCGCTGGTGAAGCTAGTCGGTATGGCGTCATTCGTCACTGGTGCCGCTCCTGACACGAGATTTGCCTTAAACCTCTCTTGTCGCTGCGGAGGTATTCCTGGCAGGTCTTCGGAAAAGGCTCCTGGAACTTCTTCCATCACGGGAATATTCTCAGGCTCTGCAGTCTACTCGGAGGCGTTTTTGTGTCTCTTCGACCAATGAAGGATGTCGTAAATCTGCCGCCTTGTGGGGTCTAGCATCCTTGCACCTTTTGCAGGAAAGTTGGGTTTCATCATTCGCAAGAGGGATGCGACTGATTTTCTTATATCAAACGACGTCAGCTGTATACTTGGATTTCCGATCCATGCTGACTATCATATTATGACTTCGCGAGTCAAGGGTAACAGAAGGTTCAGGCCTTGTGAGTCCCTAAAATATAATTCCTTACTTGCTTCATCTGCTTCAACTAGCCTTCTATATGCCTATTTCGAAAGAATATGGGACATCTATTTATTTGAAACTAGGCCAAGCAGTCTCTTATGTTCTAAGCATGCAAGGTTACAGTTGATGCCAGTATAAATCAGAAAAAGATGCATAAGGTTGGTTAATAGGGGATGTGCCCGTAACCGCATCTGGATCCTGGCGCGCTTATGCAACTTTCACCATGAAGGTGGATGTCTGAGGCGTAAGTACCGAAAGTGTGGAAAAGAAGGGCACAACAAGGACGCCTGTTGGGCGAAGGACCCAGATGGAAGAAATAAGAGAATACCAAGTTGCTACAGATGTGGGGAAGCAGGACACTTTAGGAAAGATTGCCCTGGGAAGAAACAAGCAAGGAAGGGTTTTCACTTTCTTTCTTTTGTTTGCTTTAGAGCTTCCATAGCCGACTTGTGTGCCCACCTTTAGGTTCGAAGACTTCCTCTTCTTATTGCCTGATGACTCCACATGAGTCTCTTTCTTGTCATCCTCAGATTCCGAAAATTTTCCCGCACGTAGAGCTTCTTCAGTAAGAGTGACACTCATATCGATAGCCTCTGCAATGGTTGAGGGCTTTGAGGTAGTAACCATGCTCCTGATCTGAGGTGCAA
This sequence comes from Helianthus tuberosus, assembly GCA_030545235.1. NCBI lineage: Eukaryota > Viridiplantae > Streptophyta > Magnoliopsida > Asterales > Asteraceae > Helianthus > Helianthus tuberosus. The sequence continues at coordinate 98,336,441 of CM060360.1, read as the reverse complement.
GTCCCCAAATGAATCGTTCAACCCTTTTGAATTCCGGTTTGACTAAGTAGGGGACGACCCTAGACAAGTCGTGAAATCGTTGGACGTATTCAGAAATCTTCGGTCCGTCCATTTTTAAGTTCCAGAACTCCACCTCAAGCTTCTGGATTTCAGCCCTAGAACAGTATTTCTTTTCCATCATTTCCTTGAGCTCATCCCAGCTTAGTGCATGAGCAGCATCCGCACCAAGGGTTTGAACCTGAAGGTTCCACCAGGAGAGTGCGCCATCTAGAAATAACCCTGAGATATAGGTAACACTGTGTTGGGGCGAACAGTTACTCATTCTTAGAATGGAGTCAGTATTTTCTGCCCAACGAACAAATGCAACGGCACCTCCTGTGCCATCAAAATTCAATGGCTTGCAGTCCAGGAATTGTTTATAGGTGCAGCCAGTTGGAGGGTTATTTCTAGTAGTGCCATTGCTGTGCTCAGAGCGGAGGGCTTCATGTCGTGCAATTGCCTGCGAGATGCGTTCTTGCAGCTCGGCTTCTGTCCTTGGCAACGTACTGGTGTTTGTGTCTCGCCTGGGCGGCATTCTCTTCTGCCAAAATGGTATGAAGTAGGTTAGACAACATTTCAATTGTCTATGAGATACATAGCACCATAAGCCATTATGTAATCACCCAATTTAACACGTATATATAATCAGTGTATAAGCGAGGAAATAGTTATTGAGCCTTCACATAGGCTGGCCAACTTGGCTTATTGTTTGAAATGAACTCGAGGCTACATCGCCTTGGTCATTCAAGTTTCAGTTATTTCCTGCTACATTGGTTTTCTTAGGTCTTTAGCTTTACTGGTGCGTATATTTCCCCTTTGATGGGGTTGTTTATGTATAGGTGATAGGAAGTGTATCGTCACTGATTCTTCCTGAATGTCATTCCACTTCTCTTGCTTAAACATCGTCTTCACAAACGTCTCGTATGCAGGTAGAAGTGTCAGTCACGAAGTAGGCTAAGACAGGCTTCCTACTTTCTAACGTGCTAAAGCACTGATCTATGTGTTGTTCTACCAGATGAAGGTGAGGACACCTATAGATTAATTTTGTATGGTTTTCATTAGCTCGACCCGCAGAGTCCACCAGGATTTCTGTGCACTACAAGTCGTTATTACGTGGGCCCCCGTAATAATAAATTGTCTTGCACAGTTATCCCAATTTTCTCTCGTCTAAGCAGATGATCAATCAAGGAGGGGACACTATTGTCCTTATACCTCTTGTCATGGAAAGGACCCTTGCGATGGTCCACGCGCTAACATTTGTTATCGTTACGCGCGTATAGGCACGATGATTAGATGAAATAGGAATAGAGAGAATTCCTAGTAGTTGGAGGGGCACCTTCGAGATGAATACTTCATCTTCCTTTTCTGGTCAAGTATGTCGTCAATCTTGCTTCACATAAGTCGCAGGGATCTCGCCCCGTTGATCGAGAATTCGATCAAGGTTGCCGCCTCTGCCTCGTCATCATCACCGTAGTTAGGCACCTTCCCGATCGAGAGGGAAGAGCAGCCATCTCCTACGGAAGCAAGCTCAGCATCTTGTTTGGTAATCACTCCCAGCCATGAGCTTTGCAAAGGACGCGAGGTCGGTAGCTTCATCGTGCGAGTCACGTACAGTAATAGGAGTCGGAGTCGAAAGTATCTTATTCACGTCAATAATCATTACGTACACTTATTTGTATGTATGTATATCAATAACATATATGCTACTTAGCATAATCAAGTATTTTAATGCATTATATCACGTATAACTCTCGTTTTTGGGGGTCATTTTGTTTTTGGCAAGTCTAACTCGTGTAGACTACGCTTTGATTGGCACCTTATTTTAAAGGTATTCCTCACTAATGTCCTTGCCTTGTATTTTCTTTGTAAAGTGTCTGACTCGTGGATCTTGGCGCTTTTGTGAATGCAATGAAAACCTTTTTGAAAAATGTTTTCGTGAGAGAACTCTAGTGATTGTAGTCTAGACTCGAGAAAGAATCCTATTTCACTACAATCGAAGCTCTGATACCAAACTGTCACACCCTGTCTTTTGCGGAAGCGTATGATGTGTGACTAGCTTGTTATCATTGCATTCAATCGTAACAAACAACTAGATGATCAAAACGATGTTCATCCATTTATGAAAATTTGAGTATTACAAACACTTGTTATTTAAGTTTTCAAAACACGACCTTTGACAAGGTTACAATTCAACAAAAGTGGATGACATCTAAACTTGTAGTCTACTTCTAGTTATGACACTTGCGCCCAAGATCCACCTTGTCACCTGAAATACATGTAATTTTGGAAAACATCAACATAAAGTTGAGCGAGTTCATGCGTTTTTGTATTTCACGTTTTTATACTTTGTATGAAAACATAGTATGTGTCATGTATAATTCAAGTCTTTCTTGAGTACCCCACGTACTCAAGTATAATTCCCGTTTTCTTGAGTACCCCACGTACTCAAGTATCATTCAAGTTTTCTTGTGTTTCCCCAAGTTTTAAATGATTGTTTATACAAGGACATTAAGGCATGTGAGGACATATGGAGCATTAGTGTTGGCTCCTTTAAGGCATGTGAGCATATGGAGCATTAGTGTTGGCTCCTTTACTGTGTCGATTACCCTCGACTGTGTCAATTTCCCTTGACCGTGTCGATTACCCTCGACTGTGTCAATTAACCTCGACTGTGTCGATTTCCCTCGACTGTGTCGATTAACCTCGACTGTGTCGATTTCCCTCGACTGGGACACCGAAGCACTCAAGTGGTCACATAAGGACCCTGAGTGGGGCTCGGTCGTACCCGTTAGATCTAACCCTCGTCCCTAATTAAGTATTAATGGCATCTCAATATCTAGTTTAAGGTCACATTATCTAGTATTTTCTAGGCTTTTCTTAAAGCTCATCATATTGTACTCACCACGAGTGCTTCTCGTATTCTCAAATCACATTGCACTCGGTTCTCGTTCTCACCAAGAGTGCTTCTTGTATTTTTACCCTTTGTAAAAATTATAATATTTGTAACATGTATTTCACCCCCGAGAGTTATAAAACCAAAAACAGTTAAAGAAAAGGGGGAGCATGAACTCACAACTTTGCGTTCCTGTGCGTCGTAAACTTCACCGGATTTGCTTAATTAACGTCGTAACCTATACGCGTTTTCTTAACGTTAGTCACTAGACTTGCGTCGCACAAGTACAGTCACTCTCTTTTGTATATATATTCTTGTGTTAAAAATATTTTATATTTTTAACTAAGTATCTTACTTATATTATTTTCTCAAAAATTAATATAAGTATCTCGTGTTTTGCACTTTGCACCCGAATTATGTATCTTGTATGTTGTATGCGTATTTTTGTATTCTTACTCGTTACGAGTATCTCTAAGTCATATTATTTTTACTCTAAAAATAATATATACCTATTTCACAAAATAATCACATAATCACACAAGCGATAAATATATATTCTAAATATATATTTAGTAAGTTTGTTTACAAAAATCCACCTCCGAATACTTGGTCATTTGATAACAAAAATCATGGTGAAGTTTGTTTGGAAAACCAGTCAAAAATATGTTCATAACACTTGTCACAAAAAAAAGAAATATTCTAAGTGTTATTTTCTGGAAAAATTTCGCCAGAGTTTCCTCTGTAACTGGAGGTGGCCACGCTTACTAGCGTATCATTTTCTTTTAAAAATTCAACCAAACAATTTTCTGTCATCAAAACACCATCTTCAAATATCAAACTAGTCAAAATAAACATAAATCGCATACACATGAACTTGCAAGTTGTGTAAAATTATGTAGTAACTTTTCAACACATTTAGTGGGTCTTTCCATCTCTAAAAATAGAATCATTATCTCGAAAATTTTATTTTTAAAGAATATGAAGTTTTACAACTTCTAGTCGGTATTTACGAAAATATTTCTTTGTTAAATTCTTTCGTTACACAAGTGTCTACACACTTTTTGGTTCTCAAAAACACCTTTAGTTTAGGAAAGATCCGGTTTTAAAACATGGTTTTGTCTTACAGTTGGTTCTTCGAAAATACCACTTGTAGATCTTTAGATCTACTAGTTTAGAACTCCATTTTATAAGAAAAACTATTTTTACACAAGTTCATGTTTATAAGTAGTAGATGTCACACCCCCAAAATACCACACGCGGAAACCTCCGCGAGGCGTGTGACATACCAGGATCCAAGCCACCAATCACATTGAACTCTTAGATAGGTTTAAATAAAACTTTCATTCATTAATATAAAGAGTTACAAACGTTACATATCATTCATCATATACAGCGGAAGCATATCTCATTTCTTAAGTGTATCATAAACCGTTAAGCTCGTATTGAGATTCCAAGTATAACGACCCATGACCACTCCAGCCTTCCAGACAGCAAGTTCCACAAGATATAACCCTATAGACCTGCAAGCATGCAGACAAGTGTGTCAGACGACGCTGGTGAGTTCAAAGTTTTGTTAACGCGTTTAGTTACCAGATGTGTATATAAAACAGTTCAACAGTTTGATTTGATGATGTTATTAACTCGATTACCGTATGTGGCTACTAGATGTGAATGCCCAACCCCAATGCCTCTATCTAGGCATTGGTCAAGTGGTCAAGGTAATTAGTTCAACTAACAACCTCGAGTAGATGTAAGGGGTCTTATATATACACGATGTGAATGCCCAACCCCAATGCCTCTATCTAGGCATTGGTCAAGTGGTCAAGGTAATTAGTTCACGCCTGTCCTTTCGGCACGGTGTGAGGGTGCCAATCCTAATAGCGCTATCAACTAAATACCTCGTTGCCTTCCCGGCAACAATCGGTAGATGTAGGGGGTCTTACATAATAGAAACTAAGTAATAACAAACATCCCATTAACCTGCATTCCTCCCTGGAACGTTACCCGATATCCCTTCCCGGGATGCATGCTTGGAAAAAAAAAGCAGTGAACTCACCTTTGGTTTGCTCGGTAAAGTTAGTTACTTGCTTAACAGTTGATCAAACACGTCCTAACATAATTACCGATAACAATCAGTCTCAGGTGCACATAAACTACATCTTTCATATTCAAATAGTTCACGTATCTAATCGCACGTATTGCTCACACAATAAACATCCAACATATAATCATCACGTACTTCATAGCAAGCATAGTTCGTTCTATTACACAAGTCGTATCAAAAATCGATACAGACACACATTCACATTTCAAGTTAGGGCCGTACACGCATGTTTTATTTTATCACATATAACTAGTTTGCCAATCACAAGAGAATAGAACCCAGATCAGTTAACATGTAGTCCAATTATTACTCACCCATTTTACCCGGTCCAACTATAATAACCAAGTCCATTCTACAGCCCAGCTTACAACCGCGGCCCATGCATCGCCTAAGGCCCGTGTATATATGATTTCGTGACAGGTTGGGCCCGTAAACCAAATATGTTAATGGCCCAACTTGTTCGTAACCCACCAAATCCACAGATTATAACGGCCCAAAAAAAAGAAAACAATTCCGATACACCTTGATGTGGGCTGAGCTGGTGACCCGTGGTCATGCAGCCCAGCCATATTCGCAGTGAATAAATGGCCCCTCAAAACAAAGCAGATATCGATATAATAATATCACTAACCCTAAAGTCATGCATCACACTATTACCATTAATTAAACTATCCTCACACAAGAACAATATACACAATTAGCACATTCATTAACTCACATGACAAACATCATCATTTAACATCTTGTCGATTCTGACACATATGTAGGATACACATGGTGATATCAAAGTTACAAACACATGACTGTCATATTATCCAAACTTATCAAATTAGATATCCACAATTCTATTGGACCCTTAAAGCTAGTTAACATCATTCTATTGGACCTTTAAAACCACTTAACATCAATATTTAATAGGGCACCCACTACTTGTTACATCAATCCACATGCTCCCTATAATTGTCATGCATGAATGGCTCTAAAGATGTTCCATATGAATTCAACTAACAAAACACAACAGCATGCCATTCACATGGATTCAAACAATTTCACGAACTCCCACCTAGTCAAATTTATCATGAACAATTAATATGAATATCAATCAATTATCGAAACCCTTATTATCATTTATTCTTGATATATCATTGTGAGTCATAACGTCTATAGCTTATACAATACCCTAGATCATCGACCAACAATGCAATTAGTTATTTACTTTCAGTTTTGTATTCATTACCCTAACACAATCACCACCATCAATCTAGCATAGATACCTACTAGTTACTTCACATTATTCGCAACACCAATTCTCATAACATTCATGCACACGATCGCTTAACAACACTTATCCGATGACACATAACACATAACCTAGCACGTTAACAAATGTAGATCAACTTAGTGATGAGCAACTAACCGTATACAAGGATGATAATGTCGAGGAGGAGGGGCTTCGTCCAAAAGGAACAGCCGTCGGACCGATAGAAAGGAGGAGAGAGTGCTAGGGTTGAGGTGTGTTTTGTGTTTGAATAATTATAAGACCAACCCTCCCCAACATGTGGATATACGCGCACAAGAATTTTCCGGTTACTGGGCTTCATTGACTAAGAACCGAGAGGGGTGTTTGGGCAGGAAATATCAACCTAAGAGACCCAATCACGTTTAATATGTTTTAGTATACAAACACCCACTTATAATATTCACAACCTTTCACTATAGTCAAGCCCAGTCATCACTCAGATAACGTACCCGTAGGTTATAACAGGACACAAAGTGTGACATGAGATTTTAACAAGGAAGATGGTTCTTGAAATTACGAGTTGTCACATCATCCCCAACTTGAAAGGAATTTCGTCCCGAAATTTGACAAGTAATCCAAAATAGTGCAGTGCTAAATCAGGGTGGCTGTGGCTATGGATTTTCCCCAGGTGTCACAGTAGAGTTCATCATCTTACCATTTTTACACTTAACCTATCGCTAGTTCATGTTTCATGAACATGACCTAGCCCGGTTAGATGACGATCCGATCTACTACTAGCATCAAACAACACAAAATAATCATAACAAAACAAGTTTAACAAGTTTTACACCATTACATTTCTTTTATCCAACAAGTTCATCATTTTTATAAGACTTTTAATTTTGTTCTCTAGTGTTCATAATTTTTACCCGCCAAATCTCTTATTAACCACTACAAACAACATGTAAATGCAAGGATCTAAGTGCTTACCACTAGCACAAGGCTAGGGGAGTTCGAGTGTAGAAAAGTGGTGGTTAAAAGAAGATGAAAGAGGTCCTTCGAGATTCGTTGCTTGCAACCTTCCTAATTAGACTCCATACACCTTAGGATATGCTTAGAACTCTTGGGAATGGATTGAAAATGGATGTGTGAGTGTGGGTGTTTGGAGCCGTAGGTATGGTGGATGGATGGAGAGTTCTTGGTGTGTTGAGAAGATGAAATGAAGTGGGAGGAGGAACTTGTGGTTATAAATAATAACCTTCCAACAATTAATAATCCATAGGATAATATGTTTCTTAATCTTCCAACAATATTTAATAAACTATAAAAAATATCTCCTTGTGGGCCCCTTGTCTAACCGGTTATGAGAGGGGGGGGGGGGGTCTAGTTGTGGTTTAATCCTAGTTATACAATCTAGTTAGAAATCAAGGGCATTAGTTAGGGTCATTTGTGTGTTATTAATTATATAGTGTGTTAGGGTGTTCGGGGACCCTAACTAGCTTAGAAAAATAACAACAATGCTTCTGGCATTATTTTGGTGTTCCGGGTAATGTCCGGTTGTTCGGTTAGACACCGGTTCGTTAAAGTGCTAAACTACACTTTTTAGTGCCTTTTAAGTATCCTTTTGTAATATTTTCGATTCCCGTCACTTAGGGAAATATTCTGGATGATAAAACGACATTTCCGCATAATATTTCATTGTCATAATGCTGATTGTAGCTAGATTTAAATAAATTCTGCACTTAAAGTGTGTTTCGGGTGCTTTTTAGTGCGTATTTTAGCTTCCGGAATGCCTATATTAAAACCCTTGTATGTACTCTTGGGTTTTAATGCATTCTTGACATTGGACCTACACCTAGGATCCAATTCTAATGTCTGACTGCTTTCTGCAGTTCTGTTGACACGATGTGTCTTACCGGTGAGTTTACTAATATTTCTGACGCAACGCTATCATAACGTAATTCTTGTAGCATATATCATGCATGAATTCACTTGTATGGAATTCAGAAATTAATTTTTCTGGTAAACCAGATCATGCACAGTCATTTAAGCACAAATTACTGTTCATTTCGTGTACGGAATGTACGGAAAAGTGACGGTTGTCACAGTCTCCCCCCCGTTAAAAGGATTTCGTCCCGAAATTCAAGCGATGCCATCGGTCGCAGGGGAGTTGTGAAACCAATATGGTCACTTAGATTCACGATTTGTCTTTATGTTCCCATGAAATCTCTGGGTCATGTCATGAATTCTATCGTACTCAAGTAGATCAATCGTGTCTTTTTCTGTATCATGTGGACTCTTGGTCCATAACCTCAACAAGTTTCTATAGTAATACGGACTCTTGGTCCAAAACCTCAACAGGTTTCTATAGTAATTCTTGTCATTTGTTATTGACGTGAATCTTATTTATGGGAACAACGACCGTTCCTTAAGTCAGACTCCTCTAACGATTAGACACATGAATGTGTCGCGATCACTACTGATCTTTTTCTGGGAGTTTCATCTTGTGAACAATGGTTCTGATCCCTACACCGGGGATTCAACCATTTCGTTTTTCAACTCACACTACGCCTTCTCTAGGCGAGGCTCTCATTTAAGTCATACTTCTTGTCTCATATACTTACGATTTATGCCGCTCATCGGCGTAATCTTTCTGTATTCTACGGGCTGTCCTGATATGATTACATATCTGACGGATCTGGCCTCTAGTTTTCCTGGGCCATCTCGGGCCAGTTGATTGTTTATTTCTCGTCTCCGTTCAACATGACGGGAATTTACTCATTATGTTTCGTCTAAAGCTTTACACGAAGCGGTTTAGACGACGGTGTGATAGATACCGTTGTAGGAAAACTCCACTAGGGGCAAGTGAGTGTTCTGGCTTTTCATCAAATTTTATCACACAAGAACGTATTGTGTTCATACAGTCTGCATTGTTCAGCAGCTCAGTTCATATTCGAGTTCTTACGATCATCGGTGTGTTGCAACCCTTGTGATCAATAAAGATCGTGCAACGTTTTCTTTCAGGTAATGACGTCCAGTTGCGGCGTGCAATCACTGTATCTATCTCAAGATCTCTTCTCGTGATTCCTTAATCAATGTGCCGCGTGTGCAATGTCGTGGTCTCGTTGCATCGACGTACAATCGAGACTTTGTCGAGAGACGTCACATAATTGCAACTCTAGCTCCTAAGCTCTTGGTTGCAGGGTTGGCATGAATTTCGTTCTTATCCACCATGTATCTTAAAGTTCTCCCTTCGTGAACTCGAAATCCGCTTTTCGTCATCATTGCACATAACTGTGCTTTCTCTAAGAGTTGCAAGGTAATTGCAGCTGTTGCTCACGACCTTCCTTGGTCGTTGGCCATATAAGGATGTAGTCAAATAAGTATATGACTTATCCAGGTATGGCTCACACGTTCGATTCATGAGGTCCATGAATATTGTCGATGCATGTGTTAAGCCAAATGATACGACAAGGATTTCGTAATGCTCGAAGCAAGTCCTAAAGGTCGTTTTAGGGATATTTCCTCTTGTATTCACAGTGGAGGATCTCTTGTCCTCAAGTTGATCCTTGGCAAAGGATTCTGATTCTCAATTTTCTGAAGTTTATGTAAAGTGGAGACTACCAACTTTCTCCTTGTCTCCTTAACTAAGGATGTTATGTCCTTAATTTCCTCTGTCTAGCAGCTCTTGCAGTTATATCAGAGGTTCATGCTTCGCTGGTGAAGCTAGTCGGTATGGCGTCATTCGTCACTGGTGCCGCTCCTGACACGAGATTTGCCTTAAACCTCTCTTGTCGCTGCGGAGGTATTCCTGGCAGGTCTTCGGAAAAGGCTCCTGGAACTTCTTCCATCACGGGAATGTTCTCAGGCTCTGCAGTCTACTCGGAGGCGTTTTTGTGTCTCTTCGACCAATGAAGGATGTCGTAAATCTGCCGCCTTGTGGGGTCTAGCATCCTTGCACCTTTTGCAGGAAAGTTGGGTTTCATCATTCGCAAGAGGGATGCGACTGATTTTCTTATATCAAACGACGTCAGTTGTATACTTGGATTCCCGATCCATGCTGACTATCATATTATGACTTCGTGAGTCAAGGGTAACAGAAGGTTCAGGCCTTGTGAGTCCCTAAAATATAATTCCTTACTTGCTTCATCTGCTTCAACTAGCCTTCTAAATCCCTATTTCGAAAGAATATGGGACATCTATTTATTTGAAACTAGGCCAAGCAGTCTCTTATGTTCTAAGCATGCAAGGTTACAGTTGATGCCAGTATAAATCAGAAAAAGATGCATAAGGTTGGTTAATAGGGGATGTGCCCGTAACCGCATCTGGATCCTGGCGCGCTTCCCGAGCTTCGATCGTGAAAACCCTTCCTTGCTTGTTTCTTCCCAGGGCAATCTTTCCTAAAGTGTCCTGCTTCCCCACATCTGTAGCAACCTGGTATTCTCTTATTTCTTCCATCTGGGTCCTTCGCCCAACAAGCGTCCTTGTTGTGCCCTTCTTTTCCACACTTTCGGTACTTACGCCTCAGACATCCACCTTCATGGTGAAAGTTGCATTCCCCGCACCTTGGCTTAGTCCCCGAGTAAACTTTACCACCGGCCTTAGTAGTGGCTCCATCAGTTTTTCTGCCATGCGGCGGATTCACTTTCTTTCTTTTGTTTGCTTTAGAGCTTCCATAGCCGACTTGTGTGCCCACCTTTAGGTTTGAAGACTTCCTCTTCTTATTGCCTGATGACTCCACATGAGTCTCTTTCTTGTCATCCTCAGATTCCGAAAATTTTCCCGCATGTAGAGCTTCTTCAGTAAGAGTGACACTCATATCGATAGCCTCTGCAATGGTTGAGGGCTTTGAGGTAGTAACCATGCTCCGGATCTGAGGTGCAAGTCCCCAAATGAATCGTTCAACCATTTTGAATTCCGGTTTGACTAAGTAGGGGACGACCCTAGACAAGTCGTGAAATCGTTGGACGTATTCAGAAATCTTCGGTCCGTCCATTTTTAAGTTCCAGAACTCCACCTCAAGCTTCTGGATTTCAGCCCTAGAACAGTATTTCTTTTCCATCATTTCCTTGAGCTCATCCCAGCTTAGTGCATGAGCAGCATCCGCACCAAGGGTTTGAACCTGAAGGTTCCACCAGGAGAGTGCGCCATCTAGAAATAACCCTGAGATATAGGTAACACTCTGTTGGGGCGAACAGTTACTCATTCTTAGAATGGAGTCAGTATTTTCTGCCCAACGAACAAATGCAACGGCACCTCCTGTGCCATCAAAATTCAATGGCTTGCAGTCCAGGAATTGTTTATAGGTGCAGCCAGTTGGAGGGTTATTTCTAGTAGTGCCATTGCTGTGCTCAGAGCGGAGGGCTTCATGTCGTGCAATTGCCTGCGAGATGCGTTCTTGCAGCTCGGCTTCTGTCCTTGGCAACGTACTGGTGTTTGTGTCTCGCCTGGGCGGCATTCTCTTCTGCCAAAATGGTATGAAGTAGGTTAGACAACATTTCAATTGTCTATGAGATACATAGCACCATAAGCCATTATGTAATCACCCAATTTAACACGTATATATAATCAGTGTATAAGCGAGGAAATAGTTATTGAGCCTTCACATAGGCTGGCCAACTTGGCTTATTGTTTGAAATGAACTCGAGGCTACATCGCCTTGGTCATTCAAGTTTCAGTTATTTCCTGCTACATTGGTTTTCTTAGGTCTTTAGCTTTACTGGTGCGTATATTTCCCCTTTCATGGGGTTGTTAATGTATAGGTGATAGGAAGTGTATCGTCACTAATTCTTCCTGAATGTCATTCCACTTCTCTTGCTTAAACATCGTCTTCACAAACGTCTCGTATGCAGGTAGAAGTGTCAGTCACGAAGTAGGCTAAGACAGGCTTCCTACTTTCTAACGTGCTAAAGCACTGATCTATGTGTTGTTCTACCAGATGAAGGTGAGGACACCTATAGATTAATTTTGTATGGTTTTCATTAGCTCGACCCGCAGAGTCCACCAGGATTTCTGTGCACTACAAGTCGTTATTACGTGGGCCCCCGTAATAATAAATTGTCTTGCACAGTTATCCCAATTTTCTCTCGTCCAAGCAGATGATCAATCAAGGAGGGGACACTATTGTCCTTATACCTCTTGTCATGGAAAGGACCCTTGCGATGGTCCACGCGCTAACATTCGTTATCGTTATGTGCGTATAGGCACGATGATTAGATGGAATAGGAATAGAGAGAATTCCTAGTAGTTGGAGGGGCACCTTCGAGATGAATACTTCATCTTCCTTTTCTGGTCAAGTATGCCGTCAATCTTGCTTCACATAAGCCGCAGGGATCTCGTCCCGTTGATAGAGAATTCGATCAAGGTTGCCGCCTCTGCCTCGTCATCATCACCGTAGTTAGGCACCTTCACGATCGAGAGGGAAGAGCAGCCATCTCCTACGGAAGCAAGCTCAGCATCTTGTTTGGTAATCACTCCCAGCCATGAGCTTTGCAAAGGACGCGAGGTCGGTAGCTTCATCGTGCGAGTCACGTACAGTAATAGGAGTCGGAGTCGAAAGTATCTTATTCACGTCAATAATCATTCCGTACACTTATTTGTATGTATGTATATCAATAACATATATGCTACTTAGCATAATCAAGTATTTTAATGCATTATATCACGTATAACTCTCGTTTTTGGGGGTCATTTTGTTTTTGGCAAGTCTAACTCGTGTAGACTACGCTTTGATTGGCACCTTATTTTAAAGGTATTCCTCACTAATGTCCTTGCCTTGTATTTTCTTTGTAAAGTGTCTGACTCGTGGATCTTGGCGCTTTTGTGAATGCAATGAAAACCTTTTTGAAAAATGTTTTCGTGAGAGAACTCTAGTGATTGTAGTCTAGACTCGAGAAAGAATCCTAGTTCACTACAATCGAAGCTCTGATACCAAACTGTCACACCCTGTCTTTTGCGGAAGCGTATGATGTGTGACTAGCTTGTTATCATTGCATTCAATCGTACAAACAACTAGATGATCAAAACGATGTTCATCCATTTATGAAAATTTGAGTATTACAAACACTTGTTATTTAAGTTTTCAAAACACGACCTCTGACAAGGTTACAATTCAACAAAAGTGGATGACATCTAAACTTGTAGTCTACTTCTAGTTATGACACTTGCGCCCAAGATCCATCATGTCACCTGAAATACATGTAATTTTGGAAAACATCAACATAAAGTTGAGCGAGTTCATGCGTTTTTGTATTTCACGTTTTTATACTTTGTATGAAAACATAGTATGTGTCATGTATAATTCAAGTCTTTCTTGAGTACCCCACGTACTCAAGTATAATTCCCGTTTTCTTGAGTACCCCACGTACTCAAGTATCATTCAAGTTTTCTTGTGTTTCCCCAAGTTTTAAATGATTGTTTATACAAGGACATTAAGGCATGTGAGGACATATGGAGCATTAGTGTTGGCTCCTTTAAGGCATGTGAGCATATGGAGCATTAGTGTTGGCTCCTTTACTGTGTCGATTACCCTCGACTGTGTCAATTTCCCTTGACCGTGTCGATTACCCTCGACTGTGTCAATTAACCTCGACTGTGTCGATTTCCCTCGACTGTGTCGATTAACCTCGACTGTGTCGATTTCCCTCGACTGGGACACCGAAGCACTCAAGTGGTCACATAAGGACCCTGAGTGGGGCTCGGTCGTACCCGTTAGATCTAACCCTCGTCCCTAATTAAGTATTAATGGCATCTCAATATCTAGTTTAAGCTCACATGATCTAGTATTTTCTAGGCTTTTCTTAAAGCTCATCATATTGCACTCACCACGAGTGCTTCTCGTATTCTCAAATCACATTGCACTCGGTTCTCGTTCTCACCAAGAGTGCTTCTTGTATTTTTACCCTTTGTAAAAATTATAATATTTGTAACATGTATTTCACCCCCGAGAGTTATAAAACCAAAAACAGTTAAAGAAAAGGGGGAGCATGAACTCACAACTTTGCGTTCCTGTGCGTCGTAAACTTCACCGGATTTGCTTAATTAACGTCGTAACCTATACGCGTTTTCTTAACGTTAGTCACTAGACTTGCGTCGCACAAGTACAGTCACTCTCTTTTGTATATATATTCTTGTGTTAAAAATATTTTATATTTTTAACTAAGTATCTTACTTATATTATTTTCTCAAAAATTAATATAAGTATCTCGTGTTTTGCACTTTGCACCCGAATTATGCATCTTGTATGTTGTATGCGTATTTTTGTATTCGTACTCGTTACGAGTATCTTTAAGTCATATTATTTTTACTCTAAAAATAATATATACCTATTTCACAAAATAATCACATAATCACACAAGCGATAAATATATATTCTAAATATATATTTAGTAAGTTTGTTTACAAAAATCCACCTCCGAATACTTGGTCATTTGATAACAAAAATCATGGCGAAGTTTGTTTGGAAAACCAGTCAAAAATATGTTCATAACACTTACTAGCGTATCATTTTCTTTTAAAAATTCAACCAAACAATTTTCTGTCATCAAAACACCATCTTCAAATATCAAACTAGTCAAAATAAACATAAATCGCATACACATGAACTTGCAAGTTGTGTAAAATTATGTAGTAACTTTTCAACACATTTAGTGGGTCTTTCCATCTCTAAAAATAGAATCATTATCTCGAAAATTTTATTTTTAAAGAATATGAAGTTTTACAACTTCTAGTCGGTATTTACGAAAATATTTCTTTGTTAAATTCTTTCGTTACACAAGTGTCTACACACTTTTTGGTTCTCAAAAACACCTTTAGTTTAGGAAAGATCCGGTTTTAAAACATGGTTTTGTCTTACAGTTGGTTCTTTGAAAATACCACTTGTAGATCTTTAGATCTACTAGTTTAGAACTCCATTTTATAAGAAAAACTATTTTTACACAAGTTCATGTTTATAAGTAGTAGAGTTCAACATCTTACCATTTTTACAGTTAACCTATCGCTAGTTCATGTTTCATGAACATGACCTAGCCCGGTTAGATGACAATCCGTTCTACTACTAGCATCAAACAACACAAAATAATCATAATAAAACAAGTTTAACAAGTTTTACACCATTACATTTCTTTTATCCAACAAGTTCATCATTTTTATAAGACTTTTAATTTTGTTCTCTAGTGTTCATAATTTTTACCCGCCAAATCTCTTATTAACCACTACAAACAACATGTAAATGCAAGAATCTAAGTGCTTACCACTAGCACAAGACTAGGGGAGTTCGAGTGTAGAAAAGTGGTGGTTAAAAGAAGATGAAAGAGGTCCTTCGAGATCCGTTGCTTGCAACCTTCCTAATTAGACTCCATACACCTTAGGATATGCTTAGAACTCTTGGGAATGGATTGAAAATGGATGTGTGAGTGTGGGTGTTTGGAGCCGTAGGTATGGTGGATGGATGGAGAGTTCTTGGTGTGTTGAGAAGATGAAATGAAGTGGGAGGAGGAACTTGTGGTTATAAATAATAACCTTCCAACAATTAATAATCCATAGGATAATATGTTTCTTAATCTTCCAACAATATCTAATAAACTATAAAAAATATCTCCTTGTGGGCCCCTTGTCTAACCGGTTATGAGAGGGGGGGGGGGGGGTCTAGTTGTGGTGTAATCCTAGTTATACAATCTAGTTAGAAATCAAGGGCATTAGTTAGGGTCATTTGTGTGTTATTAATTATATAGTGTGTTAGGGTGTTCGGAGACCCTAACTAGCTTAGAAAAATAACAACAATGCTTCTGGCATTATTTTGGTGTTCCGGGTAATGTCCGGTTGTTCGGTTAGACACCGGTTCGTTAAAGTGCTAAACTACACTTTTTAGTGCCTTTTAAGTATCCTTCTGTAATATTTTCGATTCCCGTCACTTAGGGAAATATTCTGGATGATAAAACGACATTTCCGCATAATATTTCATTGTCATAATGCTGATTGTAGCTGGATTTAAATAAATTCTGCACTTAAAGTGCGTTTCGGGTGCTTTTTAGTGTGTATTTTAGCTTCCGGAATGCCTATATTAAAACCCTTGTATGTACTCTTGGGTTTTAATGCATTCTTGACGTTGGACCTACACCTAGGATCCAATTCTAATGTCTGACTGCTTTCTGCAGTTCTGTTGACACGATGTGTCTTACCGGTGAGTTTACTAATATTTCTGACACAACGCTATCATAACGTAATTCTTGTAGCATATATCATGCATGAATTCACTTGTATGGAATTCAGAAATTAATTTGTCTGGTAAACCAGATCATGCACAGTCATTTAAGCACAAATTACTGTTCATTTCGTGTACGGAATGTACGGAAAAGTGACGGTTATCACACTATATCATACTAACAATCGGTCTGGTGAACATAAAATAAGTACAATTCAACATTTTTATTTTATGTTCTATGAGAAATCAGTGTTTAAACCATAGATAGTCATTTAGTTTGTCAAAAGATAAGTAATAACATGTATAATCAATTATACTTTGAAATCATGAAAATAACACATAGGTACACATGCTTCACCCCAAAACAGTTTGGAAAACAGTAAAATAGGGGAACTATGTACTCACTTGAGATTGCTCAGAAGTCCTAAGATAACCACCAAGCAATGCTAGAGATCACGGAATCAAACAGGCACCTAATATAGGTAACTATGTTAATTAACCGGACCTAAATCGGAGGATCGGATAGAATGAGGGCTTGTAAACCAAATGAGTATGGGAACTCATGTAATATGGTTTAACAAAGCCTACATACTAAATCGGAACCTAACCTAAGTGCTTTCGACCCATCGCGACCCATTAAGGTAGCTTATGCTACTTTAACGCGTCGTGCGCGCAAAAGCGCACTCGAGACGTCTAACTAGCCCTATGACAAGTGTTATATGCCTAAACATGTTATATAATCAGTTATGTGACAAAAGTTTAGGTTACATATGCTTAATTACCAATTACACATGAAAAGGGTATTTTGGTAATTTACCTAAGGCATATAAACTACCTATCATACAACTACTTAACGAAGCGACCATAAGGTATAACCTCGGAAGGTTATTCCCTATATACTATGGTCACCTAATGTGTTTTGTCGGATCTTAATGATCGACCAAACGGGCCGGGTTCGAAAGTATAAGCGATTGTTCAGATCGCTTACCTTACGACCCTATATAAGCACTAAACTAAAAGTGACGAGCTAAGCATGTAGAAACATGCTTAACTAAGTTAGAAAGCAAGTTTGGTATCAAAACAAATGATTTTGATACCTAAGAGTAGTTTGGTTACAAAATACGCAATAACACGCATTTTGGCCGAAACTACGACTCGTCACTGAGCCAAGATAACGTGGTAATCAGTAGGTATAATCACTAGGGACTATGACCATCGTGATTACGCTCACGTTATGAAGTTCAAACGAACTTCGCATTGACCATAAACTGGTCAATGCAGAAAGTGAAACAAAGTTTGACTTTCGGACTCGAAAAGCAATAAAAGAACGAAGGAACACTTACAAAGGGTCCCCGAATGCTAATCTTGATCCAAGTAGCTCAGGTATGAAACAAAGGTTTCAACTTAGAGCTTCTCAAATCAGATTCTTGTGGGTTTTTGGAAGGAATGGGGTTGGGTATTTATAGTGTTTCTCAAACTGTTAAGATCGTTTATCGAACAACGTGCCTTGATCTCACCCGTACACTTGTCGAAATGTTATGGTAGCTCATTTTGCCCCTACCACAAGAGTTTGACATGTGTCCTTGGCCTTTGGGGTGTTTGAAAGGCTGTTAACAGCCTGTTTATACACTGAATCTGGTCTGGGAGACTGACGCGGGCCGCATAAGGATACACCTTGAGTTTACGCGGGCCGCCTGGCCTGTCTGATCAGCAACCAACTTTCAGAAATGACAGTTTTGGTCCCTGTTGTGTTTTAAGGCCATTCCCGACACTTCTAAGGCCCGTAAAGCCAACTTTAAGGTCCTAAAATGATGCCTAAACATTGTGGGCATAAAACATGCTCAAAAATATGTCGGATGTCAGTTCGTTTGGCCGTACAATCGCGATGTTCGCTTAATTACGACGGAATGCGCACAAGCGCGAAAAACGATCCAAATGACGCGACGAATGGATTTTTCTTATGCCAAACACTAAAATAAAATGTTTTAGTGCTTACATAAATTTTTGGATGTCCGGATGTTGTCAGAACGTAAGTTATGCGCGAAAATGCAAACTTATGCACTTTTTGACGCTTTTAGTCCCTGAATGACCAGAAAGTTTATTTTAGCACACCGAACCCCTCAAAGCCTATTTCTAAGCTATGTAAAGGATATTTATGGTATGTTTAACTTATGGTCATGCTCCAGAATGTCTGTTACAGTTCAAATTGGCATACTTTCGCAGTTTGTCAAGTTTAGTCCCTGTAAGCGAATTAACTTGTTTTTGCCATACCAAAGTCTTTAAAACTTATTTCTAAGTTATGTAAAGGTTATTTAAGGTATGTTAAGCCTATTTCACTATTCCGGAGTGTTCGTTGGATTAAACTGGTTATATTTACGCATCAGAGCGCGTATAACCCTCCAGAAAGCGATTTAAAGCTTAAAATCGAACAAGAGTTGATATGTGTAAACGATACACATATTTTTACAAATCCCAAGTATGAAATACAATATTTCATTTGTTTGGCATTTGGTTGATGGTTGAAGTGACACAGGTGTCACAGTCTCCCCTACTTTAGGAAATTTCGTCCCGAAATTTAATTCTAGAGGAAACTTGTGAAGACAGCTGTGACGGTTTCGCCTTCTAATAGATCCATTGAACCCTTAAGTAAAACTCTGGGCCATGTTAGGACTCTTAGCGAATTTGTTAACCCTCAAAGTGAATTCCTTGTAATAGTAAAACATGGAATTTTGAACTACGGACAGAAGAACGTTTCTTATGAAGACTTATCATAGGAAACTTGGTGTGTGATTGAGATCAGAATTGGGGAGTGTGAGAATAAATGACATTGGTCGAGGTCCAAGACTTCTCCCGTATCATTATTCTTGTCACTATAAGTCTTAACACATGACAAAGCTTCCTGTGGTTTCTGTGCACTGAATTCCATAATTATGTAGGCCTCCATAATTACGAAATTCCTTGCACAGTCCGCACAGTTCATTTCATAATGCGTAGAGGAAAAGTCAATTGAATAAACATGAAGCGACTCGACTAGACCACCAAAGGGTCCTTTCAATTAGATCAACGAACAATCTTTTTAACTAGATCAACACATGATCTTCTTAACTAGACCGTCGTACGATCTCCTTAAATAGGCCACTTAAGGGATCTTTTTAATTATATCATCACATGATATTTCTAATCAGATTTTCAAAATCAATCTGTTTAACTAGACCATTCAAGAGGTCTTATTATAGAATAGTACTTTATAACCCAAGGGACTTAACTACAATGTTGAAGTCCATTAAGGATTTAAGATAGTATCTTTGGATATCTTGTTATGAATCTCTCATATGAGATATGGAAGATTCTATGAGGATTTGGATGGATCACATACAACCACAAAACATGTAAGAAAAACACATAAGCACAAATTTAGTTAACTTGATTCTTTAATTTGTTATCTTTAGGTATGGATATTTAAAGCACACTAGGAATCCAATCCATGGATTTCATTTGGCACTTTAATGATTTTTAAGGATCTATATATAAAGATAGAGGGATTCTCAATAAGAGTTTGGCTTTGTTTCTTAAAAGAAACGAGTGTTTAAGGTTCTTGGGGAGATCACAAGTGATCATAAAATGACAGAACCACACGAGTAGTTTGTCTTTGGGTTGACATCATAAGGTTGCATCGAGCATTCACACAAACGCATAAATTTTGCAGAAATAAAAACAACAAATCTTTATTTATGTAACAACCGAATTGTCTTGAAGTGTCAAAAGATAATAACCAAGGAAATACAACACACTAATTGTTCAGTGCTGCATCATTGTTCATGTTTGCCTCATTGATGTTAAACACTCGTCCACGCGCTGGAGGTATGTTAACAAGTCTTGGACAATTGTTCCTGTAGTGGGTAAGGTCACTACAGTTTTAACATGACCCCGGAGGGAACCGTGCTTGAACAGCAGCAGGGTTTGCAGCAGCTTGATTTGCATAATGACATACATTGATCAAATGTCCCAACCGCCCACAGTGGGTACATTTGTGACACTGCTCTTGCTCTAGATGATGACGGTTGCAATTGTTGCATAAAGGTGCGGTACCAACATAGTTTTGCCTTTTGCGAGGTTGTACTGGTTGGTTTGGTGCAACCTGTTTGTCTTGAGCAGTTACAGCGTAGTTTTGAGAGGCTTTGCACTTCTTCTTCTTAGATACCTCAGCATTTTCTACCTTTGGTTCCACTTGAGCAGTCTTGTCAGATGGTCTTGAGTCGCCCTTCTGAAACAGCTTGCGCTTCCTGATATGGGATTCAGTCAGAGTGGCAGACAATTCAATGGCTTGTCTGACAGTAGTAGGGTTGCTGCCAGTAACGATATCCTGAACTACGTCAGGAAGACCATCAATGTATTTCTCAATCGCCTTATCCAAAGGCGTAACCATAGTAGGGCATAACAAGCTTAATTCCTCATAGCGGTCAGTATAGGCTCGATGTTCCCCACTGTCTTGCTTCAAATCATCAAATTCCCTTTCTAGAGCCCTTAGCTCATGACGAGGACAGAATTCCTTCATCATAAGAGCCCTAAGCTCAGCCCAAGTCTGTGCTAATGCAACCTCAGCACCGCGGTCTCACATAACCCCGTTCCACCACGTAAGAGCCCTCTTCTGAAATACACTCGAAGAAAACTCGACCTTGCGATTTTCAGGACACTGAACGTGACGGAAAGTATTCTCAATGCTCTCGAACCATTGAAGAAGCCCAGTTGCTCCCTCAGAACCACTAAACTTGAGCGGTTTCGCCGAGTTAAAATTCTTGAAATTGCATGGAGCATTGTTGTTGTTGATGGCTTGAATCATTTGAGCATAAAGATTTGGGAAGGCAGCAGCCATTTGCTGCGCGATGATTTCCGCCAGTTCGGCATTCGCCATCTGATTGTCGCGTCGAGGAGGCATTCTAAAAGAGGAAACATGAAAGGAAACAAGTGAGAGAATTAGACGAAAAGAATGAGATGAAACAAATCTGATGAAAGCAAGGATAATGGTCATTTGTTTGTTACTACAAAGCAAAAAACGACCCCGGTGATTAATCAAAGTAAATAGGTCAAAAATAATGTATCGCGAAGACATGCTCGCCTATAAGTGGACACTCACCCCAAGAATTCCCAGGTAAGAGTGACTGGTCCGATTATGTTGATTTGTACGAACACTCTAGCCTTAGACAGAAAACTCAGGGTACAGGCACCCACCCTTCCAGTTTGCATGTGTTCACATTATTTAGACCAACTTTGACGGGAATTTGAAAACTTAAAGGGTTCAAAACCATATAATAAATCATCCTAGAACAGATGATTAGTTTTCAAAGCGGGATAAAAATTTATGTTCTTATTGTGGTTGTCACCTAAGAATAAGTGGCGGTATTGTTTTAAAACTAAACACAAGAAAACTTGTGTTAGGGTCCTAGGAAGGTTATAGTCTAGGTCAAAGCATTACTAATAACCTAATTCCCTATAACCATTGGCTCTGATACCAACTTTTCTGTCACACCCCGACCACGTAGAACAACCAGACGTGGCGGAAACGTCGGGGAGTGTTGTAACAGAATCATTGTTTCGTAACCATGGAATAAATAATTTTGTTTTATTGAATAATTTGAACTCATTGTTTTAATACAATAAAAAAGTACAACTATGATCTTCCAAGTTTTAAAGTCGCTAAGGCACGAGTCCATCCTAAATGTAGCATGTATCAACAATCATCTCAAGACAGCACCTGAAACATGTGTAAAAATAGGTACGTCAGCATAAAAATGCCTGTGAGATACATAGGTTTTGTGAATATAGGATTCATGACTTATAAGTTTAGAAAGAGTTGTTTAACAAAAGTCAGTCATGATCCTTGTAAAATGTTTTGTTTTATAAATCATTCGAAAAGTGATGATAAAGTAGATGATACGTAAAAGGGTAATGTAAGGTTAATTGAATAACCAAGTAAAAATGAATTTGTATAAGATAAGTTGTTGTAAAACAATGTCTTATGAAAAGTATGTTATTTGTATAAAATGTTATATGACTTAAATTGAAATAATTCAAATAACGCTACGATATGTAATACCATACAAACACTTATATATAGGAAGTACAAGCGGCGTATCCACCATGCTTGTATCATATTACACACGCCTCATTACTTAAGTCACTTACACAAACCAAACCACCAATATAGAATGTTCATGTTTAAACCAATAGTCCAATGTTATTGTATAACTCAAGTTAAATGTAAACCATGTAATGTGTAAACAAAAGTTATGTATGGTAAGTAAAATGAGATTTCTTAAACCACAAGTAAAAATGTACAAAACAAAGTGTTTGAATAAATTAAAAGTTATGCTTTGTAAAATAATGTAAGGTTAAACGAATAACCTTATAGTAGCATATTAAAAGTATACTTTGGATTTGTAAATAACATATTAAAAATATGTTTTGGTTTGTTGATAAAATATATATGTTGGTTCTGTACAATACCACATATGAGAGTATATCAAACTATACTTTTAGGAGTATATCAAAATATACTTTAAAAGTGTGATTTAAGAATTCATTCAGACCTAGTGCATCAAACTACACCTTAGAGACTATAAGGATACCACAAAGGCAATCCCTATTTGGATGGAGAAACAAATTTGTTTCAGACATTCCATGACAACAGGAATGGGGTGTCTAATCCTATAGCGCTATATCATACTAACAATCGGTCTGGTGAACATAAAATAAGTACAATTCAACATTTTTATTTTATGTTCTTTGAGAAATCAGTGTTTAAACCATAGATAGTCATTTAGTTTGTCAAAAGATAAGTAATAACATGTATAATCAATTATACTTTGAAATCATGAAAATAAAACATAGGTACACATGCTTCACCCCAAAACAATTTGGAAAACAGTAAAATAGGGGAACTATGTACTCACTTGAGATTGCTCAGAAGCCCTAAGATAACCACCAAGCAATGCTAGAGATCACGGAATCAAACGGCACCTAATATAGGTAACTATGTTAATTAACCGGACCTAAATCGGAGGATCGGATAGAATGAGGTCTTGTAAACCAAATGAGTATGGGAACTCATGTAATATGGTTTAACAAAGCCTACATACTAAATCGGAACCTAACCTAAGTGCTTTCGACCCATCGCGACCCATTAAGGTAGCATATGCTACTTTAACGCGTCGTGCGCGCAAAAGCGCACTCGAGACGTCTAACTAGCCCTATGACAAGTGTTATATGCCTAAACATGTTATATAATAAGTTATGTGACAAAAGTTTAGGTTACATATGCTTAATTACCAATTACACATGAAAAGGGTATTTTGGTAATTTACCTAAGGCATATAAACTACCTATCATACAACTACTTAACGAAGCGACCATAAGGTATAACCTCGGAAGGTTATTCCCTATATACTATGGTCACCTAATGTGTTTGGTCGGATCTTAATGATCGACCAAACGGGTCGGGTTCGAAAGTATAAGCGATTGTTTAGATCGCTTACCTTACGACCCTATATAAGCACTAAACTAAAAGTGACGAGCTAAGCATGTAGAAACATGCTTACCCAAGTTAGAAAACAAGTTTGGTATCAAAACAAATGGTTTTGATACCTAAGAGTAGTTTGGTTACAAAATACGCAATAACACGCATTTTGGCCGAAACTACGACTCGTCACTGAGCCAAGATAACGTGGTAATCAGTAGGTATAGTCACTAGGGACTATGACCATCGTGATTACGCTCACGTTATGAAGTTCAAAAGAACTTCGCATTGACCATAAACTGGTCAATGCAGAAAGTCAAACAAAGTTTGACTTTCGGACTCGAAAAGCAATAAAAGAACGAAGGAACACTTACAAATTGTCCCCGAATGCTAATCTTGATCCAAGTAGCTCAGGTATGAAACAAAGGTTTCAACTTAGAGCTTCTCAAATAAGATTCTTGTGGGTTTTTGGAAGGAATGGGGTTGGGTATTTATAGTGTTTCTCGAACCGTTAAGATCGTTTATCGAACAACGTGCCTTGATCTCACCCGTACACTTGTCGGAATGTTATGGTAGCTCATTTTGCCCCTACCACAAGAGTTTGACATGTGTCCTTGGCCTTTGGGGTGTTTGAAAGGCTGTTAACAGCCTGTTTATACACTGAATCTGGTCTAGGAGACTGACGTGGGCCGCGTAAGGATACACCATGGGTTTACGCGGGCCGCCTGGCCTGTCTGATCAGCAACCAACTTTCAGAAATGACAGTTTTGGTCCCTGTTGTGTTTTAAGGCCATTCCCGACACTTCTAAGGCCCGTAAAGCCAACTTTAAGGCCCTAAAATGATGCCTAAACATTGTGGATATGAAACATGCTCAAAAATATGTCGGATGTTGGTTCGTTTGGCCGTACAATCGCGATGTTCGCTTAATTACGACGGAATGCGCATAAGCGCGAAAAACGATCCAAATGACGCGACGAATGGATTTTTCTTATGCCAAACACTAAAATAAAATGTTTTAGTGCTTACATAAATTTTTGGATGTCCGGATGTAGTCAGAACGTAAGTTATGCGCGAAAATGCAAACTTATGCACTTTTTGACGCTTTTAGTCCCTGAATGACCAGAAAGTTTATTTTAGCACACCGAACCCCTCAAAGCCTATTTCTAAGCTATGTAAAGGATATTTATGGTATGTTTAACTTATGGTCATGCTCCAGAATGTCTGTTACAGTTCAAATTGGCATACTTTCGCAGTTTGTCATGTTTAGTCCCTGTATGCGAATTAACTTGTTTTTGCCATACCAAAGCCTTTAAAACATATTTCTAAGTTATGTAAAGGTTATTTAAGGTATGTTAAGCCTATTTCACTATTCCATAGTGTTCGTTGGACTAAACTGGTTATATTTACGCATCAGAGCGCGTATAACCCTCCAGAAAGCGATTTAAAGCTTAAAATCGAATAAGAGTTGATATGTGTAAACGATACACATATTTTTACAAATCCCAAGTATGAAATACAATATTTCATTTATTTGGCATTTGTTTGATGGTTGAAGTGACACAAGTGTCATACTTGACAACCGCTTAGACTTTCGAACCCGACCTGTTTGGTCGATCGTTAGGATCTGACCAAGCACATTTAGTGACCATAGTTGTATAGGGAATAACCTTCCAAGGTTATACCTTATGGTCACTTAGTTTAATTAGTTGTATGATAGGTAGTTTATATGCCTTAAGAAAAATGACCAAAATACCCTTTGCATGCATCATTTGAATTTAAGCATATGTAACTTAATTTTTGTCACTTAAACTGATTATGCAACCTATTTAAACATGTTAGCGCATATAATACTTATCATAGGACTAATTAGGTGTCTCGAACGCGCATTCGCGCGAACAACGCGTTAAAGTAGCGTAAGTTACCTTAATGGGTCGTAACGGGTCGTAAGCACTTAGGATAGGTTTCGATTTAGAATGTAGGCTTTGTTAAACCATATCACACGAGTTCCAATAATCATTTGGTTTACGAGACCTCATTCTACCCGATCTTCCGAATTAGGTGTCGAATTATTAACTTAGCGATCCGATTACTAGGTACTACTTGAACGATTGATTGATTTTGAATGATTTTTAACGATTGAACGATTGGAACGATTTGAACAAGTTAAACGAATTGAACGAACGATTGGTTTTTGGTATGTGATTAGGTAACGGGATGGGTGTAATGTGATAAAAGCATGGTAGATACGCCACTGGTACTTCTTATATATAAGTGCCTTTATCATATTACATTCCGTGGCATTATTTAGTTCACTTTGACGAACGATTTTAAACGATGTCATGCAACGATGTTTACAAAACGATATAAACCATACGAGTTTTATTACGAGAATGATTTACGATTTGGTTTACATAAACAAATGTTTTGGGTTAAGATTCATGGCATGGAGGTTTTATAAACTATAACCAATTGTTTTGAGTTGGTTATTCAATTTACAATACAATTATTTTACAAAACAATACTTTCTAATATCGACTAATGTTTTTGTACGAGTTATTACAACATGTAAACGGGCCATGAATTTGATACTCTCACAAAACCTATGTGCTCCCCGGCATATCTTTGCTGACTTTATTTTTACATATGTTTCAGGTGGTGTTGAATGATGTTGAATGTGACTAGGATGCATGCTCACTTAGGACTGGACGAGGCCTTAGTGACTTAATAACGATGATAGTCGATATTTAAACTCGTTGGTTTTAACTTTAAGACAATGTAATTATTCAATAACTAAATAAAACGAAACTTTTGAATCCATGGTTGTGAAACAATAATTCTGTCGCTCTGCTCCCCGACGTTTCCGCCTCGGTTTCGTTGTTTTAACGCGGTCGGGGTGTGACAGTTTATGCTTGTTTATGCTTTTCAAGCATGAAAGTCAAACATTGTTTGACTTTCTGCTTTGACCGTGAATTGATCAAGTCAAAGTTCAATCGAACTTTGCAACATGAGTGTAATCACAATGGTTATAGTCCCTTATAACTATACCTACTGATTACCACGTCGATTAGTCGAAGTGACAAGTCAAAGTTTCGGTCAAAATGCCTTTTATGCGTATTTTCAACGAAGCTATTTTCGGGTATCAAAACACTTTGTTTTGATACCAAACCTGTTTTCTAACTTAGTTAAACATGTTTTAACGTGTTTAACTCGTCACTTTTAGTCTAGTGCTTGTTTAGGGTCGTAAGTCAAACGGTCTTGACAACCGCTTAGACTTTCGAACCCGACCCGTTTGGTCGATCGTTAGGATCCGACCAAGCATGTTATGTGACCATAGTTGTATAGGGAATAACCTCTCGAGGTTATACCTTATGGTCACTTAGTTTAATTAGTTGTATGATAGGTAGTTTATATGCCTTAAGTAAATGACCAAAATGCCCTTTTCATGCATAATTTGATTTTAAGCATATGTAACTTAACTTTTATAACCTAAATTGATTATGCAACATATTTAAACATGTTAGGGCATATAATACTTGTCATAGGACTAGTTAAGCGTCTCGAACGCGTATTTGCGCGAACGATGCGTTAAAGTAGCCTAAGCTACCTTAATGGCTCGTGACGGGTCGAAAGCACTTAGGATAGGTTCCGATTTAGAGTGTAAAACTTTTTTAAACCATATCACATGAGTTCCAATAGTCATTTGGTTTACGAGACCTCATTCTACCCGATCTTCCAATTTAGGCATTGATTTATTAACTAGCGATCCGATTACTAGTTGCTATTTGATTTCCTTGGTTTGCCCGAGGTTTGTTAAGTTCAATTGGTCGAGGATATCTTTGCACTTCAATGTGAGTACATAGTTCCCCTCTTTTACACCTTTCAATTGTGTTGGGGTGATTCATATGTGCTAAACGATTTCAAGTTTTCTAAAACGAATGCTATGGTTTATGTTGTACACAATGATTTCAATTATATAAACAAACTTGTTGGGGCGTAAGTTGAAAGACAATTGCATGACTTTCATTAACTATTTTAAGCCGACCAGTAGTACGTTATGGTACCATAGGATATTATGATACCATAGGATCTGACAAATCCCGTTATCGGACGTTCACCATGGTTATCGGGGTAATGTGGGTAATGACAGAACCCGGTATTTGTTAACTTACCCTTTGGTGGTTTGTTAATACAAGTTGAACGAGTAGGATGAGCCACACAGGTTTGAATGTATTCAATATAAAGACCCAAAAGTTAGTTTTCACAATTTAAACACGAACCACTGGAACTATTGAACTATTTGAACTATTTGAACTATTTGAACTATTTGAACCACTGGAACTATCTGATCTATGTGAACGATTTGAACTATTGAACCATTGGAACTGTTTGATCTATGTGAACTATTTCAACTATTGAACCATTGGAACTATTTGATCTATGTGAACTATTTGAACTATTTGAACGATTGGAACTATTTGAACTATTTGAACGATTGGAACTATTTGAACTATTGAACGATTGGGTTATGGTAAGTGATTAGGTAACGGGACGGGTGTAATGTGATGAAAGCATGGTATATACGCCGCTGGTACTTCCTATATATAAGTGCTTTCAACACATTACATGTCGTTGCGTTATCTAGATCACTTGGACAAATGTTTTCAAAACGAGTTACACTACAAGGTTTACTTAAAGATATAAACCATACAATGTTTACTTTCAACGACGATTTACTACTTGGTTTACAAAGACAAATGTTTTCAGTTAAGATTCATGGCTACAACGGTTTTGGTTTATACATATATCAACTGGTAAAAGTTGATAGAAACATACTGCAATATCAAGCTCTTTTGTTTTCAACGTACACACTCGACAACTCTCGTAGTTAGACGAGGTATTGCAATATGAACTCAAGGCCATGAATTTGACGAACTCACAAAACCTATGTACTCGCCGGCATTTTTATGCTGACGTACTTTTCACATGTGTTTCAGGTACCATAGTTTGTTGATGTTTGATGATGATTATGATGCATACTCACATAGGGATGGATGAGGCCTTAGTGACTTAATAACAATGAAGGACATTTTGTTCATGTTTTGCTTTTGATTTCAAGTCAATGTAATAAACTTAATTCAATAAAACGAAACTTCAATCCATGTGTTGTGAAACGATGATTCTGTTATGACACTCCCCGACGTTTCTGCCACGGTTTGTTGTTTTAACGCGGTCGGGGTGTGACAACCCGAAACACCAAATTTTCACTATAAGCATTGTTTTATCATTTCTGAGCTAGTTATGGTCCTCGAACATCATAACACACTATATAACAACATAATAACTAAACACCTAACTATAACACTTGGAATTTCAACTAAGTAATCAAACTAAACATTACACCCTAATCTATACCCCCCTCCTATTCACGACCAACAAGCATGGCCCACATATGGATTTTATTTGAATATTTTATAAGATCATGTTTCATCTTTTGTAACACGTTACACACTAGATTTTTTGATGTTGGGAGTTATAAAGAATAACCATTAGAACATTCACATTTCATTCTCTAACTCACCAACACACACACTCTTCTCTCTTCTCTCCCTCCCATTCTTGGCTGAAACCACACCAAGCACCACCATCATCATCTTTCAATCTTCAACCATTTTCAAGGCATACTAAGGTGTAAGAAGCCATACAAGGAAGCTAGGAACTCTTGGAAGTTGAAGGACCACTCATACAAGCTTTTAACCACCTCATTCGCCATCATCATCTTCTTGTGTTCATCCCTAGCCTTGAGCTAGTAGTAAGATCATCTACACTCCATTTTTACATCTTGTTTAGTTGGTTAAAGAATGATACAAGTAACTTAACATGAAGAACACTATGAATCAAGAACATAAATCTTAAACATAAGCTTAAAAACCATAAGAATACATGTTGTTAAGTGTTATTATGCTACTTGATTGTTGATTGTTTATGTTAATGATGTTAAACATCATATGATCTTGCTAGATGGTGATTAAAGACATAATCTAGCAAGATGAGAGGATGATTATGTTAAAGATCAAGAGATCATCCTTATGTAAAGCATGAACTTGAAGTGTAAATTGTTTTCTTGAATAATGATGATCAAAGTGAATATAAAGTCTTGTAAACATATGTTTTAAGAATGATTTTCTCAAGAAACCAAGTTAAAATACAAGATTTACATAAGCTTGGTTCTTAAAGAAATTAATCACAATTCTAGTGGTTAATCAAGTGTAGAATCATGTATTTAACAAGAAAAACTCAAGAAGAAGTATTTATAGAAAAATGCCATCTAAATCCTTCAAAAATGATGTTTTTAAATAAACAACCACACTTTAAAGGGTAACTAAGCTTACTAAACACACTAGTAAGTTACTACAAATTTTTATAAATTTTCAAGTTTATGAAGTAGTGTAAATAGCTTGATTTTGGAAAATTGGTAAGTATTGGTAGATTTGTTGTTCATTGTGATGATTTATAAAAGAAAATGATATGCTTTGAAAGCATGAAAACTTCCATTTTTAAGGGGAAACTATGGCAAAATTTTTCTAAAAATTAAACACTTAGAAAAATATTTTTAAACAAGTGTTTACAAGTATATTTAAACCATGACTTTCATATAAAGTTTGCCATAAATTTTATTACAAAGGTTACAAAATATTGGAGGTTGGTTTTTTATAATAAAAGTGACTAAATATGTATTTAGGAGAATATATATTAAGATGTCACCATGTGTGTGAATATTTGTATATTATGTGTATTAGTTATATTATTTTAGGACTTGAAATAATATAACTCACCCAAAATACCAAGAAATTACAATACAAAATATTACCAAAATTCCAAGAATTAAATATATAATTTATACCCAAAATATTGGAGAACCGAACAAGGAATATAACTTACACAAAATATTCCGGAATTAAATTCGTAAGTGTATTTTTGGTAAATGGTATTTTGGAAACCAAGAAGACAAAAAAAATATGATTTTACAATTACTACAAAAATATATCATATTTTTTACAAGGAGAAAATGTATTATTTTTGGGTAAATAAAAATATATATATGTTTCCTTGAAATTATTAGAAGATATATTATTTTTGGGAGAAAATATATATTTTCTTAAATAAACATAAAATACATTATTTTTGGGTGAAAAAAAAAATAGATTTATGTATATTTTCTAAGTTAAACTTGAAAATATATTATTTTTGAGGTTTAAATGAAAATACAAATATTTTTACCAAAGGAAAAATTATAGATAATTTTTCTATGTAAGTTTTCTTAAAATAAATATTTTGAGAATATATATTGGTGAATTTTTATTAGAAATATTATTCTGGAAATAAGTACAAAAATTAAGTATAAGAATACTTAATAAACATAATAAAAATACGTATTCTTGTACGTATAAATATACACCGAAATACGCCACCGATAGTTGGCAAAAATATACAAGGTTAAGAATATAAGTATGAATACACCCATCCTTGGGGAAATTATACATGTACAAATACATAAAAGTGTCAAGTTAAAATATATTATTATAACAAATACTCCAAAATTTAATAAATATAATTAAAGTTAAAATATTAATTATTTTAACAAATAATTATATAACTTGGAATAATATTGATGACACAATGAAACGTAACTCAAAACACTGATTAAGCCTAAAGGTCAAGGCACGACCCAATCGTCTAACAAACCGTAGTACGTTTGTAGGAAGTCGTGCACACTGGAAGAAGCTTTGAGTTACATCGGATACAAGACGCAAGATTGTGAGTTCATGTCTCCCTTTTTTTTTTATCTGTTTTCAGTTTTATAACTTCGGGGGTGAAGTACATGTTACAAAATGTTTACAAACGTTTACATATGGTATGGTTAGCTAAGGAATGAACTGTTAGATCATGTGAATAGGTAGGCGCACACTTAAGACCATTAATCCTTGTATAAGGACTGAGGGACATGAATGATAGATCTATTTGGGTGTAGCGAGCCCCACCCATGAGGACCGGGATTTGGTCCATGAGGTGACTATATCTTCTAGCCGGAAGCCCGGTCCAAAATCTGCTAGGTTTGAGCCTTCCTACGCCGTTGCACACATGTTAATGGCCTTGCAAACCATTAATTGATTTGTTTCCTTGTTGCTTTCATACCGGGATTTACAAATACATACATACTTACAATGGTTACAAAGTTATTTCGAGCTCACATACAAAACACATGAACTCGCTCAACTTTTGTTGATGAATTCAAACTACATGTATTTCAGGAAACTAAATGTGGATCTGGCGGGCGCTGAAGTTGTCAAGTCGTGTCTCTAATAAAATATGTCATCCTAAGTCCAAGGGTTTGGGTTATGTATTTTATCTTGGATAAGATACATGGCTCGAAGCCTAGTTTATTAGTGTCTTTAGTTGAAGTCCTGTTTGGAACTTAAAACTGTATTAGCATTGTATTTTGAACATGAAGGTTGTGTTTGGGATTTAAAACAAAGTTGTTTGTAATGTTTGAAACTTAATTCAAGGATGAACATCTTGGTTTTATCATATAGTTTGTGACAACTCGTATTTCAAAACTTCTCTTTGTATTTGATGTAACCAGTATGAACACTATGTGGTTATGTGATTAACTAATATGATTGTTTGCAATGGAATGTTATGTTTTATCATATTACATGTTATGTGTTATGTGAATAGGTTGTGAGTATGTATGTATTATGAAACCTTGGTCACACAATGGAACCGGGCCACATACTTCTTTCTCTCGTTGATACTAGATCTCGGCCCGAACCCCTCATCAATTGTGACTCGGTTCACGGTCCAAACGAAGCCCAAGGCCAGGCCCGAATGGCCTCATGTGCGCATAACACACACAAGGGTTTGTGTGTAACCCTCATAACTATCAAAACACAAACTCAACATCAAACCCTAAATACTCTCATCCTTTCCCACCACTCAACGGCAGCTCCTTCCCCTTCGTGTGATACCATCACTCTCGTTCAAGTCGGCACACTATACACACTCGGTTAGTATGATCCACCATTTGTTGATTCACATTCCTTGTTAGTCATGATCTTATGTTGATGAACTAAATGATTAAAGTGAGGTGTCAATCTTGTTTTCTGATAGAAGCATGAGTTAGGGTTGTTATAAACAATATGATCTAGCATGGTTCGAATTGATTGTTGATGATTAGTGAGTTAGATTGCATGTTGTTAATGTGTATGATGATTGACAAATACACTAGGGTTCCTGTCACACCCCGACCACGTAAAACAACAAAACGTGGCGGAAACGTCGGGGAGTGTTGTAACAAAATCATTGTTTCACAACCATGGATTAAACAGTTTTGTTTTATTAAATTCCAATGTATTACATTACATTGGAATTAGAAATAAAACAAGAACAAATAAACTTTCATTGTTATTAAGTCACTAAGGCCTCGTCCATTCCTATGTGAGCGTACACAAAAATCATCATCAACTATGGTACCTGAAACACACGTGAAAATACGTCAGCATAAAAATGACGGTGAGTGTGACACCTGTGTCACTTCAACCATCAAACAAATACCAAGCCAATGAAATATTGTATTTCATACTTGGGATCTGTATAAATATGTGTATCTTTTGCACATATCGACCCTTGTTCGATTTCAAGCTCTAAATCGCTTTCTGGAAGGTTATACGCGCACTGATGCGTAAATATAACCAGTTTAATGCAACGAACACTCCGGAATAGTCAAATATACTTAACATACCTTAAATAACCTTTACATAACTTAGAAAGAAGTTTTGAAGGCTTTGGTATGGCAAAAACAAGTTAATTCGCTTACAGGGACTAAACTTGACAAACTGCGAAAGTATGCCAATTTGAACTGAACGAACATTCCGGAACATGACCATAAGTTAAACATACCATAAATATCCTTTACATAGCTTAGAAATAGGCTTTGAGGGGTTCGGTATGCTAAAATAAACTTTTGGGGTCTTTTAGGGACTAAAAGCGTCAAAAAGTGCACAAGTTTGCATTTTCGCGCATAACTTACGTTCTGAATACATCCGGACATCCAAAAATTTATGTAAGCACTAAAATATTTTATTTTAGTGTTTGGCATAAGAAAAATCCATTCGTCACGCCATTTGGATCATTTTTCGCGCTTATGCGCATTCCGTCGTAATTAACCGAACAACGTAACCGTACGGCTAAACGAACCGACACCCGAGATATTTTTGAACACATTTTAAGTTCCCTATACTTTAACTTCATTTTAGAGCTTTGAAATGGGGTTAACGGGGCTTAAACGTGTCAAAAAAACGCATCGAAAACCAAGTTCTAAGGTTGCAGGGACTGAAACTGTAAATCTGCCAAACTAGGTCCTTAAGTAGGAGCCAGATGCAGCAAAACGATTTTTTTCAGTTTTTAACAGCCCTTAACACTCTCCAAAGGCCAAGTGCCTTGTGTCAAACTCTTATGGTGGATGGCAAATGAGTTACCACAACTTTCCAACAAGTGTACGGCTTAGATCGTGCCCCCTTTTCCAAGAAATGATCCTAACGGTGAACTGAAAACTATAAATACCCACCTCCACCCTTCACTTTTCCTCACAAGAATCTGATCTTATGTGCTCTAAGTTGAAACCTTTGTTTCATACCTGAGCTATTTTGATCTAGATTAGCATTCGGGGACCCTTTGTAAGTGTTCCTTCGTTCTTTTATTGCTTTCGAGTCCGAAAGTCAAACTTTATCTGACTTTCTGCGTTGACCAGTTTATGGTCAATGCGAAGTTCGTTTGAACTTCGAAACGTGATTGTAATCACGATGGTTATAGTCCCTTGTGACTATGCCTAATGATTACCACGTTGTCTAGGGTCGTAAGGGTAAGCGAACTAATAAATCGCTTATACCTTCGAACCCGACCCATTTGGTCGATCATTAGGATCCGACCAAACACATTAGGTGACCATAGTATATAGGGAATAACCTTCCAAGGTTATACCTTATGGTCACGACGTTTAGTTAGTTGTATGATAGGTAGTTTATATGCCTTAGGTAAATTACCAAAATACCCCTTTGATGCCAAAATTCATTTTAAACATATGTAACATAACTGTTGACATCTAAACTGATTTGACAACAATATTAGACATGTTAAGGCATATATTACTTTTCATAGGACTAGTTAGGCGGTCCGAACGCGTTTCACGCGAACGACGCGTTAAAGTAGCATAAGCTACCTAAACGGGTCGTAAAGGGTCACAAACACTTAGGTTAAGTTTCGTTTTAGTATGTGAGCTTTGTTAAACCATATTACATGAGTCTCCATACTCGTTTGGTTTACGAACCCTCATTCTATCCGATCCTCTGATATTAGGTCCAGTTTATTAACATAGTTACCTATATTAGGTGCCGTTTGATTCCGTGATCTCTAGCATTGCTTGGTGGTTATCTTAGGACTTCTGAGCAATCTCAAGTGAGTACATAGACCCCTC
Source organism: Helianthus tuberosus (assembly GCA_030545235.1). Classification (NCBI taxonomy): domain Eukaryota; kingdom Viridiplantae; phylum Streptophyta; class Magnoliopsida; order Asterales; family Asteraceae; genus Helianthus; species Helianthus tuberosus. The sequence continues at coordinate 98,300,920 of CM060360.1, read as the reverse complement.
TTTTACTGTTTTCCAAACATTTTGGGGTGAAACACATGTGCCTACTTGTTACTTTCATGCTTTCCATGTTTTTATATCATATGCCTGCTATGTTCGTTAGTACATTATAGTACATGATTTCATTATATTTCATGCTATGTATGCCCATTGTGTGCGTACTTAGTACATTGTTTTACATTACATTTCATGCTATGTATGCCCATTGTGTGCGTACTTAGTACATTGTTTTACATTACATTTCATGCTATGTATGCCCAATGTGTGCGTACTTAGTACATTGTTTTACATTACATTTCATGCTATATATGCCCATTGTGTGCATACTTAGTACATTGTTTTACATTACATTTCATGCTATGTATGTCCATTGTGTGCATACTTAGTACAGTTGTTTTCATCACATGCTTACATTTTGTTATGACATTTGGGTTGTTTACAATGGAACAATACATTCATTAACATTAGCTACGCCGTTCGTTAGTAGGTAGTGGTACCATAGGAATTGACAACTCCCGTTCCTGGAATCCTGGGTTTGTTTGGATTGGAAGGAATGACCGAATTCGATATACATAACTTAGATAAACCTTTAATTTGTTTAAGGGTTTATCGCCACAATCTCAAGGCTTGGATGTATGCATTTTCACAATACAGCATAAATGTTTGTATCAGTAAAGCATGCATTTGTTCCACAAAACATAACTTTGATTTAAACCATGTTTTACTTCAATACCTTGTTTTTGTGCATTTTACATATGGTTTAGTTGATATATTTCACGTACCATACATGACATTTTTGGATACACATTACATGATTTACATTAGACATAAACATTTTGACATTGATATACACAATTCATGATTTACATTAAACACAAACTTTTGATATGGTTTACACAATAACAGTTTGACATTTGATTATACATAAACAATTTACATTGGTGGTTTGGTTTGAGTAAGTGATTTAAGTAACGAGGCGTGTGTAATATGATACAAGCATGGTGGATACGCCGTTGGTACTTCCTATATATAAGTGATTGTATGGTATTACATATCGTAGCATTATTTGAATCATTTCAATTTGGACATATAACATTTTATACAAATAACATACTTTTCACAAGACATTACTTTACAAACAACTTATTTTATACAAACTCATTTTACATGGTTATTCATTTAAACATACATTATTCTCTTATTTATACATATCATCTGATCTTATCGTTTTTCATATGATTTACAAGACAAAGAAAATTACAAGGTTCATGACTAAACATTTTCTCAAATATAATTCATGAATTATGTTTTCACAAAACCTATGTATCTCACAGTCATTTTTATGCTGACGTACCTATTTTCACATGTGTTTTCAGGAGATGATGCATAGGACTTATCAAGACATACTTAGGCGGACCTGTGCCTTAGTGACTTAAAACGAGACAAGAACTAGTTAATTTATGTTATGTACTCTTTGGTTCTTGTTTAAAACAATGTAAACTTTCATGTTTGATTAATAAAACGAAACTTCGATTTCCATGGTTGTGAAACATTAATTCTGTTACAACACTCCCCGATGTTTCCGCCACGTTTTGTATGTTCTACATGGTCGGGGTGTGACAGCGAGTAGATAGGTTTTATATGAGTGTCAGATTCATGGCTCGTTTTACATGTTGCAATACTTATTTAAAAACTTTGTTTTAAAAAGTATAATATTGCGACATAATTAACCAACTCAAATCAAATTGGTTATAATTTGCAAAATCTCGTAGCCATGATTCTTAACTCCAAAACATTTGTTTTATTAAATCAAATTGTAAAATATCTCATAAAAACTCGTTAATAAAACTCGTATGGTTTATATTATTCAGAAAATATCCTTGTGTGACATTGTTTCGAAATCGTTTACCCAAGTGATCTAGATAACGCAACGATATATAATGTGTTAAAAGCACTTATATATAGGAAGTACCAGCGGCGTATCCACCATGCTTTTAACACATTACACCCGCCCCGTTACCTAATCACTTCCCTAACCCAATGGCTCAAATAGTTACAAATGGTTCACATAAATCAAATGGTTACAAACGGTTCACATAAATCCAACGATTACAAATGGTTCACATACATCAAATGGTTACAAATGGTTCACATACATCCAATGATTTCAAATGGTTCACATACATCCAATGATTTCAAATGGTTTAAAACGTAAAACAATTGTGCTAGCATGTTAAGTGAACATACATAGCAAAACATAATGAAATCATGTACTAATAGTGTACTAATGAACATAGTAAGTATATGATATGAAAACATGGAAAGCATGAAAATAACAATTAGGCACATGTGTTTCACCCCAAAACGTTTGGAAAATAGTAAAAGAGGGGTCTATGTACTCACTTGAGGATGCTTAGAAGTCTTGAATAACAACCAAGCAAAGCTAGAGGCATCACAGAATCAAACGGCACCTAATATAGGTTGTCACACCCCCAAAATCCACACGCGGAGTATTGCCGCTTGGAGGCGTGACTGACCAGGATCAAGCCACCAATCATATTGAATAAAGCATGTAAATAAATATAAAATCCAACACAATATAATTGGTGTCCAAACAAAACACAGTTTAAGTTGTAAGCGGAAGCATAATGTTTAAAACCAAAGTATAAATTCAAAGATATCAAATGTTTTAGCATGGCATATGTCTATCCATGTCCCACAACGACTACGCCTCCTCGTGCAAGCTCCATAATCTCCTAACGACCTGCAAGGCATGTAACAACGAGTCAACAACAAAGTTGAGCGAGTTCACAGTTGGTTGTTTAGTTTTACAAGTTTGTTTTGAAAACCATAAGTTGTTTCGTAAACCACGAGTTAACCAGTATCGTTATTTCCCAATCCATATCCATAATCAGTGGGGGCTTCCCCATGTGAACCACTAGACCGTTACCATATCGACAACTGACGAACAATAGTTGTGCCCTACATCAATGTCTATCATCATTGACAGTTTGCCATGATCCATTAGTACACGCCCGTCCGAACGGCACGGTGTGAGGTTTGTCGAACCTAATAGCGCTATTAACTAATGACCTGCTCGCCATCGGCCTCGGTGATTAAGTCGATATAAAATGAGGGACTTAATGATAGAGTTTTGTCTAGTAAGTTTAAGGTTGTTGTCCTACCCAAGGAGGACGAACGTACGTATTCTACCCAAGGAGAATACGCAAGATTAATATTGGCATCCTACCCAAGGAGGATGGCGGTATATATCCTATACAAGGAGGATATGTAGGTTCCATTTTAGTTCTTTAACCCCATTCCCAACCACCGGGAATCCCATGCCTTAGAAAGTGTGTGAACTCACCTTGGTTTGCTCGGCAGATAAACAAAATGGTCACTTGAGCTATATGTGGTCAACCACGTCCTAACATGGTTATCATACAAGTCTGGTCTAGGTTCAAGTAGTGCACATAAGTTTTACACATAATCTACCAGGTTACAACACGAAATGATCATGGTAACACGTTAACAGTCAAGTACATAACATATTCGAACTTGTGCGACTCAAATGATTGGGCTCGCATAAGTCTAATGGCCCAACAGCCTTGTGCGATTCACTAATTGAAGCCCAATCATACCCGGCCCAACATGTTGTGCATCCAGCACATCCTTGTGCGACTCACAACGGGTTGTGCGATCCAAACATACCCGACCCAATAATCATAAGTAACCCAACATGTACACGGCCCAAACAATTAAACCAAATCAACTTGTGCGGCCCGTCTAATCTGGTGCGATCCAGGACAGCTTGTGCGACTGGACACACTTGTGCGATTGAGTTTGGGCTTTGAGGCCTAACAATATAATAAAGTCTAAGTAGTCTGTGTGTTGTCACACCCGCTCGTAGCGGAAGCGCGAGGTGTGATCTGATCGGTTCTCATTGCATAACAATATAAGTGGACATACTAAATGAATAAAAACAAGCTCCAATGCCATTGTCATAATTGTTTCGAAAGAACGCAACATAAGTTAAATGTATTTGTTACAAACCATCAAATGAAAATATGTTTTCATCGTTCTATACATCAAAATGTAAGTCTTAAAATGTCAAGGCTTTGACCACTATATCACCGCAAAGAGGCGGTATATAACGGGCAAACCCTTCAAATGGTGGCATGGAGTCTTGATACTTGCTTTCCTTGACTGAAATGTGTGCCAGGTCCACTAATTTCCTGAAATACATGTTAAGTTTGAAAACATCAACAAAAGTTGAGCGAGTTCATGCAGTTTAGCTGTATGAGATGTATCTGTAAAATGTGAGTTGTATAAAATGTATCCGTAAAATGTGAGTTGTATAAAATGTATCCATAAAATGTGAGTTGTATAAAATGTATCCATAAAATGTGAGTTGTATAAAATGTATCTGTATGTAAAGATGTAGTATGTAAAGCGTCAATGAAATCGCTGATCATTAATGTTTCGCGAGGACATTAATATGTGTGACGAATTAGGAAGCAATCCAAACCTAGACGATTTCATGTCGACTACTATCGACTGGGACACAAACGCACTCTTCTGTATGGGTCCACGACCAAGAGTGGGGCTCACCAAAACCCATTAGATCTAACCCTCTGTACCTAGGTCCAAACCAGATTAATGGTGCTTAGATGTATGACCCTAATCGCACATGATCTAAGGTGTTTCATTCCATGACTTATCATACTATAAACATGTATTTTCCCCGATAGTTGTAAAATTGTAAAACATTTAAAATGAATAGGGGACATGAACTCACAGTATTGCGTCCGTGAATGATAAGTGTTTGTGATCTTACGCGTGGTCGTCTTGAAAAATGTTGCGACCTACAAATGTCCTTATATTTGTTAGACACTTTGGTCTTTGTAAATGACTTGAGTACAAGTCTTGTGTCTTAAATATGTGTAAGACTTGTATGTCTTTATTGTTCGTTGAACTGTGTATTAGATGAATGAATTGTTAAACTGTTACATATATATTTCACCAAATATATATAAATATATATATGTAATCTTGTATCTTATGAGTTGTATCATCGGGTCTTGTCTTCTTGATTTCGTGTCTTTGTATAAGTAAATTGTATAATTGTATTTTTTTATCAATTATATGTCATTGGGCTTAGCCCAAGAATTCATGTTTATTGGGCCCAAATAGTGTTGGGTCTAAATAGTGTTGGCCTAAATAGTGTTGGGCCTCAATAGTGTTGGGCCTCAATAGTGTTGGGCCTCAATAGTGTCGGGCCTCAATAGTGTCGGGTCTAAATAGTGTTGGGCCCAATAGTGTCGGGTCTAAATAGTGTTGGGCCTAAATAGTGTTGGGCCTAAATAGTGTTGGGCCTCAATAGTGTTGGGCCTCAATAGTGTTGGGCTTCAATAGTGTTGGGCCTCAATAGTGTTGGGCCTCAATAGTGTTGGGCCCAAATGTTATTGGGCTTAATTGTCACACCCCGACCACGTGGAACATACAAAACGTGGCGGAAACATCGGGGAGTGTTGTAACAGAATTAATGTTTCAAATCCATGGCAATTGAAGTTTCGTTTTATTCATTAGAAGTGTTACAATGTCTTAACAAACAAGGAAAATACAACATAATTAACTAGTCTTGCATCTTTTATTGTCACTAAAGCCCAAGTCTGCCTATGTGTATCTTGTTCATCTTATGCTTCATTTCCTGAAAAACACATGTGAAAATATGGTACGTCAGCATAAAAATGCCGGTGAGATACATAGGTTTTGTGAAAATAGGTTTCATGACTTATGTTTGAGAAAATGTTTAGTCATGAACCTTGTTATTTGCTTTGTTTTGTAAATCATTTGAAAATCGATAAGATCAGATGATATGTATAAATAAATGTCAGGTTAAATGAATAACCATGTAAAATGTGTTTGTATAAGATAAGTCGTTTATAAATCAATGTCTTGTGAAAAGTATGTTATTTGTATAAAAATGTTCTATGTCTCAAACTGAAATGATTCAAATAACGCTACAATATGTAATACCATACAAACACTTATATATAGGAAGTACCAGCGGCGTATCCACCATGTTTGTATCATATTACACACGCATCGTTACTTAATCACTTAATCAAACCAAACCAACAATGTAAACTGTCTATGTATAAATGAATTTGTCAAATGTATTAAATAATATGTCAAAATGCATGATCAATGTAAATCATGTAATGTGTAACCTAAATGATATGTATGGCTAGTGAAAACGCATCAACTAAACCATAGGTGAAAATGCACAAAAACAAAGTATTGAAGTAAAACTTGTTTAAATCAACGTTATGTTTTGTGTAAAAGCATGATCAAGGTCAATCATGTAATGTGTAAATGCATGATCAAGGTCAATCATGTAAAAATGTCTATGTCAAAATGTTTATGTCAAATGTCTATGTCAAAATGTCATGTATGGCTAGTGAAATGTCTCAACTAAACCATATGCACAAAAGCAAAGTATTGAAGTAAAACTGTGTTTAAATCAATATTATGTCTTGTGTAAATGCATGATCAATGTCAATCATGTTAAAATGTCTATGTCAAAATGTCATGTATGGCTAGTGAAATGTCTCAACTAAACCATATGCACAAAAGCAAAGTATTGAAGTAAAACTGTGTTTAAATCAATATTATGTCTTGTGTAAATGCATGATCAATGTCAATCATGTTAAAATGTCTATGTCAAAATGTCATGTATGGCTAGTGAAAGGTCTCAACTAAACCATATGCACAAAAGCAAAGTATTGAAGTAAAACTGTGTTTAAATCAATATTATGTCTTGTGTAAATGCATGATCAATGTCAATCATGTTAAAATGTCTATGTCAAAATGTCATGTATGGCTAGTGAAAGGTCTCAACTAAACCATATGCACAAAAGCAAAGTATTGAAGTAAAACTTGGTTTAAATCAACATTATGTCTTGTGTAAATGCATGATCAATGTCAATCATGTTAAAATGTCTATGTCAAAATGTCATGTATGGCTAGTGAAAGGTCTCAACTAAACCATATGCACAAAAGCAAAGTATTGAAGTAAAACTTGGTTTAAATCAACATTATGTCTTGTGTAAATGCATGCTATACTGAATATGAACATTTATGCGGTATTGTTCCAATGCATACATCCAAGCCTTGCGACTGAGGTGATAAACCCTTAAACAAATTAAAGGTCTATCTGTGTAAATATCAACGAATTCGGTCATTCCTTTCTGTCCCCTTTCCCTGGGATGTCCGGAACGGGAGTTGTCAATTCCTATGGTACCACTACCTACTAACGAACGGCGTAGCTAATGTTAATGAATGTATTGTCCCATTTAACAAACCAAATGTCATACCAAAATGTAAGCATGTGATGAAATGAAAATGTACCAAGTATGCAACAATGAACATACATAGCATGTGACGTGATGTGATGTAAAACAATGTACTAAGTATGAACTAAATGAACATACATAGCATAAAATGTCATGTAAAACGATGTACTAAGTATGCACGCTATATACATACATAGTATAAAATGTCAATGTAAAACGACGTACTATAATGTACTAACAAACATAGCAGGTATATGATGTGAAAACGGAAAGCATTAAAGTAACAAGTAGGCACATGTGTTCCACCCCAAAACAGTTTGGAAAACAGTAAAAGAGGGGTCTATGTACTCACTTGAGATTGCTCAGTAGTCCTTGAGTAACAACCAAACAATGCTAGAGATCACGGAAATCAAACGGCACCTAATATAGGTAACTATGTTAAATAACCGGACCTAAATCGGAAGATTGGGTAGCATTAGGGTTTGTAAACCAAATGAGTGTAGGAACTCATATGATATGGTTTAACAAAGCCTACATACTAAATGAAACTTAACCTAAGTGTCTACGACCCATTACGACCCGTTTAGGTAGCTTATGCTACTTTAACGCGTCGTTCGCGTGAAACGCGTTCGGAACGCCTAACTAGTCCTATGACAAGTGTTATATGCCTAAACATGTTACATAATCAGTTATGTGACAAAAGTTTAGGTTACATATGCTTAATTACCAATTATGCATGAAAAGGGTATTCTGGTAATTTACCTAAGGCATATAAACTACCTATCATACAACTACTTAAACGATGTGACCATAGGGTATAACCTCGGAAGGTTATTCCCTACCTACTATGGTCACCTAATGTGTTTGGTCGGATCCTAATGATCGACCAAATGGGTCGAGTTCGAAGGTATAGGCGATTTATTAGATCGCCTACCCTACGACTCTAGACAACGTGGTAATCAGTGGGCATAGTCCCAAAGGACTATGACCAACGTGATTACACTCACGTTGCGAAGTTCAAACGAACTTCGCATTGACCATTACTGGTCAATGCTGAAAGTCAAACAAAGTTTGACTTTCTGACTCGAAAAGCAGTAAAAAAAATAAGGAAAAGAACGAAAGAATACTAACCCAGGGTCCCCGAATGCTAATCCCGACTCAAGAACTCAGGTATGAAACAATGGTTTCAACTTAGAGCTCTCAAAATCAGAATTCTTGTAAGTTTTAAAGCATATGGGGGTGGGGTATTTATAGTATTCGGTCCACCGTTGAGATCGTTTCTTGGAAAAGGGGAAACGATCAAGGCCGTACACTTGTCGGAACCTTATGGAAGCTTAAAATGGTTCTTATCAACATGACTAGGCAATTAGGAACTTGTGGGTGAGGTTAAAACAGCTGCAGCCTGCTGTTTAGAAACTCTGAATCTGGTCAGCAGACCCCTAGCGCACCGCTACGCTTAAAGTGTAGCGCACCGCTAGGCACTATTTTGGCAGAATTACACTTTTGGTCCCTGAACTGTATTTAGGCCATTTTCGACACGTTTAAGGCCCGTTAACCCCATTTCAAAGCTCTAAAATGAAGTTAAAGTATAGGGAACTTAAAATGTGTTCAAAAATATCATGGATGTCGGTTCGTTTGGCCGTACGAACGCGATGTTCGCTTAATTACGACGGAATGCGCATAAGCACGAAAAACGAACCAAATGACGCGACGAATGGATTTTTCTTAAGGCGAACACTAAAATATAATATAGTCATGCTCACATAAATTTTTGGATGTCCGGATGTATTCAGAACGTAAGTTATGCGCGAAAATGCAAACTTGTGCACTTTTTGACACTTTTAGTCCCTGAATGACACAAAAGTTTATTTTAGCACACCGAACCCCTCAAAGCCTATTTCTAAGATATGTAAAGGATATTTAAGGTGTGTTTAACTTATGGTCATGTTCCGGAATGTCTGTTACAGTTCAAATTGGCATACTTTCGCAGTTTGTCAAGTTTAGTCCCTGTAAGCGAATTAGCTTGTTTTTGCCATACCAAAGCCTTCAAAACTTATTTCTAAGTTATGTAAAGGTTATTTAAGGTATGTTAAGCCAATGTCACTATTCCGGAGTGTTTGTTGCATTAAACTGGTTATATTTACGCATCGGTGCGCGTATAACCTTCCAGAAAGTGATTTAGAGTTTGAAATTGAACAAGAATTGATATGTGCAAATGATACACATATTTTTACAAATCCCAAGTATGAAATACAATATTTCATTGCTACAGTATTTGTTTGATGGCCGTGGAGGCACAGGTGTTACAGTCTCCCCTACTTTAGGAAATTTCGTCCCGAAATTTATTTAGAGGAAACTTGTGAGAGCTTGGAAATATGAAGTTGAAAAGATCGAACAACATTGGTTAGGGTTCTTTAACTTCTAGTAACCTTAATAACATTATGTTTGCAATGTAAGAGGGATACTTATATACAAGTATATGAAGCATCATTGGTGCGTCCACCGTACCTCCATTACATCGTTCTCATTTCGTTATTGTTGTCACTATCGGCTCTTACACATAATAAATCTTACTGGGTTTCTATGCACTAAATTTCATAATTATGTAGGCCTCCATAATTAGACAATTCCTTGCACAGTTCACACAGTCTATTTTATAATGCGTAGGGTAAAACCAAATGAACAATCCTGTGATGAGTGTGACTAGACCGCCGTAGAGTCCTTTTACTTAAATCATTAAATGATCTAAATAGACTATCAAGGAGTCTGTCCAGCTACATCACTAGATGTCATTCTTTAACCAGATTGCGAATCAATCTTTTGACTAGACCACTAAAAAAGGGTCTCTTATGAATCATGGAGTAGTACTATAAAATCCAAGGGTCTTAACTATTACATAGAAGCCCATTAAGGAATTAAGATAGTACCTTTTGACTATCCTGCTACGAATCCCTCATATGAAGATATGAAAGATCCTGCGAGGATTTGGATAACGAATTATCCAGAGTATAAAAACATAAAATACTTAAATGAAAACTCAAGATGCATAAACACATAGTCATATAACCACAAAGATTGTTTGTTAATTTGTCTTGTTACTTGCGTACATGCATTTAAAGCACACTAGGAATCCATTCAACGGATTTCATTTGGTACTTTAAACGTTATCAAGAATCTAACTATAAAGATAGAAAGATTTTTGAAGAGAAAATTCGATTTCGATTATAAAGAACCGAAATGTTCGAATTAAGGTACATAAGGAATCCATTTAAGGACTCTGATTTGAATGATGATCATCCACAAGAATCTAAATGTGAAGATAAAAAGATCCCATATGGATTTTAGAAGTTGAAGATGCTTTGAATTCTTGCACGGGATGTGCTTAAGTCAAAACATGAAGTAAATTGCTTATGAGGTTGAGATGCTAGATATGTCAAGGCGACATATGAAGCAGAATTTGAAGGTTAAGTAAATGTGTGAGGAAAATATATTTGGAAAACTATGCATGGGAAAAATGTTTTTGAAACCTTATATATAATATTTTGAAATCATAAAGTAGGTGTACTAGGTAAGTATATTTATAAAAATGTTTTAAAATCATGCGAGATGAATTTTGAAATTATGTATAAGGTTTTTGAAAAAGATTATATGATGCTTTTCGAAATCATGCACTTAATAAGAAAATGTATTGTATTAATATTGTCTTCAGACTATATGAAATATTTTGAAATTAGAAAGGTTGGTTTTGATAACATGGCCAATGTTTTTGAAATAACATAGACAATGCATCTAGAAAAATTGTTTTCAAACTATATGAAATGTTTTGAGATCATGAAGATTGTTTTGAAATACTGGTACTGTGTAGGTTGAAAAATCAAAACGTAATGGGTATGAGATTTGAAAATACCCTTAGTTATCTAACCAAGGATTTAAAGGCACAGATGTGCGAAAAGCACGATTACTCATAATGTCACTTAATTTTCTGTACTTTGTTTCATAGAGTGAAACGAGTACTTAAAATTTTCGAAGGAATCATGAGCGATCATTTGAAAGAGAGAATCACAAGAGTAGTTTGTAAGGAACATAGTTCCTTGATGTAGGTAACATAGGAAAAGTCATACATACATGTAATTATACTTGTATATCAGAATTGTGAACAACAACTTTTATTTATGAACAAGACATATTGTTTCACAATACATGAGAACAAAAGAAACAAAGGCATAAGACAGCAATATCCTTTGTTCAGCCGAATGCTCATCCAAGGGTTGGATTTGCATTAGCAAGCTTTGGGCAGTTGTGGCGGAAGTGACCAATCTCTCCGCAGTTGAAACATGAACCCAGTGGGAATTTCGCAGCGTTCCCTTGAACCGGAGCTTGAACCTGAGCAGCCTGATTTTGTCCCAAACGACAAACTTTGGCCAAATGCCGAAGTTTACCACACGTCGTGCATTGCCAGCAAACTTGTTGTAACGCGTGATGACCGTTGCAGCGTGCACAATGAGGTGCAGTACCGGCATATGCTTTCTTTGCAGGTGGCTGAGCTGGTTGGTTGGGAACGACTCGACCATTGTGAGCGACCACGGCGAAGTTTTGAGGAGCCTTTCGCTTCTTTGACTTCTTAGGCGATCGTTCATCCATGGTCTTTGATTCCCCGATTGGTTTCTTGGCTGGTGGTGCTGTCACTTGACTAGGTCCTGCCTGTCTTGGTGACTCTTGGGTGGCTTCATCCTGGAGACGATACATGGCAGTAGCCAATTCAACAACCTTCAGGACTACTTCGCCTATTCGTAGGGTAAATTTGGCAGTCTGCTCGGATATCTGGGCGTCATCGTGATGAAGAGACATTCTAGAAGAAAATGAAAGACTTAGGAAGAAACAAGTGGAAGATTATTGGACAATCAAAACAGAATGATGAAGATTTCGATCATTTGTTTGTTACCTAAGGCAAACAAATGAGACGGTGACTAATCAAGGTAAACAGGTCTTATTAATGTATCACTGAAAACATGCTCGCCTATAAGTGAACACTCATCCCAAGAATTCCCAGGTAAGCACAACTGGTCTCGCGTCTGATGAGATGTATACGAAGTGCTTGCCTAGCCAAAAAACCCAGAATACAGGCATTCACCCTTCCAGTTTGCACGTGTTCACATTATTTAAAACCCAAAACCTTGACGAGATTTTGAAAACTCAAAGGGATTCAAAACCTTATAACTGAGGGTTCAAAACCTAGTAATTAATCATCCTAGAACAGATGATTACTTTTCAAAGTGGTTTTGAAATTTATGTTCTTGTTGTGTTCGTCGCCTAAGGATAGGTGACGGTATTGTTTTATGACTAAACGCAAGTAAACTCGCGTTAGGGTCCTAAGAAAGTTATAGACTAGGTCAAAGCATTACTAATAACCTAATTCACTATAACCATTGGCTCTGAAACCATCTATTCTGTCACACCCCGACCACGTGGAACATACAAAACGTGGCGGAAACATCGGGGAGTGTTGTAACAGAATTAATGTTTCAAATCCATGGCAATTGAAGTTTCGTTTTATTCATTAGAAGTGTTACAATGTCTTAACAAACAAGGAAAATACAACATAATTAACTAGTCTTGCATCTTTTATTGTCACTAAAGCCCAAGTCTGCCTATGTGTATCTTGTTCATCTTATGCTTCATTTCCTGAAAAACACATGTGAAAATATGGTACGTCAGCATAAAAATGCCGGTGAGATACATAGGTTTTGTGAAAATAGGTTTCATGACTTATGTTTGAGAAAATGTTTAGTCATGAACCTTGTTATTTGCTTTATTTTGTAAATCATTTGAAAATCGATAAGATCAGATGATATGTATAAATAAATGTCAGGTTAAATGAATAACCATGTAAAATGTGTTTGTATAAGATAAGTCGTTTATAAATCAATGTCTTGTGAAAAGTATGTTATTTGTATAAAAATGTTCTATGTCTCAAACTGAAATGATTCAAATAACGCTACAATATGTAATACCATACAAACACTTATATATAGGAAGTACCAGCGGCGTATCCACCATGTTTGTATCATATTACACACGCATCGTTACTTAATCACTTAATCAAACCAAACCAACAATGTAAACTGTCTATGTATAAATGAATTTGTCAAATGTATTGAATAATATGTCAAAATGCATGATCAATGTAAATCATGTAATGTGTAACCTAAATGATATGTATGGCTAGTGAAAACGCATCAACTAAACCATAGGTGAAAATGCACAAAAACAAAGTATTGAAGTAAAACTTGTTTAAATCAACGTTATGTTTTGTGTAAAAGCATGATCAAGGTCAATCATGTAATGTGTAAATGCATGATCAAGGTCAATCATGTAAAAATGTCTATGTCAAAATGTTTATGTCAAATGTCTATGTCAAAATGTCATGTATGGCTAGTGAAATGTCTCAACTAAACCATATGCACAAAAGCAAAGTATTGAAGTAAAACTGTGTTTAAATCAATATTATGTCTTGTGTAAATGCATGATCAATGTCAATCATGTTAAAATGTCTATGTCAAAATGTCATGTATGGCTAGTGAAATGTCTCAACTAAACCATATGCACAAAAGCAAAGTATTGAAGTAAAACTGTGTTTAAATCAATATTATGTCTTGTGTAAATGCATGATCAATGTCAATCATGTTAAAATGTCTATGTCAAAATGTCATGTATGGCTAGTGAAAGGTCTCAACTAAACCATATGCACAAAAGCAAAGTATTGAAGTAAAACTGTGTTTAAATCAATATTATGTCTTGTGTAAATGCATGATCAATGTCAATCATGTTAAAATGTCTATGTCAAAATGTCATGTATGGCTAGTGAAAGGTCTCAACTAAACCATATGCACAAAAGCAAAGTATTGAAGTAAAACTTGGTTTAAATCAACATTATGTCTTGTGTAAATGCATGATCAATGTCAATCATGTTAAAATGTCTATGTCAAAATGTCATGTATGGCTAGTGAAAGGTCTCAACTAAACCATATGCACAAAAGCAAAGTATTGAAGTAAAACTTGGTTTAAATCAACATTATGTCTTGTGTAAATGCATGCTATACTGAATATGAACATTTATGCGGTATTGTTCCAATGCATACATCCAAGCCTTGCGACTGAGGTGATAAACCCTTAAACAAATTAAAGGTCTATCTGTGTAAATATCAACGAATTCGGTCATTCCTTTCTGTCCCCTTTCCCTGGGATGTCCGGAACGGGAGTTGTCAATTCCTATGGTACCACTACCTACTAACGAACGGCGTAGCTAATGTTAATGAATGTATTGTCCCATTTAACAAACCAAATGTCATACCAAAATGTAAGCATGTGATGAAATGAAAATGTACCAAGTATGCAACAATGAACATACATAGCATGTGACGTGATGTGATGTAAAACAATGTACTAAGTATGAACTAAATGAACATACATAGCATAAAATGTCATGTAAAACGATGTACTAAGTATGCACGCTATATACATACATAGTATAAAATGTCAATGTAAAACGACGTACTATAATGTACTAACAAACATAGCAGGTATATGATGTGAAAACGGAAAGCATTAAAGTAACAAGTAGGCACATGTGTTCCACCCCAAAACAGTTTGGAAAACAGTAAAAGAGGGGTCTATGTACTCACTTGAGATTGCTCAGTAGTCCTTGAGTAACAACCAAACAATGCTAGAGATCACGGAAATCAAACGGCACCTAATATAGGTAACTATGTTAAATAACCGGACCTAAATCGGAAGATTGGGTAGCATTAGGGTTTGTAAACCAAATGAGTGTAGGAACTCATATGATATGGTTTAACAAAGCCTACATACTAAATGAAACTTAACCTAAGTGTCTACGACCCATTACGACCCGTTTAGGTAGCTTATGCTACTTTAACGCGTCGTTCGCGTGAAACGCGTTCGGAACGCCTAACTAGTCCTATGACAAGTGTTATATGCCTAAACATGTTACATAATCAGTTATGTGACAAAAGTTTAGGTTACATATGCTTAATTACCAATTATGCATGAAAAGGGTATTCTGGTAATTTACCTAAGGCATATAAACTACCTATCATACAACTACTTAAACGATGTGACCATAGGGTATAACCTCGGAAGGTTATTCCCTACCTACTATGGTCACCTAATGTGTTTGGTCGGATCCTAATGATCGACCAAATGGGTCGAGTTCGAAGGTATAGGCGATTTATTAGATCGCCTACCCTACGACTCTAGACAACGTGGTAATCAGTGGGCATAGTCCCAAAGGACTATGACCAACGTGATTACACTCACGTTGCGAAGTTCAAACGAACTTCGCATTGACCATTACTGGTCAATGCTGAAAGTCAAACAAAGTTTGACTTTCTGACTCGAAAAGCAGTAAAAAAAATAAGGAAAAGAACGAAAGAATACTAACCCAGGGTCCCCGAATGCTAATCCCGACTCAAGAACTCAGGTATGAAACAATGGTTTCAACTTAGAGCTCTCAAAATCAGAATTCTTGTAAGTTTTAAAGCATATGGGGGTGGGGTATTTATAGTATTCGGTCCACCGTTGAGATCGTTTCTTGGAAAAGGGGAAACGATCAAGGCCGTACACTTGTCGGAACCTTATGGAAGCTTAAAATGGTTCTTATCAACATGACTAGGCAATTAGGAACTTGTGGGTGAGGTTAAAACAGCTGCAGCCTGCTGTTTAGAAACTCTGAATCTGGTCAGCAGACCCCTAGCGCACCGCTACGCTTAAAGTGTAGCGCACCGCTAGGCACTATTTTGGCAGAATTACACTTTTGGTCCCTGAACTGTATTTAGGCCATTTTCGACACGTTTAAGGCCCGTTAACCCCATTTCAAAGCTCTAAAATGAAGTTAAAGTATAGGGAACTTAAAATGTGTTCAAAAATATCATGGATGTCGGTTCGTTTGGCCGTACGAACGCGATGTTCGCTTAATTACGACGGAATGCGCATAAGCACGAAAAACGAACCAAATGACGCGACGAATGGATTTTTCTTAAGGCGAACACTAAAATATAATATAGTCATGCTCACATAAATTTTTGGATGTCCGGATGTATTCAGAACGTAAGTTATGCGCGAAAATGCAAACTTGTGCACTTTTTGACACTTTTAGTCCCTGAATGACACAAAAGTTTATTTTAGCACACCGAACCCCTCAAAGCCTATTTCTAAGATATGTAAAGGATATTTAAGGTGTGTTTAACTTATGGTCATGTTCCGGAATGTCTGTTACAGTTCAAATTGGCATACTTTCGCAGTTTGTCAAGTTTAGTCCCTGTAAGCGAATTAGCTTGTTTTTGCCATACCAAAGCCTTCAAAACTTATTTCTAAGTTATGTAAAGGTTATTTAAGGTATGTTAAGCCAATGTCACTATTCCGGAGTGTTTGTTGCATTAAACTGGTTATATTTACGCATCGGTGCGCGTATAACCTTCCAGAAAGTGATTTAGAGTTTGAAATTGAACAAGAATTGATATGTGCAAATGATACACATATTTTTACAAATCCCAATTATGAAATACAATATTTCATTGCTACAGTATTTGTTTGATGGCCGTGGAGGCACAGGTGTTACATTAATGTTATTGGGCCTTGGCCCATATGTTTGGTTTTGGGCTTAGCCCATGAGTCTTGATATTGGGCTTAGCCCATGAATTTATGTTAAGCCCAATTAGGATGATAAGCCCATTTGTAAAATAAGCCCATTTGTAAAATAAGCCCATTTATATAAAATAGGCCCATATGTAAAATAAGCCCATTGGTTATAAAATAAGCCCATGTGTTAAAAATATATTCTTTCATTTTTATAAAAGTTAATAAGTATAGGCTTTTTAGTTAAAAGAATACATAATAGTTTTTATAAGTTTTAAAACATCCGGATATTGTTGTCGGTGATTTATATGTATTCGCGTCGAAAGATCGCCTAAGCGTCGTAGTAGTTCCTCGGATTGGAGACACGTTTATAGATTCGTCCGTCGTCTAATTTGACCATAACTTGTGCCCGATCATTCGGATTGTCCGTAACTCGTTTTTGAGGCGTAAATATATGTATTCTTGTAAGACTTTGATTGTAATATACCTTGTGTTTATTTGTATCATTATATTCAAGTTTCTAGTTTTGATAAATATAACTAATACACCAAATAAACACATGGCACATAAGTTGTTAAATCACTAAATATATATTTTCTCAAAAATATATATTTATAACTAGCTTTGTTTTTATAAAAACTACTCTTTAAAATCTTTTTATTCTCATAAAGATCTTGTCAAAAATGGTTGTTCTTATAACATATGATTTTTAATAAAATTTTGCCATATAACCTTTGAATTATGTACTTTGCCATGTTTAGATAAACATATCATTTTCTTTTCAACTTCATCATCAATTTACTCATAACTTTCTTAACAAAAACATATGAGATTTTATAACATAAACTTATCATGATGATCTCAAAATCATGTAGGGTTTTGGTATGATCATAACATATGTTAACTAGTTCAAATCCATGCTTTACTTCAAGTTTGAACCATTTTTATAAAAATCCCATCTTGTATGTTTGTTTTCATAATCTTGTAGAATTATTGTTTTTAATGAAAAACACTAAATACTTTAACAACATCAAAGATTATGATCATCCATTTACACATTTATGTTTAACACAAAAAAAAACCCTTTTAACATAAACATGTATACTTGTTAAATCATGTATTTAAACATAATCTAACCATTTATTCATATGCTAATCATCATGACAAAATCAAATATGCAAGTAATAAGTCTCAAATCACCACATAAACAAACGTATATATCATGATTATTTTTTTTGCTTCTTTGTATTTTCATATTATTATGTATGCTTGTTTAATTATTACATGTTCTTTAAACAACATAAACATAAATAAATATGAAAAAGAGATGCTAGAAGCTCACTTCTAGCACTTATTGCTAGGGATGATCTTAGTGAAGATGATGAACAAAGATGATGAAGATTATGATGGTAGAAAGCTCTTGAATGGATGAAAATGCTTCCTTCAACTTGGAGATGTCTTAGATATTCATAACTTGCATAAAAGTACATCTTGATCATCTTGTGAATGACTTGAAATGAATGATGATTTAATGGGTTCATGGCTGAATTTTTTTAGAGAAGAAAATGGAGTTTGTGAGGTGTAAGAGTTCTAGAAAAGTGTTGGTGATGATAAGGATTTCTAGACTTTTAATCATCCATATCTTCACAAGTTGCAACATAGGAAATATCTAGGATATTTTAGCAAGTGGGGAAGGGTGTGGGACCCACTTAAAAACGTTCACAACAACATGGGGGGGGGGGGTCTTGAATTGTTGAAATGTTATTAAGTGTTTAAAGTGTTAGAAACTTTTAGCAAAGTTTAGGTGTTTTGGTGTTTAAATGTTTCAAGTGTATAAATGTGTTAAGAAGGTGTTAAGTGACTTTTACTAGACCATAATGATCCAAATAACACTAGATGGTCACTAAAAAAAGATCCGACATTGTTCGGATATTCGTTTCGAATTGTTTCGGTTAGACGTTATTTGAACGCTAAGTTGTGTAACTTGTGCGAATTGATGTAGTTATTGGTTCGGATGATACCCGAAGGTATCCTCATATGAATTCTATGTTAAATAGCATTTTTACATGTCGTAAAAATATTAGAAAGCTGATTTATGCGGAATTTCTGTGGAAAAGTGTTGAAATCGTCGCTTTTAGTGCTTTTCGGGCAATTTTTAGTGTTATCGGACTTCAGAAAGGTTTTAAATCAAACCCTTGCATTACTAGTTAGGGTTTAATATATATTAGATGTTGGACTTTCTTTTGAGTCCTAAAGATGTAATTTAGATGGTTTCGACGGATCCTGAGTTTTCGTCAGCACGCTAGTTTACTAGGTACTACTCTAGTTGTTTCGATGCATTGTTTTAAACTGTTTCAAATGTGACCAACAAAAATGAATCATGTGAATCATAAATGAATATTTCATGAGTATTCTAAGATGTATATCATGTAATCATGCAGTTCGAATATTCAAAACACATACTTGTATAATGTAAATCATTGCTTTAAATGTACGTAAATTACCAGAAAGTGGCGGTTGTCACATTCTCCCCCTGTTATTGAGAATTTCGTCCCGAAATTCAAGATGAGTCATCCTTTGCAGGATTGTTCTCAAACAGGTGAGGATATCTGACTTTGATTTGATCTTCACGTTCCCAAGTATATTCGGGTCCGTGTCGAGAGTTCCAACGAAATTTTTTTTTACTAATATGTTACGACTCCTTTGTATTTTCTGGACCTTCCGGTCCATGACCTTAACAGGTGCTTTGTGAATTGGAATTTGTCATCAATGTGAATCTCATCCTCCGGGATGAAAACTGTTTCTTGCGTTGGACTCTTCTTGAGATTCGACAAATGAAATATGTCATGCACACTACTAAGTTCTTCTGGTAACTTCAGCTTGTAGGCATCGGTGCCAATCTTTTCCAAGATTTCAAATGGACCTACGTATCGAGGGTTAAGCTTTCCACGCTAACCGAACCTTGCTACGCCCTTCCAAGGCGAGACTTTCAACAAGACTTTCAATCAAGACTGCGTAGCTCTTTTGTCAATCGCGAGCTGCCTTGATACGGTCTCTGATATGAAAGATTTTATCCGTAGTCTCTTGGACTAATTCCAGACCAATTAGTTGTTTATCGCCCGCTTCCGCCCAACAAAGCGGTGAGCGACACTTTCGACCATAGAGAGCTTAGAACGGTGCAGCTTGTATACTAGTATGGTAGTTGTTATTGTAGGAAAACCCAACTGAAGGTAGATGAGTATCCCAATTGTTGCCTAAATCCATAACACACGCATGAAGCATATCTTCGAGTGTTTGGATTGTCCGTTCGCTCTGGCCGTCAGTTTGTGGATGAAAGGCCGTGCTTAGATTTAGATGAGATCCAAAGGCCTCTTGAAATAACTTCCAAATTCTTGAAATAGAGCGATCGTCTTGGTCTGAAATGATTGAAATAGGCACTCCATGACGAGCCACTATTTCTTTGAGATAGAGTTCTGCTAGTTTCTCTGTGCTATCCTTCTCCCGAATCAGCAAGAAGTGTGCAGACTTTGTCAATCTATCGAAGATTACCCATATCATGTCGTGGCCCCTTGAGGTCTTGGGTAACTTCGTAACGAAGTCCATCGATATTTTTTTCCCATTTACAGACAGGAATCTCGGGTTGTTGTAGCAAACCCAAGGGTTTCTGATATTCTGCCTTGACTATTGCGTAGGTCAAGCATTTCCCGACATAAGTCGCGATATCCTTTTTGAGGTTAGGTCACCAATAGTACTCTTTCAAGTCTTGGGCCTATGTGCTTCCTCAAAATAACATCTCGAAGGCCGCCAAAGTGTGGAACTCAAATTCTACCCACATGGTATAAAGTTCCATCTTCTTTCGGTACTAATTGTTTTTCTGTGACTCAAAGTGTTTCTGCTCAAATATGTTTTTCCTTGAGCGCTTCTTGTTATACATCATGAATTCGTGTGGTAAGATCCGTGTGAATCGTCGTCTCTAATGCTCGAACACTCAAAGTTCTAACTCGTTCCTTACGGCTCAAGGCATCTACGACAACCTTCGCCTTGTCCAGATGGTACTTAATTTCACAATCATAGTCGTTCAGCAATTCAATCCAGCGTCGTTGATGCATATTTAGTTCCTTTTGATTGAATATGTGCTGAAGACTTTTATGATCCGTGAAAATAATGCATTGAGTACCATATAAATAATGTCGCCATAATTTTTAAAGCGAATACCACCGCGCCTAACTCAAGGTCGAGAGTGGTATAGTTCTTCTCATGAACTTTTTAATTGGCGCGACGTGTACACGATAACTTTTTCACGTTGCACGAGTACGCAACCCAATCCTTGATGCGAAGCATCATAGTTTACAACAAAGTCATTGGTATCGTCGGATAATGATAAGGTTGTAAAATGCTATGCACCAATCTTAAGAATAAGTTGTAATGCTATTTCTTGTTTTTCGATTGGGGCGAATTTATTGTCTTTATTGGTGAGGGAGGTTAGCAATTGAGTAATTTAAAAAAAAAATTCTCAATAGATCTTCGATGATATCCCGATAATCCCAAAAAAAAAATTGTCGGACTCCAGTTGGAGTCTTGGGCACTTCCCAATCCTCATTTGCTTCAATCTTCGACGGGTCTACTTGAATGCCCTTCTCGTTCACTACATGCCCGAGAAATTGTACTTCGCGAATCCAAAATTCGCACTTGGAAAATTTCGCGTATAGTTTCTCCGTCTTTAACAACTCAAAAATGGTTCTCAAATGTTGCTCATGTTCATCAGTCAATCGTGAGTAAAAAAAATGTGGTCAATGAATATTATGACGAATTTGTCGAGATATGGCTTGCGCACGCGATTCATTAAATCCATAAAGACCGCTAGTGCGTTCGTTAAACCAAAAAGGCATAACGAGAAACTTGTAATAACTATAACGAGTTTTGAAATCCGTTTTCGGTATGCTTTCCTCTTGAATTCGTAATTGGTGATACCCAGATTGTAAGTCTAACTTAGAGTAGAAGCTAGAACCTTTCATAAACCATTTGGGTTAGTTGGAAATTCAATTGTAACATGGTTTAGAAATACGAATTTTCGTTCATCGAAATGTTGTGCACTTTTGCAAAACTTACATGTCTTTCCACCCCCAATACCTTTATAAAGATGTATAATGGTAAAGAGTGGGGGTTATGAACTCACAGCATCCTTATTCGGTCAACTACAAGGTTCAGAAGGTGCTAATCGATATGAAGATCTGGCTATTGGTGTGGCTCCCATTACCAAGTCGATGTGAAACTCGACTTGTCGATATGGTGGTAGTCCTGGCAAGTCTTCAGGAAAGACTTTAGGGAATTCTTTTACCACAGGAATATCTGTCATCTGAGGCCCATCGGCCTTCTTGTCGACAACAAGTGCTAGAAAGGCAATACAACCTTTTCGTAAGCACTTTTGTGGCTTCATGCAATTTATGGTCTGCAATGATGTGTTGCGCTTCTCTCCATAGATAACAAGTGTATCTTCATTCGGTAGTGGTAAGCGAACGATCTTCTCATGACAGAAGACTTCGGCTCAATTATTGGATAGCCAATCCATGCCAACCACTACGTCGAAAATACCCAACTCAATGGGTAAGAGATCGATATGAAATTTCTGCTCCTGACTCGGCTAGTTTACCGTTTGCCAATTCTATAGAATGAGGAGACGTCTAGCTTACTTGACTCTAGGCCAAGTACATTTTGAATTCTATGTAGTAAGGACTTCCCTGTACAGATGTAGAGGACAACCCAATCCCTATGTTTAGATGTAGGATAACCCGATCCATATGTTTAGATGTAGGATAACCCAATCCCAATTTGTAGCTAAGACAATCCCGTCACTAGCCATGAAACTATGCATGTGAGATGTTGAGATAAAGCTAAAAATCGGCAATGGTATCAAATAATATGGATGTGAAATGTTGATTGATAGGATACATACCGGTGACCCTTAATGATTTGATATGTCTCAGCTAATTCCCCATTAGCTAACTTGATATTGTAATGTGTGTCCAACATGACTCTAATTCGAGTATATGCTTAACATTTAAAGACACTAGCTAAGCTCGATGTTGGTATTAAAAGAATTGATACATAATGATCGTAGAGTGTACGTACTCATGACTTCATTGGGATTTTGTGGAGTATTCATAGTGCTAACTATACACGCACTTATTCATTAGCTTGATTCATTCTTAAGTATTACCGTCTTACTAGTCTTTGTTTTGAGCCCGGTCTCAGCATACTGCTACTCTTGGCACTTTTGCAAGTGTTCCCATGATGAACGTCTCACTTGTCGTATTTAGAATTTCGTCAAGTTACCAGCATACCTCTTGGTGCCAAAATCGTTTATGGCAGGTAATGCCTTCGTTTCTCTCATCGCGAGAGTTATCGTTTGAGTGATCGAGGTAGGGTGAGAAGATGTGACCATACTTTGGATTCTAGGGCTAAACTTAAATTGTAACGCTCAATGCGTTTGAATTCGGGTGTTACCCAATATGGAAAAACCCTTGAGAGACCGTGAAAACATCAAGTGTAACCAACAACATTGGCTCTAGTCATGATCGAGTTCTTTTATAAAATCATATGAAAATAGATATGAAAATCAGATGATATCAAAGAATGATGTATGGTTAAATAATAACCACATGAAATGTAGTGTATAATATATATCATGCCTTGAAATTGAATATCATGTCTTGTGTCGAAGATGTCGTGTCTTGTCTTTGTCGAAGTGGTTTGG
Organism: Helianthus tuberosus; assembly: GCA_030545235.1. Taxonomy (NCBI): domain Eukaryota; kingdom Viridiplantae; phylum Streptophyta; class Magnoliopsida; order Asterales; family Asteraceae; genus Helianthus; species Helianthus tuberosus. The sequence continues at coordinate 98,277,157 of CM060360.1, read as the reverse complement.
ATAACACCACGATATGCAATATAATATAAGCACTTATATATAGGAAGTACCAGCGGCGTATCCACCATGCTTTTATCATATTACACACATCTCGTTATTTACAAAAATGTCTTGTGTATACCAACATCAAATGTCATATATAACAATGTCTTGCGTAACAGTGTCCTGTATAAACCATGTCTTGTGTAAAAGCAATGATTTTCAACACATAACTTTTGACTTAAACATTTGATTCTTTTGGCGCCATGATCTTTTTAATACACACTATTAAAAGAATCTAGACATGTATTTGGATAAATAAAGTCTATCAGGTGCCCAAGAATGAAGAATGCAATCAATCGGTTATGGAAACCTCAAGACCGCATTGTTCATACATGTTTGAATAAATGATAATGTGGATAACCAAAAACAAAAGGTGTAATACCTCTTGTGTGTATTGGTCATATGTCTAAATGAAAAAAAAAATAATTCGTTGAGGAGGGGAAACCAACCAGTGGTCTTCGTCCATATAATATGTATTCCCTACTCTATGGACCTCGATCGTCCTAAGTAGAGAAAATCCTTTGTCTTACTTGTCCATGTGACAATTATGGTAATAGTGCTTGAGTTTCATGAGCTCTCGCAAGATTATTAGAATCTCCAACAATGTCGAATAGAATGCAAGGAGGGAGTTGCAGCATGGCTCATGCCATACCATTCCTTGGGAAAAGAAAAATGTCAAGCGACGGAATTTATTGTATCATTTCCAATAAATATATAAGGTGGAATAGGATAACGTAAGGTAAGGTAAAGTAGGGTAAAGTGTCATAGACACCATGGAACTAACCCATGTTCAATAATTTCGAGAATGTTGAGGAAAATCCTCCATGAGTGGATAACAAGTTTTGTTTGTTTAAATGACTAGTCTCAACTGAATCGTGATATAGATCGAATGTTAGGTGTGAACAAATACGTGTCGTCTTCCTGTATTGTATTGTATTGTATGGTGTTATACTAACCACCTCAGTTCGTGTCCTAATAGATAAGAAAAATTGAATCTCAAGTAATAACTTAAGAATTTTGAACGAATAGTGATCATTAGCTTGGCCCGCAGAGTCCACCAGAATTCCCATGCACTACAAGTTGTTATTACGTAGGCCTCCGTAATAATAAATTGCCTTGCATGGTCACCCTAGCGTTCTCTCGTACAAAACAGCCGATCAGTCAGAGGGGGGGGGGACACTATTGTCTATATACCTTCAACATAGGAGGGACCTTCGTGATAGATCACGTGTCAACGTCCGTTTTCATTACTCACAAAACAGCACAGCGTTAGATGGAATAGAAATGGAAAGAATCTGTAACAATAACAACTGAAGGGGCACCTTCAAGATGAGTACTTCATCTTCCTTGTAGGGACAAGAGTATATCAACCTTGATTAGTATGAGTCACAGGGATCTCGTCCCACTAATGGAGTTGTTGTCCAAGGTTACCACCTCCGCCTCGTCGTCATTTATCATGGTCAGGCATCTCAGCATTCGCGAGAAGCAACCATATTTTACGGAATTAAGTTTAAGATTTCACTTAGGAATCATGTTCGCCATAAGCTCCACAGTAGACTTGAGGTCGATATTTTCATCGTGTGAGTAAAGAATAATAATAGAGTTTGAAGTCGAAGGTATTTTGTCCTTGGCAAAATATTTTGTACAAAACATATATAAATAGATCATATATATATATATATATATATATATATATATATATAATCACATGAAATCCTATCTAACAAGGATTTCTATCTTGCATAAGTTGAATTTGTATATGTTGAACTTGTAAACTGTTTATGATGTGTAAACTGATAATGTAATGTGTATATCTTGTATAAGCACTGATAATGTAATGTATTGTAGGCACATAGTCTGTTAATGTAATGCGCCTATCTCTCATAGACTTCACCCATGGAAATGTCCTCGCTTGATTTATGTGAAGTGAATATTTGTTTGTAGTGGACCTTGAAAAATGTTTATGCAATGAAAACTCTTGTTCTTGTGTAAATTGTTTCCTAGTGATTGTAGACTAGACTCGAGAAAGAATCCTGGTTCACTACAATCGAAGCTCTGATACCAATCTGTCACACCCGCTCGTAGCGGAAGCGCGAGGTGTGATCTGATCGGTTCTCATTGCATAACAATATAAGTGGACATACTAAATGAATAAAAACAAGCTCCAATGCCATTGTCATAATTGTTTCGAAAGAACGCAACATAAGTTAAATGTATTTGTTACAAACCATCAAATGAAAATATGTTTTCATCGTTCTATACATCAAAATGTAAGTCTTAAAATGTCAAGGCTTTGACCACTATATCACCGCAAAGAGGCGGTATATAACGGGCAAACCCTTCAAATGGTGGCATGGAGTCTTGATACTTGCTTTCCTTGACTGAAATGTCTGCCAGGTCCACTAATTTCCTGAAATACATGTTAAGTTTGAAAACATCAACAAAAGTTGAGCGAGTTCTTGCAGTTTAGCTGTATGAGATATATCTGTAAAATGTGAGTTGTACAAAATGTATCCGTAAAATGTGAGTTGTATAAAATGTATCCATAAAATGTGAGTTGTATAAAATGTATCCATAAAATGTGAGTTGTATAAAATGTATCTGTATGTAAAGATGTAGTATGTAAAGCGTCAATGAAATCGTTGATCATTAATGTTTTGCGAGGACATTAATATGTGTGACGAATTAGGAAGCAATCCAAACCTAGACGATTTCATGTCGACTACTATCGACTGGGACACAAACGCACTCTTCTGTATGGGTCCACGACCAAGAGTGGGGCTCGCCAAAACCCATTAGATCTAACCCTCTGTACCTAGGTCCAAACCGGATTAATGGTGCTTAGATGTATGACCCTAATCGCACATGATCTAAGGTGTTTCATTCCATGACTTATCATACTATAAACTTGTATTTTCCCCGATAGTTGTAAAATTGTAAAACATTTAAAATGAATAGGGGACATGAACTCACAGTATTGCGTCCGTGAATGATAAGTGTTTGTGATCTTACGCGTGGTCGTCTTGAACAATGTTGCGACCTACAAATGTCCTTATATTTGTTAGACACTTTGGTCTTTGTAAATGACTTGAGTACAAGTCTTGTGTCTTAAATATGTGTAAGACTTGTATGTCTTTATTGTTCGTTGAACTGTGTATTAGATGAATGAATTGTTAAACTGTTACATATATATTTCACCAAATATATATATATGTAATCTTGTATCTTGTGAGTTGTCTCATCGGGTCTTGTCTTTTTGATTTCGTGTCTTTGTATAAGTAAATTGTATAATTTGTTGATACATGATGTCTAAAGCCTATGTCATAAGTCTAGAGTCTAAAAGTGTCAAGTATGTAAAGAGTAGGGGTCTAAATGTAAGTTTAATTTAGTGTTGTAAGGATTTCGCTTCAAAGGTCATAATGTAAGCCTCAAGCGAAATCAAGTGATTAGATTTCGCTTGAGACAGGTTGAAGCGAAATCTTAATGCCTATAAATAGGCTAGTGTAGTTCTCAGTTGGTATGCATTCCGAGAAGTTGTAACGAAGTGCTGCCAGTTTTCCAAGTCATTATATAACAGAGAACAAGTGTTAAAAGTGAATCTTTTCTGTTTTCTACTCTTTTCTGATTGATTCTAAGCTGTTTAGATGTTTCCGCCATCTAAATAGTGTAAACACATTCAAATTGACTCATTTGATCGGTCAAATCGATCCTACAATTGGTATCAGAGCCAGTTATGAATGTGTTCACATGAATCAGTTGGTTTTTACTCACAAAAACTGATTTCTGGACGAAAACATGGACAAAATGGACTGAGTTTGTCACAGTGTGTGTAAAAGTGTGTTTTAACAAAGCCTTGAGAAATTCAGATTAAAACTCGGACTAAAATTGACAAAAATGACTTGAAAACCAGATTTCGCTTGAGCGGGCAGATTGATTGTTGGTATTTTTGAAGCGAAAACGTGGATTTCGCTTGGAATATTCTGTTTGTTTGAAACGAAATCGTATATTTCGCTTGAGGAGTCTGTGGTTAGCTGAAAATTTTGGTTTGAAGCGAAACCATAGATTTCGCTTGAGATTTTGTTGTTTGAAGCGAAATCATACTGTGTTTGATTTGTTGGTTTCGCTTGAAATCTTCTGTGTTTTCGCTTGAAGTTTGAGTGATTTCGCTTGAGATTACTGATAGTCCATAGTGTTCGTGAATTTGTTCGATAGTCTGATTTTGTGAAAAGTGTGTGTGAAAATTTTAATACTACTCGGTAAATTTCTAAAAATGGAAAACCAAGAGTTTTATAACTTCTTCTCGGGAAGTGGTATGGTAGCAGGACAAACCTCGGGTAGTGTTATACAAAACGTCAACATGGAGAACGAATTGGGAACAATGCAAAAGCCTCCCAAATTGATGAACATAGATGAATATGCAGGATGGTCAGGCAGATTTAAGAACTGGGTTCAGGCTAATCATTTTGAATGTTGGATGAAAATAGTGAAACAGTATGTTCCACCAGTTGATGGTTTAAACAACAAGAAGAATATTCAGAGCCTGACAGAATCAGAACAGAATGATTTCAAAGCCGAGAAAAAGATGATTAGTATTCTCCAGCAGGCTATCAAAGAAGACATTCTAGTATTGTTGCAATATGAAGATAATGCTCAATCTATGTGGTTTGCATTGAAAGCAAAGTTTGAAGGTAGTGCTTCCATGATTAAGAATAAGAAGGCATTGTTCAAGAAAGAGTTTGATATTTTTACCAGTATGAAGGGTGAAACTACAAGGCAACTAATTGAGAGATATTGTCATTTGGTGCTTGAGATGAATAGATTAAAGATTGAAAAGACAGATGAAGAATGGATTGACAAACTAGCTGATGCATTACCTTATGACGAGTGGGGTACATATCTGATGATGCTAAAGAACAATTCAGACTTTGCAAATTACAATCTTAGCCTATTCATAGAAAAGATTGAAGCTCATGAGTTAGAGTTGCTGAAGATCAAAAAGATGAATTAAGCTAATATTCAACAAGATGTATCGTTGTATTACAGAAACAACTCTACAGTTTCAACAAATCAAAGTCCAAAAATACAAACAGGGTTCATTGCTGACAACACATCAAGTGTTTCTTCAAACACTCCTCAATCTGGAAATTTTTCACCATTTGCGAATTGTGATCCAAACTTCAAAGCTCAAGAACAGTTTTCACCTCAAAGCTCTACAAGTTCAAGTAATCAGGCTTATGTTTCTGGGGTGCAGTGCAACATCGCAGTGAATATTAAGAATGGAAATGAAATTACTAAAACTGCTGCGAAACAACACATTGCGGTACTTGCTTCTGTTTTAGAGGCTTATGAAGGATTAGTGGCGGGTAGGATTGGTAATCCTGATATGACCAAAGAGGATTATGACCAGATTGACCCGGAGGAACTTGAATTGATCGATATAAAATGGGGAATGGCAAGTTTGGTTAGAAGGGCACAACGTTTCATGGAAATTACAGGCCGGAACAGTTTATCAGGTCCTGATCAGAAGTTAGGGTTCGACAAATCGAAAGTTACGTGCTTCAAGTGTAAAGAACGTGGTCATTTCAAGAGAGAATGTCCAAATCGTGAAGTAAACAATCATCAAAACCCGTTCACCAACGACTACTACAAGCAAGCAATCTATCATCGATCAAATCAACAGCCTACTGTTCAAAGACCACAAATTGAAAATAAACCAGAAAAAGCAATGATCGTAAATCAAGAAGATGAAAAAGTAGCTGCAGGTTTCAACTGGGATAAATATATTCCTGGTAGCGATAGACAGGCAATGATGGCTGAAGTTTTGGAAATTTCTGAGATAGTGTCTGAACCGGAAACAGTTACTGAAGATGTTTCTGCAGTTGTTGAAGAGATTTCTGTTGAAAAAGCAGACAATTTTGAAAAAATGGCTGCTGAAATTCATCAATTTCAATCTGAACAGGAGGTATTAACTAGTTCTTTGAGATCTATCATGCCGCCTAAAATTTTTGAATCTTTTGCAGGTTTCTTTGAAGAACCAAGGACCGGATTGTGTCCAAGATATGAGGAAAAGAAAGAATTTGTTGAAGAAATGATTGATGTGACAAAGGAAATGACTGGAGACACATTGAAAGAAATTGCTGACAAGGCTCTCATGGCGAAACTGAGAGAGGTAGACTCAGAATCTGAGGAGTCTAAGTCTGTCAGTAATGAGTCTGTCAAACGAGAGGAATCTGGAGTTCAGGGAAAAGAATCAGTAAATCTGTCTGAGTCAGAGTCGAAAAATGTCGGTAAACTAGAAGTAGAAACTGTTCATGAAGCAGAAATTGTTGAGACAGTAAATTCAATATCTGAAACACCATGCCAAAAGTGTTTAAAACCGTGCATGGAGTGTCTCGAAAAAGACACTAAGTTTCAGGAATTGAAAGAACATGCTGACATGTTAAAATTTGATCTAGGACAAGTCAAAGAAGCATATGATACTCTAGCTAGAACAGTTAAAATGATTAAAGAGGAAAGTGTCGAAAATGATAAAGCCACAAAATTAGCAAAAGCAACACTTTTTGATAAACAAGTGGAAGTCAATTTTCATTTGGACACCATTGCTTCATTAAAAAGAGAATTGGAGTTAACAAAAATTGAAAATGAAAGAATTGATAAGAAGTTAATGAGTTATATAGCATCTTCATATGTGATTGAACAGATTGTCCCAAAACAACCTGATAAAACATCAGTCTTTAACAGTGTTCCACCCCCAATGTGGAATCATTACACACAGAAATATCCAGATGGGGTGGAAACTGCTTTGAATCTCAAATTGAGATCAATTGAGGATGATTTGCCTGAAAGCATCGATGTTACATTCTCTGCATCCGACACCGACAACGAATCACAGGTTATCAAAACTGTTGTCGATCAGGTGTTAGATGAAGAGATTGATAACTCTGAGAAGTCACAATCTGAGAAAGGTGTTACAGATTCTGAAGATGAGAGTAATTTCTTGGAACGGTTTATACCGAAATCGGACAAGAGTGCGAATGATGATTCGATTATGGTAGTATATACTATGATTGGAACAGACAAACTTTATTCCGATTTCGAGTATCCTCTTCAGAATGTGAAAATTGAGAATGTTGAGAAAGTTTTCAAATTGGTTGAAATGAACATTGATGAGATTAATAACAAAGAATTCTTTTCAAAAACTAAAAAATCATTTGTTACATTACATGTCAACAACTTTGGGAAAAAGGAATGGGAAGGTAATGGTAACAAGAAAATTGGTAACAACTTTAAAAACAAAGGAATTGGTTTTGAGAAAAAGTTGGCTAAGAAGGTTGTCAAGCCAAAAGATAACATGAATGATGTTTTCGTTGTTGGACCAAGTGTTGATGAAGAGAAGGAATATATTTTTAGTCAAAAAGCAGTTGACGATTTCAATACAGCGAAGAAACTAAAAGAAGAGTTGTTCAAATCAACTTTTGTCGAATATGACAAAAGAGTTTGCTATCGCTGCAATGAAATTGGACACATGGCAAAACAATGCAAGAAAGTTTTTTGAAAAACCTGTCATTAAACCATTTGTTAAAAAATTTCAACCTAAGTCACCAGTTAACACAAAGGGCAAAAAGCCGATGGTTTCACCAATTCGAATCTTGAAAAAGGGTGAATCATTGAAGTTGGAAGATAAGCTGAAATCAACATTTGAGATTGGCGAATCTTCAAAGTCACAAATGACTTCAAAGATTTATCCAAAAACGAAAACTTTTGAAAATCAATTTTGGGTTGTAAAATCAAAACCATCAGTCGAGGAGAAAAAGATGGAAAACATTTTGAAAAATGAAACAAAAGTTTTTAATCCTACTGTTCAAAATATTTTTGGAAAAATGGTTGACAGAAAAGTCAAAGGAACAAAGGAATTTTATGCATCAAAAGTGGGTGCTAATGATAAACAAGAATTTGAATATGAGCTTGATAAGTTTCTTGCAGAGTTTCCTCCTATTAAAGAAAATGTGTTAAAATCAAAAGTGGAACCTGTTGCTTCGAATGTCACATTTGACTTTCCTAAGATTGATGAAAAGTGTGATGTAGTATTTGGAAGTGTTTCAGAAGTTAAGAAGTCATGGAGTTCATTGTTTTAATGAAGTTGATATGATATGTGCAGGGGCTACCCAAGTCAATTCTATCAAAATGGATCATGGATAGTGGTGCGTCAAGGCACATGACTGGGACGCTTGCTTTGCTCTATGATGTAAAATCCATCAATGGAGGTCATGTAGGGTTTGCTGGGAGTCAAGGTGGAAGAATTGTTGGTCAAGGAATTTTGACAAATGGTGTGATATCTTTTGACAAAGTAAACTACATAGTGGAATTAACAAACAATCTACTCAGTATTTCACAGATTTGTGATAAAGATTTCAGTGTACATTTTACAAAAACTGAATGTGTGGTTTTGAAACCAGGGTTTAAAATCCCTGATGAGATGGTGTTGTTGCGTGCTCCACGTGAGTATGATCTTTATTATCTTGACATGAGCACAGCAACGCCAACGTCTCATCAGAAACAGTGTTTTGTGTCTAAAAACAAAGCAACAGAAAAAGATTCAATCATGTGGCATCGTAAGATGGGCCACATTCATGTTCGCAAAATGAATTTTTTGGTTCATAATGATTTAGTTGAAGGTGTGAACTTTAAAAATTTTCATTTAAATGATGATTGTATTGCATGCAAGAAAGGTAAGCAGGTTCGAAAGTCACATCCTTTGAAGGTCATGAATTCGGTCAGATTACCTCTTGAGAGATTGCACATGGATCTCTTCGGGCCTGTCAATGTTAAGAGCATCAGTCGGGATTTGTACTGCTTGGTGGTTACAGATGATTTTTCAAGATTTTCTTGGGTTGTGTGCTTAGAACGGAAAGATCAAACATTTGAGTCTTTGATGATACTTTTCAAGAAGATGGAAACTGTATACAAACTGCCTATCCGGAGAATTAGAAGTGACAATGGAACTGAATTTAAAAACAACAGAATGTACGAGTTCTGCAATGAAAAGGGAATTCTTCATGAATTCAGTGCGCCGTATACTCCACAGCAAAATGGTGTAGCTGAAAGAAAGAATAGAACCCTAATCGAGACAGCACGTACAATGTTAGCAGATTCCAAGCTACCTATTTTCTTCTGGAGTGAAGCAGTTTATGCAGCGTGCTATACACTGAACAGAGTCCTTACTGTCAAGAAGTATGGAAAGACATGTTTTGAGTTATTGCATCGTTACAAGCCGAATCTTGAGTTCTTGGAACCTTTCGGATCACCGTGTACGTTTATTGATGAAGACGGAAAGTTTGGGGCAAAATCAAATGAAGGTTTCTTTGTAGGTTACGCCAGCCCACTAAAAAGGGTGTTCGTACCATGTCTGAGCAAGGTGATTCAGGTGCTTCATGTGGATTGTCAGAAGCATACTACGTCACCACAACTTCCCGGACAAAGATTCCTATTTGATTACGATAAACTCTGGGAATCGTTTCATTTGCCGTCCAAGCCAAGTGAGGAGGAACTTGCTCTCATGTACTTGTATCAACAAAGTCATTTGTCAGAGCCAGAATCTAGACCGCTAGATGTTCCTACGCCCACTGTGGGTACTCATGATGATGAATCCGGACCAAGTGGAACCGTTCATATACCACCAGAGGAACCAACTCCGTCATTTGATGTTTCTGACGACTCAGAGGAGGAACCCGCTCCTACCTTTGACGAGGAACCAAATGAGACAACAGAAGAAGTTGTTGACCAAATCGTTGATCTTGACATTTCAAATCTGGAATCGGAAGTTGTAGTGCCTGACAGTGCAATGCCACGAACGTTATCCTATCATCCCTCAGAATAGATCATTGGCGACTTGCAAAGTGGTGTTAAAACTCGACATCAAATAGATCAAGCTCTTACTTGTTTTTATTCATCTATTGCTGACATGCAGAAAGAAGTTTCTTTCAAATGTTTTATCTCGCAGATAGAGCCCAAGACATACAAAGAAGCATTGACAGAGGAGAGCTGGGTTAATGCAATGCAGGAGGAGCTACAACAGTTTCAAAAGCTGGGTGTCTGGGAGCTTGTTGATCTTCCACCAAATCAGAAGTTAATCAAGACAAAGTGGGTTTTCAAATGTAAAAGAGATGATAGAGGAGTCGTGGTGAGAAACAAAGCAAGACTGGTAGTTCAAGGATTCAGTCAACAAGAAGGAATTGATTATGATGAAGTCTACGCACCAGTTGCAAGGCTAGAGGCAATTCGGATTTTTCTGGCCTTTGCATCATGGAAGAACTTTAAAGTATATCAACTTGACGTGAAATCTGTTTTTCTCTATGGAACTATCAAAGAGGAAGTGTATGTGGGGCAACCGCCGGGTTTTACAGACCCACAGCACAAAAACAAGGTGTTTCTACTGGACAAGGCGTTATACGGACTTCACCAGGCCCCGAGAGCCTGGTATGAAACGCTCTCGACATACTTGTTGGACAACGGGTTCACAAGAGGTACAGTAGATAGCACTTTGTTTATTAAAGAAAAAGAAAACCATTTGTTGATTGTGCAGATTTACGTGGACGATATTATTTTTGGATCCACCAACGACGATATGTGCAAAGAGTTTGAGCTAGTGATGAAGAAAAAGTTTGAAATGAGCTCAATGGGCGAAATGAAGTTTTTCCTCGGGTTGCAGGTAGAACAAATGCCTGACGGAATCTTCATTCATCAGTCAAAATATGTGAAGGATGTGCTAGACAAGTTTGATATGGCAGATTGCAGTTTAGCATCTACTCCCCTTGCACAGAATCATGGGATTTGTCCAGATGAGAATGGAGTGAAGATGGATGAAACATTGTACCGATCAATCATTGGTTCCCTGATGTATCTAACAGCTTCTCGTCCGGACATCATGTATCCAACATGCTTATGTGCCAGATATCAGTCGAATCCGAAGCAGTCACACCTGACAATCGTGAAACGAATACTACGGTATTTGAAAGGCTGCCCAAACATCGGTTTGTGGTATCCTAGATTAGGTGACTTTACTTTATCCAGTTTCGCTGATTCAGATTTCGGAAGCTGCAAACAGAACGCAAAGTCCACCACTGCCGGGTGTCAGTTCTTAGGAACTCGACTTGTTACCTGGCAGTGTAAGAAACAAACCACTGTAGCGCTTTCTACTTGTGAAGCTGAATACGTTTCAGCTTCCAGCTGTTGTTCGCAGATCCTTTGGATCCAACAGCAAATGCGTGACTTTGGTTTGCAATTCTTAGATACTCCAATTTTCGTGGACAATGAAGCAGCCATTAATATTACTAAAAATCCGGTTCATCATTCAAAAACAAAACACATTGAGATCCGTCACCATTTTATTCGAGATTGTAACGAGAAAAAATTAATTCGGATTGAATATGTGCACACCAATGATCAGAAAGCGGATTTCTCTACCAAACCATTTGACAAAAAGAGGTTTTATTATCTTTTAAAATTGAATGGAATGAAAAATCTGCAATCTGGGAGGGTTGTTGAATGTGATGCCGAATTGGACGGCGATCTGACGTGAACTTTTGTCGTGTTGTCAATTTTGTTTGTACAGTTTATTTTTTTTCTGCTTTTCGATAAAAACAAAAACACAAAAATATGTTTTTTTTAGGGGGAGAAAGTTTGCAGAAAAATACAAAAACATGATAAAATCTATAAAAATCAAAAACATTTGAAAAAGTAAAAATGAGTTTGTGTATAAAAGGGAAATGATAGTACATCAGCTAGACAGGTGCAGTACGCTAAAGATTTGGAATGTATAAAATGCAATTAAGCAGTCTCGCTAAAGATGTGCCGATAGGTTTTCTCAAAATCAGTAGATTAGTTTGGGATATAAACATAAAATTAACTTGCATCTACGTGGGGAACACCTCCAGGATATATAGGTAACCCCTGAAATCCTGTTTGAAGGGTCCCATATTCTGAGATACTAGGTCTTTATGCTTAGTGATATCTGGGGTATTATCCCGGGACTTCTGATTTTGCGGAAGCAATGGCCTAGTCCCCGGAGAATACTTTACGCTGCTTTGAAATATAAGCCTCCCCTCAGCATAAAAAATGATAACACATTGCAAAATTGTTAATCATGTGCTGTTGTAAAGAAGATCCCCAAAGGGGACCCACCAAAAGTCGAAGCCGTCATCTCTCTGCGTATCGAAAGATCGACCTGAGCTCTCACGGCCCTCGCAATTAACCCCTTACAGATATCATCTAGGTATACTCACCTGTAAGACTGAATACTGGGGTTTGGATACGGGAGTATATACTGAGGTGGGACACATGTAGATGTTTAATGTCCTAAAACACTAATTCTGTATCCCGAACAGATTGAAAGTTTTGTGAGAATTTAAGAGGATCAGTATATCGGCAATCTACGTGAATTGTTTAATGCTTAAAATGAATTAATAGCTTAACGGTACTTGTATCTAGTCGGTAGCTGATATGATCCCTTAACACGCTCACAAAAAAAAAGGATTGTGTGTACATAGTTTTAGCTTTTTCAGTTTAAAATCCAAAAAGAGTTTAATTTCTTATTTTATTTTCGACAACTGACATTGGGAATCGAAAGTTCAAAGTCTTGTGCAGATCATGTCTGAAATTGATGAGGATTGGGTAAGCTTGTGATGCAGTACAATGTTTGGTACAAGTGTTTGTTGGTTAAAATGAGATTGAAAAATCAAAATGTTTCAAAAGTTCATTAATTTGAACTTATTTTTTTTTTTTTCAAGAAATCCGGTATCTTCATAGTTTGGTTAGCCAAGGTCATTGAGTTGGACTTGGCAGACTAGTCAGTTGACCAAGGTCATTAACTTGGACTTGGTCAATTGGGTGTGACTTTAAAAATTAAAAAATTAAAAAATGAAACAAGTTTTTAAGGTTTTCGCTTCAAGAAAAATTGCGCTTAAATCTGTTCAAGCGACACCTTCATGTTAATGTTTTCGCTTCAAGAGTTTTTAAGTAAGCCTCAAGCGAGACCTTCAGGAGTATAAAAGGACTAAGTCTTCGCTTGAAGCATCAGTTGTTATACGATTTCGCTTCAAGTATTTTCAGAGCGATTTCAAGCGATCTTGTCTGAATCTTCGTTTTTCTGCCGTTACTCTGCCCAAATTCACACAAATCTTGTGTTTTTAGTTGACATACACAACTATTAACATGGTGAATGTAAGTAATCTCTGAGTTGTAAACAGATCTTTGTTGTTTTTTGTGTGTCGGCAACGGTTAGGGTTAGAACACATAGTTTTAGGGTTTTTAACTGGATAAAATCAAATCAAATCATACATGTGTAGTCGGAATCATGTGTAGATTGTTGTGTGATGTTTGATTGTTTCAGATCCGAGTTTATACAAATTTGACGGATGAACAGATTTTTAGTCGTAGATCTAGAACGTTTGTGTGAGTCAAATTGTATGAAATTGATATCAGGTTGATCGGAATTGTAAGTAGAACAGGACTGTGTGATCAATTTGATCATATGTTTTGAAAATTTTTGATGTTTGAACAGTGTCACTTCAAGGGGTTGTTAGTGTCGCTTCAAGGGGTTGTTAGTGTCGCTTCAGGCAAAGCATTCTGTTACTATTTCGCTTGAACATTTGTTGCTATTTGTTGATTATTCAAGCGAAATAATCTAATATCATCTCACTTGAACAAAGTTTTATATGATCAGATGTTCTTTAAGCGAAATCATGGATATCGCTTGAAATGATGAGTAAATTTGAAATTTTATAAAAAAATTGTCTAAAGTGTTTGAATTTTTGTGGTATTTGATGTGCAGCCTTCGAATATTCTATTCAAAGCTCTTCACAACTCTTGTTGTGATCTTGATGTGACAAGGAGTTCAAAGTTGTCTGAGTTTTCTAGCATTCTGGAATTCATGAGAAGATTGCCAATTCAAAAAGCTTTAACAGATAGAAGAATGGTGTATGAGTCACACATCAAACGTTTTTGGAAACATGCTGTGTATGATGAGAAAAACAAAGTAATTACTTCTCTTGTTAAGGTTGCTGATGAAAAGAAACAAATTCTGATAACGGAGGCATATGTTCGTGAGATTCTAGATTTTCCTGATACTGAAGAATCACCAACAGCATTTCCTGAAAGAATGGTGAAAGGATGTTTGCTTAGAATGGGATACATTGGAGATGTGAAAGCTGCTAATGTTTTGAAATCAAAATTCACAAAGCCGTTCAAATTCTTTATTCATTCAGTGTTGATTGCTCTAAGTCATCAAAAGGGTAGTTACGATGCTATGCGTGATTATCACATGAACATGGTAGTTGCTCTTGTTTTAAACAAGACGTACAATTTCTCTCATATTGTATTTCATTACCTTGTGGAAGAGGTGACATCAAAAAGGAGAAGCTGGATATATCCGAGATTCATTCAAATGATGATTGATCATGCTTATCCTGGAATTGTTCGAGATATGGAGAATGACTTGTTGGTTTTAGCTCACATGAATAATGATTCTATTGTTCAATTAGCAAGATATCATACAAATCATCCTGAACCGGAGAAAGAAGTTGCATTTTTTGGTTTCATAAGCAATCCAGATTATCAAGATCCTGATCCAGTTAATCATGAACACTGGAGGAATGAAGATGAAAGAAATGAAACTGGTTATGCTGATGAGTTGGAGAGGTTGATAAAGTTTAAACCTTCAAGAAGTGTGTGGTTTGTAAAAGAACAAAAGAAGAGGAGTAAGAAAGCAACTCCTAAAGTGCAAACTGAAGAAGGTTCGTCTTCACAACCAAAGAAGCGTCGTAAGAAGGTTGCAAAAACGCTATTGGTTGATGAACCTGAAGATGAAGTAGTAGTTGAAGCTGTAGCAGAAGCTAATGTTGAAACTGAAGCTGAAATTAACATTGAAGCTGAAACTGAAATTGAAACAAATGTTGAAGGAGATATTCATTTTTCTCCAAGATCTACAGAGTTTTTGAAAGGACTTTCTGAATCTGTTCCTGAACAAAGTAAAGCTGCTGAAAATGTAGAGATTGAAGATGTTGATGCAAGTTCTTCTAGTTCATCAGATGAAATTATTGATGAAGTTGCACGTCAAAGAAAAATTAAAGAAGCAGCTGAACAAGAAAAGTTGTTGAAAAAGAGAAAGAGACAAGAGAAAGATGATGCTGCTTATGAACCTTCACCAGAACATGTATCTGAATCACAAACTCCTGATAGTGGTAAAAAGAAGAAAGGAGCTCGAAAGAAAGTTGCTCAGAAGAAGAGTCAAGTTGTTAGTCCAACAATCAAGATTCCAAAAATTATCTTGAAAAAGAAAACAACTGAAAGAACCAGTCAATCTATACCACCATCTGAATCTATTCCACCTCATTCTCCACCACATCAACCTTCACCACCACATTTCTCACCACCACATGAACCTATTTCTACTCCACAAGTTAATATCCAAACACCACTATCTTCACAACCTATCCTTCAAACCACACCTGGTTCTTCTAGTTATAAAACATTTCCTGGAATTCCTGAGAATGTTTCTCTTGATGATATTGGAAATATTACTTTTGCAACAGATGAACAGATTTTACATGTTGAAAAGAGAATTGATGTTGTAGCTGATGAAAACAAGAAGTTAGCAGCTGAGTGTAAAAAGATGGAAAATCGTGAGAAAGTTCTTGAATTGAGAGTAAAGGCAACTGAAGCTGAAAACAAGTCTTTGCTGAAGAAAATAGAATCTAATGAAGCAGAGATGGATATTATGAAAGTTCAGATTGCAGAGTTACTGGAAGAAAAGAAGAATATGGATGAACATCTCAAGTTCTATGAGTTGAAAAATCAAGAGTTGGAGGAAATCAAAGCACGAAATGAACATGAAAGCAAAATGATGAAAAAAGTGTTGGAAAAGTTGGTGGGTACATCTTTAGAGTTGAAATTCAATGAATTTGTTCGTGATGAAGAGAAAGCTAAGAAACAGGCTGAAATTGATAAGCAAATGAAGGATAAGGGAAAGGGTCCTGAAATTGAAGAAAAATCTATTATTCCAGTTGATGTTTCTGAAGATTTTATTCTGAATGTTCGTCCTCTTACAACAGTTTCTGGTATTTTTGATGATGATGTTGAAATTGATGATCTTCTTACTGGAGAGAATGTAGAAGATGATGATGAAGATGAAGATGCAGATGATGATGTGATCTCTGCAAGTAGTAGTGATGATGATGATGGAGATGATGATCAAGATCAAGGTGCTTCTGGTCTGAAAATTTCTGAGAAAACAACTGAAGAAGCAATTGATGATTTATTACAAGATGATGCAAATGTTGAACATGATAGTGCACCAAGTGAGGGGGAGCGTGGTGATGATCAAAATATTGATCAAACTGAAAAGTTGATTCTTAGACTGGATACATATCGGGAAGAAGGAGAGCATTTTCATAATTATTCACTGGAAATCATAAAAGAAATGACTCGAAGAGATCATCCAGAGTTCAAGTTTGATTTCGAAGAAGAAATGAATTCTGATTTAGAAAAAGAGCTGAATGAGTTTGATGTTGATCATTATGATGATTATGAATATCGATATGTTGAAGATGCTGATTTGTATGACAGAGTAGAAGTTGAAGACTGGGAAGATGATGAAAGTGTTCATGAAGATACTTCTCAGTTGCCTACACTGATGGAATTTTTCTCTGAAGAAAATCGTGATGAGTTGAGAAGAAAAGTTGCTGAAGTTCTTAAAAACTTTAATCCTGATGGTACAAAGAAAGATCTGGATAAAGAAGAGAAAAAGAAATGGTTCAAAGTTGATCATGACAGAAAGTTCAAAAGACCATTGAAGTTTTATCAAAAAGATCGAAGTATTTCTTTGGGAGATATTATTAGTTGGGGTTTTCTACCACACGTGAATGCTTATGCAATCAGAAGAGAATGTGGTGTTCAGTATTTCGAAAAGTTACATGATCTTATGTCACTCCCATGGTGGGATGTTGAGGAGTTATCACAGGTCAAAGCTTTGGAATATCCTGTGAGGAAGAATGACATTAAAATGTGGGGGTTTATCAGATTTCAATCATTTAAGGGATTCAGATTCTGGAAGCCTCATCGTCCAAAGATTATTCCAAGAGTTAATCCTGATACTGGTGTTGTAGAAAGGATTCTTAATATTAAGAAGCCAAAGACAATGAAGATTATACCAGTACCTCCAATGGAACAAGAATTCTATATAGGGTTTTTACATTGGGTATATAGTTGTCTGTCTACTGAAGCAGTGATCTCATATCAAGAAGGAGGAAAACTTAGAGAAATTCGGGTTTTTGACCCAATGTGGCTTGTTAATTGCTCGGCAAAAGATATAGAATGCTTGTTTATCAACAAGATTCATCATTCGCCAAAAGATAGAGATCAGGCAATGCAGTTTCAGAGAGTAGTGAATGTGTGTTTTCAAAAGAATATCAATTCTGGATCTAAATGGAAATCATCTTGGTGGGCTTTGGAGAAGAAAGTTAAAAGGAAAGCTGAAAAAGAACGTAAAGCTCGAGAAGAAAAAGATAGATATCTTCGGGAGACATTTGCTCAAAGGCAAGCTGCTGAAGAAAAGAAAAGAGCTGATGATAATGAAAAGCTTAGGAAGATGTTGTTGAGAAAACCTAAGCCTAGAGAAGAAAAGTTCAAGTCTATGTGAAGACCTAGACTGAAGACTCCGGCTTTATCCAAGGGGGAGTTTGTTGATACATGATGTCTAAAGCCTATGTCATAAGTCTAGAGTCTAAAAGTGTCAAGTATGTAAAGAGTAGGGGTCTAAATGTAAGTTTAATTTAGTGTTGTAAGGATTTCGCTTCAAAGGTCATAATGTAAGCCTCAAGCGAAATCAAGTGATTAGATTTCGCTTGAGACAGGTTGAAGCGAAATCTTAATGCCTATAAATAGGCTAGTGTAGTTCTCAGTTGGTATGCATTCCGAGAAGTTGTAACGAAGTGCTGCCAGTTTTCCAAGTCATTATATAACAGAGAACAAGTGTTAAAAGTGAATCTTTTCTGTTTTCTACTCTTTTCTGATTGATTCTAAGCTGTTTAGATGTTTCCGCCATCTAAATAGTGTAAACACATTCAAATTGACTCATTTGATCGGTCAAATCGATCCTACATAATTGTATTTTTTTATCAATTATATGTCATTGGGCTTAGCCCAAGAATTCATGTTTATTGGGCCCAAATAGTGTTGGGTCTAAATAGTGTTGGCCTAAATAGTGTTGGGCCTCAATAGTGTTGGGCCTCAATAGTGTCGGGCCTCAATAGTGTCGGGCCTCAATAGTGTCGGGTCTAAATAGTGTTGGGCCTAAATAGTGTTGGGCCTAAATAGTGTTGGGCCTCAATAGTGTTGGGCCTCAATAGTGTTGGGCTTCAATAGTGTTGGGCCACAATAGTGTTGGGCCCAAATGTTATTGGGCTTAATGTTATTGGGCCTTGGCCCATATGTTTGGTTTTGGGCTTAGCCCATGAGTCTTGATATTGGGCTTAGCCTATGTATTTATGTTAAGCCCAATTAGGATGATAAGCCCATTTGTAAAATAAGCCCATTTGTAAAATAAGCCCATTTGTATAAAAAAAAATAAGCCCATTTATATAAAATAGGCCCATATGTAAAATAAGCCCATTGGTTATAAAATAAGCCCATGTGTTAAAAATATATTCTTTCATTTTTATAAAAGTTAATAAGTATAGGCTTTTTAGTTAAAAGAATACATAATAGTTTTTATAAGTTTTAAAACATCCGGATATTGTTGTCGGTGATTTATATGTATTCACGTCGAAAGATCGCCTAAGCGTCGTAGTAATTCCTCGGATTGGCGACACGTTTATAGATTCGTCCGTCGTCTAATTTGACCATAATTTGTGTCCGATCATTCGGATTGTCCGTAACTCGTTTTTGAGGCGTAAATATATGTATTCTTGTAAGACTTTGATTGTAATATACCTTGTGTTTATTTGTATCATTATATTCAAGTTTCTAGTTTTGATAAATATAACTAATACACCAAATAAACACATAGCACATAAGTTGTTAAATCACTAAATATATATTTTCTCAAAAATATATATTTATAACTAGCTTTGTTTTTATAAAAACTACTCTTTAAAATCTTTTTATTCTCATAAAGATCTTGTCAAAAATGGTAGTTCTTATAACATATGATTTTTAATAAAATTTTGCCATATAACCTTTGAATTATGTACTTTGCCATGTTTAGATAAACATATCATTTTCTTTTCAAATTCATCATCAATTTACTCATAACTTTCTTAACAAAAACATATGAGATTTTATAACATAAACTTATCATGATGATCTCAAAATCATGTAGGGTTTTGGGTATGATCATAACATATGTTAACTAGTTCAAATCCATGCTTTACTCCAAGTTTGAACCATTTTTATAAAAATCCCATCTTGTATGTTTGTTTTCATAATCTTGTAGAATTATTGTTTTTAATGAAAAACACTAAATACTTTAACAACATCAAAGATTATGATCATCCATTTACACATTTATGTTTAACACAAAAAAAAAACCCTTTTAACATAAACATGTATACTTGTTAAATCATGTATTTAAACATAATCTAACCATTTATTCATATGCAATCATCATGACAAAATCAAATATGCAAGTAATAAGTCTCAAATCACCACATAAACAAACGTATATGTCATGATTATTATTTTGCTTCTTTGTATTTTCATATTATTATGTATGCTTGTTTAATTATTACATGTTCTTTAAACAACATAAACATAAATAAATATGAAAAAGAGATGCTAGAAGCTCACTTCTAGCACTTATGGCTAGGGATGATCTTAGTGAAGATGATGAACAAAGATGATGAAGATTATGATGGTAGAAAGCTCTTGAATGGATGAAAATGCTTCCTTCAAGTTGGAGATGTCTTAGATATTCATAACTTGCATAAAAGTACATCTTGATCATCTTGTGAATGACTTGAAATGAATGATGATTTAATGGGTTCATGGCTGAATTTTTTTTAGAGAAGAAAATGGAGTTTGTGAGGTGTAAGAGTTCTAGAAAAGTGTTGGTGATGATAAGGATTTCTAGACTTTTAATCATCCATATCTTCACAAGTTGCAACATAGGAAATATCTAGGATATTTTAGCAAGTGGGGAAGGGTGTGGGACCCACTTAAAAACGTTCACAACAACATGGGGGGGGTGTCACACCCCGACCACGTAGAACCTACAAAACGTGGCGGAAACATCGGGGAGTGTTGTAACAGAATCATTATTTCATAACACATGGAACTTGAAATATTGTTTTATTGATTAAAAGAGTTACAATGTCTTGACAATCAAAGAAACATAACAAAATAACTAGTCTTGCATCTTTTATTGTCACTAAGGCCCATGTCCGCCTAAGTGTATCTTGATCAATCCTATGCTTCATTTCCTGAAACACATGTGAAAATAGGCACGTCAGCATAAAAATGCCGGCGAGTACATAGGTTTTGTGAAAATAAGATTCATGACATCTGTTTAAGAAAATGTTTAGTCATGAACCTTGTAATTTGCTTTGTCTTTGTAAATCATTTGAAAAACAATAAGTTCAGATGATACGTATAAATAAGAGAATAATGCATGGTTAAATGAATAACCATGTAAAAATGAGTTTGTATAAGTTAAGTTGTTTGTAAAACAATGTATTGTGAAAAGTATGTTATTTGTATAAAATGTTATATGTCTAAATTGAAATGATTTCAAATAACGCAACGATATGTAATACCATACAATCACTTATATATAGGAAGTACCAGCGGCGTATCCACCATGCTTGTATCATATTACACACGCCTCGTTACTTAAATCACTTACTCAAACCAAACCACCAATATAAGATGTCTATGTTTAAACCAATTGTCAAAAGTCCTTGTATAAACCATGTCAAATGTTGATAGTCCAAAAGTAGTCAAGTAATGTGTAACAAATGTTTATGTATGGCTAGTGAAATGCATCAACTAAACCATAGATGAAATGCACAAAACAAAGTATTGAAGTAAAACTTGGTTTAAATCAAAGTTATGTTTTGTAAAATATATGCATGCTATACTGAATATGAACATTTATGCGGTATTGTAAAAATTCATACATCCAAGCCTTGCGACAGTCGGATAACTATGTAAAAATGAGTTATCAAAAGAATATGTATTCGGATTCGGTCATTCCTTACGTCCAAACAAACCCGAGATTTCAGGAATGGGATTTGTCAAGTCCTATGGTACCACTACCAACTACCGAGCAACGTGATCGGTGTTAATGAATGTATAGTATAGTTTAAACAAACCAAATGTCATACCAAAATGTAAGCATGTTTTATGAAGATAATGTACCTAGTATGCTAGAGTAAACATACAAGGTAGAGCTGTAAAACAATGTGTCCATATGTTACTGGAACATATGCAACAGAGATGCAATGTAAAATAATGTACTAAGCATGTACTAAATGGACATACATAGCATGTGATGTGATGTGATGTAAAACAATGTACTAAGTATGCACACAATGGACATACATAGCATAAAATGTAATGAAATCATGTACTAAAGTGTACTAATGAACATAACATGTATATAATGTGAAAACATGGAAAGCATGAAAGTAACAAGTAGGCACATGTGTTCCACCCCAAAACGTTTGGAAAACAGTAAAAGAAGGGTCTATGTACTCACTTGAGATTGCTCAGAAGTCCTAAGATAACCACCAAGCAATGCTAGAGATCTCGGAATATCAAACGACACCTAATATAGGTAACTACATTAATAAACCGGGCCTAAATCGGAAGATCGGATAGAATGATGGCTCGTAAACCAAATGAGTATGGGAACTCATGTAGTATGGTTTAACAAAGCCTACATACTAAATGAAACCTAACCTAAGTGCTTACGACCCATTACGACCCGTTTAGGTAGCTTATGCTACTTTAACGTGTCGTTCGCGTAAAACGCGTTCGGACCGCCTAACTAGTCCTATGACAAGTAACATATGCCTTAACATGTCTAATATTGTTGTCAAATCAGTTTAGATGTCAAAAGTTATGTTACATATGCTTAAAATGAATTTTGGCGTCAAAAGGGCATGTTGGTAATTTACCTAAGGCATATAAGCTACCTATCATACAAATACTTAAACGAAGCGACCATAAGGTATAACCTCGGAAGGTTATTCTCTATATACTATGGTCACCTAATGTGCTTGGTCGGATCCTAATGATCGACCAAACGGGTCGGGTTCGAAAGTATAAGCGATTGTTTAAATCGCTTACCTTACGACCCTATATAAGCACTAAACTAAAAGTGACGAGCTAAGCATGTTAAAACATGCTTAACTAAGTTTAGAAAACAGGTTTGGTATCAAAACAAACGGTTTTGATACCCATAAGTAGTTTGGTTACAAAATACGCAAGAATACGTATTCTGACCGAAACTACGGCTCGTCACTGAGCCTAGATAACGTGGTAATCAGTAGGTATAGTCACAAAGGACTATAACCATCGTGATTACAATCACGTTGCGAAGTTCAAACAAACTTCGCATTGACCATAAGCTGGTCAATGAAGAAATCAAACAAAGTTTGACTTTCAGACTCGAAAAGCAATAAAAGAACGAAAGAATACTCACGTAGGGTCCCCGAATGCTAATCTAGATCAAAATAGCTCAGGTATGAAACAAAGGTTTCAACATAGAGCATTTGAGATCAGATTCTAGTGAGTTTAGAGGTTGGATGGCAAGGGGTATTTATAGTGAATGGTCCACCATTAGGATCGTTTGTCGAAATACGTGCCTTAATTTCATTCGTACATGTGTCGGAACCTTATGGTACCCAAAAAGGCCACTCACCATAAGAGTTTGACACTTGGCACTTGACCTTTGGAGAGTGTTAAGGGCTGTTAAAAGATGAAAAAAAACGTTTTGCTGCATCTGGCCCCTGTTTACGGACCTAGTTTGGCAGATTTACAGTTTCAGTCCCTGCAACCTCAAAACTTGGTTTTCGATGCGTTTTTTTTTTTTTGACACGTTTAAGCCCTGTTAACCCCATTTCAAAGCTCTAAAATGAAGTTAAAGTATAGGGAACTTAAAATGTGTTCAAAAATATCTCGGGTGTCGGTTCGTTTAGCCGTACGGTTACGTTGTTCGGTTAATTATGACGGAATGCGCATAAGCGCGAAAAATGATCCAAATGGTGTGACGAATGGATTTTTCTTATGCCAAACACTAAAATAAAATATTTTAGTGCTTACATAAATTTTTGGATGTCCGGATGTATTCAGAACGTAAGTTATGCACGAAAATGCAAACTTGTGCACTTTTTGACGCTTTTAGTACCTGAATGAGCCAAAAGTTTATTTTAGCACACCGAACCCCTCAAAGCCTATTTCTAAGCTATATAAAGGATATTTAAGGTGTGTTTAACTTATGGTCATGTTCCGGAATGTCTGTTACAGTTCAAATTGGCATACTTTCGCAGTTTGTCAAGTTTAGTCCCTGTAAGCGAATTAACTTGTTTTTGCCATACCAAAGCCTTCAAAACTTATTTCTAAGTTATGTAAAGGTTATTTAAGGTATGTTAAGCCTATGTCACTATTCCGGAGTGTTTGTTGCATTAAACTGGTTATATTTACGCATCGGTGCGCGTATAACCTTCCAGAAAGCGATTTAGAGTTTGGAATTGAACAAAAATTGATATGTGCAAATGATACATATATTTTTACAAATCCCAAGTATGAAATATAATATTTCATTGGTTCAGTATTTGTTTGATGGCCGTGGAGGCACATGTGTTACAGTCTCCCCTACTTTAGGAAATTTCGTCCCGAAATTTATTTAGAGGAAACTTGTGAGAGTTTAAAACATGAAGTTGAAAAGATCGAACAATATTGGTTAGGGTTCTGAACTTCTAGTAACCTTAATAACATTATGCTTGCAATGTAAGAGGGACACTTATATACAAGTATATGAAGCGTCATTGGTGCGTCCACCGTACCTCCATTACATCGTTCTCATTTTGTTATTGTTGTCGCTATCGGTTCTTACACATAATAAATCTTACTGGGTTTCTGTGCACTAAATTTCATAATTATGTACGCGTCCATAATTAGACAATTCCTTGCACAGTTCACACAGTCTATTTTATAATGTGTAGTGTAAAACCAAATGAACAAACCTGTGATGAGTGTGACTAGACCGCCATAGAGTCCTTTTAATTAAGTCAATAAATGATCTAAATAGACTATCAAGGAGTCTGTTCAGCTACATCACTAGATGTCGTCCTTTAACCAGATTGTGAATCAATCTTTTTGACTAGACCTCTAAAAGGGTCTCTTATGAAACATGGAGTGGTACTATATAATCCAAGGGTCTTAACTATTATATAGAAGCCCATTAAGGATTTAAGGCAGTACCTTTTGACTATCCTGCTACGAATCCCTCATATGGAGATATGAAAGATCCTGCGAGGATTTGGATAACAAATATCCAGAGTATAAAAACACAAAATGCATAAAAGAAAACATAAGATGAATAAACACATAGTCACATAACCACAAAATTGTTTGTTAATTTGTCTTGTTAATTGCGTACATGCATTTAAAGCACACTAGGAATCCATTCCGTGGATTTCATTTGGTACTTTAAACGTTATCAATAATCTAACTATAAAGATAGAAAGATTCAAAAAGAAAATTCGATTTCGATTATTAGGAACCGAAATGTTCGAATTTAGGTACATAAGGAATCCAATTAAGGACTCTGATTTGTATGACAATTATCCACAAGGATCTAATTGTGAAGATAAAAAGATCCCATATGGATTTTAGAGGTTGAAGATGTTTTGAAACCTTACACTGGACGTGCTTAAGTCAAAACATGAAGTTGAAATGCTTATGAAGTTGAGATGCTCGATATGCCAAGGCGACATATGAAGCGAAATTTGAAGGTTAAGTCAATGCATGAGAAAAATATTTTTTTTTGCAATACTATGCATGGGGTTCTAAAAATGTGTTCAATGTTTTTGAAACCTTATATATAATACCTTTGAAATCTTAAAGTAGTTGTATTAGGTAGGTATATTTATAAAAATGTTTTAAAATCATGCGAAATGAATTTTGAAATTATGTATAAGGTTTTTGGAAAACATGAATGATGCTTTTGAAATCATGCACTTGATAAGAAAATATATTGTACTAATATTGTTTTCAGGCTATATGAGACATTTTGAAATCACGAAGGTTGTTTTTGAAAATACCGACAAAGCTTTGTGCATTTGTTATGTTTAAGTAAATACACTATATTTAAAATGTTTTCGAACTATGTATATGATGTTTTGAAATCATGTAGGTTGTTTTGAAAACTTATGTTATGCATGTTGAAGAAATCAGAACGTAATGGGTATGAGATTTGAAAATACTCTTAGTTATCTATCCAAGAATTCAAAGGCACAGATGTGTGAAAAGCACGATTACTCATAATTTTGATTTATTTCTTGTACTTCGTTTCCTAGAATGAAACGAGTACTAAGAATTTTCCAAAGGAATCATGAACAAACGCAAGAATGGGAAATTCGCAAAAGTAGTTTGTAAGGAATATAGTTCCTTAATGTAGGTATCATAGGAAAAGTCATACACATATGTAACTACAATTGTACATCAGAATTTATGAACAATAATTTATTTATAAACAAAACAGATTGTTTCACATTACAAGAAAATAAAAGAACAAAAGCATAAGACAGCAACATCCTTTGTTCAGTCAAATGCTCATCCGAGGGTCAGATTTGCATTAGCAAGCTTTGGGCAATCCCTCCGGAAATGGCCCATCTCGCCACAGTTGTAGCAAGACCCCGGCGAGAAACGAGCTTGAGCAGGATTGTCATCAGCTTGATTTGGTACAGCTACAGTTGGACAAACCCTTGCTGTATGACCTATAAGTCAACAAATCTGGCATTTGCGGCACTTCACACTAGCATGATGATGGAGGCTACATTGGTTGCACAAGGGTGCAGTTCCATTGTATGGCTTCCTAGTAGGGGGTTGAGCTGGTTGGTTGGGAACGGCTTGATCATTGTGAGCGACCACGGCGAAATTCTGAGAAGCCTTTCGCTTCTTTGACTTCTTAGGAGATCGTTCATCCATGGTCTTTGATTCCTCGATTGGTTTCTTGGCTGATGGTGCTGTCACCTGACTAGGTCCTGCCTGTCTTGGTGACTCTTGAGTGGCTTCATCCTGGAGACGATACATGGTAGTAGTTAATTCAACAGTCTTCAGGACTACTTCGCCTATTCGTTGAGTGAATTTGGCTGTCTGCTCGGACATTTGACCGGTGCTGAGAGGAAGAGACATTCTAGAAGCAAATGAAAGGCATAGGAAGAAACAGGTGAAAGGTTATTAGATAATCAATACAGAATGGTAACGAATGAAAATTATGATCATTTGTTTGTTTCCTAAGGCAAACAAATGAGATGGTGACAAATCAAAGTAAATGGGTCAAAAATAATGTATCACGAAGACATGCTCGCCTATAAGTGAACACTCATCCCAAGAATTCCCAGGTAAGCACAACTGGTCTCGCGTCTGATGAGATGTATACGAAGTGCTTGCCTAGACAGAAAACCCAGAATACAGGCATTCACCCTTCCAGTTTGCACGTGTTCACATTATTTAAAACCCAAGACCTTGACGAGGTTTTGAAAAACTCAAAGGGGTTCAAAACCATATAACAGAGGGTTCAAAACCTTACAATAAAGGGTTCAAAACCTAGTAATCAATCATCCTAGAAAAGATGATTAGTTTTCAAAGTGGTTTTGAAATTTATGTTCTTGTTGTGGTTGTCGCCTAAGGATAGGTGACAGTATTGTTTTATGACTAAACGCAAGTAAACTCACGTTAGGGTCCTAAGAAGGTTATAGACTAGGTCAAAGTATTACTAATAACCTAATTCCCTATAACCATGAGCTCTGATACCAACTTTTCTGTCACACCCCGACCACGTAGAACCTACAAAACGTGGCGGAAACATCGGGGAGTGTTGTAACAGAATCATTGTTTCATAACACATGGAACTTGAAATATTGTTTTATTGATTAAAAGAGTTACAATGTCTTGACAATCAAAGAAACATAACAAAATAACTAGTCTTACATCTTTTATTGTCACTAAGGCCCATGTCCGCCTAAGTGTATCTTGATCAATCCTATGCTTCATTTCCTGAAACACATGTGAAAATAGGTACGTCAGCATAAAAATGCCGGCGAGTACATAGGTTTTGTGAAAATAAGATTCATGACATCTGTTTAAGAAAATGTTTAGTCATGAACCTTGTAATTTGCTTTGTCTTTGTAAATCATTTGAAAAACAATAAGTTCAGATGATACGTATAAATAAGAGAATAATGCATGGTTAAATGAATAACCATGTAAAAATGAGTTTGTATAAGTTAAGTTGTTTGTAAAACAATGTATTGTGAAAAGTATGTTATTTGTATAAAATGTTATATGTCTAAAGTGAAATGATTTCAAATAACGCAACGATATGTAATACCATACAATCACTTATATATAGGAAGTACCAGCGGCGTATCCACCATGCTTGTATCATATTACACACGCCTCGTTACTTAAATCACTTACTCAAACCAAACCACCAATATAAGATGTCTATGTTTAAACCAATTGTCAAAAGTCCTTGTATAAACCATGTCAAATGTTGATAGTCCAAAAGTAGTCAAGTAATGTGTAACAAATGTTTATGTATGGCTAGTGAAATGCATCAACTAAACCATAGATGAAATGCACAAAACAAAGTATTGAAGTAAAACTTGGTTTAAATCAAAGTTATGTTTTGTAAAATATATGCATGCTATACTGAATATGAAAATTTATGCGGTATTGTAAAAATTCATACATCCAAGCCTTGCGACAGTCGGATAACTATGTAAAAATGAGTTATCAAAAGAATATGTATTCGGATTCGGTCATTCCTTACGTCCAAACAAACCCGAGGTTTCAGGAATGGGATTTGTCAAGTCCTATGGTACCACTACCTACTACCGAGCAGCGTGATCAGTGTTAATGAATGTATAGTATAGTTTAAACAAACCAAATGTCATACCAAAATGTAAGCATGTTTTATGAAGATAATGTACCTAGTATGCTAGAGTAAACATACATGGTAGAGCTGTAAAACAATGTGTCCATATGTTACTGGAACATATGCAACAGAGATGCAATGTAAAATAATGTACTAAGCATGTACTAAATGGACATACATAGCATGTGATGTGATGTGATGTGATGTAAAACAATGTACTAAGTATGCACACAATGGACATACATAGCATAAAATGTAATGAAATCATGTACTAAAGTGTACTAATGAACATAGCATGTATATAAAGTGAAAACATGGAAAGCATGAAAGTAACAAGTAGGCACATGTGTTCCACCCCAAAACGTTTGGAAAACAGTAAAAGAGGGGTCTATGTACTCACTTGAGATTGCTCAGAAGTCCTAAGATAACCACCAAGCAATGCTAGAGATCTTGGAATATCAAACGGCACCTAATATAGGTAACTACATTAATAAACCGGACCTAAATCGGAAGATCGGATAGAATGAGGGCTCGTAAACCAAATGAGTATGGGAACTCATGTAGTATGGTTTAACAAATCCTACATACTAAATGAAACCTAACCTAAGTGCTTACGACCCATTACGACCCGTTTAGGTAGCTTATGCAACTTTAACGCGTCGTTCGCGTAAAACGCGTTCGGACCGCCTAACTAGTCCTATGACAAGTAACATATGCCTTAACATGTCTAATATTGTTGTCAAATCAGTTTAGATGTCAAAAGTTATGTTACATATGCTTAAAATGAATTTTGGCGTCAAAAGGGCATTTTGGTAATTTACCTAAGGCATATAAGCTACCTATCATACAACTACTTAAACGAAGCGACCATAAGGTATAACCTCGGAAGGTTATTCTCTATATACTATGGTCACCTAATGTGCTTGGTCGGATCCTAATGATCGACCAAACGGGTCGGGTTCGAAAGTATAAGCGATTGTTTAAATCGCTTACCTTACGACCCTATATAAGCACTAAACTAAAAGTGACGAGCTAAGCATGTTAAAACATGCTTAACTAAGTTTAGAAAATAGGTTTGGTATCAAAACAAACGGTTTTGATACCCATAAGTAGTTTGGTTACAAAATACGCAAGAATACGTATTCTGACCGAAACTACGGCTCGTCACTGAGCCTAGATAACGTGGTAATCAGTAGGTATAGTCACAAAGGACTATAACCATCGTGATTACAATCACGTTGCGAAGTTCAAACAAACTTCGCATTGACCATAAGCTGGTCAATGAAGAAATCAAACAAAGTTTGACTTTCAGACTCGAAAAGCAATAAAAGAACGAAAGAATACTCACGTAGGGTCCCCGAATGCTAATCTAGATCAAAATAGCTCAGGTATGAAACAAAGGTTTCAACATAGAGCATTTGAGATCAGATTCTAGTGAGTTTAGAGGTTGGATGGCAAGGGGTATTTATAGTGAATGGTCCACCATTAGGATCGTTTGTCGAAATACGTGCCTTAATCTCATCCGTACATGTGTCGGAACCTTATGGTACCCAAAAAGGCCACTCACCATAAGAGTTTGACACTTGGCACTTGACCTTTTGAGAGTGTTAAGGGCTGTTAAAAGATGAAAAAAAAACGTTTTGCTGCATCTGGCCCTTGTTTACGGACCTAGTTTGGCAGATTTACAGTTTCAGTCCCTACAACCTCAAAACTTGGTTTTCGATGCGTTTTTTTTTTTTGACACGTTTAAGCCCTGTTAACCCCATTTCAAAGCTCTAAAATGAAGTTAAAGTATAGGGAACTTAAAATGTGTTCAAAAATATCTCGGGTGTCGGTTCGTTTAGCCGTACGGTTACGTTGTTCGGATAATTATGACGGAATGCGCATAAGCGCGAAAAATGATCCAAATGGCGTGACGAATGGATTTTTCTTCTGCCAAACACTAAAATAAAATATTTTAGTGCTTACATAAATTTTTGGATGTCCGGATGTATTCAGAACGTAAGTTATGCACGAAAATGCAAACTTGTGCACTTTTTGACGCTTTTAGTACCTGAATGAGCCAAAAGTTTATTTTAGCACACCGAACCCCTCAAAGCCTATTTCTAAGCTATATAAAGGATATTTAAGGTGTGCTTAACTTATGGTCATGTTCCGGAATGTCTGTTACAGTTCAAATTGGCATACTTTCGCAGTTTGTCAAGTTTAGTCCCTGTAAGCGAATTAACTTGTTTTTGCCATACCAAAGCCTTCAAAACTTATTTCTAAGTTATGTAAAGGTTATTTAAGGTATGTTAAGCCTATGTCACTATTCCGGAGTGTTTGTTGCATTAAACTGGTTATATTTACGCATCGGTGCGCGTATAACCTTCCAGAAAGCGATTTAGAGTTTGGAATTGAACAAAAATTGATATGTGCAAATGATACATATATGTTTACAAATCCCAAGTATGAAATATAATATTTCATTGGTTCGGTATTTGTTTGATGGTCGTGGAGGCACAGGTGTTACAGGGGGGTCTTGAATTGTTGAAATGTTATTAAGTGTTTAAAGTGTTAGAAACTTTTAGCAAAGTTTAGGTGTTTTGGTGTTTAAATGTTTCAAGTGTATAAATGTGTTAAGAAGGTGTTAAGTGACTTTTACTAGACCATAATGATCCAAATAACACTAGATGGTCACTAAAAAAAAGATCCGACATTGTTCGGATATTCGTTTCGAATTGTTTCGGTTAGACGTTATTTGAACGCTAAGTTGTGTAACTTGTGCGAATTGATGTAGTTATTGGTTCGGATGATAACCGAAGGTATCCTCATATGAATTCTATGTTAAATAGCATTTTTACATGTCGTAAAAATATTAGAAAGCTGATTTATGCGGAATTTCTGTGGAAAAGTGTTGAAATCGTCGCTTGTAGTGCTTTTCGGGCAATTTTTAGTGTTATCGGACTTGTAGTGTTTCGACGGATCCTGAGTTTTCATCAGCACGCTAGTTTACTAGGTACTACTCTAGTTGTTTCGATGCATTGTTTTAAACT
Source organism: Helianthus tuberosus (assembly GCA_030545235.1). Lineage (NCBI taxonomy): Eukaryota > Viridiplantae > Streptophyta > Magnoliopsida > Asterales > Asteraceae > Helianthus > Helianthus tuberosus. Next base: position 98,245,922 of record CM060360.1, on the reverse strand, counting down.
GTTTCAAATGTGACCAACAAAAATGAATCATGTGAATCATAAATGAATATTTCATGAGTATTCTAAGATGTATATCATGTAATCATGTAGTTCGAATATTCAAAACACATACTTGTATAATGTAAATCATTGCTTTAAATGTACGTAAATTACCAGAAAGTGGCGGTTGTCACATGTGTAGCCCAAGCCTTGTGTGATTGGCAGTGCCTTGTGCGATCCACAAGGTCTTGTGCGATCATGCAATGATGTGTTGTACAATGTGTTCTAACTAGTTGTACCTCAACTTGTGCGACTGTCTTGTGCGATCAGATCAGATCTTGTATGATCTGATCTTGTGCGATCAGTTCATTATCCCGAAAATCATGCAATCAGTTACCTAGTTTCCATTTATTTTGCAAGACTAATTCCAACAGTTTCTATCTTTACCTTAATCGATCAAATCATGGTTTTCATCAATAATTCCCTTATGAACCTTAATTAACATCCAATCATGAATAACAACCTATCAATTTGATTAACTACTAGAATTAATGCATGCAACCTATCCACACTATTCATCCGGATTCAAACACAGCCGATTTACATACATTCAGTTTTATATCATCATTTAAATCATAACGTCATCAATCCTATATTGAACCGTATATACTACACATATGTGTCGATTATATGAACACCAAACCTTAACCGTTTACATCACAAACAATCACATATCATCCCTAAATCATCATGTAGAACATATAGGTCACAACATCATGTAACATACAAAAACACTAACCGGTTAGAGGCTAGAACAAGGATGATCCGAATAAAAATAGCTTCGAGAGAAAGAGAGATGTGGTCGCCGACTTTGAGAGGAGAGAATGAGAGAGTAGGGTTTGTGTGTTTAGAGTGTTTAGCAAATAATGAGGAGTATACCCTCATCTCATGAGGTTATGCGCATCAAATGACAATGGGTCGAACCCACACATGGGTAGCCCTTTTGGGTTTCGAGTACACTAGGTGTAGGCCGAGAAGGGTGTGAAGCAAAAAGCCCAAAGGCTTGTGCCATCGGGTTAGAGTTGTGTGGTTGGGTTCGTGTTGTGCGATCATGTCACATAAACATATAATATATATTTCACAATCCTCATAACATAATATCATAACATTCCATTAAATCAATGCATCACATAATCACATAACGTTCAGACATGTTACATCAAAGCACACAAAAGAGTTCTAAAACACGAGTTGTCACATTATCCCCAAGTTGAACTTGGTTTTAAAAGGGAAAAAACTTTTTGATAAAACCAGACTATAACCTGTACAGTGCTCAACGATCCACAACGACGCTTCGCTCCACGTGCAAGACTCAACATTCTAGGTGATATGGTTTATGTTTATATTACCTACCTGCTAGTTATATAGTGCATTGTTCATGGTATGCTTTGGTTAATGTAGCAACTATTGTTAGACACTCATTGTGTGCTTACTCTCTTCTGTCACCCAACACTTACACATTGTCACGACACTTTTCTCACTCGTGCTCTCTTTATTGTGAAGATCATGAGTGGACGTATCAACCTAACTCAAGCCCAGCTGACGGGTTTAATCAGTGAGCAAGTTGCTATAGCGCTCGCAGCCGCTCAGGCAGGAGGTCAACATGCTCAGCCTCCTGTGTGTACTTTCAAAACTTTTATGGACTGCCGACCTACTACTTTTAGCGGCACTGAAGGAGTTGTAGGCCTCCTCCACTGGTTCGAGAAGCTCGAATCTGTTTTTGAGATGTGTGAATGCCCTGAGGCTCATAGGGTGAAGTATGCTACTGTTACGCTCGAAGGTGTAGCGCTCACATGGTGGAACGCTCAGGTTCAGATGATGGGGTTGGTTGCTGCTAATGCCACCCCATGGAATGATTTCAAGGAATTGATCAAGGAAGAGTACTGTAATCGTGATGACATCCACAAGCTGGAGGTAGAGTTCTTCAACTTAAAGATGACAGGGTCAGAAATTGAAGCGTACACGAAAAGATCGAACAAGCTGGCTATCTTGTGTCCTACTATGGTGGATCCTCCTATTAAACATATCGAGCTGTACCATAAAGGCTTAGTGCCAGAGATCCAGAGACATGTGACTGCAGCAAACCTCACCACTATCCAGCAAGTTATTCGTTTGGCTCATCGTCTCACTGATCAGGCGATCGAGCAGAACAAGCTGCCCAAGCGTATTGGTGCTACCACTGCTACTACTACTTATGATGCCCCTAGCGACAACAAGCGCAAATGGGATGGAGTCTCAAGCAAGGGTTCAACATCAGTTCAGTCTCAGTCTCAGCAGCGAAAGACTGATGACTACCAGAGTCCTGGTCAGCAATCTTCTGGTAGTCAAGGGCAGGGTGGATACCGAGGGAACCACCCCAAGTGCAACCGATGCAACAAGCATCATAGTGGGCAGTGCAACAAGGGTCGTTGTCTGAGGTGTAACAAGTTTGGTCATGAAGCAAAGGATTGCAGGGGCACACGACCCGCAAATCAAAATCGTCAACAACAGCCACCAGCTCCACAGAATCAGCCACAACAACAGCAGGGTAATAAAGGATGCTATCAGTGTGGTGCTGAAGGTCACTTCAAGAGGAACTGCCCCCAGTTAAACCAGAATCAGAACAACAACAATAATCAGGGGAACGGGAACAATAACGGGGGTAACAATGATGGCAATGGTGCCAGGGGACGTGTTTTCGTGCTGGGTCAGGGTGATGTAAGGAATGATCCCAACGTTGTGATGGGCAAGTTTCTTCTGGATGATTTCTTTGTTACTATTTTATTTGATTCGGGTGCCGATACTAGCTATGTGTCCCTAAAAGTTAGTCAGATGCTTAAACGTACTCCAACACTTTTGAACACCAAGCACATTGTAGAACTAGCTAATGGTAAAAGTTTAGAGGCCATGCACATAGTTAAAGGTTGTAATCTCGTCTTAGCTGGTCAGACCTTCTCTATCGACCTTATTCCTATCGTACTTGGTAGTTTCGACGTCGTTATTGGGATGGATTGGCGATCTCAACATCAAGCGGAGATTATTTGCAAGGAGAAAATCGTTCGTATTCCTCCCTCTGGTGAAGAATCTTTAGTGATTCATGGTGACAAGAGTGGTGCTGTTGTGGGCATCATTTCTTTCCTTAAGGCCCAGAAGTGTTTGCGAAAGGGCCACACTGCTATCTTAGCCCTCGTCACTGACACCTCAAAGAAAGAGAAGAAGATAGAAGACATTCCTATTGTACGTGACTTTCTAGAGGTATTTCCTGAGGAATTACCTGGTCTTCCGCCTCATCGTCAGGTCGAATTTCAGATCAAGCTAGCTCCTGGAGCAGCGCCCATAGCTTGAGCACCCTATCGTTTAGCTCCATCAGAACTTGAAGAACTGTCCTCGCAACTACAAGAGCTCTTGGACAAGGGTTTTATTCGCCCTAGCTCTTTGCCTTGGGGAGCCCCAGTATTATTTGTGAAAAAAAGGATGGTACCTTTAGAATGTGTATTGACTACCGCAAACTCAACAAGGTGACCGTGAAGAATCGTTATCCTCTCCCGCGTATTGATGATCTGTTCGACCAGCTGCAAGGGTCGAGTTTCTACTCCAAGATTGACCTGAGGTCAGGCTACCATCATCTGAGAGTCCAAGAAGAGGACGTCTCCAAAACAGCCTTTAGAACTCGTTATGGACACTACGAGTTTTTGGTCATGCCTTTTCGCCTGACAAACGCACCTGCGGTCTTCATGGATCTTATGAACCGAGTGTGCAAACCTTACCTGGATAAGTTTGTCATTGTTTTCATCGACGACATCCTGATCTATTCTAAGAGTCAAGAGGAACACGAGCGTCATCTGCGACTCATCCTACTCCTTCGGGCAGAACAACTTTATGCTAAGTTTTCGAAATGTGACTTCTGGCTTCGCGAAGTCCACTTTCTATTCCACGTAGTAAATAAGGATGGGATTCATGTTGATCCATCCAAGGTTGAATCAATCAGGAACTGGCCTGCACCCCGTACACCAACAGAAATCCGCCAATTCTTGGGATTGGCAGGCTACTACAGAAGGTTCATCAAAGATTTCTCCAAGATTGTGCAACCTCTCACCTCACTAACTTAGAAAGGTGTCACATATCGTTGGGGTGATGTGACAACCCTCAAAATTTCATGTATCCGTACGATTAATTAATGTTAATTAAAGTGCTTGATGTTTGTGCTGAATTACTTAACTGCTTTCTGATTTTTATGTCATACTTACACGTGCTTGTAAACATACTAGTCTTGTGCAGAAAATTGACTAAATAGTCTTGTATGCTTTCCCAAGTGTGGGGAATTAATTGTGACACAAAAAGTTATATAAAAGACACTATATGACATAACTTAGCACTTTAACAGACCAACACCCAACCGAACAACCGGACATTACCCGGAACACCACAATAATGCTAGAAGCATTGTTTTTATTTTTCTAAGCTAGTTAGGGCCCATGAACACCCTAACACACGATATTCTTACATAACCTCTAAATACTTAAACTAAATCACTTGTAACCTAACTAATAAACCCAACTAACCATTACATCCTAACCAACCCCCCCCCCCCCCCCTCATTCTTACGGTTACAAGGGGGTGGACCCACCCCTTGATTTCTCTAAATTGTTTATTGGATTGTGTTGGGTACTTAAGAAACATTTAGACCTCTAGGTAATGCTATGTTGGGGGATTATAAGAAGAACCATAAGTCTTGCACTACCGTCATCATTCAACACACAACACACTTCAAACCTTCTCTCCCTCCTCCTCTTGTCACGGCCGTGAGCCACCACCACCACCATCACCACCATCATTTGATCAATTTCAACCATTCTAAGAGCATCCAAAGGTGTTAGAGATCATACAACGAAGCTCGGTGTGTTCGGAAGTTGAAGGACCCCTCTTATCTTCTTTTATCCACCACTTTTCTTCACTTGAACTCTCCTAGCTTTGAGCTAGTGGTAAGTCTCTTAGATCTGCTCATTTTACATCCTATGAAGGTGGTTAAAGTGTGAATCATAATGATAAATGTGAAGAACATCAAGAAGACTAAAGAACATAAAGATGAAACTTAAACATAAGCTTTAAATATAAAGAAATCATGTTGTTGTAGTATTGATATACTTTTTGATTATTATTTGTTTGTAGAAATAATGTTGACCATCATATAACCTTGCTAGACTATGATTAAAAACATAATCTAGCAAGAAGAGAGGATGAACATGTTAAAAGTTATGAATCATCCTCACTAGAGTCTTGAACTTGAAAGAACAACTTTGCTTTCGTGAAAAGTAATAAACAAAGTAAGTTGTTAAACACATAGATCTAAATATTTATGAATGGTTTTTAAAGGAACCAAGTTAGAATGCAAGTTTTACTAAATCTTGGTTCTTACATAAATAAACATCATTTTTAGTGATTAACAAAGTAAAGAAACATAAGTATAACAAGAAAAATACATGAAGAAGTATTTTTAGAAAATATGAACATAAGTTGTAAAGAATCATATTCTTTAAAAATGGAGTTTTTAAAGAAACAATCACACTTTAAAGGGTAACAAGACTTACTAAATACACTAGTAAGTTACTACATATTTTCATAAATTTTCAAGTTCATGAGTTTATAGTTTATGCTTGTTTTTGACAAGTTTGGTAAATAGAGATTGTATGTTGTTGATTGAGAATTGTTTGAATGATTTTTTCAAAAGAAAATGATATGCTAGTAAGCATAAACTCCTCCATTTACAAAGGAAACTCTGGCGAAATTTTTCTAAAAATCCAACACTTAGAAAATATTTTTCTAGCAAGTGTTACAATTATATTTTTAACCCTGTTTTCAAAATAAACTTCGCCATGATTTTATTTACAAAAATACAAAGTGCCGGAGGTTGATTTTATAAATAAAATGTTTAAATATATATTTAGAATATAAATTTTATACTAGGACACTTGTGTAAATACTTGTTTATTTTGTGAAATAGTTATATTATTTTAGGGTAAAATAATGTAACTTAACATTATAACTTGACAATTGAATCATGTGGTATGTGATAGAAATAATGAGTAAATAAACCGTACATAGGATACGTGTTATGCATGAGAAACTGATTGTTATCCGTACCTTATTAGGACGTGCTTGATTCCTGTTTATTTGAGTAACTAATCTAACCGAGCAAACCAAGGTGAGTTCACACTCTTTCTAAGGCATGGGATTCCCGGTGGTTGGGAATGGGTTAAAGAAATCAAAACGGAATCTACATATCCTACTTAGGTAGGATATGTACGGCCATCCTCCTTAGGTAGGATGCCAATATTTATCCTCCGTATTCTCTTTGGGGAGAATACGTACGTTCGTCCTCCTTGGTTAGGACAACAACCTTAAAACTTACTAGACAAAAACTCTATCATTAAGTCCTTCATTTTATATCGACTTAATCGCCGAGGCCGATGGCGAGCGGGTCATTAGTTAATAGTGCTATTAGTTTAACAAACCTCACACCGTGTCGTCCGAACGGGCGTGTACTAATGGACTATGGCAAACTGTCAATGATGATAGACATTGACGTAGGGCACAACTATTGTTCGTCAGTTGTCGATATCTTAACGTTCTAGTAGTTCACATGGGGAAACCCCCCACTGATTATGGATATGGTTTGGGTAATAAAAAGGAACTGGTTAAACATACTTTCAACTATGGGGTAACCCCCACGGCAAATAAGCCAACGAAAGTTAAACCACGTTTTCAGAAACAACTTAAAACTAATCAACCAATCGTGAACTCACTCAACTTTGTTGTTGACTCGTTGTTACATGCCTTACAGGTCGTTACCTGCTTATGGAGCTTGCACGAGGAGGAGGTCATTGTGGCATGCGGACTGTTATGTCCCGTGATTAATAATCAAACTTTATAAACTTATGGAACTTATGGAACTTATGTTTTGGTCTTCAAACTTATGAACAACAAACTTATGTTTTGGACTTACGTTTTATGCTTTCGATGTTAACTTAGAGTTGGTTACTGTCTTATGGTCACCAATTGTATTGTGGTTGGTTTTACTTACTTAATTACGTTGTTCAATATGATTGGTGGCTCGATCCTGGTCATGTCACGCCTCCAAGCGGTGATACTCCGCGTGGTGGATTTTGGGGGTGTGACAGCTTGGTATCAGAGCCATTGGTTATAGTGAACTTGGTTTTAAAAAAGTGGAAAAGCTTTTTGACAAAACCATACTATAACCTGTACAGCGTTCAACGATCCACAACGACGCTTCGCTCCACGTGCAAGACTCAACATCCTAGGTGATACGGTTTATGTTTATATTACCTACTTGTTAAGTTACATGGTACATTGTTCATGGTATGCATTAGTTAATGTGATAACTGCTATTTGAACCTTGTGTGCTTACTCTCTTCAGTCACTCCACACTTACACACCTTGCGACACCTTTCTTACGTGTGTTCCTTCGATGTGAAGATCATGAGTGGATGTCTCGACATGACCCAGGGTCAGCTGACAACCTTGATTAACGAACGGATTATTGAAGCCTTAGCAACCCAATCAGGGAGTCAACCCATGCACACCCAATCACGTATAGGCACTTTCAAGGCGTTCTTGGAATGCAAACCTCCCACTTTCGACGGCACTGGTGGAGCAATCGACCTACTACACTGGATCCGAAGAATCGAATATACATTCGAAGAAAGTGAAAGCCCTTCTAGCAAACGAGTAGAGTACTCTACTGGAATGTTGCAAGGGAAAGCGTATTCTTGGTGGAACGCACAAGTTCAGATGCTCGGGTTGGCAGACGCGAATGCCACCCTTTGGAGCGACTTCAAGGATTTGATTAAGGAAGAATTCTGCCACCTGGACGACATCCTGGAACTTGAAATAGAGTATTATGGTCTGAAGATGGAAGGATCAGAGATTGAGGCATACACAAAGAGGTCCAACGACTTGGCTGCCTTATGTCCTAACATGTCACAACCCATATCTAGACGAATTAAGCTATACCTCAGAAGCTTAGTCCCGGAAATCCAAGGGTCTGTAATTGCAGCCAACCTTCCCACAATCCAGCAAGTCGTTCGTTTGGCGCACCAGCTCACCTATCAGGCGGTGGAAGAGGGCAAGTTGCCTAAGCGTAACGTTTCCAATGCAAACACTCTTAATAGCAACAAGCATATTTGGGGTGACCACCAAGGTGAGGGTCCTAACTCTATACGACAGGACCCGCACAGGAAACTAGCACAACAGGGGCTGAACTACCAAAATCAGGGGGGATACCTAGGGAATAAACCGAGATGCCGCAGGTGCCAACAGCACCACAGCGGGGCATGTGCGGGATTATGTTGCCAGCAGTGCAAAAGATGGAACATATGGCTAGAGACTGCAGGAGCCCATATCCTGCAAACCGGAACCAGCAGCAGCAGCAGCAGGGTAGCAAGATGGGGTGTTTTCGATGTGGTGCTGAAAACCACTTCAAGAGGAACTATCCGCTGACGAGGCAGAATCGTGACAACAGCAGCAACCAGGGCAACGGGAACAATAACAAAGACAAAAAGGATAACCGCAAGACTGGTGAGCATGAGTTCCTGAATGGACAAGAGGAAGAAAGAAACAACCCCAACGTTGTGGCGGGTAAGTTCCTACCAGACAATTTCCTTGTTTCTATTTTAGTTGATTCGGGTGCAGATGTTAGATATGTGTTCCTAAGAGTAGTCAGGTGCTTAAGCGTACGCCACTACCCTTAAAACACGAAACATGTTGTAGAACTAGCTAATGGTGAAACTCTTAAGGGCACACACACAGTTAAAGGTTGTAACCTCGTCTTAGCTGGTCAGACCTTCTCTATCGATCTTATTCCTATCGTACTTAGTAGCCTCGACATTGTTATTAGGAAGGATTGATTATCTCACCATTAAGCAGAAATTCTTTGCAACGAGAAGATTGTCCGCATCCCTCATTCTGGTAAAGGACCCCTCGTGATTCGTGGTGACAAGAGTGGTGCTGTTGTGGGCATCATCTCTTTCATTAAGGCCCAGAAGTGTTTGCGAAAGGGCCACACTGCTGTCCTAGCCCTCGTTTCTGATACATCCTAGGAAGAAAGGAAGATAGAAGACATACCTATTGTACGCGATTTTCCTGAGGTATTTCCTGAGGAATTACCTGGTCTTCCGCCTCATCGATAAGTTGAATTTTAAATCAAGCTAGCTCCTGGAGCAGCGCCCATAGCTCGAGCACCTTATCGTCTAGCTCCATCAGAACTTGAAGAACTGTCAACGCAACTACAAGAACTCTTGGAAAAGGGTTTCATACGTCCTAGCTCTTCGCCTTGGGGAGCTCCAGTATTATTCGTGAAGATGAAAGACGGTACCTTCAGAATGTGTATTGACTACCGCGAACTCAACAAGGTGACCGTGAAGAATCGTTATCCTCTTCCACGCATTGATGACTCATTCGACCAGTTGCAAGGGATGAGCTTTTACTCTAAGATTGATTTGAGATCGGGATACCATCAGCTGAGAGTCCGAGAGGAGGACGTCTCCAAAACAGCATTCAGAACTCGTTACGGCCATTACGAGTTTCTAGTTATACCTTTCGGATTAACGAATGCACCTGCGGTCTTCATGGATCTCATGAACAGAGTGTGCAAACCTTACCTGGATAAATTTGTCATAGTATTCATCGACGATATCCTGATCTATTCAAAGAGCCAGGAAGAACACGAACGACACCTGAGACTTATTCTTGAACTACTTCGAGCAGAGCAACTGTATGCCAAATTTTCGAAATGTGACTTCTGGCTTCGCGAAGTCCACTTTCTAGGCCATGTGGTAAACAAGGATGGGATTCATGTTGATCCATCCAAGGTTGACTCGATCAAGAACTGGCCCGCACCCCGTACACCAACAGAAATCCGCCAATTCTTGGGTTTGGCAGGATATTACAGAAGGTTTATAAAGGATTTCTCAAAGATTGCGCAACCTCTCACTTCACTGACTCAGAAGGGTGTCACCTATCGTTGGGGTGATGCACAAGAATCTGCTTTTCAGCACTTAAAAGATAGACTTTGTAGCGCACCTATTCTCTCATTGCCGGAGGACACAGATGATTTTGTGGTTTATTGCGACGCTTCCATCCAAGGACTTGGTTGCGTGTTGATGCAACGTGACAAGGCCATTGCCTACGCATCACGCCAACTTAAGGTTTACGAAAGGAACTACACTATGCATGACTTGGAATTGGGAGCAGTTGTTTTCGCACTTAAGATATGGAGACATTACCTGTACGGTACCAAGTGCACCATTTACACCGATCACAGGAGTCTCGAGCATATCTTCAAGCAAAAGGAATTAAACATGCGACAACGTCGATGGGTCGAGCTCTTGAACGATTACGAATGTGCGATTAAGTACCATCCGGGCAAAGCCAATGTTGTAGCCGACACCCTCAGTCGAAAGGACACTATACCTAAGCGGGCACGTGCGTTACAGCTTACCATTCACTCTAGTCTTCCTACTCAGATACGAGATGCTCAGGTTCAAGCATTGAGAGCAGAGAATGTCAGGGACAAGTCTTTGCGAGGATCAAGGAAACGGTTAGAACAAAAGGAAGACGGCGCCTACTATGTTAACGGGCACATCTGGGTTCCACTTTATGGAAACTTACGCGAGCTTGTGATGGATGAAGCACATAAGTCTCGTTACTCAGTACATCCCAGTTCGGATAAGATGTACCACGACTTAAAGACTACATACTGGTGGCCTAGCATGAAAGCCCACATAGCAACCTACGTCAGCAAATGCTTGACTTATGCTAGGGTCAAGGTCGAGTACCAGAAACCATCAGGCCTACTTCAACAACCAGAGATCCCGAAATGGAAATGGGAGCAAATTTCCATGGATTTCGTTACTGGCCTGCCTAGATCTCAACGCGGAAATGACACTATTTGGGTGATAGTGGATCGATTGACTAAGTCTGCACAGTTCTTGGCTATCAAGGAAACCGACAAGTTTTCTACTCTAGCAGACATCTACCTAAAGGAAGTAGTATCAGGGCACGGAGTGCCAACCTCCATCATTTCTGATCATGACTCACGTTTTACATCTGAATTGTGGCAAGCTATGCACAAGTCCTTTGGTTCTCGATTAGACATGAGCACGGCATATCATCCACAGCCGAATGGTCAATCTGAACGCACCATCCAAACCCTTGAAGACATGCATACGACATGTGTAATCGACTTTGGTAATGGCTGGGAAAAACATCTCCCGTTAGTGGAGTTTTCGTACAACAACAGTTACCACACCAGTATCCAGGCCGCTCCGTTTGAGGCATTGTACGGACGGAAGTGCCAATCACCTCTTTGTTGGGCAGAGGTTGGCGACAGTCAAATCACTGGCCCAGAACTCTTAGTAGATACAACCGAAAGGATTGCTCAGATACGAAAACGAATGGCGGCAACTCGAGACCATCAGAAAAGCTATGCGGATAAGCGAAGGAAACCACTCGAGTTCCAGGTTGGAGATCGAGTGCTACTCAAAGTCTCACCTTGGAAAGGTGTAGTTCGTTTTGGAAAATGAGGCAAACTAAATCCGCGTTATGTCGGACCGTTCGAAATCATTGAGAAAATTGGCAAAGTCGCTTACAGGCTGAATCTACCTGAAGAACTCAGCGGAGTTCATAATGTTTTCCATGTGTCGAATCTGAAGAAGTGTCTGTCAGATGAGACCCTCATAGTTCCTCTCAAGGAGCTCACGATCGACGACCAGTTGCGATTCGTCGTGGAACCGGTAGAGATTACTGATCGAGATGTCAATATTCTCAAGCGAACCAGAATACCTCTTGCCCGAGTTCGTTGGGATTCCCGTCGTGGCCCAGAGTATACCTAGGAACGAGAAGACCAAATGAAACTCAAGTACCCCCAGCTGTTTAAGAAAAGTGCAACCACTACTGAGTCTGAAGCTACTGCAGAATTTCGGGACGAAATTCCAAATCAACGGGGGGATGATGTGACACCCCAGGAAAACCAGGAAACCACGCAACTTAACTAGCTTCCTCAGTAACCACGTGCTAAATTTCGGGACGAAATTCTCTTAACAGGGGGAGAATGTGACAACCCTCAAAATTTCATGTATCCGTATGATTAATTAATGTTAATTAAAGTGCTTGATGTTTGTGCTGAATTACTTAACTGCTTTCTGATTTCTGTGTCATACTTACACGTGCTTGTAAACATACTAGTCTTGTGCAGAAAATTGACTAAATAGTCTTGTATGCTTTCCCAAGTGTGGGGAAATAATTGTGACACAAAAAGTTATATAAAAGACACTATATGACATAACTTAGCACTTTAATGGGCCAACACCCAACCGAACAACCGGACATTACCCGGAACACCAAAATAATGCTAGAAGCATTGTTTTTATTTTTCTAAGCTAGTTAGGGCCCCCGAACACCCTAACACACTATATTATTACATAACCTCTAAATACTTAAACTAAATCACTTGTAACCTAACTAATAAACCCAACTAACCATTACATCCTAACCAACCCCTCCCCCCTAATTCTTACGGTTACAAGGGGGTGGACCCATCCCTTGATTTCTCTAAATTGTTAATTGGATTGTGTTGGGTACATAAGAAATATTTAGACCTCTAGGTAATGCTATGTTGGGGGATTATAAGAAGAACCATAAGTCTTGCACTACCATCATCATTCAACACACAACACACTTCAAACCTTCTCTCCCTCCTCCTCTTTTCATGGCCGTGAGCCACCACCACCATCACCACCATCATTTGATCAATTTCAACCATTCTAAGAGCATCCAAAGGTGTTAGAGATCATACAACGAAGCTCGGTGTGTTCGGAAGTTGAAGGACTCCTCTTATCTTCTTTTATCCACCACTTTTCTTCACTTGAACTCTCCTAGCTTTGAGCTAGTGGTAAGTCTCTTAGATCTACTCATTTTACATCCTATGAAGGTGGTTAAAGTATGAATCATAATGATAAATGTGAAGAACATCAAGAAGACTAAAGAATATAAAGATGAAACTTAAACATAAGCTTTAAATATAAAGAAATCATGTTGTTGTAGTATTGATATACTTGTTGTTTATTATTTGTTTGTAGAAATAATGTTGACCATCATATAACCTTGCTAGACTATGATTAAAAACATAATCTAGCAAGAAGAGAGGATGAACATGTTAAAAGTTATGAATCATCCTCACTAGAGTTTTGAACTTGAAAGAACAACTTTGCTTTCTTGAAAAGTAATAAACAAAGTAAGTTGTTAAACACATAGATCTAAATATTTATGAATGATTTGTAAAGGAACCAAGTTAGAATGCAAGTTTTACTAAATCTTGGTTCTTACATAAATAAACATCATTTTTAGTGATTAACAAAGTAAAGAAACATAAGTATAACAAGAAAAATACATGAAGAAGTATTTTTAGAAAATATGAACATAAGTGGTAAAGAATCGTATTCTTTAAAAATGGAGTTTTTAAAGAAACAATCACACTTTAAAGGGTAACAAGACTTACTAAATACACTAGTAAGTTACTACATATTTTCATAAATTTTCAAGTTCATTAGTTTATAGTTTATGCTTGTTTTTGACAAGTTTGGTAAATAGAGATTGTATGTTGTTGATTGAGAATTGTTTGAATGAATTTTTGAAAAGAAAATGATATGCTAGTAAGCATGGACACCTCCATTTACAAAGGAAACTCTGGCGAAATTTTTCTAAAAATCCAACACTTAGAAAATATTTTTCTAGCAAGTCTTACAATTATATTTTTAACCCTGTTTTCAAAATAAACTTCGCCATGATTTTATTTACAAAAATACAAAGTGCCGGAGGTTGATTTTATAAATAAAATGGTTAAATATATATTTAGAATATAAATTTTATACTAGGACACTTGTGTAAATACTTGTTTATTTTGTGAAATAGTTATATTATTTTAGGGGAAAATAATGTAACTTAACATTATAACTTGACAATTGAATTGTGTGGTATGTGATAGAAATATTGAGTAAATAAACCGTACGTAGGATACGTGTTATGCATGAGAAACTGATTGTTATCCGTACCTTATTAGGACGTGCTTGATTCCTGTTTATTTGAGTAACTAATCTAACCGAGCAAACCAAGGTGAGTTCACACTCTTTCTAAGGCATGGGATTCCCGGTGGTTGGGAATGGGTTAAAGAAATCAAAACGGAATCTACATATCCTACTTAGGTAGGATATGTACGGCCATCCTCCTTGGGTAGGATGCCAATATTTATCCTGCGTATTCTCTTTGGGGAGAATACGTACGTTCGTCCTCCTTGGGTAGGACAACAACCTTAAAACTTACTAGACAAAAACTCTATCGTTAAGTCCCTCATTTTATATCGACTTAATCGCCGAGGCCGATGGCGAGCGGGTCATTAGTTAATAGCGCTATTAGGTTTAACAAACCTCACACCGTGTCATCCGAACGGGCGTGTACTAATGGACTATGGCAAACTGTCAATGATGATAGACATTGACGTAGGGCAAAACTATTGTTCGTCAGTTGTCGATATCTTAACGGTCTAGTAGTTCACATGGGGAAACCCCCCACTGATTATGGATATGGTTTGGGTAATAAAAAAGAACTCGTTAAACATACTTTCAACTATGGGGTAACCCCCACGGCAAATAAGCCAACGAAAGTCAAACCACGTTTTCAGAAACAACTTAAAACTAATCAACCAATCATGAACTCACTCAACTTTGTTGTTGACTCGTTGTTACATGCCTTACAGGTCGTTAGCTACTTATGGAGCTTGCACGAGGAGGAGGTCGTTGTGGGATGCGGACTGTTATGTCCCGTGATTAATAATCAAACTTTATAAACTTATGGAACTTATGTTTTGGTCTTTAAACTTATGAACTACGAACTTATGTTTTGGACTTACGTTTTATGCTTCCGCTGTTAATTAGAGTTGGTTACTGTCTTATGGTCACCAATTGTATTGTGGTTCGTTTTATTTACTTAATTACGTTGTTCAATATGATTGGTGGCTCGATCCTGGTCATTTCACGCCTCCAAGCGGTGATACTCCGCGTGGTGGATTTTGTGGGTGTGACAGGTGATGCACAGGAATCGGCATTTCAGCACTTAAAGGATAGACTTTGTAGCGCGCCTATCCTCTCACTGCCTGAAGGCACAGATGATTTTGTGGTTTATTGCGACGCTTCCATCGAAGGACTTGGTTGCGTGTTGATGCAACGTGACAAGGTCATTGCCTACGCATCGCGCCAACTTAAATTCACGAGAGGAACTACACTACGCACGACTTGGAATTGGGAGCAGTGGTTTTTTCCCTTAAGATATGGAGACATTACCTGTACGGTACCAAGTGCACCATTTACACCGATCACAGGAGTCTCGAGCATATCTTCAAGCAAAAGGAATTAAACATGCGACAACGTTGATGGGTCGAGCTCTTGAATGATTACGAATGCGCGATCAAGTACCATCCGGGCAAAGCCAATGTTGTGGCTGACGCCCTCAGTCGAAAGGATACTACACCTAAGCGCGTGCGAGCATTACAACTTACTATCCAATGTAGTCTCCCCTCTCAGATACGAGATGCTTAGGTTGAAGCGTTGAAAGCAGAGAACATCTGGGCGGAATCCCTACAAGGATCGAGGAAACGGTTAGAGCAAAAGGAAGACGGCGCCTACTATGTAAACGGGCGTATCTGGGTCCCACTTTACGGAAACTTACGCGAGCTTGTGATGGATGAAGCACATAAGTCCCGTTACTCAGTACATCCTGGTTCGGATAAGATGTACCACGATTTTAAGACTACATACCGGTGGCCTAGCATGAAAGCCAACATAGCAACCTACGTCGGTAAATGTTTGACTTGTGCGAGAGTCAAGATCGAATATCAGAAACCATCAGGCCTACTCCAACAACCAGAGATCCCGACATGGAAATGGGAGCAAATTTCCATGGATTTCGTTACTGGCCTACCTAGATCTCAACGCGGAAATGACACTATTTGGGTGATCGTGGATCGACTCACAAAGTCTGCACACTTCTTGGCTATCAAGGAAACGGATAAGTTCTCCACTTTAGCAGATGTTTACCTGAAGGAAGTGGTTTCGAGGCACGGAGTGCCAACCCTATATATTTCCGATCGTGATGTGCGTTTTACCTCTAAACTGTGGCAAGCGATGCACAAGTATTTTGGCTCTAGATTAGACATGAGCACAGCATATCACCCGCAAACGGATGGGCAGTCTGAACGCACCATCCAAACCCTTGAAGACATGCTTCGAGCATGTGTAATCGATTTTGGCAATGGTTGGGAAAAGCACCTCCCTTTGGTGGAGTTTTCCTATAATAACAGCTACCACACAGTATCCAGGCCGCTCCGTTTGAGGCATTATACGGACGTAAATGCCGATAACCTCTTTGTTGGGCAGAAGTAGGCGACAGCCAAATCACAAGCCCAGAACTTGTAGTAGACAAAACTGAGAAGATTACTCAGATTCGACAACGAATGGCGGCAGCTCGTGACCGTCAGAAAAGCTACGCTGATAAGCGCAGGAAACCACTCGAGTTCCAGGTTGGGGATCGAGTGCTACTCAAAGTCTCACCTTGGAAAGGTGTAGTTCATTTTGGCAAAGGAGGCAAACTCAATCCGCGTTATGTCGGGCCGTTCGAAATCATTGAGAGAGTTGGCAAAGTCGCTTACAAGTTGAATCTACCTGAAGAACTCAGTGGAGTTCACAACGTTTTCCACGTGCCGAATCTGAAGAAGTGTCTGTCAGATGAGACCCTCATAGTTCCTTTGAAGGAACTCACAATCGACGACCAGTTGCGATTCATCGAGGAACCAGTTGAAATCACAGACCGGGAGGTTAAGATTCTTAAGCATACCAGAATTCCTCTTGTTCGAGTTCATTGGAACTCCCATCGTGGCCCAGAGTTCACCTGGGAATGAGAAGACCAAATGAAACACAAATATCCCCAGTTGTTCAAGCAGAATGAAACCACTACTCAGGTCGAAGTTATTGCGGAATTTCGGGACAAAATTCCAAACCAACGGGGGAAGGATGTGACACCCCAAGAAAACCATACCACTTAACTAGCTTCCTCAGTGAGTACGTGCTAAATTTCAGGACGAAATTTCATTCAACTTAGGGATAATGTGACAACTCTTGTTTTAGAACTCTTTTGTGTGCTTTGATGTAACATGTCTGAACGTTATGTGATTATGTGATGCATTGATTTAATGGAATGTTATGATATTGTGTTATGAGGATTGTGAAATATATATTATATGTTTATGTGACGTGATCGCACAACAGGAACCCAACCACACAACTCTAACCCGATCGCACAAGCCTTTGGGCTTTTTGCTTCACACCCTTCTCGGCCTACACCTAGTGTACTCGAAACCCAAAAGGGCTACCCATGTGTGGGTTCGGCCCATTGTCATTTGATGCGCATAACCCCATGAGATGAGGGTATACTCCTCATTATTTGCTAAACACTCTAAACACATAAACCCTACTCTCTCATTCTCTCCTCTCAAAGTCGGCGACCACATCTCTCTTTCTCTCGAAGCTCTTTTGATTCAGATCATCCTTGTTCTAGCCTCTAACCAGTTAGTGTTTTAATTACTAATTGTATGTTACATGATGTTGTGACCTATATGTTCTACATGATGATTTAGGGATGATATGTGATTGTTTGTGATGTAAACGGTTAAGGTTTGGTGTTCATATAATCGACACATATGTGTAGTATATACGGATCAATATAAGATTGATGACGGTATGATTTGAATGATGATATATAACTGAATTTATGTAAATCGGCTGTGTTTGAATCTGGATGAATAGTGTGGATAGGTTGCATGCGTTAATTCTAGTAGTTAATCAGATTGATAGGTTGTTATTCATGATTGGATGTTAATTAGGGTTCATAAGGGAATTATTGATGAAAACCATGATTTGATCGATTAAGGTAAAGATAGAAACTGTTGGAATTAGTCTTGCAAAATAGATGGAAACTAGGTAACTGATTGCATGATTTTCAGGATGAATAGTGTGGATAGGTTGCATGCGTTAATTCTAGTAGTTAATCAGATTGATAGGTTGTTATTCATGATTGGATGTTAATTAGGGTTCATAAGGGAATTATTGATGAAAACCATGATTTGATCGATTAAGGTAAAGATAGAAACTGTTGGAATTAGTCTTGCAAAATAAATGGAAACTAGGTAACTGATTGCATGATTTTCGGGATAATGAACAGATCGCACAAGATCAGATCATACAAGATCTGATCTGATCGCACAAGACAGTCGCACAAGTTGAGGTACAACTAGTTAGAACACAGTGTACAACACAGCATTGCATGATAGCACAAGACCTTTGGATCGTACAAGGCACTGTCGATCGCACAAGGCTTGGGCTACACACAGACTACTTGGACTTTATTATATTGTTGGGCCTCAAAGCCCAAACTCAATCGCACAAGTGTGTCCAGTCTCACAAGCTGTCCTGGATCGCACAAGATTTGACGGGCCGCACAAGTTGATTCGGTTTAATTGTTTGGGTCGTGTACATGTTGGGTTACTTATGATTATTGGGCCGGGTATGTTTGGATCGCACAACCCGTTGTGAGTCGCACAAGGATGTGCTGGACGCACAACAGGTTGGGTCGGGTATGATTGGGCTTCAATTGGTGAATCACACAAGGCTGTTGGGCCATTAGACTTGTGCGAGCCCAATCATTTGAGTCGCACAAGTTCGAATATGTTATGTACTTGACTGTTAACGTGTTGCCATGATCATTTCGTGTTGTAACTTGTTAGATTATGTGTAAAACTTATGTGCACTACTTGAACCTAGACATGACTTGTATGATAACCATGTTAGGACGTGGTTGACCACATATAGCTCAAGTGACCATTTTGTTTGTCTGCCGAGCAAACCAAGGTGAGTTCACACACTTTCTAAGGCATGGGATTCCCGGTGGTTGGGAATGGGGTTAAAGAACTAAAACGGAACCTACATATCCTCCTTGGGTAGGATATGTATCGCCATCCTCCTTGGGTAGGATGCCAATATTAATCCTGCGTATTCTCCTTGGGTAGAATACGTACGTTCGTCCTCCTTGGGTAGGACAACAACCTTAAACTTACTAGACAAAACTCTATCATCAAGTCCCTCATTTTATATCGACTTAATCGCCGAGGCCGATGGCGAGCGGGTCATTAGTTAGTAGCGCTATTAGGTTCGACAAACCTCACACCGTGCCGTTCGGACGGGCGTGTACTAATGGATCATGGCAAACTGTCCATGATGATAGACATTGATGTAGGGCACAACTATTGTTCGTCAGTTGTCGATATGGTAACGGTCTAGTGGTTCACATGGGGAAGCCCCCACTGATTATGGATATGGATTGGGAAATAACGATACTGGTTAACTCGTGGTTTACGAAACAACTTATGGTTTTCAAAACAAACTTGTAAAACTAAACAACCAACTGTGAACTCGCTCAACTTTGTTGTTGACTCATTGTTACATGCCTTGCAGGTCAGGAGATTATGGAGCTTGCACGAGGAGGTATGGTCGTTGTGGGACATGGATAGACATATGCCATGCTAAACATTTGATATCTTTGAACTTATACTTTGATTTTAAACATTATGCTTCCGCTTACAACTTAAACTATGTTTTGTTTGGACACCAATTATATTGTGTTGGGTTTATATTTATTTACATGCTTTGTTCAGTATGATTGGTGGCTTGATCCTGGTCAGTCACGCCTCCAAGCGGCAATACTCCGCGTGTGGATTTTGGGGGTGTGACATAGGTAATTATGTAAATAAACGGACCTAAATCGGAAAATCAGATAGAATGAGGTTTCGTAAACCAAATGAGTATAGGAACTCATGTAATATGGTTTAAAAAAGCCTACATACTAAAATGAAACCTAACCTAAGTGCTTACGACCCATTTTGACCCGTTTAGGTAGCTTACGCCACTTTAACGCGTCGTTCGCGTAAAACGCGTTCGGCCGCCAAAAGTCCTATGACAAGTATTATATGCCTTAACATGTCTAATAATGTTGCCTAATCAGTTTAGATGTCAAAATTTAGGTTATATATGCTTAAAATGAATTTATGCATAAAAAAGGCATTTTGGTAATTTTCCTAAGGCATATAAGCTACCTATCATACAACTAGCTAAACGTAGTGACCATAAGGTATAACCTCGGAAGGTTATTCCCTATACAACTATGGTCACCTAATGTGTTTGGTCGGATCCTAATGATCGACCAAACGGGTCGGGTTCGAATGTCTAAGCGATTGTTTAGATCGCTTACCTTACGACCCTATATAAGCACTAAACTTTAAGTGACGAGCTAAACATGTTAAAACATGTTTAACAAATTTAGAAAACAAGTTTGGTATCAAAACAAACGGTCTTGATACCTAAAAGTAGTTTGGTTACAAAATACGCAAGAATACACATTTTGGCCGAAACTACGACTCGCCACTATGCCTAAATAACGTGGTAATCAGTAGGTAACAAGGGACTAGAACCATCGTGATTATGCTCACGTTACGAAGTTCAAACAAACTTCGTGTTGACCATAAACTGGTCAAAGCTGAAAACCAAACAAAGTTTGAGTTTCATGCTAAAAACGCGTAAAAGAACGAAAGAGGACTTACAAAAGGTCCAAGAACGGAAGTTTGACCCGATTATTCTCAGGTATGAAGTGAAAGCACCTCAACTTAGAGAAATATCAGATCAAATGTGAGTTGCAACAATGATATGGATGGGGTATTTATAGTTTTTGCACAACTGTTAAGATCGTTCATCGTAAAACGAGCTTCGATCTCATCCGTACACATGTGCCCATGGTTTTGTGAAACCATGGGAGCCCCTAGTTTCATTAAAACCATGTTAAAATAAGGGGAACAGCTAGAACAAGCTGGAAATCAGATTTTCAACTTTGGTCCCTTCCTAAGATAACTATGGCAGATTGTCAATTTTGGTCCCTGAATGTGCAAAACATGGTTTTTGATGCATTTTTTACACGTTTAAGCCCCGTTAATCCCATTTCAAGGCTCTAAAATGAAGTTAAAGTATAGGGAACATGAAACATGCTCAAAAATATCCCGGATGTCGGTTCGTTTGGCCGTACGGTTGCGTTATTCGGTTAATTACGACAAAACACGAACGAACGCGAAAAAACGGTCCAAATTACGCGACGAATGGATTTTTATCAAGAAAATCACTAAAATAAAATATTTTAATGATTACATAAATTTTTGGATGTCCGGATGTATTCAGAACGTAAGATATGCCTGAAAATGCAAACTTATGCACTTTTTGACGCTTTTAGTCCCTATTGATCATGAAAGTTTATTTTTGCGCACCAAACACCTCGAAGCCTATTTCTAAGCTATGTAAAGGACATTTAGGGCATATTTAACTTATGATCAAGTTCCGGAATGTTCGTTACAGTACAAATCGGCATACTTTCGCAGTTTGTCGAAATTAGTCCCTTTAAGCGAATAAAGTTGATTTCGCCACACCAAACCCTCCAAAACTTATTTCTAAGTTATGTAAAGGTTATTTAAGGTATGTTAAGCCTATTTCACTATTCCGGAGTGTTTGTTGCATTAAACTAGTTATATTTACGCATCAGTGCGCGTATAACCTTCCAGAAAGCGATTTAAAGCTTGAAATCGAACATGAATTGATATGTGCAAACAATACACGTATTTTTACAAATCCCAAGTATGAAACACAATATTTCATAAATTTGGTATTTTTTTGATGGTCGCAGAGGCACAGGTGTCACAGTCTCCCCTACTTTAGGAAATTTCGTCCCGAAATTTATTCGTAGGAGTCTGTCGGTGACGCTGTGTTAAATAATTGCCTTGCATGGAATCTTGGGTGTTTATATATTTGAGTAGAATAACCCATCAAAGATTATGCAAGGCATAATCCTGTCATTTCTCTCAACGGACAATCTTTAAAAATGAAAATGAAGGAAAAATCAAGGATATTCATTTCCCTCGATGGATATTCTTCAGAAACGAAAATGAACGGAATGAGTCATTTCCCTCAATGGGTATTCTTCAAAAACGAAAATGAACGAATAATCAAGAATATTCATTTCCCTCGATGGATATTCTTCAGAAACGAAAATGAACGGAATGAGTCATTTTCCTCAATGGGTATTCTTCAGAAACGAAAATGAACGAATAATCAAGAATATTCATTTCCCTCGATGGATATTCTTCAGAAACGAAAATGAACGGAATGAGTCATTTTCCTCAATGGGTATTGTTCAGAAACGGAAATGAAGGAAAAAGAAAATTCAGGGATATTCATTTCCCCCGATGGATATTCTTCAGAAACGAAAATGAACAGAATGAGTCATTTTCCTCAATGGGTATTCTTCAGAAACGGAAATGAACTGAGTCAACTCTAGACACATGACAAAACTTGCTTTGGTTTCTGTGCACTGAATTCCATAATTATGTATGCATCCATAATTACGTAATTCCTTGCACAGTCCGCACAGTTTGCTTTGTAATGTGAAGGGGAAGGATATCAAACCTGTGATGAGTATGACTAGACTATCATAGGGTCCTTTTAATTAGATCGAAAAATGATCTCTTTAATTAGACCACCAAGGAGTCTTTTTAGCTATATCATCACATGATATTCCTAACCAGATTTTTGGATCAATCTGTTTAACTAGACCACTCAAGGGGTCTAATTATGGAATAGTACATTATAATCCAAGGGTCTTTACTATTACGTAGAAGCCCATTAAGGATTTAAGGTAGTACCTTTGGATAACCTACTATGAATCCCTTATTCGAAGATATGGAAGATTCTATGAGGATTTGGATAACAAAAACTTGGATCACACAAAAACATAAAAGGGAACACATAAGTACATAATCACATATTTGTTTAATTTGACCATTAATTTGTTATCTTTGGACACGGATATTTAAAGCACACCAGGAATCCAATCCGTGGATTTCATTTGGCACTTTAATCATTTTCCAGAATCTATCTATGAAGATAGGATGATCTTCCGAAAATTCGATTTTGTTTTCAAAGAAACGTAATATTCGAATTAAGGTACACAACAATTTTAGGATTTACGGAAATACCCTTAGGTACCCTATTAAGGATTTATAGTGGTGTACTTTGGGTATTCGTCCAGAGTTGTAACTTGCACCTTATACTTCGTTTCTTTAGAAGAAACGGGTACTTAGGATTTTCGTGGAAAACGCAAGAGATCATAAAATGGAAGAATTTTGGGGGTAGTCTGTTCTTCAAGGAATACGATTCCTTGATTGTCGGTATTGTAGGGGATATGTTGTTTATACATGCAACCATATAAATACATTGCAATGTAAATAAAAGATTTATTTATAAACAACGATAACAACTGTTTCTTGGACCTTGACAACAAAAGAAAATAATACATAAGACGTGAGTATTTCTAAATGGTGTTGTCTTCTAGTCGGTCAGATGCTCATCCCTGTGCTGGATTTGCATTAGCAAGCTTTAGGCAATTTCTTCAGAAATGACCCATCTCGCCACAGTTGTAGCAAGAACCTGGTGGAAAATGAGCTTGAGGAGGATTGTTGTCAGCTTGATTTGGTGCAACTGCAGCTTGGCAAACTCTTGCTGTATGACCTATAAGTCCACAAATTTGGCATTTGCAGCACTTCACACTAGCATGATGATGAAGGTAACATTGGTTGCACAAGGGTGCAGTTCCGTTATATGGCTTCCTAGCAGGGGGTTGAGCTGGTTGGTTGGGGGCAACTTGATCATTGTGAGTAACCACGGCGAAGTTCTGGGAAGCTTTTCGCTTCCTTGACTTCTTGGAGGATTCAGTCTGTTCATCTTTGGGTTTCGATTCCTCGATTGGTTTCTTATCACCTTTTCGGAAAAGTTTACCTTTCTTGATTTGAGATTCAGTCAAGGTAGCAGAAAGCTCAATGGCCTGCCTAACCGTAGTGGGGTTACTACCAGTCACAATGTCTTGTACTGGGTCAGGGAGGCCATCAATGTACTTTTCGATTTCCTTATCCAAAGGCGTAACCATATTTGGGCATAACAGACTTAACTCCTCATAACGATCCGTGTAGGCTCGATGCACCGCTATCTTGCTTAAGATCATCGAATTCCTTTTCCAAGGCCCTGATCTCGTGACGAGGACATAATTCCTTCATCAGCAGAGCTCGAAGCTCTTCCCACGTTTGAGCCAGTGCCACATCGGCACCCCTATCTCTCATCACACCATTCCACCATGTCAAAGCTCGTTTCTCAAAGACACTAGATGCGAATTCTACCTTTCGCTCATTTGGGCATTGAACATGCCTGAAGGTGCTCTCCAGACTCTCGAACCATTGCAGAAGTGTAGTCGCTCCTTGAGACCCAAAAAACTTTGATGGCTTAGCCAAGTTGAACGTCTTGAAGTTGCAGGGGGCATTATTGTTGTTGAGAGCTTGGTTACATTGAGCAACGATGTTCGGGATTGCAGCAGTCATTTGCTGCATAATGACAGCTGCCAGCTCTTCAATAGGTACCTGATTTTCGTGTCGTGGAGGCATTCTAAAAAGGGGAAACAAGAGAGAAAACAAATGAAATGGCATTGGGTAAGAATAGGATGTTACAATTACCGACCAAAAATCATGGGTGACGGTCATTTGTTTGAACCACGAAGCAAACAAACGACACACAAAGGTTGAATCAAAGTAAATAGGTCCTCATAATGTATCGCGAAGACATGCTCGCCTGTAAGTGGACACTCACCCCAAGAGTTCCCAGGTAAGAGTGACTGGTCCGATACTGCGGATTTGTACGAACACTCTAGCCTTAGACAGAAAGCTCAGGGTACAGGCACCCACCCTTCCAGTTTGCACGTGTTCACATTATGTAGCCCGAAACTTTGACGAGCATTTGAAAACTTTGAAGGTTCGTAACCTTATAATAAATCATCCTAGAACAGATGATTAGTTTTCAAAGCAGATTCGAATTTTGTGTTCTTATTGTGGTTGCTGCCTAAAGATAGGCAACGGTATTATTTTATGACTAAACGCAAGTAAACTCGCGTTAGGGTCCTAGGAAGGTTATAGTCTAGGTCAAAGTATTACTAATAACCTAATTCCCTATAACCATTGGCTCTGATACCAACTTTTCTGTCACACCCCGACCACGTAAAACAACAAAACGTGGTGTAAACGTCTGGGAGTGTTGTAACAGAATCATTGTTTCACAACCATGGATTAAACAGTTTTGTTTTATTAAATTACACGTATTACATTACATTGGAATTAGAAACAAAACAAGAACAAATAGACTTTCATTGTTATTAAGTCACTAAGGCCTCGTCCATTCCTATGTGAGCGTACACAAAAATCATCATCAACTATGGTACCCGAAACACACGTGAAAATACGTCAGCATAAAAATGCCGGTGAGTACATAGGTTTTATATGAGTGTCAGATTCATGACTCGTTTTATATGTTGCAATACTTATTTAAAAATCTTGTCTTGAAAAGTATAATATTGCGACATAATTAACCAACTCAAATCAAATTGGTTATAATTTGCAAAATCTCGTAGCCATGATTCTTAACTCCAAAACATTCATTTTATTAAATCAAATTGTAAAATATCTTATAAAAACTCGTTAATAAAACTCGTATGGTTTATATTATTCAGAAACATCCTTGTGTGACATTGTTTCGAAATCGTTTACCCAAGTGATCTAAATAACGCAACGATATATCATGTGTTAAAAGCACATATATATAGGAACTACCAGCGGCGTATCCACCATGCTTTTAACACATTACACGCGCCCCGTTACCTAATCACTTCCCTAACCCAATGGCTCAAACAGTTACAAATGGTTCACATAAATCAAATGGTTACAAACGGTTCACATAAATCCAACGATTAGAAATGGTTCACATACATCAAATGGTTACAAATGGTTCACATACATCTAATGATTTCAAATGGTTCACATACATTCAATAATTTCAAATGGTTCAAAACGTAAAACAATTGTGCTAGCATGTTAAGTGAACATACATAGCAAAACATAATGAAATCATGTACTAATAGTGTACTAATGAACATAGCAAGTATATGATATGAAAACATGGAAAGCATGAAAATAACAATTAGGCACATGTGTTTCACCCCAAAATGTTTGGAAAACAGTAAAAGAGGGGTCTATGTACTCACTTGAGGATGCTTAGAAGTCTTGAATAACAACCAAGCAAAGCTAGAGGGATCACGGAATCAAACGACACCTAATATAGGTAATTATGTAAATAAACGGACCTAAATCGGAAAATCGGATAGAATGAGGTTTTGTAAACCAAATGAGTATAGGAACTCATGTAATATGGTTTAAAAAATCCTACATACTAAAATGAAACCTAACCTAAGTTCTTACGACCCATTTTGACCCGTTTAGGTAGCTTACCCCACTTTAACGCGCCGTTCGCGTAAACCGCGTTCGGACCGCCTAACTAGTCCTATGACAAGTATTATATGCCTTAACATGTCTAATAATGTTGCCTAATCAGTTTAGATGTCAAAATTCAGGTTACATATGCTTAAAATGAATTTATGCATAAAAAGGGCATTTTGGTAATTTTCCTAAGGCATATAAACTACCTATCATACAACTAGCTAAATGTAGTGACCATAAGGTATAACCTCGGAAGGTTATTCCCTATACAACTATGGTCACCTAATGTGTTTGGTCGGATCCTAATGATCGACCAAACGGGTCGGGTTTGAAAGTCTAAGCGATTGTTTAGATCGCTTACCTTACGACCCTATATAAGCACTAAACCTAAAGTGACGAGCTAAACATGTTAAAACATGTTTAACGAATTTAGAAAATAGGTTTGGTATCAAAACAAACGGTCTTGATACCTAAAAGTAGTTTGGTTACAAAATACGCAAGAATACACATTTTGGCCGAAACTATGACTCGCCACTATGCCTAAATAACGTGGTAATTAGTAGGTATAGTCACAAGGGACTAGAACCATCGTGTTTATGCTCACGTTACAAAGTTCAAATGAACTTCGTGTTGACCATAAACTGGTCAAAGCTGAAAGCCAAACAAAGTTTGACTTTCATGCTAAAAACGCGTAAAAGAACGAAAGAGGACTTACAAAAGGTCTAAGAACGGAAGTTTGACCCGATTATTCTCAGGTATGAAGTGAAAGCACTTCAACTTAGAGAAATATCAGATCAAATGTGAGTTGCAACAATGAGATGGATGGGGTATTTATAGTTTTTGCACAACCGTTAAGATCGTTCATCGTAAAACGAGCTTCGATCTCATCCGTACACATGTGCCCATGGTTTTGTGAAACCATGGGAGCCCCTAGTTTCATTAAAACCATGTGAAAATGAGAGGAACATCTGGAACAAGCTGGAAATCAAGTTTTCAACTTTGGTCCCTTCCTAAGATAACTATGGCAGATTGTCAATTTTGGTCCCTGAATGTGCAAAACATGGTTTTGATGCATTTTTGACACGTTTAAGCCCCGTTAATCCCATTTCAAGGCTCTAAAATGAAGTTAAAGTATAGGGAACTTGAAACATGCTCAAAAATATCCTGGATGTCGGTTCATTTGGCCGTACGGTTGCGTTATTCGGTTAATTACGACGAAACACGAACGAACGCGAAAAAACGGTCCAAATTACGCGACGAATGGATTTTTATCAAGCCATTCACTAAAATAAAATATTTTAATGATTACATAAATTTTTGGATGTCCGGATGTATTCAGAACGTAAGAAATGCGCGAAAATGCAAACTTATGCACTTTTTGATGCTTTTAGTCCCTATTGATCAAGAAAGTTTATTTTTGCGCACCAAACACCTCGAAGCCTAATAAAGGATATTTAGGGCATATTTAACTTATTATAAAGTTCCAGAATGTTCGTTACAGTACAAATCGGCATACTTTCACAGTTTGTCAAAATTAGTCCCTTTAAGCGAATAAACTTGATTTCGCCACACCAAACCCTCCAAAACTTATTTCTAAGTTATGTAAAGGTTATTTAAGGTATGTTAATCCTATTTCACTATTACAGAGTGTTTGTTGCATTAAACTGGTTATATTTACGCATCAGTGCGCGTATAACCTTCCAGAAAGCGATTTAAAGCTTGAAATTGAACATGAATTGATATGTGCAAACAATACACGCATTTTTACAAATCCCAAGTATGAAACACAATATTTCATAAATTTGGTATTTGTTTGATGGTCGCAGAGGCACAGGTGTCACAGTTCCATGATAAACATTTCGATGTTCTTGGAAATATACAGATGTAATGCGATGACTTGCAAGATGATAATTGTTATTCTCGGGTAGATGAGATTAGTGTTCATGAAGTTTGTTTGGGATGTTGATTCGATTGCTAACTATTGCTAATGATCAATTAGAATTATGAAAATCAATGCAAAATAAATGGATGATTAATAGGGTTGATCGAGTAATAGCAAAATGGTAATTGTTTGAATGAGTTGTAACTGAATTCCATGATTTAAGGCAACAACATAACCGATCGCACAAGATCAGATCACACTAGATCTGATCGCACAAGTATGGACCAGCCGCATAAATGTGGTCCAGTCGCACAAGGATGGATCAGTCGCACAAGTATGGTCCAGTCGCACAAGCGGGGCATGGTTGCACAAGCTGTTGGGCTTGTTTTGCATTGGGCCGCACCGCAGTCATTGGACCACATCACACACCGATCGCACAACTAATTAAACGGGCCCTGAACTGTTAAATCGCACAATGCAATAGACGTATGTACACATATACACTTAGACTGCACAATAATTGTATTGGGCCACACTATAGGAGCCACACACCTTTGTGATGCATGCTATGACCTGTTAAGTGTTTGTTGGGAAACTTGGACTTGTAATGCAAAACTGTGTGATGAACAAATATCTGTTATGTGAATGCATGATGATAATGGACTAATAAGTAGCATGGTTAGCTGGTATGACATGTATGATGATATGTGCTTTATTTGTTCACTACTTGGAAAATGTAATACGTGATTTAGGTGTACACAAAAACTGACTGTCATATGGTAACCATATTAGGATTTGGTTGACCAACTGTAAACAAGTAATTAGTCTTACCGAGCAAACCAAGGTGAGTTCACTGCTCTTTTTCAAGCATGCGTCCCGGGGAGGGACATCTGGTAAACGTTCCGGGGAGGAATGTTGGTTAATTGGGTTTGACTGGAATGTTAAACCTAGGATGTTGGTTAATACACTCATTTCTATCATTAAGTCCCATCCTATACCGATTGGTTGCCGAGGAGGCAACGGGGTTATTAGTTGATAGCGCTATTAGGTTTAGAACCCTCACACCAACTAATTACCTTAAACACTTGACCAATGTTTGATAGAGCATTGGGGAAGGGCAAATAATCTGGAGCCATCTGCGGTTATCGAGTTATTAACAACATCAAATCTATGAAATGTTTTATACTTATATATGGTAACTAAAACGTGGTAATAAACTTTGAACTCACCAGCGTTGTCTGATACACTTGTCTGCATGCTTGTAGGACGTTAGATTCATGGATTAGAACTTGCTATTTGGGAGTGCTGGAGTGGTCATGGGTCGAATCTCTTGGATACATGTTTCATTATTTTAGAGCACTTATTTTGAAACAATTGATTTATGCTTTACATTATGCTTTCGCTGAACGTTTGCTATGGTTTTAACTTATTGTTTGAAACTATTCGATGAAATGAATGGAATATTTTATTTAATAACTAGTTATAGTTCAATGTGATTAGTGGCTGGATCCTGGTACGTCACACATCCCGCGGTGTTTCTGCAGGTGGTGTTTTGGGGGTTTGACAGTTTGGTATCAGAGCCACTGGTTATAGTGAACTAGGTTTTAAAACGTTTTTATAAAAGCAGACTATAACCGAACAACTTTGAAATCAACCATGACACTCAGCTCCAGATTGCAAGGTTCGTCTCTCGTTTACTTATTGCATAGCATACCTAATGTACACTTACGTATGATGTTGCATGTGATTGCACACCTAGCACTACAGACTGAATTCATGTGTTACTTGCCTATGTTATGTGGCTGATAGAATCACAATTCGACCTTCCTCTAGAGTTCTATGATTTAAGTATTGTGATACCTTTGTCTTGCTACTCGAACTTGAGGAACCTTTTAGCACGAGTTGGGAGGAGCTGAGATAAACATGCAAATTGCATTGTTATTATGGGTGCACACATAATAACAATGTGGGGTGCATGTGAGTCCCAGTGAGGCTTAACAAGTCTGAAGAGGGTCCCGCTCTGTAGTCTGATGTTAACTTAGTAGTCTGTAGAAGTACTGTGAGGTTTGACTCCTTCCTTATCTCGATCCTTAACCTTTTCCCTTTTCTCATATAGAATCATGAGCGGACGAGGCCATGGGCGTGGTCACATTGCGATGACTCAGGCTGAGTTGACAAACTTGATTAATACACGTGTGGCTGAGGCTTTGGCAGCCTATCAAGTTGGTACGAAATGTGCCAAACACTCTTTATTCTTGTGTCGCTTACATAACTCTTACTCGTGTGCTGTATTTTCTTTCGTCCTTAGGTCAGCAAGCGAATCAGAATCAAAACAATCTGCCTGCTTGCACGTTCAAGACATTCATGGATTGTAAACCACGGACATTCAGTGGGACTAAAGGGGCTGTGGGGTTACTACGTTGGTTTGAGAAGGCTGAGTCAGTATTTGCTCTGTGTAACTGTCCCGTAGGGGACCGAGTGAAGTATGCTACAGGCACCTTGGAGGATGGTGCCTTAACTTGGTGGAATGCCCAGGTGCAAATGTTGGGCATCGAGATGGCTAAGTCAACTACTTGGGATGATTTCAAGGAGTTGATGCGGGAGGAGTACCATCCTCGTGACAAGATTCAAAAGCTCGAGAACGAGTACTACAATCTGAAGATGGAGGGGTCCGAGATCGAGGCTTACACGAAACGATCTCATGAGCTAGAAACATGTGCCCTAACTTATCTCGACCCCCACCTCGAAGAATTGAGTTATACATCAAGGGCCTAGCGCCACCAGTAAAGAGTTTGGTCACTGCTGCAAACCTTAACAACCTGCCGCAAATCATCCGTCTAGCACACAAGATTACAGACCAAGAGGTCGAACGTGGTTCGCTACCGCCTCGTGTTTCTGCTACTACCCCTGCTGCTACAACTACCACACCTACTAGTGATAACAAGCATAAATGGAACGACGCTGACAAAGCAACCAGTGCAAGCCAATCACAGAAAAGGCCTGACAACAGCAATAACTGTAGTTTCAGTCATTCGTCTTCACTTAACCAAGGCCAGGGCAGCAATCAGAGCCAAGGCTCCTACGTAGGGAGGAAGCCAAAGTGCAACAAGTGTGGTTATCATCATCATGGGCCATGTGTCCGAGCTTGCCATAGGTGTGATAAGGTGGGTCATATGGCAAAAGACTGTAGAGCTCCGTTCCCAAGGCAGCAGCAGAATCAGTAGCATCAGCAACAACAAAGGCAGCAGCCCCATCAGAATCAAGGCAATAGGAAGGGGTGTTTCCATTGTGGGGACGAGGGCCACATTAAACGGGATTGCCCTCAACTGAATCAGAATGCCAACGATAACAATAACCGCCAGAACAACAATAACAATGCTGGGAACAACAATAACGGCAACAATGGGGGCAATGGTACTCATGGAAGGGTATTTATGATTGGTGCTGGTGATGCTAGGAACGACGGCAATGTCATGACTGGTACGTTTTCTGTGAACAATCTCTTTGCTTCTGTATTATTTGATTCCGGTGCCGATTGGAGTTATGTGTCCCTAGAGTTCAGTCAACGATTAGGGTTAACTCCCACACCTTTAGAAGCTAAGCATGTAGTAGAATTAGCCGATGGTAAAACAATTGAAGCCTCACAAATTTTTATGGGACATAAACTAGACCTTGTGAGCCAAGTGTTTGATATTGACCTCCTTCCTGTTACCCTCGGTAGTTTTGATGTAGTGGTTTGTATGGATTGGTTATCTAGATATCAAGCTAAAATTCTATGTAAAGAGAAAATCATGCGTATTCCTCTCCCCAGTGGAGAATCCTTATCGGTTCAAGGGCATCGCAGTGGTGCGATGGTTGGTATCATCTCAGCTATGCAAGTTCAGAAGTGTCTACGAAAGGGATATCCTGCTATTTTAGCAATTGTTTCTGATCCTCAGTCTGAAGAGAGAAAGATCGAAGACCTGCTAGTTGTTCGTGAATTTTCTAACGTATTTCCTGAGGAACTTCCTTGTTTACCTCCTCACCGTCAAGTGGAATTTCAGATTGATCTTACGCCAGGAGCGGCCCCAATTGCTCAAGCTCCCTATCGTCTTGCAACCGGGGAGTTGCAAGAGCTATCTAATCAACTTCAAGAGCTATTTGATAGAGGTTTTATCCGACCCAGTTCTTCACGTTGGGGAGCCCCAGTTCTGTTTGTGAAGAAGAAAGACGGGCCCTTTCGTATGTGTATTGATTATCGGGAACTCAACAAGGTGACTGTCAAGAACCGCTATCCTTTGCCACGCATCGACGACTTGTTTGACCAGTTCCAGGGGTCAAGTTTTTACTCGAAGATCGATTTAAGATCGGGCTATCATCAGATGAGAGTCCGAGAGGAGGATGTACTAAAAACAGCTTTTCGAACGCGGTATGGCCATTATGAGTTTCTAGTTATGCCGTTCGGGTTGACGAATGCACCAGCGGTCTTCATGGACCTCATGAACCGTGTGTGCAAGCTGTATCTTGACGATTTTGTTATCGTGTTCATCGACAACATTCTTATCTACTCTAAGAGCAAGGAGGATCACGAGCGACACCTGCGTCTTATCTTGGAGCTTCTGAGAAAGGAGCAGCTCTACGCGAAATTCTCTAAGTATGACTTCTGGATTCGAGAGGTACACTTCCTTGGCCATATTGTGAATGAATCGGGAATACACGTGGATCCTGCAAAGATTGATGCTATTAGAAATTGGGCGGCACCAAAGAATCCCTCGGAGGTGCGATAATTTCTCGGTCTCGCTGGGTACTATCGGAGATTTATTAAAGACTTCTCGAAGATTGCTCAACCTCTTACTTCGTTGACACAAAAAGGTGTTGCATACTCATGGCGAACAAAGCAGGAAGATGCTTTCCAGTTGTTGAAACAAAAACTCTGCAGTGCACCAATTTTGTCTTTACCTGAGGGTACCGAGGATTTTGTGGTGTACTGTGATGCTTCTATTTAGGGTCTCGGTTGTGTGCTGATGCAACGCGAGAAGGTGATAGCCTACGCCTCTCGACAGTTGAAGGTTCACGAGAGAAATTACACGATTCATGACTTAGAGCTAGGAGCCATGGTGTTTGCGCTCAAAATCTGGAGGCACTACCTGTACGGTACTAAATGCACTATTTATACCGACCACAGGAGCCTTCAGCATATTTTTTACCAGAAGGAATTGAATATGTGTCACACCCCGACCACGTAGAACATACAAAACGTGGCGGAAACGTCGGGGAGTGTTGTAACAGAATTAATTGTTTCAAATCCATGGCAATTGAAGTTTCGTTTTATTAATCAAACATGAGAGTTTACATTGTTTTAAACAAGAAACAAGGAGTACATAACATAAATTAACTAGTTCTTGTCTCGTTTTAAGTCACTAAGGAACAGGTCCGCCTAAGTATGTCTTGATAAGTCCTATGCTTCAACTCCTGAAAACACATGTGAAAATAGGTACGTCAGCATAAAAATGCATGTGAGATGCATAGGTTTTGTGAAAACAGAATTCATGACTTATGTTTGAGAAAGATGTTTAGTCATGAACCTTGTAATTTGCTTTGTCTTGTAAATCATTTGAAAAACAATATGTTCAAATGATATGTATAGATAAGAGAATAATGCATGGTTAAATGAATAACCATGTAAAATGAGTTTGTATAACATAAGTTGTTTGTAAGTCAATGTCTTGTGAAAAGTATGTTATTTGTATAAAATGTTATATGTCTCAAATTGAAATGGTTCAAATAACGCTACGATATGTAATACCATACAGACACTTATATATAGGAAGTACCAGCGGCGTATCCACCATGCTTGTATCATATTACACACGCCTCGTTACTTAAATCACTTACTCAAACCAACCATCAAGATGAAATGTTTATGTTTAATCAATTATCTATTGTCAAATATAAATCATGTCAATGGATACAAACGGTTCAATAGTTACAAACGGTTCACATAGTCAGTTAGTTACAAACGGTTCATATAATCAAAGGGTTACGACGGTTCACATGGTCAAATGGTTATAACGGTTCAAAATGTAGAATAATGTGTTCATATGCTGGATGAGCATATGCAACAGAAATGCATTGTAAAACAAAGTACTAAGTATGCACACAATGGACATACATAGCATGAAATGTAATGTAGAATGATGTACTAAGTACGCACACAATGGGCATACATAGCATGTAATGTAATGAAATCATGTACTATAATGTACTAACGAACATAGCAGGTATATGATGTGAAAACATGGGAAGCATGAAAGTAACAAGTAGGCACATGTGTTTCACCCCAAAACAGTTTGGAAAACAGCAAAAGAGGGGTCTATGTACTCACTTGAGATTGCTCAGATGTCCTAAGATAACCAACCACCAAGCAATGCTAGAGATCACGGAATCAAACGGCAACTAATATAGGTAACTACGTTAATAAACCGGACCTAAACCGGAGGATCGGATAGAATGAGGGTTCGTAAACCAAATGAGTATGGGAACTCATGTAGTATGGTTTAACAAAGCCTACATACTAAATGAAGCCTAGCCTAAGTGCTTTCGACCCATCGCGACCCATTAAGGTAGCTTATGCTACTTTAACGCGTCGTTCGCGTAAAACGCGTTTGGACCGCCTAACTAGTCCTATGATAAGTAACATATGCCTTAACATGTCTAATATTGTTGTCAAATCAGTTTAGATGTCAAAAGTTATGTTACATATGCTTAAAATGAATTTTGGCGTAAAAAGGGCATTTTGGTAATTTACCTAAGGCATATAAACTACCTATCATACAACTACTTAAACGAAGCGACCATAAGGTATAACCTCGGAAGGTTATTCCCTATATACTATGGTCACCTAATGTGTTTGGTCGGATCTTAATGATCGACCAAAATGGGTCGGGTTCGAAGGTATAAGCGATTTATTAGATCGCTTATCCTTACGACCCTAGACAACGTGGTAATCAGTAGGCATAGTCACAAAGGACTATAACCATCGTGATTACAATCACGTTGCGAAGTTCAAACGAACTTCGCATTGACCATAAACTGGTCAACGCAGAAAGTCAAACAAAGTTTGACTTTCGAACTCGAAAAGCAATGAAAGAACGAAGTGTGACAACCCGAGTTTTCAAGATCTCTACTCGACTTAACTTAGCACTTAT
This sequence comes from Helianthus tuberosus, assembly GCA_030545235.1. Taxonomy (NCBI): domain Eukaryota; kingdom Viridiplantae; phylum Streptophyta; class Magnoliopsida; order Asterales; family Asteraceae; genus Helianthus; species Helianthus tuberosus. The sequence continues at coordinate 98,210,257 of CM060360.1, read as the reverse complement.
TTGCAAAGTGTTGTTTTTATATTTTTACATGGTGTGCACAATAAGTGTGTTTTATTTATATTATATTGATGTGTTAGCATGCTTTGTATTACCAGTGTGTTGTATAACTAAAAACAATAAAATGGAGTCTTAGCCGAAAACACTCACCCACCCACGAAAACAAGAATGGGTTTTGGCCCAAGACCATTCTGCCGGCTCCCTTGTGTGGTTTTTTGTCCTTATAACTATTGTGTACGTAACCTTCATCATTCTCATTATCTTAACATAACAAACCAAACCCTAAACCTCTCTAGTGTGCGTCGGCAGAAGTGGAACCCCCCCCCCCCTGTTCGAGATAATAGCATCTTGACCAATCAGGTTTCGGGTTAGTGGTTCTGACTTGGTGACATTTTCTATTTATGTGATATGGTTTATGTGTGGTATAATGATTGATGCTTATAATAATCTTTATGTGATGATCTTGTTAATACGTAATTTTAATTTAATGGATTATACATGTATGATGATGTTGTGCCCTGGTATGATTAGAACGATGCTGGATGATGTTAAATGACTATTGATTAATGTTGTTCGATTTGTGTGTAAACATGATAACAAGTATTAGGATTTTTGCTAGATTCAACGATTAGGGTATCACATGGGATAGGTGTTATGTTTGCCGACAACAGGGTAGAGTCACATGGGCCAGTCAAGTTTATGCATTCAATATTTAACTAAGGAACACTCAAGTAAATATGATTGGACCGCACAACTATATTACGTGATTATCTTACTTTGGTGAAACCCAAAAGGTTTGATAAGTGTTTTGGTTTTGTCGAGTAGCATAGGACAGATGGTAGTATAATGATATTATGATGTATGTGGATGTCAATAAGGCTGAACTAAAAGTGCACGTGATGTTGCGGGTTAGTTGTAATCACGTCGGTTGTTGTAGACCTTGTAAATTGTAATCATTGATTGTTTTGGTGGCCCATGTGTTTGTATGTTGTGGTCTTGATCAAATCAAACATGTGAATACTATTAAAGTTATCAGAAACAATATGATGAGATTAAATGATGAGAATGATAAAGTAACATGAACAATTGTTTTATCTGACATATATCTCGAGAATCAAAGTGTTAGGCACAACTAAATTATCTATTTTATTAGTCCCTTATTTATATATAACATTTATTCGTGAATCAAAATAAAGTGGGCTGCCAAATCCCACTTTGGTTCTACTAGCCGATTGGGCCCAATGTTTTATTTTAGTTAGATAAATTGTTTGGCCTGGATGATATTAGCAAAATACACATGTACGCTAATAAGAGATAAAACATTAGTTATTGTTTTAACACTTTAGCTGGATGTTTATAATAGTTTACGAATAGTATATTAACTTGTCAACAATAAGCATATAGTACAACATGTATCAATTTGTTTTATGAAATACATGTTCAACATACGTGACCTACTTGTATACATGATTACTTGATTTGATACATGTACGCTACTTGACGAATACGTGTTAGATACGTGTAGCTTATATGTGATTACTTGTTTACCGTCCTAACGAGTGGTAGCCATAATAGGGTGTGGTTGACCAACTTAGGACAAGTGCTTATCTACCGAGCAAACCAAGGTGAGTTCACACTAGCCAAGGCATGGGATTCCCAGGGGTTGGGAATGGGATTGGATAACTACTCATACAACTATTAAACTAATTACTACTGTCCTCGGGTTGAAGGGCACGTACGTAAAACCTACGTACAGTTATACTTACTACTGTCCTCGGATTGAAGGGCACGTACGTAAAGCCTACGTACACGATCTTAAGACCATCACCTCTATCAAAGGAAGTCCCTCAATAATCGACTTAATCGCCGAGGCCTAGGGCGAGCGGGTCATTAGTTAATAGCGCTATTAGGTTTAACAAACCTCACACCGTGTCAATCGGACGGGCGTGTACTAATGGACTATGGACAAAGGGTCAATGCTGATAGACATTGACTTAGGGCACCTCTTATATTTTCGTAGCAGTCGATACGCGTGGTCTTGTAACACATGGGAAGCCCCCACTAATCATCGCACACATGCCTGAACTGGCCGCGATAAAGATTAATACGATACATGGTTTACAAAATGAACATACGATTTATGAACTGAATACTATAACCGAACAACCAACTGTGAACTCGCTCAACTTTGTTGTTGATTCATTGCTACATGCCTTGTAGGTCTTTAGGTACCCATGGAGCTTGCACAGGGAGGAAACGGTCGTTGTGGGACATGGCAGTGTGTGCCATGCTTTAAATATTACTTTATTCCATACTTAATATTTGCTATGGGTTTTTACAATTATGCTTCCGCTAAACTTTTAACTATGCTTTGGTTTTTGAACACCTTTCATACTGGTTGGTTGAATTATGTTTACTTACATGCTTGTTCAATATGATTGGTGGCTTGATCCTGCTTAGTCACGCCTCCAAGCGGTGATACTCCGCGTGAGGATTTTGGGGGTGTGACACGAAGGAATACTTACGAAGGGTCCCCGAATGCTAATCTAGATCAAAATAACTCAGGTATGAAACAATGGTTCCAACTTAGAGTCTTTTAGATCAGATTCTAGTGAGTTTGAAGCAAATGGGGGTGGGGTATTTATAGTATTTCCCGAACCGTTAAGATCGTTTCTTGAATAACGTGATCGAATCTCGTGCGTACACTTGTTGGAAAGTTGTGGTGGCTAAAAATGACCCCTAATGAGCTGAAAGGGCAAGTGTGGGTTTGTGGTTGTGAATTAAACAGCTGTGATCAGCTGACTAATCGATCTTATCTGTTCTGGGACCCTGACGCGGGCCGCGTAAAGATGCACACAAACCTTACGCGGGCCGCATGGCCATGTCTGATTAGAACCAAGTTTGTTAAATGACAGTTTCAGTCCCTGTTAGGTGTTTATGCCATTTCCGACACTTCTAAGGCCCATAGAGCCAACTTTAAGGCCCTAAAATGATGCCTAAACATTGTGGACATGAAACATGCTCAAAAATATGCCGGATGTTGGTTCGTTTGGTCGTACGATCGCAATGTTCGCTTAATTACGACGGAATGCGCATAAGCGCGAAAAACGATCCAAATGACGCGACAAATGGATTTTTCTCATGCCAAACACTAAAATAAAATATTTTAGTGCTTACATAAATTTTTGGATGTCCGGATGTATTCAGAACGTAAGTTATGCGTGAAAATGCAAACTTGTGCACTTTTTGACGCTTTTAGTCCCTGAATGGCCCAAAAGTTTATTTTAGCACACCGAACACCTCAAAGCCTATTGCTAAGCTATGTAAAGGATATTTATGGTATGTTTAACTTATGGTCATGTTCCAGAATGTTTGTTACAGTTCAAATTGGCATACTTTCGCAGTTTGTCAAGTTTAGTCCCTGTAAGCGAATTAACTTGTTTTTGCCATACCAAAGCCTTTAAAACTTATTTCTAAGTTATGTAAAGGTTATTTAAGGTATGTTAAGCCTATGTCACTACTCCGGAGTGTTCGTTGCATTAAACTAGTTATATTTACGCATCAGTGCGCGTATAACCTTCCAGAAAGCGATTTAGAGCTTGAAATCGAACAAGAATTGATCTGTGCAAAAGATACACATATTTTTACAGATCCCAAGTATGAAATACAATATTTCATTGGCTTGGCAGTTGTTTAATGGTCGCAGTGACCCAGGTGTCACAGTCTCCCCTACTTAAGGAAATTTCGTCCCGAAATTTATTCGTAGAAGTCTGTCTGTGACTTTGTGTTAAATAGCCATCAAAGATATGTAAAGCATAATTTTTTTATTTTCCCCAACTGATATTTTTTAGAAGCGAAAATGAACGAACGGAGTCATTTTCTTCAACGGGTTCTTCGGAAATGGAAAATAAAGGATTTTTAACTAAACGGATATACATTTCCCTCAACAGATATTCTTCAGAAGTGAAAACGAATGGATGATTCATTCTTCCTCAACGGGTCCTTCGTCAGAAACGGGAATGAAGGAAAAATCCACGGATATTCATTTCTCTCAATGGATATTCTTTAGAACGAAAATGAACAAACGGGGTCATTTTCCTCAACGGTTATTCTTCAGAATTTGAAATGAAGGAATAATCAACGGATATTCATTTCTTCAACGGATAATCTTCAGAAACGAAAATGAACTAACGGAGTCATTTTCAACGGTTGCTTCCTCAGGTACAGAAATGAAAGATTTAACAACGGATATTCATTTCCTTAACGAATAATCTTCAGAAACGAAAATGAGCTAACGGAGTCATTTTCAACGGTTGCTTCCTCAGAGTTGGAAATGAAGGATAAACGGATATTCATTTCCTCAACGGATAATCTTCAGAAACGAAAATGATCTAACGGAGTCATTTTCAACGGTTGCTTCCTCAGAGTTGGAAATGAAGGATAAACGGATATTCATTTCCTCTACGGATAATCTTCAGAAACGAAAATGAACTAACGGAGTCATTTTCAACGGTTGCTTCCTCAGAGTTGGAAATGAATTGGCTTAACTTAGAACATGATAGAACTTGCTGTGATTTCTGTGCACTAAATTCCATAATTATGTATGCATCCATAATTACGTAATTCCTTGCACAGTCCGCATAGTTCGTTTTGGTAATGTTGTGAGGAAGGATATCAAACTTGTGATGACGGTGACTAGACTACCATAGGGTCCTTTTAATTAGATCAACAGAGGATCTTCTTAATTAGGCCACCAAGGAGTCCTTTCAACTATATCATCCAGTTTAACTAGACCACTCAAAGGGTCTAATTATGAAGCAGTACCTTATAATCCAAGGGACTTATCTACAACATAGAAGTCCATTAAGGATTTTAGATAGTGCCTTTTGGGTATCCTATTATGAATCTCTTGTACGAGGATATGTAAGATTCTACGAGGATTTGGATAACATAATCTGGATCACACTACACATAAAAGGGAACACATAAGCACATAACCACATAATTTTTTTATTGTTATTGATTGCTATTACCTTGGCGCCTCGTGCTTCGTTTCTCTTGGAAGAAACGGGTACTTAGGATTTTCGTGGAAAACGCAAGAGATCATACAATGGAAGAAATTTTGGGGGTAGTATGTTCTTCAAGGAATAAGGTTCCTTGATTGTTGGTATTGTAAAGGATATGTTTATACATACAACCACATAATTACATTGCAATGTAAATAAAAGATTTATTTATAAACAATGATAACAACTGTTTCATGGACCTTGACAACAAAAGAAAATAATACATAAGACGTGATTATTTCTAAACGATGTTGTCTTGTGGTTGGTCAGATGCTCATCCCTGCGCTGGATTCGCATTAGCAAGCCTTGGGCAATTCCTACGAAAATGGCCCATCTCGCCACAGTTGTGGCAAGACCCCGGTGGAAAACGAGCTTAAGCAGGATTGTTGCCAGCTTGATTTGGTGCAGCTGCTGTTGGGCAAACCCTCGCTGTATGACCTATAAGTCCGCAAAATTGGCATGTGCGGCACTTCACACCAGCATGATGATATAGACCACATTGGTTGCACAAGGGTGCAGTTCCGTTGTAGGGTTTCCTGGCAGGGGGTTGAGCTGGTTGGTTGGGGACGGCTTGATCATTGTGAGTAACCATGGCGAAGTTCTGAGAAGCCTTTCGCTTCTTTGACCTCTTAGGGGATCCAGTCTGTTCATCCATGGTCTTTGATTCCTCGATTGGGTTCGATTCCTCGACCGGTTTCTTGTCACCTTTTCAGAAAATTTTACCTTTCCTGATCTTTGATTCAGTCAAGGTTGCAGATAACTCAATGGCCTGTCTAACTGTAATAGGGTTGCTACCAGTCACAATGTCTTGTATTGAGTCAGGGAGGCCATCAATGTACTTTTCGATTGCCTTATCCAAAGGCGTGACCATGTTTGGGCATAACAGACTTAACTCCTCATAACGGTCTGTGTAGGCTCGATGCTCACCGCTGTCTTGTTCAAGATTGTCGAATTCCCTTTCCAAGGCCCTGATCTCGTGACGAGGATAGAATTCCTTCATCATAAGGGCCCTAAGTTCAGCCCATGTCTGTGCTAGAGCAACTTCTGCACCACGATCTCTCACAACCCCGTTCTACCATGTAAGAGCCCTCTTCTAAAACACACTCGAAGAAAACTCGACCTTGCGATTGTCAGGACACTGCACGTGGCGGAAAGTATTCTCAATGCTCTCGAACCATTGAAGAAGCCCAGTCACTCCCTCAGAACCACTAAACTTGAGTGGTTTAGCCGAGTTGAAACTCTTGAAATTGCATGGACCATTGTTGTTGTTGGCTTGGTTCCATTGAGCAAAGAGGTTTGGGAATTGAGCAGCCATTTGCTGCGCAATGATTTCTGCCAGTTCGGCAGTCGCTATTTGGCTTTCGCATCGAGGAGGCATTCTAAAAGAGGAAACATGAAAGGAAACGAGTGAGAGAATTAGACGAAAAGAATGAGATGAAACAAATCTGATGAAAGCAAGGATAGTGGTCATTTGTTTGTTACTACAAAGCAACAAACGACCCCGATGATAAATCAAAGTAAATAGGTCAAAAATAATGTATCGCGAAGACATGCTCGCCTATAAGTGGACACTCACCCCAAGAGTTCCCAGGTAAGAGTGACTGGTCCGATTATGTGGATTTGTATGAACACTCTAGCCTTAGACAGAAAACTCAGGGTACAGGCACCCACCCTTCCAGTTTGCACGTGTTCACATTATTTAGAACCCAAAATCTTGACGAGATTTTGAAAACTCAAAGGGGTTCAAAACCATATAACAGAGGGTTCAAAACCTTACAATAGAGGGTTCAACACCTAGTAATCAATCATCCTATAACAGATGATTAGTTTTCAAAGCGGTTTTGAAATTTATGTTCTTGTTGTGGTCGTCGCCTAAGGATAGGTGACGGTATTGTTTTATGACTAAACGCAAGTAAACTCACGTTAGGGTCCTAGAAAGGTTATAGACTAGGTCAAAGCATTACTAATAACCTAATTCCCTATAACCATTGGCTCTGATACCATCTTTTCTGTCACACCCCGACCACGTAGAACATACAAAACGTGGCGGAAACGTCGGGGAGTGTTGTAACAGAATTAATTGTTTCAAATCCATGGCAATTGAAGTTTCGTTTTATTAATCAAACATGAGAGTTTACATTGTTTTAAACAAGAAACAAAGAGTACATAACATAAATTAACTAGTTCTTGTCTCGTTTTAAGTCACTAAGGCACAGGTCCGCCTAAGTATATCTTGATAAGTCCTATGCTTCAACTCCTGAAAACACATGTGAAAATAGGTACGTCAGCATAAAAATGCCTGTGAGATACATAGGTTTTGTGAAAACAGAATTCATGACTTATGTTTGAGAAAGATGTTTAGTCATGAACCTTGTAATTTGCTTTGTCTTGTAAATCATTTGAAAAACAATATGTTCAAATGATATGTATAGATAAGAGAATAATGCATGGTTAAATGAATAACCGTGTAAAATGAGTTTGTATAAGATAAGTTGTTTGTAAGTCAGTGTCTTGTGAAAAGTATGTTATTTGTATAAAATGTTATATGTCTCAAATTGAAATGGTTCAAATAACGCTACGATATGTAATACCATACAGACACTTATATATAGGAAGTACCAGCGGCGTATCCACCATGCTTGTATCATATTACACACGCCTCGTTACTTAAATCACTTACTCAAACCAACCATCAAGATGAAATGTTTATGTTTAATCAATTGTCTATTGTCAAATATAAATCATGTCAATGGATACAAACGGTTCAATAGTTACAAACGGTTCACACGGTTCAACGGTTACAAACGGTTCACATAGTCATTTAGTTACAAACGGTTCATATAATCAAAGGGTTACGACGCTTCACATGGTCAAATGGTTACAACGGTTCAAAATGTAGTATAATGTGTTCATATGCTGGATGAGCATATGCAACAGAAATGCAATGTAAAACAAAGTACTAAGTATGCACACAATGGACATACATAGCATGAAATGTAATGTAGAACGATGTACTAAGTACGCACACAATGGTCATACATAGCATGTAATGTAAAACGATGTACTAAGTACGCACACAATGGGCATACATAGCATGTAATGTAAAACGATGTACTAAGTACGCACACAATGGGCATACATAGCATGTAATGTAAAACGATGTACTAAGTACGCACACAATGGGCATACATAGCATGTAATGTAATGAAATCATGTACTATAATGTACTAACGAACATAGCAGGTATATGATGTGAAAACATGGGAAGCATGAAAGTAACAAGTAGGCACATATGTTTCACCCCAAAACAGATTGGAAAACAGTAAAAGAGGGGTCTATGTACTCACTTGAGATTGCTCAGATGTCCTAAGATAACTACCAAGCAATGCTAGAGATCACGGAATCAAACGGCACCTAATATAGGTAACTACGTTAATAAACCGGACCTAAACCGGAGGATCGGATAGAATGAGGGTTCGTAAACCAAATGAGTATGGGAACTCATGTAGTATGGTTTAACAAAGCCTACATACTAAATGAAACCTAGCCTAAGTGCTTTCGACCCATCGCGACCCATTAAGGTAGCTTATGCTACTTTAACGCGTCGTTCGCGTAAAACGCGTTTGGACCACCTAACTAGTCCTATGATAAGTAACATATGCCTTAACATGTCTAATATTGTTGTCAAATCAGTTTAGATGTCAAAAGTTATGTTACATATGCTTAAAATGAATTTTGGCGTAAAAAGGGCATTTTGGTAATTTACCTAAGGCATATAAGCTACCTATCATACAACTACTTAAACGAAGCGACCATAAGGTATAACCTCGGAAGGTTATTCCCTATATACTATGGTCACCTAATGTGTTTGGTCGGATCTTAATGATCAACCAAAATGGGTCGGGTTCGAAGGTATAAGCGATTTATTAGATCGCTTATCCTTACGACCCTAGACAACGTGGTAATCAGTAGGCATAGTCATAAAGGACTATAACCATCGTGATTACAATCACGTTGCGAAGTTCAAACGAACTTCGCATTGACCATAAACTGGTCAACGCAGAAAGTCAAACAAAGTTTGACTTTCGGACTCGAAATGCAATGAAAGAACGAAGGAATACTTACGAATGGTCCCCGAATGCTAATCTAGATCAAAATAACTCAGGTATGAAACAATGGTTCCAACTTAGAGTCTTTTAGATCAGATTCTAGTGAGTTTGAAGCAAATGGGGGTGGGGTATTTATAGTATTTCCCGAACCGTTAAGATCGTTTCTTGAATAACGTGATCGAATCTCGTGCGTACACTTGTTGGAAAGTTGTGGTGGCTAAAAATGACCCCTAATGAGCTGAAAGGGCAAGTGTGGGTTTGTGGTTGTGAATTAAAAAGCTGTGATCAGCTGACTAATCGATCTTATCAGTTCTGGGACCCTGACACGGGCCGCATAAAGATGCACACACACCTTACGCGGGCCGCATGGCCATGTCTGATCAGAACCAAGTTTGTTAAATGACAGTTTCAGTCCCTGTTAGGTGTTTATGCCATTTCCGACACTTCTAAGGCCCGTAGAGCCAACTTTAAGGCCCTAAAATGATGCCTAAACATTGTGGACATGAAACATGCTCAAAAATATGCCGGATGTTGGTTCGTTTGGTCGTACGATCGCGATGTTCGCTTAATTACGACGGAATGCGCATAAGCGCGAAAAACGATCCAAATGACGCGACGAATGGATTTTTCTCATGCCAAACACTAAAATAAAATATTTTAGTGCTTACATAAATTTTTGGATGTCCGGATGTATTCAGAAAGTAAGTTATGCGCGAAAATGCAAACTTGTGCACTTTTTGACGCTTTTAGTCCCTGAATGGCCCAAAAGTTTATTTTAGCACACCGAACACCTCAAAGCCTATTTCTAAGCTATGTAAAGGATATTTATGGTATGTTTAACTTATGTTCATGTTCCGGAATGTTCGTTACAGTTCAAATTGGCATACTTTCACAGTTTGTCAAGTTTAGTCCCTGTAAGCGAATTAACTTGTTTTTGCCATACCAAAGCCTTTAAAACTTATTTCTAAGTTATGTAAAGGTTATTTAAGGTATGTTAAGCCTATTTCACTATTCCGGAGTGTTCGTTGCATTAAATTGGTTATATTTACGCATCAGTGCGCGTATAACCTTCCAGAAAGCGATTTAGAGCTTGAAATCGAACAAGAATTGATATGTGCAAAAGATACACATATTTTTACAGATCCCAAGTATGAAATACAATATTTCATTGGCTTGGCAGTTGTTTGATGGTCGCAGTGACCCAGGTGTCACAATATGCGGCAGCGTCGCTGGGTAGAACTTTTGAACGACTACGACTGTGCAATCAAGTATCATCCGGGTAAGGCTAACGTGGTAGTTGATGCCCTCAGTCGAAAGGAATCAAAACCCAAATGTGTTCACGCCTTGCATCTCACTATTCACTCAAATCTTCCTGATCAGATTCATTCGGCTCAGGCTGAGGCTTTGAAGGAAGAAAACATTAAAGCGGAGTATCTTCAGGGCATGGAAAAGCGGCTGTTAAGGAGATCTGATGGTATTCTCTATTTCATGGAACGAATATGGATCCCTTTGTTTGGGAATCTTAGAGAACTGGTGATGGACGAAGCGCACAAGTCCCGATACTCTGTTCATCCGGGTTCGGATAAAATGTATCAGGATCTCAAGGTTTTGTATTGGTGGCCGAAGATGAAGGCTCACATCGCGACTTACGTGAGTAAGTGTCTGACTTGTGCTAAAGTTAAAGTGGAATATCAGAGACCCTCTGGTCTACTTCAGCAACCAGAGATACCCATGTGGAAATGGGAGCAAATCGCAATGGATTTCATCACAGGCTTGCCGAGAACTCAAAGCGGAAACGATACCATATGGGTGATCGTTGATCGTCTCACGAAGTCAACACATTTTCTAGCAATCAAGGAAACTGATAAGTTCTCATAACTTGCAACTGTCTATCTGAAGGAAGTGGTTTCTAGGTATGGGGTGCCGACCTCTATTATCTCTGATCATGACCCGCGTTTCATTTCAGATTTGTGGCAATCGATGCACAAATCGTTCGGCTCGCGTCTCAACATGAGCACCGCTAATCACCCACAGACAGATGGTCAAAGTGAGCGAACCATCCAGACACTTGAAGACATGCTGCGAGCGTGCGTGATTGATTTTGGCAAGTGTTGGGAGAAACATTTTCCTTTGATAGAGTTTTCTTATAACAATAGCTACCATACCAGTATCCAGGCAGCTCCATTCGAAGCATTGTATGGACGAAAATGTCGTTCACCTCTTTGTTGGGCTGAGGCGGGTGACAGCCAGATCACAGGCCCGGTGCTTGTACTCAAAACTTCCGAAAAGATTGTCCAGATTAGGAATCGTATGGCGGCAGCGCATGACCATCAGAAAAGCTACGCTGACAAGCGTAGGAAACCCTTGGAATTTGATATAGGCGATCGTGTTATGTTAAAGGTCTCACCCTGGAAGGGTGTGGTGCGGTTTGGGAAGCGCGGAAAGCTTAATCCCTGTTATGTAGGGCCATTCAAAATTCTGGAGCGAATCAACAAGGTGGCCTACAAGCTTGAGTTACCTGCTGAGTTGGGTAATGTCCATGATGTCTTCCATGTTTCACAGCTAAAGAAGTGTTTGTCCGATGAAACACTTGTGGTACCGTTTCAAGAGCTAAAGATTGATGACAAGTTGCAGTTTGTCGAAGAACCTATAGAAATTATGGACCGGGAGGTCAAGGTCCGTAAGCATAGTCGAATTCCGATCGTGAGGGTTCGTTAGAACTCAAGACGTGGACCAGAGTTCACATGGGAACGCGAGGATCAGATGAAGCTCAAGTATCCTCAAATTTTCCCAACTGAACAACCTAATCCTGATGCAACTGAGGAATTTCAAGGCGAAATTCCCTTTCAAGTTGGGGATGATGTGGCACCCGCGGAAAATATACAGTCATCCTGATCTAACGCTGTGATTTTTGGATCGCTTACCAAATTTCGGAACGAAATTTCTTTCAAGTTGGGGATGATGTGACAACTCGTATTTCAGAACTTCTCTTTGTATTTGATGTAACCAGTATGAACACTATGTGGTTATGTGATTAACTAATATGATTGTTTGCAACGGAATATTATGTTTTATCATATTACATGTTATGTGTTATGTGAATAGGTTGTGAGTATGTATGTATTATGAAACCTTGGTCACACAATGGAACCGGGCCGCATACTTCTTTCTCTCGTTGATACTAGATCTCGGCCCGAACCCCTCATTAATTGTGACTCGGTTCACGATCCAATCGAAGCCCAATGTGTCACACCCCTTTCTACGGCGGAAGCACGAGGTGTGATCATGAAAGGTTCTCATTGCATACGAAAGGTAAACATACTACATGCTCATAAAATAACTTCAAAATGCCAAACATTACATAACCGAAAACATGGTTTAAGTGTTTACATCACAAGATAGCATTTTGTCTGATAAGTTTACAACTTTATTCAAAGATAAACAAAAGCGACATCCAAGAGCATGAGTAAAACCGCGCACACATCCACTAGTTACCTGAAATACATGTGAGTTTTGGAAAAACGTCAACATAATGTTGGTGTGAATTCATGCAATTTTTGTATTTCACGTTTGTATACTATGTATGAAAACATAATTTGTATCTTGTATAAATAAAGTCTTTTGTGCACACCACGTGCTCATGTATAAATCAAGTATTCTTGTATAAATCATGTATTTCTGTATGTATCAAGTGTTAATGGGTTGCAAAGCCATTAACATGTGACACGACATAGGAAGTCACCAAACCATAGGCATTTTTCTAGTAGTCGATTCACGACTGAGACACAAAAACACTACTTGGTTCTAGTGGTCACCAAGAGTGGGGCTGCCCTGAACCCATTAGATCTAACCTTTTGTTCTGCGGTCTTAGTATGTACACGATTAATGGTGCTTATGGTACCCTATTCGTGACACAAATTTTCATATCATTTCTCGTATTATTCCTTAAAACGCATCATACTTGGTACTAGTTATCACCAAGAGTGCTTCTTGTTTTGTATCATACCATTTGTAAAATGTATTTCACCCCCGAAGTTATAAAACTGAAAACAGTTAAAAGAAAAGGGGGAGCATAAACTCACAACTTTGCGTTCCTTGCGTCGTAAACTTCACCGGATTTGCTTAATTAACGTCGTGACCTATACGTGTTTTCTTAACGTTAGTCACTAGACTTGTATCGTACAAGTACAAGTCACTGTCTTTTATGTATATGTTTTCTTGTGTTAAAAATAATTCATATTTTTAACTAAGTGTCTTACTTATATTATTTTCTCAAAAATAAATATAAGTTTCTTGTATTTTGCACTTTGCACCCGAGTTACGTATCTTGTATGTTGTATGTGTATTTTTGTTACAAAAATTATGGCGAGGTTTATATTCGAAAAGCATAGTTTAGAACACATTAGCAAACATTTGTCTAGAAAATATTTACTAAGTGTTAGGATTTTTAGAAAATTTTGCCATAGTCTCCTTTGTAAATGGAGGTGTCCATGCTAAGTAGCATATCATTTACTTTAACATATAACACGTTAGATCGTTCTCAAATAATCAACCCGACATTCTGACATGCAAGATACTACTTTTGTCGTCTCAGTTTTTAATATATAAAACTGGACTGTTTTCAGACATTTTAATAAAATAGTTATCTTATTCCAATAATTCCCAAATTTTTACAGAATATCTTATACAAAACAAATATTATTGTGTAAAAATATCGGGGTCCAGTTCATCATCAATATTTTATAGAAAATTATTTACCGAACTGCGATCAGATTTGTTACTTTCTGACCGCAGCCTACGGAATAATTCGTTTAAAATTCATCGTAAGTCCGTTTTACGAAATTCCAGTTGGAGGGTCACACTGACATCAGCGATCATCTACGGTATAAATCTCAGGAGCTGGTTCTACTCAGGTTTCAAGTTCTGATGAAAATATAGCACATGTTTTTGGCAGTAAAAATGCAGCTTTAGCTACTGTCCAAAAATAGCCCTTTAAAAATAGTAAACGACTTCAAAAAATTACGATTCTAGTGCCATTTGATCCGTTTTTCGAAAATACATAATTTAGGCTTTAGAAATTCTGTTTTTCGATTTATTATGGTCTGTTTACAGCCATTTGAAGTTGACTGAAAATGTAATTCAGCATGTTTCTTTATAGTTTAAACGTTACTAAATCGTATCAACAAATGTCCGAACAACGGGTTTATCAAGAAACCAACGATCAAATATCAAGCATGATTTAACCAACCCTCATCCAACAAGATTTTATCTTCATGTAATCTTTTATGTTCAAGTTTCATGTAAAGTTTCATATTCATCATCTTAGTGTTCTTGTTCTTGTGATTTAAACATAAACATCGTACTACATATCTTAACTATGAACAAGATGAAACAAGGTGAAATGAGACTTACTACTAGCACAAGGCTAGGGTAGAAATTCTAGTGCAAAGATGATGAGAAAAGATGATGAAAAAGACTAGAACAAAGCTCCTTTGAATGCTCCTCAAGAAGCAACCTCCATGGATCACCTTCAAAGCTTTGAATGGAACTTGAATATGATGAAGATGATGGTGTTAAGTGGTGGTGATGGTTTCGGTTTGGGGGAGCCGAAAGTGAGAGAGAGAGTGAGGAGTGAGAGTGTGATCTTGTGAAGTATGGTGAGAATGATCTTGTCATGATTTTATAAGATATGTTCAATATCTTGGTAAGATTTATAAGCAACTAATCTATTAAACAATTAGAATAAAATCTAACACAAGATTGGGAGCATGGTAGGATGATTTTTGTGGGTCCTTGTGACCGAGTTTGGTTAGGGGGGGGGGGTTGGATGTAACATTGTGACTAAGTTTGTAAATATAGTTAGTTTCCAAGTAACTAGATTGTATATAATTGTTATCTGATTTTTAGTGCGTGTTATGGCAAATGGGGGTCATGACTAGCCAAAAATAATAAAACAATGTGTTTGGCAAAAATTTAGTGTCCCGGGTAATGTCCGGTTTAATTCCCAACACTTAGGGAAATATTCTGGACGATACAACGTAAATTCTGCATGATATTTATATGTTTAAAAGCTGGTTATAGCTGAATTTAATAAAATTCTGCACTTAAAGTGCGTTTCGGGTGCTTTTTAGTGCGTATTTTAGCTTTCGGAGCGTCTATATGTTAACCCTTGTATGTACTCTTGGGTTTTAATGCATTCTTGTCGTTGGACCTACACCTAGGCCTCAATTCTAATGTCTGACTGCTTTCTGTAGTTATGTTGACACAATGTGTCTTACCGGTGAGTTTACTAGTATTTCTGATGCAACGCTCTCGTTATTGCATAAAGCAATATTTTGTAGTATTAATCGTGCATGAATTCACTTGTATAGTATGTAATCAGACAATGTTGACGTTTAAGCACATAATTGTAGTCATTAAATAATAATTAAAGTCTACGGAAATTACCGGTTTGGTGCCAGTTGTCACAGTCTCCCCCCGTTAAAAGAATTTTGTCCCGAAATTCAGGCTGAACCAGCTCTCGCAGGAGTCTTCTTGAACAGGTGGGATACTTTTCTTTGAACTGGTCTTCACGTTCCCACGTATACTCGGGTCCGTGCTTAGAGTTCCAACGTATTTTGACAAGTTTAACAGTGCTCCTCCTGGTCTTGTTGACTTTCCAGTCGATAACCTCAACGGGTTGTTCTGTAAATCGGAGGGCGTCATCAATATGTACTTCATCCGCAGGGATGATCACGTCTTCTTATGTTGGACTCTTCTTGAGGTTGGATACATGAAACGTATCATGTACTCCGTTAAGTTCTTCCGGTAATTCCAATTTGTACGCCACAGTACCAATTCTTTCCAGAATCTTGAATGGTCCGATGTATCGGGGATTCAGCTTCCCACGTTTTCCAAATCTGACTACGCCCTTCCAAGGTGAGACTTTTAACAACACTTTGTCTCCCACCTCGAATTCTAATGGCTTTCGTCTTTGATCAGCGTAGCTTTTTTGTCGATCTTGAGCCGCCTTAATGCGCTCTCGGATCTGCGTAATCTTGTCGGTTGTCTCTTGTACAAGTTCAGGACCAACCATACGTTTATCCCCTGCGTCTGCCCAACATAAGGGCGATCGTCACTTGCGGCCATACAGAGCTTCGAACGGTGCGGATTTTATACTCGTATGATAACTGTTATTGTAGGAAAACTCAACTAAAGGTAGATGAGTATCCCAGCTGCCGCCTAGGTCCATGACACATGCGTGAAGCATATCTTCTAATGTTTGTATGGTTCGTTCGCTCTGGCCGTCTGTTTGAGGATGGAATGCCGTGCTTAGATCTAACTGTGATCCAAAGTCTTCCTGAAAGGATTGCCAGATTCTTGAGACAAAGCGTCCATCTCTGTCTGAAATAATTGAGATAGGCACTCCATGACGTGCCACGATTTCTTTTAAGTATATCTCAGCAAGCTTTCCAGTGCTATCCTTTTCTCGGATTGGTAGGAAATGCACAGATTTCGTCAATCGATCAACTATCACCCATATCATATCGTGACCTCTCGGGGTTCTGGGTAATTTCGTTATGAAGTCCATCGAGATTTGCTCCCATTTCCACATGGGTATCTCTGGTTGTTGTAGTAGGCCGGACGGTTTCTGATATTCAACCTTAACCTTGGCACAGGTTAAGCATTTTCCAACATAAACAGCAACATCGCTCTTGAGTCTCAGCCACCAATAGTATTCTTTTAAGTCTTGATACATCTTGTCCGATCCTGGATGGATCGAGTATCTTGACTTGTGTGCTTCATCAAGAATGACTTCTCGTATGCCACTATAGAGCGGAACCCAAATGCGCTTCTTAAAGTACAAGGTTCCCTCTTCATTTGGCACCATATATTTCAATGTACCCCGGAGGTATTCAGCTTTACGGTTTTCTTCCTTAAGAGCTTCTAGTTGTGCGTCATGCATACGTGCAGTGAGGTTCGTTCGAATAGTCATTTCTAACGCTCGAACCATTAAGGTCTTAACCCTTTCTTTTCGACTTAGCGCGTCTGCTACAACGTTTGCTTATCCAGGATGGTACTTAATCTCACAGTCATAATCGTTTAGCAGCTAGACCCAACGTCGTTGATGCATATTTAATTCCTTCTGATCAAATATGTGTTGTAGGCTTTTGTGATCTGTGAAGATTGTACATCGAGTACCATATAAATAATGTCGCCAAATCTTCAAGGCGAATACCACCGCACCAAGTTCCAAGTCGTGAGTGGTATAGTTTCTTTCGTGAACCTTCAATTGTCTTGAAGCATAAGCGATGACTTTTTGGCGTTGCATGAGCACGCAACCCAAAACTTGTCGTGAAGCATCGCAGCATACCACGAAGTCTTCAGTGCCTTCGGGTAATGTTAGTATTGGTGCATCGCATAGCTTATTTTTGAGTAGCTGAAAGGCTTCTTCCTGTGTGTCACCCCAGTCGCACTTCTTGTCTTTTTGCGTAAGGGTCGTCAGCGGTTGAGCTATCTTTGAGAAATTCTCAATGAATCGTCGGTAATAGCCCGCTAATCCCAAAAATTGACGAACTTCAGTTGGGGTTTTGGGGGCTTCCCAATTCTTTATTGCTTCAATTTTGGATGGGTCTACATGAATGCCCTTCTCGTTTACGACGTGACCCAGAAATTTCGAGAACTTTGCATAAAGTTTATCTTTCTTTAGTAGTTCTAGAATAGTTCTAAGGTGTTGCTCGTGTTCTTTTTTTCGTTTGCAAGTAAATCAAGATATTATCGATAAATACAATCACGAATTTATCGAGATATGGTTTGCAAACGTGGTTCATCAGATCCATGATAATCGCTGGTGCGTTTGTCAGTCCGAATGGCATCACAAGAAACTCATAATGTGACACATGGGTCACTACGACCATCAAACAAAAACCAAATCAATGAAATTTGTGTTTCATACTTGGGATTTGTATAAATATGTGTATCGTTTGCACATGTCAATTCTTGTTCGATTTCGGGCTCTAAATCGCTTTCTGGAAGGTTAAACGCACACTGATGCGTAAATATAACCAGTTTAATGCAACAAACACTCTGGAATAGTGACATAGGCTTAACATACCTTAAATAACCCTTACATAACTTAGAAATAAGTTTTGAAGGCTTTGGTATGGCAAAATCAAGTTTAAATCGCTTATAAGGACTAAATTCGACAAACTGCGAAAGTATGGCGATTCGTACTAGAACAAACATTCCGGAACATGCCCATAAGTTAAACATACCATAAATATCCTTTACATAGCTTAGAAATAGGCTTTGAGGGGTTCGGTGTGCTAAAATAAACTTTTGGGTCATTCAGGGACTGAAAGCGTCAAAAAGTGCACAAGTTTGCATTTTCGCGCATATCTTACGTTCTAAATATATCCGGACATAGAAAAATTTATGTAAGCATTAAAATATTTTATTTTAGTGTTTGGCATGATGAAATTCCATTCGTCGCTTAATTTGGATCGTTTTTGCGTTCGTTATGACTTCCGTCGTAATTAAGCGAATAACGCAACCGTACGACTAAACGAACCGACATCCGAGATGTTTTTGAGCATATTTTAAGTTCCCTATACTTTAACTTTATTTTAGAGCCTTGAAATGGGGTTAACGGGGCTTAAAAGTGCAAAAAAATCAAGTTTTACAAGTGCAAAGACCATTTTTGAAATTTCTGACCAGATTCAACAAACCTAGTCCATTTTGAAGTGTTGATGGTTTTAACCCATGGTTTTGCAAAACCATGGGCTGGTATTCAATGAACCTAGTCCATTATTAAGGGCTCCCATGGTTTTAGAAAACCATGGGCACACATGTACGGTCCAGATCAAAGCTCAGTTTTCGATGAACGATATTAACGGTTCTTGAATTACTAGAAATACCCACCTTCATTTCCTTGCAAACTCACACTTGAATCTGATTTTTGCTCTCTAAGTTGAAGTTTATGCTTCATACCTGAGAGTAAATCGGATCAAGAGCTTGCGGGGACCTTCTGTAAGTATTCTTTCGTTCTTTTCGTTCGTTTTTATCGTTAAAGTCAAACTGCGTTTCACTTTCTGCTTTGACCAGTTTATGGTGAATGAAAAGTTCGTTTAAACTTCATAACGTGATCGTAATCATGATGGTTATAGTCCCTAGTGAATATACCTACTGATTACCACATTATATAGGCTCAGTGACGAGTCGTAGTTTCGGCCAAAATGCGTATTCTTGCGTATTTTGTAACCAAACTACTTTTAGGTATCAAAACCGTTTGTTTTGATACCAAGCTTGTTTTCTAACTTAGTTAAGCATGTTTAAACATGCTTAGCTCGTCACTTTTAGTTTAGTGCTTATATAGGGTCGTAAGGTAAGCGATCTAAACAATCGCTTATACTTTCGAACCCGACCCGTTTGGTTGATCTTTAGGATCCGACCAAACATATTAGGTGACCATAGTTGTATAGGGAATAACCTTCCGAGGTTATACCTTATGGTCACGACGTTTAGGTAGTTGTATAATAGGAAGTTTATATGCCTTAGCTAAATTACCAAAATGCCATTTTTACGCCAAATATCATTTTAAGCATATGTAACATAATTTGTGATATCTAAACTGATTGGGCAACAATATTAGACATGTTAAGGCATATTTTACTTATCATAGGACTAGTTAGGCGTTCCGAATGCGTTTTACGCGAATGACGCGTTAAAGTAGCATAAGCTACCTAAACGGGTCGTAATGGGTCGTAAGCACTTAGGTTAGGTTTCATTTTAGTATGTAGGCTTTGTTAAACCATATCATATGAGTTCCAACACTCATCTGGTTTACGAAACCTCATTCTATCCGATCTCCATATTTAGGTATGGTTATTAACGTAGTTACCTATATTTAGGTGCCGTTTGATTTCCCATGATCTTCTAGCTTTGCTTGGTGGTTATCTTAGGACTATTGAGCAATCTCAAGTGAGTACATAGACCCCTCTTTTACTGTTTTCCAAACTGTTTTGGGGTGAAACACATGTGCCTACTTGTTACCTTCACGCTTTCCATGTTTTCACATCATATACTTGCTATGTTCATTAGTACATTTATAGTACATGATTTACATTACATTGTTTTGCTATGTATGTTTACTTAGCATACTTAGTACATTATTTTACTTTACATTTCTGCTATGTATGTTGACTGGGCATGCTAGCACATTGACTTACATTACATTAGTTGGATATGTTTACTCAACATATGGACACATTGTTTTACATTACATTTTGTTGCATATGCTCATCCAGCATATGAACACATTATATTACATTTTGAACCGTTTATAACTATTTGACTATGTGAACCGTTGTAACCATTTGATTATATGAACCGTTTGTAACTGTTGAACCGTGTGAACTGTATTTGACCATACATAAACATTTCTACAATTGATTAAACATTTCATCTTGGTTGTTGTTTGGGTAAGTGATTTAAGTAACGAGGCGACGTGTAATACGATAAAAACATGGTGGATACGCCGCTGGTACTTCCTATATATAAGTGCTTTTATGGTATTACATATCGTAGTATTATTTAAACCATTTCAGTTTAGACATATTACATCTACAATACAATCTTCACATAAACATCGTTTTACAAATAACTTAACTTATACAAACCCATTTTACATGGTTATTCACTTAACCATACATTATTCTTTTATACATACACATCATTTGGTTTATTTACCACTTTTCAAATGATTTATGAAAGGGAACACTCAACAAGATTCATGGCTACTTTTTATTAAACAGTTTCTTTCAACTGAAGTCATGAATCCTATTTTCACAAAACCTATGTATCTCACAGGCATATTTATGCTGACGTACCTGTTTTCACATGTGTTTTCAGGAGCTGTTGCATAGGATGATCAAGACACACTTAGGCGGACCTGTGCCTTAGTGACTTAAAACGAAGCAAGAACTAGTTAAATTATGTTATGTACTCTTTGTTTCTTGTTTAAGACAATGTAACTCTCTTGATTGATAAATAAAACTTAACTTAAATTTCCTTGGTTGTGAAACAATTAATTCTGTTACAACACTCCCCGATGTTTCCGCCACGTTTCGTTGTTTTACATGGTCGGGGTGTGACAGAAAAGTTGGTATCAGATCCAATGGTTATAGGGAATTAGGTTATTAGTAATGCTTTGACCTAGACTATAACCTTCCTAGGACCCTAACTCAAAAAGATTTGCGTTTTGATTTTTAAAACAAAAACCGTCACCTATCCTTAGGTGATGACCACAACAAGAACATCAATTCCGAATCCGCTTTGAAAATTAATCATATGCTCTTGGATGATTGATTACTATGTTTTAAACCCTCTATTGTAAGGTTTTGAACCCTCTGTTATAAGGTTTTGAACCCCTTTGAGTTTTCAAAATCTCGTCAAAGTTTTGGGACCTAAATAGTGTGAACACATGCAAACTGGAAGAGTGAATGCCTGTACCCTGGGTTTTCTGTCTAAGGCTAGAGTGTTCGTACAAATCCACATAATCGGACCAGTCACTCTTACCTGGGAACTCTTGGGGTGAGTGTTCACTTATAGGCGACCATGTCTTCGAGATACATTATTTTTGACCCATTTACGTTGATTAGTCACAATGTGTCGTTTGGTTGCCTTGTGGTAACAAACAAATGACCACCATCTTTGCTTTTGTCAAATTTTGTATCACCTCATCCTTTCCATGTAATCATCTCGCTCGTTTCCTTTTATGTTTCCCTCTTTTAGAATGCCTCCTCGACGCGACAATTAGATAGCGAATGCCGAACTGGTGGAAATCATCGCGCAGCAAATGGCTGCTGCTTTCCCAAATCTTATTGCTCAACTGAACCAAGCCAACAACAACAATAATACTCCATGCAATTTCAAGAGTTTCAATTCGGCTAAGCCACTCAAGTTTAGTGGTTCTGAAGGAGCAACTGGGCTCCTACAATAGTTCGAGAGCACTGAGAGTACGTTTCGTCACGTTCAGTGTCCTAATAATCATAAGGTCAAGTTTGCTTCCAGTGTGTTTCAGAAGAGGGCTCTTACATGGTGGAATGGGGTGATGAGAGACCGTGGTGCTGAGGTTGCTTTAGCACAGACTTGGGCCGAGCTTAGGGCTCTTATAATGAAGGAATTATGTCCTCGTCATGACCTAAGGGCTCTAGAAAGGGAATTTGATGATCTTAAGCAAGATAGCGGTGAGCATCGAGCCTACACGGACCGTTATGAGGAGTTAAGTCTGTTATGCCCAAACATGGTCACGCCTTTGGATAAGGCAATCGAAAAATACATTGATGGCCTCCCTGACTCAGTACAAGACATTGTGACTGGTAGCAACCCTACTACAGTTAGACAGGCCATTGAGCTATCTGCAACCTTGACTTAATCTCAGATCAGGAAAGGTAAACTTTTTCGAAAGGGTGATAAGAAACCAATCGAGGAATCAAAGACCATGGATGAACAGACTGGATCCCTTAAGAAGTCAAAGAAGTGAAAGGCTTCTCAAAACTTCGCCTTAGTTGCACACAATGATCAAGCCATCCCCAACCAACCAGCTCAACCCCCTGCTAGAAAGCCATACAACGGAACTGCACCCTTGTGCAATAAATGTAACCTTCATCATCATGCTGGTGTGAAGTGCCACAAATGCTAAATTTGTGAACTTATAGGTCATACAGCAAGGGTTTGCCCAACCGCAGCTGCACCAAATCAAGCTGGCAACAATCCTGCTCAAGCTCGTTTTCCACCGGGGTCTTGCTACAACTGTGGCGAGATGGGCCATTTTCGTAGGAATTGTCTAAGGCTTGCTAATGCAAATCCAGCGCAGGGATGCGTATCTGACCGACAGGAGACAACGCTGTTTAGAAAATAATCAAGCCTTGTGTATTATTTTCTTTTGTTGTCACGATCCATGAAACAGTTGTTGTTATTATTATTGTTGTTTATAAATAAATCATTTATTTACATTGCAATGTACAATTGTGGTTGCATGAATAAACGACATATCCCCTATGATACCGGCAATCAAGGAACCGCATTCCTCCCATCTTTTGATTTCTTGCGATTTCCACGAAGAACCTAAGTACACGTTTCTTCCAAAGAAAACAAAGTACAACGCGCAAGTTACGACACTGGGCGAATACCCAATATACCACTATAAAACCTTAATAGGGTACCTAAGGGTATTTCCGTAAGTCCGTAATTATTGTGTACCTTAATTCGAATGTTATGATTCCTGGTAATCAGAAATCGAATTTTTGGAAGATCACCCTATTTTCAGATAGATTCTTGAGGACGTTGAAGTCCATCGACTGGGTTCCTGGTGTACCTTGAATACCCATGTTCAAATCCACATCAAGTTAATAACAATTAATAACAAGATGATAACAAATTTATATCCAAGAAAACAATTATGTGCTTGTGTGTTGATGTGTTGACCTAATTATAGGTTGCCTCGACCTTGTTCAAATTCTATCCCCTTCACATTATAAAACAAACTGTGATTACTATGCAAGGAATTACGTAATTATGGATGCATACATAATTATGGAATTTAGTGAATAGAAATCACAGCAAGTTCTATCATGTGTCTAGAGTTAACCCTATTCATTTCCATTTCTGATAAAGCATCCGTTGAGGAAAAATGAACTAGCTATTCATTTTTCACTTTTGAAAGAATATCCGTTGTGGGAAATGAATATCTGTTTGTTATATCCTTCATTTCCAATTCTGAAGAATACCCGTTGAGGAAAATGACTCCGTTTGTTCATTTTCGGATTGAAGAGTATCCGTCGAGGGAAATGAATATCTGTTTGTTTAATCCTTCATTCCCAATTCTGAAGAATACCCGTTGACGAAATTGACTCCGTTTGTTCATTTTCGCTTCTGAAGAATATCCGTTGAGGGAAATGAATATCCGTTGATTATTCCTTCATTCCCGTTTCTGACGAAGAACCCGTTGAGGAAAATGAATCATCCATTCATTTTCGCTTCTGAAGAATATCCGTTGAGGGAAATGAATATCCGTTTGTTAAATCCTTCATTTTCCATTTCCGAAGAACCCGTTGAGGAAAATAACTCAGTTCGTTCATTTTCACTTCTGAAGAATATCTGTTGAGGAAAATGACAGGATTATGCCTTGCATATCTTTGATGATCGTTTAACACAAAGTCACAGACAGATTCCTACGAATAAATTTCGGGGACGAAATTTCCTAAAGTAGGGGAGACTGTGACACCTGGGTCACTGCGACCATCAAACAAAAACCAAATCAATGAAATTTGTGATTCATACTTGGGATTGGTATAAATATGTGTATCGTTTGCACATGTCAATTCTTGTTCGATTTCGGGCTCTAAATCGCTTTCTGGAAGGTTAAACGTACACTGATGCGTAAATATAACCATTTTAATGCAAAAAACACTCCGGAATAGTGACATAGGCTTAATATACCTTAAATAACCCTTACATAACTTAGAAATAAGTTTTGAAGGCTTTGGTATGGCAAAATCAAGTTTAAATCGCTTATAGGGACTAAATTCAACAAACTGCGAAAGTATGGCGATTCGTACTAGAACAGACATTCCGGAACATGACCATAAGTTAAACATACCATAAATATCCTTTACATAGCTTAGAAATAGGCTTTGAGGGGTTCGGTGTGCTAAAATAAACTTTTGGCTCATTTAGGGACTGAAAGCGTCAAAAAGTGCACAAGTTTGCATTTTCGCGCATATCTTACGTTCTAAATATATCCGGACATAGAAAAATTTATGTAAGCATTAAAATATTTTATTTTAGTGTTTGGCATGATAAAATTCCATTCGTCACTTAATTTGGATCGTTTTTGCGTTCGTTATGACTTCCGTTGTAATTAAGCGAATAACGAAACCGTACGACCAAACGAACCGACATCCGAGATGTTTTTGAACATATTTTAAGTTCCCTATACTTTAAATTTATTTTAGAGCCTTGAAATTGGGTTAACGGGGCTTAAAAGTGCAAAAAATCAAGTTTTACAAGTGCAAGGACCATTTTTGAAATTTCTGACCAGATTCAATGAACCTAGTCCATTTTGAAGTGTTGATGGTTTTAACCCATGGTTTTGCAAAACCATGGGCTGGTATTCAATGAACCTAGTCCATTATTAGGGGCTCCCATGGTTTTAGAAAACCATGGGCACACATGTTAGGTCCAGATCAAAGCTCAGTTTTCGATGAACGATATTAACACTTCTTGAATTCCTATAAATACCCACCTTCATTTCCTTGCAAACTCACACTTGAATATGATTTTGGCTCTCTAAGTTGAAGTTTATGCTTCATACCTGAGAGTAAATCGGATCAAGAGCTTGCGGGGACCTTCTGTAAGTATTCTTTCGTTCTTTTCGTTCGTTTTTATCGTTAAAGTCAAACTGCGTTTGACTTTCTGCTTTGACCAGTTTATGGTCAATGCAAAGTTCATTTAAACTTCATAACATGATCATAATCACGATGGTTATAGTCCCTAGTGACTATACCTACTGATTACCACGTTATATAGGCTCAGTGACGAGTCGTAGTTTCGGCCAAAATGCGTATTCTTGCGTATTTTGTAACCAAACTACTTTTAGGTATCAAAACCGTTTCTTTTGATACCAAACTTGTTTTCTAACTTAGTTAAGCATGTTTTAACATGCTTAGCTCGTCACTTTTAGTTTAGTGCTTATATAGGGTCGTAAGGTAAGCGATCTAAACAATCGCTTATACTTTCGAACCCGACCCGTTTGGTCGATCTTTAGGATCCGACCAAACATATTAGGTGACCATAGTTGTATAGGGAATAACCTTCCGAGGTTATACCTTATGGTCACGATGTTTAGTTAGTTGTATGATAGGTGGTTTATATGCCTTAGGTAAATTACCAAAATGCCCTTTTTACGCCAAAATTCATTTTAAGCATATGTAACATAATTTGTGATATCTAAACTGATTTGGCAACAATATTAGACATGTTAAGGCATATTTTACTTATCATAGGACTAGTTAGGCGTTCCGAACGCGTTTTACGCTAACGACGCGTTAAAGTAGCATAAGCTACCTAAACGGGTCGTAATGGGTCGTAAGCACTTAGGTTAGGTTTCATTTTAGTATGTAGGCTTTGTTAAACCATATCATATGAGTTCCAACACTCATCTGGTTTACGAAACCTCATTCTATCCGATCTCCCTATTTAGGTCCGGTTATTAACGTAGTTACCTATATTTAGGTGCCGTTTGATTTCCCATGATCTTCTAGCTTTGCTTGGTGGTTATCTTAGGACTATTGAGCAATCTCAAGTGAGTACATAGACCCCTCTTTTACTGTTTTCCAAACTGTTTTGGGGTGAAACACATGTGCCTACTTGTTACTTTCACGCTTTCCATGTTTTCACATCATATACTTTCTATGTTCGTTAGTACATTTATAGTACATGATTTACATTACATTGTTTTGCTATGTATGTTTAGTTAGCATACTTAGTACATTGTTTTACTTTACATTTCTGCTATGTATGTTGACTGGGCATGCTAGCACATTGATTTACATTACATTAGTTGCATATGTTTACTCAACATATGGACACATTGTTTTACATTACATTTTGTTGCATATGCTCATCCAGCATATGAACACATTATATTACATTTTGAACCATTTATAACTATTTGACTATGTGAACCGTTGTAACCATTTGATTATATGAACCGTTTGTAACTGTTGAACCATGAGAACTGTATTTGACCATACATAAACATTTCTACAATTGATTAAACATTTCATCTTGGTGGCTGTTTGGGTAAGTGATTTAAGTAACGAGGCGACGTGTAATACGATAAAAACATGGTGGATACGCCGCTGGTACTTCCTATATATAAGTGCTTTTATGGTATTACATATTGTAGCGTTATTTAAACCATTTCAGTTTAGACATATTACATCTACAATACAATCTTCACATAAACATCGTTTTACAAATAACTTAACTTATACAAACCCATTTTACATGGTTATTCACTTAACCATACATTATTCTTTTATACATACACAACATTTGGTTTATTTATCACTTTTCAAACGATTTATGAAAGGGAACACTTAACAAGATTCATGGCTACTTTTTATTAAACAGTTTCTTTAAACTCAAGTCATGAATCCTATTTTCACAAAACCTATGTATCTCATGGGCATTTTTATGCTGACGTACCTATTTTCACATGTGTTTTCAGGAGTTGTTGCATAGGATGATCAAGACACACTTAGGCGGACCTGTGCTTTAGTGACTTAAAACGAAGCAAGAACTAGTTAAATTATGTTATGTACTC
This sequence comes from Helianthus tuberosus, assembly GCA_030545235.1. NCBI lineage: Eukaryota > Viridiplantae > Streptophyta > Magnoliopsida > Asterales > Asteraceae > Helianthus > Helianthus tuberosus. The sequence goes on along the minus strand of CM060360.1, from coordinate 98,182,715 downwards.
TTTGTTTCTTGTTTAAGACAATGTAAATCTCTTGATTGATAAATAAAACGTAACTTTAATTTCCATGGTTGTGAAACAATTAATTCTATTACAACACTCCCCGACGTTTCCGCCACGTTTCGTTGTTTTACGTGGTCGGGGTGTGGCACATAATGCCCATAGCGTGTTCTGAATGCATTCTTTGGTACGCTTTCCTCTTGTATCTTTAACTGATGGTATCCAGATCGACGCTCGATCTTGGAATAATAGCTTGATCCTTGCAACTGATCAAATAAGTCATCAATCCTCGGTAGTGGATACTGATTCTTGATAGTGAGCTTGTTTAATTCTCTGTAATCAATGCACATCCACAATGTCCCATCCTTCTTCTTCATGAATAATACTGGAGCTCCCCAAGGCGAGAAGCTTGGCCTTATGAATCCTTTATCCAACAACTCTTGGAGTTGTGTAGATAATTCTTGCATTTCGGATGGTGCAAGCCGATTGGGTGCCTTGGCTACAGGAGCGGCTCCTGGAACCAAGTCTATACGGAATTCGACTTGTCGTTGCGGAGGTAGTCATGGTAGATCTTCGGGAAAAACATCAGAGAATTCCTTCACCACAGGAATGTCTTCGAGTTTCAGCTCCCCAGCCTTCTTGTCTACAACATGCGCTAGGAAAGCAACACATCCTTTCCTTAAGCATTTCCGTGCCTTCATACAACTGATGATTCGCAGAAGCGCGTCTCGTTTTTCTCCATGCACAATGAGAGTTTCATCATTCGCTAAAGGGATGCGAATGATTTTCTCATGACAAATAACTTCATCTTTGTTTTTGGACAACCAGTCCATTCCGACCACTACATCGAAGCTACCCAATTGAATAGGTAAGAGGTCGATGTTAAATATTCGTTCACCAAGTTCCAATGTGCAACTTCTAACAACTTCGCCCGACTCAACAAGTTTACCATTGGTTAGTTCTATGGAATAAGGAATTTCTAACCTACTAGATTCTATTCCAAGCATGCGTTTAAATTACACGGACATGAAGCTATAATCGGCACCAGTGTCAAATAATATGGATGCAAAGTGATTGTTAATGAGATACGTACCGGTGACCACATTAGGGTCCCCGCGTGCGTTCTTTGCTCCAATCACAAATGCTCAAGCCTGAGCATTGTTTCCCTTTGGGCAGTCTTTCATGAAATGATCATTGCTTCCACAACTGAAGCATCCTTGGTTTCGTCCAGCTCCATTTCTATTACCGTCGCCATTTCCATTTCCACCATCGTTCCTATTACCAGCACCATTGCAGTTTCCATTCCCGTTCCTATTTCCCTTACCCCAACAGTCCTCCGTGCGGTGACCCAGTTTTCCACACTTGTCGCACTTTGGGATGCGACAAACTCCTTCGTGATGACGCTTGCGCCGATTGCATTTGGGTTGAGTGCCCAGGTACCCTTTAGCTGGAGGGTCATTCATGGTTGCAAGAGATCTCGCCCCCTGAGGCGGGTTGGTGTCACGCTTCTTGTTGGAACCCTTATTGTTACGAGTTGCTTGGTTCAGGTTTGCATGTTTCCTTTTCTTGTCGCCGGACGACTCAGCATGCGTCTCGGTCTCCTCTGTTGGGTTCAGTGATAGCTTCTTCATACGAACACAATCTTCAGTAAGGCCGACAGCCAGAGTTACAGCCTCAGTGATCGTTTGAGGTTTGGCCGAAGTTACCATGCCGCGAAACTCTGGGGCCAGTCCCCAAATGTAGCGTTCAGCGCGCTTAAATTCGGGAGTCACCATGTAGGGACGTACTCTAGACAGATCATGGAACCTTCAGGTATACCCATTAATGTCAGCACCTTCCATGGTCAAGTGCCAGAACTCAGTTTCCAATCTTTGGAGTTCAGCACGAGAGCAATATTTCTCTCTCATTCTTTCCTTCAGTTCCTCCCAAGTTAAGCCATAAGCGGCATCATCGCCCAAAGTTTGGACTTGCAAGTTCCACCAAGTCAGAGCTTCATCAACAAACAATCCAGTAGCAAAGGTGACTTGCTGATCCGCGGTACACTTGCTCATGCGGATAGTGGCTTCAGTTTTCTCCGTCCATCGTACAAACGCTACTGCACCTCCTGTGCCGTCATAGTTCATTGGTTTGCAGTCGAGAAACTGCTTGAAAGTACAGCCTTGAGCTGCGTTTCGTCCAGATGAATCTCCATTACGTCTGGCATTGCTTGGACCGCCACTGTCTGCAGTACGGGTTGCCTCGTAGTGGGCGATAGCTGCGGATATTCTTTCTTCCAGTAGAGCATTCAGCTCTTCAGCAGTCTTTGGCAGAGGGGGAGGAGGAGGTTGATCACGAGCGTTCACAGCTTTCCTGAGTGCCATGTTCTGACAGAACATAACACAACAGGGTTAGACATTTGTTTGACATCGTCATACTAGACAGTAGTAGTAGTATATATATACACAGGCATATACCACATAAGTGACATCAAACAATTATTACTCTAGCAGAGTATTTAATAGGCTAGTGTTCACGTTTGATCTTTTCTTGTACTGAGGGAATCTATACGTGACAAGACTTGTTGTGATTTCTGTGCACTGAATTCCATAATTACGTATACATCCATAATTACGTAACTCCTTGCACAATCTGCACAGTTCGTTTCATCCTCGTACCTCTTCCTTCAGATAGGCCATTGTTTTCAGGTAAAGTCACGTATACTAGGGGTATTCTACTTCTAGTATATGTATTTGCTAATTATCACATAATTGCAAATAATTTCTCAGTTAAATCAAAGTGCTACTTCTGTGCACTCTAAGCCTCGTAGTGTCTTTTCTCGACTCATATAAACAGTTTCAGGTAGTGGATGTCGCGGGAAGTTTTATGAAATGAAAACTCTTTGAAAATTTGTTTTCGTGAAAGGATCCTAGAGATTGTAGTCTAGACTCCAGAAGGAATCCTGGTTCACTACAATCGCAGCTCTGATACCAATCTGTCACACCCCTTTCTGCGGCGGAAGCACGAGGTGTGATCACGAAAGGTTCTCATTGCATACGAAAGGTAAACATACTACATGCTCATAAAATAACTTCAAAATGCAAAACATTACATAACCGAAAACATGGTTTAAGTGTTTACATCACAAGACAACATTTTGTCTGATAAGTTTACAACTTTATTCAAAGATAAACAAAAGCGACATCCAAGAGCATGAGTAAAACCGCGCGCACATCCACTAGTTACCTGAAATACATGTGAGTTTTGGAAAAACGTCAACATAATGTTGGTGTGAATTCATGCAATTTTTGTATTTCACGTTTGTATACTTTGTATGAAAACATAATTTGTATCTTGTATAAATCAAGTCTTTTGTGCACACCACGTGCTCATGTATAAATCAAGTATTCTTGTATAAATCATGTATTTCTGTATGTATCAAGTGTTAATGGGTTGCAAAGCCATTAACATGTGACACGACATAGGAAGTCACCAAACCATAGGCATTTTTCTAGTAGTCGATTCACGACTGAGACACAAAAACACTACTCGGTTCTAGTGGTCACCAAGAGTGGGGCTGCCCTGAACCCATTAGGTCTAACCTTTTGTTCTACGGTCTTAGTATGTACACGATTAATGGTGCTTATGGTACCCTATTCGTGACACGAATTTTCGTATCATTTCTCGTATTATTCCTTAAAACGCATCATATTTTGGTACTAGTTATCACCAAGAGTGCTTCTTGTTTTGTATCATACCATTTGTAACATGTATTTCACCCCCGAAGTTATAAAACTGAAAACAGTTAAAAGAAAAGGGGGAGCATGAACTCACAACTTTGCGTTCCTTGCGTCGTAAACTTCACCGGATTTGCTTAATTAACGTCGTGACCTATACGTGTTTTCTTAACGTTAGTCACTAGACTTGTATCGTACAAGTACAAGTCACTGTCTTTTATGTATATGTTTTCTTGTGTTAAAAATAATTCATATTTTTAACTAAGTGTCTTACTTATATTATTTTCTCAAAAATAAATATAAGTTTGTTGTATTTTGCACTTTGCACCCGAGTTATGTATCTTGTATGTTGTATGTGTATTTTTGTTACAAAAATTATGGCGAGGTTTATATTCGAAAAGCATAGTTTAGAACACACTAGCAAACATTTGCCTAGAAAATATTTACTAAGTGTTAGGATTTTCAGAAAATTTCGCCATAGTCTCCTTTGTAAATGGAGGTGTCCATGCTAAGTAGCATATCATTTTCTTTAACATATAACACGTTAGTTCGTTCTCAAATAATCAACCCGACATTCTGACATGCAAGATACTACTTTTGTCGTCTCAGTTTTTAATATATAAAACTAGACTGTTTTCGGACATTTTAATAAAATGGTTATCTTATTCCAATAATTCCCAAATTTTTACACAATATCTTATACGAATCAGATATTATTGTGTAAAAATATTGGGGTCCAGTTCATCATCAATATTTTATAGATAATCATTTACCGAACTGTGATCAGATTTGTTACTTTCTGACCACAGCCAACGGAATAATTCGTTTAAAATTCATCGTAAGTCCGTTTTACGAAATTCCAGTCGGAGGATCACACTGACATCAGCGATCATCTACGGTATAAATCTCAGGGGCTGGTTCTACTCAGGTTTCAAGTTATGATGAAAATATAACACATGTTTTTGGCAGTAAAAATGCAGCTTTAGCTGCTGTCCAAAAATAACCCTTTAAAATAGTAACCGACTTCGAAAAATTACGATTCCAGTGCCATTTGATCCGCTTTTCGAAAATACATAATTTAGGCTTCAGAAATTCTGTTTTTCGATTTATTATGGTCTGTTTACAGTCATTTGAAGTTGGCTGAAAATGTAATTCAGCATGTTTCTTTATAGTTTAAACGTTACTAAATCGTATCAACAAATGTCCGAACAACGGGTTTATCAAGAAACCAACGATCAAATATCAAGCATGATTTAACCAACCCTCATCCAACAAGATTTCATCTTCATGTAATCTTTTATGTTCAAGTTTCATGGAAAGTTTCATATTCATCATCTTAGTGTTCTTGTTCTTGTGATTTAAACATAAACATCATACTACATATCTTAACTATGAACAAGATGAAACAAGGTGAAATGAGACTTACTACTAGCACAATGCTAGGGTAGAAATTCTAGTGCAAAGATGATGAGAAAAGATGATGAAAAAGACTAGAACAAAGCTCCTTTGAATGCTCCTCAAGATGCAACCTCCATGGATCACCTTCAAAGCTTTGAATGGAACTTGAATATGATGAAGATGATGGTGTTAAGTGGTGGTGATGGTTTCGGTTTCGGTTTGGGGGAGCCGAAAGTGAGAGAGAGAGTGAGGAGTGAGAGTGTGATCTTGTGAAGTATGGTGAGAATGATCTTGTTTTGCTTTTATAAGATATGTTCAATATCTTAGTAAGATTTATAAGCAACTAATCTATTAAACAATTAGAATAAAATCTAACACAAGATTGGGAGCATGGTAGGATGATTTTTGTGGGTCCTTGTGACCAAGTTTGGTTAGGGGGGGGGGGGGGGGGGTGGATGTAACATTGTGACTAAGTTTGTAAATATAGTTAGTTTCCAAGTAACTAGATTGTATATAATAGTTATCTGATTTTTAGTGGGTGTTATGGCAAACGGGGGTCATGACTAGCCAAAAATAATAAAACAATGTGTTTGGCAAAAAATTAGTGTCCCGGGTAATGTCCGGTTGTTCAGTTAAATATCGGTTCGTTAAGTGCTAAGTTGCACCGTTTAGTGTCCTTTTGTAACCCTTTTAATTCCCAACACTTAGGGAAATATTCTGGACGATACAACGTAAATTCTGCATGATATTTATATGTTTAAAAGCTGGTTATAGCTGAATTTAATAAAATTCTGCACTTCAAGTGCGTTTCGGGTGCTTTTTAGTGCGTATTTTAGCTTTCGGAGCGTCTATATGTTAACCCTTGTATGTACTCTTGGGTTTTAATGCATTCTTGTCGTTGGACCTACACCTAGGCCTCAATTCTAATGTCTGACTGCTCTCTGCAGTTCTGTTGACACAATGTGTCTTACCGGTGAGTTTACTAGTATTTCTGACGCAACGCTCTCGTTATTGCATAAAGCAATATTTTGTAGTATTAATCGTGCATGAATTCACTTGTATAGTATGTAATCAGACAATGTTGACGTTTAAGCACATAATTATAGTCATTAAATAATAATTAAAGTGTACGGAAATTACCGGTTTGGTGCCAGTTGTCACACAAGGCCAGGCCCGAATGGCCTCATGTGCGCATAACACACACAAGGGTTTGTGTGTAACCCTCATAACTATCAAAACACAAACTCAACATCAAACCCTAAACACTCTCATCCTCTCCCACCACTCTACGGCAGTTCCATCCCCTTCATGTGATACCATCTATCTCGTTCAAGTCGGCACACTATACACACTCGGTTAGTATGATCCACCTTTTGTTGATTCACATTCCTTGTTACTCGTGATCTTATGTTGAAGAACTAAATGATTAAAGTGAGGTGTCAATCTTTTTTTCGGATAGAAGCATGACTTAGGGCTGTTATAAACAATATGATCTAGCATGGTTCGAATTGAATGTTGATGATTAGTGAGTTAGATTGTATGTTGTTAATGTGTATGATGATTGACGAATACACTAGGGTTGCATGATAAACATTTCGATGTTCTTGGAAATATACAGATGTAATGCGATGACTTACAAGATGATAATTGTTATTCTCGGGTAGATGAGATTAGTGTTCATGAAGGTTGTTTGGGATGTTGATTCAATTGCTAACGGTTGCTAATGATAAATTAGGATTATGAAAATCAATGCAAAATAAATGGATGATTAATAGGGTTGATCGAGTAATAGCAAAATGGTAATTGTTTGAATGAGTTGTAACTGATTGCCATGATTTAAGGCAACAACATAACCGATCGCACAAGATCAGATCACACAAGATCTGATCGCACAAGTATGGACCAGCCGCACAAATGTGGTCCAGTCGCACGAGGATGGATCAGTTGCAAAAGTATGGTCCAGTCGCACAAGCGGGGCCTGGTTGCACAAGCTGTTGGGCTTGTTTTGCATTGGGCCGCACCGCAGTCAGTGGACCACATCACACACCGATCGCACAACTAATTAAACGGGCCTTGAACTGTTGAATCGCACAATGCCATAGACGTATGTACACATATACACTTGGACTGCACAATAATTGTATTGGGCCGCACTATAGGAGCCACACACCTCTGTGATGCATGTTATGACCTGTTAAGTGTTTGTTGGGAAACTTGGACTTGTAATGCAAACCTGTGTGATGCACATACATCTGTTATGTGAATGCATGATGATGATGGACTAACAAGTAGCATGGTTAGCTGGTATGACATGTGTGATGATATGTGCTTTATTTGTTCACTACTTGGAAAATGTAATACGTGATTTAGGTGTACACAAAAACTGACTGTCATATGGTAACCATATTAGGATTTGGTTGACCAACTGTAAACAAGTAATTAGTCTTACCGAGCAAACCAAGGTGAGTTCACTACTCTTTTTCAAGCATGCATCCCGGGGAGGGACATCTTGCAAACGTTCCGGGGAGGAATGTCGGGTAATTGGGTTGACTGGAATGTTAAACCTCGGATGTTGGTTAATATACTCATTTCTATCATTAAGTCCCATCCTATACCGATTGGTTGTCGGGGAGGCAAAGGGGTTATTAGTTGATAGCGCTATTAGGTTTGGCACCGTCACACCGTACCGGGGAGGACGATCATGAACTAATTACCTTAACCACTTAACCAATGTTTGATAGAGCATTGGGGAAGGTCAAATAATCTGGAGCCATCTGCGGTAATCGAGTTATTAACAACATCAAATCTCTGAAATGTTTTATACTTATATCTGGTAACTAAAACGTGGTAATAAACTTTGAACTCACCAGCGTTGTCTGATACACTTGTCTGCATGCTTGCAGGATGTTAGATTCATGGATTGGAACTTGCTATCTGGGAGTGCTCGAGTGGTCATGGGTCGAGTCTCTTGGATACATGTTTCATTGGTTTAGAGCACTTGTTTTGAAACAATTGATTTATGCTTTACATTATGCTTCCGATGAACGTTTGCTATGGTTTTAACTTATTGTTTGAAACTATTCGATGAAATGAATGGAATATTTTATTTAATAACTAGTTATAGTTCAATGTGATTAGTGGCTGGATCCTGGTACGTCACACATCCCGCGGTGTTTCCGCATGTGGTGTTTTGGGGGTGTGACATAGTTGTTTGTTATGGTTGAATGCAATGATATTAAGCAAGTCACACATAATCACGCTTCCGCAAAAGTCAGGGTGTGACAAACACCCCAACCGCGTAATACAACAAACCACGGCGGAAACGTTGGGGAGTCATGTCACAGAATCATTGTTTCACAACACATGGTGATTGGAGTTTCGTTTTATTCCATTAATGGACTCATTGTTTTAATACAAACCACATAAATACCAATAATTGTCTTTCAAGTTTTAAAGTCACTAAGGCACGAGTCCATCCTATGTGTAGCATGCGTCAACAATCATCACATAGTAGAACCTGAAACATATGTGAAAATAAAACGTCAGCATAAAAATGCCTGTGAGTAACATAGGTTTTGTGAATTAGATTCATGGTTTTGGATAACATAAGAAAAAGATTTTATGTTTACAAAAATAGCCATGAATCCTTGTAAAAAGTTTTGTTCCGAAAATGCTTTGTTTTGATAAAAGGGTTGCTAGTATATACAAAAAGATACTTTGGTTTTGAAATAATCGGATAAGTATTATATCAAAATATACTTTAGTTTTTGGAAATAATAGATTTGGTAGTATATCAAGAGTATACTTTGGTTTAGGAATGAAAGAGTCGGTAGTATATCAAACTATACTTTGGTTTTGTAAATAGCATATCAAACTATGTTTTGGTAAACAATAACATAATCGGTAGTATATCTAACTATACTTTGGTTTTGAAAATAGCATATCAAACTATGCTTTGCTTCGAAAATAGCATATCAAACTATGCTTTGCTTTGAAAATAGCATATCAAACTATGCTTTAGTAGTATATCAAAATATACTTTGGTTTAGGAAATAACAGAGTCGGTAGTATATCAAAGGGTTTTTTGCATATGTCCCCTTAAAAAACTTTGAAATTGCATATATACCCGAGCCAAAAATTAAATTGCATATTTCCCCTCTATTAACTAGTAAAATTGAAAATTAATTTATTAAAATTAAATTATATAAAGACTATTTTACCCTTCATTTTACTAAACTTTCGAAAATTGCAAATTTACCCTTTTTTTACTAGTTTTTGTCTTTTTTCACTACTTGCATTTTTTCTTGAAGTTATTTTTTTCATTGTTTTTCCTCACGAATTAGAGTAACAATCATAAAAAATATAATTGACAATCATCTAAATAGAAAACAAAATGCCAAAACTTTAATCCATTACGGTACCAAAAAATCATCCCAAAAGAACAACCACAAAAATTCCAAGTAACAATGCTGTTAATACCTACAATTTCTTCTGGGGTGATGTTATAATAATTGCAATTTTAATAAAATGCCGTGTAAAGTCTACCTGTGTCTATTTCTTAAACTTTTGATTATGATAAGTTGAAATGTGTTAGACAAGGGAAATATATGGGAACAGCATGGAACTTTCCTAGCGTGTCCTATTGTGTTGGGTAGGGGTTAAGGATGAATGGAGGACAAGAATCAATTCATAAAAGTCTTGAATGTCTTGATCAATATGGAGAAAATGACAAAAACTTCTATTGTTTTTGGCATAGAAAATGGGGCAAGATTTATGTAAAAAAACATACAGAGGTAGAAACTATGAATAGTCATGTATATAATACAATAATGGACTCTCAAGACGGGCGAGAAGTTACAGTGAAGAAACTTCACGAGCACAACTACAATCGAGTCCAACAATTCAGAAATGAGGTTGAAATCCTCAACAAATTAAGTCACCCAAATCTTGTTCTTCTCTATGGTTGCACCTCTAGACAAAGCCATGAACTTCTCCTTGTTTATTAGTACGTTCCCAATGGCACTGTTGCCGATCACCTGCATGGAGAAAAAGCAAATCCAAGCCTTCTAACATGACCGATACGAATGAACATTGCTATTGAAACCGCGAGTGCACTGGTGTACCTTCATGCTTCTGAAATCATACACCGAGATGTAAAGACGACCAACATTCTTCTTGATCACAATTTCAGTGTCAAAGTAGCAGATTTTGGTCTCACAAGGCTTATATCACAAAATGTTACTCATGTGTCAACAGCTCCTCAGGGAACCCCAGGATATGTGGATCCACAATATCACCAACGCTTTCAATTAACAGACAAGAGCGACGTTTAGACAGGTCTCAATACGAGATAAGTTTGGCTAACCTGGCTTTGAACAGAATCCAAAGATGTGCAATTGATGAACTAATCGACCCAGTTTTAGGATCCGTTACGAATCCTGAAATTAAGAACATGATCACATTAGTAGCAGAATTAGCTTTTTAGTGTTTACAGTATGATTCAGAGTTGAGGCCTACAATGAATGAGGTGCTGGAAGTGTTGATGGATATTAAAGCCATGGGTAGAATTGATACTTATTACAATACCAGAGACTTACAAACTGTGAATGTGCTACCTCTGTCTGAACCCAACGATGCAGTTGTTTTTGTTGAAGGATTTCAGGCGTTCGCCAGTCTCTGTCACTAGTCCATGGCAAAACAATAACAGTGCATCAACAACGCTAAATAGCAGTTGCAAAGATTGTAGATAATTATAGCTTTCATAACTATAATAACTACTAACAGCAGTTGCAAAGATTATAGGTCTAATTTTGTTTTCAATCTGTTGATTTTCGCTTGCTCAGAAGTGTAAATAAACAAAGCGAACAACAACTAACCTGAACAAATGCCGGCCGAAGAATCGCTGCCGAAATCGCCCTGCTGTGTCGCCGGCAGAAGAATCGCCGGCCGGAATCGCCCTGCTGTGTCACCGACCTGAAGATTCTCTGCTGTGTCGCCGTAGATGAAGAAGAAACCCAAACGTCGAGTTATTTTTTTAGAATGATCCGATTTTTCTCTAACTTGATCTTTTAATTTTGAGAAGGGTAGTTTTGTCATTTTAGTAGAGAAGGGGAAATATGCAATTTTTATTTAGGCTTGGGTAAATATGCAATTAAGGGTGTTTTTAGGCGGAAATATGCAATTATTCCTATATCAAAATATACTTTAGTTTTGAAAATAGCATATCAAAATATGCTTTGGTAAACAATATCACATTGGGAGCATATCAAACTATGCTTTGGAAGTATATCAAAATATACTTAAATTGTGATTTGATAGTATATCAAACTATACTTTAGTAAAACAGTATCACGTTGGTAGCATATCAAAATATGCTTTGGTAGTATATCAAAATATACCTTAATCGTGATTTGGCAGTATATCAAACTATACTTTAGTAAACAATAGCATATCAAACTATGCTTTGGTTTTGGAAATAACATAAGATAAGTTTTTATGGCTTAATTGGAAAAACATTTGCAGTCTATACATTGGTTAATATAATATCACGTTGGCATCATATCAAAATATACCATAGATCGTGATTTGGCAATACATTCAAACCTTAGTGTATCAAACTACACTTTGGTGACTATAGATTTACCACGAAGGCAAAATCTATTTGGTTTAAACTTTGGTTTCTGACATTCCATACAACAGGAATGGGGTGTCAAACTATAGCGCTATATCGTACTACCAATCGGCTTGATCATAGTTAATGAATGTATAAATAAAAATACGAACCAACAAACAGTCTTACAAACTTTGAAAATCAGTGTTTAAGCCATAGATAATAGTTCAATTCGTCAGAGGATAAGTACTATGCATGTGAAAACATATAGTTTGAAATCATAAAAATAGTGAATAGGAACATATGAATCACCCCAAAACATTTGAAAAATATAAAAGAGGGGAACTATGTACTCACTTGAGATTGCAAGTATCCTTGATTAACTGATCTAACACAGCTCGGGAACTCAAGGAATCAAGTGGCACCTAGTATGGAATCACTATGTTAATAATCGGGACCTAAATCGGGAGATCGGGTAGAATGAGGTCTTATAAACCAAATGAGTGTTGGAACTCATGTAATATGGTTTAACAAAGCCTACATTCTGATTTGAAACCTATCCTAAGTGCTTTTGACCCGTTATGACACGTTAAGGTAATTTATGCTACCTTAACACGTCATTTGCGTAAATGCGCGTTCGGATAGTCTAACTAGTCCTATGATAAGTCTTATATGCCTAAAATTGTTTAATAATGTTGCAATATCAGTTTAAGTGTCATAATTTAAGTTACATATGCTTAAATTGAATTTATGCGCAAAAAGGGCATTTTGATCAATTTCCTAAGGCATATAAACTACCTATCATACAACTAACCAAACGAAGTGACCATAAGGTATAACCTCGGAAGGTTATTCCCTATACAACTATGGTCACCTAATGTGTTTGGTCGGATCCTAATGATCGACTAAACTAGAAGTAACAAGTTAAACATGTTAAAACATGTTTAACTAAGTTGAAAAACTGATTTGGTATCAAAACAAAGTGTTTTGATACCCGAAAATAGTTTCGTCGCAAAATGCACATAATCGTGCATTTTGACCGAAACTTTGACTCGTCACTTCGACTAGTCAATGTGGTAATTAGTAGGTATAGTCGCAAGGGACTATAACCATCGTGATTACGCTCACATTGCAAAGTCTAAACGAACTTTTTCTAGAACAATTCATGGTCAAAGCTAAAAGTCAAACACTGTTTGACTTTTAGCTTGAAATAAATAAACAAGCCAAGGAGGAACACTTACAAGTGTTCTTGGATGGAAGATAACTAGAAAACTCAGGTAAGAGGTCTCCAACAAGTGTGGTAGCATCCTGGAGATGAAGAGAAGAGTAAATGAGCAAGGAATGAAGGTTGATGGTGAAGGGTATTTATAGTGTTCATGGAATTGTAGGATTTTGCTAAGTGTTTGTGTGGTGATCAAGGAATAATCTCAACCATACACTTGTTAGGACTAGGTTTTAAGCCTTGTAGAACACTTAAAATGCCCACAATATCACCAAACAATCAAAGGAAAACAAGGTGCAACAGCTGGGAATTAACTAGGAAGGTTCTGCTATGCTGGGACCTGTTTACGGACCGTAAAGGGTCCTGGTATGCGGACCGTAAGGCTGCAGCTAGGGCCAAAGTTTGTTGTTTTGACAGCTTTCGTCCCTGAGTGTGTTTCGTCGCATTTGGGCACTTCTAACACCCGTCAAGTCCATTTTCAAGCTCCATGATGAAGTTAAAGTATATTTAACTTGAATTATGCTCAAAAATGTCATCGGTATCGGTTCGTTTGGCTGTACGGTTGCGTTTTTTGGTTAATTACGACGGAAATCGTAACGGAGGTGAAAACGATCCAAATTGTGAAACGAATGGTATTTTTGCATTCCCATCACTAAAATACAATATTTTAATGATTACAAAAATTTTTGGATGTGCGGATATGGTCAGAACGCAAGATATGCACGTGTTTGCATACTTTCGCAGTTTTGACGCTCTTAGGCCCTGTTGATCAAATAAGCATATTTTCTCATACCGAACCCCTCAAAGTTTATTTCTAAGATATGTTAAGGGTATTTAGGGTATGTTTAGCTTATGATCTTGTTCTGGATTGTACGTTGCTATGCGAATTCGTAGACTTTTGCAGTTTGTCACAAATAGTCCTTGTGATTGAATAAACTCGTTTTTACCACACCAAACCCTTCAAAACTTTGTAAAGGTTATTTAGGGTATGTTTAGCTTGTGTCACTATTCCAGAGTGTATGTTGCATTAAACTAATTACGTTTGCGTAATAGTTTACGTAAAACTTCCAGAAAAGCTTCTTGAGAGTTCGAAATCATACGAGATTTTATGTGTAATGTCATATGCAATTGTACAAATCCCGAGAATGAAACATAAGATTTCATTAGATTCGTATTAGTATGACAGTTGTAAAGGAACAAATGTCACAGTCTCCCCTACTTTAGGAAATTTCGTCCCGAAATTTAATTTTAGAGGAAACTTGTGAAAACATATGTGATTGTTTCGCTTTTGAATGAATCCTCCGTTCCCTAAGTAAAACTCTGGGCCACGTTTGGATTTCTAGTGAATTTGTTAATTGTACTCATTTGTTGTTTATAAGGATGAGTTCAGATCCGAAGATTTAAACTTCACTCAAAATAATAGATCTATGATTATACCAAAACCCAAGAGCACCGTGTTAATGTCAAAGTGATGTCCTTGTTGCAACAAAATATGAAGAGTGTGTGAACCTCATAGTTTCGAACAACAGATGGGAGAATGTTTCCTATGAAAACTATTATAGGAAACTTGTGTGTGTGTTCGAAATGGGAGTTAGAGAGTGTAAGATAAAACAACATTGGTCAAGGTCCAGGACTTCTAGTAACTTAAATAACGTTACGCTTGTAATGTAATAAGGAACACTTATATATAGGAAGTACCAACAGCGTATCCACCATGCCCTTTTTACATTGTTCCCGTTTTGTTATTCTCATCACTATTGGTCTTAACACATGTGAAGGGGTAAGGTCCCAAAAACCTCATGTCAAGTACTTGGGACCATACCACAACCTCATCATACAACCCTCTTTTAGACCTTGCGCGGCCGCACACTGGTCCTACAAAGAATGTTAGAAGAAAGACAGCAAGTAATACCCGCACGCCAAAAGGAAGTCAACGAATCCTTGCGCTTTTCATAACAGACAAAGGATGGGAATCCTAGTTTAACACTTCCGCTTAAAAATACCCAGACTTGGATATTATTCACTCAACTGGTGCCACACGATAAGGAGTCACACCGGATTATGGCAATAACCTTATAGAAGGCTCAATCGTGCACCACCAGATGGTTATAACCGTCTGGGACACGTGTCATCATCTCAGGCCTCCCTGAAATCACGATGATGGCATGGAATTAGAGAGAAACCTCCACTTGCCCACTTTCCACGTGGCAATCCCCCAGCCATTGATCTAAACCGTGATCCGTGTGCTCCCACATTAGATCCAGAAGATTAACGGAAGGAAAAATAACCGCTCACGGGGTTAGCATCTTCCGTTAACATTTCAACAACGAGTTTTCCCGCCCAAACTCCCGGCTATAAATATGAGAGTAATTCAGGTATGAACTTCAAGTTACACTCACTTCACCAATACTTCTTCTTCTTCTTCTTCATAAACACATACTTATTCTCACGCCGGAGTCGGGTCATGGAGAAAACCTCCGTTTTCCCCGTGACGAGGCTAAGGGTGTTCTGTTTTGCAGTGTTCACCGGAGAAGAAGATCGACCCAATAAGAAAGGGTGGATCGATTCTAGCTTAGGGAATTATTCATCCGAGGATGCTCGAGCCACAATCAATAAACTTGCCACGCAGAGAGAAGCCAAACAAGAGAACAGGGAGAGACAATGGACTCCCTTAACCAAAACTCCCGCGGAAGTTTTAAGCACTGAGGATTATCAGTTTAAGTGTCACACCCCGACCACGTAAAACATCAAATCGTGGCGGAAAGGTCGGGAAGTGTTGTAACATAATTAATTGTTTCACAACCATGGCATACAAAGTTGTATTTTATTTATCAAACAAGAGTGTTACATTGTCACAAAACAGGAAATAAAGAGTTCAGAACATAATTAAACTAGTTCTATCTTTATTTTTAAGTCTCTAAGGCACAGGTCCACCCTAGTGTCACGATCATCATCCTAAGCGATAGCTCCTGAAAACACATGTGAAAATAGGTACGTCAGCATAAAAATGCCTGTGAGATACATAGGTTTTGTGAAAATAGGATTCATGACTTAAGTTTAAGAAAAAGTTGTTTAGCAGAAGTCAGTTATAAACCTTGTAAATTGTTTTGTTTTGTTTTGTAAATCATTTAAAAAGCGATAAGATCAAATGATATGTATAAATAAAAGAATAATGTATGGTTAAATGTACAACCAAGTAAAATGAGTTGTATAAAGTAAATTGTTTGTAAACCAAAGTCTTGTGAAAATCGTGTTACTTGTGTAAAATGTATAAGTCCAAATTGAATGATTTAAATAACGCTATGATATGTAATATAATACAAACACTTATATATAGGAAGTACCAGCGGCGTATCCACCATGCTTGTATCATATTACTCACATCTCGTTACTTAAGTCACTTAAGCAAACCACCAATGTATAAAGTCTATGTTTAAACCAATTGTCAAAAAGTCCTTGTATAAACCATGTCAAATGTTAAGAAGTCCAAAAGTAGTCAAGTAATGTGTAACAAATGTTATGTATGGTAAGTAAAGTGTGTCACATAAACCGACTGTAAAATGTACAAAACAAAGTATTTTGAATATATCAAAAAGTTATGTTTTGCAAAGTAATGCATGTTACATTGATACAAACACTTATGTGGTAAGTTAACGCATACATTCAAGCCTTGAGACAGTCGGATAACCCTTTCAGTCAAGGTTATCAAAACAAACCCGGGATGTTAGGAACGGGATTTGTCAAGTCCTATGGTACCACTACTTACTACCGAGCGGCGTAGCTAATGTTAATGAACGTATATAAGTCCCGTTTGTGCAAACAAAATGTTATAGCAAATGTAAACATGTTATATGAAAACAATGTACTAAGTATGCTGAGTTAACATACAAAGCAGGAAAGTCATGTAAATCAATGTGCTAGCATGCTATCAGTCAACATACATAGCAGAAATGTAAAGCAAAACAATGTAATAAGTATGCTAAGTAAACATACATAGCAAAACAATGTAATGTAAATCATGTACTATAAATGTACTAACGAACATAGCAAGTATATGATGTGAAAACATGGAAAAGCATGAAAGTAACAAGTAGGCACATGTGTTTCACCCCAAAACAGTTTGAAAATGGTAAAAGAGGGGTTTATGTACTCACTTGAGATTGCTTAGTAGTCCTTGAGTAACAACCAAACAATGCTAGAGATCACGGAAAATCAACCGGCACCTAATATAGGTAACTATGTTAATATACCGGACCTAAATCGGAGGATTGGATAGAATGAGGGTTCGTAAACCAAACGAGTATGGAGACTCATGTAATATGGTTTAACAAAGCCTACATACTAAAATGAAACCTAACCTAAGTGCTTACGACCCGTTTAGGTAGCTTATGCTACTTTAACGCGTCGTTCGCGTGAAACACGTTCGGAATGCCTAACTAGCCTTATGATAAGTAAAGTATGCCTTAACATGTCTAATATTGTTGCCAAAACAGTTTAGATATCACAAGTTATGTTACATATGCTTAAAATGAATTTTGGCGTAAAAAGGGCATTTTGGTAATTTACCTAAGGCATATAAACTACCTATCATACAACTAACTAAACGTCGTGACCATAAGGTATAACCTCGGAAGGTTATTCCCTATACAACTATGGTCACCTAATATGTTTGGTCGGATCCTAATGATCGACCAAATGGGTCGGGTTCGAAAGTATAGGCGATTGTTTAGATCGCTTACCCTTACGACCCTATATAAGCACTAAACTAAAAGTGACGAGCTAAGCATGTTAAAACATGCTTAACTAAGTTTAGAAAACAGGTTTGGTATCAAAACAAACGGTTTTGATACTTATAAGTAGTTTGGTTACAAAATACGCATTAACACACATTTTGGCTGAAACTACGACTCGTCACTGAGCCTAGATAACGTGGTAATCAGTAGGTATAGTCACTAGGGACTATAACTATCGTGATCACGCTCACGTTATGAAGTTCAAACGAACTTCGTACTGACCATAAACTGGTCAGCGCAGAAAACGCTAAAAATGCATAAAAGAACGAAGGAACACTTACAACGGGTCCTTGCAAGATAATCTCGATCCAAATAACTCAGGTATGAAGCAAAGGCTTCAACTTAGAGCACTTTTGATCAGATTTGTGGGTTTTGCAAGTGATGTTGGTGGGTATTTATAGGATTCTTGGAACCGTTAGGATCGTTTCTCGAATAACGTGCTTTGATCTCATCCATACACTTGTTGCAACCTTATGGTAACTCAAAATGGCCCCTCATGAGCATGAAAGGGCAAGTGTGGGTGAGTTTTGGGGGCATAACAGCTGTTAAATAGCTTTTGCTGATCTAAAAGGGCCTCGCGTGACGCCTAGGGGGCTAGGTGTTACGCCTAGGTCCTTCTGATCAGCAAACAGTTTCCAAAGTTTCCATTTCAGTCCCCGTTGTGTATTAAGGCCATTTCCGACATGTTTAAGGCTCGTTAAGCCAACGTTAAGGCCCTAAAATGATGCCTAAACATTGTGGGCATGAAACATGCTCAAAAATATGCCGGATGTTGGTTCGTTTGGTCGTACGATCGCGATGTTCGCTTAATTACGACGGAATGCGCATACGCGCGAAAAACGATCCAAATTGCGTGACGAATGGATTTTTCTTATGCCAAACACTAAAATAAAATATGTTAGTACTTACATAAATTTTTGGATGTCCGGAGGTATTCAGAACGTAAGTTATGCACGAAAATGCAAACTTGTGCACTTTTTGACGCTTTTAGTCCCTGAATGACCCAAAAGTTTATTTTAGCACACCGAACCCCTCAAAACCTATTTCTAAGCTATATAAAGGATATTTATGGTATGTTTAACTTATGGTCATGTTCCGGAATGTCTGTTACAGTTCAAATTGGCATACTTTCACAGTTTGTCAAGTTTAGTCCCTGTAAGCGAATTAACTTGTTTTTGCCATACCAAAGCCTTCAAAACTTATTTCTAAGTTATGTAAAGGTTATTTAAGGTATGTTAAGTATATGTTGATGTTCTGGAGTATTTGTCGCATTAAACTGATTACGTTTACGCACCAGTTTGCGTATAACTCTCCAGAAAGCGATATAGAGTTTGAAATTGAATAAAAGTCAAAACATGAAAAATGTAAAACACAACCAAACAAACATTGGGATCAAATAACATTGTTTTATTGATAATTGAACTGTTCATAATGATTACAAGCACAGATGTTACAGTCTCCCCTACTTGTGGAAATTTCGTCCCGAAATTTATTTAGAGGAAACTCGTGGGAAAAGATGCGGATATTTTGCCTTCATTTGATCTTCGCGTTCCCAAGTAAACTCGGGTCCACGTTTAGATTCCCAGCGAACCGTGACCAAAGGAATGCGCTTGCGTTTGAGCCAATTGACTTCACGTTCCTTTATTTCCACTGGCTTCTCAACAAATTTCAGTGTTTTATCAACACGAATTTCGTCAAGCGGTATGTGGAGGTTCTCATCAGCTAAACACCTCTTGAGATTGGACACGTGAAAGGTTGGATGAACATTTCCAAGTTCAGGAGGTAACTCAAGTCTGTAGGCTACCTTACCGATTCTTTCGACGATCTTGAATGGTCCAACGTATCTAGGTGCAAGTTTTCCTTCCTTTCCAAATCTGATCACACCTTTCCAAGGTGAGACCTTAAGTAATACACGATCACCGACTTGAAAATCCAAGGGCTTGCGTTTTGGGTCCGCGTAACTCTTTTGACGGCTTCTAGCTGTCTGAAGGTTATCACGAACTTTCTTAATCTTATCAGTTGTCTCTAAAATGAGGGCAGGTCCAGTAAGCTGAGCCTCGCCGATCTCATTCCAGCAGACTGGTGAATGACATTTTCGACCATAGAGAGCCTCGAAAGGAGCCATGTTGATGCTGGAGTGATAACTGTTGTTGTAGGAGAATTCAATCAACGGAAGATGTGAATCCCAACTACCACCAAAATCAATCACACAAGCTCTAAGCATATCCTCCAGAGTCTGGATTGTTCTCTCAGATTGACCATCCATTTGCGAATGATAAGTTGTGCTCAGATTAAGTTGGGTCCCCATAGCAGATTGCATGGTTCTCCAAAAATGAAAAGTGAAACGAGCATCTCTGTCAAAAATGATGTTCAAAGGAACACCATGTCGAGCTACAATTTCATCCACATAGATTTTTGCAAGTTTGTCAGCAGAAAAATCCTCACGGATTGGCAAGAAATGCGCTGACTTAGTAAGACGATCAACGACTACCCAGATGGCATCATGACCTTTCTTTGTGCGCGGAAGTTTAGTAATGAGATCCATAGTAATGTTTTCCCATTTATAAACTGGGATCTCTGGTTACACCAATAAACCAGAAGGACGCTGATGTTCAGCCTTAACCTTAAGACATGTAAGGCATTTTGATACATATAAGGCAATGTCTTTCTTCATACCAGGCCACCAATACTGAATACGAAGATCCTTATACATCTTATCTGAGCCAGGATGAACAGAATAACGAGACTTATGGGCTTCATCCATAAGCAAGGTGCGAAGGTTATCTTGGCTTGGGACCCACAAACGGTCCATGAAGTAATACGATCCATTGTCCTTCAGTTCTTGATCAGGTGTTATGTGATAGGGAAATTCCCTATCCATCGAACCTTGTGAAACACAAGATTGTTGAGCCTGAGAAATGCGTGCTTGGATATCGGATCGAGCTTGAATAACAGATTGAACACGAACACAATGAAGCTTAGTACGTTCCTTACGACTCAATGCATCGGCTACGACATTCACCTTACCAGGATGGTAGCGAATTTCGCAGTTATAGTCGTTTAGAAGCTCGACCCAACGTCGTTGCCTCATGTTGAGTTCTTTCTGGTTGAAGATATGCTGAAGACTTTTGTGGTCCATGAAAACCACACATTTTGTACCGTACAAATAGTGTCTCCAGATCTTAAGAGCGAAGACAACTGCACCCAACTCAAGATCATGAGTGGTGTAGTTCTTCTCATGTATCTTCAACTGCCTCGATGCGTATGCTATGACTTTGTTTCTTTGCATCAGGACGCAGCCAAGACCCAATTTAGATGCATCGCAATAAACGACGAAATCATCATTGCCCTCAGGCAAAGTTAGAACCGGCGCATCGCAAAGTTTTTGCTTCAAAGTCAGAAACGCTTCCTCTTGCTTGAATCCCCAATCAAAGGGTTTGTTCTTCTGAGTTAGAGCAGTTAGAGGAACTACAACCTTCGAGAAATTTTCAATGAAGCGGCGGTAATAACCCGCTAGACCAAGAAAAGAACGAACTTCAGTAGGAGTAGTAGGTGTATCCCAATCCTTAATCGCACTGATCTTGGAGGGATCTACATGAATACCTTGTTCGTTGACAATATGTCCCAAGAATTGAACTTCTTTAAGCCAGAATTCACACTTGGAGAATTTGGCCAAAAGTTGCTCTTTCTTTATGAGTTCTAGAGTAAGACGAAGATGTTGCTCGTGATCAGCTCACGTCTTAGAGTATATCAAGATGTCATCAATAAAAACAATGAGGAACTGATCCAAATAAGGCTTGCAGACCCTATTCATTAAGTCCATGAAAACAGCAGGAGCATTAGTCAAACCGAATGGCATCACTGTGAACTCATAATGCCCATATCGAGTGCGGAACGCTGTCTTGGGAATATCTTCTTCATGCACACGAAGTTGATGATACCCAGAACGTAGATCAATCTTTGAAAAATAAGAAGCACCCTGTAACTGATCAAAGAGATCATCGATGCGAGGTAGGGGATATCGATTCTTGATGGTAAGCTTGTTAAGCTCACGATAATCGATACGCGCGAAAAACGATCGCGATGTTCGCTTAATTACGACGGAATGCGCATACGCGCGAAAAACGATCCAAATTGCGTGACGAATGGATTTTTCTTATGCCAAACACTAAAATAAAATATTTTAGTGCTTATATAAATTTTTGGATGTCCGGAGGTATTCAGAACGTAAGTTATGCGCGAAAATGCAAACTTGTGCACTTTTTGACGCTTTTAGTCCCTGAAAGACCCAAAAGTTTATTTTAGCACACTGAACCCCTCAAAGCCTATTTCTAAGCTATATAAAGGATATTTATGGTATGTTTAACTTATGGTCATGTTCCGGAATGTCTGTTACAGTTCAAATTGGCATATTTTCGCAGTTTGTCAAGTTTAGTCCTTGTAAGCGAATTAACATGTTTTTGCCATACCAAAGCCTTCAAAAATGATTTCTAAGTTATGTAAAGGTTATTTAAGGTATGTTAAGTATATGTTGATGTTCCGGAGTATTTGTCGCATTAAACTGATTACGTTTACGCACCAGTTTGCGTATAACTCTCCAGAAAGCGATATAGAGTTTTAAATTGAATAAAAGTCAAAACATGAAAAATGTAAAACACAATCAAACAAACATTGGGATCAAATAACATTGTTTTATTGATAATTGAACTGTTCATAATGATTACAAGCACATATGTTCATAAGGAGATGCAGTATTGTGATTACCACAAGGACAGTGGTCATACCACCAACAATTGCATCTCCTTGCGCACTGAGATAGAAAAGGCACTTAAAAGTGGTGAGCTCACTCACCTACTACAAAACGTGCGAAAGGAAATAAAACAAATCACCCGGGGTGAAGAAGGCCCGAGCAAGAAAGCGAAAAATTAAGAAGTAACTCTATGATATCCTCGCAAGAACGGAACAGACTCTACAGTTTATCAAGTTAAGCAGGAAATATAGTAAGTTAAGTCCCGTGTATTTATCTTAATAGACTTTGTAATGGCCTCTGCGCCTTATCCCAAAATAAACAGCAAAGTTTCTATTATTCTTGTGTTTTTTTTTACAAAGTGCATACAATTTCTTTTGGTAAGCGCAAAAACATTATGGTAAATATAATACAAGTCTCATGAACGGTCAGTGATTACATCATACAAGACCACACGTTCGCACATGAGCTTATACCACCTTCATTCGCCTTACCTGATCAAAGTAATTGAACCCATGCAAAATATTAAAAACTAAAACACACATCATACTATTCTTGGCGCACCAGTATGCCTTGAAAATTTATCAAACACGACAGTGTTTCAATGTACGTTACTTGCGCGGCCGCGCATTAACAAGAAAAGGGATGCACATCCCAAAAAACCACAAAAAATAAGTTGTACAATACAATTATAAAAAGAAACCTACGCTAGATCTTCGTATCCATCTGGGAAGATTTCTTTCAGTTGCGCCACGTAATCTTCAGATTGCAAAGCAACATTTATAAGATCCATAACAGGAAGCTGCAAGTTGTTGAATTCTGCTTTTAAAGCTGCAAGGGCGGCACCAGTATTAACTCCATGAGTAGCAGATTTACTAGTATCCCAATCAACTTTCAAAGCGTTAGTCACATGGTGTGAACACTCCGCATATCCCTGAGCATACCCGTCACTACGCGCGGCAACAACTAAACGCGCAACGGTTTTATCAAGCTCCACAGAGTTCAACACTGATTCAGCAACCTACAAGAACAAGAAAGATAAATAAGAGAAAGGCACGAAAAATTCCCGCAAAGAAAACGAGCAAAAAAAAGCAACTTACACAAGCAATCCCGCGCTCTTTCAACCATAACATATCACTCTTCAAAGGTTCAAGCTCGCACTCTGCTGTGGCCCGCGCCGTTTTGGAATTTTCTAGCTTTATTTCAGTTTCGGTTAGGCGACGAGAGACATCAGCTTTCTCAGAGTGCGCAAGCTCCGAATCCTTTTTAAGTTGTTCCTGGTCAGAAAACAAAGCGGTAAGTTATTCTTCCTCTTTATCTCTAAGAGCAAGAGTGGCGCAGGCATGTACCTCTCGTTGTTCACTGCGCTCCCTGTGGGCACGCGCATCATCTCACGCAGCTTCAGCATCAGCTTTCTCTTTTTTCAACCTTTCAATCTCCGCATCCTGTTTTTTCAATTTCTCAACCTCAGCCTTGAGATTATTGATAGCATTGCGGAGATTCATCTTTTCGGAGTTATCTTTTTCACATATTTTCTTCCAGTTCTTGCGCTCCTCGGAAAGAAGAGCAGCTTCAGCTTTTCTCTTCCAGCCAGCAACGAACCATTCTTCAGTTTTCCGATCAGCATCAAACTTAGCCTGATCAGCTTCCAGCTTAGCCTTCAACTGGGCAATTCGGTTTTCATCATCAGCAATTTTCTTCTTGGACACCTTGAAAGCATCCCACTCCTTGTATATACTATGCCACTCACGCACTATGCGATGAGTGGTCGATGCATGAGTAGCAGCTTCCTCAAGGTAGGCATGATAAGTTTGCTCATGAAGCCGACTTTCTTGAAACTTAATCTCCCCTGGCGGAAATATCCCCTGCAACCAGTCCCAGCACACGCGCCAATCTGAGAAAGTATCACCCTTCTTCAGATTCCAAACAGGGACATGGATGTCGGAAGCATCCTTTTCCGAATAAGTTCTATAGTAATAATCCCCCAGAGTCTCATCTGGGCGGATTGGGGAATTCTTGCCAGTATCAGAGAATGAGCCTTGATTTTCAGCAGAAACTTTCTCGATATTTTCAGGCATAGAACCAGAAACCTTAGAAGAAGACGCTGTAACAGGGATTTCTTCAGCAGTTTTCTCTTTCTCCAACTCATGAGCAGCAAATTCAGTGGCTTGTGGGTCACCAGCACCATCCACAACCTCTGGGCTAATAACCTTTTCTGCATCCACAGAAACATCAGCAGGCTTGTCAGCTCCAAGATCCTCAACCCCAACAGTTTTCTCCGCACCACCCTCAAGATCATCAGTATTCTTTAACTGATCAGCAACAGGAGCGTGCGGGGGAGAGAGTGGGAGTTCTTCGTTAACCACAGGTAGCAGTTCTGTGGGAACAGGAGAAGTTGGGATTTCTGAAAAAACAAAGTCTATAAATATTCAATGCGCATAAGAGAAAAAAGAAGCAAAGATGACACTTACTAGGAGCAGACTCTGAAATAAAGGCGTCCAGGCTGCCCATCCTGGTAATCTTCTTCCTTTGAATCTTCTTTGCGGGCTGACCTTCAGCCTCAGCGCCAGTCTGTTTTCTTTTCCCTGCTTTATTCCGCACCAAGTGCTCAGGGCTTGATTCCAAATCAATGGGATCGTCAGGGTTGGACACAGGGATATCAGCAGTCTCCTTCGGTTCTGGTTTCGGTCTTCTAATAATAACTGCAGGCGCAAGATGTCACGGCCCTTGGCCCCGGTTTGACCCGGTCCAGAGCCGCGAGGCAGGAAATCTGATGGTATCTAATTTAGTGACAGCGGAAGTCTTTTTAAACAGGATCGATTAATATTAAAACTGCTCGTTTATATAATATAGGGATAAATCCCATAATTTACAATAAAGTGATTTCTCTGGGAAATCTTTATTTCTCAAAACATGTTTCTTTATTTATTTACATTGAGCCACTTTTCTAAGCTTGTAGTGCTCCACGGCACTTTTCCTTTGCTCACAACAGATCACCTGAAACATGTTTGAAAAAGGTTTTGTCAGCATGGAAATACTGAGTGAATCATTCAGTTTTACTAAAACGACTCGTTTGTTATAATTCACAGTATTAAGAGATTACAATGTTTCTGATATCAAACCAACTACCCACAGTATTTGTCACTCGACTCTTTTCTGTGACTGTGGTCATATCACCATTGGCTGCCCCAATGAATGACGATTATCACTAAATTTAGGTTCGCCCACCTAAAGTGATAAAACTGCAATACTGTGCACAATACCCCACATACCGGCTGTAATTTGGTGATTACATAAACTTAATCACTGTAATTATAACTTTGAAAATATTTTAAGAATTTATAAAGCAATTTGATAAAAAGAGAATGACTCACATTGTAGATTTAACGAGCAGAATATAAGCCTACTGATTAGCCTTGATTAACCTAATTTAAATAACAATGCACACACAACAGGTTAGTAACTAATACAGCATTTACGACAATTCACGAGATTAAACCCTCACAACGATTTATTAGTGCAATACTTAACAATTCAACGGATTCACAACGAATGACAGAGTATAGTCCGAATTCGAGCAGTACTCAAACATTCAAGTCGAAATCACGATGAATTAACAAAGTATAAACTCAATTTGAGCGGCACTTAAACAATCGTTGGATAGTTATAATCGATCGGACGTTGAATCGTAATAGCGATCGAGTTATTACCCTGATTGCGGCGTCGATTAGTGCACTGTGTGTGTTAATTGTAGTATACAGAACGTAAATCGGTGCATGAAATGAATTTCTTTGTCGAACATACATCAAATTTCAAGTCCCAAGGCCCTGTATTTATACCCAAAAAATGTCCCCCCTCGCGCCACGCGAAAGGATCTCTTGTGCGCGTCGCGTGGCGCGAGAGACCCTAGTCTAGCATAGGTTGTGTTCGTGTCCAGGTAGCTTGGGTGAGTTGGTTTCGTATTATTTTAAATTTTTGACAGCAAACTGTAAGGATATTACTGAATAGGTTTTACCCCCCCCCCCCCTGAGTTTTAGGGGCCCTGATCCTGATTCCGATTGTTCTGAAAATTTTAGGGTTTATGCAAAATTACTTGGGTTTCTCAATTAGGGTTTCCTTAATAGATAATTAACCTACTAAGTATTAATTTTAGTGAGAGTTGTTACATCCTCCCCACCTTAAGAAAAATCTCGTCCTTGAGATTTACTGGAATAAATGAGGATATTTTCGCTTCATTTCTGATTCCAGCTCCCAAGTGTATTCTGGTCCTCTCTTTGAATTCCATCTGACTTTGACTAAAACTAGTCGTTTATGTTTGAGAAACTTAATTTTTCGATCCTCAATTTGAAGAGATTTCTCAACAAATTTCAGCTTTTCGT
This sequence comes from Helianthus tuberosus, assembly GCA_030545235.1. NCBI lineage: Eukaryota > Viridiplantae > Streptophyta > Magnoliopsida > Asterales > Asteraceae > Helianthus > Helianthus tuberosus. The sequence goes on along the minus strand of CM060360.1, from coordinate 98,155,856 downwards.
TTACCTCTATATCTTGAAGAAGTACTACCAGTGATTCATCTGATAAGCATTTCTTGAGATTGGATATATGAAATACATCATGTACTCCTGCTAATTCTTTTGGTAGTTGTAAACGATAAGCTACTAGTCCTATACGTTGGATTACTGAAAATGGTCCTACGTACCTGGGACTTAGCTTTCCTTTCTTACCGAATCGAACAACTCCTTTCCAAGGAGAAACTTTTAATAGTACTTTATCTCCGATCTGAAATTCTAACGGCTTGCAGCGATTATCTGCATAGCTCTTCTGACGATCTCGAGCTGTTTTCAGTCTTTCCTTGATCTGAGTTATTTTGTCAGTAGTTTCTTGCACAATTTCTGGACCTGATAATTGACTTTCTCCTATTTCTGCCCAACAAACTGGAGTTCTGCACTTACGTCCATATAGTGCTTCAAACGGAGCAGTTTCTATGCTTGAATGACAACTATTGTTATAGGAGAATTCAATTAATGGTAAATGATCATCCCAGTTTCCACCAAAATCTATTACACATGCTCGGAGCATGTCTTCTAGAGTTTGGATGGTTCTTTCACTTTGTCCGTCTGTTTGTGGATGGTATGCTGTGCTTAGGTTTAGTCGAGTTCCCATTGCTTGCTGGAAACTTTTCCAGAAATGAGAAGTGAAACGACTATCTCTATCCGAAACAATGGAGAGTGGGACTCCATGTAACGATACCACTTCGTCTACGTACAACTTGGCTAACCTTTCCATGCTAAAGGGTTCTTTCATTGGTAGAAAATGAGCTGATTTGGTTAATCGATCCACAATTACCCAAATCGCATCATTACCTTTTCTTGTTTTAGGCAACTTAGTAACAAAATCCATTGTTATAAGTTCCCATTTCCATACAGGCATTTCCAATTTTTGTAGTAGTCCTAAAGGTTTCTGGTGTTCTGCCTTAACTTGTGAACAAGTAAGACACTTAGAAACATATCTAGCTATATCTTTCTTCATGCCTATCCACCAAAAATTCTTTCTTAAATCTTGGTACATCTTATTGTTTCCAGGGTGCATAGTATACCTAGATTTATGGGATTCTTCTAAAATCTTATTTCTTAATTCTCCTTGCTTAGGTACCCAAATTCGTTTCTTGTGGAATTTCCAAATTCCATCATTTCGTTGCTCTAGTTCCTTTATATAACCTTTCATTCCTTCAGCATCATCCTTGATTGCTATTTCCTGAACCTTCTTTAATTGTTCCATTAAATCTACTTGTAGATTTAATCTAAGAGCACGAACTCGTCGTTGCTTTTCATGATACTTACGACTTAAGGCATCTGCAACTACATTTGCCTTTCCTTCATGATATTGAATATCACAGTCATAATCGCTTAGAACTTCCATCCATCTTCTTTACCTCATATTCAACTCTTTCTGCCCAAATATATATTTTAAACTTTTATGATCTGTATAAACAGTAAACTTACTTCTATACAGATAATGTCTCCAAATTTTCAAGGCAAAAATTATGGCTCTTAATTCTAAGTCATGAGTCGTATAATTTTCCTCGTGCTTTCTCAACTGCCGGGAGGCATACGCAATTACCTTCTTGCGTTGCATCAGCACACATCCAAATCCTAATTTTGAAGCATCACAATATACTTCAAAATCTTCTGTTCCTTCGGGCAATGCTAAAATTGGAGCATTCGTCAATTGGTGCTTTAAAATCTTAAAAGCTTCTTCTTGCCTATGCCCCCATTCAAACTTAGTGGCTTTACAGGTAAACTTAGTCAAAGGTACAGCTATCTTAGAGAAATCCTTAATAAATCGTCTGTAGTATCCGGCTAAGCCTAGAAAACTTCTAATTTCCATAGCTGTTTGTGGGACCTTCCATTTGGTGATTGCTTCTATTTTAGCAGGGTCTACGTGAATACCTTCGTGATTCACCATGTGTCCTAAAAATTGCACTTCCTTTAACCAGAATTCACACTTTGAGAATTTGGCATAAAGCTTTTCCTTTCTTAACAAAGTTAAGAGTGCATGCAAGTGCTTGCAATGTTCTTCCTGACTCTTTGAATAAATAAGTATATCGTCGATAAATACGATTACAAATTTATCCAAGTATGGTTTACAAATCCGATTCATCATGTCCATAAATGCTGCTGGGGCATTTGTTAATCCAAAGGGCATGACTGTAAACTCATAATGGCCATACCTGGTTCTGAAAGCAGTTTTAGGTATGTCTTCTTCTTGTACTTTCAACTGGTGATATCCGGATCTTAGATCTATCTTAGAAAAATACCTAGCACCTTGAAGTTGATCGAATAGATCATCAATCCTAGGTAATGGGTATCGATTCTTAATTGTAACCTTATTCAATTCTCTATAATCGATACACATTCTCATCGATCCATCTTTCTTTTTCACAAACAACACTGGTGCTCCCCAAGGGGATGAACTAGGTTGTATGAATCCTTTACTTAGTAATTCATCTAATTGCTTTTTCAGTTCTAACATTTCTGTAGGTGCTAACCGATAAGGTGCCTTAGCTATCGGTATAGTTCCTGGAATTAGATGAATCCTAAATTCTACCTCCCTATCTGGTGGTAATCCTGGTAATTCTTCTGGAAACACATCCGGATATTCTGAGACGACAGGAATTTCCTTAAGTTCTTTTCCCTTAGTACTAATGATTACTGAAATCATATATACTATTCCTTGTTTTCGTTCATAATTAGCAACTTTCATTACTGATATGAACTTCATGGGCTTACGTGGTTTATCTCCTGTAATCACAATTACTTCTCCGGTAGGTGCCTGAATTTCTATGGAATTCTTATCACAGAGAATTCGAGCATGGTTGGCTATCAACCAATCCATTCCTAACACTACATCGAATTCGGCTATTTTCATAGGTAACAGGTTTGCAAAAAAATTATGACCTAACAGTTCTATCTTTCCTTCTTGCAAAACCTTATTTATGTTAACAGAATTTCCGTCTGCCGTTTCGACTGTAAAAATTTGCCTAAGGGTGGTTAAGGGTAAGTTAAGAGCTTGGCAAAATGAAGTATTGATAAAACTTTGGTTTGCACCAGAGTCAAATAATACTTTTGCATAAACGTCGTGGACCAAGAACGTACCAGCTATAACGTCCGGGATTAGTTCAGCTTCTTGAGTGGTTAGCTGGAATGCTCAGGCATTCTTCTTTGTTGTTCCATCAGCTGGTTTGCCTTTGTTGTCAGTGGTTTTAGTCAATTTAGGACATTCTGTTTTGTAATGTCCGGTTTCTCCACAGTTATAGCAGACTATGGTTTTCTTCTTGCAATTTTCTTCACGATGTCCTGCCATTTTGCAGAAGTTGCAATTTACATTGCATTTTCCAAAATGATTCTTTTTGCAATTGCTGCAAAAAGGCGGTTGTGCAGATTGTCTTCTTCCTCTTTTCTTGAACCTATTATCATTACCCACACAAAATCCTTGAGTAATCTTTTGAGCCAATTCCTTCTTTCGATCTTCTTCTCTTGTGCGCACTAGTTCATCCGTTAGGGTATTAGCTAGTTCCACAACATCCTCAATAGTGCGAGGTCTCGCAGCTTTAATGATGTTACGAATTTCACTAATTAATCCCCAAATGTAACGGGAAATGAGTACCGGTTCTGGCGAAGCCAGTGTTGGTACTACTCTAGCATACTCAAAGAATGTCGAAGTATAACCGCGACACTCTACGCAAACCATACGATGATTTAGGAACTTATTTGCCATTTGTTCCTTTTCATATTCAGGACAATATTTTCTTTCTACAAGAATTTTAAATTCTTCCCATTTTAAACCATAAGCCATCCTTCTTCCTTTTGCTTGTAATACGGTGTTCCACCATTCTAGTGCCCCTTCTTTGAAAAGGTTTGACGCGTACATGACCTGATCTTCTTCAGAACACTTACTTATTGCAATTACTGCTTCGGTTTTCTCTAACCAACGCAGTACTGCAGTTACTCCTTCGTTGCCTGCAAATTCAGCAGGTTTACAAGCAAGAAATTCTTTGAAAGTGCAACCAGGTGTTGCGGCTTTCATTTTCTTAGGAGGTGGAGCCTGTCGTGGATTATTATCGTCATGATTGTCGCCTCCATTTAGACTATGACAAAAATTATCTTCCTGAGTACGTTTACTAGGAATGATTTGTTGCGGTTCAACAGGTTTCTGAGCAGCAGCTACGATTGCTGGAATAGCATTAGCTATCCCTTGAGTGATGATGTTCTCAATATCTTGTCTAGTCATATACTGGTTTTCCTGATTTTGTTCAGATTGATTTTCTTCATTAACTGGTTCATTACTAGCGTTTTCCATCTGATAATTATTATAATTATAACTATTAGTGTCAAATGATTGTAAATAAAACAATTTCACAGAAACACATAAAATTTTATAACACAGATATATATCCAAAATTGTCGATGTTTCGACTTCTATTTTGCTTTATATATTATATAGGCATCCATACACACTGTTTATCTTACAATGTTTTATTTCCCATTTTACAGAATTATATTTAACTATTATTATTATTATACAGACATTCTTCCCAACCCCACTATTCTTTGGTCAACTGGCAGTTTAGTAGCGACGCTCTCTTTCGTCGTATTTCCAGGAAATTTGTTCACCTATTTCCCGGATCCTATTCCCTGTTCCTATCAGCTCTTCACCGAACAGACGGAGTTCGGCTAAATTTTCGTTGCTCATTGGAGGATTGGGGATAGGTTCTGGATCAAACTGTGGAAGGAAAGAATAAGGACTGTTGACGATATTTTCGAATTGCCAGTCATTTGTCTACCATTCTTCCATTTGGCCTAAAGGTCGAGTGTGGATTAGTGGGTCTGGAATAGCTGGTTCCCAATTTACAGGAAGTTGGGTTTCTAGGTAAGGATATAGATTATTATGGATAGGGCTAATGACATCACAATTTGCCAGTAGACGGTCTATTTCTTCTTGGAATGTGATTTCTTCAGTTTGTCTGGAGCTCTCTCCAATTTCTATTCCTTTTTGTTTAGAATCTTTCCTGATTTCTATCTCTGCTGGATTAGAACTCTCTCCGATTTCTATTCCTTTTCCTTTGTCTATAGGGTTTTCTATTTTAGGGAGTTTCCTAGTAGCTGGCTTTCTCCTGCGCACTTTCCTCCATCCTACATATCTTCTTTTCTTTTTAAGTTTTGCTTTTTCCAGCGGTGTAGCTTGGAATTCCAGGGGTTCCTCTATGTCAGCAATATAACCAGTAAAGTCGTGGGAGACTTCAATTGGTACTGGGTAGAGGTTGAGATTCTGAAATGCTTCCGATATCTCACTCATGCTGGATAGCATATATGCAAAATGCAAAAAAATGCCAAGTTAAAACTTTGGAACAAAGTTTTAAATAAACATTAAAGTTTTATTGCATACGGATTTGTACAAAAAGACTACAGGAAAGAGAACACACTATTCTTTATTTATTTACTGGAGATTAATTTTCTACTAGACCAGGCTGACTGATATTTTAAAGGTTTGCATTCTCTGCTACGGTAGCTAGCATATAAAGGTTTGCCCATTTTTCATCTAATGTATCTTCCCAAGGTGACCTATTGCCTAATTCCTGGATTTCTGAATTAAACCTCACTTTCTTGACTTGGGGTTTCTTTATTTTCTCCTGTCCCTTTCTAAGAATCAAATTTCTTTTATCTTAGGTAAGAGGATTTTCATAATTTGCTTTACGGACAAAAAATCCCTTCTTCCAGATCTGCTGGGTGTTTGGAGGAAGAGGTTCCTTTTTCTGTGGTGGCAGTATCTAATTTGTGGTAGATAGCAGAAAGCTTGTTTTTACCCATACTGTAACTTAACAATTAATCAGTTAATAAAACATATTTTTACAGAATAATAATAAAATTTCCTAAGTATCTCTCAATTATTTTAATAGGCTAAAATCAATAGTAAGCTTAAATCAGTGGCTCTGATACCACCTTTTCCTGTCACGGCCCTTGGCCCCGGTTTGACCCGGTCCAGAGCCGCGAGGCAGGAAATCTGATGGTATCTAATTTAGCGACAGCGGAAGTCTTTTTAAACAGGATCGATTAATATTAAAACTGCTCGTTTATATAATATAGGGATAAATCCCATAATTTACAATAAAGTGATTTCTCTGGGAAATCTTTATTTCTCAAAACATGTTTCTTTATTTATTTACATTGAGCCACTTTTCTAAGCTTGTAGTGCTCCACGGCACTTTTCCTGTGCTCACAACAGATCACCTGAAACATGTTTGAAAAAGGTTTTGTCAGCAGGGAAATACTGAGTGAATCATTCAGTTTTACTAAAACGACTCGTTTGTTATAATTCACAGTATTAAGAGATTACAATGTTTCTGATATCAAACCAACTACCCACAGTATTTGTCACTCGACTCTTTTCTGTGACTGTGGTCATATCACCATTGGCTGCCCCAATGAATGACGGTTATCACTAAATTTAGGTTCGCCCACCTAAAGTGATAAAACTGCAATACTGTGCACAATACCCCACATACCGGCTGTAATTTGGTGATTACATAAACTTAATCACTGTAATTATAACTTTGAAAATATTTTAAGAATTTATAAAGCAATTTGATAAAAAGAGAAGGACTCACATTGTAGATTTAACGAGCAGAATATAAGCCTACTGATTAGCCTTGATTAACCTAATTTAAATAACAATGCACACACAACAGGTTAGTAACTAATACAGCATTTACGACAATTCACGAGATTAAACCCTCACAACGATTTATTAGTGCAATACTTAACAATTCAGCGGATTCACAACGAATGACAGAGTATAGTCCGAATTCGAGCAGTACTCAAACATTCAAGTCGAAATCACGATGAATTAACAAAGTTTAAACTCAATTTGAGCGGCACTTAAACAATCGTTGGATAGTTATAATCGATCGGACGTTGAATTGTAATAGCGATCGAGTTATTACCCTGATTGCGGCGTCGATTAGTGCACTGTATGTGTTAATTGTAGTATACAGAACGTAAATCGGTGCATGAAACGAATTTCTTTGTCGAACATACGTCAAATTTCAAGTCCCAAGGCCCTGTATTTATACCCAAAAAATGTCCCCCCTCGCGCCACGCGAAAGGATCTCTTGTGCGCGTCGCGTGGCGCGAGAGACCCTAGTCTAGCATAGGGTGTGTTCGTGTCCAGGTAGCTTGGGTGAGTTGGTTTCGTATTATTGTAGGTCCGGTCGAAGATGAGATAAAACCTTATCCTTGTTATATCAAACACACTAGCGAGTGCGGAATCCAAGCTAGCATGCAACCGAGACTTTATACGAGAATAAGCACAAACACAACACACAACATTCAACGATTAACACCACTTGTATTAATGCGTATGAAAGGTTCGGTTACAAGTCCAATGTTCACAGATGTATTCTGCAAACTCTCAAAGTTCTCTCGTGTGTGTGCTCTCAACTCTCTTGCTTATGTCTCTCGTCTAATCTATCGAACTGAACACAACACATGGGTATATATACCCGACACAGCAGGTCTGGTCGAAGGATCAGACAGATTGATCGACAGATCATCTGTCGACCAGAAAGCCCATCGAAAGATCACATTCACCACGAAGGATGATATCCTTCGAGGTCTATCCTTCGTGGTCTATCTTTCGAGCTCATCATCGAAGGATATAAAACAATCCTTCGATGACACATCCTTCGACACAGCCAGCTTACAACATTTCTCTAACTGTTTGGTCAAGTCAAACCAGGAGGATGGTTGGCTTGGTCAAACTTACATCAACCTTACATTAAAGACATCGTTTTGTATCATGACGAAATACAGACAAAGTACAGACACAAGTGCACCAACAAACTCCCCCTTGGCTGTAGCTTTGTCTCGATCTTCGTGTCTTCAAGTCTTCAAGGCCGAGTCGAACCGAGACGAGTCGCGTCCACACAAAGTGCATCAACAAACTCCCCCTTGGACGCTACTCGTGATGGTTCGTCTTCTGTCACATTCAAGTCGGAGGATCTTCAAAGTCTTCACGCGTCATAAGTAGAAAGTGTATCAACAAACTCCCCATTTAACTTAGGTAGTGTGTCAATAAACTCCCCCTTAGATTGAACTCTCCATTGAGTCATCCTCGTGAATCTTTTGACTTGTCAATTCTTCAGATCCTTGTGGTGTTGATGAAGGGACAGCGGCAACTCAATCATTTAATCCTTTGAGTGCCTCCACTTCGTGTCTTCATTCCAAAGCTTTTCATCGAACATGTTCTCCTCGCCTTTAGCATCTGCACATGCAAGAAAGCTAAACGCATAATGAGAACAACCGCTTGGAATATAGTTAACATTTAAACTAACGACACATATGAGATCAAATCTCAATCAAACACCAACCGACAGCAGTTTGAAAGTTTAGAAAAATATTCATTTTAATCCTTTAACTTTCAAAACTCGTTAACTTCGACTGTTTATGAAGATGCAATTGTTTTCCAGCTTACGATCAGGAATTTGGGTAGGATAGACTCGAGTTCCAACATCGGTCAATCAAAAATAATCTAGAAGGAAAATCTTTTTGGATTTTAAAAAGTTTATATAAAAACACACCTAAAATCTTTTTGGAATTTTTCATTCTTCAAAAGTAAAGACGGAAAGCAATAAATAGATATTTACAACGATGCATAAACAGGAAACATTAAATAAATATTTACAGACATTCTTTTTGCGAGTTTCGAGGGTAAGAGAATCATATCAGTGTACGGTCATGCCAAAAACACTCTCTTTGTTCAGTTAATTAACATTAAGATAAGCATCTTATAACAATTATCGGTATTGTTGTCCACATAAGCTCAACTTATCATTTGTAATCATGGCGAGGGGATACGTTAAGGTATAATTTATACTTACCGACCGGTGTTCATCCACATCACGACACATTCCCGTATCAAGGTATGCACGAGGGTTCATCTTACCGGTGAGTATACCGATTATCATCTGTTTGACCGTATATGATGTGAGATTCTCACTTATTTTGATTTGAAAACAAGCCCTATGTGATATAATCACTTATTGATGAGGAACTTGATTTTCATATGCATGAGGGCACAGGAGCAAGTCCGTGAACAGGTCAGTACTTCCGTACAGCAGAGAGACGAACTTGACTCCCGGATGAATGTGATATTTTATCACTTATTTGTTTGGACATGTGATTGTTGATCACTTATTGAGGTCGTATGCAGTATGTACACGTATGTATGGTATCATGGAAGATCTAGACTTGCGTCCCCGTTATTTTTCGGAAAAAGATACAACCATGATACCCAGATGATAAGCAGCATAAAGACCGAATATCTCAGAACCTCGGCAATCTCTCAAACGAAATTTCGGTACTAAGACCATATGCCAATGAATGGTTCCCACCCAGTCTTCAGTCGGATTTAAGTTTATATCACCCTGCACACTTTAAAATAATTGTGAGCCTACCGATACATCTTATATAGAGCTGCTTATCGTTTTTCATTTAAGGTTTAAAGAGGTTTAGACAGACCACTGATGTACTATCATTTTCTCTTTTGCTCTCCAGGAAACTCATTTTTGTTTTTCTACTGTTTTTGTGTTTTTGAAATTTTTCAATGTTTTTGGATTTTTCAAAGTTTGGATTACTCCCCCTAAAATCAATAAACTAAGAGAAATTTAAAACACAAAGGTATTTACAAAAACGATTTCCCGATGTTGGTTAACTCATGTTTTACCTCAATGCCGTTTACCAAAATTAATTTTAATCTGAAAAGATTTATCGAATTTTGGAAAAATCAGTTGGCATGTCGGTAAGCGGTGCGGACCATGACAACATTGTCTGGCCAAAGAGTGCTGTACGAGATAATAATTCACAAAGCAGCTTAAATATCGACAAGTATAGGAGAGATTAGAAATTTAAAATCGTATCCTGCAACTTCTTCGTGCATTGCCAGGAATCTGAGTGCTCTCCCAAACTGGATATCCACCCGGTGTGGATTTCAAAGTCGATTTTGCAGCTACTGAAATCCCTTTACAGCAACAAGATCAAAAGCCTTTGGGTCCGGCTGGTCTTCCACATTGCACCAGCGAAGGTTTTTGTCTTTCTCTTGTGAAGTAGTGTGCGGTTGTTCAACCCATGACAAGGCATCCGCACACCCGGTTGGTTTGTTCAACAAACACATTTTCTTCAATCACACCACGAAGAAATGTACACTGCACGTTCATCTTGTAGATTGTTGAACTTCAGACGTGCTGCAGGTGCGTACATTTTGATTTGAATCTATCCCGGGGACCCGATCAAAGCCTTGAACATTCACATTTTGAAATGATTTTCATTTTTGTCGAAGCTTTTCAATCTCTTTCAACAGACATTTCTGTTTCCCTTTACTTTTTCTCTCCATCAAAGGCAGCAATTTCTTCTGTTGCCTATTTTGTGCAAGGATGCTCCACTATCAACAATCTTACGACTATCGAAAGTTCCTCCTGGAATATCCTACACACTCACTCAAAAATTAGTTGGAGAGAGGGACCCAAGCCTTTGTGGACTTGGGTCGTCCTTGATCATCAAGAAAAGTGATTTCAATCACTTGATGATTAGGAAAAAGAACCTGTGGTGCTCCCCCTGACTGAATTACCTATTTTTGTTTCCAAGCTGTTTGTCCTTTACCAGTATTTGTATTAATTGTTTTAGCATTTACTGGTTTTACAGTTTTAGGTTTTGCTTGAACAGGTTTTTCTTCTTTGACCTCTGATTTTAAGGCCTTTTCAATTACCTTTTGATTCTTTTGTTTTAACTTCTTTTCCCTTTCTTTCAAGACACGTGGGTCTTGTTTCGGGGAAAATGATCGTTTTTGGTAATTGGTTTCTTGGGGAGCACTTGTTTTTGCCTTCAACTTTTGCAGGTATGGGCAGTATCTTACAATATGCCCAATTGTGCCACACTCAAAACACATTCTCCGCTCTACAAACCTCGGAGAAACATGTTGATGATCAGACGGAGAACCAGACAATGAACTTTGTGATCTAGACGTGCTTGGACCTAAATCACCTCCGTTGGTGTGTTGGGTGTAGTTATTCTGATCATTTCATTTTAAAATTCTAACTTGTTTTACAAAATCAATGTTAGACTTATCCTGAAATGTTTCAAGTTTATCTGAACCCGTGGATCCAACAAAGTTCACTTTCGGTTCTCTTTTCTTGACAGGAGCTCTTTTGTTTTGCACCCATTGTTGTTGAACCTTAGGTGCTTGAACATTCTTGTTCTGAGCCTTCTTTCCCTGTACCTTACCTTTTCTGGAATTGACTTGTTGTTTTCACTCAACTTGTAGTTTTTGGTTTCCGTATTGTTTTCTAACTTGTTCACACGGAATTGGATCACATTGAGTGACGGTAACTTTGCCACTTTTGTTCCCCAAAAACTTATCAGTGCATCCTTCAAAAATTTGCTCAATTAAATCTTGATTTACATTTTTAATTGGAAAATCTTTGTTGGAGTAGATTTTGCTATCTCCTTTGAGCGTGTACAACAAGTTATTCTCTTCACTGGTAGAAACAAGGGACTCCATTGCTTTAGACATTTCAGTCTTACTCGGTTTCACTGGTGGATCACACAGGATGTGATTCTCGATTGGAATATCTGTTGTAACCGAGTTAGACTGTTGGTTCACAATTTCATCAGATTCATCATCCGAAGAATCAGTATCCTCAACAACGGGAGGACTCTGTTCCTTAACACACGATGAATCAGTCTCATTCTCAGATTCAGATTGACCCGAGGATGATGTACCCGTTGTGAACCCGAGGCCTGCTGCAAAGTCATCTAGACCGAGTGGCACAGTAGGTTCAAAACGGGGCATATCCTCATCATCAGGCAATTTGGAGTAATTGTGATTCATTGGGGGAGGACATGATTTGAATCCCATACACTTCTTATCCCCCTTTTTCTTTTGAACATCAATAATGTGATCCAATACATAGCGGGAATTGGAATAACTTTCCAATTTCTGCTTGATTGTTTCACATTCACATCGAGCGGTTGCCAACTCTACCATCTGCTTTTCAATTGTGTCTATAAGATCATTGTTAGCATGTTGTTTTCGCAAAACAGCTTTTTGTAATTCTGAAACATCATGTCTTAATAACGCAATTGTTGTTTTAAATTCTTTTTCATTTCTGGTTAAAAACACGTTAGCTTCAGTTGCTTTGGCAAGATCTACAATCAATTGTTGATTGTGTTTGTGTGTGATTTCAAACTGACTTTCCTTTTCTGCATATTTAACATTTAAACTATCACACTTTTCACAGCTAACAACAGTGGGTTCATCGACACATACCTGACCTGATGAACTGTCGACATTAGCCATAAAGGCTGAATGGAGAGAAGACGAAGAGTAAGCAGCTTGATCCATCAAATTAGATCTTCTTTTAGTTCCTGCTGCAGCTTCTTCCAAAAGCTCATCAGTATTTGCATCGACTGACGCACTCGATGTCTCATCCACATGATCATTTCCTGAAGTCGAGGATTCTTCATCTGAGCTTTCACTATAACCAGAACTGTCTTCAACTTCAGAAGATGCAACACCATTGGTGGAAGATTCTCCACCACTGGCGTGCTTTAAATCCTTTACGACTTCAGCATAACATGCTGTTCCACCATTTCCTCCTTCTCCAAGCTGAAGCGACCAATCACAACCCTCATCTATTTGAACCACCAGCCCCCGGTTGGCATTTGATGACCCTGCTTGGCCTTGGTTGTTGACAGGTATCAACGTACGAACATTGTTCCCATTCTGGTTCTGCTGGTTGCCTTGATTTCTGAACGGATTTTGATTTCCATGCTGAGCTGGTCTTGTGCATTCCCTTTTGAAATGACCCCGTTCGCCACAGTTAAAGCACTTGACAGCTTTCTTGTCGAACCCATACTTGGTGTCTTTCTTGTTTTCCAAGTTGGTTCTTCCCGTCCTTTCCATAAACTCCTTTGCTCTTCGAATTGCACTAGCAAGAGCCCATTTGATATCCATCATTTCAAACTCTTCTTTATCCACTTGCTGATAATCTTCATTGGTTAGATTGATATTCCCAATCTGACCTGCGATCAATCCACTATAAGCACTAACCAAGGTATTCAACATCTCCATATGCTCCTTGGCTACTTCGACACTGACTTTGGAAAAGTTGGAAGTGTCTAATCTGACTGTGTTAGGATTGGAAGTGGCTTGAAAGTTTGATGAGTTTCCATAAAACCCTTGCTGTTGTGGTTGTTGTTGCTGAGCTGCCGGTTGCACATTCGGTCCTGAATACATCATCGTGTATGCTGAAGGATCAAACTGATCTGTTGTCGAAGGTCCGGTGCTTGAGATGAAAGCTGTTTGAAGCTTCGCGTGTTGAGAAGCTGGTTTTTCTCCACTGATACCTCCTGCAATCCCAAAGTACATTTCTGGATTTTGAGGAGTTTGTGTTCTTTTTGCCTTCAGCTTTTCTTCTACATCCTTATTCTCCAATCTTTGAATTAATTCATAAACGGTGATTGTTTCTAAAACACCATTTTCTTTGAGAATTTCAAGATAACTGCTCCACTTTGCTGGTAAGCTATCAGCGAATCTCTTCACCAATTCTTGTGGAGTGGCAGTGACTTTAAAAGCAAACATCTCGCTCAACAAGTGATGGAACCTTGTAGATAAGTCTGCCAAAGTCTCATTCTCCAAACACGTGAATCCTTCAAACTCTTTCTTCAGTAATTCTTGCTTGATCTTTCTAGATTGAGCATTTCCTTCACACCGTAACGTGAGCATATCCCACAAGCTTTTAGTAGTCGTGCAGTAAACAAACTGGTGGTAAATGTCTTTATGGAGAGCTTGTGTGAGAATCATGAATGCCTTCTTTTCTAACTCAAACTTCCTTTTATCTTCTTCAGACAAAGTGCTGTAAGTTTGTGGATTAGATCCTGCAACTTCCAACTCGTTTTCAAAAGCTGTGAAGAAGCACATCCATAGATCTTGACCTTGTCCCTGAACATAAGTTCTCAGCCTTTCTTTCCACCATCCCCAATCATTGATGTGATTTAACTTTGGCGGTTTTGTGCTTGTACCAGTTTCACTGTCGTTCTGCATCATAGATTGAATGCTGTTGCTTTGATTTGTGACCAAAGCCCATTGATTTGCAGTTATCATTGCAGCTTGAGGTGGGGCAATAGCTCGCATCCATGCCGTTTTGTCGAAATCAGACGTAGATTGCGTAGATTGCATAGCTGATGATTGTGGAGTCGAAGTTATTTGAGTCCACGCGGTTGGATCCCACTGACCGTTTGTTCCCATTTTATGAAAATTAATATATTAAGTGAAAATTGATTTAAAATTTGAAAAATAAGTTTTCTCCTTTTAAAAATTTAATTTTCACAAAGTATGTTAAAATCTCGAAGGATCACAACCAGCCGAAGGATCAAGAATCGAAAGACCTGAAAAGCACAACCTGTTAAACTTAAACAGACAAGGATCGAAAGATCAACACCTGTTCGAAGGATCAACAGTGTTCGAAAAATCACTGTTGAGTGTCGAACAATGTTTTTCGAAAGATTCTCCAAACGAAGGATCCTTATCTTTCGAAAAAGGACTGTAGACCGAAAGATGAACACGAAAGATGACTTCGAAAGACTCCCCAATCGAAGGATCCTAGTCTTTCGAAAATGAGCAGAAGACCGAAAGATGTATGTTTCGAAAATATTCCTTGGAACGAAAGATAAGTCTCACACTTCGAAGGATGCTCGAATGATGACTATCTGTCGAACCTCCTTTGGTCGAAAGATGATCTTTCGACTTCGAAGGATATCTTTCGATCGGTTCTGACACAGTTGACAACGGGTGACAGGTTGGTGAAAAGTTGATGGGTTGGTGAGAACTTTCGGCAGAAAGTATGTTCAGACCATATCTTTCAGGTCTGAACATGCAGGTTTTCACCAACCGGGTAATGTCCAATATTTTTAATCAAAATACAACTTCCAACACACAAACACTTTGAAATTTAAAAATTTTAAGATCAAAAGTGTAAAATACCAAGAACACTTAAGATATCGGTTGAAGATAAGAAGAACAAACCCAGAAATATGAATATTTCTGCAAACCGACAACAATCCGAAACCCGATTTTAACAAGTTTTTCCAGAAAATATAAACTACAAACACCCGGAAAACACCCGAAAACACTCGGTTTTAACAAGGAGAAGAGCCAAAGCTCTGATACCACTTGTAGGTCCGGTCGAAGATGAGATAAAACCTTATCCTTGTTATATCAAACACACTAGCGAGTGCGGAATCCAAGCTAGCATGCAACCGAGACTTTATACGAGAATAAGCACAAACACAACACACAACATTCAACGATTAACACCACTTGTATTAATGTGTATGAAAGGTTCGGTTACAAGTCCAATGTTCACAGATGTATTCTGCAAACTCTCAAAGTTCTCTCGTGTGTGTGCTCTCAACTCTCTTGCTTATGTCTCTCGTCTAATCTATCGAACTGAACACAAAACATGGGTATATATACCCGACACAGCAGGTCTGGTCGAAGGATCAGACAGATTGATCGACAGATCATCTGTCGACCAGAAAGCCCATCGAAAGATCACATTCACCACGAAGGATGATATCCTTCGAGGTCTATCCTTCGTGGTCTATCTTTCGAGCTCATCATCGAAGGATATAAAACAATCCTTCGATGACACATCCTTCGACACAGCCAGCTTACAACATTTCTCTAACTGTTTGGTCAAGTCAAACCAGGAGGATGGTTGGCTTGGTCAAACTTACATCAACCTTACATTAAAGACATCGTTTTGTATCATGACGAAATACAGACAAAGTACAGACACAAGTGCACCAACAAACTCCCCCTTGGCTGTAGCTTTGTCTCGATCTTCGTGTCTTCAAGTCTTCAAGGCCGAGTCGAACCGAGCCGAGTCGCGTCCACACAAAGTGCATCAACAATTATTTTAAATTTTTGACAGCAAACTGTAAGGATATTACTGAATAGGTTTTACCCCCCCCCCCTGAGTTTTAGGGGCCCTGATCCTGATTCCGATTGTTCTGAAAATTTTAGGGTTAATGCAAAATTACTTGGGTTTCTCAATTAGGGTTTCCTTAATAGATAATTAACCTACTAAGTATTAATTTTAGTGAGAGTTGTTACACAAGACCCTCCAAAGAATCAAAAACCACCACATAATCACACCAGGAGTCAGAAGAGCGGCGCATACCTTTCTTCCCCTCGCCAACATTTTTGGCCTTTGAAAACTGAGCTTTCTTAACATCATTCTTCTTCGGCGCAGCAGTAGCGGTTGGCGCGCCTTTTCTTTTCAGGGCCTATGCCCAAGTTAGACAAGTCACCCACTGCAAAAACACAGCGTTAACACACGCGCAAGATAACAAGCAAAAAATCCTACAATACAAGCGTACCAGCACCAGCAGCCGGTTGCGCGGAAAGATCACTATCCCGTGGAAGAACAAAATTCTTCACAATACGGTGATACCACAATTCCTCATCTGGCTTTTTTGCAATAGTGGACATCTTTCCACCTTCTCTACCAAAAGCAACAACATATAACGAGACAACTGCAAACAAAGAGAAGTGAAGATGATTTTCAAAAAAAAAAAGAGAGAGAGAAAAAGGGGTAAGAAAGAAAATTCTTACTCTGGCCATCCTCCATGTACACCGGCTTCTCTTCTCGTTCCATTCTCCAGTTAAGACTCATACCGGCTCCAACAAGGGCTTTCTCCGGTAAAGCAATAGATGGAACGTCTTTCAGATCCTGGTACCAGTTTTCGTCAACAGGGGTCTGAATAGTTTCGGTGGGGACATCCTATTTTCCCCTAAAAATCATCTTCATTAGGAAAACCCCTACTTTTATGAAAAAGAATTTCTGTTTCCAGTCGTGGAATGATTTGGGGGGATGAAGCAAAATCTTCTTCGCCGATGCCCTTTGAACAAATGAATAGAACCCTTGGGTACAGTGCATTTGATGGAAAACTCGAAAACGAGGAACTGTCGGCTCAATATGCATCGTGTGTCACACGAATTCAAAATGCATAACCTTAACCATACCAATTGGATGCATCTGGGAGATGTGGAATTTGTAGTACTCAAGAATTTCAAGGAAGAATCTCGTTACAGGCAAACGAAAGTTTCCTGCACTAAAGAAATCCCAAAACAAGGTCACATACCCGGCCGGAGCATCCCCCGCCGTTTGACCTTCTTCAGGGTAGAGGGCACCCCAGTTTTCTGGGAACTTGAGATTCCGAATCAAACCATCAAAGGTTGCCCTAGGCCACTTTAATGGTGGAAGTTAGACATACATTTTTTCTGAGTCTTCGTGATGATCGCCGGTTGACATAGGAAGAAGAAACTACAATTATTTCTAAAGAACAGAGAAAGAAGACGGAAAGAGGAGGATTTTTCAACAAAAGTAATGATTACTGGAAACGGGAAATCCAAAACACTTATATACCCACCGCCATAAATAGCTTCGGTAACTGCAACAACACCTTTTTCGGGATAGCATAGTTACCCAAGCAACAGGGGCGAGTAGGAAGCAACACAAACGCGAGTTCACGCGCGCGTGTAAAGCACGGTCAGTAATGTGCACCTGACAGTGACAGCCTGTCACACAGTCCTTACTATACCTTTCTCACCCAAATTCAAAGATTTTCAAAATTACCATACTAAGCAAAGTAAGTCTTCTCATAGAAGATTCCCTACTTTCGCACCAAAAGCATTTATCTCATATAGTCCAGTGCCCCACTTATTTACATAAGAGCAACACTAGACTAGGGGGACTTCAAGGGGTAAGGTCCCAAAAACCTCATGTCAAGTACTTGGGACCATACCACAACCTCATCATACAACCCTCTTTTAGACCTTGCGCGGCCGCGCACTCGTCCTACAAAGAATGTTAGAAGAAAGACAGCAAGTAATACCCGCGAGCCAAAAGGAAGTCAATGAATCCTTGCGCTTTTCATGACAGACAAAGGATGGGAATCCTAGTTTAACACTTCTGTAGGATCAAATCGAGCCCAAAATCTGATTTTGATAAACAATAAAGATGAACACACTCAAAATCAAGCTTTAAAACCCACTAGATTAATTTGCAAATGATAAATACAATTAGCCCCCAAATTCTCTAGAAAGTGTGTCCCCCTAAAACCCTAATCATATCTTCCTATATATAGCCTAAACAACTTTGGCTAATTACATTAAGGACCCTAGAGATTAAAACTTACCAAAACTAGTAATAAAGATGAAAACTAGTTAAATAAGATAATAAATATATTTTGTCTAAAACAAAATATATTTAATTATCCAAAGCAATAAAACTATCATATCTCGAACATTCACATGCCATATCTTTCTTCGATCTTCTCGTGTCGACTTGCGCGTTGACTTTGACTTGATGGCGTTGACTTTGTTGACTTGATTTGTTGATAACATTAGACTACACGATTTAGACCCAACAATCTCCCCCTTAGGCTAATGTTATCAAACTCTTGTATCATCTTTAGAACCGTCAACTTCATGCATGTTGTGATATTTAATTTGGTAAGCTTCAGTCTCAATTTTAGACCCAACAATCTCCCCCTAGACTGATGCTTTGCAAATTTTCTTCATTGAAGATCTTCTTTTGACACTTTGCTCTTTGAGTACTTTATCTGGATGAGCTCCCCCTATTTACATGCATCATCTTTGACAAGCCGGAGCAAGCTTTTCTGCCTCTCATTTTCTTGAGTGAATCAGAAGACGTAGGAGGAGGATTCCTAGCTCGGTATCTTCTGCAATCTTCGGGAAACAGGTGCTTTGGTCTGGTATCTTGCTCAATTGATGATCGGCCATCATTGCAGCAAATAGTCGAAGTAACCTGTTCACAGACATAAACACAACTCCACATTTTCTTTTAGACTGATTCAGAGTACAGACAAAACTGTATTCATCTGTAGTGTGCAATGGAAAGAGTATCTCAAGCGGTTTGAGACACGATTGATGTGATATGGAAGACTTAGAAAAACAACTGTACACAAATCAAAATATTTTTGGATTTTTAGATTTTTTTTTTTAACTTTCAACCTTTGAGATTTAGAGCTGATCAAATATGAGATCATACAAACTTGAAAAGCCTAGTCACACTTCAACTTTCTTTAGGATAGCTACGACTCAAGAACGATTGCTGGTATGTTTGTCCTCTTAAATCCATGCATCCTTCTTTCAACATGCTTTCGGTGAGCTTGTTTATCATGTTTTGGTAATATTGACAAGAATTCTATGGCCCCCACAATAGCTATTGAGAATAGAATCATTACGCCTGTGAGTCCCACATCAGGACATACCCCCGCGATCAAGGTATGCACAAAGGTTCTTCATAACAGGTGAGTATATTGGATTCATTCTTTTCAACGATAGAGCAGAGATCAGGTCTGTACTTTCGTACAACAGAGATCCCAAGAACTATCGAGGGCTGAGACAGATAGTTCGGTGAACAGGTCAGTACTTTCGTACAGCAGAGAGACCGAAACTAATCCATCAAAAGGTTTTGGCCAAAAAATGGCTCTTATTATGAAAGGGTTTGGCCTCTTTTTTTTTTTTTTTTTTAAGGCGCTTATTATGAAGGGATATCATAGGAGTTCTAGGTCAGCATGTATCTGGATGCAGCAGAAGACCAACTATGATACCCCCGAATGAAAACCAATATAAAGACCCGAGATCTCAGACTTTGGCAATCTATCAACACAAGATTTAAGACCATTAAGCCATATGCCGCAACGTGTTACCCACTATGATGCGTAATGCCTGAGAAAAGCCAGAATCCTTGTGTAGACGTTATGTTTTGCTCCCTAACAGCAGTTTACTCGTTGGTGTTGCTGAATCTACCGACATATCGTTAACTTGGAGCCGTATCTTCCATCAGATCCTATTCATGCGAAGACATAATCAAGTTAGTTCCTATCATTTCTCATATAAGATCATGATTATTTTGCAATAATCACATCTCATGGTCTAGGAAGTATTTTAATACTCCCCCTTAAAATTTTATTTATGTACAACCATTTACTGAAAAACTGTATTTACAAAATAAAGTCTTCCACATCAGGCACACAAAAGCATATGTCAGCAAGAAAAGGAGTGTGTTACAGTGTCGTTGAGTGCGCGACCAGGTTAGATACCATAACCAAACCTGAGATTTTCCTCTTTAAACTTGTATCTAAAACAACCACTGATAATAACCGGTGTTACTAACAGTACTCCTTAGATGTTCCTACACTCATAAGCAATTCAGTTAGAGAGTGGAACCCAAGCCATCGTAGTCTTGGGTTGTCCCCTTTCATCAAAATAATAAACCTCCCGATATGCCAAATCTTTTCCCTCATTGATTTCTTTTACAACCACCTGTTTGACTCGCCAAACCTGTGTTGATTTAAGAATTTTGTTTGTAAAAGATTTAAAGTTTGAAATAATTTTATGTTTAAAACCCGGAGGGAAAGATTGTGGTCTTGATGGGCTGGTCCTTTTCATCTTTGAATCATGTGAAACCGGCTTCACATATGGAGACCTGGATGAAAAGTTTTTCATCTGATCTTTCAAAGATGTGTGATTTTTACCTTTTGATCTAGAGAAGCAATACTGGTTGCCTTTACCGTCTGGATCATGTCGTTCTGGGCATTGCTTGAGCACATGACCTTCTTTTCCACACCTAAAACAAGCCTTGAATGGCTTTTGAGACTTTGCAGTTTCGTGCGATGCAACTAGGGACGGGGATTGCTTTGAGCTTGACTCAGCATGTTGACACATGTGAGGTTCGATAACTTCAGATGATCTTTTGATCTTTGACTCCCCAAGACTTTCATTCAACACTGATTCATCATCTGAGCTTGTGTAGTCTT
The DNA here is from genome assembly GCA_030545235.1 of Helianthus tuberosus. Taxonomy (NCBI): domain Eukaryota; kingdom Viridiplantae; phylum Streptophyta; class Magnoliopsida; order Asterales; family Asteraceae; genus Helianthus; species Helianthus tuberosus. Next base: position 98,134,928 of record CM060360.1, on the reverse strand, counting down.
CAATAACTAAGTGTTCTTCTAGTGGATCTTGATTAACTAGACTTGCAGTGTCATTTGAGGTTGTTGGTTCTTGAACACTCGATGCTTCAAGGCCTTCAACCGTTTTACAAGCATCCGTTACTGAAGTTTCCAAGTCATTTGAGCTTTCCCATTCTTGGAATGAACGAAAGTCTTGATAGTCCCGTAACGATCCAGTTTCAGTCTCGGTTCGGTGAAAAATAATGAGACGGGTGATTCGAGCCATAAACAATCGATGATAAACAAGAAAGATATAAACTTTAAGGATTGGAACAATAAAAAGTTTCGTTGATTGGATAAGAACAATACAAAGGATAATGATCCACCCCGGGTGAGCTCCCCCGGGGTGGTGGCTCACCAAATGCACACCTCACAAGTGAGGTTTACTACTCTATATATAGCCCCTTGAGCCTTGTCCTCCAAGCAAGCCGCCTCTTGTTTGGAAAACCTACTAAGCCTGCTAAAATGCACAACTATAATAACTATCATCGCTACCTCATGCTACATCATACAAATAATAAAATGGCCAATTAAAGTCGCCTTAATTGATAACATCATTCTCTAATTTGACCCAACAATATTCCCCCGAGAATGATGCTATCAATTCTTCAATGATCTTCAAAAATAAATATGACGTCGTCTTCGAATCTTCACAAATCGGCTAAATACCCAAAATCTTCATTGCCGTTTTCCCCCGCAAATGTAGACCCTCCTATATTTTGTCGATCAAAGCTCCTTATCTTACTTGAAGATACAATTGTAATAGGCATGTGATAGGGTTCAAACTCCAATAATAAAAATCAAATAATTAGCTTCATTATGAGGATCTTCAATTCTGTCAGATTGCATTGAGCTCCTGATCCACCGCTAAAATCACGCAATACCATAAAAATCAACGGCCCAAAATATATCATAAAATCCCTGGCCCAGTCTTGTTCGCGACCCTCAAAAATGTATAATAAATTCTGGCCAATAAAAAAAAAATTTGTACTCCCGGCTCAAATTGCATCAAATCTCTAGGCCAACAAATGAACTTCTAAGACCCGGCCATTCAATTGAAAATCACCAACAACAAATAACGCAACTAGCCAACAACAAGTTACACTCTTGCCAACTCTACCATAAAATCGTTGGCCCATAAAGCGACTATAAAAATAGCCCATTTAAGCCCAGACCCTTATCAAATGATAAAATAAAATTAAGCCCAACATGATAAAACTAATAAAAACTCTGGAATCATTCAAAGTCGCTGCCCCATAGAACCATGGCCCATTCTTGTGAACAAGTAACCCAAACAACCCCAATATGAAATAAATCGATCGGTGTTGGCCCTTATAAAATTTTCATTCTTGCATGAACCATAAAATAATTAATTTAAACTATTCATGTGCCCAATCAAGGAAGTTCATACCTTTTACATTTGTGGTCAGATGAATTTTAAATGTCCACAGATAAAGCATCAACAACATACGTCACCCATAATCACATTCAACCATCCATGTGATTCCATCAATTAGTGGGCCATAGAATGATAAAACAATTTCGAAATTATGAGCCAATCATTGGGCCATTATGCACAGCCCATATGCACATCCAAAACCCTAGCCGCAAACTGTGCAGCCATCAGCTTCTTTTCCACCACACCGTCAACCACCCAGCTACTTCGTTATCCATCATGCGCCACCACCGCTCAGCCGCCATGGACCACCTCCGACCATAAACCGGCCCCAACTTAACCCCAATCGCCGGTGAAAAACACGAGCCCGGAAACATCATCTCACAAAGCGCTGTAGAGACCTCCATCACCATCTTTAATAGCACCTTAAACCGACGAACAACACACTTTTCTGTGTTCTCTCTCTACAACGTTCAGCTTCTATCTCTATGAAAACACACACACTCAATGTGTGTTTTTGAAAAACTGATGACAAACAAACTGTGATGAACAAAGTAGCCTGTTTGAACAAAATCGCTGGATCTGATTCATTATAAAACACACAGATCTGTGCTACTTTTACGTCTCTGGTGGTTTTCGATGACGACCCAACGAACTTCATGTCGTCGGAAGGACTCTTCACCTCATCGTTGTCACAAAAGTTCCAATACATGCTGAGCCCAATGATTACGAGGATGTAATGCGATTGACTGTGATGAACCCTAGCTACCACATTCAAGTTTCAACCAAAACATCTGATTTTTTGGATGAACAAAGACGCTGGATAAAGTAATAAAATTGCCAGATCTGAAACTTTATCAACAACACAGATTTGAAACCTTTTTACGTCTCCGGCGGGTTTTTTGGTGAAGATCCGACCTGAACCGAAACTGAAACGAGCCACCGAGGCTCTGATACCAAATGATAGTCCCGTAACGATCCGGTTTCAGTCTCGGTTCGGTGAAAAATAATGAGACGGGTGATTCGAGCCATAAACAATCGATGATAAACAAGAAAGATATAAACTTTAAGGATTGGAACAATAAAAAGTTTCGTTGATTGGATAAGAACAATACAAAGGATAATGATCCACCCCGGGTGAGCTCCCCCGGGGTGGTGGCTCACCAAATGCACACCTCACAAGTGAGGTTTACTACTCTATATATAGCCCCTTGAGCCTTGTCCTCCAAGCAAGCCGCCTCTTGTTTGGAAAACCTACTAAGCCTGCTAAAATGCACAACAATAATAACTATCATCGCTACCTCATGCTACATCATACAAATAATAAAATGGCCAATTAAAGTCGCCTTAATTGATAACATCATTCTCTAATTTGACCCAACAAGTCTGAATCGTGGTCATCACTTGAGCTTCCTTCGCCACCTTCTGAAGTTGTGGTGTTTGTGTCTTTGCTGCTGCTTTCTTCATTCAGCTCTTTCTCTGACTCTGACGTACTAGTGTGAGATGGAACAAATTCTGGAATTTCCTCCGTGAGGAATTTTCCGAATCTGTTTTATTTCAATTCTGGAACAAACACAGGAGGTTCACACACAACTTTTTCATCACAAAAGGCAGAATTCAAATCAAAACATTCAACCACCACATTATTGTGGTTGTGGGTCTTTGGTTTAGGCACATGCCCATTGCAGTCATCCCGAATTGAAGTTTTGTTTGCTTTATCACAATTCCAGGCGAACCAGTTAACAGTGGAATAACTGTCGCCCGAATATCCAATTCCTATTTTCGATCCACCACAGTCATCATCGTATCCATCTTCTTCATGCTCAATCACATCTGCATTGTCATCAGAAAAAGTTAGTAACCTCTTCATTTTCACAAGAAACGTTTTCAGCAACAAGATCATTTTTATCAATCAAATCATTATCAGGATGAGGAGATGGCATGGGTACATAGTTTTTGCTATGTGGAGGAAGAAAGAGTTTTCTTTCATTTCCAAGCTTATCTTTGTACCCGATTCCATCCTTCACATATGTCGGTCGTTGGCAATTTTTAATGTCAACTAGTGCCTTTTTACTGACGTTCCATTTATCAATTATGATTTGCAATCTATTGTTTTCATTTTGAGATTTTTCTAATCTTTCAGTTAAGTCGTTTATGACAAAATCTTTTCTGAAAACAAATTCTTTTAAAGTCTGCATTTCAGCTAAAGTCGAATTCAACTTTCTCTGATATGCAGCTTCATTTTCTTTCAACTCTTTGTTAAATTGTAAAACTTTTTCTTTGTCTCTAATTAGGTCACGGTTGAGGGATTTGTAATGTGCCACGACGTTCACACATGGTTGGGAACATAATTTGACTTTAAACTCGTAAGGAATGCTGTTTGTCAAGTCTTCCTCATCCTTTTCTTTGTTGGATTCCATTTTCATCGCCTCTTCAGGAATCTTTTCTTCTATCTTTTCACTTGCTACACTGCTCCCTTCTTCCTTCTTCACAGCTTGAGCATCATCGACCACAGTATTCTTTTCATCACATTGTGGAGCCTTTTCAAAGTTTGCGGAAGCATTGTTGAAGTTTGACACGTTCGCAGCTTGTGAGCTAGAGTCGTTGGAGGTTGTTGGGGGTGCAGATGTCATGTTCTTGTGCGCATCAGCAGATTGGACAAATTTATGAGGATGTTCGGCTTGATCTCTTTCGAAAGATTCTAGAGCATCGATCACATCTGATAACGTGATTGGATTCCAGTTGTTTAAGAAGCTTTGTTTAATTTTCATACATTTTAAGCTCCACTCTTTTGGAAGTGAGTTCAAAAGTTTACTGATTGCAGCGCGGTTGGTGATGGGATTACCAGCCTTTTTCATTTTTTCCTTCATGTTTAAAAATCGGCTGATGTAACCTGATAAGCTTTCCCCGCGAACACCGCAGAACATGTCATATTCCTTTTGGACCATGTTCCTTTTGTCCCGAATCAATTCCTTGTCTCCTTCATAGAAATCAATCAACGCCAACCAAAGTTCATTCGCCGTCGTGTACTCTTCAAAAAGGTTGTAGTTGTTCATTGATAGGGCCATTGTCAAAGCAGCATGAGCCTGACGGTCACGTTGAATCAATGCCTTGTCATTATCTGTGTAAGTTGAGGGATCGTTGTTGACTACACGAATATCATCACGAACGGTCATGGGGACGTGAGGTCCGACGGTGATTGAGATCCATTGGTTATAGTCCGTGTACTCGAAAAAGGACTTGATTTGGTTTTTCCAACTGCTGAAATTGGCTGATCCTTTCAACTTTGGAGGTCGGAGTGCGGTTCCTGTTTCATGTTCAACTTGTGCAATGCGAGTCAACTGATTTTGAAACATTTTTTTTTTAATTAATCCCCTCAAAAAAATATTTGTATCAGCTCAAAACCCAGGTCAAATTACTTTGAAAATAACCCCGTATCAACCCCAAAAATATCAACTCAAAAAGGCCCAAAAATAACTTAAAAATCCCGGCCCAAAACAGATCAAAATTCTAAGCCCACGAATAAAAATTTTAAGACCCCACACAGTCACACTTTGTATTCTCTAGACCTAGTTAAATATAATTTTAACCACATGTAACCTATTATAGTCACAAGAAAAAAGTATGCAACCTCAGATCATTAATTTAAAAAAAATAAACGGACTTCAAACAATTACTAAACTAGATTTTATAATTTCAAATTTTGAAAGCTTTTTCCATTGAATGCGTAGTCCCGAGAAGAGGGTGCTTTTGCCAAAAAAATTTTTTTAATAAATATAATGGTTAGAAGAAACCCTAAAAGCCTTTTCAATATATCATATCAGCCGTTCTCTCTATCTCATCTCCTCCAATCTTTCACTTGAACAAACCCTAAAAAAAAACTTAAACAGCCGCCACCTCCTTTCTTCTTCTCTCCGTTCAACACAAATGGACAGCCCTCTTCTTCTACCCCTTCAATAATCCCCAATGAAGAACCACTTTGCGATCAATTAAGGGCACCAAATTCGCCTCACAACAAAAATGGTACAGATAAGGGCGTCAAAGGTTCGTCCTTCGATCTCACCGCTCGGAACTGCTCGGTTTGGTGGTAGAATCTCCGTGTGCGATTCGTCTTCGTGGTTCGGTTCGATTCGGTTTGGTTTCAGTGTGGGACCACAATCACAGCGTTTTGATCTGAATAGACAAGAAGGAAACTGTAAACGGTTGGATTCCTGACAGTTACAAATCTCAACAGCCTCCTGCCACCCACGCGCTGCCTGCTGATGACAATGGTGGAGCTGGCTGTGGTTGTGCGGTGAGCCGGAGGTGTCGATGAAGAGGATGGTTGAGGAAGGCGGTGAAGGTGAACGGTGACGGTGAGTGTGGTGAAGAGACGGTGGATGTTTGCCGGTGGGTTAGGGTGTACGGTGGCGTCAACAGGTGAGAAGGACGACGGTGGGAGGTGGTATGGGTATCGGAGTGAAGATGTTTGGTGTAGCTAGTGATACGAATGATGTTTCGTTTACGAGCTTTTAAAGAATATTTCTGATTCTACTCTTTCTTTTAGCTGTATAACTGTTAAAATAGTTGAAAATGAATTTGTTGTTTGTTGATGTTTGTGAGTGATGATGACCAGAGATGAGTGAAACAAACAAGAACCAAAAACCCCAAAAACTCCGTTTACTCTTTCTACTCTATCTATTTTTTATTTTTTTTTAATAAATACGCCGGTCGGGTTAAAACCGGCGGAATCATGGCGACTGAAACCGGTGACTTACCGGCGTATTTAATACGCCGGAAAACTTGAACTCGCGTTCAAGATTTAATTTCGCCGGAAAAGTTCGCCAAAAAGTTAATTTCGCTGGTAAGTTGCCGGAAAACCCAAATTCGCCGGAACTTTCAATAAAATCGCTGTATTCAAAATAAAATCGCTGTATTCATAAAAAATCGCCCAGAAACTTCAAAAACTCATCTAAAACCTTCTGATTTGAGCCGAAACCTCTTTAAATGATATAATATCACTATGAATCTTTCAAATAATACTAATCTCAACTCACAATCAGCAAACACACAATTTAAACCTTTTAAAAACAAGATTTTTGAAGAAAAAGTGAATAATATCAAAAACCCTAAAAGTTTCAAAACTTTTCAAATCAAAAACAGATTTTTTTTTTAAGATGAATTTGAAGATTGTTGAATCCCAAATTCGAGTACCAAGCTCTGATACCAAATTGTAGGATCAAATCGAGCCCAAAATCTGATTTTGATAAACAATAAAGATGAACACACTCAAAATCAAGCTTTAAAACCCACTAGATTAATTTGCAAATGATAAATACAATTAGCCCCCAAATTCTCTAGAAAGTGTGTCCCCCTAAAACCCTAATCATCTCTTCCTATATATAGCCTAAACAACTTTGGCTAATTACATTAAGGACCCTAGAGATTAAAACTTACCAAAACTAGTAATAAAGATGAAAACTAGTTAAATAAGATAATAAATATATTTTGTCTAAAACAAAATATATTTAATTATCCAAAGCAATAAAACTATCATATCTCGAACATTCACACGCCATATCTTTCTTCGATCTTCTCGTGTCGACTTGCGCGTTGACTTTGACTTGATGGCGTTGACTTTGTTGACTTGATTTGTTGATAACATTAGACTACACGATTTAGACCCAACAACTTCCACTTAAAAATACCCAGACTTGGATATTATTCACTCAACTGGTGCCACATGATAAGGAGTCACACTGGATTATGGCAATAACCTTCTAGAAGGCTCGATCGTGCACACCAGACGGTTATAACCATCTGGGACACGTGTCATCATCTCAGGCCTCCCTGAAATCACGATGATGGCATGGAATTGGAGAGAAACCTCCACTTGCCCACTTTCCATGTGGCAATCCCCCAACCATTGATCTAAACTGTGATCCGTGTGCTCCCACATCAGATCCAGAAGATTAACGGAAGGAAAAATAACCGCTTACGGGGTTAGCATCTTCCGTTAACATTTCAACAACGAGTTTTCCCGCCCAAACTCCCGGCTATAAATATGAGAGTAATTCAGGTATGAACTTCAAGTTACACTCACTTCACCAATACTTCTTCTTCTTCATAAACACATACTTATTCTCACGCCGGAGTCGGGTCATGGAGAAAACCTCTGTTTTCCCCTGTGACGTGGCTAACGGTGTTCTGTTTTGCAGTGTTCACCGGAGAAGAAGATCGATCCAATCAAATCAAACGAGAGAGAACCACCCCCTTTTATGCAGAACCTAACCCTCTAGATAATTTGATTCCGGTCATTTATCTAGTGTTTCTTCAACATGACAAAATTTGTTGTGGTTTTTGTGCACCGGATTCCATAATTATGCATGCATCCATAATTACGTAATTCCTTGCACAGTTCACATAGTTCATTTTATAATGTGTAGGGGAAAAATCAATCAAACAAACATGTAATGACTTGACTAGACCACCAAAGGGTCTCTTTAACTAGATCGACGAACGATCTCTTTAACTAGATCAACACATGATCTTTTTAACTAGATCAACGTACGATCTCTTTAAATAGACCACCAAAGGGTCTTTTTAACTTTAAATCAAATAATAGTTTTGGAATAGCACTTTGGAATTCAAGGGTCTGACTATTTGCATAGAAAAGCCCCTTAAGGATTTAAGATAGTACTTTGGATATCCTTCTGAGAATCTAACATATGAAAATACGGAAGATTCTACAAGGATTTAGATAGCGAGCATTACAATCACACATAAACACATAATCATATAATCACATAATCGTCAACTTGGTTATTAGCTCGTTCGTTAACTTTTATATATGCATTTAAAGTACACCAGGAATCCAATCAAGGACTTCAATTAGTACTTTAAACATCCTCAAGAATCTAATTGTGAAGGTAGGAAGATCTTATAAGGATTTGGTTTTGTCTTATTGAATCGTAACATACGTATTAAAGCACACAAAGAATCCAATTAAGGACTTTGATTTTACGCTTTAATCATCCACAAGGATCTATCTATGAAGATAGGAAGATCCTATAAGGATTTGGAATTTATGTGGTGAAAATGTTTTGAAATCCATGTACTAGGTATGCTAAGTCAACATACAAAGTAAAGTGTTCATGAAATCAAGGTGCCAGATATGCTAAATCAGCATATGAAGCAAAAGGATCCTTGAGATCAATGTGCTAGGCATGTTAAGTCAACACACGAAGCAAAATTGTTCTTGTATAGTGTTATTAAAAACCAGAATGTATCGACATACACATAGTCGTATAGCATAAGTCCAATTAAGGACTTATGAAAGTACCTTTAGATATCCAAATCAAGGATTTGAAATGGTACTTTGAGGATCAGTTTAAGAGTTTGTAACTTGTACGTTATACTTTGTTTCTTAAAAGAAACGAGTACTTAGGATTTGTGTGGTGATCGTGAGCGATCATGGATGAAACTACAAGAGTAGTTTGATTTAGAAGGAATATGGTTCCTTGGCGTCGATATTGTAGGGGTACGTCACACATACACGCAATCGTATTGGTTTTGTAAATAAACTTGAAATAAAAAATTTATTTATGTACCAACTGAAATGTTTCAAGTGTCATAGATAACAACAAGAAAAATATAAAAGTTTAATTGTTCACTGCTGCATTCTCATTCGTATTTGCCTCATTTATGTTAAATACTGGTCCACGTGCTGGATTTGCATTAATAAGTCTTGGGAAATTGTTCTGATAGTCAGTAAGATCACCACAGTTGTAGCACGATCCAGGTGGATATGGTGCTTGAGCAGCAGCAGGATTTACAACAGTTTAGTTTTGGTTAGCAAGACGACATGTATTGACCAAATGTCCCAATCGCCCACAGTGGGTACATTTGTGACACGGTGTTTGATTCAGATGATGACAGTTGCATCTGTTGCACAAAGGTGTAGTGCCAGCATAGGTTTTCCTAGCACGAGGCTGTGCTGGCTGGTTGGGGGCAACTTGATTATTCTGAGCAACTACAGTGAAGTTCTGTGAAGCCTTACGCTTCTTTGACTTCTTGGAGGACTCAGTCTGTTTATCCTTTGGTTTTTCTTGTGCAGACTTGTCTGATGGTTTCTTGTCGCCTTTTCGGAAAAGTTTACCCTTCCTGATCTGAGATTCAGTTAGGGTAGCGGATAACTCAATAGCTTATCTAACTGTGGTAGGGTTACTACCAGTAACAATGTCCTGAACTGGGTCAGGGAGGCCATCAATGTACTTTTCAATTGCCTTATCCAAAGGTGTAACCATGGTAGGACATAACAGACTTAATTCCTTATAACGATCAGTGTAGGATCGATGTTCACCATTTTCTTGTTTAAGATCGTCGAATTCCCTTTCCAAATCCCTGAGTTCATGACGAGGCATAATTCCTTCATCATTAGAGCTCGAAGCTCTTCCCAGGTTTGTGCCATTGCCACATCGGCACCCCTATCCCTCATTACATTGTTCCACCATGTGAGTGCTCTTTTCTGGAATACATTCAATGCAAACTCAACCTTTCGCTCGTTTGGGCATTGTACATGACGAAACGTGCTTTCAAGACTCTCAAACCACTGTAGGAGCCTAGTAGCTCCTTCAGACCCAGAAAATGTAAGTGGTTTAGCTAATTTGAACTGTTTATAGTTGCACGGAGCAGGTGCATTGTTATTATTTTTGTTGTTTGCTTGATTTAACTGGGTTACTAGGTTTGGGAGTACAACAGCGATTTACTGACCGATTATGGCTGCCATTGCGACATCCTGAGTTTGATCACGTCGATGAGGCATTCTAAAAGAGCAAAGAAACAGGAGAGGAAACGAGTGAGATGATGTTGGGTAGTCAAAATAGAATGTTTAAAAATATCGACAAAGTATAAGGATTGTGATCATTTGTTCGTTACCTAAAATAAACAAACGACACAGTGACTAATCAAAGTAAACGGGTGTTTATAATGTATTGCGAAGATATGCTTTAGCCTATAGGTGAACACTCACCCCATGAGTTCCCAGGTAAGAGTGACTGGTCAGATGATGTGGATTTGTACGAACACTCTAGCCTTAAACATAAAACTCAGGGTACAGACATCCACCCTTCTGGATTGCACATGTTCACATTATTAAAGCCCAAACTTTGACGAGATTTTGAAAACACCAAAGGCTTAAAAGCCTAAAACAAATCATCTAAGGGTAGATGATTTCTTGTGAAGTTTTGGAAAAATTTTGACTTGAAAGAATGAATTGTGTTTTGTTTTGGTTAATCACCTAAGGTTAGGTGATTGGTATTGTATTAAGAATCTAAACGCAAGAAACTCGCGTTAGGGTCCTAGGAAGGTTATAGACTAGGTCAAGAGCATTACTAATAACCTAATTCCCTATGACCATGAGCTCTGATACCAACTCTTCAACAAACCGCGGCGGAAACATCGGGGAGTCATGTCACAGAATCATTGTCTCACAAAACATGGTGATTGGAGTTCCGTTTTATTCCATTAAGGGACTCATTGTTTTAATACAAACCAGATAAATGCAAATAATTGTCTTTCAAGTTTTAAAGTCACTAAGGCACGAGTCCATCCTATGTGTAGCATGCGTCAACAATCATCACATAGTAGAACCTGAAACATATGTGAAAATAAAACATCAGCATAAAAATGCCTGTGAGTAACATAGGTTTTGTGAATTAGATTCATGGTTTTGGATAACATAAGAAAAAGATTTTATGTTTACAAAAATAGCCATGAATCCTTGTAAAAAGTTTTGTACCGAAAATGCTTTGTTTTGATAAAAGGGTTGATAGTATATACAAAAAGATACTTTGGTTTTGAAATAATCGGATAAGTAGTATATCAAAATATACTTTAGTTTTTGGAAATAATAGATTTGGTAGTATATCAAAAGTATACTTTGGTTTAGGATTAAAAGAGTCGGTAGTATATCAAACTATACTTTGGTTTTGAAAATAGCATATCAAACTATGCTTTGGTAAACAATAACATAATCGGTAGTATATCCAACTATACTTTGGTTTTAAAAATAGCATATCAAACTATGCTTTGGTTCGAAAATAGCATATCAAACTATGCTTTGCTTTGAAAATAGCATATCAAACTATGCTTTGGTAGTATATCAAATATATACTTTTGTTTAGGAAATAACAGAGTCGGTAGTATATCAAAATATACTTTAGTTTTGAAAATAGCATAGCAAACTATGCTTTGGTAAACAATATCACATTGGGAGCATATCAAACTATGCTTTGGAAGTATATCAAAATATACATAAATTGTGATTTGATAGTATATCAAACTATACTTTAGTAAAACAGTATCACGTTGGTAGCATATCAAAATATGCTTTGGTAGTATATCGAAATATACCTTAATCGTGATTTGGCAGTATATCAAACTATACTTTAGTAAACAATAGCATATCAAACTATGCTTTGGTTTTGGAAATGACATAAGATAAGTTTTATGGCTTAATTGGAAAAACATTTGCAGTCTATACATTGGTTAATATAATATCACGTTGGCATCATATCGAAATATACCATAGATCGTGATTTGGCAATACATTCAAACCTTAGTGTATTAAACTACACTTTGGTGATTATAGATTTACCACGAAGGCAAAATCTATTTGGTTTAAACTTTGGTTTCTGACATTCCATACAACAGGAATGGGGTGTCAACCTATAGCGCTATATCGTACTACCAATCGGCTTGATCATAGTTAATGAATGTATAAGTAAAAATATGAACCAACAAATAGTCTTACATACTTTGAAAATCAGTGTTTAAGCCATAGATAATAGTTCAATTCGTCAAAGGATAAGTACTATGCATGTGTAAACATATAGTTTGAAATCATGAAAATAGTGAATAGGCACATATGAATCACCCCAAAACATTTGAAAAATGTAAAAGAGGGGAACTATGTACTCACTTGAGAATGCAAGTATCCTTGATTAAGTGATCTAACAAAGCTCGGGAACTCAAGGAATCAAGTGGCACCTAGTATGAAATCACTATGTTAATAATCGGGACCTAAATCGGGAGATCTGGTAGAATGAGGTCTTGTAAACCAAATGAGTGTTGGAACTCATGTAATATGGTTTAACAAAGCCTACATTCTGATTTAAAACCTATCCTAAGTGCTTTTGACTCGTTATGACCCGTTAAGGTAGTTTACGCTACTTTAACGTGTCATTTGCGCAAATGCGCGTTCGGATGGTCTAACTAGTCCTATGATAAGTCTTATATGCCTAAACATGTTTAATAATGTTGCTATATCAGTTTATGTGTCATAATTTAGGTTACATATGCTTAAATTGAATTTATGCGCAAAAAGGGCATTTTGGTCATTTTCCTATGGCATATAAACTACCTATCATACAACTAACCAAACGAAGTGACCATAAGGTATAACCTTGGAAGGTTATTCCCTATATAACTATGGTCACCTAATGTATTTGGTCGGATCCTAATGATCGACCAAACGGGTCGGGTTCGAAAATCTAAGCGGTTGTCAAGACCGCTTGACTTACGACCCTAAACAAGCACTAAACTAGAAGTGACAAGTTAAACATATTAAAACATGTTTAACTAAGTTGAAAAACTGATTTGGTTTCAAAACAAAGCGTTTTGATACCCAAAAATAATTTCGTCGCAAAATGCACATAATCGTGCATTTTGACCGAAACTTTGACTCGTCACTTCGACTAGTCAACGTGGTAATCAGAAGGTATAGTTACAAGGGACTATAACCATCGTGATTACGCTCACGTTGCAAAGTCCAAACGAACTTTGTCTTGACCAATTCATGGTCAAAGCTGAAAGTCAAACACTGTTTGACTTTTAGTTTGAAATAAATAAACAAGCCAAGGAGGAACACTTACAAGTGTTCTTGGATGGAAGATAATTAGAAAACTCAGGTAAGAGGCCTCCAACAAGTGTGGTAGCCTCTACTTAGAGCTGGAGATGAAGAGAAGCGTGAATGAGCAAGGAATGAAGGTTGATGGTAAAGGGTATTTATAGTGTTCAAGGAATTGTAGGATTTTTCCAAGTGTTTGTGTGGTGATCAAGGAATAATCTCAACCATACACTTGTTAGGACCAGGTTTCCAGCCTTGTAGAACACTTAAAATGCCCACAATATCACCAAACAATCAAAGGAAAACAAGGTGCAATAGTTGGGAATTAACCAGGAAGGTTCTGCTATGCTGGGACCTGTTTACGGACCGCAAAGGGTCCTGGTATGCGGACCGTAAGGCTGCAGCAGGAGCCAAAGTTTGCTGTTTTGACAGCTTTGGTCCCTGAGTGTGTTTCGTCGCATTTTGGCACTTCTAACACCCTCCAAGCCCATTTTCAAGATCCATGATGAAGTTAAAGTATATTTAACTTTAATTATGCTCAAAAATGTCATGGATGTCGGTTCGTTTGGCTGTACGGTTGCGTTTTTCGATTAAATACGACGGAAATCGTAACGGAGGCGAAAACGATCCAAATTGCGAAACGAATGGTATTTTTGCATTCCCATCACTAAAATACAATATTATAATGATTCCAGAAATTTTTGGATGTGCGGATATGGTCAGAACGTAAGATATGCACGCGTTTGCATACTTTCACAGTTTTGACGCTCTTAGTCCCTGTTGATCAAATAAGCATATTTTCTCGTACCGAACCCCTCAAAATTTATTTCTAAGCTATGTTAAGGGTATTTAGGGTATGTTTAGCTTATGATCTTGTTTCGGAGTGTACGTTGCTATGCGAATTGGCAGACTTTGCAGTTTGTCACAAATAGTCCCTGTGACTGAATAAACTCGTTTTTGCCACACCAAACCCTTCAAAACTTATTTATAAGTTATGTAAAGGTTATTTAGGGTATTTTTAGCTTGTGTCACTATTCTGGAGTGTATGTTGCGTTAAACTGATTACGTTTGCATAATAGTTTACGTAAAACTTCCAGAAAAGCTTCTTGAGAGTTCGAAATCATACGAGATTTGATATGTGTAATGTCATATGCAATTGTACAAATCCCGAGAATGAAACACAAGATTTCATTGGATTTGTATTTGTATGACGGTTGTAAATGTCATACCCTGACTTTTGCGGAAGCGTAGTACGTGTGACTTGCTTAATATCATTGCATTCAATTATACCAAACAACTAAATGATTAAAACCACGATGTTCATCCATAAATATGATTCAAAATATTACAAGTTACATTGTTTAACACCAACCAAGACTTCGAGTTTAAAATACAAACCGACCAAAATATTTAAGTTCCATAAAGGACTCGACAAAATACATTGATAAAACAAGGCTTTGAATTGTATGTCTTATCTAAGATAAAACATCCAATGCAAACCCTACAAAAGTGCGGATGACATCATTTATTATAGACACAACTTGAAAACCTTGAACGCCCGCCATATCCATTATCAATTTCCTGAAATACATGTAGTTTGAAAACATCAACAAAAGTTGAGCGAGTTCATGTGTTTTATATGTAAGCTCAAAATAAACTTGTAATCACTGTAAGTATGTATTTGTAACCGGTATGAAAGCGTCTATGAACAGATCAATTAATGATTTGCAAGGTCATTAATATGTGTGCAATGGTGCAGGAAGGCTCAAACCTAGCAGATTTTGTACCGGGCTTCCGGCTGGAAGACATGGTCACCACCTTCGGCCACATCCGGTCCAGGGGTGGGGCTCGCAACACCCAAATAGATCTACCACTCATGTCTCTCGGTCCTTATACGAGGCTTAATGGTCTTAAGCGTTGTACCCACCACTCACATGATCTAACAGTTCATTCCTTAGCTAACCATACCATTTGTAAACGTTTGTAAACAATTGTAACATGTACTTCACCCCCGAAGTTATAAAACTGAAAACATTTAAAAGAAAAGGGGGACATGAACTCACTATCTTGCGTCCTGCAAACTGGTGTAACTCAAAGCTTCCCCTCGGTCGCACGACTACCTACACACGTGCTACGTTTTATTAGACGGCTAGGTCGTGCCACGGCTTTTAGTCTTAATTGCTATGACTTAGTACTTTGAGTTACGTTTTTGGTGTAATAAATATTATTCCAAGGTATATAATTATTGCTTAAAATAATAATATTTTAACTTAAATTATATTTATTAATTATCGGAATATTTGTTAAAATAATATATTTTAACTTATATTGTCTTGTAATTCTTCCATGAATATTTTCCCCAAGGATGGGCATACTTATACTTGTATTTTTAGACTTGTGTATTTTGCCAAGTATTGGTGGCGTATTCCGGTGTGTATTTGTACGTACGAGGATACGTATTTTTATTGTCTTTATTAAGTATTTTTATACTAAATTTTTATATTTAAATTTTCTGGAATATTATTTTTAACCAATAAAATCACCAATTTACATTCTTAGAATATATTTATTTTAAGAAAACTTTTATAGAAAATTATCTATAATTCTCCCTTGGCAAAAATTATTATATTTCCATATAAGCCACAAAAATAATATATTCTAAATTTGTTTAAGAAAATATATATATTTTTTCTTCAAAATAATGTATCTTCCAATAACTCAAGAAAATATATATATATATCTTTTCTCTAATAAAAAATAATGTATTTTCTATTTGACAAAAATATGATATATTTTTTTAACACTTGTAAAAAATATAACTTCCGTTTCTTTGGTTTCCAAAATACCGTTTAACTTATTTGTCAAAATATATATGAACTTAATTCCGGAATATATATATGTAATACATATTTCTTGTTCGGTTTGACCAATATTCGGGTATAAATTATATTTGTTTCCTTGGAATTTTGGTAATATTTTGTATTATATTTTTTTGGTATTTTGGAAAGTTATATTATTTTCAAGTCCTAAAATAATATAACTAATACACATAATATACAAGTAGCACACAAAATTGTGACTTCTAAATATATTTTTCCTAAATATATACTTAGTCACTTTTATTTATAAAAAAAACCTCCAACATTTGTAATTTTTGTAACAAAAATTTATTGCAAATTTTATATGAAAAACCATGGTTAAAATATACTTGTAAACACTTGTTTAAAAATATTTTTCTAAGTGTTTAAATTCTACAAAAATTTTGCCATAGTTTCCCCTTAAAAATGGAGGTTTCCATTCTATCAAAGCATATCATTTTCTTTTAAAATCATTACCAATCAACACTTACCATAAGCCAAAATCATGCAATTTACACTACATCATGAACTTGAAATTTTTGTAAAAACTTGTAGTAACTTACTATGTTATTTAGTAGACTTAGTAACCCTTTAAAACATGTTTCTTTGTTCATAAATATCATTCTTGAAAAATTTAGTCTTTCACAACTTATAAGATGATTTTTCTAAAAATAATTCTTTTGCATTTTTCTTGTTACAAACATGGTTCTAGTCTTGATTTAACACTAAATATATGATTAGTTTCTTTAAAAAATCATGGTTATGTAAATCTTGTAACTAATCTTGGTTTCTTGAGAACTATTTTTTAAATCACTCTTTTACAAGACTTTTAACATGTTTCATACTTCATCATACACAAAATCATCTTCATATTCAAGTTCATGTGAAACATAAAGGATGATCATCTTGATTTTTCACAAGATCATCCTCTCACTTGCTAGATCATGTGTTTAATCACAATCTAGCAAGTTTCTTATGATGATTAACATCATAAACACAAGAAATCAATAATCAAGATTCATACATACACAAAATCAGCATAGATTATTATGATTTTAAGCTTTATGATGAGTTACTTACATAATCTTTTAACCAATCAAAAGAGAACTAAAATCAAGTTACAAGAAGCTTACTACTAGCACAAGGCTAGGGAAGAGATCAAAGATGAAGAAGATGATGAACTAGGTGGTTAAAAGCTCTTGAGAAAGGTCCTTCAACCTCCAATGGCTCCAAGCTCCTTAGTCTTGCTTCTAGCACCTTGGGAACACTTTGGAATGAATGAACAAGAAGTGAAAATGGTGGGTTTGTGGGTGGTGGTTCATGACAGTAGACAAGGAAGGGGAAGGAGAGAAGAGGTGAGTTGATAAATGTTGTGAAAATTAGAGTTATGTGATCTAGTGGTTTATTTAAACATGCTCCCAACATTCTTTAATCCAAAGGTCTTTATGTTTCATGACCCAACAACAAATCAAATAAACAATTTAAAGAAATCAAGGGGTGGGTCAACCCCTTGTAACCGTGAAATGGGGGGGGGGGTATGGTTGTGAAGTAATGGATAGTAAGGTGTTATAGTTAGAATCTAAGTGTAAGTTAGTGTTATATGTGTGTTATGTAATTATAAGATGTGTTATGATGTTTGGTGACCATTACTAGCTCGAAAATGATAAAACAGTGCTTCTAGTGAAAATTTGGTGTTTCGGGTAGTGTCCGGTTGTTCGGTTGGTTACCGGTTCATTAAGGTGCTAAACTCGCAGTTTAGTGTGCTTTGTGTTCCCTTTTATGATAGTTTTGATTCCTGACACTTAGGAAAGTATTCTGGACCATTAAACCATAATTATGCATTATATTTTAGTTTTAAAGTGCTGATTTTTGCTGAAAATTGCAGAATTCTGCAGTTTCTGTGAGTTTTAGGCACTTTCCGGCACTTAAACTATCACTAGAAAGGCAGTTTTATGATCCTTATTTTCCTACACACTATACTAGTGTAACTCTTGGTTTTGGGCTCATTCTGTGTCTTAGTATCATGTATGTCTGAGTACTGAACTCCCGTCAGTACTTCTAGTTTGTCTGATAAATGTGCTATCTTTGTTTCGTGCATCATTTGAATCATAATATGTTGCATGTAATAATGGTAAATAATTATGCAACATGTAATGCACTTGTATGTATATGACAATAATCAGAAAGCATCCATGTCATTAATTCAAATTCAAGCACAGTCATTAAGCTACAATTTATTGTTTAATTATTGTACGAATACATGGAAATTTGACAGTTGTCACATTCTCCCCCCGTTAAGAAAATTTCGTCCCGAAATTTTAAGTTGCGCTATCGGTTGCAGGGGAGTTAGGGACCAAATGCGGATACTTTGATTTCATTCGATCTTCACGCTCCCAGGTAAACTCTAGGCCGTGTCGTGAATTCCAGCGAACCATGACAAGCTTAACACTACTCCTCCGAGTCTTATTGACTTTCCAGTCTGTAACCTCAACGGGTTCTTTAGTAAAGTGGAGAGTGTCGTCGATATGCACTTCATCCGCAGGGATGATGACCGTTACCTGGGTTGGGCTTTTCTTCAGGTTTGATACATGAAATGTATCGTGAACACCGTTCAGTTCTTCCGGTAATTCCAACTTGTATGCTACGGTACCAACCCTTTCCAATATCTTGAATGGCCCAATGTAACGTGGGTTTAACTTACCACGTTTCCCAAATCGTGCTACACCTTTCCAAGGTGAGACTTTCAACAAAACCATGTCTCCTACTTTGAATTCCAAAGGTTTCCGTCTTTGATCTGCGTAGCTCTTTTGTCGATCACGAGCCGCCTTGATGCGCTCTCGGATCTACATGATCTTGTCTGTCATTTCTTGAACCAGTTCGGGGCCAACCATATGTCTATCTCCAGCATCTTCCCAACACAACGGTGAGCGGCATTTACGGCCATAGAGAGCTTCGAATGGTGCGGCTTGAATGCTTGTATGGTAGCTATTATTATAGGAAAACTCAACCAGAGGTAGATGAGTATCCCAACTGCCACCTAAATCCATTACACAAGCGCGGAGCATGTCTTCCAGTGTTTGAATAGTTCACTCGCTCTGACCGCCTGTCTGTGGGTGAAAACCGTACTCAGATTCAACTGAGACCCAAAGGCTTCTTGAAAGGATTGCCAAATCCTTGACACAAACCATCCATCCATCTCTATCTGATATTATCGAGATAGGCACTCCATGATGTGCTACTATCTACTTGAGGTGAAGCTCAGCTAGCTTTCCCATGATGTCCTTCTCTCGAATCGGTAGGAAGTGCGCAGACTTGGTCAATCGGTCCATTATTACCCATATCATGTCATGCCCTCTAGGAGTCCTGGGTAACTTTGTTATGAAGTCCATTGAAATCTGTTCCCACTTCCACATGGGTATTTCAGGCTGTTGCAAGAGGCCTGAAGGCTTCTGATACTTGGCCTTAACCTTAGCACATGTTAGGCACTTCCCAACATAAATGGAAACGTCACTCTTGAGTCTTGGCCACCAATAATAATCTTTCAGATCTTGGTACAACTTGTTCGATCCTGGATGGATCGAGTACCTTGACTTATGAGCTTCATCAAAAATAACCTCTCGTATACCACCATAGAGCGGAACCCAAATGCATCCCATGAAATACAAGGTTCCTTCCTTTTTAGGCACCAACTTCTTCTCCATTCCTCGGAGATATTCAGCCTTAAGATTCTCTTTCTTAAGAGCTTCTTGTTGTGCATTACGTATGCGCGAAGTGAGATCCGTTTGAATAATCATTTCTAAAGCTCGAACCCTTATAGGCTTAACTCTTTCCTTTCGACTTAAGGCCTCTGCTACCACATTCGCCTTTCCAAGATGATACCTGATCTCGCAGTCATAATAGTTCAGCAACTCAACCCATCGTTGTTGTCGCATATTAAGCTCTTTGTGATCAAATATGTGCTGCAGACTCTTGTGATCCATGAAGATAGTACATCGAGTACCATACAAATAATGTCGCCAAATCTTTAAGGCAAATACCACTTCACCTAGCTCCAGATCATGAGTGGTATAATTCTTCTCATGGACTTTCAGTTGGCGTGAAGCATAAGCGATAACCTTTTGGCGTTGCATGAGCACGCAACCCAATCCCTGACGCGAAGCGTCGCAATACACCACGAAGTCTTCCATGCCTTCGGGTAGGGATAGTATCGGTGCATCGCATTGCTTGTTCTTGAGCAGCTAAAAGGCTTCTTCTTGCTTGTCTCCCCATTCATACTTCTTGTCCTTCTGAGTAAGGGATGTCAGCGGTTGAGCTATCTTGGAGAAATTCTCGATGAACCTGCGGTAATAGCCTGCTAAACCCAAAAACTGTCGAATCTCGGTCGGTGTCTTCGAGGTTTCCCAGTTCTTGATTGCCTCAATCTTTGTGGGATCCACATGAATGCCATTCTCGTTTACCACATGACCGAGGAACTGTACCTCTCGAATCCAAAATTCACACTTCAAAAACTTAGCGTAGAGCTTTTCCTTCTTTAGTAGCTCTTCCTTAGTCCGCGAATAAATCAGAATATCGTCGATAAATACGATCATAAATTTATCGAGATATGCCATGCACACACGATTCATCAAATCCATAAACACTGCTGGCACGTTGGTCAATCCAAACGGCATTACGAGGAACTCATAGTGTCCATAATGAGTCCTGAACGCAGTCTTTGGTATGCTCTCCTCTTGAATCCGTAACTAATGATAACCCGATCAAAGATCAATCTTGGAGTAGTAGCTTGATCCTTGCAGTTGGTCAAATAAATCATCAATCCTCGGTAGTGGATACCGATTCTTGATAGTTAACTTGTTCAGCTCCCAGTAGTCGATACACATTCGAAAGCTACCATCCTTCTTCTTGACGAACAACATTGGAGCTCCCCAAGGCGAGAAGCTTGGCCATATAAATCCCTTGTCAAGTCGATAACTATTATAGTTGTGTGGATAACTCTTGCATCTCGGATGGTGCAAGTCGATAAGGTACCTTGGCTACAGGCGCGACGCCTGGAACCAAGTCAATGTGGAATTCGACTTTTCGCTGAGGGGGTAATCCTGACAAGTCTTCAGGGAAGACCTCAGGATATTCTGTCACACCCTGGCTTTGCGGAAGCGTGGGTTTATTTGGTGTGACTTCTTAATACCATAGCAACAATCATAACAATGCTATATGATAAAAACATGAGATATTCATCCATTAATAAAGTTTAGAAAAATCCCATTTTTCAAAAATCACAAAATAAGTTACAAACCTTAACTTGATTTAATTGAGTTTATAAAGACTTAGCAAAAGACTTTAAACAATACTAGGTTTAGAGATATGTAACCCGTCCAGGAAGAGGTTACACATTCTAAACCCTGGATGACTTCTTTATTTAAACGCAGCTTGAAAATACGTGCATACCGTGCCAGATCTGTTAGTTTCCTGAAATACATGTAGTTTGAAAAGTCAACATAAAGTTGAGCGAGTTCATGTGTAAGTGAGTATGTACAAACATTTGAAAATGTTGTAAGTATGTATAAAAGTCCCTGGTATGTATCAATTAAGGAAAAAGAGATCACCATTGGGTTGCAAAGCCAATGATATGTGTGAAGTGCTGTAGGAAGACTCAAACCTAGCAGATTTTTGTGTCGGGCTCAAAGTCACCACCTGGTCCACTAAGCGGGCTCAGGGGTTGGGATCGCTACACCCAGATAGATCTACCGCTACTGACCCTCGGTCCTACAATGAGGATTAATGGCCTCCAGTTCTCGCCTACCCACTCACATGATCTAAGTAGTAACCCTCCTTAAGCTAACCATACCATGTAAGTAAAAGTTCGTAATAATCGTAACATGTATTTCACCCCCGCAGTATAAAAACTGAAAACAGTTAAGAGAAAAGGGGGACATGAACTCACAGAAGTGCGTATCCAGCAACGTCAATCTCTAACTCTATCTGTTGCGTGACGACCTACACGTACTAATTCCTATTAGACGGACGGCCGTGCCTTGGCTTAAGGTTTAACGTTTTTGGGAAATAGTTAGACAACTATTTCGTATTTACACTTCTTAATCATTAAATAAATATATTCCTTCCCAAGGGTGAGGGTATTAATACATGTGTGTTTTATAATTCCGAAAATATATTTTTAAGTGTCACTTGAAAATATATTTTAATTCACTTGTCTAAAATATTATGTTTCCAAAATATACATGTTTTTCCCAAAAATATTATATTTTACTTCATACAATTTTCCAAAATAATACTTTATCAAAATACACATTTAAGAGTATTTTCCGAAAATACATAAGTTGCGTTTTAAAGTTCGTGGGATAATAACAGTACCGGTGTAACTTAAATATTTATTTGTGAGGGTGTTGGTATTATTTTAGAGTCGTATTTTCATGATATTTCCAAGTAACATTATTTTTACCCCAAAAATAATATATCTCTAGTTCACAAAATAATCACGTAAGCACACAAGCGTCTTATTACGAAATATATATTCTCAATATATATTTAACAAGTTTTATTTACGAAAATCCACCTCCGACACTTGGTTATTTTGTAATAAAAATCATGGCGAAATTTATATTTTGAAAACAAGTTAAAAATATATTTAAAACACTTGTCACAAAAAAACATGTCTAAGTGTTATATTTTCTGGAAAAATTTCGCCAGAGTTTCCTCTGTAAACGGAGGCGTCCACGCTTACTAGCGTATCATTTTCTTTTGTAAAATCATTCAACCAGCTCTCAATTAACCAACCCGTCATTCAGACATGCAAAACACTACTTATATCGTTTCAGTTTTAATATACAAAACTGGGCCGTTTTCGAGTATTTTAATAAAATAGTTATCTTATTCCAAATATTCCCAAATTTTTAAAGGACGTCTTATACGATCCAAATATTATTGTGTAAAAATATCGGGGTCCGAATCATCACCAATATTTTATAGAAAATTATTTTTCCGGACTGAAATCAGATTTACCTATTTCTGACCACAGTCCGCGGAATAATTTATTTAAAATTCATTGAGAGTCCGATTTACGAAATTCTAGTGGGAGAATTACAAATACATCGGTGGTCATCTATAGTAAAAATTTCATGATTTAACTCCACACGGAATTCGAGTTATGACGGAAAACATAACTCCCATTTACTGCTGTAAAAATGCAGCTCTAGCTGCTGTTACAAAACGACACCTTAAAAATAGTAAACGAAGTCCAAAAATTATGATTCCAGTGCCATTAGAACCGTATTTCATAGTAACATGTTATAGACTCAAGAAAATCAGTTTTTCGTTAAGTTAAGGACCTGTTACAGCCTGTTAAAGTTGGCTGAAAATACAACTCAGCGTGCTGTTTTTAGCTCATATGTTACTAAAACGCACACATACGATCGTCACACCTTCTAATGCGATTAACATCGGACCACACGTCATTTACAGCAGGTCATGGTTTGTTTAATTCAGATTTGTCATGATTTCAACATCATTCTACATTACTTCATCTTTTATCCATTCTTTATCCTTTATGTTCATAAACTTTGATTATGTTCTTAGTGTTTCTTAATATTCATCATTCTTTCAGCTATTAACCACCAAAAATAAGAACAAGATGATGATTTGGAGCACTTACTACTAGCACAAGGCTAGGGAAGAAACAAGTTGTAAATGAGGTGGATAAAAGAAAACTAGAGAGGTCCTTGCACTTCCGAAAGCACCGAGCTTCGTTGTTGATCCTATTGCACCTTTGTATGTATGTGAAATACTTGTAGGAGGTTGAATGGTGGCGAGATGGTGGTTGGAGGTTGTGGCCATGAGTGGTGGTGGTTATGGAAGAAGGAAGAGCTTGTTTGAATGTTGAGTTGAAATGAATGGAATGTATTAACCTGTAGGTTCATTTATAATCCCATTTTTACTATTATCCATCATATAATGTGCCTCCTTGATATCCAACATATCCTAATAAAATAATCAAAATGGTGGGGTGTGTCCCCTCATCCACAACCGTTTGAACAAGGGGGGGGGGTTATGGTTGGATTCCAATGGATAGTTAAGTGATTAGTTAGGTTTAGTTAGAACTTTAAATAGGTTATTAGTGTGTAGTGTATTATAGAGGGTGTTAGGGTGTTCGGGGACGCTAACTAGCTTAGAAAAGTGTAAACAATGTTATTGACAATATTTTTATGTTCCGGGTAAAGTCCGGTTGTTCGGTTGGATACTGATCCGTTAAAGTGCTGAATAAGCATTTAAAGTGTCTTTTGTAGTGTTTTTAGTGACACAATGAATTCCCGACACTTTGGAAAGCGTCTAGTATTATTTTCCCACGTTTTCGCACTTTACTAGTTAATTTAATTGCTGAATTTTGTAATAAAGTGCAGGATTTTGCAGTTAAAGCATGTTTTAGGCACATCCGGTCACTATAACTATCACCTAGTGACGCAGTTCTACAATCTTCACCTCCCTACACTCCCTACTAGTGTAGTAATCTATTCCCGGCTCATACTGGCCTCAGAGACAGTGCCTGTCTGATGCTGGCTATGTCAGCATGTTTACTGGGTTATCCGTTCATGGTGCTACTGTGCTTTTGTGCATCAAGTTTGTCACTATAGTTCTATGTAAATAATGGAGTGGTAGCAATAAAGTATGATGCATGTATGTGTATGTCTCAGAATTCAAGTAGCAGTTTAATCACAACTGTAAGCAAGCACAGTAATTAAGCATTAATTAAATATTAATTAATTGTACGGATACCTGGTTTTGTGTGGGTTGTCACATTCTCCCCCGTTAAAGAAATTTCGTCCTCGAAATTTGTACTACCATACTCCTTATGGTTAAGTCACACACGTTTGTATATGAATAATATCGAAGTAGATAATCATCAAATTGAAACAAACATTACTCACATTAGGTGACTCCAAGAATATATAACAACCCGAATCCTAGGGTTCAAAGGTACAAGACGCATTTGACGTATAGTCTAGTGTAATCCAGCTAGCAGGGGTTCCATAAAAGTGGAGTTTTGACTAATAAGATTTTTAATCGATCGGTTGCAATATGCAAACGAGTTTTCACAAACCATAGCACCCGCTATATGAACTCAAAAGCAACATCTCAACGTAATAGTAAAATGATCTGTCAACTCCTGAATAAATGTCTGGTAAGGTTTAGTATGTTGACATTTTTGAATGGTGAAGATACACCGAATGGAATACAAGCAAATCTGGTGTATCATTGTCTTGATTCGTAGTTGCATCAGAAATGTTTAAATGATAAATCAAACAAAAGTATGTGTGGTCTCGTGTAAAACGGTTACCATGATTAACACAAGCTACAAGTTTATGATGACACCACAAGGTGTCATAATGGCATTACCCAATAATAGTGGTGACTGAACAAGTTCACCGCGTTTGAAATCAAATAAAAGTGTACTGAGACAATCTGAAGATTTGATTTATACCATGTTATAGAGTTTCCAATTAAATACGGAACATCAAAGAACCACTGTTTCCAATCGAAGATGAAAGTAATAAGTATCGCAAGGCATTTGATTGACAACGAAAGAATCGTCAGGAGGTACATTGTGCTTATGCAATGAATATGTGTACCATTGCCTTAACACACAATTGTGTTGAGACCGCTTTGATCGTGAAGATCCAAAATGGATTGTTTACAACTAAATAAGGAATTAAATCCGTGTACGAAGTGAGTAACCAAATTAGCGCAAGCTTCAATTTTGTGAAAAATATCACCGCAAGGTATCGCAACAAATCAAACGTTTTAGTGGAGTCGTAGACCAACCAAATCTACCACGACTCGAAATGAAAGAATCTCTGCAAACATAGTTGAATATGATGCTCCCAATACATCATATAGCGTTTCAAGTTAAACCTGTGAACTGGATAAGTTCAAGCAATTGAACTTGGTTTCAACGTAACCCGACAATAAACGTATTTACCAACAAGGAATTCTCGGCATGGTAGCAAAATAAACCATGAATGTAACTTGAAAGAAAGCGGTTTCAAGAAAGCGTGTTGGCTTGGTAACAAAAGAGCCAACAATAACAATAATGTAGGTTACTCGAATCAGGAATTAGTAATTAGGTTTAGCAAAATAATATGTGAATTCCAATGAAGTGTTTGTTCAAAACGAAATCACATGCGTAGCAAATGATGCATGTATGTCAGGTAAGTTTCCAAGAAAAGGAACAAAGAGTATTTGCTAAAGTGTAGAAATGACCAGATATCGAAGCAAATGTGTGTTCGCTCTCAGCGAGGAAATTATTGTGATGCAACTACCATTAAGGGGAGTAGAGATGTAAAAATCTACTCGCCAGAAGTAAAAGAAATCCAAGTACTCTCTGTTTAGTCAACGGAACTGGCATATGCGCCATGTTAATGATGGTTGATCGAGTTGACAGATATGGTTCCTAAAAAAAACCTTTACGAGTTTGGACCTGGGTTCCCAAAGGTCCTAAATATATGTTTTCTAAATCCTCCAGATTTCGTGTCCCGTGTGGGTCCGGTTTGTACATTGTAACTAGTCATTGTCCCACAATTTTCATTGGTAAACTTTCTTCTTGAATTCACTGCTAACGACGCTCGATTGTCGATCAGTCGTGTAATAGTAGTTGGGTCCTCACAGTCAGTTATGTAAGAGGTTCGTTAGTCCTCAGCAAGAGCCACCGACTCTGGTTGGCTAGCTCGTCCGACTCCCGGTCATTTGAAAGTCATTCGTCCTTTCTTTTGGCGAGCAGAACTGAGGTTATCCAAAACAAAAGTTTTGGTCTGTTATCTTCCTTCTTTATCAACCACTGAGGTTGCACTGACAATCCTTGCATCTCCGGAAGTGTAAGTCGCTACGATGCAAGGGCTACAGGCGTGGTGCCTGGGATTAAATCGATGCGAGACTCGACTAATCGTTGAGGAGGTGATTCCGACAAGTCTTCGAGGAAGACTTCAGGGTATACTCCGATCACGGGGGTATCGTTAAGTTTTAGTTCTTCGGCTCCCTTGTCCCCGACATGAGACAGAAAACAACACATCCTTCCCACAAAAACTTTCGTGCCTTAAGTAATTCGTGATCGGTGGTGGCGTATCCTGCTTCGTGAGTCACAATCATTCCTTCATTCGTCATCGAGGTGCGGATATCAACCTCCGCTCGATCGCTTGCCAACTAATACATCCAATTACCACGTTGAAGCTTCCCAACTCAACTGGCAATAGATCTAGCGTAAACTTACGCTCTCCGGGTTCTATCTTGCCGATTCCAGTTACTGCGTTGGTTTCCACTAGCTTCCCCTAAGCTATTTCTAATGGGTACTGGAATATCTACTTACTCGCTACTTAAACCAATTATGCTCTCGAACTCTAGATGTGCGAATCGTAAAATTTGCAACAGTATTTGGCAATACAGATGCATAATATTGAGTAATATGGGACGTACCGATATCCTCGCCAGAACTCCTGGCGTGCTTCCCTAGCTCCGGCGTGGAGCTTTCATCCTTGTGCCTGATCGTTCTTAGGGCAATATTTTCTGAAATGCTTTTTGCTTCCACAGTTAAAACAACCTTGAGCACGTTTTTGTTTATCACTCATTCTGCTTTGACAATTGTCATTATCATTGTCCCCTTCGTGATTCTCACTACCGTCTTGGCCCCAATTACCACGTTTAGTATCTTGCCAACAAGTTTCTTTAGGATGCCCCCATTTACCACAGTTATCACATTTTCCATATTTACATCGTCCGACATGATAACGTAAACAATTGCCGCACTTAGGCAGGATACCCTTGTAGTCTTTTCCCTTTTCGGCCTTCTTCTTGCTACTCCCCCGAGTAACCATATTGAAATTTGCGTGCTTTCTCTTGTTATCCCCAGATGCCTCTATAGCAGTCTCCTTATTCTCCTCTGTAGTGGAAAATTCTCCTCGTCTAACTGCTTCTTCCGTGAGTGCCATGCTTATGTCGATAGCTTCGGTGATCGTTGAAGGTTTAGATGTTGTTACCAGACTCAGAATCTGAGGTGCCAGTCCCCCGATGAAACGTTCGATCTTCCTAGATTTTGGTTCCACCAGACGCGAAGCAACTTGTGATAATTCGCCAAATCTCTGCACATATTCAGCTATCTTTGGACCTTCCATTTTCAAGTTCCACAATTCAGTCTCCAACTTCTGGACTACTGCCCTAGAGCAATATATTTTGTGCATCAGTTCCTTCAGCTCGTCCCACGTCAAAGCATTCGCAGCAGTCTCACCCATTGTTTGAACTTGATGGTTCCACCATGACAGAGCCTCATCCACCAATAGTCCAGTTATATACTTGACTTGATATTCAGGGTCACATTTGCTCAATCGTAAAACATAATCTGTCTTTTCAACCCAGCGCACGACGGCTAAGGCACCCCTAGTGTCATCGAACTCTCGAGGTTTGTGGTCCAAGAACTGCTTGTAGGTGCAGCCTGCGATGTAAGCCACATTATTCGCGTAAGGCCTTAGCAAGGCACTCGTGGAAATGTCCAAACATTTTGTAATGTGTCTTAAAGGACTAGACATTACCGTTGGGGGGGTTATTTCCCGAGGTACCTCCGCTGCAATCGGAGCGACGGGCCTCGTACCGTGCGATGGCCTGTAAGAGGCCCTCTTGCATTTCTGCCTCTGTTGTCGGTAGAGGGTTGTTGATATCAGTGTTCCCTTGAGTCGACATCTTCCTAGAAGAAGGTCGGTTAGGTCAGTTCTAATTTGCTTCGTGCGTGCATTTGGTTGTTTAGTGGTCATAAGTACATACCATAACAGGTTACCATACCAACCAATCAAATAATAGTATACTCATAGTATGACCAAGTAATTCGGTAATTATGTTTAATGAGAGCATAGCAAGTAAGCACGTAGTATTATAATTATAGCACACACACATAGATCAATGACGTGCTTAGCGAAGACCTAGCGACTGAGCTTTCATTGGTTATTGGCCACAAAGTGTTGTCGCATGTTTAAAGATGATTGGGCTTTCATTATCCTTCGGCCACAATCACTGTGTCTAACAAAATGTATCACATCGAAAGGGACACAGGGTCACCCTACCCTTGTCCAATAAGTATATTAGTGCATTAAAATTTCGTAATCAGAAGTGGTCCTCAAAAGTCTCCGCAATCCCGGCTTATCTTTAGTGTCTTTATTCAAGTGTAATGCAATCCGCATAATCCAGAAACCAACTATACCAGTGACTGAGGTGGAGGAGGAAAGAAAAGTGATTGTTAACATGCGTGAGTCCCTCCTCGAGCTTGTATATACGTCGGAGTAATTATCTGCTCTGTCGCTCGATAGTAAAGAAATGAGTATCAGAATCCTGGGAATCGGTGTAATAGCAACGGTCGAGAGCGCAAAAGGAACCTTGATGTATGTGGCGAATCAAAGTATGCTGAAAATAGACAGGGTGGAGGACGTGGTGTCTTACATAAACTTTTCTGACAAAATGTTGTCTTGTGATGTAGGCACTTAAATCATGCTTTCGGTTATGTAATGTTTTGCATCTGAAGTTGCCAATTGTGGCGTCAGCTCAAGCTCCAACATTCTGCGATTCATATCCTCAAACTGTAGTTGGTGTTACAGGAGCAACTTATCTCGTATGTGGCCTCCACAACGTGAGGAATCGTAAGGGTCTAAAATCTGCATAGTGTATTATAGGATCCCTCCAATCGGCTCGTACAGCGATGTAGGGGTGAAAGGAGTAAACGATGCGGCTTGTAAGGCCGTAGAAAATGCTGTTGTAGCAAAAGGATCGCTGCATGGGTACTGACCTGGAGTACCTTTTCGGGGTGTAGGTATGTCTTGAAAGAAGGCGATAGGCGCGTTGGCGCAATGGACGTCGGTCTTCATAGAGCAACATCAGCGGTTGAATGTGTAGGAACAAACGTTTCAACCAATAAGGAGGTTGTCAGGTGTTGGTACTGGGTTAGATAGTAGAGGTACAACGTCTAGTAAACCAAAAGAAATAGGGTCTTAATCAAGCAAGGGTGTAGGACCAGCAGTTGCAACATCAGGCTAACTCAAAAGGTGCAGAAGCTAGCTCAGCAGCAGGCCCTGGGTCGTGTAACGGTGTGGTGCCTCGAGCAGGTGATAGTGCAGCAGCCATGTCGTCGTCGTCTTGTGTTAGTAGAATGTTGTACTCCAGCTGTTTGTAAGGTTGCAGGTATCACAGACTCAAAGGAGTCTGAATGCATGCTAGAATCAGAGGATGGCTTGTTAATAGGGGTCTTAAGAAGTGAAGTTAGTAACAGTGTCCTCGTCTAATTTTCTATCGTCATGGGCGTCGGCAGGAGGACCATCGATAAGCATGCCAACGTAGTCATATATTGTTTGTCGAGTAGCCAACCTTCAGTAGAGATGTCCTCAGGAGGCGCATCATCGAGGATTGGAGCCATGGTGTGTCCATCATTGGGATGACCAGTGATGGAGTGGTCATGGATTGAAACAAGAGTGACAGAAAGATTCTTGTCAGAGAAACCATCAGCAAAGATGAAGTATCACCAAAATCTGGTAGCATGGACTGTTAGAAGTCGTCCTTGCCCTTAGTCAGCATATCAGGATCACTCTCAGTATCTGACATAATTGTCCCTGGCGCAGATGTAGTCTCATCAACTGTGACGGTGGCTGTAGGGTTATCATTGTCTGATATTTCGCCTTCTAAGTAGTGCGACGTGTGTGCCGGTTCATAATAGTCATAGTACGTATACCCATAGTAGTTATTAACAATTAGTGTATGCAAATATTCACCACGTGTGCATGTATAGCAATAATCATCAATTAAGCAGTAACAATGTAAGCATGTAATCATCCTAGTCTTCCCCAGACTATCCTCTCAGACCGAACTTCCTAGTCTCTCAGACTAAAATCTCCCAATCTCTCAGATTGAATTCTCAGTCTCTCAGACTAATCTCCTGGTCTCCCCGACCTAATTTCTGGTCTCCCCGACCTAATTTTTCCTGGTCTCCCCGACCTAATTTTTCCTGGTCTCCCCGACCTAATTTTTCCTAGTCTCCCCGACCTAATTTTTTCCCAGTCTCCCCGACTGGACTCCCTCAGTCTCCCCGACTGAGCTATAAATTTAAAGTTGGGAATGTGTATTTGTGCCTTTTTGTTTGTAAAAAGGTTTGTTCCCTGGATCTAGAAGTATAGTGTATGCAATGTAAAAATGTTTGAAAACGTTTTCGTGAGAGCCCTGATGATCATAGTCTAGACTCGAGAAAGAATCCTAGTTCGCTATGATCGAGGCTCTGATACCAAGCTGTCACACCCTGGCTTTGCGGAAGCGTGGGTTTATTTGGTGTAACTTCTTAATACCATAGCAACAATCATAACAATGCTATATGATAAAAACATGAGATATTCATCCATTAATAAAGTTTAGAAAAATCCCATTTTTCAACAATCACAAAATAAGTTACAAACCTTAACTTGATTTAATTGAGTTTATAAAGACTTAGCAAAAGACTTTAAACAATACTAGGTTTAGAGATATGTAACCCGTCCAGGAAGAGGTTACACCTTCTAAACCCGGGATGACTTCTTTATTCAAACGCAGCTTGAAAATACGTGCATACCATGCCAGATCCGTTAGTTTCCTGAAATACATGTAGTTTGAAAAGTCAACATAAAGTTGAGCGAGTTCATGTGTAAGTGAGTATGTACAAACATTTGAAAATGTTGTAAGTATGTATAAAAGTCCCTGGTATGTAGCAATTAAGGAAAAAGAGATCACCATTGGGTTGCAAAGCCAATGATATGTGTGAAGTGCTGTAGGAAGACTCAAACATAGCATATTTTTGCTTCGGGCTCAAAGTCACCACCTGGTCCACTAAGCGGGCTCAGGGGTTGGGCTCGCTACACCCAGATAGATCTACCGCTACTGACCCTCGGTCCTACAATGAGGATTAATGGCCTCCAGTTCTCGCCTACCCACTCAGATGATCTAAGTAGTAACCCTCCTTAAGCAAACCATACCATGTAAGTAAAAGTTCGTAATAATCGTAACATGTATTTCACCCCCGCAGTATAAAAATTGAAAACAGTTAAGAGAAAAGGGGGACATGAACTCACAGAAGTGCGTATCCAGCAACGTCAATCTCTAACTCTATCTGTTGCGTGACGACCTACACGTACTAATTCCTATTAGACGGACGGCCGTGCCTTGGCTTAAGGTTTAACGTTTTTGGGAAATAGTTAGACAACTATTTCGTATTTACACTTCTTAATCATTAAATAAATATATTCCTTCCCAAGGATGGGGGTATTAATACATGTGTGTTTTATAATTCCGAAAATATATTTTTAAGTCTCACTTGAAAATATATTTTAATTCACTTGTCTAAAATATTCTGTTTCCAAAATATACATGTTTTTCCCAAAAATATTATATTTTACTACATACAATTTTCCAAAATAATACTTTATCAAAATACACATTTAAGAGTATTTTCCGAAAATACATAAGTTGCGTTTTAAAGTTCGTGGGATAATAACAGTACCGGTGTAACTTAAATATTTATTTGTGAGGACGTTGGTATTATTTTGGAGTCGTATTTTCATGATATTTCCAAGTAACATTATTTTTACCCCAAAAATAATATATCTCTAGTTCACAAAATAATCACGTAAGCACACAAGCGTCTTATTACGAAATACATATTCTCAATATATATTTAACAAGTTTTATTTACGAAAATCCACCTCCGACACTTGGTTATTTTGTAATAAAAATCATGGCGAAATTTAAATTTTGAAAACAAGTTAAAAATATATTTATAACACTTGTCACAAAAAAACATTTCTAAGTGTTATATTTTCTGGAAAAATTTCGCCAGAGTTTCCTCTGTAAACGGAGGCGTCCACGCTTACTAGCGTATCATTTTCTTTTGTAAAATCATTCAATCAGTTCTCAATTAACCAACCCGTCATTCAGACATGCAAAACACTACTTATATCGTTTCAGTTTTAATATACAAAACTGGGCCGTTTTCGAGTATTTTAATAAAATAGTTATCTTATTCCAAAAATTCCCAAATTTTTACAGGACGTCTTATACGTTCCAAATATTATTGTGTAAAAATATCGGGGTCCGAATCATCACCAATATTTTATAGAAAATGATTTTCCGGACTGAAATCAGATTTACCTATTTCTGACCACAGTCCGCGGAATAATTTATTTAAAATTCATTGAGAGTCCGATTTACGAAATTCCAGTTGGAGAATTACAAATACATCGGTGGTCATCTACAGTAAAATTTCATGATTTAACTCTACACGGAATTCGAGTTATGACGAAAAACATAACTCCCATTTACTGGTGTAAAAATGCAGCTCTAGCTGCTGTTACAAAACGACACCTTAAAAATAGTAAACGAAGTCCAAAAATTATGATTCCAGTGCCATTAGAACCGTATTTCATAGTAACATGTTATAGACTCAAGAAAATCAGTTTTTCGTTAAGTTAAGGACCTGTTACAGCCTGTTAAAGTTGGCTGAAAATACAACTCAGCATGCTGTTTTTAGCTCATATGTTACTAAAACGCACACATACGATCGTCACACCTTCTAATGCGATTAACATCGGACCACACGTCATTTACAGCAGGTCATGGTTTGTTTAATTCAGATTTGTCATGATTTCAACATCATTCTACATTACTTTATCTTTTATCCATTCTTTATCCTTTATGTTCATAAACTTTGATTATGTTCTTAGTGTTTCTTAATATTCATCATTCTTTCAGCTATTAACCACTAAAAATAAGAACAAGATGATGATTAGGAGCACTTACTACTAGCACAAGGCTAGGGAAGAAACAAGTAGTAAATGAGGTGGATAAAAGAAAACTAGAGAGGTCCTTGCACTTCCAAAAGCACTGAGCTTCGTTGTTGATCCTATTGCACCTTTGTATGTATGTGAAATACTTGTAGGAGGTTGGATGGTGGCGAGATGGTGGTTGGAGGTTGTGGCCGTGAGTGGTGGTGGTTATGGAGGAAGGAAGAGCTTGTTTGAATGTTGAGTTGAAATGAATGGAATGTGTTAACCTCTTGGTTCATTTATAATCCCATTTTTACTATTATCCATCATATAATGTGCCTCCTTGATATCCAACATATCCTAATAAAATAATCAAAATGGTGGGGTATGTCCCCTCATCCACAACCGTTTGAACAAGGGGGGGGGGGGGGTTATGGTTGGATTCCAATGGATAGTTAAGTGATTAGTTAGGTTTAGTTAGAACTTTAAATAGGTTATTAGTGTGTAGTGTATCATAGAGGGTGTTAGGGTGTTCGGGGACCCTAACTAGCTCAGAAAAGTGTAAACAATGTTATTGACAATATTTTTATGTTCCGGGTAAAGTTCGGTTGTTCGGTTGGATACTGATCCGTTAAAGTGCTGAATAAGCATTTAAAGTGTCTTTTGTAGTGTTTTTAGTGACACAATGAATTCCCGACACTTTGGAAAGCG
This sequence comes from Helianthus tuberosus, assembly GCA_030545235.1. NCBI lineage: Eukaryota > Viridiplantae > Streptophyta > Magnoliopsida > Asterales > Asteraceae > Helianthus > Helianthus tuberosus. The sequence goes on along the minus strand of CM060360.1, from coordinate 98,100,245 downwards.
TCTAGTATTATTTTCCCACGTTTTCACACTTTACTAGTTAATTTAATTGCAGAATTTTGTAATAAAGTGCAGGATTTTGCAGTTAAAGCATGTTTTAGGCACATCCGGTCACTATAACTATCACCTAGTGACGCATTTCTACAATCCTCACCTCCCTACACTCCCTACTAGTGTAGTAATCTATTTACCGGCTCATACTGGCCTCAGAGACAGTACCTGTCTGATGCTGGCTATGTCAGCATGTTTACTGGGTTATCCGTTCATGGTGCTACTGTGCTTTTGTGCATCAAGCTTGTCACTATAGTTCTGTGTAAATAATGGAGTGACTGCAATAAAGTATGATGCATGTATGTGTATGTATCAGAATTCAAGTAGCAGTTTAATCACAACTGTAAGCAAGCACAGTAATTAAGCATTAATTAAATATTAATTAATTGTACGGATACCTGGTTTTGTGAGGGTTGTCACATATTCCCTCACCACTGGGATATCTTCAATCTTCGGCTCTTCGGCTTCCTTATCCACTACATGAGCCAAGAAGGCAACGCATCCTTTACGTAGACACTTATGTGCTTTCATACAACTGATAATCCGCAAGGGCGTATCATGCTTCTCTTCATGAATCACAATCGTCTCCTCATTCACTATCGAAATGCGAATGATCTTCTCATAGCAAACTATCTCCGCACGGTTGCTAGCTAACCAGTCCATCCCAACTATGACATTAAAGCTTCCTAAATCAACTGGCAGAAGATCTATCGCAAACTCACGCTCTCTGAGCTCCATATTACAACTTCTAATCACCTCATTAGCTTCTACTAGCTTTCCACTAGCCAGTTCTATCGAGTACGGGACATCTAACTTACTAGCAACTAAACCAAGTATGTTCTTAAAGTCTAGGGATATGAAGCTAAAATCAGCACCAGTGTCAAATAGCACAGATGCATAACGTTGATTGATAGGGAACGTTCCAGTAACCACGTTTGGATCCTGGCATTCTTCCCTCGCTCCAATGGTGAATACCCTTCCACGAGCTTGATTATTTTTGGGGCAGTCCCTCTTAAAGTGCCCCATGTCCCCACAACCAAAGCAACCTTGGCCGCGTCCATTCCCATTACCAGCCTGGTTGTTGTTGTTGGTGTGTCCTCCACGGTTTCCATTTCCCGTTTCCACCACGGTTTTGATTACCATACTGATTTCCGTTACCACCACAATTACCATTACCATTACCACCTTGCCCTCCATTTCCACGACCCGCTCCCTACCAACATGTCTCCTTAGAATGCCCAATCCTTCCACAGTTACCACACTTCCTATACCTGCACTGACCGGCATGATGAAATTGGCAAATGTCACACTTTGGTAGGGTACCCATGTACCCTTTTCCCTTATTTTTAGCATTTGCAGCGCCAGTCTGTGCCTCCGTTGGCGGATTAGCGTCTCTTCGCTTGTTGGCATTGTTGTTGTTGTTCGCTCGGGTACCCTTCTTGAAATTAGTAAACTTTCTTTTGTTATCCCCTGATGACTCCACATGAGTCTCCTTCTTCTTTGTTTCAGAAATCGAAAACTTTCCCAACATAACTGCTTCCTCCGTAAGTGCCACACTTAAGTCAATAGCCTCAGAAATAGTTGGAGGCTTGGAAGCTGTCACCATGCTCAGCATCTGAGGTGCCAATCCCCAGATGAAGCATTTAATCCTTTTAAACTCTGGCTCCACCAAGTAAGGAACAACTCTCAACAAATCATGAAATCTCTAAATATACTCGGCCACCTTTGGACCATCCATTTTTAAGTTCTAGAATTCCGTTTCCAACTTTTGGATCTTCGCTCGAGAACAATACTTTTTACGCATTAACTCCTTCAGTTCATTCCATTTCAATGCGTACGCAGCAGCGTCGCCCAAAGTCTAAACCTGGAGGTTCCACCACGACAGCGCTCCATCCAGAAATAATTCAGAAATATACGTGACTCTTTGTTCTGGAGTGCATTTGCTCATTCTCAATACAGAGTCCATCTTCTCCACCCAGTGTATGAAGGCGACAGCACCCCCAGTGCCATCGAAAGTTAGGGGCTTGTCGTCCAAGAATTGTTTGTAGGTACAGCCTGTAACACAAGCAGCACCATTCACAGAAAACATTAGTAAAGCATAATTAGAAATATCCAAACGAGTTGTAATGTGTCTTAGGTGACTTAACATTACCGGTTGGGGGGTTATTCCCAGAGGTACCACCGCTATGTTCGGAGCAGATGGCCTCGTGCTGAGCGATAGCTTGTGAGATGCGCTCTTGCAGCTCTGCTTTGGTCCTTGGCAGTCCGTTGTCGTTATCGGTGTTTCTGCAAGGCGGCATTGTTCTACTAGTAAGAAGATTCGGATAGGTCAGGCCTTATTCGTTAAATAAATAAATAGTTGTCTAGGAGTCGTATGTACATATATATAAGCAATCATCATAGCAAACAATCACACTATAACATAATCATTGCATGAACTGTGACATCTGTGTATTTTAATAAAATATGGTGTTTTAATTTCAATATGTGTTTAATTATTTGTGACATTAGTACGTTTTCAATCATTTTTCAATTCCGAACTCTCAAACCTGTTCTGGAAGTGAAATCATAAACCGTTACGTAAACATAATCAGATTAACGGGACGTACACTCCGGAACTGTGACATAAGCCAAACATACCCTAAACACCCTTTACATAACTTAGAAATAAGTTTCGAAGGATTCGGTATGGCGAAAACATGTTTATTCGAACTTTAGAACTATTTACGACAAAACTGCGAAACAAACGTTGGTGACCGCCCGGATAATATTTAAATCTTAAAAATATTCTGTTATGATTAAAATTTTATTTTTAATCGTGTTCGTGTTGAAAAATAAATTAAAACGCTTAAAAACGTTATTTTTTTCAAGTTTAAGTGCGTACCGCGTGTTACTGCGCAACACAGTGCTTATACTGCGAAACACAGACAACGCAGCCAGTCTCGGCAACTGAAATTTATTTCAGTAATATTTTGGCGAGTTTATTTTTATAGAATAATAAAAATAATTTAGAACGCCATAAACCGGGATTTAAACGCTAGATAAAATACTCGGTATCCAGTTAAATACCTGTTTTTATCTATTCTTACCATCAAAATTACAATTAACCTCCCCCCCCCCCCCTCTCAAACTTACAGTCACATGGAGGGTGGCCCCCACCAAAATATTTCATAAATCTTGCAATATCATATTTGATCTTGTTTGGCCAAGTGTTGGTGCATGTAATCTATGAATATCTTCCATATCCTTCTTAATATCTTTATATAATCTTTCCTAGATCACAATCTTACCAAGATCACTCAATATCCTCACTCTCTCTCCCTCCCAAAACTGTAACCCCCACCTTCATTCCCAACCTTTCAACATTGTTCTTGAAGATCAAGCTCCATTCCAAGCTAGATTCAAGTGGGTGTGAAGATCTAAAGGAGTTTCCAAGGTGCTTTCAAGTGATTTCAAGCTCCACATCATCAAAACCTCATCCAACAACTTACTTGAATCTTGAAGGTATAACATTTATGTTTAAATCATACTCTTGATTCTTGGTTGTTCTTGATGGTTTGAAGTTTCTCTTGAATCTTGGAATTTTCACAAACTTGAAATCTAAAAAGAAATGGGTCTTGATACAAAATAAAAATGGTGATGTATATGTGTGTGAGAGATTTGAGCTTGATCATTGGTAAATACTTGTTTAAGTTGTTGCTTGTTCTTGAATGATAGTTAAAATGCAAGTGTTGGATGATTTGTGTATGATATGATAAATGTTCAAGTACATCAGAAAATAAACATGAATGAATCACATGTTTGATGCATCTAAACTCATGTGAAAAGATGATGATATGATAGTGTGCTTTAGGCACTTGTACATGAGGATACATGTTGATTTAAATCTCAAGAAATGATAATAAAATGATTGTATGACAAAAATGTTTTAGAACAGATTATAAACACTAAAAATAACATTAGTTGGTATATTATAATGGCATGAAACTTTGACATAGGTTTGATAGCTTTGCATGTTGTACATATAGCTTAGAAAGTGGAAAAATATGTGAAATTTGCATGATTTATGTGCTTATTGTGAGACCTGAACTATCATGAGTATAACCACTATTTTATTCAGTAAATAACATGGGTTATGTTAAAATATCAAGTCGTTTCGATTTGGGATGGTTAGGGTAACGTTTGATGCAAAACTATGCGATAAAACGGTTAAAATCGGCCTTTCGGAGGATTTTTATAAAACTGTTTTAGATCAGTAAGTAAACTGATATTTTTGATGTAAAAATAAGTATTTTAACTTATATTAAGTTTACTTGGTGTTTGGTTAGTCATACGTGACTTCCAACGCCCAAAAATGTTACCAAATCGCTAAAATAAGTGTTTTTCGACATACACTGTAATGAGTTGTTCATGGGTAAATTTTAGGTGTTACAATGTGCTATGTGTTTTACAATATGTGTATGATGATGTGTTAGTGTTGACAAGATTATGTGTATTACGATATTTATTTTATGTTACGTTTGAGTATATATATAAATACACCAATATAATAAAAAATAATAACTTTTCGAGAAATCTCAAAGTTATGTGAAAATTCTAAGTATCGGAGAAACTTATGTATTTTTGTGGGTTTTTGATTATTAAATCATTCTTATTTAACATAGGACGAATAAACAATTTGAGGGATTGTGTTACCATATAAAAACGCACCCAAAGGTGAGTACATAGATCCCCTATTTTCACTGTTTTCGATTGTTTGGGGGTGATTCATATGTATCAAAACGATTTCGATATTTTAACGATGGTTTCAAAAACGATTACGATGGTTTATACTAAACTAATAACGATTTCGACAATGTGAACGAACTTGTTGGTTGTAGTTACATAACGAATGACATTAATTAATTTTGGCCGAAACGACCAGTATTAGGTTATGGTACCATAGGATCTGACGAATCCCGTTATCATACTGCACCCATGGTTATGTGTGGGTTAGGTGGATAACGACTGAATTTGTGATTGTTAACTTACCCTTTGGTGGTTTGTTAATACGAGTTGAACGATGGACGAGTTACGAAGGTTTGAATGTTATTAGCGAGACGACCAAAAATAGTTTTCACAATTAAAACGAGAACGATTTTGAACGATTGAACGATTATGAACGATTTAAACAAATGAACGATGATCTATAACGAGAACGAGTTAAACGATGTCACACAATGATGTTTACGAAACTATATAAACCATACGAGTTTTATTACGAGAACGATTTATGATTTGGTTTACATAAACAAATGTTTTAGGTTAAGATTCATGGCATCGAGCTTTATAAATTATAACCAAATCTGTTTTTGACTTGGTTATTCATTTTACAATACAAACATTTTACAAAACAAGGTTTCTAATGTCGATTACCGAAGTTGTACGAGATATTTCAACATGTAAGCGAGCCATGAATCTGACACTCACACAAAAACTATGTGCTCGCCAGCATTTCTTTGCTGACTTTGTTTTTACATATGTTTCAGGTGATGTTGCTTATGTTGATTGCTAGAATGCATGAGTCACACAGGATCGGGACGAGGCCTTAGTGACATAATAACGATGATAGTCGATATATAACTTGCTTTTTTCATGCTAAAACAATGTAATTTACTTAATGAATAAATAAAACGAAACTCTTTTGTATCCATGGTTGTGAAACAATAATTCTGTTACAACACTCCCCGACGTTTCCGCCACGATTTGTTGTTTTACGTGGTCGGGGTGTGACATGAACATGTAAACCAACAGTGTATTTAATGAGAACATGACTATTGAGCTTTCATAAATCACCAACCACGAGTTACATTGTTTTCACATCGTATCATACCAAAAGAGACATAGGGTTACACTATCGTTGTCAAATGAGTTTGTCAATATACAAAAATAATAGTCAAAAAGTGGTCTTCCATTCTTCACAATCTCAGCTCAATTATAGTGCTCTCACCAAAAGTAGTGCATCTGCATAAAACCAAAAACCTACGATGCTGATGGCGGAGGAGGAGGGAAGAAAAGAAAACTGCGGACATGTGCAAGCTCCTCCTCGAGGTCATAAACACGGTGAAGCAAGAAGCTAATCTGCTGCTCGACAGTGAGAAAGTGGGCATCAAAACCCGGAATAGGTGCGGGAGCAGAAGGTGGAGGTACGAAGGAAGTTGGAGATGAGTGTGGAGGGACAGATGTAGAATGGAAAGGACAGGGTGGCCGTCTAGCACCCTCACCGAACTCCAACTCGAGAACTCTACGACTCAAGATCTCGAACTGCAACTGAAGCAACAAAAGTAACTCATCACGAGTATAACCAGCGTGATGCGAGGGATGGTAGGGGTTAGAGATAGGCATAGAGTATGGTGGAAACCACCTAAGATGCTCATCAAGTGATGCAGATGTAAATGGAGTAAAAGGTGTAGTCTGTGGGATCAGAGGGAAGTCGGCTGAAGCAAATGGGTCAAAACTCGGGGGCTGGCCCAAGGTACCTTCCCCTGGACGGGGTGCAGGGATCTCCTGTAAGAAGACAATCTGAAGGTCAGTACGGTGAGCATCAGACATAACAGGAGGTGGGGGAGCAACACTAACAGGTAGGGGCTGTGGTACATAGGGATCAACAAGTGGGAGATCGAATGGTGCAGGGACTGGCTCCGGAATAAGAGGTGCAATATCAGGTAAACCAAACGGAATAGGGTCTGGCTCAGGAACATGCTCCGGGACATGAGGAGGTGTAGGGACTCGAATGGGAGATGACGGTGCAGCAGACATCGTGTCGTCATCGTCTAAGTCAGTAGCGTAGAGCTGCAGTCCTGCCGCCCGCAGGGCTGATGAAGTCACAGACTCAAAGGAGTCTGCCACTAAGTGCGTGCTGGAATCCGAGGATATCTCGATAACTGGAATAACAGGAGGAGGAACAGCAGGCATAACAACATCATCATCAATCTCCCCGTCGCCCTGAGCATCCGCTGGGGGACCATCCAAAAACAGATTGACATCGTCGTCAAAAAGATCATCAAAGGGCCAATCCTCAGGAGGAATGACCACTAGGGGAACAACATCGAGGATAGGTGCGACAATATGCTCACCATCGGGGTGACCGATGATGAGGTGATCATGGATGGGAGCAGGGAAATCAAAAAGATCCTCGACGGGAATGCAATCAGCTAGAGGTGCGTCGTCTCCAAAATCCAGAAGAGCGAAGGGCTGAAAGTCATCGTCCTCATCAAATAGCATCTTTGGGTCGCTATCGGTGTCTGAAGTCAAAACCTCTGGTACGGGTGCCACCTCATTGTCAGATACGATCGCCATCGGATCGTGTTCCTCTGATAGACCGCACTCAGATGAGGACATGTGTATGTGTAACAAAACAATCATAACATGTGCACATATGTTAACCACTAACACTTGGTGTATGCAAACAAAGACAATCATCACTTTAATCATGTATTCACATTATCCTACATGACACTTTTCTATCTTAACTAGTCTACCCCATGCAAACTAAACCACCACTTGCTCGTGTTCATTGTCTTTCTTTTGTAAAACATTTGTTCCATGGATCTTGGCGTTTTGAGAATGCAATGAAAAATATTTTGTGAAAATATTTTCATGAGAGGGCCCTAATGATTGTAGTCTAGACTCGAGAAGGAATCCTAATTCGCTACTATCGAAGCTCTGATACCAAACTGTCACACCCTGACTTTTACAGAAGCGTAGTACGTGTGACTTGCTTAATATCATTGCATTCAATTATACCAAACAACTAAATGATTAAAACCACGATGTTCATCCATAAATATGATTCCAAATATTACAAGTTACATTGTTTAACACCAACCAAGACTTCGAGTTAAAAATACAAACCAACCAAATGTTTAAGTTCCAAAAAGGACTCGACAAAATACATTGATAAAACAAGGCTTTGAATTGTATATCTTATCTAAGATAAAACATCCAATGCAAACCCTACAAAAGTGTGGATGACATCATTTATTATAGACATAACTTGAAAACCTTGAACGCCTGCCATATCCATTATCAATTTCCTGAAATACATGTAGTTTGAAAACATCAACAAAAGTTGAACGAGTTCATGTGTTTTGTACGTGAGCTCGAAATAAACTTGTAATCACTGTAAGTATATATTTGAAAACCAGTATGAAAGCGTCTATGAACAGATCAATTAATGATTTGCAAGGTCATTAATATGTGTGCAATGGTGCAGGAAGGCTTAAACCTAGCAAATTTTGTATCGGGCTTCCGGCTGGAAGACATACTCACCACCTTCGGCCACATCCAGCCCAGGGGTGGGGCTCGCAACACCCAAATAGATCTATCACTCATGTCCCTCGGTCCTTATACGAGGACTAATGGTCTTAAGCATTGTACCCACCACTCACATGATATAACAGCTCATTCCTTAGCTAACCATACCATTTGTAAACGTTTGTAAACAATTGTAACATGTACTTCACCCCCGAAGTTATAAAACTGAAAACAGTTAAAAGAAAAGGGGGACATGAACTCACTATCTTGCGTCCTGCAAACTGGTGTAACTCAAAGCTTCTCCTCGGTCGCACGACTACATACACACGTGCTACGTTTTATTAGACGGCTAGGTCGTGCCACGGCTTTTAGTCTTAATTGCTACGACTTAGTACTTTGAGTTACGTTTTTTGGTGTAATAAATATTATTCCAAGGTATATAATCATTGGTTAAAATAATAATATTTTAACTTAAATTATATTTATTAATTATCGGAATATTTGTTAAAATAATATATTTTAACTTATATTGTCTTGTAATTCTTCCATGAATATTTTCCCCAAGGATGGGCATACTTATACTTGTATTTTTAGACTTGTGTATTTTGCCAAGTATTGGTGGCGTATTTTGGTGTGTATTTGTACGTACAAGGATACGTATTTTTATTGTCTTTATTAAGTATTCTTATACTAAATTTTTATATTTAAATTTTCCGGAATATTATTTTTAACCAATAAAATCACCAATTTACATTCTTAGAATATATTTATTTTAAGAAAACTTTTATAGAAAATTATCTATAATTCTCCCTTGGCAAAAATAATTATATTTCCATATAAACCACAAAAATAATATATTTCAAGATTATCTTAGAAAATATTTATAAATCCATTTTTCCCAAAAATAATATATTCTAAATTTGTTTAAGAAAATATATATATTTTCTTAAAAATAATGTATCTTCCAATAACTCAAGAAAATATATATATATCTTTTCTCTATTAAGAAATAATGTATTTTCTATTTGACAAAAATATGATATATTTTTTTAACACTTGTAAAAACTATAACTTCTGTTTCTTTGGTTTCCAAAATACCGTTTAACTTATTTGTCAAAATATATATGAACTTAATTCCGGAATATATATATGTAATCCATATTCCTTGTTTGGTTTGACCAATATTCGGGTATAAATTATATTTGTTTCCTTGGAATTTTGGTAATATTTTGTATTATAATTTTTTGGTATTTTGGTAAGTTATATTATTTTCAAGTCCTAAAATAATATAACTAATACACATAATATACAAGTAGCACACAAAATTGTGACTTCTAAATATATTTTTCCTAAATATATACTTAGTCACTTTTATTTATCAAAAACAACCTCCAACATTTGTAATTTTTGTAACAAAAATTTATGGCAAATTTTAAATGAAAAACCATGGTTAAAATATACTTGTAAACACTTGTTTAAAAATATTTTTCTAAGTGTTTAAATTCTACAAAATTTTTGCCATAGTTTCCCCTTAAAAATGTAGGTTTCCATGCTTTCAAAGCATATCATTTTCTTTTAAAATCATTACCAATCAACAACAATTCAATCAACACTTACCATAAGCCAAAATCATGCAATTTACACTACATCATGAGCTTGAATTTTTTGTAAAAACTTGTAGTAACTTACTTTGTTATTTAGTAGACTTAGTAACCCTTTAAAACATGTTTCTTTGTTCATAAATATCATTCTTGAAAAAATTAGTCTTTCACAACTTATAAGATTATTTCTCTAAAAATAATTCTTTTGCATTTTTCTTGGTACAAACATGGTTCTAGTCTTGATTTAACACTAAATATATGATTAGTTTCTTTAAAAATCATAGTTATGTAAATCTTGTAACTAATCTTGGTTTCTTGAGAAAACTATTTTTGAAATCACTCTTTTACAAGACTTATAACATGTTTCATACTTCATCATACACAAAATCATCTTCATATTCAAGTTCATGTGAAACATAAAGGATGATCATCTTGATTTTTCACAAGATCATCCTCTCAGTTGCTAGATCATGTGTTTAATCACAATCTAGCAAGTTTCTTATGATGATTAACATCATAAACACAAGAAATCAACAATCAGGATTCATACATACACAAAATCAACATAGATTATTATGATTTTAAGCTTTGTGTGAAGAGTTATCTTCTTGTTCTTTCATGATCTTTATGATTAGTTACTTACATAATCTTTTAACCAATCAAAAGAGATGTAAAATCAAGTTACAAGAAGCTTACTACTAGCACAAGACTAGGGAAGAGATCAAAGATGAAGAAGATGATGAACTAGGTGGTTAAAAGCTCTTGAGAAAGGTCTTTCAACCACCAATGGCTCCAAGCTCCTTAGTCTTGCTTCTAGCACCTTGGAAACACTTTAAAATGAATGAACAAGAAGTGAAAATGGTGGGTTTGTGGGTGGTGGTTCACGGCCGTAGACAAGGAAGGGGTAGGAGAGAAGAGGTGAGTTGATAAGTGTTGTGAAAATGAGAGTTATGTGATCTAGTGCTTTATTTAAACATGCTCCCAACATTCCTTAATCCAAAGGTCTTTATGTTTCATGACCCAACACCAAATCAAATAAACAATTTAAAGAAATCAAGGGGTGGGTCCACCCCTTGTAACTATGAAATGAGGGGGGGTATGGTTGTGAAGTAAAGGATAGTTAGGTGTTATAGTTAGAATCTAAGTGTAAGTTAGTGTTATATGTGTGTTATGTAATCATAAGATGTGTTATGATGTTCGATGACCATTACTAGCTCGGAAATGATAAAACAGTGCTTTTAGTGAAAATTTGGTGTTTCGGGTAGTGTCCGGTTGTTCTGTTGGTTATCGGTTCGTTAAGGTGCTAAACTACGCAGTTTAGTGTGCTTTGTGTTCTGTTTTATGACAGTTTTGATTCCTGAAACTTAGGAAAGTATTCTGGACCATTAAACCATAATTCTGCATTTTATTTTAGTGTTAAAGTGCTGATTTTTGCTGAAAATTGCAGAATTCTGCAGTTTGTGTGAGTTTTAGGCACTTTCTGGCACTTAAACTATCACTAGAAAGGCAGTTTTATGATCCTTACTTTCCTACACATTATGCTAGTGTAACTCTTGGTTTTGGGCTCATTCTGTGTCTTAGTATCATGTTTGTCTGAGTACTGAACTCCCATCAGTACTTCTAGTTTTTCTGATAACTGTGCTATCTTTGTTTCGTGCATCATTTGAATCATAATATGTTGCATGTAATAATGATAAATAATTATGCAACATGTAATGCACTTGTATGTATATGACAATAATCAGAAAGCATTTATGTCATTAATTCAAATTCAAGCACAGTCATTAAGTTACAAATTACTATTTAATTATTGTACGGATACATGGAAATTTGACAGTTGTCACAGTAAAGGCACAAATGTCACACCAGGCACACCTATTTATAGACCCTGTCCATCTGGGTGAAACACACTAAACGTCCATCCGTCCGGATGGACTTACAACAAATGCATTTCCTAAGTTTCGACCCGGATAACATACAAAACATACTTTAAACACTACATAGACATCAAACAGGTTAAATAAAGACTCGATACAGACGAAAGCTACAGACATAGTGCCTTCACAGGAAGACAAGGTAATTATTCAGGAAATACCTCGGGAAAATTGCATTCGATAGGAATATCTCCAATCTTCTTTTCTTTCTCCTTGGTGTCAGTAACTAGAGCTAGAATGGCGGTATGGCCTTCTCGTAAACACTTTTGGGCCTTTAATAATGAAACGATGCCTACAACAACACCACCTTTATCGCCGTGAATAATAAGAGGTTCGCCAAAAGAACGAGGAATGCGGACAATTTTCTCTTGACAGAGTATTTCCGCTTGATGTTTGGATAACCAATCCATTCCGATAACAACGTCGAAGCTTCCAAGAACAATGGGAAAGAGATCGATAATAAAGGTTTGATCAAATAGCACAAGTTTACAATCATTGATGACGTGAGTGGCCTCGATGTTTCTACCATTAGATAATTCGACGACGTGTTCAGAGTTTAAAGGATTTAGTGTACACTTAAGCATTTTACGTACGCGTATAGATACATAACTAGCATCGGCTCCAAAATCAGATAGTACGAAAACAAAGTGATTATCAAGTAGGAACTTACTCGTTACAACCTTGGGATCATTCCATGCTTTACCAGCACCTATCACAAAAGCTCGGGAAAATACCTCGGGAAAATTGCATTCGATAGGAATATCTCCAATCTTCTTTTCTTTCTCCTTGGTGTCAGTAACTAGAGCTAGAATGGCGGTATGGCCTTCTCGTAAACACTTTTGGGCCTTTAATAATGAAACGATGCCTACAACAACACCACCTTTATCGCCGTGAATAATAAGAGGTTCGCCAAAAGAACGAGGAATGCGGACAATTTTCTCTTGACAGAGTATTTCCGCTTGATGTTTGGATAACCAATCCATTCCGATAACAACGTCGAAGCTTCCAAGAACAATGGGAAAGAGATCGATAATAAAGGTTTGATCAAATAGCACAAGTTTACAATCATTGATGACGTGAGTGGCCTCGATGTTTCTACCATTAGATAATTCGACGACGTGTTCAGAGTTTAAAGGATTTAGTGTACACTTAAGCATTTTACGTACGCGTATAGATACATAACTAGCATCGGCTCCAAAATCAGATAGTACGAAAACAAAGTGATTATCAAGTAGGAACTTACTCGTTACAACCTTGGGATCATTCCATGCTTTACCAGCACCTATCACAAAAGCTCTTCCCCTTACATCGTTGTCACCATTGTTGTTGTTGTTGTTTCTAGTGCCTTGATTCTTGTTGTTATGATTCTGATTCAGTTGAGGTAATTCTTCCTCATGTGCCCTACTGCTCCACACTGATAGCATCCCCGGTTGTTTCTCGGTTGCTGCTGTTGTGGCTGGTTTTGTTTTACTGGGTACGGGCTTCTACAATCCTTCGCCTCATGCCCCAGTATGTTGCACCGCTAGCAGCGGTTCTTCTCACACGGCCCGTTGTGATGCCGATTACACTTGTTGCATTTAGGTCGGTTTCCTTGATAACCACCCTGGTTTTGGTTGGTGAGAGCTTGTTGGTGTAGGCCTTTGTTACCCTCAATATTCCTTTGTTGTGCTGAGGCTTGAGTGGGGCTAGGATCCTTGCCCGGGTTACCATCCCATTTGAGCTTGTTATCTCCAGAGGTATCAGCAGTTGCACTGATTCGTTTGGGCAGCTTGCCCTGTTCCACAACTTGATCAGTGAGATAGTGTGCTAAATGGAGGACTTGTTGGATTGTGGGAAGATTAGCTGAGGTCACCAAACTCTGGATTTCGGGAACTAAGCCCTTGAGATAAAACTCGATTCTTCTATATGCAGGATGTGACATGTTGGGACATAAAGCAGCAAAGTCATTGGATCGTTTAGTGTATGTCTCGATTTCAGGCCAACCATCTTCAACTCGTAGTACTCCGTCTCGAGTTTATGGATGTCATCCTTGTGACAGTATTCTTCTTTAATCAGATCCTTGAAGTCATTATTGGCATCGCCAATCCGAGCATCTGAACCTGCGCGTTCCACCACGAAAGCGCGTTTCCCTCCAGGGTACCAGTAGCAAATTTCGCCCAATTGTTAGTAGGGCATTCACACACAACGAACACAGATTCGACCTTCTCGATCCAGTGTAGAATGCCTACCGCTCCCTCAGTGTCATTGAAGGAGTGAGGTTTACAATCCATAAAAGTTTTGAAAGTGCAAACGCGAGGTTGAGTGGGTGTAGGTTGACCTGTCGTGTGAAACGAAGCGAACAAGGAAGTAAATTGTTAATTGACAATTATTGAATGAATGTGAGAATTGAGTTTCAAATAAGTTACAAATTTATGAGATTACCTGAAACATGTACACTCCCCTTAGAGGAAGTAAATTGTTAATTGACAATTATTGAATGAATGCAATTCAGATTTGAGTATATTTTCATACTAGGTTAATTACGCGTGTGTTACACGGGCTTAGCTAATAAGTTTTGTAAAAAAATGATAATAAAACTACATAAAACATTAAATAAAAGTTGCAAATGTTATTCATAACTCAACAAATATTTTTTTATACAACATTTGTTGTTTTATTGTCACACTATTACTTTTAACTATTATGAATAAATAACAAAGTTATTGAAATTAACATCATAATTATCATGTTTTAATCTATATCGTAAAGTTGTTTTAATATGTAGATATCGGAAATTTTTCTGTTATAAAGTTTAAGGTTTTACGATTTTATATTAAAAGACATTACAAATTATGGTTAACTTTGGAATGATCTATAATTGTGTTGTTAAATTTAGTATATAGCGATAGTTTTTAGATAGTTTTTACACAGTTTTTATGTGTAAGGTACAATTAACATGTAAACCTTATTGATTTAATTTATATTTTACTTATTAAATATAAAGGCCTAAGTTAAAAAGAAAAATTAATTAAGATGACTTAACAGCTTAGTTGAACGTTGTCATGATTTTGGACTCAAAGGGTTACAAAATGAGAATATGGGTATTCAGGTAGTTAATTTTTTATTATTATTTTGGACTCAAGTAACACATGGACTTGAAAAGAATTTATTTTTGTAAAATTTTAATGCTAACAAATGTAAACTAATATTAAACTAAACTATTGATGGATGTTTAATTGAAAAGTAAAAAATTGTACGGTTTTTACACGATAGGACTCTACTGATAATTTCACGTTTTTTTTTTTTGCTAAAGTAAATTCTATAGTGTTAAAAAAACTAAAATATGTTATGAATTGTTTGGAATAATGTTGTAGCTAATAGTGCAACAATAATTTGTGGTTATGCACAAAAAAATCATGTTGTAATAAACTTTTTTTTAATAATTATGAGTATGAAACATTAAATTAAAAATATTAATATATGGCAATATAGCTAACGATTTCGATTTCAATTTATGTTAATTGATTATGTAAAACCTTTGAAACACATTCAAAATTTTAAAATAAACATAATAATATAATAATAATAATAATAATAATAAAAATAAAAATTCATCAACATCTATCTATATCTCTATATATAATAAAAGAACAAAGGTTGGAACACTTGTCCCCTCCACATTTACCTGAGACACATGTCAACCTCTCATTTTATTTACTAACGTGTTCATCATTTAGCCTATCCACGCTCATGAACCGGGTTTTTTTTCCTCCATATATTCTTCCTAACCCTAATCATTTCTCCTTCAACCGTTTCTCTATCTTACCTCTCTCTCCTTTGTAAGATGCTTCTCCTACATCAGAGATCTACCTTTTTTTTTTCTACTCATCACCTTCATCGCAATGTACTAGCTATTTGGAGGTTTGATTTATGTTGATTGACTTCGATTTATATGGGGTAAAATCATTGCAAGCTTGTGTTTTACATATACGATATATTCTCTAGGGTTTTCACACAATCCAAAAGTCGACCTGCTCTCGCAGACTACCTCCTGATCCTGTTCTTCATGTAAGATTTCCTTCATCTCAGATCTATTAATCTCATTACAAAGGATGATAATTTTGGTGTTGTTGAAGAACTTAATCGTGTAGTCTATTGGGAAATTGTAGGATTCATGTATGTCGTTCATTTTCCAAAACCCTAATTTATATGTTACAGATCTGTTCGATTTGAAACCCTAATTAATCAATTGCCAACCGATTTAATAAAGTATGTTTGGTGTTTTCTAATTTTCTTTGATGATTTGCTTGATATCTTTGATTTGGGTAGTCAAAAATATGGGTTGATTTACTTTTTTATTGAATTTTCTTTGCAAGGATTTGAAGGTTTTTTCCACCTTTAATGAAGAGCTCTTCAAGGAAATCACCCAGCTACTAACACCGGAGATCACGGTAAGTGTTTATTATAAAAATTCGCGATAAAATTCTATTAGTTCGTTGTTAAATGGTTCTGATTTTGATGTTTGCAGTTGGAGAATATGTTAATTTTCGCTTAATTTAGGCGCTGATCATGTTTTATTATGTTTTCTCTTGCAAATCGGTGTAATTTGTGTTTTTGACCCAGATATGGTCCGATCTTCTTGAGGTTTTAGCTAAACCTCCGGTTTTTGTTCTGTAAATTATGTTAATTGTATGTAGATCGGATCGAGTTTCCTGCTTATCATAGCTATAAGTTGTTAATACAGGTTGCAAGACATGTGTTTGGTGCTTCAGAAGTAGCAGCCACATCTAGCTTAGGAAAACTTTTATTATTTTGGAACATGTAGTTACGTATATGTGTTATAATTGTGAACCATATGATCATTTTAAAAATAATTATACAAAGTAATGATTTTGAATTTTTTGGATGTTCTAAACTAAAATATATTATTTAATGAACATTTGGAAAGTTACCTATTGCTCCTTAATATATTGTGTAATATATGTTGTGTTTGATAAAATATTAACATGGATTTGAACTTTTATTAACAAAGGATGTGATCTTAATATGCTACTATCATCATATGCTCCTTAATATATCTGCCATACACTTCAGAAGCAATGAGATAAAAAGCCACAGTTGGTTTAAGTCAATCAACTGGCAAAAGTTAGAGGGTCGAGACATAAAGCCGAGTTTCATTCCACAAGTTGCTCAAATTTTGAAGAGTGTTGGACCAGTTTGCCCCGGTGCTGGATTCCCCGGCTGCCAGCCCAAAATGTAACGAGAACCCGTTCAAGGGGTTAACCTACGTAAGGCCTGCAACTCCTTTTCTACACATGAATCAATGATTTTTGGGATGTATGCAATTCACCCTTTCTTATATTATAAGTAAAGAGGTTGAAACTTATTGGTTGCTAATTGTATTTTTTTATGATTTATTTTAGTTGCTTCAGAAGGAATGAAGCAGGCGTCTAGGCAGTGGAGCAGGTGGAAGCAATGAGATAAAAAGCCACAGTTGGTTTAAGTCGATCAACTTGCAAAAGTTAGAGGGTCGAGACATAAAGCCGAGTTTCATTCCACAAGTTGCTGGTAAGCAATGTATTGCAAATTTCGAAGAGTGTTGGACCAGTTTGCCCCCAGTGCTGGATTCCCCGGCTGCCAGCCCAAAATGTAACGAGAACCCTTTCAAAGGGTTAACCTACGTAAGGCCTGCAGCTCCTTTTCTACACATGAATCAATGATTGTTGGGATTTGGTTTAAAACAGTTGTGATAAGTTGATGTTCTAATAGGAGGATATTTGGTTGGTATTTATGAATGTTTTTGATGACGTTACATAATCTGGTTCAAATTCAACTTGGATGTGAACTAATAAATATGTTATAATAATGGTTAAATGTCTTTAATTAATGATTTTAACTGCAACCCAGTTTGGTAAGCTTTTCAAACCGGAAACAGGATGTTTTTAAAAAAAATGCTAAATTTAGTTTTGGGTTAAAACGTATCTCAAAATTGCTCCGGCAGAACCGATAGAAGCTCGTGTGTGATCCCGCGTTACAGACCACATGCTATGTTTTTGGAGACACGCATGTAAAGTTCTAATGCATAATTATACTTTCTTTGTGTCTTCTCCAGTAATTAACTACAAGCATCCTCTTTTAGAAATTTGTAATGTATGTTTATTATTTATTTAGTTTGTTATTTATTTACTTATTTTTATTATTTTATTTTTTATTAACATTAATTTCTATTATTTCATACTCTAAACAAACATTTCATAGGACATTTTAAAAAATAAGATGTCGACTTATACTTCCAGAACAACTTACTAAATTGAAACTTGTGTTCATAAAATTAAAAATTGAACTCACAAGCGTAAAAACATTATTATTTTAAATTACTTGGTTACATGTTTTTTTTTCTATTCTTTAAAAAATCATACATCATATTTATTGATATGTTTTAAATTTTATTTTTTTTAACCAGTGTGTCACACGGGATATAAGCTAGTCTATATATATAATAAACAAATAAAATGTGGGACACGTGTCGCTAGATGGTGCAACCTCATAAAATTTTGGGCGGGAAAACTTGGGAATCTTTATATTTTTACACGGCATCCGAATTGGGACAACCAAACCCGGTTTTTTGACCCGGGTATATAAGGTATCTAATAAACCTAATTCTCTCAAACCTTCATTCACAGCTTCTCCTTCACGGTTTCTCATTTGACAACCCTAATTATTTTTTATGCCGCTGCAATTCCTCTTGCCTTTACCCTCACGTTGTAACGGTGGAACATTAACAACCTGCAAAAGCTTCATATCTTTGGATCCCAAAACCATCGATTTGTCTCAACCAAGTCTTTTTCATGTTTGCTAGATGTTTTTCAAATCACAGGTAAGATTTGTTCTTGATTAGGATTTTTTAGTTTAGTACTAATTGTTCATTTATTTTGACTGGGCATTTGATGTCTATATGTTTCAGATTCTGTTTGTGAATTCATTGTTCTTTTATAGTTTGAAAAGGTTTTCGTTTTGTGCGAACTAGGGTTTAATTTGGGAACAAATTAAAGGTATGTTGTAAAATTCTTTGATTTTATTGTTAATGTAATCAATCTGTGTTAATTTTTATTTCTTTTCCACATCATCGTTGAAGGGTGTGCGAACATAGATATATAGTTAGATCTGGCGAAAGCTCTAGAGGATTCTGGATGTGGTTCTTGATTTCCTTGATTTTGGTTCTTGTATAAGGTCTATTCTTTTATTTGTATGATTATGTTATAAACTTTGTGAATTGGGATCTGGGAGGAGTTTAACAATCTGGTAGTTGGTTTTCTTGACTAACTATAATGACACCTCTGATATGTTAATCTCACTATGTTTCTTCTTTAATTCGACTTGGATTTTGTAACCAGGTTGTTAAGTTTGATGAATAGTTTGATTTATGAGTTATTATCAAAGCCCTAATCAAGGGTTTGCATAATATTCTTTTTTTTCTAGATTTTATGTTTTCTTTCTCTGAATCTAACGATAGGTTATCACAATATTTGTATGTTATTTGAAGCCAACAACTTAAATTTTTGTCATTGATGCTTCGATCGTGGTTATTAACCATTGGGCTGGACCAGGTGCATTTCTCATCAATTTGATCTTATTTTAGTACCTTTTTATTGATTTATTGTGATTTTAACTTTGGGTGTGATGTTTTCGCTTGATTTGATTTCAATAGGGATTGTTCTCTCCATTGATCACTACTTTATTCTTACCATAAATTTAAACGACCTTTGATCAACTTTAGATATATTGACGATGGTAGCAGCGAACTTTATTTAGTTTTTGTTGTAATTAACTTTAGATACATTGATGATGGAACAAGTGGTTTGTGCGAAAAGTTCGCGAGGGTGATAAACGAACTGTACGGGTTAGAGAAGGTAATCCCAGTGGTTGCCATGTGGTTATCATTGATGATCTGGTGCAATCTAGAGGTACTTTAATTGAATGTCAGGTACTTTTTCAACATGATGTATGCTTACTTATTTGTTTTATTAGGTGTCTTGTGCAAGCTGTGTTTTACCTGATCCCTTTGGTTAGCAGGGTATTTGTGGATTCGTGTGAGTTTACCGGTATGTGTCCAAAAAACTAAAAATAGTAATAATAACGATAATAATTCTTTTGTTGTAGAAAGTTTGGGTAGCTCATGGTGCAACCAAGGTCAGTGCATATGTCACTCATGCAGTGTTTCCGAAGAACTCTTGGAAGAAATTTGTTCACAAAAACGGTGGTAAGCCTCTCTCTTTAACGCTCTTTATGTCTTTCTATTTTACATTACCCATACATTTGCAAAAAAAAAAAATTCTGATGTCAAATAAGAGACGTTAGTTCACAGTTTTGACCAAAAAATATGTCTGTGATTTAAAATATGTTGGTCTCAAAGACTCAAAACTGGTGTAAAAAGTGCATTTTTAATCCATATAACTTTCTATTTCACTTTATTCAGATGAATTATGTGCAAAAATGATATGGGTTTTTGACCTTTAGGTCAATAGGTCTAGAAAATAGGAATACCCATATGAAAATCTGGTTGATTTTGATAAAGGGGTTCCATGTTTTACTTTTGAAGTTCAAATCAGATGCTTTAAAATAATAAATAAATGGGATGGATTTTAATATTACAAGACACTAGCTTTGAACTTTTACAATAAACAGTGCACTATTTGGCATGTTGAGGATTAAAGAGTATTTTATTGAAGGTGGTCTTTTTTAACAAATTGAACAAATATGGACATCGGATTGAAGTTTATATTTCTGTTCTTCAATATCTTACTCTTCTTTTGGAGGTGATCAATTTGTTTATGCGCATTTAAGTATACTACATTAGCATATATTGAATTTATAAATATAATTGATATATATTATTTAGTGAACCACCCTCTAAACTTTTCACAAAACGTGTAAGATTTATCATTTTTATGATTTTAACGTCTCAAATATTTTACATACCATATTTAGTCTCATTTTCAAATAAAAACGGAAACTATCAATTTAGTTACAAATGTCTTTCCTAAATTGAAGGTTTCACACAATATAAAGTCAAATTACTTAGCAACACTTCTATATTATTTCCATGAAAATTGTATGTTTTACTATCACATAATTCACTCCGTGAATTCAGCTAATTTGTATTAAATTGCAAATCTTCATCTTTATACGTATGTAAACTTACAACTGTAACCTACTAGGGGATTTCAAATCCCAAATTGTTTCCTATTTTAACTAGCTAATACTCTTATTTTCCACCAAAAAATTATTAACCTGTTACAATCCTTACCATATTTACACTTTTTTTTTACCTTATAAAAACGTCAGACCTTTCACTCATTTCTTACAATCAACTATTGGATAATCAATCGCATAAGTGTAGTTCACATATATTTATGACATTTTGGATTTCTTATTATTGGATTTTTTTTGTTTTGTTCCTCTTTGTAGGACTTACCTTTTAGCTTTCAAAATCGTTATCAATCAGCGTTAGTTGTTGTTACTTTATTCAGGTATGTATAGGTGTTTTTCCCAAATTCTAGAGGTATCATCTCCATTTAGATGTGTTTGCGTCTTCTTTCCTATTCTTATTGTGTTGTTTCATTCTAAATTATTCGATTTGAGACATAGTTGGGAGGCTGATGACATGATGCAAGGGTTAGCTGTGTGTGTTTTGCGGTGTGTTTTTTTTTTTTTTTTTGGTCTCGCTTATTCAATTCGTGTTTGCATTCGTCATTAGTTATTTTTCATATTGACTATTTGTAGTACCTATATGAAGTTTTTATTTAATTAGATTAGTGATTATCGATTCTTGATAAGAAAATAATAAAAAAATGATTATTAATTAAAAGATAAAATGGTTGATTATGTTGTATCTTGCAGGTGCTTGCGTGGGCATATGTATATAATAAACACGATACATGGGAGCAGTTCTATGTTTACTCGATATGTACACCATTAGGGTCCCAAATGTTGTACTTGATAAAAAAGAATTCAAGGTTAGAACTATACATGTCACTTTTTTCTTTTTATGTAGTTCATTGAGCTAGCTGCTAATAAAACTTCTGTTAGTCCACAACACTATCCGAAAGGTACATGTTTCAACTGTGAATTTGGATATCAAATTTATTTTCGTGTTTACTTTTACAACTTTCTTTACTGTTAAAATCTACTAAAGCTTCTTGCTCATAATGTAGAGCTAAAAGAAAAGTTTGATTGAATATTAAAATTGTCGATTTGAATGGTTTGAGAATATTATTAGACAAAGATGATTTATTGAAAAGGTGTATTACTTAGGTATTTTTTGTTAAATAGTTTCCCTTTATTCCCAAACACAGTGAAAAAGTTGCACTTGATTGAAGACCAGTGATTAGCATTTGATATCTTCTACATACAGCTCAATGCTAAATCATTCATAGATGTGCGATTTTTAGAAGAATTGTACAACAAATACAAAGGTAAAATTTTCATTTGTTGTTATTTTTGTCACTATGTTCTAATATCTTTTTAAAGAAATATGATTTCTTAGTCTAAGTTTGTTATCTTGCTTCGTAGATCTTTTCGTTGATATCCGTATAGCTGATGGGGTGGTTGGCTGGTTCGGTTGACAGCTCAAAATGTGTTCAGGTCAGAAACTGTCCAAACCGTTTCTGAACAAAACAGGTTCGGGTCAAAACATGTTATGAAATAAATGAGTTAAGGGGTAAGCATATTGATATTCTAATTTTCTTTCAAATCACTTTTTTCACATATATTGTGTTTGATGTATGTTCAATAAAATGAAGCTGGAATGGCTGGGTGTCTAATTTTCTTTCAAATCACTTTTTTCACATATATTGTGTTTGATGTATGTTCAATAAAATGAAGCTGGAATGGCTGGGGTGTCTTTAAATGTTGTTAAAGTTGCATCTCTATACATGTTTTGCCTAGCACAGGTTTGGGTGGACAAAACCTACTTACACGTTTAACTATTTAAGGTGGCCGTTTTGAAAAAGTATTAGATTGGTTTGGTTAAAAGGGGTAAGGGTAACAAAAAAATTCAAGTCGAATGGTTAGGGTGACCGTTTTGGCTAAATATCATTTTTATTTCAAGTCAAAAGGCGTAAGGGTACATTAAGTAATAGTAACTTTTAAACTGAACCCATTTTGTCCCGAACCTATTGTGATTAGAAACTGCTTTGACCCAGCCAAATTGGACATGTTTTAAATCGGCAAGTTCTGATCCGTTACATGACCCGCCCGTTTTAACTTTTTTTTAAAATATGCCAAACATGGATTTGTGCGTTGATTGCATAAAACCTTCAATTCGAAGATAATTAAATGGGTCAAAATGAGTCATCTTAATTGTCATGCTTTATTTCCTTTTAGAATTAGTGTATATATATACATACAAACATATGTAATCAAAACCTGTGTTGTTGATTGTAGCCATTTAAGCGCTTCCGTGACGTTTTGGTCAGGTTTGTGGTGGTTCCGGCTAAACACGAATTGGTTTTTTAGACATTTTGGGTACTCATCTCTAACTATCTGTTTATTCATGTCACATTCAGTGTCAAGCTCCATGAGAGGTGATGAAGAAAAGAAAATTTGCCCCGAGTTTCAATTGGTACGTGATAAAGCTGAGTTGAGCATAATGAAGTTGGACATGATATGCATTGGAGTGGCTCGAACCCTATGACACCTTTGGTACTGGTACAAATTCTGTAGCATAGGGTACTACTTCAGTAGCAGATAAGATACAGGAGCAAATAAGTTTCAGTTTCGATTACTCAATGTTCATTTATTGTTTTTATGTAATGTAATTATACCAGCTGTTTCAATAGCCACATGTTCTTTATTTTAAAATCAAAGATTATATCCTCAAACACTAAACCAATAATCTTATCTCATATTTTATATAGGATTATCAGTGAATGTCCTCACAATTTTTAAAAAAACATTTAAATAGTGTCAAGTTTTATGTACATTCCCACCTGCCGCAATGCGCGGGTCACGTTACTAACGACTTTCAATATGTTGTTTATGTACCTGTTATTATCGAAAACTAAATTCTCCTAACCCGGGATGTTCCCGGGTGATAGCCTAGTATATAATAAACAAACAAAGTGTGTGACACGTGTCACCATATGGTGCAACCTCACAAAATTTAGGGGGGGGGGGGGATTAGAGAAAAGTGTTATTTTTACACGGGATCTGTGTACTCTATCCAAACCCGCATGGATTGACCCGGGTATATAAGGATCTAAAAAACCATAATTTTTCACATCGTCATCCCAAAATGAGTACAACATACGTTTCAAGCATTCAAAAACCTAATCTTCCAGCCTCCATCGTCGTCCTTACATCAGTCAAGCAAATCAGATGGTAGGTTATCTGATCTTCACCTATGATTTTTATTGTTAATCCTTTCATTTTTGATTCCTAAGAATCCCATAACAAACCCTAAATGCAAACTAACTTCTGCTCATCGATCAATCATTCTGTTTTCGATTGATTTTATCTTCACTGCTTCACCATTCTCTTCTGGCTCAGGCGATCCATCTTCGTTTAATCCTTAAGGTTTACAGTTCCTCCTCTGCAAGGTGAGTTTATGTTACAATTCTTTTCTTCATTTAAACTTGGTTTGTTCGATTTCATCTTAAACATTCATTTATTTTTCTTTATTATTAGGGATCCTCTTATAATCTTCCATCGTCTTCATACATAAGAAATCGCCACTTCTAATGTCTTTCTTTCCAGGTTTCATCTAAACCCTTTCCATTCAAATCCACTGTTTCAGGAATTGACGGCTGTAAAATTAGGTTTAATAATTGAAATTTTGTAGTTTTTTTTGGCTTTTTACTTAGACTTTTTGGTTTATTATTGTATGTTTGATGTTTGTTTCGAATGCTTTAATTAACCTTTTGATATTGGTTTTGATTAGGGTTATGAATCTCATTTCATTCAGGTACGATTATTCTTCATGTATTGTTTTTTGGTAAATCTTGGTGAATGGGAAGATTGGTAAAGACTGTTAAATGGTTTGTTCTTCATCTTCATCTTCTTCATATCATGATTTCTTTTTCTTCATAATATGTTCTATGTTATCAGGTTTTGATTTAGATTCATGGTTGTTCTCATCCAGGTTTTGATTTTAGATTCATGGTTGTTCTCATCCGGGATCGAGGGTGTCCAACATTCGGGTTAGGGTTTTTCAATCATCGTGATGTAGCAGAGAATCATTAGGTACGACCACCACTTCTTCTTTTTCCTTTCAATTGACGATGATCTTACATCCAGTAGAAGCCCTAATTTCATTATTCTGTTTTGTTTTTTAAAGAATAAAAAAAATTGCTGGTTCTGAAAGTAATCCAATAGAAGCCTTAATTTGATTATTCTGTTTTTTTTTTCTAAAAGAAGAAGAATTTCTGGTTCTCATACTACGGGGTTAGGGTTTTAATTTAGTGACTGAATTATTGATAATCTGTCATCGAGTTATGTAAACATTCTGAAATGCTCGTACTCTACATTTACATGTTAACTCATACACTCTGGATTGTTTCTTTTGCGCACACACTCTACCAAAACCCTTGCATTGCTTCATTTCCTCTTCAAGAATCTCCCTACCCTCTACATTTCTTTTTTCTTTTTATCAAAAACTAAGAACAATCGTATGGCCATTGTATTTGGTGTTCTTCTTTTGTGTTCATGGATTTATCTTTTCAAGGTATTTTTCTGGTTCGTTAGTCAAAGTGGTATGGAAGATGAGATTATAATCCTGGGTTCATAATTTCGTGCATGTGAGACTAGGAAATGTCATTGAAAGAAAAGGTTTGTGTTCATTTTATTTTTTACTTCTACGAACACCAAAAAGACTTGATTATAGACTCACGGAACTTTTTCTACTTTCTACCTTGTGTCGCATTCATTCGCTTCAGGAAAAGTTTACCAGGTAACGTTATTGTTAATGCTAATCAAGTAGTTTTAGTTGAATAAACTCTCTATGTGTGTTAAATTGTACCACCCTTATTGACGAATTTGATCATGGTGTAGGTTGTAAAAGCACAAAACTCAACTCAAGGAAGGGGAGGTGCTATTATACAGGTTAAATTTTCTCTATGTGTTCATTTATGATTATTTGTTTTCGTGTATTGCTGTGTTAATTTCACCGTGTTTATTTAGAATTAATTATCGTTGATGACAATGAAAACTTGATGTATGTGTGTTAATCTTATGTTATTCCTCTTGATCTATTTTAAGTCTCTAACTTTCTTAGATTATCAACAGGTAGAGCTTCGTGATGTTGATAGTGGAAACAAAGGGAATGAAAGGTTTCATACAGACGAAACTGTTGAAAGTATGTATTTTTACTTTCTGGTCTGATTTGAACATGGAGAGTGTTTACATTGATTTCTGGCCTTTGATGCAGAAATATTTGTTGAAGCCAAATCTTACATTTATCTATACATTGATGAAGAAACTGATACGATTGTGCTAATGAGTAAGTTTTTCCTGTTTAATTTTCTCATTCGGCTAAAATATATTGTTAAGCTTAAATTACAGGTTGCAAATTTGACCCATTACTTATGAATCTGTCGATTCAGGTTATTGTATTTTATTTTTTCCTTCATCAAATGGGTCAGAAGGGTAAAATAAGAAGAATTTTGTCAAAAGGAAACATGTAAAATAGTGCAAATGGGCCGGGGTCGGGAGTCACCCAAAGTTGATTCTTATGTATAAATATTCAAATCTATCTATTTATTATATAAACAAATAAGGTTTGGGACACTTGTCAATTTGTGGTGACAAAATGCAATCATTTATCCGATGCCGGTGGGTTGATGTCATCGATATACGGGTCAGGTATTATGAATCTGTTGGAGCCCTGTGAGGAATATTATAAATCCAAACCCTTGTTTTCTTCTTTTTCAGGTTGTTTATGCAGCAATGTCTAAAGCAAGAATGCAGTCTGGGCTATGCAGGTTTCTTTTTATTTATTTTTTGTAGTATTCTTGGACTTTGGAATTTACAAATCCTTATGTCCTACTTATGTCTTAATTTCTAACTTTGTTATATTTACTTATGTTCTACTTTTAATGATTTGTTTGTAGGGATTGTAGGAAACAAGTGTATCTAGGTAAGCAATTATGAGCTTGATGTCCTTTTGGTTTGACTTGGTTTCCTAGACACTGGATTAAAGTGTTTAGCGTGTTCATACATAGTGGAAATATCAAAGGGCATAGACTCCCCTGGTTCAATATTTATACAGTTCGTTTTTAGTGGTTTGACAACTTGAAATTTGAATCAAGTGTTGGTAAACAAACCTAGCGGCTAGCTCTCAACAATCTAAGAGAGAAAACGGGACAAGTTCCTACACAAGTTCATCTAAGCTTATTATGGAGCCGCATCAACTAATACAAATCGAACCACCTCAACTTTCAGGTACCGGTAACAATTTTATTGAAATTTGTTGGGACATTTTTTTGTCATAGTTTTTCTCATTTGTTGTTTATTAATGATGTTTTTTTCATGTAAGTTTCTTAGAGCTGTTATCTTAACATGCCTGTTATAGGTCTAATTTGGTTATTCCTTTATGTGTTTTCAGGCTTTTTAAGAGACATTTGGACTGATCCGGTGTTATATCCGAGTCTGACTAAGAGCTGGTGTCTAACATGGTTGTTTGGGACTTCAAATCCAACTAAAATCAAGGTAAGAATGCTGATTTTGGGGCTAAGATTTGTTGGGTTACAAGTTATATTGGTGCTTTTGTGTATAACGGATGAACCATAGCAATTTGAAACCAACCTAAGGCTCATATGGACTGGTAACGGGGATGTAGCCAGTACAAAGCTTGCCAACTCAAATTGCCATAATTCATCACCAAAAGGTTTTCAAATGGATGTCTCACCACCAAAACATTTAATAAAGAAAGCGGATATGTTCTTTTGACTTTTAGTTTGGGTGACTTAATTCATTATGATCTTTATATAGACAAATCAACAAATGAAACCGGGTGATATATTGTTACAACCACCTATAGTCAGTTAATATTTCAAAATGAATGTCGTTACAACTACCTATCAGTTACGATTTCAAAATGAATGTAATTAAAGATTCTCAAGTGTGTGTATATATATGTGTGTGTTTTTATGTTTGTCTCTGTCTATACAAAATAGAAAATGTTCTTTTTTAACCATAGACTCCGATGACAATGATTAGACCAAGCTTATACGTTTATTGAAGTATCTTTTTCAATAGTTATACTTATTGTTGAAGGGCTGGGTGTGGATTAAGATGCTTGATGATGACATTATTGTTGGAAATTGGGGCTTTGTTTTTCTCTGTTCTTTTCTTATTAAATATGTTTTTTTTTTCAGAAGATCAACCTGATATGTATGAATGTATAAGAAATAGAATTTGTAACTGCTAATTATTTTAATTACATGCTGCTTGAGATATTGTGTGTGTTGTATTTAGTTATAGTGTTAATAATTTATAGTAATTTACAGAGGATAAATATAGCATTCCTTGGCTATAGGGTTTTATATTCATTACAATTTAATTGCCATATGTTGTTTTTATATTCATTACAACTCTGGTTTGATATGGCTGTTACTTATGCCCCTTCGTGTAAGTTCTTCGTCGTAGTTCTCATTATTTTTTGTTGAGTTTTGTTATGATTTGGTTGGTTTTGGGATTAGGGTTTGTAGGACTTTTTAATTACGAGTGGTTTTTTTAATTCGGTTAAGTTTAATATTGATATGGTGCTTTCGAATCTTTTATTCGGTTTCTAATTGCATTGGAGTTAGAAAAGTGATTTATAAACTGTAGTTTTTTGTTTCTTTGTAGAGACTTTAGGGATGTTCACAGTCAGGTTTAGCCTATCTTAACGAAAGTTTGGTCCGACTTGGTTACTACGATTTGGGAGAAAGGCACACTGAACTAGCCGAAACATGTTGGGTTGGCTGAAACTGCCGGTGTTCATGTTTTAACGGTTCAGTTTTGGCGGTTTAATGGTTAAAGAGAAAAGGAGATTGTTTTTGTTTTGAAAGCATAATTTTTTATTAAGTTTTTGTATAAGGATTGTTTATATAATATATATACGTAAAAAGTAGTAAATGTTAAAAGGCAAGTTTGAGAGGTTTTGGGCTCTACTAACAATTCCGGTTTATAAACACCCCTAATAGAGATGTTTGCAGATATGGCTCGTGTTTGATTTGTTTTGGCTGAAGCTATAATGCACAAGATCAAGACTACAATAGTCTTTCAGTTGGAGAGCGTTTGTGATTTTACAGAAACATCCGAGAAGGTAATAAGCCATGAATTATCTGAATTCGTCCCAAGTTTGTCATACAACTTAATTGTTGGTTTTGTTTATAATTTTAGATTTTTGTGATTGTAGGAACATGTACAACAAGTTCATCCCAAGTTTGTCATTACAATTTAATTGCCATATGTTGTTTTTATATTCATTACAACTCTGGTTTGATACGGCTGTTACTTATGCCCCTTCGTGTAACAAAAGTCAGCACATATTATTAATTGTTCGGTCATGATACTTATGTTTCTATGGTATTTATTAATTGTGTTCTATTTTGTTATCAAAATTAGTGCGAATACTCAACATGATCCTTCTGCAGATGTGTCCTCAAAAGATGAACACATTAAATTCCTTCTCAATCAGGTATTATTCTTTATGTAAAACGTCAATTAGACTATGGATTTTCTTTACCTTTCAAACTTCTGATCACAATTCTTTTTTCCTTATAGCTATGTGTTGTGTGTTGTTGAGAAGCCAACCGAACTTAAGAAAGATCTCTCTTCTTTAAATGTGACAGTTATTTGGATGGTTGTGACACGCGTCATCCAACCCTCTTTTTATTTTCTTCTTGCAGCTAATGTGTTAACCCGTTCCTCAAAAATTTTCTGGCGTCAGAAGAAAGAAGAAAGATTTGACAGAAAGGAAGAGGAGAGAGAGAGATAGAAAGAAGAGAAGAAAGAGAGAGAGAAAGAGAGATGCGGGCGGTAGAGAGAGAATTTCGGAGCCGGTGAGTCTCCGACGACTGCCTTCGCGGGCTCGCCTCTCTTCCAGAGTGGAAGATGTAGAAACTCTCAGTGGTGTTGGTTTGGTCAAGTAAGTGATAGTGGTTCGTAATTCGTGTGAAGATTCGAGGGTTCAGAGGTGGTAGTGATCAGTTCCGACGAGTCTAGGTGATTCCGGCAAGGTTAAACCAAGCGGCCGGCCACCACAATTGTCCGCTGCTATGCTCACATCCATGCAATTGGCTTGCGCCAGTGAGATTGCCATGCTGCCTCTTTCTTTCATTGTTTTGTGTATTTTGTTTCCAGATTTTAAAGTTTATTCTATGCCTGACATGTATTTGCAGGTGAAACATGGGATTGGTGTGGAAGAAACAGTACACATTTGGTTTGGTAGGGGCTTAAAGTGGTCAAATTTCATTAAATGACCGATGATGCCTTGGAAGTTTTTCACTTTTAGTCGGTTTCAAAATCAATACACAACAGCAATACTAATGGTATCTTCCCTGATTTTTGGATTGGTGACGCCCCGCTTTCAGTCACCTTCCCTACATTACTCGCTATAGAAAAAGACAATGTGTTTGATTGCTCATCGGATTAAATATGGGGTTGGATGGAAGAGTTTTGGTGTGGCAATGGAGTCGGGTGCTGCAACATCCTATCGAAATGACTGAGTTACAACAGATTTCAAGCTGGCTTTCAGCCCTCTCTTCCTACTGGTATGTTTTATGTTATGAGCGTTAAACAGTGTATTCAGTTCCAAACTAGATTGCAACCTCAATATACATTTGTGTGGAATAATTGGGACCCCACAAAAGTGGGGTATTGTGGCTTGGAGGGCTGAAAAGTAGAGACTTCCAACATTAGACGCATTGACAGTCAGAAACATTCAAATGCCTAATGATCGATGTGCTTTCTCTGGTGAGTATGGGGAACATGTGGAGAAGACATTCATCTCTTGCCAGTTCGCACAAACTGTTTGGCATGTAATTGACCAATGGTGTAATGTCCGAAGCTTTTATGTGTTTCAGTTCCGATATCTCTTGGATATGCCTGAATTTTACCATGGTTCGACGAAAAAGATGTTTTTATTTCATGCTATCATTCTTACGAAAATCTGGAGTATCTGGATGATGTGAAATAAGATCGTATTTAAGGGGTGTTTGGCTTAGCTTTTTAAATCAACTTATTGACTTATTGGCTTTTTGGAAAAGTCACAATGGAGTGACTTTTTGGAGCTTATTGACTTTTCCCCTCACATACACCCTCAATCCTAAACATCATTTAACTTTTCAAAAAGCCAATAAGTCAATTAGTTGTTTCAAAAAGCTTAGCCAAACATGCCCTTAATCAGAGTTCAGCATTAGTGTCAAAAGTGATTGAAGAAGTCAAAGCCGTTGCATTCCTTTGGGTAAAAAAAAATAGATCGAAAGAAGCTTCATTAACATGGAAGAATTAGTCCAGCTTTAGTTTCATGTTGTAACAGTTTTTTGGCTGTGTTTTGGTGCCTTACTTTGGGTCTATTGTGATACGGCTGGTGGATTGTCTCCATGTACTGTAATATGTTTCTTTCTTGAGGTGTCTGTACAATTGGTGCTTGCTACTCGCAAGATTTTAATGATATTATGTTGGCCTTTTAATAAAACAAAACTTGCGTCAATTAGGTTTTTTTTTTAGTTTGTTTTAAGCATGATTTAGAATAAAGTGATTGTTTTCTTTTAACGATTTAGAGCATTTAAAAATCTTAAGCTTGATTGGTAATACACGTCTAATGTGAGCCTGACTTTTTATTTGAATTTTTGATTTGTTGATTTGAACGACTTTTTGGCGATTGCTTTCCTTTCACACATGTTCTCTAGGCCCGTTTATTTTTTTACTGTGAAATTAGGTGTTTCTCATTTCTTTAGTTCTTGCACATGCTAACATTTGTGCTTATGGCAGATTTGATTTTTTAAATAATGAAAACAATGCCAAAAAACAAAGTGCAATTTACTAATAGAGTTACCAACTTGAACAATAGGGTTGTTAATGTCGGGTTTCAATATTATTCGGTAAGTGAGTAATTATTTTTTATAGTTTGTTTTTTTGTCATGTCGGGTTTCAATATCATTCGACTGTTATTTTTGTAAGTTCATTAACTCATTTGCCTTTGCTTTCTTGATTCAGTGGGATGACCCGCATCTAATTCCTACTGATATGCCAATTGAAGTATTAGAACTCTTCACTTGTGAATTGACAAGAGTACCTATAGTTTTCCCTATATATAAGTCGTTAATATACTTGACTTATTTTTGTTATTTAACATTTTTCTGATGGTGGTCCCAGTATATTAAAGTATATTAAAGAGACGGAAGAACGTGCAATGAAAGGATTGATGGACAGTAGGCACAAGTTGGATTTGATTTCAAATGAAGTACCATAGAACTTAAGAATCACTGGGCTGGTAAGAGTTACATATCATTAACACATGAGATTGAATTAGGTCAGGTTTACATTGTAAAGTGAGTTTGATCGTATGATTTCAGGAAGTTAAAATAAAAAATAGCTCAATAGTCCTCACAAAATGTTAGAAGATTTTGTTAAGTCTTTCCAAATAAACCCAGACTTCAAGAAGAGCAGGTCAACTTTTAACAACATAATTCGATTAATATAAATTAAATTTTCTGGCTTCCTACGTTATTTCTGTTTGTTGACGTGATTGTTTGATCTTTTTTTTGCTTTTGATATCTACGAATAACTCTATCCTTTTTAAAGCAAATTATTTGTTTTTTTTTTAACTTAAATTAAAGCAAAGTACTCTGTTTAACATTAATCGATGAATCTTAATAAAAGAAAAACTAAAACCAAATATATATGATTTCATAATAGAAGTTGATTACACTTTCTTTATTAATGTCATTCGTTGCAAATTAAAGAAACAACATATTTTAATATAATTTAAAAAAAACATAAATCAATAAAACATGTTGTACGGGTTTAGAAAACATTATTATATTGAGATCTCATCATCAATTAAAAAGGAATTAGCTTTACATGAAAACTTTGAATACATATGGAGGCAAACTTGGGATACTTATGAAACCGAACTAAAAATTTGTGGTGGAGAAGGGAAAGAAGATAGTAATGAGTTTGAAAATGTTGTTTATGTATTTTTTGTTATTGAAAACTAAATTTTCCTAGCCCGGGATGTTCCCGGGTGATAGCCTAGTTGTAATATTAATCGAAGTCAAAGTAAACAAATAAAAGGAAACATTTATCTTTCATCAATGGAACAAAATAATGACAAGTGTCCAATTCTTAAAAACACTAAATAGGTCTTAATTTTAGAAAGGGGTATAAAAACTTGCCAAGTGTACTTTATTTTTATTTATTAGTATAGGGAATATGGATATATTGTTTTCTTCTTGGTGTGCACTTTTTATTATTTTATTTCATAGGGGAAGGTTATATGCAGAACAGTAAATATTGCGAGAACACACAGAACACAATGAATCACCCATTTTTTATGTCCTAAAAAGTAAATGAAAATGTTATAAATATAAGATTTATTATTTCTTACACTAGAATTCAAAACAAAATATGAAAAATATTCACTTTTTGTATAATCTACACATATGTAGGTTATCTGTAAGTTAAATTACCAAAATGTATGTAGGCTATGTGTAGGTTAAAATCGTTGGTCTTATATATATATATATATATATATATATATATATATATAGGGTGGGAGTTGGCTACAAAGTCTATTTTTCTTACAAAGTGTAAAAAGTCATAAAACACCATAATATCAACCCAAAAATACATTCAAAACCCACAAATAACAAAGTGAAGACTACTAAAATGCCATACTTATGGGTTTTGTGTTGTGTTTTGGTGGATGATATGGCATTGATTATCGAACAACTAACATTAGTGTGTTTTATGTTGATTATCATGTTGTGTTTTATATTCATAATTCTACGATGATAGGTTTGAAGTTTTGATGAACTGTTAGGGTTTGGATATTGTGTTTTAGTGATCTTCACTTTGTTATTTGTGGGTTTTGAGTGTGTTTTATAGCTGAAATTGTGGTGTTTTATGACTTTGTACACTTTGTAGGAAAAATGGATTTTGTAGCCGAACCTCACCCTATATATATATATATATATAAAATACACATATGAATGTAAGAAACATAAAATTTAAAAAATATGTACTTAAATCCCAAAATTTAGTATTTTACAGTTGTTCTTTTTGTTCTCTCAATAGTTAATGTTCTGTAATCATCCTCATCCTTATTTCATATATATATATATATATATATATATAGAAACGGGTTCAGGAGAAAACGCTCAAAAGTGTGAGAACGGTGAGAACGCTTCCTGGCCCAACACATGTCACGCCGCTTAGAAAAGGGCGGATGAGCTTTTTTGTCCTTTCATCTTCTGTTTTTGCAGTTCCGCTTTTCCCAATATAGTTTTAATTTTTGGTTTTTAAGAATTTTGGCGTTAACCAAATTCAATAATTAATGGCGTTTTAATGGTTTCATTGTATTAACATTTTGGCGTTTTTGGCGTTTATTCAAATCCTATGCCATTGGAACCCAGGGGGTCAGGAAATCTATTTGAATGGCGTTTTTCAAGGCGTTTTAAACAAGATGGTCCATTTGTTCTATTATTTTTTATAAACATTTTGGCGTTTGTGGTATCTTTGCGTTTTACTATTGTTAGATTATATTTCAACCACGGGAAAAAAAATACAAGCGAAGAAAATAAATTAAAAATCCTAATCGAATCTCTTTTCACAATCTTCACTGTCATCCGTCTCTCTCTCTCTCCTTTAACCAAATATATGGCATTTTATGTAAAACTTAACAAACCCATCGGTTTGATTATTTTGCCTGCTCGTCTGTTGAACTGTCTTTTTTTGTGGATGTTTGGGGACATAGATCTATGACATGTGTGTGGGTTTTTTGCTTTTTCTTTATCTTGATCTTCATCTTAATAATCAACCCACTCTTCAGTATCATTGATCTCTTCTCCTCATCCAAACCTTCTTCAAGAACAAAAAATACAAAATGCCATATGACTGGCATCAGCATCTTTTTCTTGAATTTTTGTCCATCTCATGCAGCAAAATCTTTCTGAGTTACTCCCCTCTGTCAGTGAAACTTCACGAAGAACAATTCTGAATATCCAAGAAAGCATATTAGCTATCTTTGATTTTTTTTTTTTCGTTTTACAGTGAGTGTTATTTAGTAGTATTGGCGTTTGTTTTTTTGGTTTGATCAAATGGTAGTTGCTAAGACGTATCATTTTATAGGATGTCTTTTTGGCGCCTAAGTTAGGCGGTGCATTATTATAACAAAGTATTCGTCTTTTCAGTTACTGTTTGTAATTATTGTTTTTTATAAGCTTTATCTCTGAAGTCTGTAACATGTCCCATCTTTCAAGTTTGGCGTTTTAGATTCTAATATAATAAATTTTCCCTATCTTTCTGTATTACTGATTTGTATTTACTGTTTATAGTTACATTTTCAAGTTTGCTTTTTATTTTTTATTTATATATATATATTTTTTTTTCTTTTTGTTTTTTTATGATACTTTTTCAAAGTAATTTTATTATAGTTTGGGAGTTTTTGGGGGCGTTTAACAGGATGATATCGTTTAAACAACCATTTTGGTTGTTTTGGCGTTTTTATTATATATGGCGTTTTTATTATATAACAATCATCTGAAAAGGAAAATAAAAAACTACATAAACAAATGATCTTCAAAATCTTCACTGTCACCAGTCTCTTTCTTCTTTTTTGAATCTTGTTAACTGGCTGGTTCGACTTTCGTATGATTCATTTTTTTTTTTTTGCTTTTCAGGTAGTTTTTTGTGTGGCTGTTTGGAAGCACACAGTCTGACATCAACATCTTTTTCTTGAAGACTTGTCCATCTCATGCAGCAAAATGTTATTGAGTTTAGACCCTTTCATGCAACAATCTTGAATTTTTACAATGAACGATGTTTGATTTTTTAACTTTTTTGGCGTTTTACCGATAAATAGAGCGCCACGAAATAAGAGCATCTTAAACCTCAAAATTTTGATCATGCTAAAATCAATAATGTTTTGCTGTATGAGATGGACAACATTGTTAATCCTCGTTTAAGAAAGATAACTGACAATGTTGTCCACCCCATACAGCTAAACTTTATTGACAACAAACCTCAATAATGTTTTTATATGTTTTGGTGTTATAAATCGGATGGAAGTTGAGTATCAGTCAATAAGATTTTACTAAATGAAATGGACAATATCCTCACTTAAGAATTTTGTCCATTTCATTTAGCTAAATCTTACAGACAACCAAACTAAATTTCAAAAAAAAAAAACTTTTTGGCTTAGAAGATATTTGATGTTTGAGTTTTTTTGCGTTTCTAAGGCGAATGGGATATATAAAATATGGCGTTTGGGTTTTTGTGTGTGTTTTTAATTGAAGGTTTGAGATGTTGTATATATAGGATTTTTTTGGCAGTTTTTTTAGGCGGGATTTTACTATAATTAAGTTTGGCGTTTTATATCTAATGGCGTTTTACTTAGAAGGGTCTGTGATTTTTGTTTTTGGCTTTTTATTTATCAGTATAGTGTTTTGTTTGGAGAAGTCGAAAGACCCTTTTACCCTTAATGAAGCGCATCCAGGTAATAAAATTGATGTTATTTACGAAAACGCCACCGCGCCAATCTAGTCCATAGATTGTTTTGATCGGACGATCCATAAGCGTTCTCACCGTTCTCACACTTTCCACCGTTTGGATCGTCCGATCAAAACAATCTATGGACTAGATTGGCGAGGTGACATTTTCGTAAATAACACGAATTCTATTGAGTGGACGCGCTTCATTAAGGGTAAAAGGGTCTTTATACTTCTATACCAAAACGCCAAACTAATGAATAAAACGCCATTACTGGCCAAAACGCATCCCTATATAAACAAAACATTCTCATACATAAAAACACACCCTCCCGAACCTGAAATGCCATATTTTCTACTATGTATCATTTATCTTACAAACGCCAAAATCCCCAAATAATCAAACACACATACTCAAAACGCCATATTTTACTATATAGCAATCATCTTAGAAAACGCCAAAACACTCAAACATCAAAAGATTCCAAAAAATGGACGTTTCTTTCAGATACACTATTTCCTCAGTAAAACGCCAAAAATGGCAAAAATCGTTTCTTGTATATTCAATATTGTTCTACACGAAGTTTCGGAGAATGCATTCTTCCCTGATGTGCTGTGACTTAAATAATATTTTGCTGCATGAGATGGACACAACTTCAAGAAGAAGATACTGGTGTCAGACTTATGTCATTTTTTGTGTTTTGTTATTGATGAATATTATAATGGCATAAATAGACAAATGACACTGATGAGTGGTTTGAAGATACATATTCAAACAAAAAACTCATGTCATTTTGTCTTTCCAAACGACCACAAAAACACAAGCATGACAAAACCAAACCACCAGTGAACATGTTTCAAAGAAGAAAGAGACTGATGACAGTGAAGATTTGGAAGATGAATTGTTTCTATTTTTAGTTTTTTAATTTTCCTTTTCTGTTGTTTGTTATGTATTTTTCGACTAAGAATAAAAAATACATTATATTAATAAAGAGCCAAAAAGTCATAATGATTGTGAAACACCATAATGCAGTAAAACGCCAAAAACTCCCAAACTATAATAAAAGTAATTTGGAGAAGTATTATTAAAAGCTAAAAATGGGGAAAAAACGCCAAAAAATACTTAAAGCCATTAAAAAACGCCAAACTTGTAAGATGGAACGTCTATGACCCTAAAAATTCATAAAAAGCTGAACAAAAAACAGTAAAAATACACAGAGTAACTGAAAAGACGGCTACTTTATTAATATCATTTATTATAAATAAAATCCCGCCTAAACTACGCGCCAAAAAGATCCTATAAGAGAGACGTCTCTGCACAATCAACTGATCACACACCAAAAACAAACGCCATTTTTCCCAGAAACCATTCATGAAAAAGAGACTGATGACACTGATATGTCATCATGTCACTTTGTTCTTGATGGATATATTGATGGCATGAAGGGATCAATACATTCGAGCAGGCATTGATCTTCAACATGTCACCAAACAAGTATATATCAAACCACAACAAAGGATGCCCAAAAAATAAGCATCTTCTAAAGACGGGCGTTATGTTGGAAAATAAGGATCTACATAAGGTATTCAAAACGCCAAAAAGGTTAAAGTAGAAGAGGCTGATGACAGTGAAGATTTAGATGAGAAATTTGATTATAATTTTTATTTTATTTTTTTCATTTTCTATTGTTTGTTATCTAATTCTCTGTTTTTATTATCTAATTCTTTACTAACAAAAAAATTGACTATAAAACTCCAAAAACTACAAACACCAAAACGCCTGATAGTGTGAAAACTATGGGAACGGATACTAGCAAAGCACGTTGTTGCTATATAAAACGCCAAACAAAGTATTACTGGAAAAAGCAACACTAATTGACAGATGAAATTGGACGAAACAGTAATTGCAAAACAGTAAAATGAAGAGACGGTAACATTATTGCCAAACATTTATTATATTAAAAGCCACTAAATGGAAAATTGAAGTTTATCTTTTCAAAACGCAATTTTTGTCTGTCACATTATAGGTCTGTGTCCTACTTAGTTAAAGCACCAAAATGTTTACTATGATACTGACCTAAAAACAAAAAAAAAACACCGCTTATTTGTTAAACGCCAAAAAATGGAAAGGTGATGTGACACGCGTTTAAAAAAAGAATTTGAAAGGACAAAAAAGCCCCCTCCGCCCTTCTCTATGTCGTGTGACACGTGTTGGGCCAGGATGCGTTCTCACCGTTCTCACACTTTTAGGCGTTTTCTCCTAATCCCGTTCCTATATATATATTGTTTATCTTTTTGGTGTGCCCTTTTTATTATTTTAATATTAGGATTTACCGTTTGTGATGCTTAAATCATGATAAAATCAATCAAGGTGAAGATCTGAGATATCTAAAACATCAATTCCAATATTTAAATGTAGCAACATTAACGTCTTTAAAAATAAGATAAATGCTACAATAGTTATTTTCAGAGGTGGCAAAATGGGTGTGTTGGGTAGGTTTGGGTAATGGGTTAGGATGGGTATGGGTATGGGTTAGGATGAGTTTGGGTTAGACTATGGGGTATGGGGCTTGGGTTGGGGCGTGGGTTGGGGGGAAACGCCCAAGCCACCACCCGTGGTGGGCTTGGGTTGGGGCATGGCCCTTGGGGCTTGGGTTTCAAGCCGGGCGTGGGGCGGGGGAGCAAGCTGACATGGCGGGCTGTGAATGGCCAATTCAAACTAGTCGTTGGGGGCTAGTTTTAAAAAAAAATTCCTTTATATATACCTTACCATATTTAACATTTTTCTCACACAATATCAAACACATAAAACACAATCTTGCCATGAGTTCTTCAAGTTATAGTGAATCGTCATCATCATCAGACGATGGGGCGGAAATTTTTCTACAAACGATCGCGACGGTGGTGAAAGCTATCGGGGAAGACGAAGATGATGAGGAAGAGACTCAACAACCTAAACGGAGGAGAAGGTACATCGCTCGTGAACGGCACACCGCTAACAATTTGTTGGTAAGCGATTACTTCTCAGCGGAACCTAAGTATGATGAAAAAATGTTTAGGCGTCGTTTTCGTATGAGTAGAAACTTATTTTTAAGGATATCTAGAGATCTTGAGGATAAGTATGTTTATTTCCAACAAAAACCCGATGTAACCGGGCAATTAGGATTTAGTACGTGGCAAAAGGTCACGGCCGCACTTAGGCAGTTAGCGTACGACAATAGTTCGGACATTATGGATGACTATTTAAAAATGTCTGCACGTGTAGCTAGAGAAAGTCTTCACAACTTTTGTTCGTGTATTCTAGAACTTTATAGGAAAAGATATTTGAGAAAGCCCTCCTTCAGTGACATGCAACAAATATTGGAACATCACGCAGATTATCATGGGCTACCCGGGATGCTAGGTAGTTTAGATTGTATGAAATGGCCTTGGGAACTTTGTCCTACCCAATGGCAAGGCGCTCACACTAGTGGATTTCATGGGATGCCAGTCATCATGCTTGAAGCGGTTGCGTCCCAAGATCTTTGGATATGGCATGCGTTCTTCGGTATGCCAGGTTCACATAATGATATTACCATCATAAACCACTCGCCCCTTTTCAATGATCGGGTAAATGGTATAGGACCCAAAGGAACTTTCTTTGTAAACGGGGTTGAGTACGTGTACGGGTACTACCTAGTTGATGGGATTTACCCAGAGTGGGGGGTTTTCGTAAAATCGTTCACAAGACCGGTACCACAGATCCAAAGAGATTAAAGTTTAACAGGGTCCAGATGGCTTCACGTAAAGACGTCGAGCGAGCATTCGGTGTTTTGAAGAAAAGGTGGCGAATATTGGCAATGCCTTGTCGAGTATGGGACAAGGATCAGATTGGAAACGTGATGTACACATGTATCATTCTTCACAACATGATTTTGGAGGATGAAGGTAGAGCGGTCGTTACCTACTATGATGACGATGACCCCCAACCAGGTAACGTAACAGACGAAGATAAAGCGGCAAATGAATTTTTGATAAAGTCAAGGGATATACATCACAACCTTCGATCTGATTTGGTGGATCATGTTTCAATGATTCCTGGGTTTGAAACCGACGAAGACGACGAAGAATGATAGTTTTTTATTTTGATAATTATTTTGTATGTTTATTTTAATAATTATTTTGTATGTTTATGTAGTTTTTGGTTATAAATATATATATATATATATATTAAAAAAAAAGGCTGATGTGGCTTGGCCACGCCAGCCAAGCCACACCCACCATACCCCATCCAAAGTGGGTTTGAGAATTGAGTTTTGAAATTACACGTGTCAACCCATGCCCCAACCCAAGCCCCACCATACCCCACGGTCTTAGGATAAGTTTTTTAAGGAAAAGGTCAAGATGGGTTTAGGTCACAATGGGTTTTTGTCATGATAGGCTAAAAATTTTAAAAAAAATTAAATATAAAATTAAAAATTAAAAAAAAATCAGAAAAATTTAAAAAAATTCAAAAAAATTTAAAAAAAAATCAGAAAAATTAAAAAAATTCAAAACAAAAATTTTAAAATCAGAAAAACTAAAACAATCTTACACCATATTAGTAGAGGTAATTAACATAATTTGATTATTCCATATCCTATAATCAGACACAAAGAACACAACCAAACAACCCCTTAATTGCAAATCTTCAAACTTCTATCAAAGTACACATGCAGCATACAACTGCACGTATGACTAAACCTCTTCAAATATCACAACTCTTTAATGTTAAGTTTCTCTACTTATACCAAAATGCACACAAACCATATGAAGCAAACATTGGTATGCATATTCAACAATCCAAAGCCTCAGATGCGCCTTCAGACCCTACTTTCAGCTCATAATCAGTACTGAAATTGAAATAACAATAAACGCCAGGTTCCAAGTTAGGTCAGCGGCTGATTCCCTCACATACTACTATTTACATAATCAATATGTTCATTATATGTGCATACCACAAGCAGGGCGTAGATTTGGATGATCTAAAACCCTAAGTCACGGGCGGACCTAGAGTGATAGAAGGGGTAACCTCCGTTGCCCCTTGATGCTCCGGTGACGCTCTGACGCTAATGTAAATTTTGGAAAAATCTGACGTTTTTTCGATTTCATTACCCTTTTTTTTATTGAAACGTTACCCTTATGCGGATTTTCTAGATCCGCCACTGACCCTGACCCCCCTCCCCCCCCCCCCCCAATATCACAAACACACACAACCACTTGTTTAAACATATAGGCATGACATCTCAAATCTACTGGACTAGTACTTGCAACTTTATTCTATAAAAGAGCTTAACAAACAAGGCATATATATCTCAAAATAAAGTAATCATGTATTGACATCAGATTACTAGCAAGCACAGGTAAAACACAACAACTGACAACAAAAAACATGTCAATCCAAACGTCACAACCGAGTAAGCAAATCATCAAACACTTGGTGGGCATGAAACCATACTTTCTAAACCATAGCAATTTCAACATTTTCACCATCAGAAAACTTCAATTAAAAGGCATCCCAAGTGCAATTTCTTCATTTACTTACAAGAACTACAACCACGCAATCAAGAAACGCAAATGGGTGTTGCAGAATTACCTGTAAATAGCTGAAAATGTGTCTTCAAAGGTTGATTGTTCATAGTAGAGAGGGTGTTAACGTTTAATATGGTGATGAAAGAAGGAAGAAAGACTGAGTCACGTGATGACGGGGTTTTAAATCGACGAAGATGGTGATTTAGAGTTGAATCCACGAAGGGGATTCAAAAGCGTCTCACAACTCCTGTTTCCATGAAGTCTGATGTGTTTTGGGGTTGGATAGTGAAAAACCCATCCTGGCCCATGTTAGAATTTAGATGAGTATTTTAAAACCCATTCTAACCCATCTTGACTAAATTTTCAGCCCATTATGACTTATTTCATTTTTTAAAGAGGCCCAAAATAACCCAAAATATCATGGTTGGGTTTTTGTTGCCACCCCTAGTTATTTTGTATTACTGGAATGATCAAATACAAAAGACAACATAAATAAGAAGGATAAGAAGGATTCTAGTCCATTGATATTAGATTTGGAGGGTTGAGATTAGTTTTAGGGAAAAGAAAATAATGGAAAGGCATAAAGGGAATCTTACATTTATTGACTATCTCTCTCCACATGCAAGGCACATGCCAATTGTAAGTGCACCTTTTGATGATACACACTGGATTCTACAAATTGAAGATGTTCAAGGGATTTTGTGTAAATGTTGAATAGTTAGAAGTATTCTGTCAGTGTTTATGATCTAGTCCGAATTTATGTAATGTAAAGGAGTCTGAATATAGATAAATTTGGACCTCCTTGTTTCTTTTGAGTTTGTCAGAGTTTATTTGATAGTGTTTAATGTTATGTCCGAATATGTTTGTTATATTCGGACTTAGCTTGTCAGGACTTATAGAATCCGAACTTTGTCTTGTATTTATACTTAGTGAATGAATGCAAGACACACGACTTTTGAGATTTATCTTTTTGTTCAAGTTTCTCTTTAGTGTGTGAAGCAAAACCCTAATTACTGTGTGTTCTTTGTGTGTGTGTTGGTAATTTGTGAATATTTGGTGGATTCACAGATTGACACTCATCTCTATTCTTCTACACCTTCTGTCTCGTGACCTACGCAGCAGTACGCATCGCATGGTGGATTCCGCACACCGCGTGAGTCGGTTATTCGAGTTAGTGATCCTGTACGAGTGTTCGAGGTCCGTAGGTGGGCTTACACCAACTCCCCCATCAATTTAAAATGTTTATAACTTTTTCATACGCCATCTATTTTAAAAAAAAAATCACCATAATAACGAGCATTTTTTATCTTTAATATGAGTATGATATTACTATATAAATATAAAATAAAATAATTCACTTTTACTGGGTTTTATTTGTATTGTGTTAAAAGGTTGTGCTCATTGTGTCTTTCAACTGGGTTTTGGTTCTTACGTTTTTAACTAAGGTTTTATACATTGTGCTATTATCAAAACTTATAACACAATGTTAATTTGGATTCTGTCCATTTCATTTTTATTCAGAACCTATAACAAATTGTATGACACAATGAAGATTGTGTTATATTTGGGTTTTCTATACATTGTGTTATAGGTACTGATCATTGTGTTTATTCTGCTAGCCATTGTGTTTTAATCTGTTGTCCATTGTGTTTTTGTTTTGTTGTTCATTGTGTTTTAACCTGTTGTTCATTGTGTTTTACGTTATGTCCA
The DNA here is from genome assembly GCA_030545235.1 of Helianthus tuberosus. Lineage (NCBI taxonomy): Eukaryota > Viridiplantae > Streptophyta > Magnoliopsida > Asterales > Asteraceae > Helianthus > Helianthus tuberosus. The sequence goes on along the minus strand of CM060360.1, from coordinate 98,056,433 downwards.
TTGTGTTTAGTCTGTTATCCATTGTGTTTTTTATCTGTTGTCATTGATTGTGTTTTTGGTCTACTTTCCATTGTGTTTTTAGGTTAATACTCATTGTGTTTTATGTTATGTCCATTGTGTAATATGCAACTGGGTTTTCTCATTGTGTTTTACACTATGTCCATTGTGGAATACGTAACTGAGTTTTCTCATTGTGTTTTACGTTATGTCCATTGTGTAATATGCAACTGTGTTTTCAAATTATTTTTCTAAAGTATAACAATAGGGTACTCATATTAAAGATAAAAAGACGCTCAATTTTATGGTATAGTTTTTTTTAAAACAAATGACGTATACAAAGTTACGGACGTTTAAAAAATAAGGGGAAAAAGCATGTGACTTGCATGTGAATAATCTTTTTATTCTCTTTGACAAAATTATCCTTCCCACTTGATTTCTTCTTGAACACTTTGTTGGATTCTATATGCCCAAGACACATATTAAATTGATGTGGCTAGTATGTTATGATCCAAGTCGAGACATACCCAATAACAAGCTAGACAAACACTTATAATATTTATTTATGATATGATCAAACAAATAAAAACACTTATAATATTTAGAAATTGGTTTTCTAAATAATTGCACTTGAGAAACTAATAAATTATATGGATAATTTATTTTGAGAGAATATTTTTATTTTGTTATCTAATGGGTTAAATAACATTTTAAAAGGGTTACATAAGTCTTATAACATGTAATGTTATAATTTTATAAAAGTTATAAAATTAAATAAGACTTAAATTATTTAAAAAGAAAATTTTTGAATTTTTTTTATAAAACCCAAGTGCCCCCCTGGTCTTCCCAATACCATTTTGGTCCAATAAGAAGACATGCAATTTGCATAGTTAGAGAACTTGTGATTTGGTGTTGAAGGAGGCAACTTCTCTCATGGTTTTATAACATTTTTGCATGACAAAAATGAGAGAGAAGACTTGATATTTTTTCTCTCAAAAATTGGCCAACATAGTGTTTGTCCAAGAGTTTTTCAAGTTTGATTTCAAGTGTTCAATCCTAGCAAAATCAAGGTGTTTGTTGGAAGGCTTGGGGTATACAAGCTTGAGGTCTTCTACACTTGAAGATTTCCATTCAAGAAGCATCATCCTTTTCATATCTTTTACTCCAAGAAGGTAGTATTCTAAAACACCCTATGGTTATGTTTGATAGTATGCATGTTCGTATATGGATCCGGGTTTTTGCATATAAATGAGTCTTATATCTTGTAAAGTAACATGTTTTAAATAACTTTTCCGTTGCGTTTTTATTTTATTTGGATAAAATTACTTTGATAAACATGTGAAAAACCCAACACACTTGTCACTCTATAATGCCTTCTTACACTTCTTATTTTTGAATCCCTTTGTATTATAACTCAACCCCTTGATTACTAACCATATAAGTCTAAATGCTATAACAATTATAGTTGGTCGATATTGTAATAATTATGGCATCTTTGAACAAATTTGATAAGCTCAGAATAACATAAACCAGGAATTTTACCACGTAAGTCGCAGCGGTATCGGTACAGTATTCGCACTCGGCATAGTCGTCAAAGAAAGGAAAAATGATATTGATCTTTGAGGGCTGCATGAGAGCATTATTTATTAAAGTTCAGCGGCGTAAACGAAAAGCTAAACTAAAAGAAAAAAGTTTTGTATAAAAAAGAGGTTGTCGCGTGGCATCATGAGACATGGTTATGTAATAATACAATACAAATACCCATCCATTGCCATCTCTAAGACTATGGGGTGTGGGGGGGCTTGGGTTGGGGACATTGCTCGATACGTGGCACTTGTGGGCTCCACCAGTCCACACCCAAAAAAGTGGGGTATGGAAGGGTCGTGGGTTAGCGACGTGGGGGTACCATGTGGACCGGATTTTTTTTATATTAATCATAGAATTTAATAAAGTAATTTTAAATAACTACAATAAAAAATACATTACAACAACAAAAAAAATAATTAATCATCTTCATCTTCAATGGAGTCGAATATAGGAAGTGTCGAACCATGTTCTACCAAATCAGCTCGAAGGTTTGAATTTATTTGTCTCGACTCGATTAGATTTTGGTTTTGCGCTTTCTCTTCATTACTAATGTATTCGTTATTTGATTCAGTATCCTCGCTATAATATCCAACTATTGCACACCCTTCATCCTCTAAAATCATGTTGTGTAGAATGATGCACACGTACATCACGTTTTTTATTTGATCTTTTTCATACAATCGACAAGGCATGCTCAAAATGCGCCACCTTTTCTGCAAAACACCAAATGCTCGCTAGACGTCTTTGTGTGCCATGTGTTAATGTTATAATTTAGAAAACAACCGAACCCTAATGCTCTCTCCTAGGATGGCGATTTCTACCTCTATCTGATCCTTCCTCCTTTTCGTAATCAGATGTATAACAGTCTGTGATCATTGGTTTGGTTCGCTAAATCTTTGTGACAAACTAGTTAGCATTTGTGACCGATCGGAAGTAGGGTTTTTCTTTTCTCTGTCGCCATCCTGGTCTTGTGTTTCGAACAAACTGTATAGAGTTGTTGGTTAGTCCTAGATTTACCAATCTCGCTATACAATCTTGTAAGAACTATGGATTAGGGTTTGCTAGATTAGGGTTTTGTGTTTTTTCTATGTTCGTTGTTTTTCGTTTTCTTCGGTTTTCGTGTGCTGCATGGTTTTCTGATTTACATTGATTTTGAGAGAGGAGTTTTCTTCCAGGATGGATGTTCGTAAGAAATCTGATATCCAGCCTGATCGTGGTAAGCCACCACTGGCCTCTAAGGGTGGTGGTAGCCGTGGTTTGAATGATAGCAATCTGAAACTTGCACGAAGGGGTATTTTCAAATCCAATTCAGAACCAAGACCGATAAATGTAATTGATGAGCTTGAAAAGATCTCTGTTCCGGTTCCTATTGCTGATAAGGAATCTTCACCGGACATGGAGATTTTAGAAAATAGTATGGCTGATGGTGGGAATTTGCAGGAGTTTATCCTTAAGAGTTCAGACAGTGTTGTTGCTGAAAAGATAGAGAGTATTCCTGTTAACGTTCAGATGGGTAATATTGATCTGGAGCGGAATTTGGATGGAGTTCGGGAAAGTCGCTATCCTATGCAGAGTCAGTTCTCAAGCAGAAAAATAAGATCAATTTCCGTTCTCTTGCTTCTCAAGTGCATCATGAGGGGTGTGAAGTTGTGCTCCCATAGGAATCCGTGCGTGTGGTCCAAGAGAAACTGTCTAACACGTTGTATGGGTATTTTTTGGGTGACCGAGTTGCCTATCCTGTGGTTGAATATTTCGTCAGGAATAATTGGAAAAGATTTGGATTACAGAAATCCATGATGAATGCTAACGGATTTTTCTTTTTTAAGTTTACGGATCAGAAAGGTATGCGTGATGCTCTCTCTTCAGGTCCTTGGATTATACGCTCACAACCTTTGTTTCTTCATGAATGGTCGCCTACTATCAAGCTTGAGAAACAGGAGGTAACGAAAGTTCAAGTGTGGGTGAAAATTCATGAGGTCCCTATTGCGGCTTATATGGAGGATGGTCTTAGTATGATTGCTACGGCCATTGGGGAACCTAAACTTCTTGATTCTTACATGTCGTCAATGTGCATGGATTCGTGGGGGCGAAGTAGCTATGCAAGAGCTCTTATTGAAATATCCGCGGAAAAGGATTTTAAGGAGGAAGTAACCTTGGCGATTCCTGAGGTGGAAGGTGATGGTTTTATTAAGGAAACCATGTATGTGGAGTACGAATGGAGCCCGCTTAGATGTTCGTCGTGTTGTGTCTTTGGGCATGCTAATGATTCATGTCCAAAGATGCCGAAAAAACCAGTTGATAATGTCAAACATGACCGTATGATAGGTAATCAAGGAAGCCGTAAAGGGAAAGAGATTCCTAGAGTTGATGCGGACGGTTTTATGGGCGTCCAGAGTAAGAAAATTGCTAGAAAAGGAGGTATTCAGGTGAACAAGCAGAAAGCCAAAGTTTGAGTATAGACCAGTTATTACAAAACGTAAAGATGATTCAAAAGGTAAGCCGACTTCTTCTAGCTTCCTTTCTAGTAACCCTTTTGACGTTTTGCATGAGGTTCATATGGAGAAATGCCAAAGCAGTAATGGGGATAGTGGTGGTCAAGAGGACTCGGATGACGAAGAGGTGGTCGAAGTTTACAATGAAATGGAAGATTTTATCATGGAAGGGACTCTTAAGTCTTCTAAAGGAGCAAGCACTCCTTCAACCGGGGTTTCCAATGGTTAGTCTTGCAGCTTGGAATATAAGGGGGTTAAATCGCCCGCTTAAACAAAAGGAGGTTCGCCAAATTCTAAAGGATAGTAATCTTTCTTTTTGTGCTATTTTAGAGTCTCATGTTGATGTTGGTAATCTTGCGAAAGTCTGTAATTCTGTGTTTCGTCGTTGGTCTTGGATTTCGAATGGGAGTTGTTGTGATAAAGGAACCAGAATCATTGCTGGGTGGAATTCGGATATTTTTGATGTTATTGTGCTGGCTCAAACCGCTCAAGTTATGCATCTTCAAATTATATTTAAGCTTGATAAGAAGGTTTTATTTTGTTCGGTTGTATATGAAGCGAATTATTATATCAACCGAAGAGATTTATGGCATCAATTATCTTTACATAAAGCTCTAGTTGTTGGACAAGCCTTGGGTAATCATGGGTGATTTTAATTCGGCTCTCAACTTAGAAGATCATTCTATGGGAATTTCTTCTATCTCGATTGGCATGAGAGAGTTTCAAGAGTGTGTTTCGGATATTGAGGTGTTCAATATTAATCGGTCAGGTTGTCATTTTATGTGGAATCAAAAGCCAAAAAATGGTGTTGGTGTGCTAAAGAAAATTGATAGAGTCATGGGTAATACATCGTTTGTCTCTGAATTTCCAAACTCGGTTGCTTTGTTTCATCCTTACAGACTTTCAGATCATTGCCCGTGTATGCTAAATATTCCCACCCCGGGAAAATCGAAGCCTAGATCGTTCAAATTTGCTAACTTCTTGGTTTTCAAGCCGGGTTTTATGGAGATTGTAAAGCGTGTGTGGGATACTCACATTGATGGTGTCCTTCAGTTTCGAGTGGTGAAAAAGCTCAGGTTGTTAAAACCTCCTCTTCGTGGTTTATTGTTTCAACAAGGGAATTTGCACAAGAAAGTTGAAAATATTCGTCGGGAATTGGATGCGATTCAACTTGATATTGATGTCAATCCGATGAATGCGGATCTCTGAACCCAAGAAGCTAAACTTACAGCTGATCTTCAGGTGGCTTGTTTAGATGAGGAACGGTTTCTGAAACAGAAATCGAAGGTGGATTGGTTATGTGCCGGTGATGCTAATACAAAGTTTTTCCATGCTTCGCTGAAAAGTAGGAATCACACGACTCGTATTGAGGTTATTTCGAATTCTCATGGAGTTTTATTTCAGGGAGACGAGGTTTCAAAGGCTCTAGTCCATCATTATGAGAACTTTCTTAGTCTAGAAGATAATATTAATTTACACCCTACTCATGATCTTTTTGCTAAAAGGTTGCGTACTGAAGATGCTAATCATATGGTTTGGCCGGTTACTAGTGAAGAGGTTAAGTTGCCTATGTTTTCCATTGGTAATGATAAAGCTCCGGGCCCTGATGGTTACACGGCTGCGTTTTACAAGCATGCGTGGCAGATTATTGGCCAGGATGTGTCGAGTGCCATCATTGATTTTTTCAGCTCTGGTAAGCTTCTTAGGGAGCTCAATAACACGTTAATTTTTCTTATTCCGAAGAAGCCTACTCCGTCGACTGTTACGGATTACCGTCCTATAGCATGTTGTAATGTTATTTACAAGTGCATTAGTAAAATTATTGCGGACCGTATAAAGCATTACCTAAATCAGATTGTCAGTATTAACCAGTCCGCTTTCGTTCCAGGAAGGAAAATTTCAGATAACATCTTGCTTACGCAAGAATTGATGCATAATTATCACAGGAATAATGGTCCTCCGAGATGTGCTTTTAAAGTTGATATCCAGAAAGCTTATGATACAGTTGACTGGAGATTTCTGAAGCATGTGCTTATTGGGTTCGGTTTTCACTCGAAAATGGTAGATTGGATTATGACATGTGTATCCACTCCTACCTATTCGGTTTGTGTTAATGGAGAAGTTCATGGATATTTCAAGGGGAAACGTGGCTTAAGACAGGGTGACCCTTTATCCCCATATTTATTCACGCTTGTTATGGAAATCTTGACATGCATTTTGCACCAGGCTACTCAGTTGGATTCTTCGTTTAGATTTCATAACAAATGTGAAAAGCAACATATTATTAATCTCTGTTTTGCAGACGACCTGTTTTTATTTGCTCGTGGCGATGTTCGGTCAGCTCAATGTATCATGGCGTCGCTTACTCGATTCACTAACATGTCTGGTTTGGTCCCTAGCATCCAGAAAAGCACAGCTTTCTTTTCTAATGTTTCAACTCATGTGAAAGACGCTATTTTGGATATCCTTCCATTTGAGGAATGTCTTTTACCTGTCAAATACTTAGGGGTGCCTCTTATTTCATCGAGGCTTCGGGTTAAAGATTGTAGTGTTCTCCTTGAACGCTTGGATTCAAGGATTATGAATTGGAAAAATAAACTTTTATCCTTCGCGGGCAGACTTCAACTTATTCTATCGGTCTTGTCGTCTATGCACGTTTACTGGGCTTCGGCTTTTATTTTACCGCGTCAGATTGTTAATGATCTAGAGGCAAGAATGAGGAATTTCTTATGGTCTCAGGAGGGTTCTTTTCATAGACGGAAAGCGAAAGTTTCGTGGAAAGCTATTTGTGTGCCTAAATATGAAGGAGGTCTTGGTATTCGTCGGGTCGGAGATGTTAACAAGGCCCTCATGGTTTCTCATATATGGAGTATTCTTATGAAGAGAGATTCTTTGTTGGTGCAATGGATTTACTCGTATCGTCTTAAAGGTCGGAGCTTCTGGGTTTGCAAGGATATTACAAATTGCAGTTGGAGTTGGAGGAAAGTCCTTCAACTGCGACCGCTGGTTAAGGAGCACATCTGGTCTTCTTTGGGAGCTGGTAATACTATTTCAGCCTGGTATGACTCTTGGTGCCATCTTGGTCCTCTTTCAAGTTTATTATCGCCTCGGGTTATTACTAGTGCGGGGTTTCGGTTGGATGCAATGGTTTCGGAGGTTTATAGAGATGATTCTTGGGCATGGCGCTGCTTGGAGGGATTTATTTCCGGTTCTTAATCAGCTGGAGCATCTTCGTCCGGATCAAAACAAGCTGGATCGGTTGTTTTGGAAGGATGGCGATGATTTGCTTCATCATTCGTCTTCTACGGTTTGGAACACGTTACGAATTAGAGAGCAGGAAGTTGATTGGGTTAAAATTGTTTGGTTTCCCCAATGCATTCCTAGGCACGCTTTTTTGGTGTGGTTGATTATGCGTCAGAAACTTTTAACGCAAGATAAAATCTTAAATTGGGACTTCGCTAGGAGGAAGAACATGAATATGATGTGCTGTCTCTTATGCTATGCGGATGTCGATTCTCATGACCATCTCTTCTTTGAATGTAAATTCTCTTCTCAGGTGTGGAATTTGGTCCGAGTTAAGGTTGATATGGATAATGTAGAGCCTAAATGGTATTCGATTGTGAATTGGTTGATGGTGAGAAGTCAATCGAAGACGGCTGCCAATTATGTTGCTCATGTGCTTGTAGGTGCGACTGCTTACATTATTTGGCAAGAGCGCAATGCTAGACTGTTTAAAAATCAAACGCGTCCACCGGATTCCATATGTAACATAATCCTAAAGACAGTTCGATACAAATTGATGGGAGTGAAATTCAAACCTTGTGCTAATGTCAGGCGTTTGCTTGGGAAATGGGAGATTGATGAAGACGTTTTGAAGGACGATGGGGGCTGATTAACTCGTTTTGTGTCTTTTGTTTGTTTCTAGATGTTTAGTCTAGTCGTTGTCTTTTGTTTCTGATGGTTTGTTTTGGTTTACGCTCTTGAGGCATGTCTCTTGAGTGAACTAGTGAGGACGTCCCCTCACTACTTGTTTTATTTGTTTGTGAATATATAAAATCACCGGGGTAACCCTTTACCAAAAAAAAAGACGTCTTTGTGTGCCGCCATTTGAACTTTGTTAAACTTTATTCTTTTAGGATCTAGAGTTCTCTCTCTCGAAAATGATTTCACAAAAACAGCCCACTCAAGGTAAATTTCATCAACAAGATAGTACCCATACTTGTATTCAACGTCATTTACAATAAATGTTCATTTTGGTCCAACACCATTTATTAAATCAATGAAAAGGGTGCGAGTGATGTATAATGTTTATATCGTTATGTGAACCTGGCATACCAAAGAATGCATGTCAGATCCAAAGATCTTGTGATGCAACAGCTTCAAGCATCATAGTCGGCATTCCCTGATATCCGCTTGTGTGAGAGCCTTGCCATGTAGTTGGACAAAGTTCTCACTCCCATTTCATACAATCTAAACTACCTATCATCCCGGGGAGACCATGATATTCAGCGTGATGTTTCAAAAGTTGTTGCATATCACTAAACGTTGGTTTTCTCAAGTATCATTTCATATATAGTTCAATAATATACGCACAAAAATTGTGAAGACTTTCCCTAGCCACTCGTGCCAACATTCTTATATAGTTGTCCATTATGTCGGAACTATTGTCATAAGCCAATTGTCTTAGGGCGGCTGTGACCTTTTGCCACGTGGTAAATCCGATCGTACCACGCGCATCGGGTCTAAAATTTTTACTCTAAATCCTTTGATATTCTTAAAAATAAATTTTTACTCATACGAAAACGACGCCTAAAATTTTTTCATCATGCGTTGGTTGGGGTGAGAAATAATCGCTTACCAACAAATCGTTTGCGGTTTCGCGTTCACGAACTATGTACTTCCTCTGTTTGGGTTGGGGTTGGGAAGTCCCTTCATCTAAATCTTCAACAATAGCTTTCACGACCGTCACCACTGTTGATAATAAAATTTCCGCTCCGTCGTCGGATGAGTGTGACAAAACAAATCTATCATACTTGACGAATCCATTGTATATATTTTTTTTTGGAGGTTGGTAGTGGTTTTTGAATTTTTTTATGGTAAAAATGGTAAGTAATGTGTGATATATATAGATTATAAATAAATGATTTTTTTTTAAATAGTTGTTGGCCAACGGCTATTGTGAAACAACCAATACTAGCCAGCCAAGTTAGCTCTCCCCATCCCCCCGGCCCACGCCAGGCTTCAAAGCCACGCTAGCGGGGCAACGTCGTGGCCAACGCTGGCACGGTGTGGGCTAGCTAGCTTGCCTGGCATCCCCCGCCTCATAAAACGCCCCACTCCCCACAGTCTAAGGCTAAATGGTGTAGGATAAAGCCCCTTGTTCCACGTCAGCGCCAACTAAACAAGGGCTCCATTGTTAACTTGTTTGCAGTGGGATAAAACCCCATAAAGCCCCTGTCATCATTACTAAACTATTTATTTTTTTAATTTTGATTTTTAAATTAATAAACATAATATATATAGAAATAAATATAAAAACAATGTTTAAAAATAAAACGTTCAATTAAACTAGAATAAAAACGATGACAACCAAACTTAATTAATATATAGAAATTTAAAACAAACGACTAAATTGTTAAAATAAGCATGCAAAATTCTCCAAGCCGCAAGATGACGGAAGTTTCTGCCCTGATTTAGTTGGTAGTCAGCACGTGCCGCCTCAATCGCTTGCTCTTCAGCTACACTCTTCGCGGTTCATGGCATGATGGAAGAGCATCTCAAAAACCCAACAATTTGCTCGCATCAAAATAAACCTTCCAGTAATGTGATTCAAGTTACGATTGTTTGCACCCACTTGTTGGCGAAAGTGCGTCAAAATCGCGTTCCAAGTAGCAACATGATCTGGAGGTTGCCCTTGCTCCGCAACATGCACCCAACTTGTAGCCAAAGCAATGTCCTCTTCCTTGGTCCATCAGATCACCATAGAATGGTTGAAAGTGTGATAGAGATGATTGAAATTGTAGTGTGAATGGTGGTGAGTTATGGTAAAAAATGGTGAAGATTGAGGATTTATACAGGGAATGTGGGGATAAACTTTAATTTTTTTTATTTTTTTTTTTAAATTTGTTACATATTAACGGTAAAAAATAAATAAAAAAATTACTACCCTCACTAGCCGTTGGCGCTCGCCAACCAACTCACGAAAGCATCAATAGCCCCCCCCCCCCCCCCCCCCCCCCTTCTTTAACATTACAGGGACGGTGTGCGAGGCGCCATCGTGCCTAAGTGGCATGGGGCGCCACCCGACACCGTTCAGCCTAATTGCCATTCCCACTTTGGAGATTTCAGTAATTGAAAATTGTTTTTGACGGAATTACTTAACAAAACCAAACAGGAGTAACATAGTTTTACAAAGAGAGACGGTATATAAGGTGGCATGCTCATAAGCTATATATTGTATGCCACATATCGTCATTATTATTATTCTATACAGATGAAACATAAAACCAGGAAAAAAGTGTCAAGAAGGCATAAAGCGTTCAAATAAGCTCCCAAATGAAAAGCTGGGTTTATTACTTGCCTGGGGCTGGGTCGCGTTTGAAGTCGAAGGAGATCTCTTCACGTTAAGCATCATTGTGTGTCCGATTTCCTTTCTGAGTCGTTCGATAGTTTTCATGTCCACCGGATTCCCGGAGGCATCTCTTACATAGAAAATGTTGACAGCTTGTTCCCCGACTGTTGTAACACCCGCTCTGGACACTGACAGACCGTTTTCCCGCAGGACTCGTGTTACTTCTGAAAGCAATCCAACACGGTCTTTTGCACATAGCTCCAAACTAAGACCCTTTATTATTATCATGCAACAGTCACCACGAGGTTATTGCTCAATAAATAACACCAATGTGTTGCATAATATGTTACTAAGATAATAATAATCGAAACTTGATTTTTATCATGCTACTTGGATACATTTGTTTTGGGCCGTGTCCTTGGTTTTAAAAAGCGCGCCTTAAGCGCGAAGCGCATCTAGGCGCAGGCTGAATCGCCTTGTGTGACATAAGGCGCACTATGTACAAAAAGCGCAGCTGAGGCGCGCTTTTTAGGGGAAAATCGACCTAAGGCGCAGGCTGAGGCGCACGCTTTTTGTACATGGGTTGTTTCTATGCTTCTAAGTGTTGTACAGCAGGCTTTTTATGCTGCACATTTATGTTTTTTTCATTTTAAAACATATATAAAGCTTAATTATAGCTAAATCATAGGTATTGGAGGCTAAACACTTATGGGATATATAAAATAAATTTTATAATCACTTTGCGCTTCGCGTACGAAAAGCTCACCGCTTTTGCGCTTCGCTTTAAAAAAAGCTTTTTTAGACCTCATCGCTTTTGTGCGCTTCCCGCTTTTTTAAACCAAGGCCGTGTCTTATGTTAAACGGGTCAAATCGAAACAATTTACTAAAAGGGTAATGTAATGGGCTGAAAGTTGCCTCAAGTCTAAAAGATTGTTACCTCGCTTACTCTTCGCAGAATTGCAGCCTCAAGACACCTGATGACTCTTTCCTCCTCTCCTTCAGTGTTGACAGGGGAGCCATCCATATGACGGATATAATACTCCTAAATATAAAAGATTTAAAGCTGGGTTGGAAGATCAAAATAACATTGTGTTAGCAAATGATACCTGTGTTGCATAGGGGGTATCAGATGAGATGGTAGCATGAAAAACAACATATTGCATGTCTGTGAGGGTGCATACAATATCAAACATAAGTTTGGGCCGATCTCTACACCTTACAGTGACCACCGAGTAATCCTTCTCTGAACACCGATCAACTGAAATCTTGAGCTCTTCAGCCTCAGCTTTGACTTCATAATCCATTTCAGCAAACAACATCTGGTGTAATCGGCGGTCGATATGAGTCAAACCCATTGAGAAATTAGCATGAGCAGTGACTTTATCATCATCACCTCCTCCGCACACACGAAGGATATTCTTAAGCTGTTCTTCCATAGCAGACAATCGGGCAGGATCGTGAGAGTGAGTGGTGGTATCGTCATTTAAATAAACGACACAGGCTATTCTTCTATTGTGCGTCCAGACTTCAGCAGCTGCCACATTGAATTGTTGGTTTGCAATTACGGCTGAGATCTCAGATAGCAGACCTGGCCGGTCTCTTCCAACAAGCTCAATGGCTGTGTTTGAGTGCACCCCAACCCTCTTTGCTGACCATGACTTGCTTTCGTCTGCCGTCTGCCCTTTTGGCCCCAGAGCCTAACAACAAATACCAATAATAATAATAATAATAATACCAGGGCTACTAAATTAGTTTTGACTTTTAAATTTTGGCAATTTATTCACATGTTTTATACAAGTTGAATTTTTTCATTTACTTGTGCAATTCTTGATTTACTTGTGCATGTCCCTGGAGAAACAAATAAACCCAAATATACCTAAAAAGGTAAGGAGATAACAAAGAAGGAATAGAAAGGATAAAGAAATTAAAAATCAGTTTATATTTTATATTTTTAATTAATTAAAATAAATAAACTAGAGCAACACAAATACGATATTAGATACATCAAGATATTAAAGGTTTTTAATGAAAGCACATAATATATATATTTATATATATATATATATATGTGTGTGTGTGTGTGTGTGTGTGTGTGGAAAGAGATATAGAGTTAAAAGGTATTGTTAGTAAAGATTCTTCACTAATATATATAGAGTGAGAGAATAGAATTGTAAAGGGATTCCTAAGAAAGAATCTTCACTCTGCTCATACCACCAACCCCTTTATCATCTAATAAAAGAGAAAAAATAAGACCCTCTGATTACAAAATAACCAATTAAGATAAAATTTACTGCAAAAACTAGATTCTTTTCAAATTTTAAAGCTAGTGTTTCAGAGCACTCAATTTGAAAAGTTGGCATTTATCTGGTTAAAATAATGAGTAAAAAGAGTTTTGTTCAGAATGGGTAAGAGTACTTTGGGTTAAGTTTGAATCATTTGCTACCCAATCGATCACTTCTGACCCATTCCATTTTCAACCAAGCCTTCAAAGTTTACACCTCTCACTTGTTAGACATCAAATACCATCCAATCCAAAGAAATCGCCACCTCTGAATGATGTATTTATGCCATAATGAAAGATATAAGTTGAAGAGAAGACATACCTTTTCTATGTATTCAATGGTCATATTGTCAGTTATCTTTTTTCCTTGTTGGTCAGTCACATGAAACACTGTACAGGAAAGATAATCATCAATCACTTTATGATGCTATGTTGAAGTTTGATTGTAAAATGTGTGCATGCATACCATCCATGAACCATCCTCCATCAGAGGAAATGTAGGCTTTAGTAATAATAAGATCAAGGTCTGCAAGAATTTGAACCACTTCCAGCAATATTCCTGGCTTGTTTACACTGTCGACCTGCATAAAAATCCACCTACTCAGTCTAACAAATTATTATAGCTTATGATAAAGCAAAAAAAAAAAAAATTGTGTTTCTTGGAAACGAAACTTATAGCCTTTTGGTAGCATAAAAATGAAAAATGAGACGCTTATGGCCATTAGTCTGCTGTATAATCATGTGATTTCTGTCTTCCAGGTCACCGAATATTACTACTCAAGGTTTTGTGACAAGAAATCGCAAAGGCAGGTTATCATCATATAAGATATCATGATATTTCATAATTTCAATGTAGAAAGTATCCTAATATCAACCACGGTAGACAAAGTTGCTATACAAGCATTATCTTGTGGTTGTAAATACCAGAGGGTATCAAAGAGCGTAGTAAAGGTGTTCCTGCCCAAGTGGTTGTATGTACCACTTGTGTAGTTTAGTGGGTATGTGAGTTAGCCACTTAAAACGAAATAAATAAAGAGCATTTATTTATTGATGATAAATGAGTGAAAAGATTACCTTAACTAAAGTACATTCTCTACAACCATCATTATCCACGGAAACCCTGCATACACAGAACAAGTGTGGGTAGAATCAGAAGAAAGATAAAAAAATAAAAAAATAAAAACTTACTTCGTCTAGGATGCATAGTGTGCGTAAAATCCACACAAAAGGATTTTGAGAGAGAACCTTGGAGGGTTTATTCGTATGCTTAAGGTCTCGTAGTCAGGGTCAAAGTAAGGCAATCCTCCTGGGGCCATTAATTTATGGAGATATCACCCTCTGTCGATGTATGTAGTTACATAACTTTCACTGCAAATGGCAGATCACATGCTGAAAACTTCCTTCAGTGCCTATGAATAATAGACACTTTAATAACTAAACCATACAATACAAATCTCAAAATATCACGAGTAAGAAAATGGGATACATAAGCATAGCAATACCTTTACTCTAGTCAAGGTTTAAAAAAACGGAAACGAGTTTTGAGGCGCTTTCCTTCGCCTCACGAGGCGTAAGCCTCGAGGCAAACAGAGGCGGAATTAAAAAATAAATTAAAAATTGTATATCTTATAAAAATAATAATACTAACTAAATTCATCATCAAAATGATCAAAAACACACATAAAAAAGACATAAATTGCTTGAACTTGACACAAAAATTCAAAAACAAGTATCAAAAACCCCTGAGGCGCAGCCTTTTCAGCGCCTCAGCCCCTCTGAGGCACACATACAACATAAGGCGTGCCTCAGAATCGTTTTTTGGGCGTTTCGCCTCGAGGCGCGCCTAGAGGCGCACGCCTCAGCTGTTTTTTAAAACTATGACTCTAGTTATTCATCCAACCTAGGATCATGTATAGGAATTTGGCAGATTAACTAACTTTGCCGTTCCTTTTCATATCTAAATAGTTGAACTCACCTCATACATAGTTTCTTAGGACTTTTTTTTTTTTTTTCTGAATAACCAATTATTTCTTACAATACAACAAAGACCAAGACCCTTGATGTCAAATTACAAACTTTTTAAGGATAGGAATCTGTAAAGAATTCGCTTTTACAGCAACAAATGAGACATAACCGATGCGAGTTTAATTAATCACACATCCAAACAGCCTTTACATGAAAAGGAAAATGGGTTGTAGTAGTAGTTAGTTAGCTATAAGTTTTATTGGAAATAAAAAAGATGGTATGGTATGGCAGGTGAAACACATAGGATAGGGAGGGTGCTTGCTTCCCACCTCATATATACATACATACATACATACATACATACATACATACATACATACATACATACATACATACATACATGCCATATGACAATTGACAAGGAAGGCGAGTCCCTTTTAGGTTTGTGATGACAGCCGTATGATTTGGCCCTCACATGACCATGACAATCATTCATACTGCAACCGGTGGTGTTTGTTTGTACAGCAAGCAACGGCCAACAACAGATATGAATCAAGTGAACTAACAAAAGCAATCAGCTTCTCATATGTTAATAATTATTATGAACAAAAACACCACTCTCCTCCAGCAACCTAAATATTCTACAGATCTCATTCATTACCAGATAAACAGAATGAATCGTGCAGAAAATCAAAAGAGAATTGGACGAACCTTTTGATCGCCGTTAGCGGAATCAAGTCGAAGCATATGAAAAAGTAGAAAAGGGACACACACACAAATTCTTGGTGCTTTCGACGTCGGAAGAGCACTTATATATACCAGTGCTCCTTCCACTCTCTCACCCTTCCCATATTCTCTCTCTATACATATACATGTGTATCTCTATCTCGATGAATTATTAATTATTTATTTATTGCAGGCAGCCTTGGCGCGGGTCTGTAGGAAAATGAAAAACAGAAATATTAACATGTTTCCATGAGGGGTTTTTAGAGTAGAGTGAACCTGTAATTGAGTCGAGTTAACACGTATATCATCAAATCACATTTCCGTTCTAAACCCAAGAAAATATAAAAAATTAATCGCATAACCAGTTTCATACCCTATTACGTGACCCCATCCAGTGGCGGATCCAGGAATTTTTTCAGGTGGGTTCACTATTTTTAGAGGCTCAAAGTTCATAGGACCGGACATAAAAGTTTTAGAGTCGGTTCGACAGTTCGGGTCGGGTGCAGTTGACCCGCAAACACTTTCTTGTAAAAAAAAAAAAAAAACTTATGTTATGAATTATCCAAATGTTAACTATGATGTCAAAACAATTTTATTACTAGCATGAACAACAACAGCACAAATGTGAACACATTTAGATTAATGAAAAATCTGTACTGGTTAGAACTTAGAAACAAACACTAAACTAAGTGCACAAGACCACTTTTGCACTCAAAAAATCATTCGGATAAAGCATGTGAAATATTTTGAGTTCTTATCCGGTTAAACCATTCATAAATAAACTAACACATCTACTTAATCCAGTTAATTCATAAGAAACAAAATGAAGAAATAATTTGTTTAAATCACTCTTTATCTGGTGGTATATTATATTAGAATGATTTTAGTATTGTAGATTAGAATGAGGAACTTGAGACAAGTACAAACCTCTCTATGGCCATAGCAAATAACTATGTAAGACCCAAGGGATTGGTTATGGTGAATTTGGTGAAGCAAAAAACAAAAAACATACAAATGACACCAAATAGAATCGAACAAGGGACCTCTTGAGTAATACACAATTTCTTTGCCACCGTAACACTCTTCAACTTTGTTTATGGGTTCATCTCATAAATTATTTATGGGTTCACCAAGATTTTTTATATATGTTTTCTACTAAAATCTCGAAACTCGATGGGTTCGTGTGAACCCGTTGCTTAGCATGTAGATCCGCCCCTGACCCCATCATACCCATCTAATATGTTTCAGATTTTAGGTTTATAAAACGAGTTCAGCTCGATTGACATCCCTAACCAATGGTTCATATTGTATGTCTAAATTATGGATTTTTTTCTTTAAGTATGATAAACTACATTACTGATCCAAAGTTATGAATAAATGTAAAACAAATGGTCTATATGAATGGACGATTAACTTTTTTTGTTAAATGGTGTGACCAAAATACCCTTATTATTATAAATTAAAATTAAAATAGAGTAAATTGCAATTTTACCCCCTGAGGTTAGGGGCCATTGGCACTTTTACCCCCCCTAAGGAAATAAATGCAAAATTACCCCCTACTGTTAACTGTTATGTCGCAGTTCTACCCCCTAAGCTCAATTTTGTTGACTGATCTGTTGACTTTGTGATGAAATGACTATTATACCCTTTTATTTTACCCCCTGTGTTTTGTTTACTCTGTAATTTTACCCCCTGCCACCGCCATTCACCACCACAACCACCACTGTCACCTCCAGCCACCCACCCCTTTCTCTCACACCCACCATAGCAACAACCAGCCACCATTTGCCACCACACCACCCAAGGCCGTCTCCGAAAATGATAAAAAACTTTTGGGCCCCGTGCGAGACAAAAACTTTGGGCCTCTTTCCTATAATATAAACACATTAATCATATATAAAAAAAACCACAATACGATGATAATTATTGTAAAATAAACAAAACAAAAGTAGTGTAGCAAAATGAACAAAATTACTTACTTAAGCGAATCGTGAGCCTTTTTTAGCATTTTCAAAATAAAGTTCTAGATCAAGTATTTATATAATTCATGGCATTTCTTCTCTATATTTCAATGTATCATAGTTATTGTCACACCCCGACCGCGTAAAACAACAAATCGCGGCGGAAACATCGGGGCGTGTTGCAACAGAATTAATGTTTCATAACCATGGATATCAAAAGTGTTTCGTTTTATTAAACATAGAATAATTACATCGTCTTGAAATCTAAATACACTATTTAAACATAGTCTATCATTGTTATTGAGTCACTAAGGCCTTGTCCAGTCCTATGTGAGCATGCATCTTATCAATCGATATCATCCAACAATACCTGAAACATATGTGAAAACGAGGTCAGCAAAGAAATGCTGGCGAGATACATAGGTTTTGTGAAAATAAGATTCATGACTTCTGTTTTAAGAAAATGTTTAGTCATGAACCTTGTAATTTGCTTTGTCTTTGTAAATCATTTGAAAAATAATAAGTTTAGATGATATGTATAAATAAGAGAATAATGCATGATTAAATGAATAACCATGTAAAATGAGTCTTTATAAGATAAGTTGTTTGTAAATAAATGTCTTGTGAAAAGTATGTTACTTGTATAAAATGTTCTATGTCTCAAACTGAAATGATTCAAATAACGCTACAATATGTAATACCATACAAACACTTATATATAGGAAGTACCAGCGGCGTATCCACCATGCTTGTATCATATTACACACGCATCGTTACTTAATCACTTAATCAAACCAAACTAATGTCAAAATGTCTATGTCAAATATCCATGTCAAATGTCTATGTCAAATATCCATGTATGGCAAGTGAAATGTCTCAACTAAACCATATGCACAACAACAAAGTATTGAAGTAAAACTTGGTTTAAACCAATACTATGTTTCGTGTAAATGCATGATCAAATGTAAATCATGTACAAATGTTTACCCAATCGTTACCCATTCGTTCAAATCGTTCTTGTTTTAATCGTTCTAATCGTTCTTGTTTTAATCGTTCTATTCGTTCTTGTTTTAATCGTGAACTACTTTATGATCGATTCTCTAATAACATTCAAACCTTATTGACGCGTTCCTCGTTCCAACTCGCTCTCGTTCTCGTTCTTAACAAACCCTTACCAAAGGATAAGTTAATAATTACAGATTCAGTCGCTACCCACAACCCCCACACATAACAATGGGTGCAGTAAATAACGGGATTTGTCAGATCCTATGGTACCATAACCTAATACTGGTCGGCTTGATCATTGCTAATGAATGTCATCGGTCATGTAAACTACAACCAACAAGTTTGTTCACTTTTTGAAATTGTTATTAGTTTTTTTTGAAATCATTGTATTCGTTCTTGAAATCATTGTATTCGTTCTTGAAATCATATTGTAATTGTTCTTGAAACCACATAGTAATTGTTATTGAAATCATTGATAAAACATTTAGCACATATGAGTCACCCCAAAACAGTTTGGAAAACAGTAAAAGAGGGGAATAATGTACTCGCCTGAGAGTGCTTAGGAGTCTTGAACAACTACCAAGAAAGCTAGAGGAGTCCCGGAAATCAAACGGTACCTAATATAGGTAACTATGTAAATTAACCGGACCTAGATCGGAAGATTGGGTAGCATTAGGGTTTGTAAACCAAACGAGTGTAGAGACTCGTGTCATTTGGTTTAACAAAGCCTACATACTAAATGAAACTTATCCTAAGTGTTTTCGACCCATTACGACCCGTTTAGGTAGCTTATGCTACTTTAACGCGTCGTTCGTGTGAAACGCGTTCGGACCGCCTAACTAGTCCTATGACAAGTATTATATGCCTAAACATGTTACATAATCAGTTACGTGACAAAAGTTTAGGTTACATATGCTAAATTACAAATTATGTATGAAAAGGGTATTTTGGTAATTTACCTAAGGCATATAAACTACCTATCATACAACTACTTAAACGTCGTGACCATAAGGTATAACCTCGGAAGGTTATTCCCTACACTATGGTCACCTAATGTGTTTGGTCGGATCCTAATGATCGACCAAACTGGGTCGGGTTCGAGGTATAAGCGATTTATTAGATCGCTTACCCTACGACCCTAGACAACGTGGTAATCAGTAGGCATAGTCCCAAGGGACTATGACCATCGTGATTACAATCACGTTGCGAAGTTCAAACGAACTTCGCATTGACCATTACTGGTCAACGCTGAAAGTCAAACAAAGTTTGACTTTCTAACTCGAAAAGCAGTAAAAATAAGGAAAAGAACGAAAGAATACTTACGAAGGGTCCCCGAAAGCTAACCCAGATCAAAATAGCTCAGGTATGAAACGAAGGTTCCAACTTAGAGCTTCCTTAATCAGATTTGTGGGTTTTTGAACAAATGGGGGGGTGGGTATTTATAGAAAAGGTAGAGCCGTTAGGATCGTTTGTCGATTATCGTGCCACGATCCAAGCCGAACACTTGTCAGAAAGTTGTGGTGGCTAGAAACTTGTTCTTATCCGCTGACTAGACGATAGGAAACGAGTGGACACGAATCGATCAGCTGCAACTTGCAACCAGAACATTGAATCTGGCCCAGTTTAGGCAGTCGCGTAGCGCGACTGGCAAGCCTTTAGGGCTCGCGCTACGCGACACCCTCATCTGTTTCAGAAAAGTTTCAAAAGTTACAGGAATGGTCCCTGCACGTGTTTAAGGCCTTTTTCGATGCGTTTGAACCCCGTTAACCTCATTTCAAGGCTCTAGAATGAAGTTAAAGTATAGGGAACTCAAAACATACTCAAAAATATGCCGGATGATGGTTCGTTTGGTCGTACGAACGCGATGTTCGCTTAATTACGACGGAATGCGCATAAGCGTGAAAAACGATCCAAATGACGAAACGAATGGATTTTTCTTATGGCGAACACTAAAATATAATATAGTCATGCTTACATAAATTTTTGGATGTCTAGATGTATTCAGAACGTAAGTTATGCGCGAAAATGCAAACTTGTGCACTTTTTGACACTTTTAGTCCCTGAATGACACAAAAGTTTATTTTAGCACACCGAACCCCTCAAAGCCTATTTCTAAGCTATGTAAAGGATATATATGGTATGTTTAACTTATGGTCATGTTCCGGAATGTCTGTTACAGTTCAAATTGGCATACTTTCGCAGTTTGTCAACTTTAGTCCCTGTAAGCGAATTAACTTGTTTTCGGAATACCAAACCTTCCAAAACTTATTTCTAAGTTATGTAAAGGTTATTTAAGGTATGTTAAGTCTATTTCACTATTCCGGAGTGTTCGTTGCATTAAACTGGTTATATTTACGCATCAGAGCGCGTATAACCCTCCAGAAAGCGATTTAAAGCTTAAAATCAAACAAGAGTTGATGTGTGTAAAAGATACACATATTTTTACAAATCCCAAGTATGAAATATAATATTTCATTGGTTTGGTATTTGTTTGATGGCCGTGGAGGCACAGGTGTTACAGTCTCCCCTACTTTAGGAAATTTCGTCCCGAAATTTATTTAGAGGAAACTTGTGAGAGCTTGAAAGCATGAAGTTGAAAAGATCAAACAACATTGGTTAGGGTTCTGAACTTCTAGTAACCTTTAGTAACATCATGATTGCAATGTAAGAGGGATACTTATATACAAGTATATGAAGTGTCATTGGTGCGTCCACCGTACCTCCATTACATCGTTGTCATTTTGTTATTGTTGTCGCTATCGGTTCCTACACATAATAAATCTTACTGGGTTTCTGTGCACTAAATTTCATAATTATGTACGCGTCCATAATCAGACAATTCCTTGCACAGTTCACACAGTCTATTTTATAATGTGTAGGGGAAAACCAAATGAACATTCTTATGATGAGTGTGACTAGACCGCCATAGAGTCTTTTTAATTAAATCAATAAATGATCTAAATAGACTATCAAGGAGTCTGTCCAGCTACATCACTAGATGTCGTTCTTTAACCAAATTGTGAATCAATCTTTTTGACTAGACCACTAAAAGGGTCTCTTATCGAACCATGGAGTGGTACCATATAACCCAAGGGTCTTAACTACAACGTAGAAGCCCATAAAGATTAAGGTAGTACCTTTTGAATATCCTACTATGAATCCCTCATATGAAGATATGAAAGATTCTATGAGGATTTGAAAATCGTATCACACAAAAACATAGAGGAGAACACACAAACACATAACATATAATCGCATAATCGCATAATTGCATACTCGTTCAATCGCATAATTGCATACTCGTTCAATCGCATAATCGTTCAATTTGACCTTTAATTTGTTATCTTTGGACGCGGGTATTTAAAGCATACCAGGAACCCAATCTGTGGATTTCCTTTGGCACTTTAAACATTTTCAAGAATCTAACTATGAAGATAGGAAGATCTTAAAAGGAATTCGGTTTGTCCTAATTGAGTTGTTTTGTACATTTTAAAGTGTACAAGGAATTCAATCAGGGCTCCGATGTCAACGAAGGTGTTGATCGTGATTGGCTCAGGACATGAATAGATCAAAATGTCATCAATAATAACAATGACGATCTGATCCAAATAAGACTTGTAGACTCTATTTATTAAGTCCATGCAGATGGCTGGAGCATTTGTCAATCCAAAAGGCCTGACTGTCAACTCGTAATGGCCATACTTCGTGCAGAAAGCCGTTTTGGGAATATCTTCTTCGAGCATACGAAGTTGATGATACCCAGAACGTAAATCGATCTTGGAAAAGCATGAAGCGCTCTGCAGATGATCGGAGAGATCATCGATTTAAGGTAGTGGATATCGATTCTTGATGGTAAGCTTAACAGGCTTACGTTAATCGATATGAATTTGAAAAGATTCATTCTTCTTTTCACAAGGAGAACAGGAGCTTCTCCAAGGTGAAAAGTTCGGACGGATGAATCCTTTATCAGACAACTCTTGAAGCTGTTTTGATAATTCTTGCATCTCGAACGGTGCAAGACGATAAAATACTTTAGATTTAAAAGAAACCAGTGTTTGAGGTTCTTAGGGAGATCTCAAGTGATCGTAAAAATGACAGAACCACACGAGTAGTTTTGTCTTTGTGTTGACATCACAAGGTTGAATCAAACATTCATACAATTGCATTAGTTAGAAAATAAAACCACAAATTTTTATTTATATAACAACCGCATTGTCTTTAAATGTTACAAGATACCAACCAGAGGAAAAACAAAATACTAATTGTTCACCCCTTCAACATTGAGTGCCTCATTGATGTTAAACACTCGACCACGTGCTGGATTCACATTGACGTTGACATTCGCATTTGGGTTTGCGTTAGCATTTGCATTTACCAGTCTTGGGCAGTTGTGGCGGAAGTGACCAATCTCTCCGCAGTTGAAACATGAACCCAGTGGGAATCTCGCAGCATTCCCTTGAACCGGAGCTTGAACCTGAGCAGCCTGATTTTGTCCCAAACGACAAACCTTGGCCAAATGCCCAAGTTTACCACACGTCGTGCATTGCCAGCAAGCTTGTTGTACTGCGTGATGACCGTTGCAGCGTGCACAATAAGGTGCGGTACCAGCATATGCTTTCTTTGCAGGTGGCTGAGCTGGTGGGTTCCGCGGGTTCTGAGCAGTCTGTGCTGTAACAGCAAAGTTCTGACCACCCTTTCGCTTTCTTGATTTCTTTGACGTCTCACCTTCCTTACCCTTCTTGTTTTGGCCTTTCTTGCTATCCTCCTTGTCAGCTGACTGTTTCTTGCCCTTGTCACCCTTCCTGTGTAACTTGTTCTTCCGAATCTGCGACTCAGTCAATGTCGCTGATAACTCGATCGCCTGACGGAGTGTGGCAGGGTTACTACCAGTAAGGATGTCTTGTACCGAGTCAGGTAGGCCGTCGATGTACCTTTCGATAGCTATGTCAAGTGGGGTAACCATTGTAGGGCAAAGCAGACTCAGCTCCTCAAACCTATCAGTATACGCCCTGTGCTCACCACTATCTTGCTTCAACTCATCAAATTCCTTCTCCAAAGCTCGCTGCTCATGACGAGGACAGAATTCCCTCATCATCAGAGCCCTAAGTTCAGCCCAGGTCTGTGCGAGAGCAACTTCCGCACCTCGGTCTCTCATTACGCCATTCCACCATGTAAGAGCCCTCTTCTGAAACACGCTCGAGGAGAACTCGACCCTGCGATTATCCGGGCACTGCACGTGGCGAAAAGTATTCTCAATGCTTTCGAACCACTGAAGAAGCCCAGTCGCTCCTTCAGAACCACTAAACTTGAGTGGTTTAGCCTGGTTGAAATCCTTGTATTTGCATAGCACATTGTTGTTGTTGTTGGCTTGGTTCCATTGAGCAAAGAGGTTTGGGAATTGAGCAGCCATTTGCTGCGCAATGATTTCTGCCAGCTCGGCAGTCTCTATCTGGCTTTCGCGTCGAGGAGGCATTGTCTAAAAGAGGAAACATGAAAGAAAACGAGTGAGAGAATTAGACGAAAAGAATGAGATGAAACAAATCTGATGAAAGCAAGGATAGTGGTCATTTGTTTGTTACTACAAAGCAACAAACGACACACAGTGACTGATTAAAGTAAATGGGTCGAAAATAATGTATCGCGAAGACATGCTCGCCTATATGTGAACACTCATCCCAAGAATTCCCAGGTAAGCACAACTGGTCTCGCGTCTGATGAGATGTATACGAAGTGCTTGCCTAGACAGAAAACCCAGAATACAGGCATTCACCCTTCCAGTTTGCACGTGTTCACATTATTTAAAACCCAAAACTTTGTCGAGATTTTGAAAATTCAAAGGGGTTCAAAACCATATAACAGAGGGTTCAAAACCTTACAATAGAGGGTTCAAAACCTTGTAATCAATCATCCTAGAACAGATGATTAGTTTTCAAAGCGGTTTTGAAATTTATGTTCTTGTTGTGGTCGTCGCCTAAGGATAGGTGACGGTATTGTTTTATGACTAAACGCAAGTAAACTCGCGTTAGGGTCCTAAGAAGGTTATAGACTAGGTCAAAGCATTACTAATTACTAATAACCTAATTCCCTATAACCATTGGCTCTGATACCATCTTTTCTGTCACACCCCGACCGCGTAAAACAACAAATCGCGGCGGAAACATCGGGGCGTGTTGCAACAGAATTAATGTTTCATAACCATGGATATCAAAAGTGTTTCGTTTTATTAAACATAGAATAATTACATCGTCTTGAAATCTAAATACACTATTTAAACATAGTCTATCATTGTTATTGAGTCACTAAGGCCTTGTCCAGTCCTATGTGAGCATGCATCTTATCAATCGATATCATCCAACAATACCTGAAACATATGTGAAAACGAGGTCAGCAAAGAAATGCTGGCGAGATACATAGGTTTTGTGAAAATAAGATTCATGACTTCTGTTTTAAGAAAATGTTTAGTCATGAACCTTGTAATTTGCTTTGTCTTTGTAAATCATTTGAAAAATAATAAGTTTAGATGATATGTATAAATAAGAGAATAATGCATGATTAAATGAATAACCATGTAAAATGAGTCTTTATAAGATAAGTTGTTTGTAAATAAATGTCTTGTGAAAAGTATGTTACTTGTATAAAATGTTCTATGTCTCAAACTGAAATGATTCAAATAACGCTACAATATGTAATACCATACAAACACTTATATATAGGAAGTACCAGCGGCGTATCCACCATGCTTGTATCATATTACACACGCATCGTTACTTAATCACTTAATCAAACCAAACTAATGTCAAAATGTCTATGTCAAATATCCATGTCAAATGTCTATGTCAAATATCCATGTATGGCAAGTGAAATGTCTCAACTAAACCATATGCACAACAACAAAGTATTGAAGTAAAACTTGGTTTAAACCAATACTATGTTTCGTGTAAATGCATGATCAAATGTAAATCATGTACAAATGTTTACCCAATCGTTACCCATTCGTTCAAATCGTTCTTGTTTTAATCGTTCTAATCGTTCTTGTTTTAATCGTTCTATTCGTTCTTGTTTTAATCGTGAACTACTTTATGATCGATTCTCTAATAACATTCAAACCTTATTGACGCGTTCCTCGTTCCAACTCGCTCTCGTTCTCGTTCTTAACAAACCCTTACCAAAGGATAAGTTAATAATTACAGATTCAGTCGCTACCCACAACCCCCACACATAACAATGGGTGCAGTAAATAACGGGATTTGTCAGATCCTATGGTACCATAACCTAATACTGGTCGGCTTGATCATTGCTAATGAATGTCATCGGTCATGTAAACTACAACCAACAAGTTTGTTCACTTTTTGAAATTGTTATTAGTTTTTTTTGAAATCATTGTATTCGTTCTTGAAATCATTGTATTCGTTCTTGAAATCATATTGTAATTGTTCTTGAAACCACATAGTAATTGTTATTGAAATCATTGATAAAACATTTAGCACATATGAGTCACCCCAAAACAGTTTGGAAAACAGTAAAAGAGGGGAATAATGTACTCGCCTGAGAGTGCTTAGGAGTCTTGAACAACTACCAAGAAAGCTAGAGGAGTCCCGGAAATCAAACGGTACCTAATATAGGTAACTATGTAAATTAACCGGACCTAGATCGGAAGATTGGGTAGCATTAGGGTTTGTAAACCAAACGAGTGTAGAGACTCGTGTCATTTGGTTTAACAAAGCCTACATACTAAATGAAACTTATCCTAAGTGTTTTCGACCCATTACGACCCGTTTAGGTAGCTTATGCTACTTTAACGCGTCGTTCGTGTGAAACGCGTTCGGACCGCCTAACTAGTCCTATGACAAGTATTATATGCCTAAACATGTTACATAATCAGTTACGTGACAAAAGTTTAGGTTACATATGCTAAATTAAAAATTATGTATGAAAAGGGTATTTTGGTAATTTACCTAAGGCATATAAACTACCTATCATACAACTACTTAAACGTCGTGACCATAAGGTATAACCTCGGAAGGTTATTCCCTACACTATGGTCACCTAATGTGTTTGGTCGGATCCTAATGATCGACCAAACTGGGTCGGGTTCGAGGTATAAGCGATTTATTAGATCGCTTACCCTACGACCCTAGACAACGTGGTAATCAGTAGGCATAGTCCCAAGGGACTATGACCATCGTGATTACAATCACGTTGCGAAGTTCAAACGAACTTCGCATTGACCATTACTGGTCAACGCTGAAAGTCAAACAAAGTTTGACTTTCTGACTCGAAAAGCAGTAAAAATAAGGAAAAGAACGAAAGAATACTTACGAAGGGTCCCCGAAAGCTAACCCAGATCAAAATAGCTCAGGTATGAAACGAAGGTTCCAACTTAGAGCTTCCTTAATCAGATTTGTGGGTTTTTGAACAAATGGGGGGGTGGGTATTTATAGAAAAGGTAGAGCCGTTAGGATCGTTTGTCGATTATCGTGCCACGATCCAAGCCGAACACTTGTCACAAAGTTGTGGTGGCTAGAAACTTGTTCTTATCCGCTGACTAGACGATAGGAAACGAGTGGACACGAATCGATCAGCTGCAACTTGCAACCAGAACATTGAATCTGGCCCAGTTTAGGCAGTCGCGTAGCGCGACTGGCAAGCCTTTAGGGCTCGCGCTACGCGACACCCTCATCTGTTTCAGAAAAGTTTCAAAAGTTACAGGAATGGTCCCTGCACGTGTTTAAGGCCTTTTTCGATGCGTTTGAACCCCGTTAACCTCATTTCAAGGCTCTAGAATGAAGTTAAAGTATAGGGAACTCAAAACATACTCAAAAATATGCCGGATGATGGTTCGTTTGGTCGTACGAACGCGATGTTCGCTTAATTACGACGGAATGCGCATAAGCGCGAAAAACGATCCAAATGACGAAACGAATGGATTTTTCTTATGGCGAACACTAAAATATAATATAGTCATGCTTACATAAATTTTTGGATGTCTAGATGTATTCAGAACGTAAGTTATGCGCGAAAATGCAAACTTGTGCACTTTTTGACACTTTTAGTCCCTGAATGACACAAAAGTTTATTTTAGCACACCGAACCCCTCAAAGCCTATTTCTAAGCTATGTAAAGGATATATATGGTATGTTTAACTTATGGTCATGTTCCGGAATGTCTGTTACAGTTCAAATTGGCATACTTTCGCAGTTTGTCAACTTTAGTCCCTGTAAGCGAATTAACTTGTTTTCGGAATACCAAACCTTCCAAAACTTATTTCTAAGTTATGTAAAGGTTATTTAAGGTATGTTAAGTCTATTTCACTATTCCGGAGTGTTCGTTGCATTAAACTGGTTATATTTACGCATCAGAGCGCGTATAACCCTCCAGAAAGCGATTTAAAGCTTAAAATCAAACAAGAGTTGATGTGTGTAAAAGATACACATATTTTTACAAATCCCAAGTATGAAATATAATATTTCATTGGTTTGGTATTTGTTTGATGGCCGTGGAGGCACAGGTGTTACAGTCTCCCCTACTTTAGGAAATTTCGTCCCGAAATTTATTTAGAGGAAACTTGTGAGAGCTTGAAAGCATGAAGTTGAAAAGATCAAACAACATTGGTTAGGGTTCTGAACTTCTAGTAACCTTTAGTAACATCATGATTGCAATGTAAGAGGGATACTTATATACAAGTATATGAAGTGTCATTGGTGCGTCCACCGTACCTCCATTACATCGTTGTCATTTTGTTATTGTTGTCGCTATCGGTTCCTACACATAATAAATCTTACTGGGTTTCTGTGCACTAAATTTCATAATTATGTACGCGTCCATAATCAGACAATTCCTTGCACAGTTCACACAGTCTATTTTATAATGTGTAGGGGAAAACCAAATGAACATTCTTATGATGAGTGTGACTAGACCGCCATAGAGTCTTTTTAATTAAATCAATAAATGATCTAAATAGACTATCAAGGAGTCTGTCCAGCTACATCACTAGATGTCGTTCTTTAACCAAATTGTGAATCAATCTTTTTGACTAGACCACTAAAAGGGTCTCTTATCGAACCATGGAGTGGTACCATATAACCCAAGGGTCTTAACTACAACGTAGAAGCCCATAAAGATTAAGGTAGTACCTTTTGAATATCCTACTATGAATCCCTCATATGAAGATATGAAAGATTCTATGAGGATTTGAAAATCGTATCACACAAAAACATAGAGGAGAACACACAAACACATAACATATAATCGCATAATCGCATAATTGCATACTCGTTCAATCGCATAATTGCATACTCGTTCAATCGCATAATCGTTCAATTTAACCTTTAATTTGTTATCTTTGGACGCGGGTATTTAAAGCATACCAGGAACCCAATCTGTGGATTTCCTTTGGCACTTTAAACATTTTCAAGAATCTAACTATGAAGATAGGAAGATCTTAAAAGGAATTCGGTTTGTCCTAATTGAGTTGTTTTGTACATTTTAAAGTGTACAAGGAATTCAATCAGGGCTCCGATGTCAACGAAGGTGTTGATCGTGATTGGCTCAGGACATGAATAGATCAAAATGTCATCAATAATAACAATGACGATCTGATCCAAATAAGACTTGTAGACTCTATTTATTAAGTCCATGCAGATGGCTGGAGCATTTGTCAATCCAAAAGGCCTGACTGTCAACTCGTAATGGCCATACTTCGTGCAGAAAGCCGTTTTGGGAATATCTTCTTCGAGCATACGAAGTTGATGATACCCAGAACGTAAATCGATCTTGGAAAAGCATGAAGCGCTCTGCAGATGATCGGAGAGATCATCGATTTAAGGTAGTGGATATCGATTCTTGATGGTAAGCTTAACAGGCTTACGTTAATCGATATGAATTTGAAAAGATTCATTCTTCTTTTCACAAGGAGAACAGGAGCTTCTCCAAGGTGAAAAGTTCGGACGGATGAATCCTTTATCAGACAACTCTTGAAGCTGTTTTGATAATTCTTGCATCTCGAACGGTGCAAGACGATAAAATACTTTAGATTTAAAAGAAACCAGTGTTTGAGGTTCTTAGGGAGATCTCAAGTGATCGTAAAAATGACAGAACCACACGAGTAGTTTTGTCTTTGTGTTGACATCACAAGGTTGAATCAAACATTCATACAATTGCATTAGTTAGAAAATAAAACCACAAATTTTTATTTATATAACAACCGCATTGTCTTTAAATGTTACAAGATACCAACCAGAGGAAAAACAAAATACTAATTGTTCACCCCTTCAACATTGAGTGCCTCATTGATGTTAAACACTCGACCACGTGCTGGATTCACATTGACGTTGACATTCGCATTTGGGTTTGCGTTAGCATTTGCATTTACCAGTCTTGGGCAGTTGTGGCGGAAGTGACCAATCTCTCCGCAGTTGAAACATGAACCCAGTGGGAATCTCGCAGCATTCCCTTGAACCGGAGCTTGAACCTGAGCAATATTCAAGATTTTGAATCGGTAATTGGTGATTTTCTGGTTGGTTTTGATGAAAATAATCCTCTAAAAATGCCCAGAAAACTTGAAATCCATTATAGTAAAGGTTTGTTCATTACCGCGTCACTTGAGTTGAACAGAAAATTGAATCTTGATACCGCCACCACCTGACCACCATAACC
Source organism: Helianthus tuberosus (assembly GCA_030545235.1). Lineage (NCBI taxonomy): Eukaryota > Viridiplantae > Streptophyta > Magnoliopsida > Asterales > Asteraceae > Helianthus > Helianthus tuberosus. The sequence goes on along the minus strand of CM060360.1, from coordinate 98,026,193 downwards.
ACCTGTTCACCAACACCACAACCAATTTCAGATCAAGCTACAATTTCTACAAAACCATAAAGAAAGCCCCAAACTGAAATTAGAGTAACAGAAACCCTAGATGATGGTTATAGGTTCAAATTGCATCGAAAAAGTGAAGAAAACAAGAAAATTAACCGTTGATTTCAAGTTCGGAACCTGCAGATTGTGGTGGCGGCTGTATTTTTAAAATTAGGGTTGTGGCGGGGGTGGTGATGATGGCGACGGTGATGGTTGTGGCGGCAGTGGTGGTTGTGGCGGTTCAGCTGGCGACGGTGGTGGTTGTGGCGGCAGTGGTGGTTGTGACGGTGATGGAGGTTTGTGGTGGGGGTGGTGATGATGGCGACGGTGGTGGTTGTGGCGGTTCAGCTGGCGACGGTTGAAGATGATGATGATGGATTTGGCGGTGATGGTTGAAGATGATGATGATGGAGGTTTTTGAAGATGACGGTCATGGAACCTGCAGATGGTAGAAGATGATGATGATGGATTTGCAGTTTACTCTATATATAATATAAATAATAATAAAAATAAATATAGGGTAAGATTACCAAAATACCCTTACATATAATGGTCAAACTACCGTTGACTGAGCTTAGGGGGTAGAACTGCGACATAACAGTTAACAGTAGGGGGTAATTTTGCATTTATTTCCTTAGGGGGGGGGGGGTAAGAGTGCCAATGGCCCCTAACCTCAGGGGGTAAAATTGCAATTTACTCTTAAAAATAAATAAAACCTAAAAATAAATATAAAAATTTATCTAATACCCCCTCTCCCTTTCCCGTCCCCTCCCCTTGTTGGCGACACGAGCTCCCATTTCCAGTGGCATATAGGAGCTGACGGTGGTGGTGGATGAAATTGCTTTTCAGGGATGAGAACTAAGCCTGAACAAAATCAATTTTCTAGTATCGATATCATAGCAAACTGTGTTGGGGAAAACTCGAATTTTGCCGACACATGGCGACGCAACCTGCAAGTTCGCTTTTCCGTTTTTCCCATTTCGCGTTCTCGGTTGATCCTGTTCACTCCTTGATGCTCCGTAAAGCTCCTGAATAGCTCCTTAAACTCTGTTAGACCTGCAAAACACAATTCTAATCAAAGTAGTTCATTCGAAACCAAAAGTCACGTAAAAACATAAACCTAAATACGAATAAACATCGGTTTTCAACCACGCATCAATGGGTATGGACGGGTAGTTCAAAGGTAGGCTTTGAAATTAAAGCGGTGAAGACTGGGTTGGAAAATGCCAATGGGACTTCCTTCCAGAATTTTTCGTTAGAATGGAACTCTTGGGTCCCGCAAAAAATAAATACTTTTGTTTGGAGGTAGCGATTAGGAAACTTGCCACGAAGAAAGCTCTACAGGCGAGACGGATGCAGTTCACAAATACGGACTGTCGAAACTATGGTTTGGCTGAGGAAGATATCGTTCATATTCTTATTTCTTGTCCAAGGGCTAGTGAGGTATGGGGGCACATTTTAGATTGGGTCTGTATGCCCAGGTCTCGAATTGGGGATGGTGTCAATGATATTATTCTCGAGGCTAACAGGTGGAGTGCGATTCAGAAGACCAAAAAGTTGTGGCTCACGGTTTGTTATGCTACCTTATGGAGGCGTTGGTGGCCGCATAATGAGAACGTTTAACAAACGGGCAATCCCATGTTACAAGGTGATAGATGCAATCAAGGAAGATGTTGACCTATGGCTCTCAAACAATCGTTAGAAGATTGGAGGAGTTGGATTACTTTCCCTTTGTAATGCTCTATGTTTTTTTTTTGTACTGCTTAGGAGTTTTATCCTTGTTTTTTTCTTTTCCATGTACTTTTGGGGCCCTTCTTAGCTTCTTGCTGAGATGGGTGCCCTGTTGTTATTTGGTTTTTATAATATTTGGATTGCTTTGCTGCTAAAAAGGAAGAGAAAAGAAATTGAGAGAAAGGAAAGGAAAAGGAAATGAAATTGAGTCTTGTTGTCTTCGCTCCTTAAGTAAAACTCAGGATCATAGCATGAGGAAGAAATAAAATGTCTAAAGAAGAAAAAGAAATATTAGAAGATGTCAGTGTATTACAAAGTAAATGATCAAATGAAAACCCTAGACAGTTTTTAAACACATATTAGCGGTGGTGATGCGATCGGAGATGGTGACGGTGTTTCCAGTGGTGGTGTCGTACCACCTGGAGTCTCTCGCTCTCTTTCTCTCTGAAAGTCGTTTGGTGATGGCGGTAAGACAGGAGATAATGACGGTCTCTGTTGGGAAGTGGGGTTTTTGGCAAAAGTGTTGTGGAGGAAAGGGTTAAAGGAGTGTGGAGAGGTGGCCGAATATGGTGGTGCCGGAGATGGATGGTGGAGCGGTGATGGTGGGTTGGCGTGTAACAACTCCCAAATGTAACACCCCAAAAACGGGATTGGTATCAAACCACTTTAATATTAATGACGGGTAAAATACCGTTAGTGGTGAAAACTTACCCGGTAAATATTAGGATTTAAATAAATAAACCTAATATTAATTGAAAGGACGATAAATACTTTGAGAAAAACAAAGTATATAAAAGGGCCCGAGTTAACGAGACTTAAAATAAAACAGGTTATAACCCCCGAAACCTACCAAGTCAACTATGAATAATTAACCTAGTTAGTTGTATGTTTGAAAAATAATAAATAAACATGGTTAAACACACTTGTTTATATAACTTGTGAATTAGAGGGACTAAAAGGGGCAATTATGAAAGCGATTTAATTAAAAGAAAAACTAAAACCAAAACACACACATGTGTGTGTTTGGTCAACATATGCAGGGCCAAAAAGGGGAAGCTCTCAAAAACCCTAAAACTCACAAATCACCAAGAATCAAAGAAGGATTTCAACAATAATCAGTGTTGAAGCTAATTTCGTGATCAATCACGTTAAGAGATCACAAGGTATGTCGAAATTTGATGTTTGGTGATGTTGTCAGTTTATGGTGAACATTAATAACTTGATGTCTAGTATGCATGTTAGATATAATGGTAAAATTGATACGAATACTAGTCTAGGAATGAACCCTAGATGTGAAATTGGTGATTTAGAGTCATAAACTTGTAATTGAAGGATTTAGCTTGTATGGGTATAAGTGGGTTTTGATGAAAAAGGTTGAGTTCATGAAATTTAAAGAGTTAAATGAGCATATGAACTCATAACAAACTGAAATGTGATGTTAAAATGCCCATGATGAACATACCTACTTGTTGAATTGAGAATTCGTGGTTAGGAATTTACTAAGATTTGATGTAACATAATGGGTTATAAATCATACCCACAAGGTGTTCGATAAATTGCCTAAGTGAGAACATAAAACTATAGAAGTATGATGAAACTTGAAAAGAATCATATGTAATTATTCTTGACAAAATTGGATGATGTCGATTCTTTAAAATGGCAATTTAACAATTAGTCGGGTTGTTCACTATAGGCGACTCGAGCGAGAAGGCGGGTGATAAAGCCGGGAGCGATACGCGGCTTAAAGGAAAGATCTAAGGTACGTGACTTGTCGTCCCGTTACATTTATGTAGACAAGCTTAGTTAAAATATGTTTAAGGTTGATATAGAGAAAATGGTTGTGTTGGTATGTCAATGAGGTGATGGAATTCACTCGACAACCAAACGGGTCAAAATAGATAGTTAAAATGTGCGTAATATTGATATAGAGAAAATGGTTGTGTTGGTATGTCATTGAGGTGATGGAATTCACTCGACAACCAAATGGGTCAAATTAATAGTTAAAATAATAGCGATCAAAATAAAGACACCATTTGGTAAAAGTTATAACGGGTCGAACAATTTAAGAAAATGTCTTTTAAGTAGTAAGAACTCACGGCGCGAACCGGAATAGGTTCAAGGGGCATGATGGTATATTAATACCATCATACGTTGATAAATGGTCATGTCGACTAAACCGGTCAAATGGTGTGTTAATACCATTTGACAATAATAACTGACGACTACTTGTTGAGTTTTGTGATCACAGGAAATAACATATGCTTGTGTTGTTTTAGCTAGAAAATTTAAAGCAAAAAGTATGTAAACGGGTCAGTGCTATGACCCGAGCCAGGTACGCATATTTAGATTTATAGTTAAAAGTGATATTTTGGTCAATTATTAGTGAAGGTCCTTCGTCGTAAATGAGGGACTAAAATTGACCAAAAAGCCCTTGATGGGTAAATTGGGCAAACGACCCATATGGGTTATTTAGGAATTTTCATGATTATTATGGAATGTAGGTGGATATTTTAGATATGGAATTACAAAGTGTGAAAAGAAAAGAGCTAGTTTTAGGCTAAATTGCTTAAATCCCTTAAACGGGTCAAAACGGATCTATGCGCATAGCTTGCGTACTAGTTGCGTAATTCATAAGAATTATGAACCCGACCTAAAGATTTTCAGTTAAACATGTTGATGTATGCTTAATGGTTGATTAGAAACAAGTTTGTGGTTTAAAAACTTGAACGGGTCAAAAGTCTTTAAAATGAATTTTTAGCCGAGGGTTCGAAGCCTGTTATTCTATGAATTCAGATGTTAACTTTAACTCCATCTGATGGGGGATTAAATTACGATCGGGTAGGAAAAAGAATCGCGTAAATCGGATAAGTAGATAAAAAGTTATGACACTTTGAAGTTCGTTTTTCGTTTAAAACTATAGTTGGGCAGAAGCAGCATCAAGAAACGAAACCTGCTGTGAAAAATGGGTTGTCGCGCTGCGCGACAACGAAAGGGAATTACCGTCGTGTCACGCGACCTCGGTCGCGGCCCGCGACGAATCCTTATCAAGCTTTCGCGGCCCGCGAGAGCTCCAATTGATGGCGAATTGTTTTATTTTCTTTGTTTGACCCATATGACTTGTTTAAACTCATTATTTAACTATCAAAACTAACCTTTGAGTTGGTTTTGATCATAGGTGAAGGTCAAGAGAACCCGGACGGAGATCAAGCAATGTAAAGGACCGAACACACGTCATTTGAAGCTTCTGCTAAGAGATCATTATGTTTTATTTTAAAATGATCTATGTAAACAATTGTTACTTTAATTTGAAAACTCTAATTTTTGGTATGAACGTTAACTTGTCAAAGTTTTTGAGAGGCCGCATTTTTTACATAAAATGCATATTTAATATTTTAATTATATTAAAAGAGACGGGTGTTACACCAAAATACCCTATGAGGACCCCTGATCAAAACCCCGGACTTGTACAGCGCGACCCAGCACGAAAAACGAAGAAATCAATTACAGGACACTCCGGAGCGTCGCGAGGGATACTCCTGATTCTTCCGCGACACGTGGGGGAGTACAAGGACACATGGCACCTGAGCGCGACAAGTGGCAAGCCTATACACATTACGAGACTGACCAAGCCCTAGCCGATGGCCACCGCGACATGCGGGGGAGTCCCCCACTCCCTCCGTGACGCGCCTGGGGAACCCTGGTGGGCTGTATAAGGGTCGATGTGGGACTGAAGCTTCTTCACATGTTCGATCAAATTTCGCGAACTTATACTTTCTCGCTCTGATTTCTTAGATGTCGTCCAACAGCCTCTCTAAGAACACCAAGAAATTCAAGTCCAAGTCTGGATCGAAATCTAGTTCGAAGAAGGGTTCTAACAGCAACAACGATGACTCAATGTCAAAGAAGGAACTTATGGAATTCATGGCCGAGCAGATGGCCAAGGTCATCCCTGATATTGTGAGAAAGATTCAAACCCCACCTATTACTAAAACTCCCAATGGCCCCGTTGACTCTAAGATGGAAACACCTAAGCCGACATTCGCCTTCAAGCAGTTCATGGCTAGCAAACCCCTAACCTTGACTTGCGAAGAGGGTTCCACCGTGTTACTCCAATGGTTCGATGACATTGAGCTAACGTTTCTTCAAAGCGGTTGCCCCGATAATCTTCTAACCCTCAACGCGACGAGATTGTTCTGATCAAGAGCCCTTGATTGGTGGACCTCGGAGCGTAACGCTTGTGGAACGAAGTCGCCCATGCCTTACCCTGGGATGATTTGAAGAAGTTGCTGAAGGAAGAGTTATGTCCTCCCAATGAACTTCAGAAACTAGAAAATGAATTCTGGAATCTGAAACAAATAGGGAATCACAATGCTGGCCTCACAGCCCGCTTTCAAGCAGCTTAGTGCTTTGTGTCCTGGCCAAGTCAACTCTGTTGACAAGGCTATAGCAAAGTATATTCGATGCCTCCCGCCTTCAATCATGAACCTCGTCGAATCTGCATCCCCCAAAACCCTTGAAGACACCTTTCGTTTGGCCGTCAAGCTCAACAATAATTGTGTCCTTCATGGAACCTCCGACAAGGTTTCATCGAAGAATGCTCATCAAGCCACAACCGATACTACCACCGTTGAACCCTCATCATCCAAGCCAACCAAGAATAAAGGCAAGCAGCGGAAGGCTTCAAGCCAGAATTGTGCGGTCATCACTCCGCAAAACCCTCAACCACTTCAAACAGTCGCTCCTACTCCAAGCCCCAAACCACAAAGAAAAGCCAACACTGGGACTCATCCCAAGTGTAACACTTATTTTTACCACCATCCCAACAACACACCATGCCGCTTATGCACAAACTGCAATAGGTTTGGACATTTTTCCAACCAGTGTTGCAGTGGTCCTAAACCACTTGCCAACGAAAACCAAGCAGTCGCTGTAACCCAAAACTGTCACACCCCCAAAATCCACACGCGGAGTATCACCGCTTGGAGGCGTGACTGACCAGGATCAAGCCACCAATCATATTGAACATATAAGCAAATACCAAAAATCATTCATCAATACGAAAGGTGTTTTCAAAACCAAACATCAACAAGTATGTAGCGGAAGCATAAGTATGTAAACCCAAAGTAAATCATAAATTCAAGTGTTTAGATAGTTAACATGGCATCATCGATCCATGTCCCACAACGACCTGCTCCTCCCCGTGCAAGCTCCAAATGTACCTAAGGTCCTGCAAGGCATGCAGCAGAGAGTCAACAACTAGTTGAGCGAGTTCACAGTTAATAGGTTCGTTATACAAATCATGTATGCATTTAGTGGGGGCTTCCCATGTAGGTATGTGCTAATAGTGGGGGTTTCCCATGATCATATGTATTACTGGTGGGGGTTTCCCACGTTTATCTTTACTAATGGGGGCTTCCCATGTTTGTACTTACTAGACTATTTACAACCATGTGTTCTTCTAAATCCGAGAACAGGAATACGTACAAGGTCACGTAGGATTTACGTGAGTGCCCTTCCCCGAGGACAGTGGTACGTGTGGGGTTTACGTAGGTTTTACGTAAGTGTCTTTCCGACCCGGAAGACAGTAGTGGGTATTAGTTTACGTAGGTTTTACGTAAGTGTCCTCCCGACCCGGGAGACAATGGTAGATACTAGGTTACGTAGGTTTTACGTAAGTGTCCTGACTATCCCGAGGACGATGGTCTATAGTCTAGCGATAGCGTAAGTACGAGTAGTTATCTATTCCAAACAATCCAACCCGATTCCCATCCCGAGAATCCCATGCCTTGGCTGTGTGAACTCACCTTGGTTTGCTCGGTATGTTAAGTATGTATGCTCGCAAATAATCAATCACGTCCTAAAGTATGCACGTATGTGAAATCAGTTTGTTTTCATGTATAGACACACAGTTGGTAAGCAAGTAGCACGTAGCACGTATTTCAGATCATACACAAGATGGTAACACTTAACAGCAGTTAACTAACCCGGTTAACTTTTAAACAGAATAAAAACATGTTACTGTGCTGATTACCCACTTGGCGAAACACCCCTGTTTCGCCATAAGTCCCTTCGACGAAACACCCTGTTTCGTCTACAATTTGATTCGTCGTTGAGGTCTCGACGAAACACATACTGTTTCGCCGTTACCTCTGTTTCGTCAAGAGCTGTTTGATTCGTCACAATTTCAGCTACGTCATGAATATCAGTTACGTATCATACAGAAACCCTAATCGTCCTAACAGTCATCACAAATATCAGAATTGTATGGAGATCAACGTACATGCAGAAACATCACAACTCAATCATTCGAAAATCATTGTCTAGCATGAACCCTAGTTTAAACGTATATCGAATCGATTAACATATAACATCATATCATCGAATCCTATCCCGATACTAATGTGTATTCAGAATCAGAGTATATCAACAACATTCAGAACCGATTGTTTTTTATCGTATTAAGTTTCGCTTATAATTACTTATCCGATTAATCACGTACATCGACAACTATACCCTCATACACATATATTCATAATCCGTTGCATAAATCAGCATTTACATGTACGCATAACAAGTAATCAGAAACATCAACAGAACCGATTTAACAAACCCGTACTAACCGAGATGAAGGTTGGATCGCACACGAGTTTCCGGTGGGTTCTAGTTCGCCGTCACACAGTAGAGAGTCCTCTAGGGTTTTCTGGTTTGCTAAAGTGTGGCGAATGGAATCGTTCTACGTAATATAAACATGTCTAACAGTACTGGACCCTACTGGGCCTCAGCGAATCTGGGCTCGGCGAAACAGCTGTTTCGTCGAGAGGATTGTTGGCGAAACAGGTTTTGTTTCGTCGGAACTCACTTGGCGAAATACATTATGTTTCGTCGGATTCTTTTATAGTTTAACAGTTTAAGTTTCACAAACAGTACACATGTTTACATAATCACACATAACCATGCAATCACAATGCATTCATCATATTACAATGTACAGTTATAAGTCAAACAAGTCAAAGTCAACGTGCATTAAGTGCGAATAAAGACTGTCGGAAATTCGAGTTGTCACAAAAACCCTGCCCCTAATCAAGCTCAAGCTCAAGCCAACAACGGTCGGGTAGTTACAAGTGTAGTGACCCGAATAATCTTGCAAACGTTTGTCCTCAGCGCGCCAACAACAACCAACAACAGCAGCAGTAGCCTCAGCAAGCTCGTGGCGGAGCTTTCGTCATCACAGCTGCTCAAGCACAGAATGGAAACGACGTCATAAATGGTACGTTTCTCGTCAATAATGTATATGCTTCGTGTTTATTTGATACTAGCGCGGATAAAAGTTTTGTATCCGTTGAATTCGAATCTTTTCTTAAGGGTAGAAGTTCTAAGTTGCCTAAACCATTTGCTGTCAAAGTCTCTAACGGTAAGACCGTCTCTGTTGATTCTGTTCTTCTTAAGTGTTTTTTGAATCTCAACGATCATACAATTTTAAATTAAACTCATACCCATGCAATATGGTAGCTTCGATATCATAGTAGGCATGAATGGCTCAGGTGAGTTCGTGCTGAAGTCGTTTGTTCTGAGAAATTCATTTGTCTTCCTCTTCCCAAAGGTGATTTTTTACACGTCTATGGCGAGAAATCTTCTAAGGGTCTTAAGCTTATGTCGTGTACTCAAGCGAACAAATACTTACGTAAGGGTTCCTTCGCCTTTCTTACCCACGTTGTGGGAAATAAGGATAAGGATCCAAGAATAGGTGATGTTCCTATTGTCTGTGACTTTCTCGATGTCTTCCCAGAGGATCTTCCTAGTCCTCCTCCGCCTCGTTCTATTGACTTTCGTATCGATTTGGTGCCTGGCGCTACGCCTGGCGCTAAGTCTCCTTATCGCCTAGCACCCTCGAAAATGCAAGAGCTATCGAGCCAACTTCAAGAACTTCTTGATAAAGGCTTTATTTACCCTAGTACTTCTCCTTGGGGTGCTCCCGCTCTGTTCGTCAATAAGAAAGATGGATCTTTTCGGATGTGCATTGACTATCATGAGCTCAACAAGCTTACGGTCAATAACTGATACCCTCTTCCTTGCATCGACGATCTCTTCGATCAATTACAAGGTGCGACATACTTTTCCAAGATTGATCTCCGTTCTGGTTATCATCAACTTCGAGTCCTCGAAGAAGATGTAACCAAAACCGCGTTTCTTACATGTTATGGTCATTACGAGTTCGTGGTCATGCCCTTTGGTTTGACCATGGCACCTGCGGTTTTCATGTACTTGATGAACCGTGTGTGCAAGGCCTATCTCGACCGTTTTGTGATCGTCTTTATCGACAATATCCTCATCTATTCCAAGACTCAAGAAAAGCACGAGCGACACTTGCGTCTTATCCTTCAGCTTTTGCGTGCTGAACGTCTTTACGCCAAATTCTCCAAGTGTGAATTTTGGATAAAGATGTTCAATTCCTTGGTCACACCGTCATTGAACTTGGTATTCACGTTGACCATGCAAATATTGAAGCTATGAAAAATTAGATTGCTCCTAAGTCTCCATCCGAAATCCGTTCGTTTCTTGGTCTAGCTGGTTACTATCGTCGTTTCATTTCAAACTTCTCGAAAATTGCCGTTCCTCTCACTTCCTTGACTCATAAAGATAAACCTTTTGTATGGGGTTCCGAACAAGAGGAGTCTTTCCAAATGCTCAAGGACATGCTTTGCAATGCTCCTATCCTTGCTTTTCCCGATGGTAACGATGACTTCATCGTGTATTGCGATGCGTCAAACCATGGTCTTTGTTGCATCCTTATGCAACGAGATGAAGTTATTACTTACGCGTCGAGGCAACTCAAAATACATGAGAAAAACTACACTACGCACGATCTTGAACTTGGTGCAGTTGTTTTTGCACTGAAGTTATGGCGACACTACCTTTATGGTACCAAGTGTGTGGTCTTCACCGACCATAAGAGCCTTCAGCACATCTTCAATCAAAAGGAACTGAACATGCGTCAGCGTCGCTGGGTAGAGTTGTTAAGCGACTATGATTGTGAAATTCGCTACCATCCAGGTAAAACGAATGTCATGGCCGACACACTTAGTCATAAAACTCATGTTAAGAGTGGTCGTTGCTTCCAACTCGTCAACCATCTTCGAAACCACATTCGCGAAGCTCAATACTCATCTGTTAACGAGGGTAACCTCTATAACAAGATGCAATGTGGTGCAGAATCCAAATCCGATGGTATTCTATACTATCTCGATCATGTTTGGGTTCCTACTCGTGATAACCTTCGAGAACTTTTGATGAAGGAGGCACACAAATTACGGCATTCTATTCACCCTGGTGCTGATAAGATGTATCACGACATGCATACGTCTTATTGGTGGCCTGGAATGAAGAAAGATATCGCCACCTTTGTTTCGAAGTGTCTCACTTGTTCCAAGGTTAAAGCTGAACATCAACGTCCCTCTGGCTTGCTCGAACAACCAGAAATTCCTGTCTAGAAATGAGAGAGTATTGCAATGGACTTTATTACTAAGCTTCCTTGTACTTCTTCAGGTCATGACAGTATTTGGGTGATCATTGATCGATTGACCAAATCTGCTCACTTTCTCCCCATTCGTCAAGATTACAAAGTCAAGAAATTGGCTCGTATCTACACGGATGAAGTCATTTGTCGTCATGGTATCCCCATTGTCATCATCTCAGACCTCGATGGTCGTTTCACCTCTCGCCTTCAGCAAATGTTTCAATCCGCTCTTGGTACTTATCTCAATCTTAGTATCGCTTTTCATCCTCAATCCGAAGGTCAAACCGAGCGTACTATCAAAACTCTAGAGGATATGCTTTGTTCTTGCATAATCGATTTTGGTGGCAACTAGGATATGCACTTGCCTTTGATCGAATTCTCCTGCAACAACAGTTACCACGCGAGTATTCAAATGGCACCGTTTGAGGCATTGTATGGTCGTAAGTGTCGTTCGCCTATTTGTTGGCACGAGATCAGAGAAGCTCAAATCACCAGTCGCGAGCTTATACAAGAGACAACGGACTAGATTTTACAGATTCGAGATAACTTGCTTAAAGCCAGGGGCTAACAAAAGAGTTACGCTGACAAGCGTCGCAAACCTTTGGAATTCAATGTTGGTGACCTTGTACTTTTCAAGGTATATCCTTGGAAGGGTGTGGTTCGATTTGGTAAGAAAGGGAAACTCGCTCCTCGCTACGTAGGTCCTTTCAAGATTCTTGAAAGGATTGGCAATGTAGCGTATCGACTGGACCTACCTCAAGAACTCAACAATGTTCATCCTATTTTTCACGTCTCCAACCTAAAGAAATGTTTAGTAGAAGAAGGATTTCAAGTTCCACTCGAAGATCTTCAAATCAACGAGACCTTGCACTTCGTGGAGAAACCTGTCGAGATCATAGATCAAGGTGTCATGCAATTAAGGCGCAGTCGAATTCCAGTTGTTAAGGTGCGATGGGAAGGAAAACGTGGCGCTGAGTTTACTTGGGAGCTCGAAAGTGAGATGAAGACTAAATATCCGCATCTATTCGTTACATCTTCCTAAATTTCGAGACGAAATTTCCTAAAGGAGGGGAGACTGTAACGCCTCGCTTTTTGTAATTTTCCTTACTTAGCAACTTTCATTTTATTTCTATGTATAGAAACTTGTAATCCTTTGTATTCGTCTTTCACTTCTAATCATTGTAATCCGAGACTTGAAACATAATTTAAACTCAATCTTTTATATGCTTGTGTTATTCACAATATGTAAATACTCGTTATACACTCGTTATACATGCATACTTGATACAATTTATTCGCAAATTCATACTTGTTTATACATGCAAAATTCACTTATACATTCGTTTATTCATACATTGTACTTATACATTTCACCTACACGTTTAAAACGCTTAAAACCGACAAATTGCGCAAACTTGAATTTCGAACAAAAGGGAAAGGTCCCTCTCGCACGAGAGGACCCTTTCGTCCCAAATTCCCCATTCATCGGTAATCACCAGTCGTCCCAAACTTTACTTTCAGCCTATAAATACTAGCCCATTTCCTTCATTTCTAACCTTCACAACTCCAAAACTTTCTCTCAAAACCTGAACTCGGGCATTATATTTGAGCTTGTTCCAACAACTTTCTAAGTGAGTTTGCAACTCACTAACACCAAAATTCTTCTACATTTCTTTAACATTTCTAAACTTTTTATATGATCCTTCACAACATTTCACTTGGTTAAACAGATCTACTTTGGCAATCTGATTAGAACTCTCCACAGGGAGGACCAAGCTTATTAAGTGAAGTTAATCTTCCAATATTTTACAAAACAAACATTCTGATTTTGTACTTTGGCAGAATCACAGACCCATTAAGCTCACAAGCTATGTTCATATTTGTGGGTTAACAGTAGGGTCAATTCCAGCTGAAAAGATGAAGTGTTCAACCAAAACCGAACTGATTTCACCTCGAAATAGTACCAATCGCCCGAAAAGGTAGCCCTCCCGCACGAAAGGTTAACCCTTTTGCGTGAAAGGAGGCTCCTGTCGTCCGAAAGGGACTGTTTCACTACATTCCAACATTTTCTAAATGTTGTATGATATTTCAGATCCCTATTCTCGATATAGATGACTCTGTAATATCAGTGTGTGATCTGTGGAAGCCTTGACTCCCAATCTAGTTCCAGCACCTCACTTCGACTTGTAAATGAACACCCAAACAATCTCCTAGACCGAGAACAAGTTAACCTCGTCCAACCTCTAACACTTAGTTCATTCTTTCTATGTCAAGTTGGCACACCTGGGTTGTACTTTTTCGGTTGTTTGGCTAGTATTTACATTCTGTTATTTCCGTTTATGTATTAATAACCAACCGATTAGTTAGCTAAGTTAATTAATTTGTGCTTTGGTGAACTATAACAAGGTTATTACCTCCATGCATGACTTCTACGAACTCTATGAACATTCTGGACTAATATATGCTAAACTATAACTAAATAACTTAACTAAACTCACAAACATAACTATTTGATAGTTAAAACGTTCAAACGGGGATCGGTTCACCAAACAGTCCCTCTCACGTGAAAGGGTGGTCCCACTCGCGCGAAAGGCTTCTATCGTCCGAACTATTCTTTCGTCCGAACAGTTTGTGTTTTGGTTTTCCATTATTCTGTTTCCGCATTCCTTTTTGTTGATTCTGTCGGGCAAACCAGGACCCGTAAAATCACAGAAACTCAGTGTCGTGACAAGTGCTCGGAATGAATATACTTTCTGTTTACTTATACTTTCCTACTATACTACGTACTTTAATACCGTATCAAAATCCTCTCTTCAAACTCACGCCTTCGTTGACCCCTTGTAGAATAACCTTGGTGTTCCTGTACTACGTCGAAAACTCTTCGCTCGCGGGATTTACTAAAAAGACTTAGCAAAACCATGAGTATACTCGAACACCCTTTTTTCCATTTTATACTTTGGGTGCAATATGTTTACCTATTAAGCTACACAATTACACTTAGACTTTTATTAAAAATGCACAAACAATCCAATCATGCATGCTAAATTCATTATACTTGATTCGTTACTCTGGATGATGTGACAACTGCCAAAATTTCAGGTATCCGTACAACTATTAAACCATGATTAGTGCTTAATGATTGTGCTGCATTACAATTAATGATTTGAACTGCCTTCTGATTATTGCTTTATACTTACATATGCATCACATATTGCAAATGACATATCATTATTGCATGAGAGCTTACTTGACTCAAATGATGCACGAAACACAGTTAGCACAGTTATCAGACAATCAGGAAAATGCTGACAGAGTTCAGTACATAGACAGACAGTGTGTTGAGACACAGAATGAGCCAGAAACCAAGTATTACACTAGTATAGTGTGTAGGAAAGTGAGGATCACAAAACTGCCTTTCTAGAGATAGTTTAAGTGCCGGAAAGTGCCTAAAACTCACATAAAGTGCTGAATTCAGCAAAAATCAGCAATTTTCAGCATTTAAACCCACTAATAACATGCAGAAATGTGGTTAAATGGTGTTGAATGCTTTCCTAAGTGTCAGGAATCAAAACTGTCATAAAAGGGTACATAAAGCACACTAAACTGCAAAGTTTAGCACCTTAATGAACCGGTAACCAACCGAACAACCGGACACTACCCGAAACACCAAATTTTTACTAGAAGCACTGTTTTAACATTACTAAGCTAGTTATGGTCCCCGAACATCATAACACATCATATAAATATCTTATAACTAAAACATCTAACCAATACTTGGATTTTAACTTAATAACTAACTAGTTAGTTTAACCTAAGCCTACTACCCCCTACCTATGTAATCGGCCGACATGGCCCCCACATTATGATTTGTTTTAATTTAATAATAGATCATGTTTTTGCTTTATATAAAATATTATACATAGGAAAAACACAAGACATGGGTTATAAGTATACACACCAAGTTCATAAGTCTCATAATCTCATACACTAAAACTGTCACACCCCTTTCTTAGGCGGAAGCACGAGGTGTGATCATGAAAGGTTCTCATTGCATACGAATGGTAAACATACTACTTGCTCGTAAAAATAACTTCAATTGCCAAACATTTCATAACTGAAAACATAGTTTAAGTGTTTACATCACAAGACAACATATTGTCTGAAAAGTTTACAACTTTATTCAACGATAAACATAAACAACATCCAAGAGCATGAGTAAGACCGCGCGCACATCCACTTTATTTACCTGAAATACATGTGAGTTTTTGGAAAAACGTCAACATAATGTTGGTGTGAATTCATGCAGTTTCTGTATTGAACGTTTGTGTACTTTGTATGAAAACATGGTATGTAATTTGTATAACTCAAGTATTCCTGTATATATCAAGATTGTTAATGGGTTGCAAGGCCATTAACATGTGACACGACATAGGAAGCAATCCAAACCATAGGCATTTTTCTAGTTGTCGATTTACGACAGAGACACAAAAGCACTGCTTGGTACTAGTTTTCACCAAGAGTGTGGCTGCCCGAAAACCCATTTGATCTAAACTTTTGTTCTGCGGTCTTAGTATGTACACGATTAATGGTGCTTATGGTACCCTATTCATGACACGATTTCTCGTATCATTCCTTAGTTCTTGTATCCATCATTCCATTTGTAAACATAGTAACATTTGTAACATGTATTTCACCCCCGAAGTTATAAAACTGAAAACAGTTAAAAGAAAAGGGGGAGCATGAACTCACAACTTTGCGTTTCTTGCGCCGTAAACTTCACCGGGTTTGCTTATATAGCGTCGTGACCTATACGTGTTTTATTTACGTTAGTCACTAGACTTGTATCGCACAAGTACAAGTCACCATCTTTTATGTATGTATTCTTTGTGTGTTAAAAATAATTTATATTTTTAACTATGTATCTTACTTATATTATTTTCTCACAAATAAATATAAGTATCTTGTATTTTTCACCCGAATTATGTATTTTGTCCAAAACTTCATTTCATGTTCATAACTTGTCCAAGTTATATAATCTATCAAGTAATATATTTTCATATATATATTCTCTTGTGTTTGTCTAAGCATGTTGTATGTGTATTTTGTATTTTTACTCCTTAGGAGTATTTAGTGTATTTTCAAGTCTTAACACACTATTCCCTATAATACATACTACATACACTTAGCACAAAATTTGGTGTTCAATAAATATATATTTTCCTCAAAAATATACATACTTAATATCAATTTTTATCTTGAAGAAATCATCATTTCTTAACTTGAAGTTTACATAAAAATTAGGGAAACCTTGGTAATTATTTTTAGGTAAATTTTTAGGGAACAAGTTTCATCAAAACTTATATTTTTCTAAGTGTCAAAATTTATAGAAATTTTGACAGAGTTTCCCCTAAAAATGGAGGTTTCCCATGTTTTCAAAACATGTGTTTATTTTCTTTTAAATCATCACAACAATCACCAACTCATTCAACACTTACCGAGTGTCAAAATCAAGTATATTACCCTATATCATGAACTTGAAGTTTTTGTAAAAACTTGTAGTAACTTACCATGTTATTTAGTAGGTTTAGTTACCCTTAAAAACATGGTTATTTGTTTGTGAATCACTTTGTTAAAGGATTTGGTCATTTACAACTTGTAAGATGATTTTTCTAAAAATATTTCTTTTGTATTTTTCTTGTTATAATCATGTTTCTAGTCTTGTTTAAACACTAAAAATCTCATTAGTTTACTTAGAACCCATGACTTGTAAATCTCATAAATAAACTTGGTTTCTTGAGAAAATTATTCTTGTAATCATCTATTTACAAGATTTGTATTTTGTTTAAATCATCTTTACATATGAAGATCACACTTTCATTATTCAAGTTCATGGAGACATAAAGTATGATGATCTTGGTCTTTCACAAGATCACCACTTTAACTTACTAGATCATGTGTTTAATCACAATCTAGTAGTTTCCATATGATGTCTAACATCACTAACACAAATAATCAATCAACAAGAAGCAAATCAACATATTCAACATGTATTCATATATTTTTAAGCTTATGTTAAAGTATCATGATCATGTTCTTTTGTGTTCTTCAAGTTTATCATTGTTCATCATCTTTTAATCAACAATATATGAAGTAACAAGTTACAAGGAGCTTACTACTAGCACAAGGGCTAGGGAAGAACACTTGAAGATGAAGATGACAAAGATGGTGGGTAAAAGCAAATGGAGAAGGTTCTTCAAGATCCATAAGCTCCACACTTCCTCAAACACCTTGTTGCACCTTAGGTTAAGCTTGGAATGGATGAATGGAATGGAATAATGTTGGTGGTTGTGGGGGTGGCTCACGACCGTAGGTGGGAGGGAGGAGAGAAGAAAGTGGTGGTGTGAAGGAGATGAATGCTTATGTCTTCTTATATGCAAGATCCTCCATGATATCTTTACAAGATCACAATATATCTAAATAATATCTAATTGTATCAAAATGAATCCAAGGAGATCAAGTAGGATCTTGGCAAATATTTGGTGGGGTCACCCCCATGTGACCGTATATATGAAGGGGGTGGGTAATGTGTAAATTCCAAATTCTAATTTATAAACAAGTTAACTTTCATGTGTAATTTTTAGAGACTTGTTGTGTTATTATGTTATAAGAGGTGTTATGGTGTTCGGGGACCATAACTAGTTCAGAAACATTAAAACAATGCTTCTAGTAATATTTTGATGTTCCGGGTAATGTCCGGTTGTTCGGTTATATACCGGTTCGTTAAAGTGCTAAATTGCACCGTTTAGTGTCCTTTAAGTACCCTTTTGTAACCCTTTTAATTCCCAACACTTAGGAGGGTATTCTGGATAATAAAACATGAATTCAGCATAATATTTATATGTGAAAAAGCTGATTATAGCTGATTTGTGCAGAATTCTGCATTTAAGGTGCGTTTCGGGTGCTTTTTAGTGCATATTTTGGCTTCCGGAAAGTCTATATGTTAACCCTTGTATATACTCTTGGGTTTTAATGTATTCTTGATGTTGGACCTACACCTAGGCTCCAATTCTATTGTCTGACTGCTTTCTGTAGAATTGTTGACACAATGTGTCTTACCGGTGAGTTTACTAGTATTTCTGACGCAACGCTATCATTAATGCATAAAGCAAATTTTTGTAGTATAAAATGTGCATGAATTCACAAGTATATCATGTAATCAAACAATGTTGACATTTAAGCACATAATTGCAGTCATTAAGTATTAATTAAATTGTACGGAAATTACCGGTTTTGTGCCAGTTGTCACAGTCTCCCCCCGTTAAAAGAATTTCGTCCCGAAATTCAGGCTGAACTAACTCTCGCGTGAGTTTTCTTGAACAGGTGGGGGTACTTTTCTTTAAACTGGTCTTCACGTTCCCATGTGTACTCGGGTCCGTGCTTAGAGTTCCAACGTACTTTGACAAGCTTGACACTACTCCTTCGGGTCTTGTTGACTTTCCAGTCAGTAACCTCAACGGGTTGTTCTGAAAATCGGAGGGTGTCATCAATATGGACTTCATCCGTAGGGATGATCACTGTTTCTTGGGTTGGACTCTTCTTGAGGTTGGATACATGAAACGTATCATGTACTCCGTAAAGTTCTTCCGGTAATTCCAACTTATAAGCCACGGTACCAATTCTTTCCAAAATTTTGAATGGTCTGATGTATCATGTATACAACTTTCCACATTTTCTGAATCTTACTACGCCCTTCCAAGGTGAGACCTTCAACAAAACTTTGTCTCCCACCTCGAACTCTAATGGTTTTCGTCTTTGATCAGCGTAGCTCTTTTGTCGATCTCGAGCCGCCTTAATGCGCTCTCGGATCTGCATGATTTTGTCGGTTGTCTCTTGCACAAGTTCAGGACCAACCATACGTTTGTCTCCAGCGTCTGCCCAACATAAGGGCGAGCGGCACTTGCGGCCATACAGAGCTTCAAACGGTGCGGCTTTTATGCTCGTATGATAACTGTTATTGTAGGAAAACTCAACTAAAGGTAGATGAGTATCCTAGCTGCCGCCTAGGTCCATAACACATGCGCGAAGCATATCTTCCAGCGTTTGTATGGTTCGTTTGCTCTGACCGTCTGTTTGAGGATGGAAGGTCGTGCTTAGATCTAGTTGAGATCCAAAGGCTTCCTGAAAGGATTGCCAAATCCTTGAGACAAAACGTCCATCTCTGTCTGAAATAATTGAGATAGGCACTCAATGACGTGCCATGATTTCTTTCAAGTATAGTTCAGCGAGCTTTCCAGTGCTATCATTCTCTCGGATCGGTAGGAAATGCGCAGATTTCGTCAATCGATCAACTATCACCCAAATCATATCGTGCCCTCTCGGGGTCCTTGGTAATTTCGTTATGAAGTCCATCGAGATTTGTTCCCACTTCCACATGGGTATCTCTGGTTGTTGCAGCAGCCCAGATGGTTTCTGATATTCAGCCTTAACCTTAGCACAGGTTAGGCATTTTCCAACATAGATAGCAACATCGCTTTTAAGTCTCGGCCACCAATAGTAATCCTTCAAGTCTTGATACATTTTGTTTGATCCTGGATGGATCGAGTATCTCGACTTGTGTGCTTCATTAAGGATGACTTCTCGAATATCGCCATAGAGCGGAACCCAAATACGCCCCTTAAAGTACAAGGTTCCCTCTTTGTTTGGCACCATATTCTTCAGCATACCTCGGAGGTATTCAGTTCTACGATTCTCCATCTTAAGGGCTTCTTGTTGTGCGTCACGAATGCGTGCAGTGAGGTTCATTTGAATAGTCATTTCCAATGCTCGAACCCTTAGGGTCTTAACCCTTTCTTTCCGACTTAACGCGTCTGCTACAACGTTAGCCTTTCCAGGATGGTACTTAATCTCACAGTCGTAATCGTTTAGCAGCTCGACCCAACGTCGTTGACGCATATTTAATTCCTTCTGATCAAATATATGTTATAGGCTTTTGTGATCTGTGAAGATTGTACATCGAGTACCATATAAATAGTGTCGCCAGATCTTCAAGGCGAATACCACCGCACCTAGCTCCAAGTCGTGCGTGGTATAATTCCTTTCATGTACCTTCAACTGTCTTGAAGCGTAAGCAATGACTTTTTGGCGCTGCATGAGCACGCAACCCAAACCTTGACGCGAAGCGTCGCAGTATACCACGAAGTCTTCAGTGCCTTCGGGTAAGGATAGTATTGGTGCATCGCATAGCTTGTTCTTGAGTAGTTGAAAGGCTTCTTCCTGCTTATCACCCCAATCGTACTTCTTGTCTTTCTCCGTAAGGGTAGTTAGCGGTTGAGCTATTTTGGAGAAATTTTCAATAAACCGTCGGTAATAGCCCGCTAAGCCCAAAAATTGTCGAACTTCAGTCGGGGTTTTGGGAGCTTCCCAATTCTTTATGGCTTCTATAACACCCCGTGTTTTCGGAAGTCAAAGTCAAGGTCAAAGTCAACGACCGATTTCGCGCGACTTGACTAGTAGTGAATTTCTTTTATGTGTTTATTTTAGTTGTATTGTGTGGAGTAAGTGTCAATAATTACAACAATCGACGTATGTTATTCGCTACCTAATCGACTTACGACTGTGAACTATAGGAAGTAACAATGTGATAAAGTTAACTAAACGATAATCACACTATGCTAACCAAATCGACATCGAATCGAACCGCAACTCGAACTGCGCATTTGGTTGTTGTTATACGTGTGTGTGTGCCTTATGTGTTACTTGTGCAAGTTTCATTTATGTATGTATGGGAATCAATCGAAACAAAATTAAATCGAACTCGAAACGCAATCGAACTCAATCGAAATCGAACTATGATAATTAGTGGAGAAGGGATAGTGCGAGATATGAATGGTTGGGATTAAAAGTAATTTGAATAGGAAACTCCATCGTATTCGCATCGGTCACAATCGAAATCGAATCAGCAAAAATCGTCACGTCGAACACACGAACCAAGTGCCATCCAGCCGGATAGCCATCCGACCGGGCTGCCACTTGGTCGTGGTGCCAAGATGCCATCCGACTGAGATGACATCCGACCGGATAGTCATCCGGGCGGGATGCCATCCGACTGACCCACACTTTCCCCTTTTGGAATCCTATAAATACCCATGTCACTCTCAAACTTTCTACTTTTGGAAACTCTCTGCCCGACCAGCTCGTGCTCCTCACCTTTTCCTCGATTTCTCTCGATTCCGGTAAGATCTCACCCTAAATCTTGTATTTTTTTGATCTACACGCACTCCTACACCATTCTATCTTTTAAATCTTGACTTTCAACCGTGAAATCACTAGATTTGAGGTGTTCTAGGATGACGTCATCATGAGTCCTTGAAGAACTTAATGTTTTGGCCTCAACCCACCAAGAACAACTTAGATCTAACCGATTTCCACACGAATACACAAAGATCTTTCATAGATCTAAACACTTTCACGGTGAAAAAGGATTGAAAGATGGATTCTAACTTCCTTTCAACTCTTTTACACTCAATGCACTCAAAACCGGTAGAATTGGGCCTTGTTCTAGTCTCCTACTCATTCTTAGTGTTGTGCTAGTCCAAGATCTGGATTCTCCTCACGAGACCACAGATTTCGGGTTAAACAAGAAAAACCATCTTCAACCGGTTGACTGGCCCAACTAGGGTGATTCCTGGTCGATCAGGTCACTTGGGTCAAGATGGGGTTCTGTTGGTTGACACAATGTCAAAACGTCTCGATAAAACTACAAACAAACAAAACGACCAAGTGTAAGATAGATGGAGCAACCGGGACGGAGTGCTATCCGACCGGACTAGGGTCCGAGCGGATAAGCCACCCGAACGGATTGCCATCCGAACGGATCACACCTTGGGTCCCACACTTAATCAACTTTATCTGAAGTTTGAGTATTGAACGAATTGCCATCCGACCGGACTACCATCCGGCCGGATTACTCTTCGGATCATGAGATACTAGGACTTTAATGACTTAAACAATTTTCAACATGTTCAATGCATTAAGGGTGCCACCTGACCGGACTGCTGTCCGATTGAGTGACAACCTGCTATGGTTTTGTTCTCACTAAGTAACCTCATTACTCGAGTCGTCGTCCGACCAGATAGATCATCCGAGCGGATTGTCGTCCGCACGACTTATCGTTCGATCGACCGACTTGAAAGGTAGAGATACTTCAAAGTTTTCAAAATGCTACAATGAAAACTTCAAAGGACAAGCCATCATACACAAACACATCAAAGGAAGAAACAATCCACTCGAATAGTCATCCGACCGGACAACATGTCCGACCGGATGACCATCCGAACGGATTGTCAATACGAACGATTGGACTGTCCGATCGGATTACCAATCCGAACGATTTACTGTCCGAGCCACTTACCTCTTGCATCCTTTTACGCGTCACTTATCGTTATGTTATCGTTCTAATCAGGCTAAATCCGCTCTAAGCGCTCCCTTCAATCCATCATCGCAGTGAGTATACTCGATCCCTTTTTGCTTTACGCACTTTTGGGTGTTACATACGTTACCAATATTCAAATCACAATAAACACACTACTCAATACTATTTGGACGCTAATCATTAATGCATGTTATACGTGTCTTATGAATGCTTGTTTGTTATGTTTACACATGGAATGCTGTCTACCTGTCTTAGCAACGATAGTACTATAGTTTGGACACAGCACCTGTTCGCAGGGGTTGTTAAGGACAATTACTTGCATGGATTACGGTGGTAATCATGTATTGCGAACTGCCTCTGGCAGTCAACCCGCAGTCATTGGTATCGATGGATCTATGTCAATAACTAATGTGCTTCATTTCTCTATGTGTATGTGCTGGTTATGCATAAACGAAATTCAAACTCTATATGCTATTATCAAACTTGTATGCTCACCTCTACATTATATGTATTGACTTTATTTTAACGTATGTGACAGGTGCTTAGGATGCACATCTGCTAGGAAATCCAGGCTAGAATAAGGCTCTAGAGGCCAACAAATAGTTGTCTGTACAAATTAAATCAAGGGTCTCTAGAATCAGATAAACAATTACCGTATTTGAAAATCTGAGTTGTCGGAATAGAACTATTTGCCTAGATCTTGTCTGCAATAATTTGTTTACCTTTTGAGACATGGTATGGGACATGTTATTTTAAATTGATTGGTAATGATAATTGTTATGGAAACTTCTGGATAATCTGTTTCGCTCAGTGCCATACCCTGATGTTTCCGCCATCGGTTGGGGTGTGACAGATTGGTATCAGAGCCATAACTATAGGGAATTAGGCTAGACACGACCTAGTCTAGGTCGATATCTTAGAGACCTAGTCTATAGTTAGGAACCAACAGACCGACTTGTGCATATCCCGTAGGGATTTTGTACGAGCTTACTACTCACTATTCTCGATTATGCTACACTATCACTGCACTCGAATTTTCAACTATAAAGGAGCAACTAAGTCAAGATTAGGTGTGAAAACCGCAAACTCTCGACTAAAGTTGCTTAATCAACTCGTATTTTATCTACAAACGGGGAGAATTATGCCAAATCAGGAGTGAAATCCGTATTTTGATGAATAATATCCTCTATTTTATCAAAACAGGAGCGAAGTTGTTAAGACAGGGGTGAAACCCAGATGGGTGTCAGGTGTTATATATATTAGGTGTATATTTTAAGCCCCTTTAACACTTTTTAGTCAAGTTTTAAATTTATAAAACACGATATTCACTAACACTAGACACTCATATGGGCAAGTGCACCCATCGTGAGCGTAGTATAGTGTTGGTAAGATACCGAGGTCGTCCAAGGACATAAGAGCTTTTAATACCGGTTTATCCTAAACGTCTAATCAAATCAAAAAGTTTAGAAAAATGTCGTGAGCGTAGTATAGTATTGTAGTAGGCCCCTCTTTTGAAGGTGACGTTACCCTCACCCCAGTAGTTTGAGTCAGCAAGGATACAATCCTAAAAGGGTGGATTATTGAAAGATAATTAATTAAGTTATTAATGCAAATTATGGTAGGCCCCTCTTTTGGAGGTGACGTTACCCTCGACTAAGTAGTCGGAGTCAGCAGGGATACAGTCCTAAATAGCCGGGTTATAGTATTAATTGTAGTTAACTTATGAGGGGATCAAAGAGTTTGGACCCCCGCCATCCAATACTGTTAAGTATTGAAGGAGGTCCTACTAAATTTGACTGAGGTCCATTGCAGGACCTCTAAACGCTGAACAATGGCAAGACCTTTACCAAACTGTTCCCTTAACCCCCGACCAGGTAGCCAACATACCTCCATATAGACCGTGGAGATATGAATGGTGAAAATCTTTTATTTTATATAGACAGTAAAATAATGCCAAGACACCACGGACAAACGATAACGAAAGATCACCTTCAACATAAGAAACTAGTTATTAAAGTCATTAATACAAAACCAAATAAAAAGTGCGAAAAGATTAAAAATAAAAAGTATTACACTAGACACTTTGTCTTCACCAAGTGATGTAAGAGACTTAGGCAAACATGGCCTTGATTGTCAAGAACTCTTACGATCAATCTTGGATCTCGAGACGACTCACACACTCTATGATGGACAATGGATGATGGTGGTGGATGATGGTGTTATGGTGGTGGTGGGTGGTGGGTGAAGTGTGAGAGAGGTGGTGTGCCAAGGGATGGTTTGAGCTTGAGCCAAGCACTCCTATTTATAGGCTGAACAGAAGCTCGGTCACGGCCCCGTGTCCAGTGGGCACGGCCCCGTGTCCACATCCTCTCTTTTTTCATTTAATGCAGCTTTGTCTTATTAGTTGACCACGCCCCCGTGTCCGCTGAGCACGACCCCGTGTGCAGAAGAATCTTTATACTATGAAGATTTGCCTGGATTGTGCGAATCTTATAGTTGACCACGGCCCCGTGTCCGCTGAGCACGGCCCTGTGGTGGGCAATAGAAGCTTCTACCACTTTGTCTTTTCTGCTGACACTTGGGCACGCCCCCGTGCTGGCTGAGCACGGGGCGTGTTCAGTCTTCTGTTATCTTGTTTCGCTTGGGAAGATGCTGTCGTGGGGTCGGGCATGTCACGTCTTGTTCCTTTTCTTGTATTTCTGTTAGATTTTGATGTCTTTTTGCTTCTTTTGTTAATTTGAGCTCATTTAATCCTGAAAATACAAAAGGAAGACAAAAGCACACTTTTTCCAACATTAGTACTAAAAAAGGGTTAGTTTTATGCCACAATTGATGTAATTTATATGTTGCATTTTGAACACATCAAATACCACCACACTTGAATCTTTGTTTGTCCTCAAGCAAAACTCTTTAATATGTGGCTATTACACACCCAAATGGAATGGGTAGAGAAGAAGGTTTTTGGGCTTGTCATAGAGTGTCGGGATTTCCAAGATTCTGTATTTAGTTTTATTTTTATTTATTTACAATCCTATTCGTCATGATTTATTTAAAACTTTTCATAGGATAAATTACTTATTAGGGCATAACATGCCTCTTTAAAATTCTATTTATATACAAGTTCACATACCTCACGGGGATCACTCAACACTCGGCCGAAAATGTATTTGTGGATCACTCGAGAGCGGCATGGAACTTACTCCTACCATAGGCTTGCCAAGCAATCAATCCTCCTCCTTTTTAACTTATTTACCTTTGTAAACATCAAGAGGACTTTGTGGGTGAAGGGTTAGGCTTGGGTTAAAGGTATGTGGTTGGGTTAGTGGTTAGTAAAAAAACGAAAAGCGTAACAAGCGTCGGTTTTCCTAAGACTTTCTATTTTTTTTAATTTTTATTTTGATGAATCTATTATTCAAACAAAGTTATTTTTGATGAACTTGTTTGTTTATTTTCTTTTGCTTCATCATCAACACACATTTTTTTTAAAGTCATATGAAAAACCGAACTTGTTACTAAAACAAAGGGTTAAAAATGAAAAAGGTTTTGGTGGGTAAAAGGGTGTTTGGTTTGGGTTATGAAATGAAAAGGTTTAGGCTCAAAGGGGCTAACTAGGGGGATTTTGGGTAGGTGGTAAAAAAAAAGAAAAATAATGGTGTAGAAATAAAAAGGGTTAGTCCTAATGCCTCCATCATTTACTTACTCGGGTTTAAGTTGGTAAGAACCGGGAATGTATCGTCATGGCAAGTTCTAGAGTCGTAAGAACCAAGCGGCTATTCACACAAGAAACGAAAAATGAGCATTTAGTTTAAAGATATGTAATTGTATGCTCAATAAAGGCTCAAAACTCACTTTTGTGGGAATGGGTTTTTATGTGATCAAGTATATATAATTGAATTTTAACTAGGCTTGTCATGCCTTTTCATAATTTTCTTATTTTGGTTCTTTTTATCACAACGCTATCGGTTGTAAATTCGTAAAAATATAACCTTTTTGAGAACTTGAATTTCCCGAGTTAAACCTAGACAAGTAAAAAAAATGAAAATTTTTGAAAAAATTTGGGGTGATTAGTGGTTCCAATAGAGTTTTGTGTAAGGCTTGTATTTAGGACTTGCAAGATTCAAGGTTTTAGCATCCCCCCCCCCCACACTTAAATTACACATTGTCCTCAATGTGTCCCAAAAATAGGTTTTTAGGTTGATTGAATGTGTAAAAAGGTGTAAAAAGCAAAAATTTTGTGTTACTGGGCGCTGAACACGGCCCCGTGTTGTCCGGGCACGGCCCCGTGTTCAAGTGCCAGTAACAAAATTAAATCAAGAGAAACAAAAGCCTGGACACGGGGGCGTGTTGGGTGAACACGGCCCGTGTCCAGTTACCTGAACTGGGTCTTTTTCTGCAGATTGTGCAGCACGGGGCCGTGTTGGGTGGACACGGCCCGTGCCGAACTTACTGTAAACGAAGAAATTTGTCGGACGGTTCTGTTTTCCTGCATGGGGTGCTGGTTCAAGTTTCCCTTGTATCCTTTGCCATCTCAAGTGTGTTTTATTCATTTTAACACCACCCAAACACCAAATTAACTAAAACCATCATTCATTAATCATAGAGAGAATTACACATAAGTACTAAAAATGAAAAATAAAACAGAAAAATAAAAGTTAATAGTCTTAATATTAAATAGGTCAAGTGATCCGTAAAATCTTCCTAAGGAGCTCTCCTTCTTCAATAAGAACCAAAATTCCGGAAATAGACTTCCGGTCTAAAAGCATTGTAGAACCCCAAGCCGAACGATGTCCCCTAGATGTTTCTAGAGCCATTCTTCTATTTCCCTCGGGAGAAGGGAGGCGGCTTCATGTTCCTCAACATCTTGTGGAGGAGGAGCGGCACCAATCGGAACCCCTTGTAGTATGTCTCGAGGAGGCTTTGGATGTAGGGCGTACCATTCGGCCGGAATGATGACTTCCGGCACCACATTCCATGCCCTTTGGGTGATAATCGGCACCAAAGGAGGAGAGGCGAGAATGTTCAACCTTTGGTGCAAAAGGTTGACCTCCCGGAGACATCCTTCTAGTCTCACCGTCAAATGATTTATGCGGTCGACCAGTGTCTCTTCCACACCTGTTACTTCATCAAGGGCTTCTCTTAAGGCGTAAACATAGTTTACAAGAGAATCCTCAACCGTTGATGCTCTTCTCCCCTGCCGGTTGTTTCTGGAATGCGACGAAGAGTTTCCGCTTGTTCTGCTAGCCATTCTGAGAAAACATACCGAAAAGAGTTCAATTTTAAGGATCCAGTACTTCGGACACGGCCCCGTGTTCAGCGAACACGGCCCCGTGTTCAGATATCTGCAGGATTTATGAACAAGGAATCTTGGGGTTTCAAATTGTTTTTATGATTTTTGAAGCATTTTTGAACTTAAACAACTTAAAACATTGTTATAGAACTTATTTTTAACAAGATTCCATGAACAAAAATCTAACAAACATCTCAATAAGGCTTGAAATTATGGAAGGTTCAAGCTTTAATGGAAGTATGAAGAAAATTGAAGAAGATGATAGTGGATAAAAGAGGAAAGGACAAGAAGATAGTTGAGGAACTTCTTTTAGAAAATACCTAGGATGGTATGTGAGAATATTCCTCAAATCTCTGTCTCTGGAATGGTTCAAATGTGCAGGATTCTTGGCTGCATTTATAGAAAACGACAGTACGTTGCACACGGCCCCGTGTCGGCTGGACACGGCCCCGTGTGCAGATGGAATCCTGACACATTTTTGTCTGCATTCTGACAAAATCAGAAAGGAATCTTTGGGTGGACACGGGGGCGTGCTGACCTGGACACGGCCCCGTGTCTAGAAGCTGTCTTAAGGAATTCGTCTATTTTCAAGGAACTTTTCCGGATCGGGCGGTTCCTTACTGGATGGAACAACCCCAAAGTGCCTAATGTTGGATCGTTGTTTGACCCGACTGAGTCGTTCAGAAGAGTTTTACATCCAGTTTAAAGGCGGAATCAGTAAACCGGACATGAACACAGCTTGTAATCTTTAATCTGTTGCTTGTATTGATAATAACAATGTTTACAACCTGACAGAAAATTGGCAGCACTTCGTTACACTTTCGGAAGTCGCGTACCGAATGAAATGACAAGTGCACTATATATAGAGGTGAGATTTCGCTTAAGAGTGATCAGAACATGTTGAAGCGAAATCTGTTGTGTGTGATTTCGCTTGAACTTGTCACAAGTTCACTTCAAGCGAAATCTTCACTTAAACCTCATTTCTCAGTTTCTCGAACCTCGTGCACTGATAATCCTATCCTAATACGTAATACAAGACGAAGTCAATAGACATAGTGCACTAACAGACTCCCCCTTGGATATTGACGAAGTCTTCAGTGACTATTCTTCATATGACACATCTTCAGTCTTGTTCATTCTGCATCCTCACTTAGATTGTAACATTGTAAGAATCCAACTATCTCTTCTTCTATCAGCTTCAGGCTCCCCCTTTCATCAAGCTTCCGTGCTTTGGGATCGACACCTAGCTTTCCATCTACAAGCTTTTCTTTGTTTCAAACTTGTCTTCAGACTCCCCCTTAGACTTTGCTTCCGGAATCGTAGTCTAGACTATCATCTGCAATTTCTCAAACATTTATAAGTAACAACATTTTATACTATCCAGGAATCGTAACCTGGCAATTCCAATCTTCTAAAACACTTCCCTATCAACACACTTCATTGATTTAGCAATGTTAAAGAATCCAACTCCCTCACAGTTAATCATCCAAGTTCAAGCTAATGACCTTGGAGATATCACAAACTGTTTTTGAAATTTTTGATTTTAATTCAAGTTTCAATTTAATGAACTTGTTTTATTTTCAGAAACACAATCAGCTTACTTAGATTTTGAAACTCAGCAATTCAGATATCGGTTGTTGAAAATAAAGCAGAAATCAAAATCTTTTTGAATTTTTCTGAAAATATAAAGCAATAAAGAAATATGTACAAACATATTTACAGACAATATTTTTGTTTGAGTATGCGTTAGAGAATCATATCAGTTTATGACAAGTCACAAGTACCGTTGAGCTTAGTTACACATTACGCATTAAACAATTCACTTAGATTGTCGATATACTTGTCCACTTAAATTTTCAAACTGATTCAGGATACGAATTAGGTGTATTAAGAACTTAAACCTATTCATGTGTCCCACCTCTTGAATATACCCCCGTATCCAGAATCCCAATAATCAGTCTTACAGGTGAGTATACTACAATGATATCTGTACATAAATTAGGTATGCGAGGGCCGAGGGATCTCAGGTCGATACTTCCGTATACGCAGAGAGATATCAGCTTCGACTTTACGGTATGTCCTCTTTAGAGGATCTTTTTGCTTACAACAGCAGCGACTATCAATTTTATTGTTTCATCAGCATGCTGAGGGTTTAATGCTATGTTTCAAGCATTTACAAAAAGCATTATCCAAGGACTAGGTCAGAACTACCGTTCAGCAGAAGTCCCGGAATAATACCCCAGACATCATTGAGTATAAAGACCTAGTATATCAGATTATGAGACCTTTCAAACGAGATTTCAGGGGTTACCTATATATCCAAGTAGTGTTCCCCACGAAATAAGCAAGTGTTTGAATTTAGGTTTATATCCCGAAAAAGTTTACTAAATGTATAAAAACCTACCGACACATCCACGGTGAGATCGTTTAACACATTTAAACTTTCCAATTCTTTAGCATACTGTAACTGTCTACTGATGTACTATCATTTCCTCTTTTTACGCAAAAACTCAATTTTTGAATTTTATCATGTTTTTGACTTTTTCAAATTTTCAAATGTTTTTGTATTTTCTGACAATATTACTCCCCCTAAAATGCAAAACCATTTAAAGAAAAATTTGACAACCAACACTGATAGCTTTGTCTCGCCATCCATTTTCTGCTTATCGTGTTCTGATTTGCAGAAAAAATAACACTTTTAGCAGAAAATATAACATACCCCCATGATATACAACACATTGATCTTAACAATTTGAAAACCGTTTTTCAATCTGATGAAAGTAATCATGTTTGATCAGCCGTGAGGGTTTCAGCGTATTTAATCAACACATATTTTTGTATTTTTCTATTTTTGACAAAAATTAAAAAAAACATATTTTTGGTTTTTCAAATTTTTCAATTTTTAGGGTTTTTGAAATATTGTTTATTTATTTACAGAAAACATATAAACTTCCTGTTTCAACCAACACAGGATCCAGCAGCCTCCTCTCCTTGTTGTGCCAGGCTGCTCCAACCTCCATTCTCACAATCTTCAGAATTGTTGAGCACCTGCACATTCAGCTAACTGAATTACTTGAACAATTTAGCCCAAGTCTGTTGAACCTTAGGCATTTCAACACAAAAATTTTCATTCAATGCTGGAAATTCTTTGTCATTTTTCACAAAAACTTTCTCAATTTTAGCTTCAACTTTCTCATCTTTTACTAAATCAACTTGTTTCTTAACAGACCATGTCTGACCTTTTGGTGTACCTCGTTTGTAAAAATGTGAAACTTTTTGAACATTTTGATTTTGAACAACAACTCTTGGTTTCCAAAACTCTTGAGGTTTTGTCATATCAACTGTGGTTTTCCAACTCTGTATTGTTCTAAATCTGGGTGTGTGAGAATTCCAAGTCTGTCTTGAATCGAACCTGTTTGGGTTTAATTTCCAATTTTGATTTGAAGCAAACTTGTTTGTATTGTACCTCCAAGTCTGTTTCAAATCAAATCTGGTTGACCTTTGTCTCACATTCTCAGATTTTTGTTTCTCAGCATCAATCTTCTTTTTGTCAACATCCACAGGTTTTAGATTAGTACACTTGCGTGCAAGATGTCCTTTTTGATCACATTTGAAACATGTTCTCATGGACACATCTTTAACCTGTGGTTGTTGCTTTTGCTTTTTAGCAAAGAATTCATCATTAGACTGTTTCATTTTGAATTCTTTTTCTTTTTCTAAACTACCTCCTTGAACAAAACTCATTTTTGCTTGAAAATTCGGCTTCTCATTTTTGTTCCAATGTTGTTTCTTCTTATAACCCAACCCAGCCTTCATGTTCTTCTTTTTGAAACCAGGTTTGATATACGAACCTCTATGACTCTTACCGACAAACTTTGAAATTTCAGACTTCTCAATCTCAACCATTTTGAAAACTTTGTCGACTTTTTCTGAAATCACATTCTGAATCGGGAAAACAACATCTAAGAACAATTTATCCGATCCAATCATGGTATAAACCAATCCTTTTGAATCATCATTCAAATTTTTCTCGGATTTTGTGTTTTTCAGATCACCATCATGAAGATTTCCTTCATTTTCATCCTGTGATTCAGATTTACCTGTATCAACCGACTCTTCTTTCAACACACTTTCAACGACTTTACCTACCACCTCTGAATCATGAGAATCATCAGATTTGGAATAGGTTATATCAATGTTGTCTGGCAATTGATCAACCATGTTGAAAGCTTTTTCGACCTTTTCCTCATCATAAAATGCAAATTTTCCCGGTGGTGGAACTTGATGAAACTCTGAACCAATACCTTTCTTATTCTGCTCAGACTCACCATCACCCGATTTTATATTGAAAATTCGTTCAAGCACATATGACGACACGTGATAACTCTTTAACTTGTTGTTATCCTGTTCTAAATCAGCAATTTGTCGCTTTAACTTAGCAACATCCTCAATATAGGAATTAACAACATCTTGTTTTATAGAATACATTCGTTTAAGCTCTTTGGTTGTTTCAGACATATAATTCATTCTTAATTGAGCATATTTCATTTCGTCTTTTACTTTATCATATGACTCTTTTGTAATGTGATATGATAATTTCATTGAGTCATATTCCTTTTTCATTTCTTGACAAGCAATTTCTTTTTGTTCACATTCATTTGTCATTTTCAAAACATTTTCTTTCAAAACTTCATTTTCTTTCTCTAATTTGTTACATTTTTCTGAAAGTTTTTCATCATTTTCTTTAAAAACTTTTTCTTTTTCTAGCATTTCTTTGCATTTTTCTTTGAAAATCTTTTCAATTTTTGTGAACTCAAGATCTCTTTTTCTAAATTGCTCATCTTTTTCAGTACAAGCTCTGCACGGTTCCATGCATTTCTTGCACTGATCAATCTGTTTCAAGTTTTCAGAATCAGAATTTACCTCAGTGATTGACACTTTGGTGTTTTCAGCAGTTTCTGTCTGCTCAGCAACATTCTGCTTTTCTTCAACACCAACATTATCAGCTTCCTCATTCTCATTCTTTTCTTTTATCTGCTGTTCTTCAGCCTCTTCATTCACAACTACTTCTTCACTTTTGATTTCCTTCACATCTTCAACTTCAACAGTTTCTGTTTTAACCTCTTCAGCATCTTTCTTTAGATTGTTCACCATTTCTTCAACATTCTTCTTCATTCTCTCTTCGTCCCTTTTTCTTAGACATGATAACATGGCATATCTGATATCCTTTTCATATCTCTTAGCGTATGTGTCATCTTTCAATACTCTTCTATAGTATTCAGCTCTTAACGGGACTGCAAGAAGAACATCATCGAAGATTATGTCTTTCTTTGGAACAACCGGTTCTCCTTCTCTGTTATAGTAACATTCTCTCTTTTTATCCCATCTTTTGCTACCGACAGCCATCTCATACTCCTCCTGCATATCATCCATTCTGTTGTAGACCACATTTCTTTCTCTGTAAGTCTTCTCACTTAAGATCTCTTCCCGAGTTTTCTCTTTGATCTCAACTTTTTCTTCATGGATTTCAGTAGTGTCTTTGTCTTTGTTTTCATCTTGAATCTCAGCAACAAGAGCATAATGTTTATTTAATTCTTCCTGTTTGGCTTCAGCTTTGAACTGTTCATCAACAATGTCATCTATTGGAAGAACCTCACTCCAATCATATCCTTCATCCTCGTAAATTACAGCATAAGCTCTTGATTTCTCTTTCGGTTTATCTTCAATCAACTTTGGCTCTTCTCTGCTTCGATGGTAGATCGCCTTTCGATAATAATCATCGTTGAAAGGACGTTCATTTCTTTCACCAACTTCAGAATTTCTGCACTCTCTCTTGAAATGACCTTTCTGCTTACATTTGAAGCAGGTCACTTTGGATTTGTCAAATCCAAGCTTTGTTGAAGCACCTCCAAGCGATTGTTTTCCAGTAATCTCCATATACCTCTGAGCTCTTCGAATACAACTAGCTAAACACCATCGAATGTCAATGAGCTCCATCTCTTCTGGATCAATCTGGTCGTAGTCTTCTTTGGTCAATTCGGAGTTTCCAATTTTGCCAGCTACTAGACCTTCATATGACTCCAAAACAGATGCAAGAAAACTCATTTGCTGCTTCGCTGCATTGATGCTCATTGCAGGAGAATTCTTCAGTTTAAGAGCAATGTTGCACAAAATTTCTTCAGATTCATCAGAATTTGTCTTTGAAGATGAATGATATCCAGAATGATGATTTGTTGACGTTGTTGGTGGTTCTTTCATCTTTTCACCACTAAATGCTGTTTTAGGTGAACCAACGCCTTTATCAGAAAACACACTGCTTTTGTAGTACAAGCCAACGTTCTGTTGATGTGAAGAATCAGTCATCTTGTTTTGCTTCTGCAACTCCAAATCATGACTTTCAATCTTTTCAAACAAAGCATCAAGAGTAATATTATCATACACAGCATCATGTTTCAAAATAAAAACAAACGTTTGCCACTGATCAGCTCGTGGTAACGCTTCAATCACTTTGTCTATCAATTCCTCTCTTGTTTTATTTATCTGTAATCTTTCTAATTCAATTTTAAGATGACAAAATCTCTCAATCATTTGTCTCACTGACTCTCCTTTTATGTTATCAAACAGATCAAATTCTTTCTTTAATAAAGCAATTTTGTTCTTTTTAATCTGTTTACCCCCCTCAGCTTTAACACGTAAAGCTTCCCAGACAGACTTAGATGTCCCATCATGAATTAATAAAGCAAAAATATCGTTTCTGATTGCGGACTGGATCAATGCTATCATTCTCTGTTCAGCTCCAAATTCAGCTTTATCTTCTCTAGTAAACTTCTTGAATACAAGATCTTCGCCTTTATCGTCTTTTGGTTTTTCATACCCATACTCCAAGCAAAACCAACTTTCATGAGCATACGCCTTTGCCCAGTTGATAAAGCGTTCTTTCCACCAGGTATAATCCTCAATGCTATCAAGAGCTGGTGGCTTTGAATGAGTTCCGTAAAAATTATCATTCTTGATATTTTCATTTAGCACTTTAGAAATGGTTTTTGGTGTAATATTTGAAGCCTCAGATGATTCGGTTGCGAATGCGTTGTAAAACGTATTGAAGAATTCCTCAGCCATAATACAAACCTGACAGAATGATCAAACAAACCCAATCAGTACAATCAAATATCAAATAAACTGAAAATGACTAACACTTGATCGTCGTAAAATGATCCGACACAAAAATTCCACTTTTCAATCGAACTAGGAAACTCAAGCGAAATCTCAAGTTGAGACAGAATGAGACTTCAAGTGAAATCTTTTGACTAACTACTTCAAGCGAATTCAGCACAATATAATACTGTTCAAGCGAAATTTCCTTTTAAACTGTTCAAGCGAAATCTGTCTTAAGTGTTTCAAGAGAAATTCCAGCACTTCAATTTCGCTTCAAGATAATTAGATCCTTCAAGCGAAATCCCAAATGATCTATTTCGCTTCAACAATACAAGTTCCAATCGAATCAGCTTCAAGCGAAAACAACTATTTCGCTTCAGTTGTATTCAAGCGAAATCCAGCAAAGTCAATTTCGCTTCAGAAGTTTCAAGCGAAATAGTCCAATAAGTCTGATTTGAAGCGAAATCAACCCATTATCTACGAACTCTTTCAAGCGAAATCTAGTTTCTGTCCAGTTTTTGTCATTTTTACTTTGAATTTTGCCGTGAAACTTTCAAGGATTTGTTAGAATACTGTTTTACACTTTCAGTGAAAAACTCAGATCATTTTGACCGTTAAATCTCGTCCAGATTGAAAAAGAAGGTGTAGAAGTCAGAAAAAAGATGATATCAAGCTAAACTCTTCTTCCTGAGCTCTGATACCACTTGTTGGATCGTTGTTTGACCCGACTGAGTCGTTCAGAAGAGTTTTACATCCAGTTTAAAGGCGGAATCAGTAAACCGGACACGAACACAGCTTGTAATCTTTAATCTGTTGCTTGTATTGATAATAACAATGTTTACAACCTGACAGAAAATTGGCAGCACTTCGTTACACTTTCGGAAGTCGCGTACCGAATGAAATGACAAGTGCACTATATATAGAGGTGAGATTTCGCTTGAGAGTGATCAGAACATGTTGAAGCGAAATCTGTTGTGTGTGATTTCGCTTGAACTTGTCACAAGTTCACTTCAAGCGAAATCTTCACTTAAACCTCATTTCTCAGTTTCTCGAACCTTGTGCACTGATAATCCTATCCTAATACGTAATACAAGACGAAGTCAATAGATACCTTAATTGATCTAGATTAAGACGAGAACGCAAGAGTTTCTCGGTGAGGGTGATTCCTATGCTATATGTAGGTGGACAAGTCCAACCCTTTTCCGGGCTCTCGTTAAAGAAGGTGTATGTCGAATCGCTCAGGTCTATGTATGCATCAAACGAAGTTGATGGGGAGTCCTTCACGGCACAATCGACACAGGGACGACTATCGCTCAAGTCCTCGCTAGAGTTAGAAGTATCGTCGGAAACAACGAAGTTGTTTGAATGCGTTTCCAACCCTTCTTCTTGGTTATCGTCTTGGAAAAGATCATTGAAATCTTTCCTAAGTTCTTTTAACCAATCAATAATTAGATCTTCTAGTTGAAATAATTCATCGAGAAGCATTTCTCCTAGAAAATCCGGTTGGGAGCATTCGAGGGAGAGATAGGGATTATTTTTACTTTCGCCCCTCTTAAGGATACTAGGAAATGGTGGGTCTATATAGTGGGGTTTATAATTTAGAAAATAACATTCTAGTTCTTTATGGTTACCACCACATAATTGACACCACATTGTACCATAAGAGTGCCGAAAGTAAAAAGTATCAGTATCACTCATGTTTGTGTCAAAAATTACCAACCGTCGGGATCTTACGGTTCTGTTTTCAGTAACCGAAACTTGGGCACGGGGGCGTGTTGAGTGGGTACTGCCCCGTGTTCAGCTTACTGTCTGACTTAAAACAGGATTGCCAGTTCCAATGATTGGGCACGGGGCGTGTTCAGCGGGCACGGCCCGTGCTGGGTTCTGCAGAAGCTGAAAAATTAAAAAAAATCCTAAAAAAATTGAAAAATAAGAAAAACGATTAGGCCGTTGATTCCTAACTTTCTTAAAATCCTTGTGTCCCCGGCAACGGCGCCAAAAACTTGATGGGTGTCAAGTGTTATATATATTAGGTGTATATTTTAAGCCCCTTTAACACTTTTTAGTCAAGTTTTAAATTTATAAAACACGATATTCACTAACACTAGACACTCATATGGGCAAGTGCACCCATCATGAGCGTAGTATAGTGTTGGTAAGATACCGAGGTAGTCCAAGGACACAAGATCTTTTAATACCGGTTTATCCTCAATGTCGAATCAAATCAAAAAGTTTAGAAAAATGTTTTAAGCTAAGAAAAATAAAAACTAACTAAAAATGCTGAAAATAAAAATAAAAACAGATAGACAAGATGAATCACTTGGTTCCGACTCGTATCTAGTGTAACCTTTGATTATTTCCGCACTTTTGCACTTTTTAAGAGATTATCTTAGTTATTGTAGTAGGCCCCTCTTTTGAAGGTGACGTTACCCTCACCCCAGTAGTTTGAGTCAGCAAGGATACAATCCTAAAAGGGTGGATTATTGAAAGATAATTAATTAAGTTATTAATGCAAATTATGGTAGGCCCCTCTTTTGGAGGTGACGTTACCCTTGACTAAGTAGTCTGGGTCAGCAGGGATACAGTCCTAAATAGTCGGGTTATAGTATTAATAGTAGTTAACTTATGAGGGGATCAAAGAGTTTGGACCCCCGCCATCCAATACCGTTAAGTATTGAAGGAGGTCCTATTAAATTTGACCCAGGTCCATTGCAGGACCTCTAAACGCTGAACAATGGCAAGACCTTTACCAAACCGTTCCCTTAACCCCCGACCAGGTAGCCAACATACCTCCATATAGACCGTGGAGATATGAATGGTGAAAATATTTTATTTTATATAGACAGTAAAATAATGCCAAGACACCATGGACAAATGATAAGGAAAGATCACCTTCAACATAAGAAACTAGTTATTAAAGTCATTAATACAAAACCAAATAAAAAGTGCGAAAAGATTAAAAATAAAAAGTATTACACTAGACACTTTGTCTTCACCAAGTGATGTAAGAGACTTAGGTAAACATGGCCTTGATTGTCAAGAACTCTTACGATCAATCTTGGATCCCGAGACGACTCACACACTCTACGATGGACAATGGATGATGGTGGTGGATGATGGTGTTATGGTGGTGGTGGGTGGTGGGTGAAGTGTGAGAGAGGTGGTGTGTCAAGGGATGGTTTGAGCTTGAGCCAAGCATTCCTATTTATAGGCTGAACAGAAGCTCGGGCACGGCCCCATGTCCAGTGGGCACGGCCCCGTGTCCACATCCTCTCTTTTTTCATTTAATGCAGCTTTGTCTTATTAGTTGACCACGCCCCCGTGTCCGCTGAGCACGACCCCGTGTGCAGAAGAATCTTTGTACTATGAAGATTTGCCTGGATTGTGCGAATCTTATAGTTGACCACGGCCCCGTGTCCGCTGAGCACGGCCCCGTGGTGGGCAATAGAAGCTTCTACCACTTTGTCTTTTCTGCTGACACTTGGGCACGCCCCCGTGCTGGCTGAGCACGGGGCGTGTTCAGTCTTTTGTTATCTTGTTTCGCTTAGGAAGATGCTATCGTGGGGTCGGGCATGTCACGTCTTGTTCCTTTTTTTGTATTTATGTTAGATTTTGATGTCTTTTTTCTTCTTTTGTTAATTTGAGCTCATTTAATCCTAAAAATACAAAAGGAAGATAAAAGCACACTTTTTCCAACATTAGTACTAAAAAAGGGTTAGTTTTATGCCACAATTGATGTAATTTATATGTTGCATTTTGAACACATCAAACCCTAACCTTGACGACTTGTTCCACCCATTTTACAAAACTCTCACCAAAGTCTCGACGGACTCCAACGACCTGAAGTCACAACATGACTAACGGGATATGTGCCAAACGCCCAAGAATCGAGGCAAAAATCATAGTCCTGAAGGTCAAATGTGCACAACAAGTCCTTGCGAATAGTTGAACCACTTTGGATAGTCGAAGTCTACTAGCCGCAGATAATATATTTCTCGATTTTTATGTGTTTCGATTCTGAGCCCGCAACTGCTGACTCTGATGATTCGTCGATTTTATGTGCTTATATGTGTGTTTACCTGTTTATGTGTTTAAATTTTTGGAGATTTACTAGATTTTTGTTTTCACTTCGATCGACACGCACGACTCGCATTGCACTTCTACCTCGAAACGTTAACCAATCGCTAAATTGTGAACGACCTTATGCTACGTTATACGCTTATACTAGACTACTCGATATACTAAAACGCGATCGCTACATTCGAACACTCACGAACTGTGAATGATAGGTTTCTGTATTCTGACTGCCTCTTGTGACAACCTGATTAGGTGCTTCTGTAATTCTGTGCTTTACGTGCTTACGTGCTTATGTGTTTATATGCCTTTATGTGAATTTGTGATTATGTGTTAATGTGTTTGTGCGATACATGTTACACTGCGTGTTCCTAGGCTTTAGTAAGTAGTAGACGTGTGAGGTGAGATTCGATTATGATGTGTCTGAGACCTATGGCGATGCCTGTTGCAGACAATGTCAACTGGACCATCATCCCGTCACACACCACTTTCCCGTCAAGAAAAGAGGGACAAACGTCTTGCTGCTATCATCGCTAAACAAGTAGCAAAAGCCGTGAGTGATGTCTATGAGAACGTCAGCAAATCATCTGAGGAGTCGAGAACCGACGCTCCTAAAGCGACTACCAAAGCTCCCTTCAATTTCAAACAATTCAAGTCTTGTGGGCCAAAGGAATTCACTGGCGAGGAAGGCCCTACAGCGTTGTTCCAATGGTTTGATTCCATTGAGGTCACACTGCGACAGAGCAGTTGCCCCAACGACCTCCGCACTCTGAACGCTACAGGCGTCTTCCAGTCCCGCGCATTAGACTGGTGGACGGCTGAGAGAAACAAGCGGGGAAACGATGCAGCCTACGGTTTGTCGTGGGATGAACTCAAGGAGGTCATGCTGGAAGAATTCTGCCCTCCTCACGAGCGCCAAAAGCTAGAAGATGAATTCTGGAACATAAAGCAGAAGGAAGGAGAAAACGCTGCTCTCACTGCTCGCTTCAAACAGCTCAGCATCATCTGCCCTGACCAAGTCAAGACTTCAGACATGGCAATCAAGAAGTATATCCGAGCCCTGCCTGATTGTGTTGCAGATTTCGTGCAAGCGGCTAAGACTAAGACGATCGAAGAGACCTACCTACTGGCCGCCGAAATCAACGACAAGTGGGTCAAGGCTGGTGTCTGGGATAAAACTTCAAAGCACCTGCATCAAGCTACCAACGCCGCACCAACTGCTGAAACCACCACCACACCGAGCAACAAGAGGAAGAACAAGAGAAAGAACAGCTCCAGCAACAAGAATTGTGCGATCACTACTGCACCGATTCAAATTGTACCAGCCCAACAGCGTCAAGTAGTGGCGCCTGTGGCGAATGCACCACTTGCCAAGCGTGCATACACTGGACCACACCCGCTTTGCCCTACTTGTACCTACCACCACCCGACTACCATCGCTTGCCGTTTTTGTGCTCATTGCAATATGTACGGCCATTACACTACCAACTGCCATGCCCGACAAGCTCCTGCTCATCAAGCTCTACTCACCGCCCCTCAGGGTCAACAAGCTCCTCCGGCACCCGCGGCTAATGCCAGAGCCTGCTTCGCATGTGGCGATCCTAACCATTTCGCCAACATGTGCCCAAACAGGGTTGTGAAGCAAGAGCCCCAGCAGGAGTAGCCTCAGCAGCAGCAACAACACCAGCAGCAACAGCCACAAGCAGCACGCGCACGAACACGAACTTTCAACATCAACGTGCGCCAAGCCCAAGCCGACAACAACGTGGTTAATGGTACGTTCCTTGTGAATGGTATTTATGCTTCGTGTTTATATGATACTGGAGCTGATAATTGCTTTGTGTCGTTCGAATTCGAGAAGCTCCTTAGTCGTAAGCGCTCCCAACTCTCCTCGACATTCGATGTTGAAGTCGCTACCGGAAGAACTGTCGCCATTAATTCTGTTCTTCGTGATTGTACTCTTGAGCTCAACAATCACATCTTCCCAATCGACCTTATTCCGATGCAACTCGGAAGTTTCGATGTCATAGTAGGCATGGACTTTCTTCACGAAAACCATGCTGAAGTTGTGTGCTTCGACAAGATGATTCGATTTTCGCTCGCGAATGGTGATTTACTGTGTGTTTATGGCGAAACTGCTTCGAAAGGTCTCAAGCTCATGTCATGTGCCCAAGCTAGCAAGTATCTCCGCAAGGAATACAGAGCTTTCTTGGCTAACATTGTAATAGCGGAGAAGGAAAAGAAAGAAAAGAAGGAAGTGAAGGATGTCCCAGTGGTTCGAGAATTTCCTAACGTTTTTTCAGAGGATCTTCCCGGACTACCACCAAGTCGTAACATCAACTTTCGTATCAACCTCATTCCTGGAGCCAACCCTATTGCCAAAGCTCCTTACCGACTCGCACCGTCCGAAATGCGTGAACTCTCAAACCAACTCCAGGAATTACTTGAGAAAGGCTTCATTCGCCCGAGCACCTCTCCTTGGGGCGCGCCAGTCCTTTTTGTCAAAAAGAAGGATGGGTCGTTTAGGATGTGCATCGACTATCGGGAATTGAATAAGTAAACTATCAAGAACCGCTATCCCCTACCCCGCATCGACGATTTGTTTGATCAGCTACAAGGTGCTACGTGCTTCTCGAAGATCGACCTACGCTCAGGCTATCACCAACTACGCATTCAAGAGGAGGATATACCCAAAACCGCATTTCGCACTCGGTACGGCCATTACGAATTCGTTGTTATGCCTTTTGGTCTAACCAACGCACCCGCGGTTTTCATGGATCTGATGAATTGCGTGTGTAAACCATATCTCGGCCGTTTCGTCATCGTGTTCATCGACGATGTCTTGATCTATTCCAAATCGAAAGCCGAACACGCGCAACATCTACATTTGGTTCTCGAGCTACTCCAGGGGAACCAACTCTACGCCAAGTTCTCCAAGTGTGAATTCTGGTTGGAGGAAGTTCAGTTTCTGGGTCACATCGTAAATAGTCAAGGTATTCACGTCGATCCCGCGAAGATTGAAGCCGTTAAGAGTTGGATTACACCTAAGAACCCGTCTGAAGTCCGTTCTTTTCTCGGAATAGCGGCTATTATCGACGATTTATCGAAGGATTCTCAAAGATCGCTGTGCCGCTTACCGCTCTCACGCATAAATACAAGCCTTTTGTTTGGGGAACTGAACAAGAGTCTGCCTTTCGAACCCTTAAGCACATGCTTTGCAATGCTCCCGTTCTCACGTTGCCCGACGGAAACGACGACTTCATTGTCTACTGTGATGCTTCCAACCTTGGTCTTGGTTGTGTTCTCATGCAACGGGACAAGGTTATAGCTTACGCATCTCGTCAGCTCAAAATCTATAAGACCCTGCTTAATATAACTAGTTTAATGATATAAAACTTGCATTTAGTACAAAATATCGAGTTTACAAAAAAAAACTTTCAATATTTTTACAAGACCACATTTGATCCTAATATGTTTCAGTTGAAAACAAACTACCCATTAAACTTTACAAAACATAACTACAAGTGTCAACTAGATAACATTTGAAAACACAGTTCAAGTATCTACATATTTCTAAAACAAAATCGATCAAGTGCGGAAGCTTCGTTAGTGCGTTCGATTCTTGTCAAATGCTTGATCATCATCCGGATTTGGTTCCATCTTCACCTACGGTCAAACCATTTAAAATATTTAGTTTGACACTTT
Organism: Helianthus tuberosus; assembly: GCA_030545235.1. Lineage (NCBI taxonomy): Eukaryota > Viridiplantae > Streptophyta > Magnoliopsida > Asterales > Asteraceae > Helianthus > Helianthus tuberosus. Next base: position 97,983,257 of record CM060360.1, on the reverse strand, counting down.
AAATATCAAGTATAAGCAAGATCCATACTCGAAAATATAAAAAAAACAAGAATTTCTCGGTTCTGGACGCTGGCGTAGCACGAGGGGGAGAAGGGAAGGCCGTGGCGCTACGCCACCGCCGTCGCGTAGCACAACGGTGTGTGCCTTCAGCCGTGGTGCTACGCCAGCAACAATATTCGACAGATTGTTGTTGTTTGTTGCTGTTAAATCTGCCCAGCTCCATTTATCTTAGTTCTAAACTTTGAATCGACATAACTTTTTACTCGGACGTCCGTTTTAACCGATTCTTTTTCCTACGCGTCCGTAATTAAATTACGGACCTGTTTATCTATGCAATTTACATAAAATATCAGTTCAAGGGTAATTGACATACAATTCGGTTCCTTGATTATTTGACCCACTTGTTTACAAGTTCTACAACTTGTGTTTTAGTCATCACATGATTAGGGCCATTAAGCCTATCTATATTTTACCAACTATAGCATTTCGCATCCCTCTTCGAGGGATTGCTTACGCAATAACCTTCATGCTTGATTTCCAAATTTCTAACTTGCTTTAATACGCTATTTGACATGCTTAAATTTCCAAACTTTAATTCTCATATTATGGGCTCAATTTCACAACAAGTTTAGCGTGTCCGCTACACGGCTTACGCTTTGTTTTTAACCATTCAACGTGTGATGGTCATTGACTCGATGTTCACAATTCAACTTGTTTTGACCCGTTTGGATGCCCGATGGGAATCACCATTACAAGACACATCCAAACTCTATTTCTAGTACATGCTTTGACCCGTTTTACTTGTCTAAGGTGCTTTGTCACTTCCGTGACTTAACGTGCTTTTCTTGTTTGGCTAAATTCAACATAACAACATAAAGACCAACAATTAAACATAATGTAGCGAAACTATAAGTCACATACCTTTAGAGCACACCTTTCCCACACGTATTCCCTCCGGCTTGTCCGCTTGACGGTCCGGACTCCTTGCCTAGAGAGTTCAATTTACAATTGGTTTAGAACTCTTTACATGATTATTAACGCATCATTATAAACAATAATCAAATCTGCGTTTTCATCCTATTTTTAACATTTAAATCCCCACTTAGGCATTTCAACAAACACCTAGCGGGTCAGATTTTCACATAATCATTACCAAGTTCATGACTTGTAATTATCATCTAATTTCACTTCAATTAGTCTACTTTACACATATCTTAACATCAATATTTCTGAAATTACTTCTTAAATTCAGATTGTGCTAGAACAAGAGTTATAACTTTAGCATTTATCAAGTTTCTTCAAGCTCATCAATCACCTACAATGGATATTATGAAACCCTACAAGTATCATGTAAGATTTTGTCAAGAAATCATCTAGGGTTTGTCCTTAGACATCATATCACTTCTAATTAGTCAATACATCACAAAATCAAGCTAAACATTCGATTTCTATCACATGCAAGGAATTTGAGTTGAATCAAAACAACCTAATTTGGCATACCTTATGATCCCTTTGACGAGGTGATCACGAATCTATGTTCAGATTTCGAATTAGACTAGATTGAAGCCCTCAATTTGGTGGAAATTGCAAGACTAGGGTTTGTGGGTGAGTTGGTCGCCCCCTGTGTTTCTAGATCGATCCAGACACACATTTGTGTGTTTGGATTTTGATTTTTCTTGTTTTATTAAAACAAGTTTGATTTCTATCAACTTTGGTCCCTTAACTATTAGTCCTTTATTAATTAGGGGCTTTTAACTAAGTTTCTTTGTTACTACAAGATTCATGACTAACTAGGTTATTTATTCCTAGTTAGTTTATTATTTATATATATATATATATATATATATATATATATATATATACTTTATAATTTCAATATAAAATCTTATATTTTTGGGGTGTTACAAGTCCACCGCCCTTAAAAAGGGTTTCGTCCCCGAAACCTTCTTTAAGTAGTCCTTTGGTTTGGACCTAACTATCTCAGTTTTGTTTTTCAAGGCCTTCTTTATTTTCCAATATAAAGTTTTTCATTCGTATTGTCATGTGCGTCTTTTAGACACATGTCCTCATGGACTGTAACCTTTTATCATTGATTTCCTATCTTTGTCGCCTTTTTGACCGAGTTATCTCTTGACCACCCGGTCACAATGTCCGTCGGCATGTTTACTTCACGTTAATCCTGTATTGCCGAACGCTTAACATTGGCCACAGCATTACTTTGACGATAAATTACTTTACTAGCTAGGCTGATTAGTCACCATTTTACCTCATACCTCGTCATTCGGGTATACTATTTTGCCGTCATCTTATGCCCCGTTAGTTTGGGTCAACCCCTTGCCACAATCGGACTTATGTGAGTTTATAATCTCCTATCCCATAACTTGCGATATAACATGATTATATTCTATATCACTTTTATGGTTATGGTCGCATCGCATCACGTCATGTTTAAGTTTTACACCGGCTTTTCATTATTAAGAATCTTTCCTTCGAATGCCTCGTCTTACACCTTTCGGCGTTAAGACCTATATTCTTTAGCATTAACCATTTTCTAATTTCTCACATAATATTTATATGTGTTAGAACATCGTTTCTTACTAAAACCAAATTTTAGTTGAATGTTTTTCTCTTGATCACTTGCCAATCAATCATATCAAAATTTGACGGCAAGAATTATTCTTCTCCGTTATTATTTTACGTGGAAAATCATAATTGGTTCCCACGCTTTATATTATCGACGCGTAGGTTCCTTTACTTAGCCCCGTAGACTATTTTATTAGATCTTCACCTTTTTAAGGTGAGACCCCATTGTTTGTTTCTTTGTATTTGTGACCCGAGGGTCATTTTGATCCCATAGACCTTTATATCGCTTATAATCTGAAGGGTATAGCGATTTCCGTAGATCATCTTCTACTCATGTCTTTATTTAATAGTATATATATGTATAGATATGGCGTCTATGCACCCTTCCCTTTTTATGTTTAAAATAGTTTATTTCCGCTTTTGAAACTTGCTTGACCTCGACCGTAGTCTAAAAATAAACTCATTTTCTTTCGGATTATCTTTATTATCAAGGACTTTACTTATTTAATCCGAACACCATCTTTCTTTTGTTAGCGACCCTTAGGTCTGTTTCTTTTACTAATGTCCCGAAGGCCCATTTCTCAAGTCTTATTTGGTAAACTACTGCTATTGTTATTCAGCTTTCTGGGGTTTACCCGCTCTTATTCTAATGCTTTCATAACGTTTATCTTACTAATTATTTTATATAATCACCCCCATCAATGTGATTATCGTTCTTCCTCAGGAGGGTTTTATTAATAACATGTTACTTGGGTATCTACCCATACCCGAGCTTGTAAATCCAAATTTATTGGTATTTCATTATTTACAGCAATGAATAGTACATATTACCCATTTAGTTTCTTTCTCGAGGATATTCCTATCCAAATCTTAGTCTCTCGATTTTTTTTTATTTTTATTTTTTTGACCTTAATCACTGTTACACTAACAATTCTATTCATTTCATGTTATTGTTTCACCTTGTTGTATGGCATTTATCCACATCGTTTGTTGACATAAAAGATGTTTCTATATGTTTCATTTGGTTCGGCTTAATCTATAACCATGTCCTTGTCATCTATTACTATTGCAAACTCCCCCGGTTCGGGCGTTATTACACTTCTCTCCATTATGACGCTTATCTTTCATTACGTTCTCGGGTTCGAGTGTGTACGCACCCCTTCCCATGGAAATATTTATCATGATTACTTTTGGCTCGATCTTTACTTGATCACTTCTGTTTATGCTTATATACATATATATATATATATATGTATATTTCTTTCACAAGGTTTACTCGTCTCACTACTCATATACGTCCATATATAACTATTATTCGCACTCGTATCGAAATGATCTTTGTGCTAAACTTTAATTTACAAGAAACATACCTGAAATGATATCAGGTTCAGCTTTAGCCTCTGCGGCTGTCATGTAGGAAGACCTTGCCTTCTCTTTTGGAGTATCAAGCTTTGATTTCTTTACGGGTCTTGGGTCCACATCTGACTCACTCCCATCATCTTTTTCTTGTGAGAGACTATCTTTTAATTCAGTTATCATATCCTCTACTGCTAGCAAAATTGTGGTTTGTAGTTTCTCGGCGAACTGCGGTAGACTGGCTTCTATTGCCTTTCCAACTTCCTCGAAAATTTTAGCTTCCATCTCTTCAGTTAATTGAGATGCTGATTCGCCCCCGATTACACCGGACATTCTTTCATCTGTTCGGTGACTATAGGCACCGTATCATTATTGCCTTCATCGGCCATCTTGAATCTGAAATGTTTTTGCTAATTATTAAACATTTCATTTTATATCTTTCGCATCTTTAGTTTTGGTTTAGCCAAGTTTGCAACTTGCTTAAACCATTCATGTTTGGTGCACTTTCCGGGTTTGAGTGTATTACGCACTCTTCCCATGCACATCCAATCGTATTCATTTTCTAATGTTTTAATGAAATCTACTAAAATAACTAATTCTTACCGGATGTTTGATCAAGCTTGAACCGAACACACTTTGTCGACAACCTTGAGCTCTGATTACCAACTTGTAAGACCCTGCTTAATATAACTAGTTTAATGATATAAAACTTGCATTTAGTACAAAATATCGAGTTTACAAAAAAACTTTCAATATTTTTACAGGACCACATTTGATCCTAATATGTTTCAGTTGAAAACAAACTACCCATTAAACTTTACAAAACATAACTACAAGTGTCAACTAGATAACATTTGAAAACATAGTTCAAGTATCTACATATTTCTAAAACAAAATCGATCAAGTGCGGAAGCTTCGTTAGTGCGTTCGGTTCTTGTCAAATGCTTGACATCATCCGGATATGGTTCCATCTTCACCTACGGTCAAACCATTTAAAATCTTTAGTTTGACACTTTAAATATCAAGTATAAGCAAGATCCATACTCGAAAATATAAAAAAAAACAAGAATTTCTCGGTTCTGGACGCTGGCGTAGCGCGAGGGGGAGAAGGGAAGGTCGTGGCGCTATGCCACCGCCGTCGCGTAGCGCGACGGTGTGTGCCTTCAGCCGTGGCGCTACGCCATCAACAATATTCGACAGATTGTTGTTGTTTGTTGCTGTTAAATCTGCCCAGCTCCATTTATCTTAGTTCTAAACTTTGAATCGACATAACTTTTGACTCGGGCGTCCGTTTTAAACGATTCTTTTTCCTACGTGTCCGTAATTAAATTACGGACCTGTTTATCTATGCAATTTACATAAAATATCAGTTCAAGGGTAATTGACATACAATTCGGTTCCTTGATTATTTGACCCACTTGTTTACAAGTTCTACAACTTGTGTTTTAGTCATCACATGATTAGGGCCATTAAGCCTATCTAGATTTTACCAACTATAGCATTTCGCATCCCTCTTCGAGGGATTGCTTACGCAATAACCTTCATGCTTGATTTCCAAATTTTTAACTTGCTTTAATACGCTATTTGACATGCTTAAATTTCCAAACTTGAATTCCCATATTATGGGCTCAATTTCACAACAAGTTTAGCGTGTCCGCCACACGGCTTACGCTTTGTTTTTAACCATTCAACGTGTGATGGTCATTGACTCGATGTTCACAATTCAACTTGTTTTGACCCGTTTGGATGCCCGATGGGAATCACCATTACAAGACACATCCAAACTCTATTTCTAGTACATGCTTTGACCCGTTTTACTTGTCTAAGGTGCTTTGTCACTTCCGTGACTTAACGTGCTTTTCTTGTTTGGCTAAATTCAACATAACAACATAAAGACCAACAATTAAACATAATGTAGCGAAACTATAAGTCACATACCTTTAGAGCACACCTTTCCCACGCGTATTCCCTCCGGCTTGTCCGCTTGACGGTCCGGACTCCTTGCCTAGAGATTTCAATTTACAATTGGTTGAGAACTCTTTACATGATTATTAACGCATCATTATAAACAATAATCAAATCTGCGTTTTCATCCTATTTTCAACATTTAAATCCCCACTTAGGCATTTCAACAAACACCTAGCGGGTCAGATTTTCACATAATCATTACCAAGTTCATGACTTGTAATTATCATCTAATTTCACTTCAATTAGTCAACTTTACACATATCTTAACATCAATATTTCTGAAATTACTTCTTAAATTCAGATTGTGCTAGAACAAGAGTTATAACTTTAGCATTTATCAAGTTTCTTCAAGCTCATCAATCACCTACAATGGTGATTATGAAACCCTACAAGTATCATGTAAGATTTTATCAAGAAATCATCTAGGGTTTATCCTTAGACATCATATCACTTCTAATTAGTCAATACATCACAAAATCAAGCTAAACATTCGATTTCTATCACATGCAAGGAATTTGAGTTGAATCAAAACAACCTAATTTGGCATACCTTATGATCCCTTTGACGAGGTGATCACGAATCTATGTTCAGATTTCGATTTAGACTAGATTGGAGCCCTCAATTTGGTGGAAATTGAAAGATTAGGGTTTGTGGGTGAGTTGGTCACCCCCTGTGTTTCTAGATCGATCCAGACACACATTTGTGTGTTTGGATTTTGATTTTTCTTGTTTTATTAAAACAAGTTTGATTTCTATCAACTTTGGTCTCTTAACTATTAGTCCTTTATTAATTAGGAGCTTTTAACTAAGTTTCTTTGTTACTACAAGATTCATGACTAACTAGGTTATTTATTCCTAGTTAGTTTATTATTTATATATATATATATTATACTTTATAATTTCAATATAAAGTTTTATATTTTCGGGGTGTTACAAAATCCACGAGAAAAACTTTACAACCCATGATCTTGAGCTAGGCGCAGTTGTTTTTGCGTTAAATATTTGGTGACACTACCTATATGGTACCAAGTGTACGATCTTCACCGATCATAGGAGCCAGCAACATATCTTTAATCAGAAGGAACTTAATATGCGTCAACGCCGATGGGTAGAACTTCTCAATGATTACGACTGTGAGATTCGTTATCACCCAGGCAAAGCAAATGTTGTTGCCGACGCACTCAGCAGACGGAGTTATCTGCTTAGCACTCATAACGTCCAAGCCCAATTTGATCTCGAAACCCTCATCCGCGAAGCTCAGCATGCATGTTTTAACGAACGCACTTTGAAGAAGGAACGAATCTACCACGATGGAGCCCAGCTTGTGAGTAAATCAAATGGGATATTCCATTTTCTGGACCAAATTTGGATCCCTAAACGGACCGATTTGCGACAGATTTTGATGGACGAAGCCCACAAATCCCGGTATTCTATTCATCCAGGTGCCGACAAAATGTACCAGGATCTTCGCTACAAGTACTGATGGCCTGGTATGAAAAGGGATATTGCTCTATACGTTGGGAAGTGCCTAACTTGTGCAAGAGTCAAGGCTGAACACCAAAGACCCTCAGGCTTACTCGAACAACCGCCGATCCCTATGTGGAAGTGGGAGAGTATAGCTATGGATTTCATAACAAAACTTCCGCACACGTCATCAGGTCACGACAGCATTTGGGTTGTTGTTGACCGTTTGACCAAATCAGCTCACTTTTTGCCAATACGAGAAGACTACAAGGTACAGCGATTAGCCCGAATCTACACCGACGAGATCATTTGTAATCATGGGACGCCTCGCGACATCATCTCTGATCGTGATGCTCAGTTTACTTCGCGACTGTGGGAAACGTTTCAAACGGCTCTCGGTACAACGCTTAATCTAAGTACCGCAATCCACCCTCAAACCGACGGTCAGACCGAAAGAATGATTCGTACCCTTGAGGACATGCTCCGTTCGTGTGTCATAGACTTCGGTGGTAGTTGGGATAAATACCTGCCGTTAGTCGAATTCTCGTATAACAACAGTTATCATTCCAGCATACAAATGGCACCATTCGAGGCTTTATACGTAAGAAAATGTCGATCGCCCATTGTATGGCATGAGATCGGTCATTCGCAATTAACCGGTCCCGAGCTATTGCAAGAAACGACCGACAAAATTTTCCAAATTCGAGACAACCTGGTAAAAGCTCGGAATCGACAGAAAAGTTATGCCGATAGACGACGCAAGCCCCTTGAATTTGACGTTGGCGACTACGTACTCCAAAAGGTATCACCTTGGAAGTGTGTGGTCAGATTCGGCAAGAAAGGGAAACTAGCGCCTCGATATGTTGGACCTTTTAAGATTCTGGAAAGGATCAGAAAAGTCGCCTACAGACTCGAACTACCGGAGGAACTTAGTAACGTCCACCCGACTTTCCACGTCTCAAACCTCAGAAAGTGCCTGGTCGACCACGAATTACATGTTCCATTAGAGGATCTACAAGTGAACGAAACACTACACTTCGTGGAAAAGCCTGTCGAAATCATGGATCGCCAAACCAAGCAGCTCAGACGCTCGCGCATTCCTATTGTGAAAGTCCGATGGGAAGGCAAACGAGGCACAGAGTTTACTTGGGAACTCGAAAGCGACATGAAGGCGAGGTACCCGCAGTTGTTCGTTACGGCTTCGGCCTAATTTCGGGACGAAATTCCCTAAACAAGGGGAGGCTGTAACACCCCGTGTTTTCGGAAGTCAAAGTCAAGGTCAAAGTCAACGACCGATTTCGCGCGACTTGACTAGTAGTGAATTTCTTTTATGTGTTTATTTTAGTTGTATTATGTGGAGTAAGTGTCAATAATTACAACAATCGACTATGTTATTCACTACCTAATCGACTTACGACTGTGAACTATAGGAAGTAACAATGCGATAAAGTTAACTAAACGATAATCAAACTATGCTAACCAAATCGACATCGAATCGAACCGCAACTCGAACTGCGCATTTGGTTGTTGTTATACGTGTGTGTGTGCCTTATGTGTTACTTGTGCACGTTTCATTTATGTATGTGTGGGAATCAATCGAAACGAAATCAAATCGAACTCGAAACGCAATTGAACTCAATCGAAATCGAACTATGATAATTAGTGGAGAAGGGATAGTGCGAGATATGAATGGTTGGGATTAAAAGTAATTTGAATAGGAAACTCCATCGTATTCGCATCGCTCGCAATCGAAATCGAATCAACAAAAATCGTTACGTCGAACACACGAACCAAGTGCCATCCGGCCGGATAGCCATCCGACCGGGCTGCCACTTGGTCGTGGTGCCAAGATGCCATCCGACCGAGATGACATCCGACCGGATAGTCATCCGGGCGGGATGCCATCCAACCGACCCATACTTTCCCCTTTTGGAATCCTATAAATACCCATATCACTCTCAAACTTTCTACTTTTGGAAACTCTCTGCCCGACCAGCTCGTGCTCCTCACCTTTTCCTCGATTTCTCTCGATTCCGGTAAGATCTCACCCTAAATCTTGTATTTTCTTGATCTACACGCACTCCTACACCTTTCTATCTTTTGAATCTTGACTTTCAACCATGAAATCAATAGATTTGAGGTGTTCTAGGATGACGTCATCATGAGTCCTTGAAGAACTTAATGTTTTGGCCTCAACCCACCAAGAACAACTTAGATCTAACCGATTTCCACACGAATACACAAAGATCTTTCATAGATCTAAACACTTTCACGGTGAAAAAGGATTGAAAGATGGATTCTAACTTCCTTTCAACTCTTTTACACTCAATGCACTCAAAACCGGTAGAATCGGGCCTTGTTCTAGTCTCCTACTCATTCTTAGTGTTGTGCTAGTCCAAGATCTGGATTCTCCTCACGAGACCATAAATTTTGGGTTAAACAAGAACAACCGTCTTGAACCGGTTGACTGGCCGAACTAGGGTGATTCTTGGTCGATCAGGTCACTTGGGTCAAGATGGGGTTCTATTGGTTGACACAATGTCAAAACGTCTCGATAAAACTACAAACAAACAAAACGACCAAGTGTAAGACGGACGGAGCAACCGGGACGGAGTGCTATCCGACCGGACTAGGGTCCGAGCGGATAAGCCACCCGAACGGATTGCCATCCGAACGGATCACACCTTGGGTCCCACACTTAATCAACTTTATCTGAAGTTTGAGTATTGAACGAATTGCCATCCGACCGGATTACTCTTCGGATCATGAGATCCTAGGACTTTAATGACTTAAACAATTTTCAACATGTTCAATGCACTAAGGATGCCACCCGACCGGACTGTTGTCCGATCGAGTGACAACCTGCTATGGTTTTGTTCTCACTAAGTAACCTCTTCGCTGGAGTCGTCGTCCGACCGGATAGATCATTCGAGCGGATTGCCGTCCGCACGACTGATCGTCCGATCGACCGACTTGAAAGGTAGAGATACTTCAAAGTTTTCAAAATGCTACAACGAAAACTTCAAAGGACAAGCCATCATACACAAACACATCAAAGGAAGAAACAATCCACTCGGATAGTTATCCGACCGGACAACCTGTCCTACCGGATGACCATCCGAACGGATTGTCAATACGCATGATTGGACTATCCGATCGGATTACCAATCCGAGCGAGTTACTGTCCGAGCCACTTACCTCTTGCATCATTTTACGCGTCACTTATCGTTATGTTATCGTTCTAATCAGGCTAAATCCGCTCTAAGCGCTCCCTTCAATCCATCATCGCAGTGAGTATACTCGATCCCTTTTTGCTTTACGCACTTTTGGGTGTTACATACGTTACCAATATTCAAATCACAATAAACACACTACTCAATACTATTTGGACGCTAATTGTTAATGCATGTTATACGTGTCTTACGAATGCTTGTTTGTTATGTTTACACATGGAATGTTGTCTACCTGCCTTAGCAACGATAGTACTATAGTTTGGACTCAGCACCTGTTCGCAGGGGTTGTTAAGGACAATTACTTGCATGGATTACGGTGGTAATCATGTATTGCGAACTGCCTCTGGCAGTCAACCCGCAGTCATTGGTATCGATGGATCTATGTCGATAACTAACGTGCTTCATTTCTCTATGTGTACGTGCTGGTTATGCGTAAACGAAATTCGAACTCTTTATGCTATTATCAAACTTGTATGCTCACCTCTACATTATATGTATTGACTTTATTTTAACGTATGTGACAGGTGCTTAGGATGCACATCTGCTAGGAAATCGAGGCTAGAATAAGGCTCTAGAGGCCAACAAATAGTTGTCTGTACAAATTAAATCAAGGGTCTCTAGAAGCAGATAAACAATTGCCGTATTTGAAAATCTGAGTTGTCGAAATAGAACTATTTACCTAGATCTTGTCTGTAATAATTTGTTTACCTTTTGAGACATAGTATGGGACATGTTATTTTAAATTGATTGGTAATGATAATTGTTATGGAAACTTCTGGACAATCTGTTTCGCTCAGTGCCATACCCCGATGTTTCCGCCATCGGTTGGGGTGTGACACTTCAATCTTGGATGGGTCTACATGAATGCCTTTCTTGTTCACGACGTGACCAAGGAATTGTACTTCGCGAATCCAAAATTCGCACTTTGAAAACTTTGCATAAAGTTTCTCTTTCTTCAGTAGTTCCAAAATGGTTCTGAGATGTTGCTCGTGCTCTTCTCTCGTTCGTGAGTAAATCAGGATATCATCGATAAATACAATCACGAATTTATCAAGATATGGTTTGCATACGCGGTTCATCAGATCCATAAATACCACTGGCGTGTTCGTCCGTCCGAATGGCATCACAAGGAACTCATAATGCCCATAGCGTGTTCTGAATGCAGTCTTTGGTACACTTTCCGCTTGGATTCTTAACTGATGGTATCCAGATCGAAGGTCGATCTTGGAATAGTAGCTTGATCCTTGCAATTGATCAAATAAGTCATCAATCCTCGGTAGTGGGTACCGATTCTTGATTGTGAGCTTGTTCAGTTCTCTGTAATGGATACACATCCGCAGTGTTCCATCCTTCTTCTTCACGAACAATACTGGAGCTCCCCAAGGTGAGAAGCTTGGCCTTATGAATCCTTTATCCAACAACTCCTGAAGTTGTGTAGATAATTCTTGCAACTCGGATGGTGCAAGCCGATAGGGAGCCTTGGCTACAGGAGCGGCTCCTGGAACCAAGTCTATATGGAATTCAACTTGTCGTTGCGGGGGTAGTCCTGGCAGATCTTCGGGAAAAACATCAGGGAATTCCTTCACCACAGGAATGTCTTCGAGTTTCGGCTCCTCATCCTTCTTATCTACAACGTGTGCCAGGAAAGCAACACATCCTTTCCTTAAGCATTTCTGTACCTTCATACAGCTGATGATCCGCAGAGGCGCGTCTCGTTTTTCTCCATGCACGATGAGAGTTTCATCATTCGCCAGAGGGATGCGAATGATTTTCTCGTGACAAACAACTTCAGCTTTGTTCTTGGACAACCAGTCCATTCCGACCACTATATCGAAGCTACCCAATTGAATAGGTAAGAGGTCGATGCTAAATCTTTGCTCACCAAGTTCTAATGTGCAACCTCTAACAACTTCGCTCGATTCAACGAGTTTACCATTGGCTGGTTCTATGGAGTAAGGAATATCTAATCTACTAGATTCTATTCCAAGCATACGTTTAAATTCCACAGACATGAAGCTATAATCGGCACCAGTGTCAAATAATATGGATGCAAAGTGATTGTTAATGAGAAACGTACCGGTGACCACATTAGGGTCCTCGCGTGCGTTCTTTGCTCCAATCACAAATGCCCGAGCCTGAGCATTGTCCCCCCTTGGGCAATCTTTTATGAAATGATCCTTGCTTCCACAACCAAAGCATCCTTGGTTCTGCCCAGCTCCATTACCATTCCGGTTGCCATTGCCATTTCCATTTCCACCATTGTTTCTATTACCAGCACCATTGCGGTTTCCATTCCCATTCCTTCCTTTTCCCCAACAATCCTCAGTATGGTGACCCAGTTTACCACACTTGTCGCATTTTGGAACGCGACAAACTCCTTCGTGATGATGCTTGCACTGGTTGCAGGTGGGCAGAGTGCCCAAGTACCTTTTGGCAGGAGCGTCATTCATGGTTGCAAGAGTTTTCGCCTCCTGAGGCGGGTTGGAGTCTCATTTCTTGTTGTTGGAACCCTTGTTGTTACGTGTCACTTGATTCAGGTTCGAATGCTTCCTATTCTTGTCACCAGACGACTCAGCATGCATCTCGGTCTTTTCAGTTGGGTTCAGTGATAACTTCTTCATGCGAACAGCATCTTCAGTAAGGTTGACAGCCAGAGTTACAGCCTCAGTGATCGTTTGAGGTTTGGCCGAAGTTACCATGCTGCGAAATTCGGAGGCCAATCCCCAAATGTAGCGTTCAACGCGCTTAAATTCTGGAGTCACCATGTAGGGGATCACTCTCGACAAATCGTGGAACCTTCGAGTATAACCAGTAATATCTGCACCTTCCATGGTCAAGTGCCAGAACTCAGTCTCCAACCTTTGGAGTTCAGCACGAGAGCAATACTTTTCCCCCATACGTTCCTTTAGCGCATCCCACGTCATACCATACGCAGCATCATCACCCAGAGTCTGGACTTGCAAATTCCACCAAGTCAAAGCTTCATCAACAAACAACCTAGTAGCAAAAGTGACTTGCTGATCCGCGGTACACTTGCTCATACGGATAGTGGCATCCGTCTTCTCCGTCCAGCGTACAAACGCCACTGCACCTCCAATGTCGTCGTAGTTCAGCGGCTTGCAGTCGAGAAACTGCTTAAAAGTGCAGCCCTGAGCTGCGTTGCCTCCAGATGAATCTCCATTCCCATTACGTCTAGCATTGCTTGGTCCTCCACTTTGTTCAGTACGGTTCACCTCGTACTGGTCGATAGCTGCGGAGATCCTTTCTTCCAGTAGGGTGTTTAGCTCTTCAGCAGTTCTTAGTAGTAGGGGAGGAGGAGGTTGATCATGAGCGTTCACAGCTCTTCTGGGTGCCATGTTCTGACAGAACACAACACAGTAGGGTTAGACATTTGTTTGATATCATCATGCGAGACAGTAGTAGTATATATATACAGGCATATACCACATAAGTGACATCAAATAATCCGCCAAACGTATCAATTCATACAGCAACAAGCATGCATAAATAGATAAATACTGTTGTGTCATAAGATATTCACATTGGCGGTTCTTGTCTTTATACCCTAAATCATTACTCCAAAAGAGTATTTAATAGGCTTGGGGAAAGAGTGTTCACATTTGACCTTTTCTTGCACTGAAGGAATCTATACGTGACAAGACTTGCTGTGGTTTCTGTGCACTGAATTCCATAATTATGTATGCATCCATAATTATGTAACTCCTTGCACAGTCAGCACAGTGCGTTTCATCCTCGTATCTCTTCCTTCATATAGGCCACTGCTTACAGGTAAAGTCACGAGTACCTGAGATATTCTATTTCTAGTATATGTATATATCATTTATCACACATAGTTGCAAGTAATTTCTAGTCAAAGATAAGTGCTACTCCAGTGCACCCTAAGTCTTGTAGTGTCTTATCTTGACTTTTTGAAAATAGTTTCAGGTAGTGGATGTCGCGGAAAGTTTTATGCAATGAAAAACTTTTGAAAAATTGTTTTCGTGAAAGGATCCTAGAGATTGTAGACTAGACTCGAGAAGGAATCCTGGTTCACTACAATCGCTGCTCTGATACCAATCTGTCACACCCCTTTCTTAGGCGGAAGCACGAGGTGTGATCATGAAAGGTTCTCATTGCATACGAATGGTAAACATACTACTTGCTCGTAAAAATAACTTCAATTGACAAACATTTCATAACTGAAAACATAGTTTAAGTGTTTACATCACAAGACAGCATATTGTCTGAAAAGTTTACAACTTTATTCAATGATAAACATAAACAACATCCAAGAGCATGAGCAAGACCACGCGCACATCCACTTTAGTTACCTGAAATACATGTGAGTTTTTGGAAAAATGTCAACATAATGTTGGTGTGAATTCATGCAGTTTCTGTATTGAACGTTTGTATACTTTGTATGAAAACATGGTATGTAATTTGTATAACTCAAGTATTCCTGTATATATCAAGATTGTTAATGGGTTGCAAGGCCATTAACATGTGACACGACATAGGAAGCAATCCAAACCATAGGCATTTTTCTAGTTGTCGATTTACGACGGAGACACAAAAGCACTGCTTGGTACTAGTTTTCACCAAGAGTGTGGCTGCCCGAAAACCCATTAGATCTAACCTTTTGTTCTGCGGTCTTAGTATGTACACGATTAATGGTGCTTATGGTACCCTATTCGTGACACGATTTCTCTTATCATTCCTTAGTTCTTGTATCCATCATTCCATTTGTAAACATAGTAACATTTGTAACATGTATTTCACCCCCGAAGTTATAAAACTGAAAACAGTTAAAAGAAAAGGAGGAGCATGAACTCACAACTTTGCGTTTCTTGCGCCATAAATTTCACCAGGTTTGCTTATACAGCGTCGTGACCTATACGTGTTTTATTTACGTTAGTCACTAGACTTGTATCGCATAAGTACAAGTCACCATCTTTTATGTATGTATTCTTTGTGTGTTAAAAATAATTTATATTTTTAACTATGTATCTTACTTATATTATTTTCTCACAAATAAATATAAGTATCTTGTATTTTTCACCCGGATTATGTATTTTGTCCAAAACTTCATTTCATGTTCGTAACTTGTCCAAGTTATATAATCTATCAAGTAATATATTTTCATAAATATATTCTCTTGTGTTTGTCTATGCATGTTGTATGTGTATTTTGTATTTTTACTCCTTAGGAGTATTTAGTGTATTTTCAAGTCTTAACACACTATTCCATATAATACATACTACATACACTTAGCACAAAATTTGGTGTTCAATAAATATATATATTTTCCTCAAAAATATACATACTTAATATCAATTTTTATCTTGAAGAAATCATCATTTCTTAACTTGAAGTTTACATAAAAATTAGGGAAACCTTGGTAATTATTTTTAGGTAAATTTTTAGGGAACAAGTTTCATCAAAACTTATATTTTTCTAATGTCAAAATTTATAGAAATTTTGACAGAGTTTCCCCTAAAAATGGAGGTTTCCCATGTTTTCAAAACATGTGTTTATTTTTCTTTTAAATCATCACAACAATCACCAACTCATTCAACACTTACCGAGTGTCAAAATCAAGTATATTACACTATATCATGAACTTGAAGTTTTTGTAAAAACTTGTAGTAACTTACCATGTTATTTAGTAGGTTTAGTTACCCTTAAAAACATGGTTATTTGTTTGTGAATCACTTTGTTAAAGGATTTGGTCATTTACAACTTGTAAGATGATTTTTCTAAAAATATTTCTTTTGTATTTTTCTTGTTATAATCATGTTTCTAGTCTTGTTTAAACACTAAAAATCTCATTAGTTTACTTAGAACTCATGACTTGTAAATCTCATAAATAAACTTGGTTTCTTGGGAAAATTATTCTGGTAATCATCTATTTACAAGATTTGTATTTTGTTTAAATCATCTTTACATATGAAGATCACACTTTCATTATTCAAGTTCATGGAGACATAAAGTATGATGATCTTGGTCTTTCACAAGATCACCACTTTAACTTACTAGATCATGTGTTTAATCACAATCTAGTAGTTTCCATATGATGTCTAACATCACTAACACAAATAATCAATCAACAAGAAGCAAATCAACATATTCAACATGTATTCATATATTTTTAAGCTTATGTTAAAGTATCATGATCATGTTCTTTTGTGTTCTTCAAGTTTATCATTGTTCATCATCTTTTAATCAACAATATATGAAGTAACAAGTTACAAGGAGCTTACTACTAGCACAAGGGCTAGGGAAGAACACTTGAAGATGAAGATGACAAAGATGGTGGGTAAAAGCAAATGGAGAAGGTTCTTCAAGATCCACAAGCTCCACACTTCCTCAAACACCTTGTTGCACCTTAGGTTAAGCTTGGAATGGATGAATGGAATGGAATAATGTTGGTGGTTGTGGGGGTGGCTCATGGTCGTAGGTGGGAGAGAGGAGAGAAGAAAGTGGTGGTGTGAAGGAGATGAATGCTTATGTCTTCTTATATGCAAGATCCTCCATGATATCTTTACAAGATCACAATATATCTAAATAATATCTAATTGTATCAAAATGAATCCAAGGAGATCAAGTAGGATCTTGGCAAATATTTGGTGGGGTCACCCCCATGTGACCATATATATGAAGGGGGGTAATGTGTAAATTCCAAATTCTAATTTATAAACAAGTTAACTTTCATGTGTAATTTTTAGGGACTTGTTGTGTTATTATGTTATAAGAGGTGTTATGGTGTTCGGGGACCATAACTAGTTCAGAAACATTAAAATAATGCTTCTAGTAATATTTTGATGTTCCGGGTAATGTCCGGTTGTTCGTTTAGATACCGGTTCGTTAAAGTGCTAAATTGTACTATTTAGTGTCCTTTAAGTACCCTTTTGTAACCCTTTTAATTCCCAACACTTAGGAGGGTATTCTGGATAATAAAACATGAATTCAGCATAATATTTATATGTTAAAAAGCTGATTATAGCTGATTTGTGCAGAATTCTGCATTTAAGGTGCGTTTCGGGTGCTTTTTAGTGCATATTTTGGCTTCCGGAAAGTCTATATGTTAACCCTTGTATATACTCTTGGGTTTTAATGTATTCTTGACGTTGGACCTACACCTAGGCTCCAATTCTATTGTCTGACTGCTTTCTGTAGAATTGTTGACACAATGTGTCTTACCGGTGAGTTTACTAGTATTTCTGACGCAACGCTATCATTAATGCATAAAGCAAATTTTTGTAGTATAAAATGTGCGTGAATTCACAAGTATATCATGTAATCAAACAATGTTGACATTTAAGCACATAATTGCAGTCATTAAGTATTAATTAAATTGTACGGAAATTACCGGTTTTGTGCCAGTTGTCACAAAAACACACACATCTTCTCCACTTCTTCCTCTTGTGTTCTCGGCCGAAACCCAACCCAAACACCACCACCATCATTCAATCATTCTCATCCATTTCAAGCTTATACAAGTGTGTTAGAAGGTGCACAAAGGAGCTAGGAGCTTGTAGAAGTTCAAGGACCTCCTTCATTTGCTTTTATCCATCTCTTATCTTCTCTTGATCATCCCTAGCCTTGAGCTAGTGGTAAGAACATCATACACTCTATTTTACATCTATTTCAAGTGGTTAAAGAATGATACATGTTGATTATTATGAAGAACACTAAGAATCACAAGAAAGAAACTTGAACATAAGCTTAAATCATGAAGAAATCTTAATGTTTATGCGTTGTTATGCTTGTTGATTGTTGTTTATTCATGTATTTGATGTTGATCATCATATGATCTGGCTAGATCATGATTAAAAACATAATCTAGCAAGATGAGAGGTTGAAAATGTTGTAGGATTATAGATCATCCTTACATAGAACATGAACTTGAAAGAACATGTGGTTTTCTAGTAAAATAATGATCAAAGTAAGTTGTAATACTTGTAGATCTAAAATTTCATGGATGATTTCTCAAGAAACCAAGTTAAAAATACAAGTTTTACTTAATCTTGGTTCTTAAATAAATAAACCTCATTTTTGGTGGTTAATAAAGGGTAGAAGTATATGTGTAACAAGAAAAATCCATGAAGAAACATTTTTATAAAATAAGATTGTAAGTTGTAAAGATCTAATTTCTTTAAAAATGATGTTTTTAAAGAATCAACCACACTTTAAAGGGTAACAAGACTTACTAAAAACACTAGTAAGTTACTACAAATTTTTCTAAATTTTCAAGTTCATGAAGTGGTAGTTTATGCTTGTTTTTGGCAAGATTGGTAAGTATAGATTATTTATTGTTAATTGTTGATTGATTGTGTTGATTTTACAAAAGAAAATGATATACCTTCAAGGTATGGAAGCCCCCATTTTTAAGGGAAACTATGGCAAATTTTTTTCTAAAAATTAAACACTTAGAAAAATATTTACAAGTATATTTCAAACCATGGATTTTCACATAAACTTTGCCATAATTTTTGTTACAAAGATTACAAATATTGGAGGTTGGTTTTTATAAATAAAAGTGACTAAATATGTATTTAGGAAATATATATTTAGATGACACCATGTGTGTGATTATTTATATATTTTGTGTATTAGTTATATTATTTTAGGACTTGAAATAATATAACTCATCAAATACCAAAAAAAAAATTACAATCCAAAATATTACCAAAATTCCAAGAATATGAATATACAAGTTATACACAAAATTTTAGTGAAATCGAACTAAGGAATATAACTTACAAAATATTCCGGAAATATTATTCATATGTATATTTTGATAAATAATATTTTGGACACCAAAAGAACAAAAATATGATTTTCACAACTATTACAAAGTTATATCATATTTTTGACAAGAAGAAAATATATTATTTTCGGGTGAATAGAAATATATATTTTCTTGGAAATATTAGAAGATATATTATTTTTGGAAGAAATATATATTCTCTCAAACAAAAAAGGAATATATCATTTTTGGAGAAAAATAAGCATATATATATATATAGGTAAAGAGTACTGTACAAATGCCCTTATCGTACATTACGTACGCGCCAATCTCCGCCGTCAGATCATCTTCCCGCAATGAAAATCGCATGTTGTTTTTTTTTTGTAATAATTTCGCATGTGATAATTTTGATGAAATAGCAGGTGTTTTTTTTAACAATTTCGCATGTGGTAATTCAATTTCGCATGTGATAATTTTGATGAAATAGAAGGTTGTTTTTTTGTAACAATTTCGCATGTGGTAATTCAATTTCGCATGTGATAATTTTGATGAAATAAAAGGTTGTTTTTTTGTAACATTTTCGCATGTGGTAATTCAATTTCGCATGTGATAATTTTGATGAAATAGCAGGTTGTTTTTTTTGTAACAATTTCGCATATGATAATGTTGGTAACAATTTCGCATGTGGTAATTCAATTTCACATGCGATTTTCAATGCGGGAAGATGATCTGACGGCTGAGATTGTAGCGTACGTAATGTACGATAAGCGCATTTGTACGTTAACCGGCCTCTATATATATATATATATATATATTCCAAGTTAGACTTGAAAATATATTATTTTTGGAACTTATACGAAAATACAAATATTTTTACCAAGGGAAAAGTTATAAATAATTTTTCTAAGTAGTATTTCTTAAAATATATATATTGGAAATATATACGGATTTTTACTAAGGAAATTATTTCGGAAAGGTTAATACAAAATTAAGTATAAAGAATACTTAACAATTATAAGAAGATACGTATTCTCGTATGTATAAATACACTCCGGAATACGATACCGATACATGGCAAAAATATACAAGTATAAGAATGCTAATACAAATACACCCATCCTTGGGAAGGATATACATGTCTAAATGCTTGAGAAGTAACAAGTTAAAATATATTATTTTAACAATTATTCCAAAATTTAATAAATATAATTTAAGTAAAAATATTTATTATTTTAACAAATAATTATAACTTGGAATAATATCGAAGACACAAAGGAACATAACTCAAGGACACTAAATAATACTAAGTCAAGGCACGACCCGCTCTTCTGATGGACCTTAGTACATTGTAGGTAGTCGTGTTTATCCGAAGAAGCTTTGAGTTACAGTGCTTACGAAGAACGCAAGACTGTGAGCTCATGTCCCCCTTTTCTTTAACTGTTTTTTGTTTTATAACTTCGGGGGTGAAGTACATGTTACAAACTGTTTACAAACGTTATTATTTGGTATGGTTAGCTAAGGAAGGGTACTGCTAGATCATGCGAGTGGTGGGTATAACGCTTAAGACCATTAATCCTCGTTGTAGGACCGAGGGACATGAGTGATAGATCTATTTGGGTGTAGCGAGCCCCGCCCATGTTGGACCAGGGTTTGGCCCATGGGATGACTATGTCTTACAGCCGGAAGCCCGGTGCAAAGTCTGCTAGGTTTGAGCCTTCCTGCATCACGTCACATATATTAATGGCCTTGCAAACCATTAATGATCTGTTTTCCTTGTTGCTTTTATACCGGGATTTACAAACATATATACATACATACTTTCAATGATCCAAAGGTTCATTCGTACACACAAACAAACACATGAACTCGCTCAACTTTTGTTGATGTTTTCAAACTACATGTATTTCAGGGAATTAAAGGTGGATCTGGCAGGGCGTTTGAAGGTTTCAAGTTATGTTAAGAATAAAAGATGTCATCCATGGTCTTAGGGTTTGGTTAGTGTGTTTTATCCTGGACAAGACACATCTTCCAAAGCCTGGTTTTATCTAAAGTCTTTTGTTGAGTCCTTATGGAACTCTAAACAATTCGTATGGTTTGTAACTCGAATTTGATGTCTATGT
Organism: Helianthus tuberosus; assembly: GCA_030545235.1. Taxonomy (NCBI): domain Eukaryota; kingdom Viridiplantae; phylum Streptophyta; class Magnoliopsida; order Asterales; family Asteraceae; genus Helianthus; species Helianthus tuberosus. Next base: position 97,961,785 of record CM060360.1, on the reverse strand, counting down.
GTCAAAACAATGTTGTTGTTATGTTTTTAAACTTATTCAATGGATGACCATATTTAGTTCTATCATATAGTTGTTGTTATGATTGAATGCAATGATATTAAGCAAGTCACACATAATCACGCTTCCGCAAAAGTCATGGTGTGACAGATGATTCTTTTGTGTGATAAACTTGTCATTAACTTTGTACGAGCATCCCTTTAACATGTATAGCGCTATAGGAGTAACGCACCGCCCGTAGTCTTGTGATCATGTTAAATTTAATACTTGCGGTAATCAGAGGATTGACTTGAATATTCACATGCCAGTTTATACGTTAATCTTGAGAACTAAGTTTGACATGTGGATTCATTTAAATCTTTTATACTTATACTATGTATTAAACTTGTATACTTGACAATATATTTTTGTATTGAACCATGTATTTTAAACATATTATCAGGTTGATGATGATATTAAAATGGGCTTATTGAGGATGCTTTAGATACCCACTTTAAATTTAGATTTTGTTGTTGTATCAATTCTGGATTTTGTTGTATTTGTTTCATGCTTTGTTGTATCTCGAAAACAATTGTTGTACTTTGCTTATCTTGTATTGTAACTTGACAATTTAAAATGAAATGAAATCAATTTTATTTAAATATCGTCGCAAATAGTGTTATGAAGTCTCGAACAATCTCGTTTTCGTCTCACTCTGATGTTTCCGCCATCGGTTAGGGTGTGACAGATTAGTATCAGAGCCATAACTATAGGGAATTAGGTAGAATTGTCATGTTTGACCTAGTCTATAGTAGGTACCATACTTTGACCATTCTTGATTCATGTTTAATATGTTACTTCTTCCTACTTCTTTTGTCTTAATAATACAATATGTTTTTCCTAAGACATTTACACAATATATACGTTGAAGACTTGAAGACACTCATATCATACAAACGAGACGACTTCAGCAAAATAGGTGTAAAACCCAAACTTTGGTGAATAACTCTCAATCCGCATATTCAATTTTTGCACGAAATTATGCCATCAAGTTAGGAGTGAAATCCACATCTTGATGGTAAATTTCCAATTCCAACTCTAGTGGACCCTCGTCAAAGTGTCGGAATTAACTTTCATGACCCGACGAGTACCAACCACACTTAGGGTATGATGTTGCCAAGTTAGGGGTGAAACCCACATCTTGTCAACTAGTCCCATTCCTTGATTTTCAATCCCGCCAAAGTTTTGATTTTTCAATCGATTAGGGACGTGTAGTAACTGGAAGGGTAAAATACCGTTAGTTGCCTCTCGACGAGAGTATTTTACCTATAGACCAAAGCACATTTCCCTAATTAGAAAGGATCTTCGAATCACTTTGGAAAACTCTTAGTTACATTCCATGACATTCCATATTTTACATTACCTCTTTTTTATGCTATCTCAATTTCTATGTGTTTTAATACTTGTTACCTCGTTCATTTCAAAACCATTGCACGATTCGCACGTCACTCGCAATAAAAAAACATGAGTAATTCTCGTGAACAAACTAAATTTATACTCCTTTACGCATTCATATGTATTTATACTCTGTGAAATACTTGCTATGCTAATGCAAATTACGTGAACCATAAGTGTTATGTGATACTTACATGCTTATACATGCAAAAACATGATTTTATATTATGATCAAGTCTCATCCTATATTCCTCTTTCGATTTCTTTGATGACGTCCAACAGCCTCTCTAAAAACACCAAGAAATCCAAGTCCAAGTCTTGATCGAAATCTGGTTCGAAGAAGGGTTCTAACAGCAACAACGATGAATCAATGTCAAAGAAGGAACTTATGGAGTTCATGGCTAGGCAGATGGCCAAGGTCATCCCTGATATTGTGAGCAAAGACTCAAACCCCACCAATTACTGAAACCCCTAATGGCTCGTTGACTCCAAGGTGGAAACACCTAAGCTGACATTCGCCTTCAAGCAGTTCATGGCTTGTAAACCCCTAACCTTCACTTGCGAAGAGGGTGCCACCGCGTTACTCCAATGGTTCGATGCCATTGAGCTAACGTTTCTTCAAAGCGGTTGCCCCGATAACCTTCAAACCCTCAACACGACGGGTGTGTTCCGATCAAGAGCCCTTGATTGGTGGACCTCGGAGCGTAAAGCTCGTGGAACGTAGTTGCCCATGCCTTACCCTGTGCTGATTTGGAGAAGTTGATGAAGGACGAGTTATGTCCTCCCCACGAACTTCAGGAACAAGAAAATGAATTCTGGAATCTAAAACAAGTAGGGAATAATATTGCTGGCCTCACAGCCCTGCTTCAAGCAGCTTAGTGCTTTGTGTCCTGGCCAAGTCGACTCTGTTAAGAAGGCTATAGCAACATATATTCGATGCCTCCCACCTTAAATCATGAACCTCATCGAATTTGCATCCCCCAAAACCCTTGAAGACACCTTTTGTTTGGCCACCAAGCTCAACAACAATTTTGTCCTTCATGGAACCTTTGACAAGGTTTCATCGAAGAATGCTCATCAAGCCACAACTGACACCACCACCGTTGAACTCTCGTCATCCAAGCCATCCAAGAATAAAGGTAAGAAGCGGCAGGCTTCAAGCCAGAATTGTGCGGTCGTCACTCCGTAAAACCCTCAACCACTTCAAACAGTCGCTCCTACTCCAAGCCTCAAACCACAAAGAAAAGCCAACACTAGGACTCATCCCAAGTGTAACACTTGTTTTTACCACCATCTCAACAACACACCATGCCGCTTATGCACAAACTGCAATAGGTTTGGACATTTTGCCAACCAGTGTTGCATTGGTCTTAAACCACTTGCTAACCAAAACCAAGCAGTCGATGTAACCCAAAACCCTGCCCCTAATCAAGCTCAACCTCAAGCCAACAATGGTCAGGTAGTTACAAGCGTGGTGACTCGAATCATGTTGCAAACGTTTGTCCTCAGCGCGCCAACAACAACAGCAGCGGCAGCAGCCTCAGCAAGCTCGTGGCAGAGCTTTCGTCATCACAGCTGCTCAAGCGCAGAACACCAACGACGCCATAAATGGTACGTTTCTCGTCAATAATGTCTATGCTTCGTGTTTATTTGATACTTGCGCGGATAAAAGTTTTGTATCCGTTGAATTCGAATCTTTGCTTAAGTGTAGACGTTCTAAGTTGCCTAAACCATTCGTTGTCGAAGTTGCTAACGGTAAGTCCGTCTCTGTTGATTCTGTTCTTCTTAAGTGTTCTTTGAATATCAATGATCACTCATTTTCAATTGACCTTATACCCATGCAATTGGGTAGCTTCGATATCAAAGTAGGCATGGATTGGCTTAGGCGAGTTCGTGCTGAAGTTGTTTGTTCTGATAAATTCATTTTTCTTCCTCTTCCCAATGGTTATTCTTTACACGTCTTTGGCAATAAACCTTCTAAGGTTCTCAAGCTTATGTCGTGTACTCAAGCGAACAAATACTTACGCAAGGGTTCCTTCGCCTTTCTTGCCTAGGTTGTGGAAAAGAAGGATTCCTGTTGTCTATGACTTTCCCGATGTCTTCCCGGAGGATCTTCCTGGTCCTCCTCCGCCTCGTTCTGTTGACTTTCATGTCGATTTAGTGCCTAGCGCTACGCCTGCCGCTAAGTCTCCTTATCGCCTAGCACCCTCGGAAATCCAAAAGCTATTAAGCCAACTTCAAGAACTTCTTGATAAAGGCTTTATACGCCCTAGTACTTCTCCTTGGGGTGCTCCCATTCTGTTCGTCAAGAAGAAAGATGGATCTTTTCAGATGTGCATTGACTATCATGAGCTCAACAAGCTTAATGTCAAAAACCGATACCCTCTTCCTTGCATTGACGATCTCTTCGATCAATTACAAGGCGCGATATGCTTTTACAAGATTGATCTATGCTCTGGTAATCATCAACTTCGAGTCCTCGAAGAAGATATGCCTAAAACCACGTTTCGTACACGTTATTGTCATTACGAGTTCGTGGTCATGCCCTTTAGTTTGACCAACGCACCTGTGGTTTTCATGGACTTGATGAACCGTGTGTGCAAGGCCCATCTTGACCGTTTCATGATCGTCTTCATCGACGATATCCTCATCTATTCCAAGACTCAAGAAGAGTACGAGCGACACTTGCGTCTTATCCTTCAACTTTTGCGTGCTGAACGTCTTTACGCCAAATTGTCCAAGTGTGAATTTTGGCTAAAAGAATTTCAATTCCTTGGTCACACCGTCAACGAACTTGGTATTCACGTTGACCCTGCAAAGATTGAAGCTGTGAAAAATTGGATTGCTCCTAAGTCTCCATCTGAAATCCGTTCATTTCTTGGCTAGATGGTTACTATCGTCGTTTCATTTCAAACTTCTCGAAAATCGCCGTTCCTCTCACTTCTTTGACTCAAAAAGATAAACCTTTTGTATGGGGTCCCGAACAAGAGGAGTCTTTCCAAACGCTCAAGGACATGATTTGTAATGCTCCTATCCTTACTCTTCCCGATGGTAACGATGACTTCGTCGTGTATTGCGATGCGTTAAACCAAGGTCTTGGTTGTGTCCTTATGCAATGAGACAAGGTTATCGTTTACGTGTCGAGGCAACTCAAAATACATGAGAAAAACTACACTACGCACGATCTTGAACTTGGTGCAGTTGTTTTTGCATTGAAGATAAGGCGACACTACCTTTGTGGTACCAAGTGTGTGGTCTTCACCGACCACAAGAGCCTTCTGCACATCTTCAATCAAAAGGAACTGAACATGCGTCGCCGTCGCTGGGTAGAGTTGTTAAACGACTATGACTGTGAAATTCGCTACCATCCAGGTAAAGCAAATATCGTGGCCGACGCACTTAGGGGCTGTTTGGTAGCCTTTTAATGACCATTCAGATGCTACCTCTTAATGGTTTAAAACCTCTGAATGAATAAGAGGTAACCTCAAGTCTGAATGGTTAAGAGGTAACCTCTGAATGGTAAATCATCACATGTCACATTCTTCTACATTCTCATTGGTAAAATTCTTAATGGTTCCATTAAGAGGTAGCCTCTTAATGACCATTCAGAGGCTACCAAATAGCCCCTTAGTCGTAAAATTCATGTCAAGAGTGTTCGTTGCTTCCAACTCGTAGACAATCTTTGAAACCGCATTCGCGAAGCTCAATACTCATCTGTTAATGAGGGTAACCTCTATAACGAGATGCAATGTGGTTCAGAAGAAAGTCTTGTAACCAAATCCGATGGTATTCTATATTATCTCGATCCCTGCATACTATAGAGTGGAGGAACAGTCGGGTCTTATGCGTACGACATCGAAGTCGGAGAGTGAGAACCATTTTTTTGGTCAAGTGTGCAATTCAAAATCTACTCTTGTTGAGTTTATGACTCATTACGAAACTGCAATAGAAGCACAGCGTCACAAGCACTGAAAAATGATCATAAATCTCGATACAAGCACCCCTAGTTGAAAAGTAATTATAAAGTGTTGGAGGGCCAAGTTGCTGACATATACACAAAAAATATTTTTTGCGACGTTCAAACTGAGCTAATCGGGATTGGGGATTGCTTAAATTAACGTTACGAAGATCAGCCCGATGGGTTTGTTAAGTTCTACATAAATGATTTCTAGCAGTCTTGTACATCCTAAACAATGGCGTTTTTGGTTATTTTAATTTTGGCGTTTTCTGATTATGACGTTTATTATATTTTTAAACATTTTTTTGTATGGAGTTTTGTGTTTGTTGTTTGATGGTCTTTTATACCAACATTGCCTGCATGGCGTTTTATACAGACATTGTTTTTGGCGTTTTTTCAGGTAATGTATCGTAAGTCTGATTGCCCCATCACTTACTCATGCAGGCATTTTGAGCAGTTTGGTTTGCTATGTAGACATATATTTTATGTTTCGAGAAGTTTGGATATTAGGAAATTTCCAAAATAGTACATTTTGAATAGATGGCGTAAAGAGGCTTCGCCAAATTACTCTTCCGATTACTCAATGTGACAACTCGAGTTTCCAAGGTTTCTCCTCTATGCGTTATTTGTTTCATACAGTGTTTTGTGATTCGTTGCATTGAAACTGTGCACTGTGAATTGTTTGTAAGGTGTTCATGCTTGATATATGTTTAGGGTATTAAACTATATGAATTGAATAATAGTTGTGCACTGTTTGTTATATAGGGGTGATCACCATTGTTAATGTTATTATATAATATTATGAAAGTGACGAAATCATAAAGGGATTTCGCCACAACCTGTTCGACGAAATCCAAAGGGATTTTGCCATATCCCCTTGACGAAATCAAATGGGCTTTAGGCCCAGTAGTGGATCAGTTATATATTATTCCCAACCTTTACGTGAAAGTTTTAATCGGCAAACCCTAACTCTCACTCTCAAGTCGACGGCAGCCCTCCTCTAATTCGAAGTCAGATCTCTCTTGTTTGATCATTCTGAGTTCGGTTAGTGATTCACACGTTTAGTTGTTTTTAGATCTAAATATATAGTTATGTTGTTGGATGTGTTCTTGAAAGAATAATATATGGTCAATCTGTTACATAACTCTATGCGAAACATGATATTAATTTAGGGTTCTAGGATTGATATGATTGAATGCATGATTTTAAATGATATTGATGTGATCAAAGCCTGGAAGCATGCTAGCATACTAATGATGTTCGGTTATGTAATGTGTCATGTTGTTTGGTTCGATATACACATAATCTAGGTTTCATGCTAGTTTGTTAGATGGTGTTATGATAATTAGCAATGGTTGATTATTGTAATTGATTGATGATTGTTTGGTTTTTGTGCAAGATGAAACGGCCGATGTTAATTAGGGTTTCTGTATGTTTGCTGAATTTTTGATGCTGATGATGTACCAGACGAAAACACTTAAGTGTTTTCACTAAACCATGAGTTCGATGAAAACCCTTGGGTTTTCGTCAAATGTGATTTCGCCAGTAAGGGATTTCGCCTAAAGGGTTTTCGCCATAAAGTGTTTTCGCCACATATAGGATTTCGTCACATTAAACCTGTTAAGTTGTTAACTCTGTTAAGTTATGTATGTAACTCTGTTAAGTATGTAACCCTGTTAGTTTATTAACTCTATTAGTTTGTTAACTCTGTTAGTTAATTAACTCTGATAGTTTATTATTCTTGTTAAGTATGTTGATTCTGTTAAGCATGTTAACCCTGTCAAGTATGTTAATGAATATCCATGTTAGTACAAACTGTGAAGGACATTTATATGAAGCATGAATTGCATGACTTTGACTAACTACTTATGTAATACGTGATAATTGCTTAGGCACACTTTGTGACATAGATTGTATGTGAAACCTTACAAACATGTATTGATTGTGTATACGTGCATAACTATAGGACTTGACTGATTACTTGTGAGCACATAGTTTAGCATACCGAGCAAACCAAGGTGAGTTCACACTTTCTACAAGGCATGGGATTCCCAAGGGTTGGGAATGGGTTAATGAACTAAAACAGAAACTACATATTCTCCTTGGGTAGGATATGTACGGCCATCCTCCATGGGTAGGATGCCAAGATTAAACCTTGCGTATTCTCCTTGGGTAGGATACGTATGTTCGTCCTCCTTGGGTAGGACAACAAGATTAAACATACTGGACCAAAACTCTATCATAAGTCCCTCATTTTATATCGACTTAATCGCCGAGGCCGATGGCGAGCAGGTCATTAGTTAATAGCGCTATTAGGTTTAACAAACCTCACACCGTGCCGGTAGGACGGGCGTGTACTAATGGACTAAAGGCAAAGGGTCAATGATGATAGACATTGACTTAGGGCACAACTTACTTTTGTTAGTAGTCGATATGGTACGGTCTGGTAATTCACATGGGAAGCCCCCACTAATCATCGAGCAGGCTTGGGAAACAGGGTTACTGATTAAAACGTGGTGTACAAAACGAACTTACGATTATTGAAACGAAATCAAAACCTAATCAACCAACTGTGAACTCGCTCAACTTTGTTGTTGACTCGTTGTTACATGCCTTGCAGGTCGTTAGGTACTCAGGGAGCTTGCACGGGGAGGCGTGGTCATTGTGGGACATGGAATGTCATATACCATGTTAAACATTTGATACATTTGAACTATTGTTTTGGTTTTAAACATTATGCTTCCGCTGATTACTTAGACTATGTTTTGTTAGACACCAATTATATTGTGTTTGGGTTTTATATTTATTTATACGCTATGTTCAATATGATTGGTGGCTTGATCCTGGTTAGTCACGCCTCCAAGCGGTGATACTCCGCATGTGGATTTTGGGGGTGTGACAGATTGGTATCAGAGCCATTGGTTATAGTGAACTTGGTTTTAAAAAGGGAAAAAGTTTTTGTTAAAACCCGACTATAACATGTACAGTGCTCGACGATCCACAACAACGCCTCGCTCCACATGCAAGACTCAACACTATAGGTGATATGATTTGTGTTTATATTGCCTACTTGCTAGTTACATAGAACTTTGCTCATGGTATGCTTAGATAAACGTAGCAACTATTGATTGAAAACACATGTGTGCTTACTCTCTTCTGTCATCGCACTTTTACGAACCCCTCTCACTCATGTTCCCTTTGATATGAAGATCATGAGTGGACGTATCAACATGACTCAAGCCCAGCTGACGGCTCTAATCAATGAACAAGTTACTGCAGCACTCGCAGCCGCTCAGGCAGGAGGTATAACCTGCCACAACAACTTACTCTAGGATCTTTAGATCCTACTCACGTAAACCAACACTTGTGCCTAACATTGTTTCTTCTTACACACACGACAGGTCAACATGCTCAGCCTCCTGCATGTACCTTCAAAACTTTTATGGACTGTCGACCTACTACATTCAGTGGCACTGAAGGAGCGGTAGGCCTCCTCCACTGGTTTGAGAAGCTCGAATATGTCTTCGAGATGTGTGAATGCCCTGAGGCTCGTAGGGTGAAGTATGCTACTGGAACACTTGAGGGCATTGCGTTAACTTGGTGGAAAGCGCAAGTTCAAATGTTAGGGTTGGCAGTTGCTAACGCCACCCCATGGAACGATTTCAAGGAACTGATCAAGGAAGAATACTGCAATCGTGATGACATCCACAAGTTGGAGGTCGAGTTCTTCAACCTAAAGATGACAGGGTCAGAAATCGAAGCGTATACGAAAAGGTCGAATGAGCTGGCAATATTATGTCCTACTATGGTAGATCCTCCTATCAAGCGCATCGAGCTGTACCTTAAAGGTTTGGTGCCAGAAATTCAAATTCACGTGACCTCAGCTAATCTTGGCACCATTCAGCAAGTCATCAAGTTGGCTCATCGCCTCACTGATCAGGCGGTGGAGCAGAACAGGTTACCAAAGCATACTAGTGCTACTACCACTACATCTGATGCCCCCTACGACAACAAGCGTAAATGGGATGGGATCTCAAGCAAGGGTTCAACCTCTGTTCAGTCACAGGCTCAACAACGAAAGACAGATGACTTCAAGAGTCCCGGTCAGCACTCTTCAGGGGGTCAAGGTCAGGGTCAGGGTCAGGGTGGATACAGGGGAAATCACCCTAAGTGCAATAGATGCAACAGACACCACAGTGGTCAGTGCAACCAGGGTTGTTGTCAGAGGTGTCTCAAGATGGGTCATGAAGCCAAGGATTGCAGGAGCGCACGACCTGTGAATCAGAATCATCAACAGCAACAGCAAGTTCCACAGAATCAGCCGCAGCAACAGCAGGGTAACAGGGGATGCTTTCAGTGTGGTGCCGAAGGTCACTTCAAGAGAAACTGCCCCTAGTTGAACCAGAATCAGAATAACAATAACAATCATGGAAACGGAAACAACAATGGGGGAAACAATGGAAACAATGGCGCTAGGGGCCGTGCGTTCGTGATTGGTCAGGGTGATGCAAGGAATGATCCCAATGTCGTGATGGGTAAGTTTCTACTGGATGGCTTTTATGTTAATGTTTTATTTGATTCGGGTGCCGATACTAGTTATGTGTCTCTAAAAGTTGGTCAAATGCTTAAACGTACCCCAACACTTTTGAACACCAAGCACATGGTAGAGCTAGCAAACGGTAAAAGTCTTGAAGCCACACACATAGTTAGGGGTTGTAATCTCACCTTAGCTGGTCAAACCTTTTCTATCGATCTCATTCCTATCGTTTTGGGTAGTTTCGACATTGTTATTGGTATGGATTGGTTATCGCAACATCGAGCAGAGATCCTGTGCAAGGAGAAGGTCGTCCGCATTCCTCGTCCAGATGGGGAACCTTTAGTGATTCATGGCGACAAGAGTGGTGCCGTGGTGGGCATCATTTCTTTTCTTAAGGCCCAGAAGTGTTTGCGAAAGGGCCACACTGCTATCCTAGCCCTCGTTTCTGATGCATCCTCGAAAGAAAAGAAGATTGAAGATATTCCAATCGTACGTGACTTTCCTGAGGTATTCCCTGAGGAATTACCTGGTCTTCCGCCTCATCGACAAGTCGAGTTTCAAATCAAGCTAGCTCCTGGAGCAACGCCCATAGCTCGTGCACCTTATCGTCTAGCTCCATCTGAACTGGAAGAACTATCTGCACAGTTACAAGAACTCTTGGAAAAGGGTTTCATACGTCCTAGCTCTTCACCTTGGGGAGCTCCAGTATTATTTGTGAAGAAGAAAGACGGTACCTTTCGAATGTGCATAGATTACCGAGAACTCAACAAGGTGACCGTGAAGAATCGCTATCCTCTCCCGCGCATCGATGAGTTATTTCGACCAGTTGCAAGGGTCGAGCTTCTATTCAAAGATTGATCTGAGATCAGGCTACCATCAGCTGAGAGTCCGAGACGAGGACATCTCCAAAACAACATTCAGAACTCGCTACGGCCACTACGAGTTTCTGGTCATGCCATTCGGGTTAACAAACGCACCTGCGGTTTTCATGGATCTTATGAACCGAGTGTGCAAACCATACCTGGATAAGTTCGTTATCGTATTTATTGACAACATCCTGATCTACTCTAAGAGTCAGGAGGAACACGAGCAGCATTTACGACTTATTTTGGAACTTCTTCGAACCGAGCAACTTTATGCCAAGTTTTCCAAATGCGACTTCTGGCTTCGAGAAGTCCATTTCTTAGGCCACGTGGTAAACAAGGATGGGATTCATGTTGATCCATCCAAGGTAGACTCGATCAAGAACTGGCCTGCACCGCTACACCAACAGAAATCCGCCAATTCTTGGGTTTGGCGGGCTACTACAGAAGGTTCATCAAAGACTTTTCCAAGATTGCGCAGCCGCTTACTTTGCTAGCTCAGAAGGGTGTCACCTATCGTTGGGGTGATGCTCAAGAATCAGCATTCCAACATTTGAAGAGTAGACTTTGTAGCGCACCTATTCTCTCATTGCCCGAGGGCACATACGATTTCGTGGTTTATTGTGACGCGTCAATTCAGGGTCTTGGTTGTGTATTGATGCAACGGGATAAAGTCATTGCTTACGCCTCGCGCCAACTTAAGATTCACGAAAGGAATTACACTACACACGATTTGGAGCTGGGAGCTGTTGTTTTCACACTCAAGATATGGAGACATTACCTGTACGGTACCAAGTGCACCATCTACACCGATCACAGGAGTCTCGAGCATATCTTCAAGCAAAAGGAGTTGAACATGCGACAACGTCGATGGGTCGAGCTATTGAACGATTACAAATGTGCGATCAAGTACCATCCAGGCAAAGCCAATGTTGTGGCTGATGCCCTCAGTCGAAAAGATTCTACACCTAAACGCGTGCGTGCATTACAACTTACCATCCAGTCTAGTCTTCCTACACAGATACAAGATGCTCAGGTTGAAGCATTGAAACCAGAAAACGTCAGGGCTGAAGCCCTACGCGGCTCAAGGAAACGGTTAGAACAAAAGGAAGACGGCGCTTACTACGTTACAGGGCGCATCTGGGTCCCACTTTATGGAAACTTACGCGAGCTGGTGATGGATGAAGCACATAAGTCTCGCTACTCAGTACATCCTGGTTCGAATAAGATGTACCACGACTTGAAGACAACATACTGGTGGCCTAGCATGAAAGCCCACATAGCCACCTACGTTGGCAAATGTTTGACTTGTGCGAGAGTCAAGACTGAATACCAGAAACCATCGGGCCTACTCTAACAACCAGAGATACCACAATGGAAATGGGAGCAAATTTCCATGGATTTCGTTACTAGCCTACCTAGATCTCAACGTGGAAATGACACTATTTGGGTGATAGTGGATCGATTAACTAAGTCAGCACACTTTTTATATCGACTTAATCGCCGAGGTCGATGGTGAGCGGGTCATTAGTTAATAGCGCTATTAGGTTTAACAAACCTCACACCGTGCCGGTAGGACGGGCGTGTACTAATGGACTAAAGGCAAAGGGTCAATGATGATAGACATTGACTTAGGGCACAACTTACTTTCGTTAGTAGTCGATATGGTACGGTCTGGTAATTCACATGGGAAGCCCCCACTAATCATCGAGAAGGTTTGGGAAATAGGGTTACTGATTAAAACGTGGTGTACAAAACGAACTTACGATTATTGAAACGAAATCAAAACCTAATCAACCAACTGTGAACTCGCTCAACTTTGTTGTTGACTCGTTGTGACATGCTTTGCAGGTCGTTAGGTACTCAGGGAGCTTGCACGGGGAGGCGTGGTCGTTGTGGGACATGGAATGTCATATACCATGTCAAACATTTGATACATTTGAACTTTTGTTTTGGTTTTAAACATTATGCTTCCGCTGATTACTTAGACTATGTTTTGTTGGACACCAATTATATTGTGTTTGGGTTTTATATTTATTTATACGCTATGTTCAATATGATTGGTGGCTTGATCCTGGTCAGTCACGCCTCCAAGCGGTGATACTCCGCATGTGGATTTTGGGGGTGTGACACTCAATGACTCGTGAATTTATGACCGAGCTTGATCTCATGTGAAAAGTATGATGCGAGAAATTATTTTTGCAATGGAGTATACTTTGAACCGTTTATCTGGTAATAAGGAGTAGCTATCCTTATTGATCCTTCAATCTTATATGAAGAAGGTTCAAGATATGCAAATTGTTGCTCCTACTCCAAGTACTAGGGATAGATTTGCGGAGATAACAAGTCAATATCAAAATGACAAGAATCGGATAAGAGTCCCTGTTAGGTATAAGTCGAAAGGTTCTGGATCTCGCAAGCATTTGAAATTCAAACATGAGGAAGCAATCGAAAAAACAAAAACAAAAGGGAAGCCCGGGGCCAAAGAAAGACAGTGTAAGAATTGTAAATCTTACGGACACTACACATCGACATGCAAGAAGCCCGTAATTAAAAGAAAACCGACACGGTTTTCGAGAGCAAGTGAAGAGTAGTTTGGCATTTTTGTATTTTTTTTTTCAGAACACACAAATATTGGCATTTGGCCTTTTTTATTTTTTATATACCATTTTTTATTTTTCCCACATTTTTCCACTTTTTGTGCATAACATGTGATTTGGAAGTTACATAACAAACAATATAAGATCGGACACACACATAAATGCCAAAAAAAGAATACCTTTCAGTAAATAAAAATACCTTAAACCTCTAATTTGGTGATGATTAACTCAACAATATTTTGCTGAATGAGATGGACAACATTGTTAATCCTCAGTTGAGAATGTTGTCCAACAATGTTGTCCACCCCATTCAGTGAAACTTTATTAAGAACAAAACTGAATATCCAAGAAACGACGTTTGCAATCTGCGGTTTTGAACATTTTGGCGTTTATAAATTGAATGATATTTAGTAAAATACGACATTGTTTTTGGTGTGTTCAATGGAAGTTCTGAGACGTTGTTTATATAAGATGTTTTTTGGCGCGTATTTTAGGTTGGAATTTAATATAATAAATGCTAGTAATGAAGCTTCCGTCGTTTTAGTTGTTGTTTGTTCAGCTTTATCGATTAAACACAAAGTTTTCCGTTTTATATTAATGGTGTTTAGATGAAGATGATGTGTATGGCTTTGTAGTTTAAGGCGAGAATTTTAATGGCGTTTTACTCATTAGTTTGGCGTTTTGTGTAGAGCAGTATAAAGACCATTTTACCCTCAATGAAGCGCTTCCACGTAATAAAATTGATGTTATTTACAAAAACGCCACCGCGCCAATCTAATCCATAGATTGTTTTGATCCAACGGATAAGGGGCGTTCTCACCGTTTTCACACTTTTAGGCGTTTCCCTAAATCCTGCCTATATATATATATATAAAGTACACTCAATTCACTATTTCTCTTCTCATAACCACCGTACCACCACCACCCTACACAATCCCCACCCGGCCACCATCAACACCTTGCACCACCTCCACCCAACCACCACATTTCTTTCTTCCTCTCTCTTTCTCACTTCAGCCACCACCACCATACCCATAAGGCTATTCATCATAGCCTTCAAAACAAATCATTGAACAACTTAAATAATTAAATAGATAAAAATCTTTAGAAAATCAAGGGTTTATACCCATAAGGTTCAAATTCATCACAACCTTTAACATAAAATTCATAAGAATAAACCATTTTAGAATGATCACATTCTTCAATATCATCCAGATCTAAAGTCAGAAGCACATCATCAACATCAATGCAAACCAGAAGATTGAAAACCATTGCCAGAGAACACCAGAGGTATTACATTGTGCATGAACAAAATCAAAAGAAAAAAATATTGGGTTTATACCCTTGAGGCGTCGCAAACTGTACGGCTGCCGCCGCCATAGACAATCAGAACCACCGTCAACTGTAGGGCAACACCCCAAACTCTTTGTCTCTCTCTCTCCTTCTATGGAGAGAATAGAAAAGGGGGCTTTGAAAAACCGTTCAGCATTTCACGTCACCGGCAAATGACCGTCGCCGACAATGTTGGTTGTTGGTTTAGGGTTGAAGACGAAGATGGTGGGTTCTAATTTGGGTTGGGTACCGATTTTGGGGTTAGGTTTTTCTTTTCTTAGGGTGCTTCACTAGAGGTGGCTGGAAGAAAAGAGTGGTTGGAGGGGTGGTGATGGGTGGCAGGTGGTAGTAGAGATCAGATGGGTGGTGGTGGCTAATAGAGCTTAGAGAGAATGTATAGAGAGACGTTGTAGTCAGAGAGATTCTGAATTAATAAATAAAAAGATAAAAAACATATTTAATGAATTAATATCATATAAATAAACCTTATATATAAAATTACCGAAGTACCTCTACTTTTAATTGAATGATTTAACTGATTTAAGAGTCGGGGAACTGATTGGAAAAAACATACTAAACTATTGGAGCAAAATGACACTTTTTAAACCATTGAGGTAAAACCGTTAAAAGAACCAAACCACATAGAGCAAAACGAAAGTTAACTCTAATATAAATGATAATATTATTATTATTAATTTAAAACTAGTTTTATTAGGTCGCGCGTTGCAGAGAAACCGAGCAAATGATAATGTAAAACAAACGTGATTTGAAAATAAAGTATGTTGTTTATAAAGCCAAACCATTAGAACGGTTTAGTTTATCATCGTATCGTTTTATGATACCAAATAAATACTTTATTTAGAGTACAACTTCGTTTTTAACAAAACTTTTAGCAGAATGTCAAGGAATAATCAAGCACAATTACGTACTTAAGCTTTTAGAAAAAAGTTATAAACGTAAATTATTAAAGAAGTATCAAATTAATCGATAAATTAATATATATTCCAAAAAATTAATGAAATGGTATGGGAAATATATGGTTTTAAAAAAAGAAAAAAATTAGAAATATGTTATTAAAAGTAAATATAATAATAATCAATTATAATATATTAAATAAAAGAAAAAAAACTATATATTATTATAAAAATAAAGTTACTATTCATTGTTATATAATATTTATTTATATATAACTAGTGTAATGCGCCGCCCGCGTTGCGGGGCGCTAAACCGAATATTTCCTAGTTTAATAATATGTACGCCTTTATTTCAGTTACTTATAACACGCTCTAAAAAAGATACATCGAGTTAACCAATTAAAGCAAAACACTACCATAGTTTTTCTTAAAAAATAACTAAAACGATGGCAAGCATGTAATTTAGAGCTGGGGGCAAAACAATAATTTGTCAGGACCAATTAGCGAGTGCTAGGTAGCTGTTTGGCACGGATAAAAACTATATTGAGTCAACCAAGTAAAATAAAACACTACCATAGTTTTGCAACAACAAAAAATGATGCAAAATGGCAATTTTGAACTATGGTAAAATCGTAATTTTGGAATGGAGGCAAAATCATATTTTGAACTGGGGGCAAAACCATATTTTTATTATGAACCGAAGGCAAAATCGTAATTTTGAGCTGGGGGCAAAACCAAAATTTTATATTGAATTGAGGGCGAAATCATAATTTTAAAATGGGGATAAAATCGTAATTTGGCAGGACCATAGCTATGGGGAAACCATAATTTTTTTTAACTGTTGGCAAAATCGTGTTTTTTAACTGAGGGCAAAATCGTAATTTTAAGCTGGGGCAAAACCACAATTTTATTTTGAACCGGAGGCAAAATCGTATTTTTGAAATGGGGCAAAATTGTAATTTTAAACTGGGGATAAAATTGCAGTTTGGCAGGACCAATGAAGAAGTGGCAGACAGCTGCTTGACACTGTTCCCCATCTTCCTTTTGTAGTAATAGATAACTATTATATGTTATTTTGAACTTTGGGCAAAATCATATTTTTTAACTTAGGGTAAAATCGTAATTTTAAGCTGGGGGCAAACCACAATTTTTATTTTGAACTGGGGGCAAGATCGTATTTTTGAAATGGGGACAAAATCGTAATTTTAAACTGGGGATAAAATTGCAGTTTGACATGACCAATTAAGAAGTGACAGACAGCTGCTTGACAATGTTTCCCATCTTCCTTTTGTAGTAATAGATAACTATTATATGTCAGGTTAAAAAAAAGCAAGTTGGTTGCTTGCCGCCACTTTGGGCCATAAAAAAACATAATTATTCCCCGTAAGGGAAAACGTATATGTAGTAAATACTAGTAGGGTGCCCGCGCGATGTGGTGGGGGTGACACTTTGCATCGCGGCACTCGTTTCTGATAGTTTTCTTATTCGTATAATATTTATGGTAACATTATTGTGCTAGATATATGTCATAAGTATTACATATGTCTAGTAATTATTAAATTTAGAATTTAAATTATCAAGTACTTCAAGAAACTATTGATGTAATAAAGTAACACACGAATAAAAAAAAATAAGTCTTAAACATAAATAAAAGTTATATAAAGTAGTACACGAATAAGGAAATGTAATTCTTAAATATAAAAGTTGAAAACTAAAAGCTCAAGTGTTAAGTACTTTGCATCATAATGAGATAAATTTAGTAATCATACGGCTTAAACATCTCAAGCATGTCATCTATATTGTCACACCACCATTTGTCATCATCGAGATCAACGTCCTCCGGAATTTTCTTGTATCTCTTCCTGTTTGATTATTACATCCTTTGGATGATGAGTTTCTTCTCTGTTCTCTTCTTTAACTGATTCATCAGTAGTAGCTGGAGTAGTTTGGGAACTGAAAAAAATGTTAAGTATTTTAGTTACATACTATATCATGTTACCGTTATAAATAATATAGGATAAAAAACGACGTTCACAGTTAAACATAATATAAAAACAAACAATATATCATGTTTTATAAACATACATACCTGTGTAAAGATCTGAAAGGATGAATATTGAAGCTCCAAAACCATTGAATAATAAATAAGATGAATTTTAAGTGTGAGCATAGAAGAATAAATCAAAGTTATACACAACAGAAAATTGAAATACCTGTAAACAAAAAATTATAAAGAACAAGAAATTTCTTGAAGTGAAAAAAAATTAATGAATTATACTATATATAGAACCTATAAACCAACGAATTGAATAACCTGTAGCTTTTTTCAAGTAACTAATATTATCTGTAAGAGTATTTTTGTACTTATAATCCTAAAAAAATGCAACAGAATCTGGTATTCAGTTTTTGAAGATGTATTATGTTTAGATTTTGGAGTTTTTTCCTAAAAATTTGTTGGTGGAAAACTTATTTACCAAACTTATAAAAAAAGTTTTTATAAAAAAATGTTTTCTAATTTTATAAAAATGAAAATGCTTCTAAAAACGTTTTTATATTTTTTTATGAAAACTAAAATTTCATTTTGTTGAATATGGTATTATATAAAGTTTTTTTAATACAACCAATTAAATAAAACAAGTGAGCTTGTTTGATGTCAATCTGCTACCTGCTAACCCATGTAAGTGTGTGCACCCAACCAAGTAAATACACAAACATACAGAATACGAGCAAAGCTAATATCAAACCCGTATGTGTAAGGTTTCGAAATTTAATCTAGTCGTCGGAACAAAGTGGTGAACAATCTTAATCAAACGAAAATCAGAGTAAAAAGGGTTAGAATATTATGAAACTGATGCTAATGACAACAACATAGAGAGTTTTGAGCATTTGAAATGTGATAGGACACATTGCTTTAATCACTTGTACACTAATGCATCATTTACTTGTATATTTTAATCCACACAACAATACTGACCAAGACAACTATCGAAATGTCGACAAAAATGAGTAGGTCATCACGGTAGCTTTGGATTTTTTTTTAAATATTATAGTTTATAAAATATGACAAGAATACGTAAAATAATTATAAGTTTGTTGTGAAAAGTGACAAGTGTAACTAATTAGCCATAATTTTGTTAAAATAAAGGGATTTAAGTGCAATAATACGAGAGACTAAAATATAATTAGTGTTTAAAAGACCAAGTTACCCTCATTTTAAGGGCGTTTTTATAAATAAAGAGTATTTTTTTGGGTATCTTAAAATACTCCTCCTCATGTATTATAATATAATATAGATATGTATATATTTATATAATACAGTAGTAATTATGAGCGTTAAAATTAATAAAAAAGCCAAAAACGTTGACGCAGACGGCAGAAAAACCTCTTGTATCCGATTTTGGGTTCTGAAATCTAGCTTTTTTGGTTCTTCGATTCATTTGTGACATAATTCTTATTCACGGGTAAGCAATGAATTTGTGTTCTTGGTTGAGGGTTTTGATGGCTCATATTTGTGTATTGGACTTTTAGGGTTTGTTGAATCAAGAGATGTCGAATAATGCAGCAGCAGCAGCAGCAGCAGCAGCAGCAGCAGAAAGGGCAACAAGTGATATGCTGATCGGTCCAGATTGGGCTATTAATATTGAGCTATGTGATCTTATTAATATGGATCCTGGGTATGCTTTCTTTTCCCTTATGATCCTCTTTGGTCATCTTGCCTTATTTAAGTAATTTGCAACTGCAATATGTTTATATAACAAGAGGTTAAGTGGGCCGTAAGATATGACGCCAAATCATCATCATGCGGTTTGTGTTTCAGAAATGAGTATTGTGAGTGAGATACAACACATTTTTAGCGCTCTCCTACAACCAACCTGTATGATATGACAGGCTGACTCTCAATAGTATTGGGTTGGGTTGGGGGTGGTGTTAATTTTGCATGTTCTGTTTACTAAGTAAGTTGCAATCTATTATTGTTGTCATCTGTTTTAAGCTTCTTGGGAATGAATGTCTTAAGTGGGTATTGTTCGTTACACATTCATTATTGTTTTGGGGAATTTATTATCACCAAATATTACCACTAGCTAGCTATACAACCAACCAAATATCTAAACAGCACTCACAATATGAGTACGGCAAGTTCCTCCCAGGAATGCAGAAACTCGGGATTGAATCTCTCCAAAGATCATATCAGCTCAGCCGTTACCCAGTCATTCCAAATCTCTAGTGGAAAAAATGCAGAAAATCGAGGGACAGTTTGCTTGTCGGTTCTGTTAAGGGAATTATAATTATTTTTTGTGGGTGAAAACTCTTTCAGTGATGATTATATAGTAGAAATCTCCCATGCTTTTACATGGATTTGGTCATTTCGCCTTCTGACTTTTTTCCCCATTTTGATTAATTTGCAATGTCTTTATTGGTTGAAAATGCTGGTAGTTTTGCTTGTCAGTTCTGTTTATTAATTTCAGGTTACAAACTTCATTATAATTCATATTTAGTGGGTGAAAAGTTTCCAAATAATGATCTAAAATGTGTTAAAAAGGATTTGGTCGTCTTGACTTGTATGTTCTCCTAGGATTTTTCTTGATTTTACGGTTATACGCTTAATTAACAGGCAAGCAAAAGATGCTCTGAAGATACTGAAGAAACGGGTCGGGAACAAAAATCCAAAAATTCAGCTTCTGGCTCTTTTTGTACGTGTTTCTTTGCACATTTAGATGTTCTTCATCTTTCATTTTGTGTATATCTGCCATACATTGTTAACCATTTTCATAAAATTTGTCACTGGTTTTTCAATAAACCAACTTTATTATTAATCTTGTTCTTGATCTTGTAATTTCTAAACTAGGTTTTGGAAACTCTGAGTAAAAACTGTGGAGAGAACATGTTTCAGCAGATTGTTGAGCGCGACATTTTGCATGACATGGTTAAAATCGTAAAGAAAAAGGTGTATTATTTGTTCTTTTCATCAAATATAGTAAAGAATAAGGATCCTTCTTCGTTAGGGCTGTAACCGAACCGAACAAAGCCTTGTTCAAGTTCGTTCGTTTAGCATTAAACTTGTTCACGAACACATAACTGAATGAAAATGCTTGTTCATGCTCATTCATTGAGGAATTGAACTTGTTCACGAACACAAACGGACATATCAATTTAAAAAAAACAACATTCTTGATCACAGACATCAGATATAGTCAGTCACCTTGTTATCCGCTTGACATAACAATTACAAACATAATTATTCCAAAACAAAGGCACAAGTTTGACATAATAAGCATAAACTTAATGAAAGGACATAAAAGAACATATTAACGAACGCAAATGAATGAACACACCCTTTTCATGTTCTATCTTTTAATTAATCGAACAAAATTCCTCGTTCATGTTTGTTCCTTTAATAAACGAACGAGCATAAACGAACTTCCTGCCAAACAATTTGTTGAATGTGGGGTTTGTGTATAGCCCTAGTTTTGGTTAACTAAATTAACTAAAAATTATGATATGGCAGCCAGATTTAAATGTCCGGGAAAAGATTCTTATCTTGATTGATACTTGGCAAGAAGCTTTAGGTGGGCGTGGGGGAAGGTATCCCCAATACTATGAAGCCTACAATGAACTCAAGGTGATTGGTTGATGTGTTTGTATGTTAGTGATAGTAATTATTGACCCTTTTATTTCTGTGTTTTAAAATTGAATAACTTGCAGTCTGCGGGAGTGGATTTTCCGCCAAGAGAAGAGAACAGTGTACCACTGTTTACACCACCGCAAACTCACCCTGTTACTTCACAATATGAAGAAGCAGCTATTCAGGCATCCCTTCAGACTGAGGCTTCTGGACTCAGGTATTATTATTATTATTATTATTATTATTATTATTATTATTATATTACATTATTGATGCTTCTCTTTCACACCCATGCTCAAATTGTTGCTTTGTGCAGCTTATCAGAAATTGTAAATGCACAAGGAATAGCTGATGTCTTAATGGACATGCTTAATGCGTTGGATCCCAAGAACCGTGAGGTAAAAATTTGTATGTTGAAACTTTACTTTAAAGTTTTACTTAGAGTTAAGTGTCATTTACGTCCCTGTGGTTTGTTCACTTTTGCCATTTCAGGCCAAATTTGAAAATTGCGCCATTTTCCTCCTCGATGTTCTTGAAACGTGCCATTTCAATCCAAAATAATAACCACAGTTAAAAAAACCTTAGTTAGATTAGGGGTAATATGGTCATTTAATAAACATTTTTTTCATTCTTTTAAGCTTCAGGTTTAAAATAAAAATATTTGCAGCTGGCCAGAATCGAACCCGTGACCAACCACTTAGAAACAAACGTATTAACCAGCAAGCCAAATCTCTTTTTGTAAGAAACATCGATTTGTTTTTCTTTTGAAATGTCTTAAACCACCATTCAACCACCACCTCCACGACCATCTCCACCACCATTCAACCACCACCTCCATGACCATCTCCACCACCATTCAATCACCACTATCGCAAATCCACCACCTGTCACGACAACTCCAACCACCACCGCCGCCGGAAAACAGTGAAACAGTGACGACCACGTCGTCGCCTCATGTCAACAAATGAACGTCGTCGCCTTACGTCACCACCACCGCAGTGTCCCCTTGGCTTTTCTTTTCTCTCTCGATCCGCCAGCACCGGAACTTTGCTACTCATCGCCGGTGACTCAAGACTCATCGGCATTGCTATCAGGTGAACAGACAATCACAATGCCTACAATCTTCACACACTTAATAGCATCTATGAAATTCACGCGTGATCTTTCTCAGAATCACAACATTTTCGCCAATCAAGTGCATTACGTTTCATCGATGTTCATTTGTTGACGTGAGGCGACGACGTGGTCGTCACTGTTACTTGGAAGTCTCCTATGGCCCCTGTGTTACTTAGAAGCAAACCAGGTTCCTCTTCATTTCTGGAACCAACTAAATGCAAATCCTATCCTGCTTAACAACATGTTTTGAGGATCCGAAAACTTCATCATACGGCGAGAAGTACTTGACCCGACTCGCAGTTTACAGAACCTCCCAGATAGCTGTAAATGAGCTCGGACTGCCGGATGAACCTCATCCGTCTGACGGTAACTGTTGCCATCTTTAACTTGTTATATTTTGAAGTTCTGGCCTCAGGTGTTGCTCTTCATAACAATAATTTGTTCATCATCTTCATCAAGATTCTCCTTCAGCTATCTTTTTATAATCTTATGAACTGTGCTGTTGTGGAGGTGGTGGTTGAATGGTGGTTTAAGACATGTCAAAAGAAAAACAAATTGGTATTTCTTATAAAAAGAGATTTGGCTCGCTGGTTAACACGTTTGTTTCTAAGCGGTTGGTCACGGATTCGATTCCGGCCAGCCGCAAATGTTTTTACTTTAAACCTGAAGCTTAAAAAAATGAAAAAAAAAATCTATATTAAATGACCATGTTACCCCTAATCTAACTAAGTTTTTTTAACTTGGTTATTATTTTGGACTGAAATGGCACGTGTTTCAAGAACGTTGAGGAGGAAAATGGCGCAATTTTGAAATTTGGCCTGAAATGGGAAAAGTGAACAAACCTCAGGGACGTAAATGCCACTTAACTCTTTTACTTAATATGCTTGACGAATAAGTGGCAGGGGGTAAAAGAAGAATTGATTGTTGACCTTGTTGAACAGTGCCGTTCTTACCAAGAACGTGTCATGACCCTCATAAACACTACATCGTAAGCACCTTTTAACTTCATTTGAACCTTTTACTAGATTAATCATATAAGTTTGACTATCATATTTCTGGTTTTGTTCAGAGACGAAAAGCTTCTAGGTAAGGGTTTGACATTAAATGATACTTTGATGCGTGTTCTTCGTCGCCATGATGATATTGCCAAGGGTGTGAGCCCTACTCAGCCTGTTGTGACCGAAAGTTCATTTGCGCCTCTTGTAAATGTTACTCACGAGGATGATGAGTCAGATGATGAATTTGGTCATCTGGCACATCGGTAAGTATATTCTACTTCCTTTACAAAAATCGTGGCACATCACTAAGTGTATTTTATTTGTGAAAAAAAACTGAATTTTGTAACACAAGCTTCTTAGAAGAGAATGTTGGGATATTGGGTTTAAAAAGCGGTGCGAGGCACACGCTTGCACTTCTGACTCGGTAGGTGCAAAAAAGAGCACAGAAAAGCGGCATGAGGTGCGCCTTTTGTACGGAGAAGGTTATGTGTCTCAGGATGTTGTACATATAGCTTTTTAGGCTGTACATATATGTTATTTATAAATTTATATATCAATTCATATATACACTTATTTGCTAAGTTTTGGGTGGTAGGGCGTTTCTGAAAACAGAAAAAATATTAAAAAAGTTATCTAAAAAAGTGCGCCTTGCGTACGAAAGGCAGTGCGTTTTTGCGCCTCGCGTCTCGGCTCGGGACCCCCTTGCGCTTTTTAAAACCATGATTTGTATTATATAAAACTGCTAATTTAAATGAAGTAAAACATGTTTATTTTCAGGGGACAGAACCGGAACCAAAATGCTACAAGAACCGCCCCAATTCTACCACCTCCACCCTCGTCAAAGAGGCCTATTAGTTATGATTCTGGCATGACGGTTGACTATCTTAGCGGCGATACATACACCTCTAAATCATCAACACCACCGAAACCGACCTCTCCTCCCCCTCCAGATGATTATATTAACCCAACTGCTTCACTTTTCGCTGCTGAACGCGCATATCCTAAACCCTTATATCCTGAATCCTCATATCCCGAACCCACATATCCTGAACCGACATATCCTCAACCCACATATGCTGAACCCACGTATGTCATCCCACCACCGCCAGCAAAACATAGCCATAGACAGAATTTCTTTGACCAGAATCAGACTTTACATTCTAGCAGCGGTTCTTATGACAGCTTGACTGGCCAGACCCGAAATCTTTCCCTTGATTCCAAAACGCCACCCAAAAAGGAAAAACCTGAAGATGCATTGTTTAAAGATCTTGTGGATTTTGCAAAAGCCAAATCGTCAACATCATCTTCATCTTCATACCCGAATAGATCATTTTGAATTGATTGGATTGGTACAGTTGTTTAAAGTCTAAATCATTTAGTTTATGTTTAATTATCGTGTTTTGTAGGTAGAATGATTTGTGTTATGGAATAATGTCAACTGGTGTGTTGTTTTGTTTTGCTGTTGTGACTTGGTTTTTGGGAGTATGTAAATGTACTTTTTATTGTTGTCTTATAGTGTCTGAAGTCCGTTGTTTAGGGCTAAGCAGGATTAGGACTGCGTAACCCAGATGCCTAAATGGGGGATGACCCTGACATTAAGTATATTCGGTGGGTAAAACCAAAAAAAAGGTGGGCAGATGACCTGATCAAGGCTGCTTTAAATTGCAACTTTTGCACGCATGGTAGCAACAAGTGGTATTGTTGTTCGAAATCATCTTCATCGCGTTGCTAATCAACTTCATCTTCCTCTCGGCTGTTTGAATCAAGTCTGTTCATTTGAGTATGTGCACTGGATCTCTCTCTCTCTTTTTATCAATCTAGTTTGTCTTAATCAGTTCATCATCGTAAGTTACTACTGTAGTGTGGTTAAACCTGGTTTTGCATCTTCAAACTTTCGTATCAAAGGAATTCAAATATTACCTGGGAATGAAAATAATTTGAATAGTTTTGTTCTAGAGTGAATTTGAATAGTTTTGATATATTGATAATCTCAATATCCAACACACCAAAATGGAGAAGGAAATCGAATTTTTCACCCTACACATTTTATTTCCAAGTGTTTATTAGATGCTTAAATTTCTCAGATTCTCTTTTTAGAAAAGGTGCTCCCCTTCACAAGAGTGATGGGAGTAGTCTATTTTTTTTTTTAAATTATGCATACTAATTAAAAAATTATGCATACTAATTAAATGTTACGTTTATTTACGTTAAAAATTAAAACTGCATTAATTTAAACCACAAAAAATACGTTTAATTATTCTTGAAATTAAAAATTCCATAATTGAGAAAAAGAAAACTAAAACTAAAGCTACTAGTTGTGGGTTGCCTCAAGGTGTGGTAAATCTAGTCGTCCAAGATGCTCTACAAGATCATGTTTTAGTCTCCAAAACGTATCTTCATCCATCATCTCGTTAAAAGAAGTATCATCGAAAACGACCTCGACTGGAGGAACCCGAATGTGTACCGGTGTTATCGAGTTTCCGTCGTCTTTTAAAACACGTATATACGACAGTTCTAATCTTTTTCACAGTCTTAGCATGCATTGGTCGATTAAGTATACCCCATTTTGACTTTAACATACCAAAAACTCACGTCTTTTCTTGCCGCTTTATGTTTCCTCTTGAACTTTTATTCGTTCGGAATGTGAGGATATGGAAATGTTTTCATAAACACGGACCAAGTAGGGTAGATTTCATCGGTAAGATAATATCCACGTTTGTATAAGTGGTCGTTCACCTAAATGGACATTTTTGCGCAGTTCCATTTAGTTGAGTAAGAAGTAATGGAGATTGTTGGAGTACATTGATGTCGTTTTGTGAACCTGGTGGACCACAAAAAGCATGCCAAATCCACAAATCTTGAGCGGCCGCCGCTTCGAGCATAACTGTCGGGTATTGGTGATCGTTCTCATATATTGGCCGCGCAACTCTGTAGGACACATTCTCCAAACGAAATGCGTACGGTCAAGGCTACCCAACATCCGCGGAAGGTGATGTTTATCCTTATGAGCTTGGTACAAAAGCGCAACGTTATGACTTGTTGGTCTACGTAAGAACTCGGGAGTGTATATACTACATACTGTTTCGTAGAAAAATTGTAATTCCGCAACCAAGAGATTTATGAAGGGATTTGGGATCCCAAAATAAGCTTAACTAGCTCGCCAAGTCGTTCATTTGGTTGTTATGGCGACGAAAATATGGTTTATTAGTTCGTCGGATCGAAAACAGGCGAGTTATGTAGGTTGCGACGTAGCACCGAAAGCTTATGTTTCGGACACCCCACTGATATCCTCATATTGTTTTCATGTGTTTGTCATCATTTGTCATAATTAGGAAGTCTCGAAAATGCTAAATTAATAGTTCGGACGAGTTAAAATTGTTATATTTTTAGCCGAATAGACGATTTTGTGATTAGGGCGTCGTACCGGAAAGTTATGTATTTTTGCAAGATGTGTTCCCACATTAGTGTTTTCATATATATATGGACTCAGTTATGTCATTCGTATGTCATTTTTCATCGTTTCGTTTTGTTTTCACAGTTTTGCTGTAATGAATAGTGTGACCATGAATAGTGAATGCAACACTTTCTACCAATACTTTTAGGACATAGTTTGATTGTTTTCGCGACACGACGAAAACCAACATATGTTATAACATTGTTTACTTGTCCTAACATTGTTATCTAATGTACGACTCAGTTACGTAATTAATTTACGTTAATTGCATGAGATTATATACTAAAAATAATGATTAGACTGTACGGAATTTCCGGTGATTTGCCATTTGTCACACTACAAGTGTCACATCAGTACGATACTGGCCTAAATTGTCAGGTGTCACACTCTAATCAAGTATATCATGGATCAGTTTTAACACATGTATTTATCAAGATTATGAATTCTTGCAAAACCCTAATCATACATGCATACAACAAACTACTAGACATCAATCATCATATATTATCAAGAACTTGATTTTCCATAAACCCTAGTTTTCATATATCTAGTTTTTCATGCATCAAATAATCAAAACAAAATCAAGAATTCAAGTTACATCCGAATTAACACATAAAACAAGCGGGAAGATGATTACCAGAACTCGAGAGAGACACTAGAGATGATGATGAATCCGTATGTGTGTGTGTGTGTTTCGCTAGAGAGAGAGAGAGAGAGACGAAGAGAGAGATATAGAGAGAGACGAACGTGGGGTGTTGGGGGCGGCCTAGGGTTGGGTTGGTTTATATTTTATTTTTTTAAAACATAAACTTTACACAAATGGTCCCTTGTGTTTCCAGTTCTTTAAGCTCGGGCAAGAAGTTAATCAAATTAACTTTAGTGCATGTGTAGGACAAGTCCCTCTAGTTTCCAAACCTTGAAACTTGCGTAGGAAGTTAACCGAGTTATCTTGTATAGAAAGTTATTCCAAATTACTTTGCATTATGACAAGATACATCTCTCGTGTGTCCAAACTTTACCATTTGTATAGAAAGTAATCATGTTAACTCTCTATATATATTTACGAACTATATCGTGTGTTATAACTTGCATGTTAATTATAATTGCACGTAATGTAACTGTGTTTATGAGTGTAAATCATAAAGATTTAAAGGAGAGGGTTAACGACATTAACTTGAAAGTACGGGATATCACACAACCTACTCCACCCTCCTTTACAGACCTCACCCTCTGGCCACCACGCTCCACCAGGACCACCATCGCCACCACAACATCACCCTCTCACTACCATGACACCACCCTCTCCTCCATCGCCTCCACAACACCACCCTCTCACCACCACCTCCACAACACCACCCTCTCACCACCACTACTTCTCCACAACAGATCCAGCTATGGAATCAATGGGAGTCGATTCAAAGCACAGAGAATCAGTGATACTTCGATGAAATGATAAGATATTTTGATGGACTTCCTATAACTCCGTGCAACTTCACCTCGTCCGCCAATATTTCGATGAACTGGTTCAATCAACGATACTTGAACAGATCGGCGTATGCTAGATAGACTGAAGAAGTAGGGTGGGTTGGGGTGATGAAGTGGCGGTGGTTTGTTTTTCCGGCAACGGGGTAAGTTGGTAGCATTTTTTCGGCTAGGTGAGGTGGTGGTGGCGGATTGATGACGAGGATGGCGGCGGCGGTTTGATGACAAGGATGGTGGTGGCTTTCTGATGACGGGGGTGGTGGTGGTGTTGTGGTCCAGTTTTGTAGAGGTGGTGGTTTGGTGGTGGTGGTGTTGTGGTCCGGTTATGTGGGAAAAAATGGAGGGTGGTTTTGTTGCTCGGTGTTAGGTGGATGGCCGGAGATGCAGCGGTGGGGGGTTCTGTAACGCCTCGTAATTTAGTATTTCTATTTTAGAAAATTCATATTCATATCATAATTCGAGGCGTTAATCATAATAAATATATATATATATTATCACATATTCGTTACTCGTACGATCGATCATTTAAATAAGTAATTTATGCACAAACTGGTACTTTTCGGTTTGCAATTACGCGTCCAACGTCGGTTACCGACCCTACTCGACACATTTTCGATCCTAAAATAATATAATACGACATTCTACAACGATCGGATTCTGAAAACGAGCTACTTTTGGGCCGCTTAAGCACACGAGATGGGCTTGTGGGCCTTGGGCCCAAGCCCAAAGCCCACTAACTAAATAAACTCTATGCATAAAAGACTAGTAACCCTAACCCTTCTCATAAGTTACAGCCGCACACCATCCATCTTTCCCCTAAAATTCCCTGATCATTCATTCATCTCATCCAAACACCCTTTTTTTTTTTTTCATTCCCTAAAGCACACACACACATGAAGAAATCAGTTTATCTACAACAACTCCCAGCACCCTTCATCTCGTTCTCCTCTCCGGCGCCGGTTAACCGGCTGACGGCACTTTCACACTTCGCCGCGACTCCTTCTCCCTCATCTGCTCCGGTCGGATTTTCGACAAGCATCAACATCCTCCAACCCACACCCTCATTCTTCCACTTCTTCGGTGAATGACGAGCACTGAAATAAGGAGAGAGAGAGAGAGAGAGAGGAGAAATCGGAGAGAGAGAACGATAAAGGAGATCGACGGCAGCGAATGCCATTTTCGGCGACGAATCCGCCGTCGGCGGTGGAGCCGCGGCGGCGACGGTGGTGTTTCGTTCTGACGTGTCTCACGATAACCTCCCCTCTGTTTACTTCTATCCTTTTTGCTTTTTTCGGATTGAAGTCCGATGAGGATGATGGTGATGTTATGTTGAAGATGATGATGAACATGTTCAGGTTACAGCCGTGATGTTTCAAGTTTGGTCCGGGTTTCAGGAGTCTCGGCTCGGTGCAACGGGTTTGCTCTCATCTCAGTTTCGGGTTTGACCTGGGTTTGTTTCGGTTCAGTCCTTGTTTGGTTTTATTGCCGGGTTCGGGACTGGTTAGACAAACTAAATTCTTGCTTCGAGTCAACGGGTTCAGAATCGGGTCAGCCGTAATTCGGGTCAGTGGATTCGAGCTTTGGTTCAATTATGGTTCGTGTTCAGTTTCGGTTGTTCAGGTTCGGGTTCGAGATTCGGGTCTCGCTTCGGCCATTTTCAACTCAGATTTCGGTTCAGTGTCTCGGTCAACGCTGGTCAAAGCAAGTCAACGCGGTCAAAGGTTCGGTTCGGGTCAGCGACTCGTCCGAGATTTGGGTGACATCGGTGTTCCATCATCCTAACCTCACACTCGTCGACACTTGGATAATCGGAAGACTTAGCAATTATGTGAGTACACATGACCCATTTTTCCTTTTTAATACACTTTGGGTGCAACATGTTTTACTTATTAAAATGCACGATTCACAAACATGCTTTATTTATTCAATCCTTATACATGCTTTGTTATGCTTAGGTTCATGCTAGAATTCATATTATTTGTTAACCCGCCTTAACAATTATAGCGCTATAGGAGTAGCACACCACCCGACGGGGTTTTGTTAAGTTATATTCTTTACGGTCTCGATATTGCTATATCGAGGGATGCTATTATTCATATTTTACGATCTCGATGTTGCTACATCGAGGGATGCTATTATACTAGTCGACACTTGGGTTTGACTTTTAGTTATGCATGATAGTTTGGCCTTGTATACCAAAATGCTATGTTGGATTGAAAATACTTTTATACTTATGTCACGAGTCTAAAACTTGTGTACTCGCCAATACTTTTGTGTTGAACTATGCTTTTTAAAACATGTTGCAGGTTTTGAGATAAAGTTGATGACGCATGGAACATAGTAGGATGCCTAAATACTCACGTTAAATTTTGTGTACTTTTGTAATGTTATTCATGTATCTCAAGCTGGTTGTATTTTGATTTCAAATGATGTAAATGACTCTTTAGTAATGGAATGAAATTTATTATTTAAATACTTGTCGCAATCATTATTGTTATGATGTCTCGAGCAATCTATTTCGTCTCATCCCGATGTTTCCGCCATCGGTTGGGGTGTGACAGATTGGTATCAGAGCCATAACTATAGGGAATTAGGAAAAGTAGGAATGCTTTAACCCTGTCTATAGTTTTAGAGCTTTATTCGCATGTTTTACTTGAAACCACTTGACATGCTACTTGTTTTATTACGTGTTAATACTTGTTTCATCGTTTTATCCTTTATATGTAATTCTTGGCATACTTTTTATGCGTTAATATTTGTTTCATCATTCCACTTTTATTGTGCTATTCTTGACATGTTATACTTGTTTGTCTAATCTTTAATATACACTTTTCCTCACGCGATTTACTCGATTATTCTAAATCCGACAACACTTGTATTACACAAACGAGACGAGTTTACCAAAATAGGCGTGAAACCCACAATTTGGTAAACGACTCTTATCTCGTTTGATTATATTTTTGCACGGAATTCACCATTAAGTTAGGAGTGAAATCCACATCTTAATGGGAATTTCAAATTTAAATTCGTCAAGTTAGGGTACGAAGTCGTCAAGTTAGGGTACGGAGTCGTCAAGTTAGGGGTGAAACCCGCATCTCGTCAACTAGGCCCACTTCCTGACTTTTACAAATCCCGCCAGGTCTCGAATTTTTGATTGAATTGGAACATGCAGTAACCGGAAGGGTAAATACCGTTAGCCGACGTGTTGGCGAGAGTATTTCACCTATTAGGCCAAAGCATGCTCTCAAATTCAAAAGACTTTTTGACCACCTTGGTTAGTCAACGTTCCATTTTGGGACCATCCAAGTTTTAATCGAACCTACGTTTTACTATTACCAACTTTATTTGATACGATCATCCCTTTATACATTTCGATTTATCCACAAGACTATTCATTTACACACTTATCATACTAAAACCTTTTCATACACACATATATTATCTCACAAGCACGATTTCATATAATTTTATTTATTTTCCTTGTAACAACAAATGGGGACATATCATCGAGATAGGGGTGATTTCCCTACCTTGACGATTAACTCCGCTTCTTTTCTCATCTTACAACTACCTCACCAACGGATTAGGGGTGATTTCCTTACCTAGGTGATCGTTACCTATACGTTCCTTTTAATAGCCTATATTATGTAAACACGATCATCTTTTATTTCCTACCATACAACCTATTTTCATGTAGCTCACATACACAAAATTCTTAACTTTTACCTTAAACGCCTATTCCTCAATTTTTCAAAATTTCACGAAATGCTATTCATCAACCTAATCGGTCTAACAAATCCATTGCCCACAAAATTTTGTATTCAACGTAACTATTGAAACAAGCTCATCACATATCATTAAACTAGAGATTTTCTATTTTAATTGGGAATCAAACCAACTTTTTGCACACACCTATAAAATAGTACAACTATAATTCAACATATACTAAAACTTCTCTTAAAAGCAATAGAACATTTTATTAAGAGACGCTTTTCAACAATCAATAAGTTCATATACCAAATCCCTTTTCTAAGGATCAAATTTTTACAAGAATCTGTAAGTTCAAAATTTTCTAATACAAAGTTACATAAAACGATGCGAACTTGTTAATCCCTAGAACTTTTCAAAACCTCACTCGATACGTCAATCAAATTCAAAACACGTGGGCAAGGAAACTTCATAAGGACCGACAAATTTTCAACTTATGTAAACTCTTTTAAAACCGTAGTAGCATTTCTATTCTTTTTTTAAAGTACGTTTTACGTAACCAATAGCTATTTTATACTCTCTTACATTTACAAACTAAATTATACATTCCACGACAACTCAATCTATTTTAACTTCATGTTTTGCGCAAACAACTATATATGCATATCATTTTACACGTTTTAGTCAATATCTCACAACAATCTCACGCGTGTCACTCTTTCCCTTTTTCTTTCATACTCAAAACTTTTAATCTTTTATGCGCATAAACTCGTGTATTTCGATTTATACTATAAGCAAAATCATTATTCCCTACATCCATACTTATACATTTTATGCAGTCGCTTATGTTCACACTTACACATTTATGTTATACTCATGATTTTTTTTGGGTAAAGGGTTACCCCGGTGATTCTATTATAGACAACCGCCAAATAAGTACAAGTAGTGAGGATGAGTTCCCCACTAGTTCATATACAGGACATGCCCCATATATGTAAGCAAAAAGCAAACAAACCAACATACCAACTCAATCTAGCCTACTACAATCATGATAATGACTAACTAGTAGACAAACGAAAAAATCAAACAACTACGTCAACCGCCATCATCAAAAATGAAATTGCTACCAACCGGCAGCCCCTTAGCAAGAAACAAAAGCCACCTATCCATTGAACTTTATGTGAGAGGTGCTTGCCCCTGTACTGGAAGACGTTGGATGTGTACCCGATGTCATAAACTCATTCGTTTCATCATATACAACCTCTACCTCGTCATCGTCAGACTCCTCATTTTGCTCACGTCCCCCTTTATATCTCCCCTGGGAGGAACCCCCATTCCCCCCCCCCCCAACAAACCCAAGAGCACTAAACGAATTGTGTGTTTGAACCTTGGACGAACTAGTGCACCTCGCATTCACGTAGGTAGAACTCACAGCCTTTTTCTTTTTATCCACAGGTCTATATTCAAACTTGGGCTTTTGATTGTTAACTTGAAAACCGCTCTTCTTTACATTCTTCTTTGTCTTGACTTCCGTATAACCATCCTCATCTACTTTCGGACCGTTTGTAGGAGGTTTCACTATCGATCGAATGCATTTTGGACACTCCTCATAATCATGCCCAAATACACAACAGTGGGCACATCTCGGTGGTTTCCATTCATATTCCACACGAATAGTCTCATTGACATACTTGTTCTCATCCAACTCAGGAATAGCCATGGTTAGAACCTCTTTAAAGTCATGTTCAGCAGATATTTCAATGAGAGACCTAGCATAGCTGCTCCTTCCCCAAGCCTCGTTACACATATCAATTGTATACGAATCCAACCGCAAAGGTGAACCAATTTTAGATGCCAGCATGCTTAATCCATCATCAGTATACGCAACTATAGGAACCTCATGCAATTTAACCCAAACCGCAACCTTTTTAATATCTTCTTTTTTAAGAGTACTTGTAGGGGACCAAGTGTTGAGAAAAAGTGGTTTATTACGAATCAGCCACGGACCCCCTTCAAGCACGTTATTCATACCCTTTCTATCTTCAAACTTGAAGAAGAAAAACCCATTCGAGTTCATCATAGTTTTCTGAAGACCATGTTTCTTCCAATTTGTTCTCACAAAATATTCAACAACCGGATAAGCAATTCTATCCCCCAAGAAGTAACCATAAAGAGTATTCGCTAACCTGTTGCTAACCTGACGAACATAATCGATTGGTAGGACAACATCCACTCCATCCAATGAGACATCCGACTTTAAAGATCGAAAATTAATATTAGGGACTTGTTCAGCCGACTCATTAGCATTCATTGCTGAGTTATCAACATTCTGATTTTGATTTTGGGTTGTCGAACCAAAATCCACCTTACCACCTCCCTGATCAGCTTGTTTGTTTGACACAACATTAGCATACGATTGATGTTGAGAATTAGCTCGGGAGCTAGGACTAACATCGTTCAATGGAAGCACAAAAGCTACTTTTCGTTTATAAAAAACCTTAGCATATTGCTGATTAGGAGAATCCGAACGACCATTAGCGTGTACAACATCATTCAATGGTAGCATAAAGGTTACCTTCTTATTTATTTCAGAAACCCTAGCCGCCATGAGGGATGTTTGTCTTGGCTCAAAAAGTCTTCCGTCGATATTTCTGATCTTCCTTGAAAGAACGTCTGAGTTATCTGCATTCTGATCATCCATAACAACAGCCACAGATAACAATGCTGACACCCTAGATGAAACACCCAAAACAATCAGAAAACAAAGAAGAAGTAGCGCCGATGAATTGCCGAAACCCTAAACTGAATATGGATTGCCGCTGAATATGGTTTGCCGAACCCTAAGTAGCAGCCGCACACCCCTTCGACAATCAGAAATCAAAGAAAAAACGAAACCCTAACTACAAAATCCTACTATGATTTCAACTGATTATATTCGAAGGATCGATTGGAAATCCTAGGATGATAACCAAGCTTAATCGAGAATAGGAGTAGCAAGAAAACTGTTAGGGTTTCACGAGAAAACCCAAGACGCCAAATTCGCCCAGAGAGCCTTCATCTTTGTCACTCCTTCAATCTCTCCTTCTTCTGCTTATAATGATTACTTTGTTGTTATTATAATGATTACTTTGTTATCGATATGTTATACTCATGATTCAAAATTCATACGTTTTACGTTTATACATACACACACAATTATACTTTTATGTTGTACTTACATTCATGTTTATACTACATTCGTATTCATGTTCATACATTTTATGTTTTCATTTACACTTGTACAACTTTGTTTACACTTATATTCATACACAAGTATTTTATTCATACTTAAACCTTCATGTTTTACACCTATATTCACATTCATATCTATGCTCATACATCTTATGTTCACACTTATACTCGTATTCATACTCATACGCTTTGTGTTTATGCTTATACTCATGTTTGTACCCACATTTATACTCTTTTTTTTTTCATACACGTTATGCTTATACTCTTACTCATACTCCTGACGTGCGTTTTGTGTTTATGCCCACGTGCATGTTCATATTTAAACTTATACTATGCTCATGCTTTTTACTCAAAAATTTATACATTTGCACCTGTACGCGTGCGAAACCCGAGGGATTCGCTTACATTGGTCTTATACTATTTTGAACGCGAACATGCTTATATGTTACACTTTTATAAGCACACAATCTTATTTTCAAAATTTATGTATACCTTGATTCATACGCAACTAGTACAAGCTATGCGGATCATGCGACGATTGGTATAATCGCGGGTGCACACGGGATTATAGCCATAAGCGCATGTGAACCATAGAGTGTACTACTGTGTCTGGTAAGACACGGAACGTAACATGACACCGAATACGAAACAGACGTAATGTGGTCAAAACATGGTGGATAAGCCGGTGGTACTTCCTATATATAAATGTTTTCACTATGTTACCAAACTTTCGTAAAATGTGCCATGAGAAATTCAGTGTTTTGCAGACCTTTTAGACCTAATACAAACTTTAAACAACTCACAAACGCGCGATATCCGATTACCTTTTAGACCTAATACAAACTTTAAACAACTCACAAACGCGCGATATCCGATTATTCATGACGAGACTTCATTCTTAACATCGCTTTTGTTTATTCTGTACTTATGCTATTCTTATACTCGATTTGTGTATCAAAATCAATCATTCGCCTTTATACTCCCCTTAACCTCCATTATTCTTTGTCTTTATACGAACCCCGTTTGTGACAACCCGCACTAAACCAGGTATCCGTACAACTTAATTAATGATTAATTACTACTTGATTACTGTGCTTGTTTGAACTAGCTGATAAACTGCTACCTGCATACTGATACATGCACTTACTTGCATCATACTTTACTTGCCGTCACACTATATTCTGCTATTAGCACCTTCGTGACAAACTTGATGCACAAAAAGCACAGTAGCACTAAACGGATACACGGCAAACATGCTGATATGACCAGCATCAGGCAGACACTGCCTCTAAGGCCTGTTAAGAGCCTCATAAATTTTGGCTACACTGGTAGTGAGTGTAGGGATATAAGGGTTATGTTACCGCGTCTCTAGGGATAAGATGCACTGTTTCGGATGTGCCAAAAACGTACTTTAAGTACCAAACACAGCACTTTAATAATTAATCCAGCTTCTGGCTGACTAGTAAAGTGCCAGAAAATGAGAAAATAACACTAGACACTTTCTAAAGTGTCGGGAAAACAAGTTGTGTCACTAAAAATAACAATAACGACACTTTAAAGCTTTTGTAACGCTTTAACGGATTAC
The DNA here is from genome assembly GCA_030545235.1 of Helianthus tuberosus. Taxonomy (NCBI): domain Eukaryota; kingdom Viridiplantae; phylum Streptophyta; class Magnoliopsida; order Asterales; family Asteraceae; genus Helianthus; species Helianthus tuberosus. The sequence continues at coordinate 97,924,953 of CM060360.1, read as the reverse complement.
TATCCAACCGAACAACCGGACTTTACCCGGGACATGAAAATATTAGTATTTTCACTATTTTTATTTTTCTGAGCCAGTTAGGGTCCCTGATTACCCTAACACCCGCCATAACGTGTAACATGCAACTAACTAAGTTAAATACTTGGTTAACTTACTTAACTAAACTAATTATCCTAACCACCTACTTAAAATCGAACCAAGGACCCCCCCCCCCCCAAACCGAATCGGTTACCTAGGGGGCACCACCCTTGTACTTGTGATTTGGTTAATCTCACATGTTAAGCATCTTGGGGACACTTTATTCATTGGGTAATAACACAAGAATTTATCTATAAATACCAACACTAAACACTAGAGCATTATCACTAAACTCACCACAACAAATTACTCTCTCTTGCTCTCTCCCATTCTCGGCCGAACACCCCACCACCCACCACCATACTTTCGGTTCTTGCTTTCAACATTCCATCACCATTCAAGCTTCACAAGTCACGTATTAGGAGCCTCGGAGCAAGCGGAACACGAAGGACCTCTACCGTTAGCTTTTATCCACCCACTTTTCGCCAAGATTCTTCCCTAGCCTTGAGCTAGAGGTATATCATTTAAAACTTGTTCTTGAATGTATTTAAAGTGGTTAAAAGGAATATTGTCGGTTAAATATCGAAAACATAAGTTTTGATGCATTAAAGTCTAGTAAAATCACAAAAATGGTGGATAATAACATATAACTTGTGTAAAAGTTGTAGTATTTGAGATTTGTGTTTATTGAGACCCGATCTATGATGTGGTAGCTCGGAACATCGTTTAACCCGACTTTGTAAGATCATGTATCTTCACATAAGCTCGTTTTTGACTAGATACAAGGGTTAAAGGTGAAACTCTACCACACAAGATACATGAACTTGTGTGAAAATATTTTACTTGTGTAAAAGTGATTTAACCGGTAAAATGGTGTTTAAAACTAGCGGATCTACGTATCTGCAAGTGGTATTTTTGAAAGACCACACTTTAAAGAAATCATGTTTTTCTAAAGATGGATCTTACACTAATAAATATGATTTTATGAACCACAAGTGCGTAGACACTTGTGAAATGAAAGGATCCGACAAATAACTATTTTTGGGAAAAATGACTAGAAGTTGTAAAGACGGATTTCGCTAGTCACAAGGTTTCTACAAGATTAAAGTTACCTTATATAAAGATCTACAAGAAATAAGGGGATTTACACTATAGAATCGGAAAAACTACAAGTTCATGCGATTATGCAAATTTACATACTTGACGACTAGTTTGTTGTGTTGGAAATTGTTTGATTGAATAAAGAAGATTGTTGAATTGATTTGTTAAAAGAAAATGATACGCTTGAAAGCGTGGCCACCTCCAGTTACAGAGGAAACTCTGGCGAAATTTTCTAAAAACCTAACACTTAGGCTTATTTACACAACAAGTGTTAGAACTATTTTTGGACATACTTTCGAAACATAAATTTCGCCAGCACTATATTTTACTAAATATTCGGAGGTGGAATTTCCACAAAGATTAACGTGATAAGTATATTTGTCACAACACTGTTTATGATTATTTTGTGAAAATACATAAATATTATTTTAGAGTAAAAATAATATTTACAAGCGTTAATGATTCCAAAACTGTACGAACGCTTCCACATTAACATATAAGTTACACCGGTAATTACATTACCACAAGATTGATAAAACGTAACTTACGCACATGTATTGTATCCCCCATCCTTGGGAAGAAGAATAACTACCAAGTGTATACGAAACATAAACACGAAATAGTTGTCTAACTATTTCCCAAAGACATAAACTGTAAAGCTAAGGCACGGCCGTCCGTCTAATAGAATTAGCACTTGTAGGTCGTTGCACAGCTTACTGTATTGGAGACACTTGGTAGAGACGCGCATTCACTGTGAGTTCATGTCCCCCTTTTCTCTAACTGTTTTCAGTTTACTTAGCTGCGGGGGTGAAATACATGTTACTATGATTTACGAGTACTTTACAACGGTATGTTTAACGTAAGGAGGTGTTATACGATCATGTGAGTGGATAGGAACAACATGGGGCCATTAGTCCTCATGGAGGGACCGAGGGACAGGAGCGGTAGATCTATCTGGGTGTAACGAGCCCAGCCCCCGGCCAAACTAGAAACGGACCGTGGGGTGACTTTGTCCACATACTTTGCCGTGGCGAAATCTGCTAGGTTTGAGTCTCCCTATTTGCACTTCACATATGTCAGTGGCCTTGCAAACCATTGGTGATCACAAGTCCTCTTACACTGCTACATACCACAACTATTTTTATACTCACAAGTGTTTTACATACTCACTTACACATGAACTCGCTCAACATTATTGTTGATTTTTCAACTCACATGTATTTCAGGAAATTAAAACGGATCTGGCACGGTATGGAACGTTTTCCGCTGCACTTGTCATGGAGTCATCAGGGTTTAAGGGATGTGTCTCTTTCCTGGACAAGACACAGTCCTTAAACCACGTTTATGTTATGTTATAAGTTGTAATGTCTACTGAACAAGGGTATGGTTGTATGTTAAAACAATGGTAATACGTTTGATTTTCAAAACTTAATGGATGACTTGCATGGTTTTTAATTCATATAGCTTTGTTATGATTAAGCTATGGTATTAAGAAGTCACACCAAAAGTTAACCACGCTTCCGCAAAGCCAGGGTGTGACACCGTTAGCGATCAAGCCTGTTAAGACGTTCGAATCCTAATCTATCTCCTTACTTTTAAAACTGCCTTCTATTATTTACCCGTGTGCAAACACCCGTAGTTGGTCGTTACCTCCAAAACCATTATATACTAAAATTTTCCTCTTAAATGCGACACATTTTTAATACGCCTCCAAATTGAGCTACTCTAAACTATTTAAGCTCACCTTGTTTATACACGTTGCGTACGCATTTTTAATATCTCGCTCATTTTAGACAAACGAACTCTTTTACAAACTTGCCTCAATTTTAAACAATCCTCTGCTGTTTGCCATCCTTCCTAAGGTCTTCTTCTCGAATAAATTTCAGGACGAAATTTCCTAAAGGAGGGGAGACTGTAATGCCTCGTAATTTAGTATTTCTATTTTAGAAAATTCATATTCATATCATAATTCGAGGCGTTAATCATAATAAAAATATATATATTATCACATATTCATTACTCGTACGATCGATCATTTAAATAAGTAATTTATGCACAAACCGGTACTTTTCGGTTTGCAATTACGCGTCCAACGTCAATTACTGACCCTACTCGACACATTTTCGATCCTAAAATAATATAATACGACATTGTACGACGATCGGATTCTGAAAACGAGCTCGTAGGAACTTTTGGGCCGCTTAAGCACACGAGATGGGCTTGTGGGCCTTGGGCCCAAGCCCAAAGCCCACTAACTAAATAAACTCTATGCATAAAAGACTAGTAACCCTAACCCTTCTCATAAGTTACAACCGCACACCATCCATCTTTCCCCTAAAATTCCCTGATCATTCATTCATCTCATCCAAACACCCCTTTTTTTTCATTCCCTAAAGCACACACACACATGAAGAAATTAGTTTATCTACAACAACTCCCAGCAACCTTCGTCTCGTTCTCCTCTTTGGCACCGGTTAACCGGCTGACGGCACCTTCACACTTCGCCGTGCCTCCTTCTCCCTCATCTGCTCTGGTCGGATTTCCGACAAGCATCAACATCCTCCAACCCACACCCTCATTCTTCCACTTCTCCGGTGAATGACGAGCACAGAAATAAGGAGAGAGAGAGAGGATAAATCGGAGAGAGAGAACGATAAAGGAGATCGACGACATCGAATGCCGTTTCCGGCGATGAATCCGCCATCGACGGTGGAGCCGCGGCGGCGGCGGTGGTGTTTCGTTCCGACGTGTCTCACGGTAACACCCCCTCTGTTTACTTCTATCCTTTTTGCTTTTCTCGGATTAAAGTCCGATGAGGATGATGGTGATGTTATGTTGAAGATGATGATGATCATGTTCAGGTTACAGCCGTGATGTTTCAAGTTTGGTCCGGGTTTCAGGAGTCTCGGCTCAGTGCGACGGGTTTGCTCTCATATCAGTTTCGGGTTTGACCTAGGTTTGTTTCGGTTCAGTCCTTGTTTGGTTTTATTGCCGGGTTCGGGACTGGTTAGACAAACTAAATTCTTGCTTCGAGTCAACGGGTCAACGGGTTCAGAATCGGGTCAGCCGTAATTCGGGTCAGTGGATTCGAGCTTTGGTTCAATTATGGTTCGTGTTCAGTTTCGGTTGTTCAGGTTCGGGTTCGAGATTCGGGTCTCGCTTCGGCCATTTTCAACTCAGATTTCGGTTCGGTGTCTCGGTCAACGCTGGTCAAAGCAAGTCAACGCGGTCAAAGGTTCGGTTCGGGTCAGCGACTCGTCCGAGATTTGGGTGACATCGGTGTTCCATCATCCTAACCTCACACTCGTCGACACTTGGATAATCGGAAGACTTAGCAATTATGTGAGTACACATGACCCATTTTTCCTTTTTAATACACTTTGGGTGCAACATGTTTTACTTGTTAAAATGCACGATTCACAAACATGCTTTATTTATTCAGTCCTTATACACGCTTTGTTATGCTTAGGTTCATGCTAGAATTCATATTATTTGTTAACCCGCCTTAACAATTATAGCGCTATAGGAGTAGGACACCACCCGACGGGGTTTTGTTAAGTTATATTCTTTACGGTCTCGATATTGCTATATCGAGGGATGCTACGGTCTCGATGTTGCTACATCGAGGGATGCTATTATACTAGTCGACACTTGGGTTTGACTTTTAGTTATGCATGATAGTTTGGCCTTGTATACTGTCACGACCCCCGACCCTACCCTGGACGGAATCGGGAGCTGCGAGCAGCCAAGTGGTACCGGTGGTTATTTTGAAAACATTGCAGCGAAAATTTCATCAGGACCGTGAGTTAGGAAAAATATCAGAGTTTTAGAAACACCGGATTTTATTTACTAAACAGATGGGGATAAACCCATGTTTTACATAGGTAGCTTTTAATATGGGATAAACCCGATTACATAAAACAATATTTCTTAATTTGATTTAATTAATAAAATAAGCCACTTCTTGAAGCCTTTCAGTGCCGTATCCAACTCTTACTCCAATCTACTGTAATTACCTTAAACGCATTTTAAAAATATTTGGTCAGCAGGAAATACTGGTGAGTTCATTCGGTTTTACAAAAACACATTTGTTATAAATTACAGCATAAGAGCGATTACAATGGCTTTTATCTTATTTTTAAGATAACCAAGACTTAATCCCTGTAATTATAACTTTGTTATAGATTACAGCATAAGAGCGATTACAATGGCTACTACTTATTTTTATCTGGCGCCGTGTCACCTCCTGGTGAAGATGGTCATACCACTATTGGGTCCTTTCACCCAAGTAGTGATGATTATCACTGTTAGGTTGATGAACCTAACCGTGAGAAATTAGTAATCTGCACAATACCCCACTAGCCAGTGATTCAAGATAACCAAGACTTAATCCCTGTAATTATAACTGGAAAATAATTTGAGGGATTGTAAAACATTGTTGATAAAAAGAGAATGACTCACCTTGTTAGCATATAATCTTGATTCTATGCTTTCTGGTAACTAAGCATCTACTTTATAGTTCTGAATCCTCTGATGATTAAACATCTATTTTGATTGTAAGTGTACGGGGTAGAGTTTCGAGTAGTTAAACATTTAGTTTAACATAATGGAATACGTACTAGTGTTAAACCAAATCAAACCGAACGACGGTCACGAAATCCGAACCTTAACGAAATTCACAAGGTATAGTCTTGTTTAGACAGCACTTTGGCATTCGTTTAACGAAATTCACAAAGTATAGCACTTTGGCATCCGTTTAATGAAATTCACAAAGTACAGCACTTTGGTATCCGTTTGTTGGTTCTTGAATCGATCGGACAGAACATCGCATCGATGATTATTGGTTAGAACACCAACGTATAGAGAGAAGAAGAAAAGAAATGAGCAAGGAAGAATGAAATCCTAGGCTCCTATTTATAGCCAAGGGATAAGTCTTACCCCTGTATAGAAATTCCCTAGGTGTTATCTTCCTTAGTTGAACATTCCCTAGATAAAACTTTCCCTAGATAAAACTTTCCTTAGATAAAACCTTTCTTAGATAATACCTACTCCATATATATCTATTTTTCATGTATATCTATTTAGGTGTTTAATAAATCTTACTTAGCTGCTTAATTAATCTTACTTAGCTTAATTAATCTTGCTTAGCTTAATTAATCTTGTTTAACTGATTAATTAATCGTACTTAACTTAATTAATCTTACTTAACTGATTAATTAATCTTACTTAACTGATTAATTTTCCTTAACGGTTTAATTAAGTAATTTACTTAGCCGAATAATTAAATAACGTATTTAGCTGATTAATTAACTTACTTAGCTTACTTAACTGCTAAGTTTTCTAGCTTAGCAGCTCCCTGGTTATGGGTTATAATTTCTAGACACAACGGAACTCGTATTAGTACATTAACTCAATTCAACTTTAACGATAATCACGAGATCAAAACCCTCACAACGAATGACAAAGTATAGCCAGATATTGGCAGCACTTAAACATCCATTGGTTCGGTTTTAATCGATTGGATAAAGTATCGTACTAGTGATTAGAGTTATTACCCTAATAACGAGCAGAGTTTCGGGATTAAAAGGTATTATTCCCGAACTATTACTTTGCTATAATAGAGGCTAAAAGAAGAAAAGAATTGAGCGATTTGAAATGAAACCGAAAGCCTCAATATATAGGCTGAAACTGGGGCGCGTCGCGGCCCGCGTAAACTCTAAGAACCACCTACGCGGCCCGCGAGGGATGGTAGGGCGGTTTGAGGGTTGCTGAGTCATCGGTGGCCGTGACATGTGGACAACACGTGTCCCTTAAGCTTATCCGGAGAATTTTTAAGTTGTCGCGGCCCGCGTAGACTAACCTTAAGTCTTACACGGCCCGCGTGCGACCAGAAAATTCATTTTTCTTGGTTTTTGATATGGTTTAGGGTTTTAGGGGTCCGATTTTCTACTTACGGAGTGTTTTAGGACATCCTCGTGTAGGTCCTTACATCCTCCCCACCTTGTTTAAAATCTCATCCTCGAGATTTACTGGAACAGGTAAGGATACTTTTGTTTCATTTCAGATTCCAGTTCCCACGTGTACTCAGGTTCTCTTTTCGAATCCCACTTTACTTTGACCAGCACCAAATTCTTGTGCTTGAGGAACTTGCCCTTTCTGTCCTCTATTTGAAGGGGTTTCTTCAACAAATTTCAACTTTTCATTTACCTCTATATTTTGAAGAGGTACTACCAGGGATTCATCAGATAAACCACTTCTTAAGATTAGATACATGAAACACGTCATGTACCCCGGCTAACTCTTCTGATAGTTGTAAACGATATGCAACAGGTCCTATTCACTGGCTTACTAGGAATGGTCCTATGTACCTTGGACTTAGCTTTCCCTTCTTACCGAACCGAACTACTCCTTTCCAAGGAGAAACTTTCAACAGTACTTTGTCTCCAACTTGAAATTCTAACGGCTTGCGTCGCTTGTCTGCATAACTCTTCTGGCGATCTCGAGCCGTTTTTTTTCTTTCCTTGATTTGAGTGAGCTTGTCGGGGGTTTCCTGTACAATCTCGAGACCTGATAATTGATTTTTTCCTATTTCTGCCCAGCAAACTGGAGTTTGGCACTTTTGTCCATATAGTGCTTCGAACGGGGCAGCATTGATAAAATATTATGAGTGATAAATGATAGTCCTACTCTTATCAATATTTATCACACATGTACTTAGCTTATCTTTCTAGGTTTGTAGTGTTCCTTCACACTGCTCAAAATAAGTCGGGTAAAAATTTTCCCAGAAATGAGAACACAATAGATCACAGGATTCTATGTAATGAGACTATTTCGTTCCCATATGACTTAACTAAGTGTCTTATACTAAAGGGTTTCCTTCATTGGTAGGGATTGAGCAGACTTGGTTAGTTGATCCACAATCACCCAGATTGTGTCGTTTCTTGTTTTGGGTAATTTGGTAACAATATCCATTGTTATCAATCTCATTTCCATACTGATGTCGTTGAGGTAAACCTAAAGGATTCTAATGCTCAGCTTTAACTTGCTAATCGATTAAATACTTAGAGACATAACTTGTTACATCTTTTTTCATTTTTATTTATCAGTAATTCAAACCTCGATACCTCATATTACTTACACGATGTATCAAATACTTAGTTCTATGGGCTTCTTCGAGAATCCTTTCTTGCAGGTTTCCTTGAATAGGTACCCGAATTCTTTATGGAATCATTAATTTCCATTAGTTCCTTTTTCTGATTCCTTCATTATTCCTTTATAATCCTTCAACATCATCCTTGATTGCTGTTTCTTGGGTACTCCTTAATTATTTCATTAAATCTATCCGCAATTTAATCTAAGAGCACGTACTTGATTCGGCTTCCTATGAAACTTATGACTCAAAGCATTAACTACTACATTAGTCTTAACTTTGTGATATAACAATCGGTGTTGTTCCTAGTACCCGGATGAATTCTAAGTTTCTTCTCCCGATCGGGTGATAGTCTAAGTAGATCCTCTGGGAAACGTCGTTCGGAATTTCTTTCAGTTCCACGCCTCTAGTGTTAATGAACTCCGAGACCATATATGCTATGTCTTACTTCCGTGCATAACTTGCAGCTTCCTCACATAGACGAACTTTGTCGGCTGGTCTGTCTTGCCTCCTTGTGGTCACTTTCCCGGTTGGCTTGCAAACCCCCAGGAGTCATCGTTTCCATTTGTTCCTTTTTATGAAGCAGACATAATTTCCTTTCTGTCAGTTCTCTCCATTTCATGGCATATGTCTTGACCATGTGTTTTGAAGCTCGGGTCTCACTATCTAAATGTCTAAATTTTGAAGCATACATTACTTCATTTTTTTAACATATATATTGATGGTTTGGACAACTTTTAGTCCTTTGCAGCCCATACATTTCGTAACGGCTTCTTTATTACTGGTAATCTTAGGAGGATTATAGGTGAAGAAAGTTTTTGTAAGTGCATCTAGTCGTGATTACTTTTATCTTCGCAAGAGTTCTTAAAGAAAGTAGAATTATTCTTGTAAGTTTTGAGATGTTTTGTGCCTAGCACAACTTTTAGTTACAGATTTCCAATTGCGTTAATAATCTAAGGTAACACATAGGAAATTCTTATACTTTCGATTGCGTTCCAACTAAAAGGGTTCCCGTCGTTTATATTGTCGCACGAGTTACGAGATAGATGATCAAACGAAATAATGTTTGATATCGGAATTATAGATGTATACGAGAGATTCCTGATAAAGAAATCTATAACTATTATTGACACATATGCTTGTGCTTTATTCTAAATTGTCAATCCTTATGGTTTTTGGATTTCCTTATAGATATACCTATCTATATAATCATATATTTCACATGCTGTAATATACATACCCTTCATAAGGTCAATGTATTTAACAGATTCATATTTCCAAAAACAAGTCAGATATCAGGTCATGATACTATTTAGGGAAATCTTGTCACTTGTTTGACATATTATATACCCCGTCTTATCCGGTTCTCGCCGGAGAGGTAACCCCATTATATCCGGACAAGCTGGAGAGTCTGCTACACCATACCCAGTCTTGTCGGAGAAGAAATTTGTATTTCCCATAAATAGATCTTTCTTAAATCATGATTTGGAAAGTGCATTATGACTTTCAACAAAGAATAAGGAAATTAGTATTCACATGACGGATCATATTCTAGAACAAAGTAGTCCCAATAAATAAGAAATAACAGTGGCCAAGTGTTATTGCTTATTTACCATACTTGCAACGTTCTAGTTATCATCCTCACGGCATACCAAAACCCATCACACTTTATTTATACAAGTAATTAGCTTATCTCGAAGCTTATACTAAGGCAATTTTTCTTAGGTTCAAGTCTAAATGCTATCATGTGAGCTACCAGTTAATAGCAATTTCCTAACTCTTTTATTTAAGCTTAGGTATTATTATTGTAACACCTGTGCCTCCACGGCCATCTAACAAATACCAAACCAATGAAATATTGTATTTTATACTTGGGATTTGTAAAAATATGTGTATCATTTGCACATATCAATTCTTGTTCGATTCCAAACTCTAAATCGCTTTCTGGAAGGTTATACGCGCACCGATGCGTAAATATAACCAGTTTAATGAAACGAACACTCCGGAATAGTGAAATAGGCTTAACATACCTTAAATAACCTTTACATTACTTAGAAATAAGTTTCGAAGGCTTTGGTATGGCAAAATCAAGTTAAATCGCTTACAGGGACTAAAGTTGACAAACTGCGAAAGTATGCCAATTTGAACTGTAACAAACATTTCGGAACATGGCCATAAGTTAAACATACCATAAATATCCTTTACATAGCTTAGAAATAGGCTTTGAGGGGTTCGGTGTGCTAAAATAAACTTTTGGGTCATTCAGGGACTAAAAGCGTCAAAAAGTGCACAAGTTTTCATTTTCGCGCATAACTTACGTTCTGAATACATCCGGACATCCAAAAATTTATGTAAGCACTAAAAAATTTTATTTTAGTGTTTGGCATAAGAAAAATCCATTCGTCGCACAATTTGGATAGTTTTTCGCGCTTATGCGCATTCCGTCGTAATTAAGCGAACATCGCGATCGTACGGCCAAACGAACCAACATCCGACATATTTTTGAGCATGTTTCATGTACACAATGTTTAGGCATCATTTTAGGGCCTTAAAGTTGGCTTGACGGGCCTTAGAAGTGCCAGAAATGGGCTTAAACACCAACAGGGACCAAAACTGTCACTTTTGAAAGTTGCTGCTGATCAGAAGGGCCAGGCGGCCCGCCTACACTTCTGGTGATCCTGAAGCGGGCCGCATCAGCCTCCCAGATAGCAGAAACATGGCAGAAACTTTGAATCTGGTCCATTTCACTTGCACATGGTTTTGGGGCAATACAATGGGCTCAAATGGTTTTGTAATACCATGTTCTTGAGGTGTATGGTTGAGATCAAAGCACGGTTTCCTAGAAACGATCCTAACGGCTAACCGAACACTATAAATACCCATCCACCCCCATTGCAAAACCCACAAGAATCTGATCCTAGAAGCTCTAAGTTGGAACCATTGTTTCATACGTGAGCTACTTGGATCACGATTAGCATTCGGGGACCCTTCGTAAGTATTCTTTCATTCTTTTATTGCTTTTCGAGTCTTTTCGAGTCTGAAAGTCAAACTTTGTTTGACTTTCTGCGTTGACCAGTTTATGGTCAATGTGAAGTTCGTATGAACTTCGCAACGTGATTGTAATCACGATGGTCATAGTCCCTTGTGACTATGCCTACTGATTACCACGTTGTCTAGGGTCGTAAGGGTAAGCGATCTAATAAATCGCTTATACCTTCGAACCCGACCCATTTGGTCGATCATTAGGATCTGACCAAATACCTTAGGTGACCATAGTATATAGGGAATAACCTTCCGAGGTTATACCTTATGGTCACATCGTTTGAGTAGTTGTATGATAGGTAGTTTATATGCCTTAGGTAAATTACCAGAATACCCTTTTCATGTATAATTGGTAATTAAGCATTTGTAACCTAAACTTTTGTCACATAACTGATTATGTAACATGTTTAGGCATATAATACTTGTCATAGGACTAGTTAGGCGGTCCGAACGCGTTTCACGCGAACGACGCGTTAAAGTAGCATAAGCTACCTAAACGGGTCGTAATGGGTCGTAAGCACTTAGCTTAAGTTTCATTTAGTATGTAGGCTTTGTTAAACCATATGACACGAGTCTCTATACTCGTTTGGTTTACGAACCCTCATTCTATCTAAATCCTCCGATTTAAGTCCGGTTTATTAACAAAGTTACCTATATTAGGTGCCGTTTGATTCCGTGATCTCTAGCATTGCTTGGTGGTTATCTTAGGACTTCTGAGCAATCTCAAGTGAGTACATAGACCCCTCTTTTACTGTTTTTCGAAACTGTTTTGGGGTGAAACACATGTGCCTACTTGTTACTTTCATGCTTTCCTGCTTTCACATCATATACTTGCTATGTTCATTAGTACATTTATAGTACATCGTTTTACATTACATTTTATGCTACATGTGCCCATTGTGTGCATACTTAGTACATCGTTTTACATTACATTTTATGCTATGTATGTTCATCATACTTAGTACATTTATTATTCATTCACATGCTTACATTTTGATATGATATTTGGTTTGTTTTGATGGATCAATATACATTCATTAACACCGATCACGCCGTTCGTTAGTAGGTAGTGGTACCATAGGAATTGACAACTCCCGTTCCGGATATCCTGGGTAGGTGGGGATGAAAGGAATGACCGAATTCGATATACATAAGCACATATAAACCTTTAATTTGTTTAATGGTTTATCGCCACAGTCTCAAGGCTTGGATGTATGCATTCTCACAATACCGCATAGATATTTGTATCAGTATAGCATGCATTTCCACAAAACATAGCTTTGATTTAAACCGCGTTTTACTTCAATACTTTGTTTTTGTGCATATGGTTTAGTTGATATATTTCACTAGCCATACATATCATTTTGGTTACACATTACATGATTTACATTTGACACATAAACATTATTGACATTGGTTACACATTACATGATTTACATTTGACACATAAACATTATTGACATTGGTTACACATTACATGATTTACATATTGACATAAACATTTTGACATATTATTCAATACGTTTGGCAATTTGTTTAAACATAGACATCTTACATTGGTGGTTTGTTTGGGTAAGTGATTTAAGTAACGAGGCATGTGTAATATGATACAAGCATGGTGGATACGCCGCTGGTACTTCCTATATATAAGTGATTGTATGGTATTACACATCGTAGCGTATTTGAATCATTTCAGTTTGGACATATAACATTTTATACAAATAACATACTTTTCACAATACATTGTTTTACAAACAACTTAATTTATACAAACTCATTTCACATGGTTATTCACTTAACCATGTGTTATTCTTCTATACATATATATCCTTTGGTTTATTTATCACTTTTCAAATGATTTACAAGACAAATCAAATTACAAGGTTCATGACTAAACATTTTCTTAAACAATAAGTCATGAATCCTATTTTCATAAACCTATGTATCTCACAGGCATTTTTATGCTGACGTACCTATTTTCACATGTGTTTCAGGAAATGATGCATAGGATTTATCAAGATACACTTAGGCGGACTTGGGCCTTAGCGACAATAAAAGATGCAAGACTAGTTATTTATGTTATGTTTCTTTGATTGTCAAGACATTGTAACTACTTTAATCAATAAAGCAATATTTCAATTTCCATGTGTTATGAAACAATGATTCTGTTACAACACTCCCCGACATTTTCCGCCACGTTTTGTTGTTCTACGTGGTCGGGGTGTGACAGAAAAGTTGGTATCAGAGCTCATGGTTATAGGGAATTAGGTTATTAGTAATACTTTGACCTAGTCTATAACCTTTCTAGGACCCTAATGCGAGTTTACTTGCGTTTAGTTATAAAACAATACTGTCACCTATCCTTAGGCGACAACCACAACAAGAACATAAAATTCAAAACCGCTTTGAAAACTAATCATCTGTTCTAGGATGATTGATTACTAGGTTTTGAACCCTCTATTGTAAGGTTTTGAACTCTCTATTATATGGTTTTGAACCCCTTTGAGTTTTCAAAACCTCGTCAAGGTTTTAGGTTTTAAATAATGTGAACACGTGCAAACTGGAAGGGTGAATGCCTGTATTCTGGGTTTTCTGTCTAGGCAAGCACTTCGTATACATCTCATCAGACGCGAGACCAGTTGTGCTTACCTGGGAATTCTTGGGATGAGTGTTCACTTATAGGCGAGCATGTCTTTGCGATACATTATTTTTGACCCATTTACTTTGATTTGTCACCATCTCATTTGTTTGCCTTAGGTAACAAACAAATGATCACAATTTTCATTCGTTACCATTCTGTATTGATTATCCAACAACCTTTCACTTGTTTCTTCCTATGTCTTTCATTTTCTTCTAGAATGTCTATTCCTCTCAGCGCTGGTCAAATGTCCGAGCGAACAGCCAAATTTGCCCAGCAAATAGGTGAAGTGATTCAGAAGACTGTGGATTTAGGCATTGCCATGGCTCGTCTCAACAATGAAGCCTCTCGTCTCGACAATGAAGCCACTCAAGAGCCACCAAAGGAAGCAGAAGTCAAGCCAGCACCAAAATCAAGGAAGCGTAAGGCTTCAAGGAAACCCGCAGCAGTTACACCTAATCAAGCGGGACCTAGCCATGTGGCAAGGCCACCAGCTAGGAAGCCATACATAGGAACTGCCCCTTTGTGCAAACGATGCAACCGTCATCATTCAAACCTCATACCCTGCTCCAAATGTACCTACTGTGGACGGAGGGGACATTTGGTCAACACATGCCGCTTTGCTATCCAAAACAAAGATGCTATAAACCTTGCTGCTACCCAACTCCAAGTCAACCCTACTCAAGCTCGTTTTCCGCCTGGTCCTTGCTACAACTGTGGCGAGACGAGCCATTTCAGGAACAACTGCCCAAAGCTTGCTAATGCAAATCCAACTCACAGATGAGCAGTTGGCTGACTAGAAGATGTTTCTGTCTTATGCTTTTATTCTCCTGTTTTCTTGTAATGTGAAACAATCTGTTTTGTTTATAAATAAATTATTGTTCACAATTCTGATATACAGGTGTAGTTACATCTGTGTATGGCTTTTCCTATGATACCTACATCAAGAAACTATGCACTTGCAAACTACTCTTGTGATTTCTCTCTTTCAAATGATCGCTCATGATTCCCTCGAAAATTTTAAGTACTCGTTTCACTCTAGGAAACAAAGTACAGAAAATAAAGTGATATTATGAGTAATCATGCTTCTGCACATCTGTACCTTTGAATCCTTGGTTAGATAACTAAGGGTATTTTCAAATCTCATACCCATTACGTTTTGATTTTTCCAACATACACAGTACATGTATTTCAAAAACAATCTTCATGATCTCAAAACATTTCATATAGTTTGAAAACAATTTTTTTTGCATTGTCTATGTTATTTCAAAAACATTGGCTATGCTTTCAAAAACAACCTTCATAATTTCAAAATGTTTCATATAGTCTGGAAACAATATTAACACAGTACATTTTCTTATCAAATGCATGATTTCAAAAGCATCATTCATATTTTCAAAAACCTTATACATTATTTCAAAATTTATTTCGCATAATTTTAAAACATTTTATAAATGTACCTACCTAATACACCTACTTTATGATTTCAAAAATATTATATATAAGGTTTCAAAAACATTAAACACATTTTTCTTAAAAGAACCCCATGCATAGTTTTCAAAAATATTTTCTTCATACATTGACTTAACTTTCAAATTTCGCTTCATATGTCGCCTTGGCATATCTGGCATCTCAACTTCATAAGCATTTTACTTCATATTTTGACCTAAGCATATCAAGTGCAAGGTTTTAAAACATCTTCAACTTCTAAAATCCATAAGGGATCTTTTTGTCTTCACATTTAGACCCTTGTGGATAATTATCATTCAAATCAGAGTCCTTGATTGGATTCCTTATGTACCTAAATTCGAACATTTCGGTTCCTTATAATCGAAATCGAATTTTTCTTTTAAAAATCTTTCTATCTTTATAGTTAGATTCTTGATAACGTTTAAAGTACCAAATGAAATCCACGGAATGGATTCCTAGTGTGCTTTAAATGCATGTACGCAATTAACAAGACAAATTAACAAACAATTTTGTGGTTATGTGACTATGTGTTTATTCATCTTATGTTTTCTTTTATGCATTTTGTGTTTTTATACTCTGGATATTTGTTATCCAAATCCTCGCAGGATCTTTCATATCTCCATATGAGGGATTCGTAGCAGGATAGTCAAAAGGTACTACTTTAAATCCTTAATGGGCTTCTATGTAATAGTTAAGACCCTTGGATATATAGTACCACTCCACGATTCATAAGAGACCCTTTAGTTATCTAGTCACACTCATCACAGGATTGTTCATTTGGTTTTCCCCTACACATTATAAAATAGACTGTGTGAACTATGCAAGGAATTGTCTAATTATGGACGCGTACATAATTATGAGATTCAGTGCACGGTAACCACAGTAAGATTTAGTATGTGTAAGAACCGATAGTGACAACAATAACAAAATGAGAACGATGTAATGGAGGTACGGTGGACGCACCAATGACGATTCATATACTTGTATATAAGTATCCCTCTTACATTGCAAGCATGATGTTATTAAAGTTACTAGAAGTTCAGAACCCTAACCAATATTGTTCGATCTTTTCAACTTCATGTTTTAATCTCTCACAAGTTTCCTCTAAATAAATTTCGGGACGAAATTTCCTAAAGTAGGGGAGACTGTAACACCTGTGCCTCCACGGCCATCAAACAAATACCAAACCAATGAAATATTGTATTTTATACTTGGGATTTGTAAAAATATGTGTATCATTTGCACATATCAATTCTTGTTCGATTCCAAACTCTAAATCGCTTTCTGGAAGGTTATACGCGTACCGATGCGTAAATATAACCAGTTTAATGAAACGAACACTTCGGAATAGTGAAATAGGCTTAATATACCTTAAATAACCTTTACATAACTTAGAAATAAGTTTCGAAGGCTTTGGTATGGCAAAATCAAGTTAAATCGCTTACAGGGACTAAAGTTGACAAACTGCGAAAGTATGCCAATTTGAACTGTAACAAACATTCCGGAACATGGCCATAAGTTAAACATACCATAAATATCCTTTACATAGCTTAGAAATAGGCTTTGAGGGGTTCGGTGTGCTAAAATAAACATTTGGGTCATTCAGGGACTAAAAGCGTCAAAAAGTGCACAAGTTTGCATTTTCGCGCATAACTTACGTTCTGAATACATCCGGACATCCAAAAATTTATGTAAGCACTAAAACATTTTATTTTAGTGTTTGGCATAAGAAAAATCCATTCGTCGCACAATTTGGATAGTTTTTCGCGCTTATGCGCATTCCGTCGTAATTAAGCGAACATCGCGATCGTACGGCCAAACGAACCAACATCCGACATATTTTTGAGCATGTTTCATGTCCACAATGTTTAGGCATCATTTTAGGGCCTTAAAGTTGGCTTGACGGGCCTTAGAAGTGCCAAAAATGGGCTTAAACACCAACAGGGACCAAAACTGTCACTTTTGAAAGTTGCTGCTGATCAGAAGGGCCAGGCGGCCCGCCTACACTTCTGGTGATCCTGAAGCGGGCCGCATCAGCCTCCCAGACAGCAGAAACATGGCAGAAACTTTGAATCTGGTCCATTTCACTTGTACATGGTTTTGGGGCAATACAATGGGCTCAAATGGTTTTGTAATACCATGTTCTTGAGGTGTATGGTTGAGATCAAAGCACGGTTTCCTAGAAACGATCCTAACGGCTAATGTAACAACTGTGCTTGTAATCACTATGAACAGTTCTATTATCAATAAAACAATGTTATTTGATCCCAATGTTTGTTTAATTGTGTTTTACATTTTTCATGTTTTGACTTTTGTTCAATTCCAAACTCTACATCACTTTCTGGAGAGTTATACGCAAACTAGTGCGTAAACGTACTCAGTTTATCGCGACAAATACTCCGGAACATCAACATATACTCAACATACCTTAAATAACCTTTACATAACTTAGAAACAAGTTTTGAAGGCTTTGGTATGGCAAAAACAAGTTAATTCGTTTACAGGGACTAAAATTGACAAACTGCGAAAGTATGTCAATTTGAACTGTAACGAACATTCCGGAACATGACCATAAGTTAAAAACACCTTAAATATCCTTTACATAGCTTAGAAATAGGCTTTGAGGGGTTCGGTGCGTTAAAATAAACTTTTGGGTCATTCAGGGACTAAAAGTGTTAAAAAAGTGCACAAGTTTGCATTTTCGCGCATAACTTACGTTCTGAATACATCCGGACATCCAAAAATTTATGTAAGCATGACTACATTATATTTTAGTGTTCGCCATAAGAAAAATCCATTCGTCGCGTCATTTGGATCGTTTTTCGCGCTTATGCGCATTCCGACGTAATTAAGCGAACATCGCGTTCGTACGGCCAAACGAACCAACCTCCGGCATATTTTTGAGCATGTTTTGAGTTCCCTATACTTTAACTTCATTTTAGAGCCTTAAAATGAGGTTAACGGGGTTCAAACGCATCGAAAAAGGCCTTAAACACGTGCTGTAACACCTGTGCCTCCACGACCATCAAACAAATACCAAACCAATGAAATATTGTATTTCATACTTGGGATTTGTAAAAATATGTGTATCATTTGCACATATCAATTTCTGTTCAATTTCAAACTCTAAATCGCTTTCTGGAAGGTTATACGCGCACTAATGCGTAAATATAACCAGTTTAATGCAACAAACACTCCGGAATAGTGAAATAGGTTTAACATACCTAAAATAACCTTTACATAACTTAGATATAAGTTTTGGAAGGTTTGGTGTGGTGAAATCAAAGTTAAATCGCTTACAGGGACTAAAGTTGACAAACAGCGAAAGTATGCCAATTTGAACTGTAACAGACCTTCCAGAACATGACCATAAGTTAAACATACCATAAATATCCTTTACAAAGCTTAGAAATAGGCTTTGAGGGGTTCGGTGTGCTAAAATAAACTTTTGTGTCATTCAGGGACTAAAAGTGTCAAAAAGTGCACAAGTTTGCATTTTCGCGCATAACTTACGTTCTGAATACATCTGGACATCCAAAAATTTATGTAAGCATGACTACATTATATTTTAGTGTTCGCCTTAAGAAAAATCCATTCGTTTCGTCATTTGGATCGTTTTTCGCGCTTATGCGCATTCCGTCGTAATTAAGCGAACATCGCGTTCGTACGGCCAAACGAACCGACATCCGAAATATTTTTGAACATGTTTTGAGTTCCCTATACTTTAACTTCATTTTAGAGCCTTGAAATGAGGTTAACGGGGTTCAAACGCATCGAAAATCGCTTAAAAGGGCTGCAGGGACTAAACCTGTCACTTTTGAAACAATTCTGAATCAGATAAGCACTAGCGTAGCGCGAGCCCTAAGGCTCTACCAGTAGCGCTACGCGAGTGACTGATCTGACCAGATTCAATGTCTTTTTAGCAAGTTGCAGCTGATCGATTCGTGTCCACACATTTTAAACGGGTCTAGTCAGCAGATAAGAATAAGTTTCTAGCCACCACAACTTTGTGACAAGTGTTCGGCTCGGATCGTGGCACGATATTCAAGAAACGATCCTAACGGCTCTACCTTTTCTATAAATACCCACCCCCCATTTGTTCAAAACCCACAAATCTGATTAAGAAAGCTCTAAGTTGGAACCTTCGTTTCATACCTGAGCTATTTTGATCTGGGTTAGCATTCGGGGACCCTTCGTAAGTATTCTTTCGTTCTTTTCCTTATTTTTACTGCTTTTCGAGTCAGAAAGTCAAACTTTGTTTGACTTTCAGCGTTGACCAGTAATGGTCAATGCGAAGTTCGTTTGAACTTCGCAACGTGATTGTAATCACGATGGTCATAGTCCCTTGGGACTATGCCTACTGATTACCACGTTGTCTAGGGTCGTAGGGTAAGCGATCTAATAAATCGCTTATACCTCGAACCCGACCCAGTTTGGTCGATCATTAGGATCCGACCAAACACATTAGGTGACCATAGTGTAGGGAATAACCTTCCGAGGTTATACCTTATGGTCACGACGTTTAAGTAGTTGTATGATAGGTAGTTTATATGCCTTAGGTAAATTACCAGAATACCCTTTTCATACATAATTGGTAATTTAGCATATGTAACCTAAACTTTTGTCACGTAACTGATTATGTAACATGTTTAGGCATATAATACTTGTCATAGGACTAGTTAGGCGGTCCGAACGCGTTTCACGCGCACGACACGTTAAAGTAGCATAAGCTTCCTAAACGGATCGTAATGGGTCAATAAGACTTAGGTTAAGTTTCATTTAGCATGTAGGCTTTGTTAAACCATATCACATGAGTTCCTACACTCATTTGGTTTACAAACCCTAATGCTACCCAGTCTTCCGATATAGGTCCGGTTTATTGACATAGTTACCTATACTAGGTGCCGTTTGATTTCCGAGATCTCTAGCATTACTTGGTGGTTATCTTTAGACAACTGAGCAATCTCAAGTGAGTACATAGACCCCTCTTTTACTGTTTTCCAAACTGTTTTGGGGTGGAACACATGTGCCTACTTGTTACTTTCATGCTTTCCTGTTTTCACATCATATACCGACTATGTTTGTTAGTACATTATAGTACATGATTTCATTACTTTTCTGCTATGTATGTTGACTGATAACATGCTAAGCACATTGATTTACATGACTTTTCTGCTATGTATGTTGACTGATAACATGCTTAGTACATTGATTTACATGACTTTTCTGCTATGTATGTTGACTGATAACATGCTTAGTACATTGTTTTACATGACTTTTCTACTTTGTATGATGACTTTGCATACTTAGTACATTGTTTTATACTGCATCTCTGTTGCATATGTTCCAGTAACATATGGACACATTGTTTTATAGCTCTACCCTGTATGTTTACTCTAGCATACTAGGTACATTATCTTCATAAAACATGCTTACATTTTGGTATGACATTTGGTTTGTTTAAACTATACTATACATTCATTAACACCGATCATGCCGCTCGGTAGTAGGTAGTGGTACCATAGGACTTGACAAATCCCGTTCCGGACATCCCAGGGAAAGGGGATGAAAGGAATGACCGAATCCGAATACATATTCTCTTGATAACTCACTTTTACATAGTTATCCGTCTGTCTCAAGGCTTGGATGTATGAATTTTCACAATACCGCATAAATGTTCATATTCAGTATAGCATGCATATATCCTACAAAACATAACTTTGATTTAAACCAAGTTTTACTTCAATACTTTGTTTTGTACATTTTTACTTATGGTTTAAGTAGTCTGAATTTTACTTACCATACATATCATTTTGGTTATACATTACTTGACTACTCTTGGACTATAGACATTTGACATGGATACTTGACATAGACATTTTGACATGATTTACATCTTGACATGAACATTTTACATTGTTTGGTTTGGTTTGATTAAGTGATTAAGTAACGATGCGTGTGTAATATGATACAAGCATGGTGGATACGCCGCTGGTACTTCTTATATATAAGTGTTTGTATGGTATTACATGTCGTAACGTTATTTGAATCATTTCAGTTTGAGACATAGAACATTTCATACAAATAACATACTTTTCACAAGACATTGATTTATAAACAACTTATCTTATACAAACACATTTTTCTTGGTTATTCATTTAACCTTACATTTATTTATACTTAACATCTGATCTTATCGTTTTTCAAATGATTTAAAAGACAAAGCAAATAACAAGGTTCATGACTAAACATTTTCTCAAACATAAGTCATGAATCTTATTTTCACAAAACCTATGTATCTCACAGGCATTTTTATGCTGACGTACCTATTTTCACATGTGTTTTTCAGGAACTGTTGCATAAGATGGTCAAGATACACATAGACAGACCTGGGCTTTAGTAACAATAAAAGATGCAAGACTAGTTAATTATGTTGTATTTATTTGTTTATTAAGACATTGTAACACTTTTAATCAATAAAACGAAACTTCAATTGCCATGGATTTGAAACATTAATTCTGTTACAACACTCCCCGATGTTTCCGCCACGTGTGGTATGTTCTACGTGGTCGGGGTGTGACACGTGCAGGGACCATTTCTGCCAAGTTTGAAACAATTCTGGAACTGGGAGGCAGTAGCGTAGCGCGAGCCCTAAGGCTCTACCCATCGCGCTACGCGAGTGCATGTTCTGACCAGATTCAATGTTTTAAAAAAATCAGATTTCAGCTGATTAATCCTGCACCACACATTTCTCACATGTCTAGTCAGCGGATAAGAACCATTTTTAGCTACCATGAGTTTCCGACAAGTGTACGGGTTGGATCATGGCACGTTTTCCATCAAACGATCTCAACGGTTCACCGAAAACTATATATACCCCATGCCTTTCATTGTTTTAAAGCACTAGAATCTGATTAATTGTGTTCTAAGTTGAAACCTTTGTTTCATACCTGAACTATATTGATCTAGATTAGCATTCGGGGACCCTTCGTAAGTATTCTTTCGTTCTTTTCCTTATTTTACTGCTTTTCGAGTCAGAAAGTCAAACTTTGTTTGACTTTCAGCGTTGACCAGTAATGGTCAATGCGAAGTTCGTTTGAACTTCGCAACGTGATTGTAATCACGATGGTTATAGTCCCTTGGGACTATGCCTACTGATTACCACGTTGTCTAGGGTCGTAGGGTAAGCGATCTGATAAATCGCTTATACCTTCGAACCCGACCCAGTTTGGTCGATCATTAGGATCCGACCAAATACATTAGGTGACCATAGTGTAGGGAATAACCTTCCGAGGTTATACCTTATGGTCACGACGTTTAAGTAGTTGTATGATAGGTAGTTTATATGCCTTAGGTAAATTACCAGAATACCCTTTTCATACATAATTGGTAATTTAGCATATGTAACCTAAACTTTTGTCACGTAACTGATTATGTAACATGTTTAGGCATATAATACTTGTCACAGGACTAGTTAGGCGGTCCGAACGCGTTTCACGCGCACGATGCGTTAAAGTAGCATAAGCTACCTAAACGGATCATAATGGGTCAATAAGACTTAGGTTAAGTTTCATTTAGCATGTAGGCCTTGTTAAACCATATCACGTGAGTTCCTACACTCATTTGGTTTACAAACCCTAATGCTACCCAGTCTTCCGAGATAGGTCCGGTTTATTAACATAGTTACCTATACTAGGTGTCGTTTGATTCCGAGATCTCTAGCATTACTTGGTGATTATCTTTAGACATCTGAGCAATCACAAGTGAGTACATAGACCCCTCTTTTACTGTTTTCCAAACTATTTTGGGGTGGAACACATGTGCCTACTTGTTACTTTCGTGCTTTCCTGTTTTCACATCATATACCTGCTATGTTCGTTAGTACATTATAGTACATGATTTTATGACATTTCATGCTAGGTGTGCCTATTATGTGCATTACTTAGTACATTGTTTTACATGACATTTCATGCTAGGTGTGCCCATTATGTGCATTACTTAGTACATCGTTTTACATGACATTTCACGCTATGTATGTTCATTTGATTACATACTTAGTGCATTGTTTTCACATGCTTACATTTTGGTATGACATTTGGTTTATTTACATGGGACAATACATTCATTAACATTAGCTACGCCGTTCGTTAGTAGGTAGTGGTACCATAGGAATTGACAACTCCCGTTCCGGACATCCCAGGGAAAGGGGATGAAAGGAATGACCGAATTCGATGATATAAGACAGATAGACCTTTAATTTGTTTAAAGGGTTTATCACCACAGTCACAAGGCTTGGATGTATGCATTTTCACAATACCGCATAAATGTTCATATTAAATATTTGCATGCATTTTTCCACAAAGACATAAGATTGATTTAAACCATGTTTTACTTCAATATTTTGTTTTTGTGCATATGGTTTAGTTGAGACATTTCACTTGCCATACATGACATTTTGACATAGACATTTTTCACATAAACATTTGACTTGGATATTTGACATAGACATTTGACATGGATATTTGACATAGACATTTGACATGGATATTTGACATAGACATTTGACATGGATATTTGACATTGACATTTGACATGGTTTACATTTGACACATAACATGTTTGACAATTGATGTGACAACTGCCACTTTTCGGTGCGTACACATAACTTTCTTACACTTAAATTACTCATTTTAGCTACATTTTATGCATTTCGAACACTCGAACTGCGTACTACATAATATACATCTTAGAATACTTATGGAATATTCAATTATGATGCACATGATTCATTTTATTGGGTACATTTGAAATAGTGCAAACAATTCACCGAAACAACTAGAGTAGTGCCTAGTGAACTAGAGTGCTGATGAAAACTCCGGATCCGCAGAAAACATCTAAAATGACATCTTTAGGACTCGGATGAGAGTCCAATATCAATTATATGTTAAACCCTATATGGGAATACAAGAGTTCGGTTAATATTTTACCAATGCCCGGTAGCACTAAAAACTATCCGAAAAGCGCTAAAAGTGACCATTTCATGAATTTTCCGCAAAATTCAGCAATTGTATTTTATTACAAGATGCAAAAATTGATGTTTAGGCACCAATTTCATATAAAAATACTTATGGAATATCAATTATACACATAATGGAAATTTTCCCTATAACTTCCATAAGCGTACCTTTCGACTATTTACTTGGGAAACGAGCGCTATACATCTAGCCGAACTATATTTTGGCACATGTAGCGAACTAGTGATTATTATTTTAGGTCTTATAAAGCTAGTTTATGATCATTTCAAGTCTTGAAACATCTCGAAAAAAATTGCAAAACTTAAACACCTAAAGACTTAATCTTTTTATTTCATTTAGAAACCATAAATTTCACTAACACATTTTAGCACATAAGACCCCCCCCCCCCCTCATGTATAACCGTGAACAAGGGGTCCCACACCCCTTGTTTAAGTTGGTGAATATCTAGATATTTTAATTACTTTGCAAGTGGATTAGATGGATGAATTGTTTCAACACTTAACCATTAAGCAATACTAGCACCTTACACTCATTTTACATCTTTTATTACTTTTACTAAAACTCTCTCATCATATTCATCCATCTTACCAAGAACACTAAAAACCCACTTCAATTTTAGTCTTTTATTAGATGATTAACATGGGTTTCCAAGTAACATAAGGTGATCTAAAGCTTTTGGAAGTAAAAGGAAGGGTTTTCATCCATACAAAAGTGTTCTACCATCAAGATCATCATCTTCTTAGTTCTTAATAATCTTCTAAGATCATCCCTAGCCTGGTGCTAGAAGTAAGCTTCTATAACTATTTTTTTATACAAATATATTATGTTTATGATTGTTATTATAGCTAATAATAACTAAATATCATACATAATAAACATAAAAAAAAATACAAAGAAGCAAAGAATAAAAATCATGATATAATTATGTTTGTTTATATTGTGATCTAAGACTTGTTATATGCTTATTTAATCTTGTTATGATGGTCATGATACAAATAAATGGTTAGAAGATGTTTTAAAAATATGATCTAACAATTATACATATTTATGTTAAAAGGGTTTTTAACATAAAGGTTCAAATGGATGATCATAACTATTGATCTTGTGAAAGTATTTAAAGTTTTTGGTTAAAAACAATACTCTCACAAGATTATAAAAAGTAACATACAACTAGAGATTTTTATAAAAATTGTTAAAACTAGAATTAAACTTGGTTTTTGAACTAGTTAGCATATGTAATGATCATGTTTAAAACCCTACATGATTTGGATATCATCTTGATAATTTCATGTTATAAAAGTCTCATATGTTTAGTTAAGATGTTGAGTAAATTGGTGGTGATTTGATGAAGAAAATGATATGTTTATGAAACATGGTTAAGATAAAATACAAAGGTTATATGGCCATTTTTCATAAAAACTTTATTTTATAAAGTAACAACATTTTTGGTTAAATGAAGACAAGATAAATATATATTTTTTTTAGAAAATATATATTTGGTTATTTTGACAATTTTTGTGTAATGTATTACTTGATATATTAGTTATATATATCAAAGTAGGAGCTTGAATCAAATTGTCACAATTAAACTCAAGACACTTTATAACAAAAGTCTTACAAGACTTCACATAATTACCCTTTAAAACGAGTTACGGACGATCCGAATAGTCGGACACAACTTATGGTCAAAACGGACGACAGGCGAATTTATAAACATATCGCCAATCCGAGGAGTTACTACGACGTTTAGACGATTTTTCGACACGAGATATAAGTATGCTATCAATAACAGATTTCGGATGTTTATAAACTTATAAAAACTAGTATGTTTTTTTTATTTACTAACAAGTGTACTTAGTAAATTTTTATAAAAAGGTTTTTATAAAAATGAAAGGCTTACACTTACTAGTGGGCTAAATTATAACAAATGGGCTTATTATACTAGTGGGCTATTTTTATAACAAATGGGTTTATTTTACTTAATGGGCTATTTTTCTACAAATGGGCTTATTTTTCATAATGGGCTTAACATAAATTCGTGGGCTAAGCCCAAACACCAAACATATGGGCCAAAGCCCAACACTATTCAAGCCCAACACTATTTAAGCCCAACATTATTCAAGCCCAACACTATTCAAGCCCAACACTATTGAGGCCCAACACTATTTGAGGCCCAACACTATTTGAGGCCCAACACTATTGAGGCCCAACACTATTTAAGGCCCAGCACTATTTAAGCCCAATAACTTGAAAACATGGGCTTGGCCCAATGATACCATTTTTGGAAACACAACTATACAATTGATACATATAAGACACGAAATTCAGCGGACTAGATCCGACTATACAACTCACAAGATACAAGATAACATTTATATATATATATATTTGGTGAAAAATATATATATAACATTTGAACAACTCATTCATCGAATACACAGTTAACGAACAGTAAAGACATACAAGTCTTACACATATTGAAGACACAAGACTTGTACTCAAGTTCTTTACAAAGACCGAAGTGTCTAACAAAAATAAGAACATTTGTAGGTCGCAACGCTATTCAGGACGACCGCACGTGAGATCTTATTTACATCTATTCACAGGACGCGATACAGTGAGTTCATGTCCCCTATTCATTTAAATGTTTTACAACTTTACAACTATCGGGGAAAATACATGTTCAACGTATGTTAAAGTTAGGGAATGAAACACCTTAGATCATGTGCGAATTAGGGTTATACATCTAAGCACCATTAATCCAGTTTGGACCTAGGTACAAGTGATTAGATCTAATGGGTATTTGTTAGTGCACTACGTCTATTGACTTCGTCTTGTATCATGAAATAGGATAAAATATCTAGTGCACGAGATTCGAGATAGTGTAAAATGAAAGATTTCGCTTCAAGTGAACTTCAGACCAGTTCAAGCGAAATCACACTTATTAGATTTCGCTTGAACCAGATCTGGTTACCTTCAAGCGAAATCATCATCATTATAAATAGGGCACTTGTCATTCACTTGGTAATGCAACTTCTGAAGGTGTAACGAAGTGCTGCCAATTTTCTGTCAGGTTGTAAACAGTGTTAAAAGCAATATAATTGACAGATTAAAGATTACAAGCTGTGTTTGTGTCCGGTTTACTGATTCCGCCTTTAAACTGGATGTAAAACTCTTCGGAACGACTCAGTCGGGTCAAACAACGATCCAACAAGTGGTATCAGAGCTCAGGACGAGGAGTTCATACTACTACAGCTTGATTCTACGGATTTTCTCATTTCTACTCATTTCTTTTTACATTTTTCAGATCTGAACTAGTTCCAACGGTCGAAATGGTCTGATTTCAGAGTATAATGTGTAAAACTGAGTTTTAACAAAGCCTACAAAGTTTCAGATTAAAATTCAGACTAAAACATGTTAAAATTGACCTAAAACAGATTTCGCTTGAAAGTTTTCGTAGATAATGGACTGATTTCGCTTCAGATCTGACATATTGGACGTTTTCGCTTGAGTAGTTGAAGCGAAATAGATTGTTAGTTGATTTCGCTTGAATTAAGTGGTGTTATCTGATTTCGCTTGAAGCTATATTTACTTCAAGGATTTCGCTTGAAGTTGCTGTTTTTTTAAAAACTTTGAAAATTTCTAAGTGTTTGATTGTTTTTGTCAGGTACATTCAAGATGGATGATAATTTCATAAACCCGTTTAGCGATATGTACGCGTTCACTTCCGAATCGTCAGATAGAAGATCTGAGATAAAAGAATATTCGAAGGAAATTTCGGAGAATTTGAAGTTTGAGAACATGTACGGAAGTCAACAGAAGCCACCAAAGCTAATGAAAGTGGAAGATTATCACTGGTGGAAAAATAGATTTGAAGGTTGGGTAAAAGCTTTCGCTCCTGAAAGTTGGTTAAAACTGACAAATGGATACACTGAACCAGTAAAAGAGGGAGGAGAGTTAATAGAAGCAAAAGATTTCACAGACATAGATACAAAAAATTTTGTAGCTGAATATAAAATGATCACATTAATCAAACAGTCAGTGAGAGAGGATATTATTTCGTTACTTGAACAAGAGAAAACTTCAAAGAGTTTGTGGGAAGCATTAGGGAAAAAGTGTGTTGGAAGTAATGAAATTATCAAAAACAAAAAGAAATTGTTGCGTAAAGAGTTTGATCTTTTCAGTTGTATGAAAAATGAATCTGTTTGTAAAATGATTGAGAGATTCGGACATTTGAAAGTGGAGCTGATCAGACATCAAATCTTACCTTCTGAAGAGGAGCTGGTGGATAAACTGTTTGATTCATTACCAGATGATCAAGAGTGGAAATACTACGCTCTAATGGTGAAAAATACAATCAAGCCTGAAGATTTGAAACTGGATATGCTGATTGAAAAGCTTGAAAGTCATGAACTGGAGATAAAGAGATCTAAAGTCAACAATTCAGCTTATCAGCAGAATGTAGAGCTTTACTACAGAGTACCGCAGGCTGGGTCACCAAGAACAGCATTTTCTGCAGAAAGTTCAAGCTCAGTGAACAATGAAAGTCTTCACAGTAGTTTTCACAGTGGATCTTCTTCAAACACTTCAAACCAATCTACTTCAAAGAATTTATTCCAGTGTAACATCGCAGTGGATCTGAAGAATGGGCAGAATTTCAGCGAAGAATCGGCAAAACAACAGATGGTTTTCTTGGCATCTGTACTTGAATCATATGAAAGCCTCGTTGCAGGGAAGATTGGCAATACCAATTTGACTAAAGAAGATTATGATCAATTAGACCCCGAGGAGATGGAATTAATGGATATCAGATGGTGCATGGCCAGTGCAGTTCGTCGGGCACAACGGTTCATGGAGATCACGGGGAGAAAGTCAATTGGTGGACCATCTACCAAATTGGGATTTGATAAATCCAAGGTGACATGCTTCAAATGCAAACAAAGAGGTCACTTTAAGCGCGAGTGCAGAAATACGTATGCTGCTGATGATTCTGAAAATCCATTCAATGAAGATTATTACAGAAAGGCGATTTACCATCAGAACAAGTCTGAGCCACCAAGATTGAAACAAACTGAAGAAAAATCAAGGGCTCTTGCAGTTATATACGAAGATGAAGGGTATGACTGGAGTCAAGATCTTCTACCTGAAGAAGATGCAGTTGGTTATGCATTTGTGGCTAATGCTGATCCTGATAGATATTGGAAAGCAGACTATGCAAGATGGGAAATTGGAAAATTAAACGAACCATTCAAAGAAGCCCAGAGAGCAAAAAGATGGAATGAAGAGTTGGAATGTTACATGGATTCACGGGGTAATCCAGTTGTTGATCCATCAAAAGTGGATTTCGAAGCTGTAATAAATTTGGTTCCAAAGCAGGCTACTTTCAATACACGAAGGTTATCTGATAAAGCATATTTGCCTGATTTGGAGAAGAAGATTAGAGAAGTTTTTGAAGAAAGTTTACCAAAGGTGGTAGAGATGAAGAAGAGAAAAGAAGAAGAACTGAAGAAGATGATTGAAGAAGTGAAGACTGTTGCAAAGCTTGCTGGAGAGGAACAGAAAGCTGAAGAAGAACAGAAGAATGAAGAAGCTTAGAAAGAGGAGATCAAAGAGCAAGATCAGAAAGTTGAATCAGAAGAACCGGTGCTGAATGAGACTGAGGTTAGAAAATCTTCTGATCTATCTAATGTTGAAATGGTTGATGAAAAGGAAAGCAAATGCAGGAATTGCATAGAAATGTGCAAAGCCTGTATTGAAAAAGATGAACTGATAAAAACAAAAGATAATGAATTAAGCAAAATTGAAAATGGTTTCATAATAAAATGTAAAGATATGATTGAAAAAGAAGAAATTTTGAAACTAAAAGTTGAAAATTTGACACAGAAATGTCAAGGTCTTGAAAAGGATAATGATGTTTATAGACAACTGTGTTCTACAAAATGTGTTGATTGTGTTGAAAAAGAATCGAAATTTCAAGATTTACAAAAACAGTATGATTCTTTAAAGTGGTCAAGTCAGAGAGTACAAGAAGCTTATGATACTTTGAAGAGCCAAGTCAAAAGTTTTGATCAAAGATTATCAGAAACTTTAGTTACTAAAGAAATGTATGAAAGACAGTTTAAAGGAAAACAAATTGAATTAAACAAATGTGTTGATGAAATTGCAAATCTTAAACAAGTCTTGGCTGAAAAAGAAAAGGTTGTTACAAAACTTCAAAGTTATCATAACTCTTCGTACATTCTCGAACGCATTTTCAACATCACACCAGATGACAAAGATACTGATAATTCCAAAAAGGGTATTGGTTCAGAATTTCATCAGGTACCACCACCATTGAGAAACAGTTATACTTTTTATGATGAGGAAAAGGTGGCAAAGGGTTTGAACATAGCTGACCAGTTACCTGAAAGTATTGATGTGACTTACTCCAAATCTGATGATGCTAATGATTCAGAGGTGGTAAGTAAGGTTGTTGAAAGTGTTTTGAAAGATGAGTCTACAAAAGGTAAGTCTGAATCACAGGATGGAGATGAAGGAAATCTTCATGATGGTTATCTGAAAAACACAAAATCCGAGGAAAGTTTGAATGATGATTCAAAAGGATTGGTTTATACCATGATTGGATCGGACAAATTATTCTTAGATGTTGTTTTCCCGATTCAGAATGTGATTTCAGAAAAGGTCGACAAAGTTTTCAAAATGGTTGAGATTGAGAAGTCTGAAATTTCAAAGTTTGTCGGTAAGAGTCATAGAGGTTTGTATACTAAACCTGGTTTCAAAAAGAAGAACATGAAGGCTGGGTTGGGTTTTAAAAAGAAACAGAATAGAAACAAAAATGAAACACAAAATTTTCAGACAAAAATGACTTTTATGCAAGGAGGCAGTTTAGAAAAAGAAAAAGAACTCAAAATGAAACAGTCTAATGATGAATTCTTTACTAAAAAGCAAAAGCAACAACCACAAGTCAAAGATGTGTCCATGAGAACATGTTTCAAATGTGATCAAAAAGGACATCTTGCACGCAAGTGTTCTAATCTAAAACCTGTGGATGTTGACAAAAAGAAGGTTGATGTTGAGAAAAAAAAATCTGAGACTGTGAGACAAAGGTCAACCAGATTTGATTCGAAACAAACTTGGAGGTATCATACAAACAAGGTTGCTTCAAATCAAAATTGGAAACCAAAACAGACTATGTCTGATTCAAAACAGACCGGGAATTCTCACACACCCAGATTAAGAACAACACAGAGTTGGAGAACATCTGTTGATTTGACAAAATCTAAAAAGTTTTGGAAACCGAAAAATGTTGTTCAAAATCAAAAGGTTCAAAAAGAGACAAATTTTTACAAAAGAGGTACTCCGAAAGGTCAAATGTGGAGTGCTAAGAAACAATTGACGATGGTAAAAGATGAGAAAGTTGAAGTCAAAGATGAACAAGTTTTAAGTGACAAAGAGTTTCCAAAATTGAATGAGCATTTTTGTATTGAAATGCCTAAGGTTCAACAGACCTGGGCTAAATTGTTCAAATGATTGATAAAGTTTGAATGTGCAGGTGCTCAACGAAGCTGAAGACTGTGAGAATGGTAGTTGGAGCAACCTGGCACAGGAAGAGGTTGCTGAACCCTGGTTTGGTTGAACAGGGAGTTCAGTTTATTTTATGTATATAAATAAACAATATTTTCAAAATCCTAAAAATTTGAAAAATTAAAAATAAAAAATATGTTGTTTTTAATTTTGTTTTGTTTGTATGTTGATTGAATATGCCGAAACCCTCACGGCTGAACAAACATGATTACTTTCATCAGATTGAAAAACGGTTTTCAAACTGTTAAGATCAATGGGTTGTAAATCATGGGGGTATGTTATATTTTCTGCAAATCAGAGCATGTGAAGCAGAAAATGGATGGCGAGACAAAGCTATCAGTGTTGGTTGTCAAATTTTTTTTATATGGTTTTGTATTTTAGGGGGAGAAAAATTGTCATTAGAAAATACAAAAACATTTGAAAATTTGAAAAAGTCAAAAACATGATAAAATTCAAAAATTTGAGTTTTGCGTAAACAAGAGGAAATGATAGTACATCAGTAGACAGTTACAGTACGCTAAAGAAATGGAAAGTATAAAAGAGTTAAACAATCTTACTGATGATGTGTCGATAGGTTTTCGTACATTTAGTAGATTTATTCGGGATATAAACCTAAATTTCAAACTTGTGAATTCGTGGGGAACACTACTTGGATATATAGGTAACCCCTGAAATCTCGTTTGAAAGGTCTCTTAATCTGATATACTAGGTCTTTTTACTCTATGATGTCTGGGGTATTATTCCGGGACTTCTGCTGAACGGTAGTTCTGACCTAGTCCCTGGCTAATACTTGCTTTAATGCTTGAAACACAGCATTACACCCTCAGCATGCTGAAACAATTAAAATTGATATATGCTGCTGTTGTAAGCAAAAAGATCCTCTAAAGGGGACACACCGATAAGTCGAAGCTGATATCTCTCTGTGTATACGGAAGTATCGATCTGAGATCCCTCGGCCCTCGCATACCTAATTTATATACAGATATCATTGAAGTATTCTCACCTGTAAGACTGATTATTGAGATTCTGGATACGGGAGTATATTCAAGAGGTGGGACACATGAATGAGCTAAGTTCCTAATTCATCTAAATCGTATCCTGAATAAGTTGAAATTTGTGTGAGAATTTAAGATGGATCAGTATATCGACAATCGAGGTAAATTGTTTAAGTCTGAGTATGAAATGTAGCTTAACGGTACTTGTGACTTGTCATAAACTGATATGATCCTCTGACGCATACTTTAAACAAAAATATTGTTTGTAAATATGTTTGTACATATTTCGTTATTGCTTGATATTTTCAGAAAATACAAAAAGATATTGATTCTGCTTTATTTTCGACAACCGATATCTGAATTGCTGAGTTTCAAAATCTAAGTATGCTGTTTGTGTTTCTGAAAATAAAACAAGTTCATTAATTTGAAACTTGATTTAAATTCAAAAATTTCAAAAACAGTTTGTGATATCTCCAAGGTCATTAAGTTGGACTTGGATGATAAACTGTGAGGGAGTTGGATTCTTTAACACTGCCATATCTATGAAGTTTGTTAATAGGGGAAGTAGAGTTGAGAATTTGTTTGAGAACTCAAAATGTTGTTACTCATAAATGTTTGAGAAATTGCAGATGATAGTCCAGACTATGATCCTGAGAGCAGAGTCTAAGGGGGAGTCTGAAGACAAGTTGAAACATGGAAGAGCTTGTAGATGAAAAGCTAGGTGTCGATCCTAAAAGCACGGAAGCTTGATGAAAGGGGGAGCCTGAAGCTGATGGAAAGAAGATAGAGAAGATGAATGCTTAAAATGTTACAATCTGAATGAGAAGGCAGAATGATCAAGACTGAAGAAGGTGTCATAACAGAGATTAGTCACTAAAGACTGCGTCAATATCCGAGGGGGAGTCTGTTAGTGCACTACGTCTATTGACTTCGTCTTGTATCATGAAATAGGATAAAATATCTAGTGCACGAGATTCGAGATAGTGTAAAATGAAAGATTTCGCTTCAAGTGAACTTCAGACCAGTTCAAGCGAAATCACACTTATTAGATTTCGCTTGAACCAGATCTGGTTACCTTCAAGCGAAATCATCATCATTATAAATAGGGCACTTGTCATTCACTTGGTAATGCAACTTCTGAAGGTGTAACGAAGTGCTGCCAATTTTCTGTCAGGTTGTAAACAGTGTTAAAAGCAATATAATTGACAGATTAAAGATTACAAGCTGTGTTTGTGTCCGGTTTACTGATTCCGCCTTTAAACTGGATGTAAAACTCTTCGGAACGACTCAGTCGGGTCAAACAACGATCCAACAGTATTGGCGAGCCCCACTCTTGGTCGTGGACCCATACAGAAGAGTGCGTTTGTGTCCCAGTCGATAGGAGTCGACATAAAATCGTCTAGGTTTGGATTGCTTCCTAATTCGTCACACATATTAATGTCCTCGCGAAACATTAATGATCAACGATTTCATTGACGCTTTACATACTACATCATGCATACAGATACATTTTATACAACTCACATGTTGTGGATACAGTTTATACATCATACATACAGATACATTTTATACAACTCACATGTTATGGATACAGTTTATACAACTCACATTTTATGGATACATTTTATACAACTCACATTTTACAGATACATTTTATACAACTCACATTTTACAGATACATCTCATACAGCTAAACTGCATGAACTCGCTCAACTTTTGTTGATGTTTTCAAACTTAACATGTATTTCAGGAAATTAGTGGACCTGGCAGACATTTCAGTCAAGGAAAACAAGTATCAATACTCCATGCCAACTATTGAAGGGTTTGCCTGTTATATACCGCCTCTTTGCGGTGATATAGTGGTCAAAGTCTTGACATTTTAAGACTTACATTTTGATGTATAAAACGATGACAACTTATTTTCATTTGATGGTTTGTAACCAATACATTCAACTTATGTTGCATTCTTTTGAAACAATTATGACAATGGCATTGGAGCTTGTTTTTATTCATTTAGTATGTTCACTTATATTGTTATGCAATGAGAACCGATCAGATCACACCTCGCGCTTCCGCTATGAGCGGGTGTGACAGATTGGTATCAGAGCATCGATTGTAGTGAACCAGGATTCTTTCTCGAGTCTAAGTCTACAATCACTAGGGATCTCTCACGAAAACCTCTTGTTCATGTTGAACATATTATAAATAAAATTGGACAAGTCAAAAGGTTTTCATTGCATAAACATTTTTCAAGGTCCACTACAGCAAAAATTCATTTCACATAAATCAAGCGAGGACATTTCCATGGGTGAAGTCTATGAGAAACAGACACAATACATTAATAGACTATGTGCCTACAATACATTACATTATCAGTTTATGCATTATAAACAGTTCACAAATTCAGCTTATACAAGATAGAAATCCTTGATTGATAGGATTTTACATGATTATATATATAGGTGGTTCATATATATGTTGCATGAAATATTTTGCCAAGAACAAAATACCTTCGACTTCAAACTCTATTATTATTCTTTACTCACACGGTGAAAATATCGACCTCATGTCTATTGCGGAGCTTATGGCGAACATGATTCCTAAGTGAAATCTTAAACTTAATTCCGTAAAATATGGTTGCTTTCTCGCGAATGCTGAGATGCCTGACCATGATAATGACGGCGAGGCGAAGGTGGTAACCTTGGACAACAACTCCATTAGTGGGACGAGATCCATGTGACTCATACTAACCAAGGTGGATATACTCTTGTACCTACAAGGAAGATGAAGTACTCATCTTGAAGGTGCCCCTTCAATTGTTATTGTTACAGATTCTTTCCATTTCTATTTCATCTAACGTCGTACCGTCCTGCGAGTAACAACAACGGACGTTGACACGTGAACTATCACGAAGTTTCCTTCTATGTTGAAGGTATATAAACAATAGTGTCCTCTCTCTGACTGATCGCCTGCTCTGAACGAGAGAATGCTAGGGTGACCATGCAAGACAATTTATTATTACGGGGGCCCACGTAATAACAACTTGTAGTGCATGGAAATTCTGGTGGACTCTGCGGGTCAAGCTAATGATCACTATTCATTCAAAATTCTTAAGTTATTACTTGAGATTCAATTCTTCCTATCTAGTAAAACACGAACTGGGGGTGGTTAGTATAACACCCTACAATACAATACAATACAATACAATACAATACAATACAATACAATACAATACAATACAATACAATACAATACAATACAATACAATACAATACAATACAATACAATACAATACAATACAATACAATACAATACAATACAATACAATACAATACAATACAATACAATACAATACAATACAATACAGGAAGACGACACATATTTGTTCACACCTAACATTCGATCTATATCACGATTCAGTGGAGACTAGTCATTTAAACAAACAAAACGTGTTAGCTACTCAACATTCTCGAAATTTTTGAACATGGGTTGGTTCCAGGGTGTCTATGACACTTTATCCTACTTTACCTTACCTTACTTTATCATATTCCACCTTATCATATTTATTGGAAGTGATACAATAAATTCCGTCGTTTGACATTTGTCTTTTTCCAAGGGATGGTATGGCATGAACCATGCTGCAACTCCCTCATTACATTCTATTCGACATCTTTAGAAATTCTAATAATTTTGCTAGAGCTCGTGAAACTCAAGCACTAATACCATGATTGTCACATGGACAAGTAAGACAAAGGATTTTCTCTACTTAGGATGATCGAGGTCCATAGAGTAGGGAATACATATTATATAGACGAAGACCACTGGTTGGTTTCCCCTCCTCAACGAATTATTTTTTCTTCCCATTTAGACATATGACCAATACACGCAAGAGCCATTACACCTTTTGGTTTTGGTTATCTACATTATCATTTATTCAAACATGTATGAACAATGCGGTCTTGAGGTTTCCATGACCGATTGATTGCATTCTTCATTCTTGGGCACATGATAGACTTTATTTATCCAAATACATGTCTAGATACTTTTAATAGTGTGTATTAAAAGGATCATGGCGCCAAAAGAATCAAATGTTTAAGTCAAAAGCTATGTGTTGAAAATCATTGCTTTTACACAAGACATGGGTTATACATGACACTGTTACGCAAGACATTGTTATACATGGCATTTGACGTTGGTATACACAAGACATTTTTGGTGATTATTTGTAAGTGATGAGACGTGTGTAATATGATAAAAGCATGGTGGATACGCCGCTGGTACTTCCTATATATAAGTGCTTATATTATATTGCATATCGTGGTGTTATTCAAACCTTTTCGACAAAGACAAGACATTACATTTTTGCACAAGACGCGACATCCTCTACACAAAACATAATATTCTATTTCAAGACATGATATATTTATACACTACATTTCTATTGGTTATTTATTTAACCACACATCATTCTTTTATATCATCTGATTTTCATATCTATTTTCATAAGATTTTATAAAAGAACTCGATCACAACTGGAGCCAATGTTGTTGGTTACACTTGATGTTTTCACGGTCTCTCAAGGGTTTTTCCATATTGGGCAACACCCGAATTCAAACACACTGAGTGTTATATTTTAGGTTTAGCCTCGGAGATCCGAAGCATAACCGCATCATCCCTCCCTACCTCGATCACTCAAACAATAACTCTCGCCATGAGAGAAATGAAGTCATGAGTACGTACACTCTACGATCATCATGTAACAATTCTTTTAATACCAACACCGAGCTTAGCTATTATCTTTAAATGTTAAGCATATACTCGAATTAGAGTCATGTTGGACACACATTACTATATCAAGTTAGCTAATGGGTAATTAGCTGAGACATATCAAATCATTAAGGGCCACCGGTATGTATCCTATTCGTCAACATTTCACATCCATGTTATTTTATACAATTGGCAATTTTAGCTTCATCTCAACATTTCATATACATGAGTTTCATGGCTAGGGACGGGATTGTCCTAGCTACAATTAGGGATTGGGTTATCCTACATCTAAACATATGGTTAGGATATCCAACATCTAAACATATGGATCGGGTTATCCTACATCTAAACATATGGATTGGGTTATCCTACATTTAAACATAGGATTCCTAAGACTATACAGTGAAGTCCTCGCCACGCAGAATTTAAAAATGTACTTGGCCTAGAGTCAAGTAAGCTAGACGTCTCCTCATTCTATAGAATTGGCAAAAAGTAAACTAGTCGAGTCTAGAGCTAAAATTCAATATCGATCTCTTCCCCGTTCAGTTGAGTATTTTTGAAGTAATGGTTGACATGGATTGGTTATCCGATAACCTAGCCAAAGTCTTATGTCACGAGAAGATCACTCGCCTACCACTACTGAACGAAGAGACACTTGTGATACAGGGAGAGAAGCGCGACACCCCATTGCGGATCATCAATGGCATGAAAGCACATAAGTGCTTACGGAAAGGTTGTATTGCCTATCTAGCACTTGTTGTAGACAAGAAGGCCGTTGGGCCACAGCTGACAGATATTCTTTTGATAAAATAATTTCCTGAAGAAATTCCTGAAGTCTTGCCAAGACTACCACCATATCAACAAGTCGAGTTTCACATCGACTTGGTACCTGGAGCCGCACCCATAGCCAAATCTCCATGTCGATTAGCACCTTCTAAACCTTGTAGTTGACCGAATGAGGATGTTGTGAGTTCATAACCCCTACTCTTTACCACTATACATCTTTATAAAGGTTTTGGGGGTGGAAAGACATGCAAGTTTTGCAAAAATGCACAACATTTTGATGAACGAAAATTCATATTTCTAAACCATGGTACAAATGAATTTCCAACTAACTCAAATGGTTTATGAAAGGTTCTAGCTTCTACTCTAAGATAGACTAACGATCGGAGTATCATCAGTTATGAATTCAAGAGGAAAGCATACCGAAAACGGCTTTTAAGACTCGTTACGGTCATTACGAGTTTCTCGTTATGCCTTTTGGTTTAACAAATGCACCAGCGGTCTTCATGGATTTAATGAATCGTGCGTGCAAGCCGTATCTCGACAAATTCGTCATAGTGTTTATTGACGACATTTTGATATACTCTCGATCGACTGATGAACATGAGCAACATTTGAGAACCATTTTAGAGTTGTTAAAGACAATAAATTCGCCCCAAATCGAAAAACAAGATATAGCCTTACAACTTATTCTTGAGATTGGTGCATAGCAGTTTACAATCTTATCATTATCCGACGATACTGATGACTCAGTTGTAGACTATGATGCTTCGCATCAAGGATTGGGTTGCGTACTAGTGCAACGTGAAAAAGTTATTGTGTACACGTCGCGCCCATTTAAAAAGTTCATGAGAAGAACTATACCACTCTCGACCTTGAGTTAGGCGTGGTGGTATTCGCTTTAAAAAAAAAAAAATTATGGCGACATTATTTATATGGTACTCAATGCATTATTTTCACGGATCATAAAAGTCTTCAACACATATTCAACCAAAAAGAATTAAATATACGTCAACGATGTTTGTTGAATTGTTGAACGACTATGATTGTGAAATAAAGTACCATCCGGGCAAGGCAAACGTTGTAGCAGATGCCTTGAGCCGCAAGGAGCGAGTTAGAACACTGAGAGTTCAAGCATTAGAGAAGATGATTCACAAGCGCTCAAGGAAGAGCATATTCAAGCAGAAACACTTCGAGGCATGAAGGAACAATTAGTATAAAGATGATGGAACTTTATACATTATGAGTCGAAATTGGGTTCTATTCTTTGGCGGCCTTCGAGATGATATTTTGAGGAAGCACATAGGCCTAAGTAGCGAAAGAATACTACTGGTGGCCTAACCTCAAAAGTAATATCGCGACTTATATCGGAGAATGCTTGACTTGCGCGAGAGTAAAAGTCGAGTAGCAAAATCCCTCGGACTTGTTACAACAACCCGAGATTCCCGGTTGGTAATGGGAACAAATATCGATGTACTTCATTACGAAGTTACTCAGGACCTCAAGAGGTCACTACATGATATGTGTAATCATCGATAGACTAACAAAGTCCACGCACTTCTTACCGATTTGGTAGAAGGATAATACTGAGAAACTAGCGGAACTCTATCTCAAAGAAATAGTGGCTCGTCATGGAGTGCCTATTTCAATCATTTCAGACCAAGACGGTCGTTTTATTTCTAGCATTTGGAAATCATTTCAACTGGCCTTTGGATCTCATTTGAATCCAAGTACGGCCTTTCATCCACAAACTGACGGCCAGAGCGAACGAACAATCCAAACACTCGAAGATATGCTTCGTGCATGTGTTATGGATTTAGGCGGCAATTGGGATACTCATCTACCTTTAGTTGAGTTTTCCTACAATAACAGCTACCACACTAGTATACAAGCTGCACCGTTCGAAGCTCCTTACGGTCGAAAGTGTCGCTCTCCGCTATGTTGGGCGGTAGCAAGCGATAAACAACTAATCGGTCAGGAATTAGTCCAAGAGACTACAAATAAAATCTTTCAGATCCGAGACCGTATCAAGGCGGCTCGCGATCGACAAAAGTGCTACGCAGACAAGAGACGGAAGCCATTATCTTTCGAGGTCGGAGACAAGGTCTTGTTGAAAGTCTCACCTTGGAAGTGCGTAGCGAGATTCGGTAAGCGTGGAAAGCTTAACCCTCGATATGTAGGACCATTTGAAATCTTAGAGAAGATTGGCACTGTTGCCTACAAGCTAAAGTTACCAGAAGAACTTAGTAGTGTACACGACACATTTCATGTGTCGAATCTTAAGAAGAGTCCAACACAAGAAACGGTTATCATCTCGGAGGATGAGATTCACATTGATGACAAACTCCAATTCACAAAGCACCTGTTAAGGTCATGGACCGGAAGGTCCAGAAAAGACAAAGGAGTCGTCACATATTAGTAAAAATTCGTTGGAACTCTCGACACGGACCCCAATATACTTGGGAACGTGAAGACCAAATCAAAGTCAAATATCCTCACTTTTTTTTTTTTGAGAACAATCCTGCAAAGGATGACTCAGCTTGAATTTCGGGACGAAATTCTCAATAACAGGGGGAGAATGTGACAACTGCCACTTTTCGGTAACTTTCTTACACTTAAATTACTCATTTTAGCTACATTTTTATGCATTTCGAACACTCGAACTGCGTACTACATAATATACATCTTAGAATACTTATGGAATATTCAATTATGATGCACATGATTCATTTTATTGGGTACATTTGAAATAGTGCAAACAATTCACCGAAACAACTAGAGTAGTGCCTAGTGAACTAGAGTGCTGACGAAAACTCCGGATCCGCAGAAAACATCTAAAATGACATCTTTAGGACTCGGATGAGAGTCCAATATCAATTATATGTTAAACCCTATATGGGAATACAAGAGTTCGGTTAATATTTTACCAATGCCCGGTAGCACTAAAAACTATCCGAAAAGCGCTAAAAGTGACCATTTCATGAATTTTCCGCAAAATTCAGCAATTGTATTTTATTACAAGATGCAAAAATTGATGTTTAGGCACCAATTTCATATAAAAATGCTTATGGAATATCAATTATACACATAACGGAAATTTTCCCTATAACTTCCATAAGCGTACCTTTCGACTATTTACTTGGGAAACGAGCGCTATACATCTAGCCGAACTATATTTTGGCACATGTAGCGAACTAGTGATTATTATTTTAGGTCTTATAAAGCTAGTTTATGATCATTTCAAGTCTTGAAACATCTCGAAAAAAATTGCAAAACTTAAACACCTAAAGACTTAATCTTTTTATTTCATTTAGAAACCATAAATTTCACTAACACATTTTAGCACATAAGACCCCCCCCCCCCCTCATGTATAACCGTGAACAAGGGGTCCCACACCCCTTGTTTAAGTTGGTGAATATCTAGATATTTTAATTACTTTGCAAGTGGATTAGATGGATGAATTGTTTCAACACTTAACCATTAAGCAATACTAGCACCTTACACTCATTTTACATCTTTTATTACTTTTACTAAAACTCTCTCATCATATTCATCCATCTTACCAAGAACACTAAAAACCCACTTCAATTTTAGTCTTTTATTAGATGATTAACATGGGTTTCCAAGTAACATAAGGTGATCTAAAGCTTTTGGAAGTAAAAGGAAGGGTTTTCATCCATACAAAAGTGTTCTACCATCAAGATCATCATCTTCTTAGTTCTTAATAATCTTCTAAGATCATCCCTAGCCTAGTGCTAGAAGTAAGCTTCTATAACTATTTTTTTTTATACAAATATATTATGTTTATGATTGTTATTATAGCTAATAATAACTAAATATCATACATAATAAACATAAAAAAAATACAAAGAAGCAAAGAATAAAAATCATGATATAATTATGTTTGTTTATATTGTGATCTAAGACTTGTTATATGCTTATTTAATCTTGTTATGATGGTCATGATACAAATAAATGGTTAGAAGATGTTTTAAAAATATGATCTAACAATTATACATATTTATGTTAAAGGGTTTTTAACATAAAGGTTCAAATGGATGATCATAACTATTGATCTTGTGAAAGTATTTAAAGTTTT
Organism: Helianthus tuberosus; assembly: GCA_030545235.1. Lineage (NCBI taxonomy): Eukaryota > Viridiplantae > Streptophyta > Magnoliopsida > Asterales > Asteraceae > Helianthus > Helianthus tuberosus. Next base: position 97,882,209 of record CM060360.1, on the reverse strand, counting down.
TGGTTAAAAACAATACTCTCACAAGATTATAAAAAGTAACATACAACTAGAGATTTTTATAAAAATTGTTAAAACTAGAATTAAACTTGGTTTTTGAACTAGTTAGCATATGTAATGATCATGTTTAAAACCCTACATGATTTGGATATCATCTTGATAATTTCATGTTATAAAAGTCTCATATGTTTAGTTAAGATGTTGAGTAAATTGGTGGTGATTTGATGAAGAAAATGATATGTTTATGAAACATGGTTAAGATAAAATACAAAGGTTATATGGCCATTTTTCATAAAAACTTTATTTTATAAAGTAACAACATTTTTGGTTAAATGAAGACAAGATAAATATATATTTTTTTTAGAAAATATATATTTGGTTATTTTGACAATTTTTGTGTAATGTATTACTTGATATATTAGTTATATATATCAAAGTAGGAGCTTGAATCAAATTGTCACAATTAAACTCAAGACACTTTATAACAAAAGTCTTACAAGACTTCACATAATTACGCTTTAAAACGAGTTACGGACGATCCGAATAGTCGGACACAACTTATGGTCAAAACGGACGACAGGCGAATTTATAAACATATCGCCAATCCGAGGAGTTACTACGACGTTTAGACGATTTTTCGACACGAGATATAAGTATGCTATCAATAACAGATTTCGGATGTTTATAAACTTATAAAAACTAGTATGTTTTTTTTTTATTTACTAACAAGTGTACTTAGTAAATTTTTATAAAAAAGTTTTTATAAAAATGAAAGGCTTACACTTACTAGTGGGCTAAATTATAACAAATGGGCTTATTATACTAGTGGGCTATTTTTATAACAAATGGGCTTATTATACTTAATGGGCTATTTTTCTACAAATGGGCTTATTTTTCATAATGGGCTTAACATAAATTCGTGGGCTAAGCCCAAACACCAAACATATGGGCCAAAGCCCAACACTATTCAAGCCCAACACTATTTAAGCCCAACATTATTCAAGCCCAACACTATTCAAGCCCAACACTATTGAGGCCCAACACTATTTGAGGCCCAACACTATTTGAGGCCCAACACTATTGAGGCCCAACACTATTTAAGGCCCAGCACTATTTAAGCCCAATAACTTGAAAACATGGGCTTGGCCCAATGATACCATTTTTGGAAACACAACTATACAATTGATACATATACGACACGAAATTCAGCGGACTAGATCCGACTATACAACTCACAAGATACAAGATAACATTTATATATATATATATTTGGTGAAAAATATATATATAACATTTGAACAACTCATTCATCGAATACACAGTTAACGAACAGTAAAGACATACAAGTCTTACACATATTGAAGACACAAGACTTGTACTCAAGTTCTTTACAAAGACCGAAGTGTCTAACAAAAATAAGAACATTTGTAGGTCGCAACGCTATTCAGGACGACCGCACGTGAGATCTTATTTACATCTATTCACAGGACGCGATACAGTGAGTTCATGTCCCCTATTCATTTAAATGTTTTACAACTTTACAACTATCGGGGAAAATACATGTTCAACGTATGTTAAAGTTAGGGAATGAAACACCTTAGATCATGTGCGAATTAGGGTTATACATCTAAGCACCATTAATCCAGTTTGGACCTAGGTACAAGTGATTAGATCTAATGGGTATTGGCGAGCCCCACTCTTGGTCGTGGACCCATACAGAAGAGTGCGTTTGTGTCCCAGTCGATAGGAGTCGACATAAAATCGTCTAGGTTTGGATTGCTTCCTAATTCGTCACACATATTAATGTCCTCGCGAAACATTAATGATCAACGATTTCATTGACGCTTTACATACTACATCATGCATACAGATACATTTTATACAACTCACATGTTGTGGATACAGTTTATACATCATACATACAGATACATTTTATACAACTCACATGTTATGGATACAGTTTATACAACTCACATTTTATGGATACATTTTATACAACTCACATTTTACAGATACATTTTATACAACTCACATTTTACAGATACATCTCATACAGCTAAACTGCATGAACTCGCTCAACTTTTGTTGATGTTTTCAAACTTAACATGTATTTCAGGAAATTAGTGGACCTGGCAGACATTTCAGTCAAGGAAAACAAGTGTCAATACTCCATGCCAACTATTGAAGGGTTTGCCTGTTATATACCGCCTCTTTGCGGTGATATAGTGGTCAAAGTATTGACATTTTAAGACTTACATTTTGATGTATAAAACGATGACAACTTATTTTCATTTGATGGTTTGTAACCAATACATTCAACTTATGTTGCATTCTTTTGAAACAATTATGACAATGGCATTGGAGCTTGTTTTTATTCATTTAGTATGTTCACTTATATTGTTATGCAATGAGAACCGATCAGATCACACCTCGCGCTTCCGCTATGAGCGGGTGTGACAGTTTCACACTACATGATTTACATCTTGACATGAACACTTTGACATATTATTCAATACATTTGACAATTGGTTTAAACATAGGCTACTTACATTGGTTGGTATGGTTTGATTAAGTGATTAAGTAACGATGCGTGTGTAATATGATACAAGCATGGTGGATACGCCGCTGGTACTTCCTATATATAAGTGTTTGTATGGTATTACATGTCGTAACGTTATTTGAATCATTTCAATATTGAGACATAGAACATTTTATACAAATAACATACTTTTCACAAGACATTGATTTACAAACAACTTATCTTATACAAACACATTTTTACATGGTTATTTGTTTAACCTGACATTTACTTATACATATCATCTGATCTTATTGTTTTCAAATGATTTACATGACAAAGAAAATTACAAGGTTCATGACTAAACATTTTTCTTAAACATAAGTCATGAATCCTATTTTCACAAACCTATGTATCTCACAGGCATTTTTATGCTGACGTACCTATTTTCACATGTGTTTTCAGGTGCTTTTCCATAGGATGTTGATCATGATACTAGGGCGGACCTGTGCCTTAGAGACTTTAAAAGAAGATAGATTATGTTTAATTATGTTATAAACTCTTTTGTTTACTGTTCAAGACAATGTAACACCCTTGTTTAATAAATAAAATACAACTTTGTATGCCATGGTTATGAAACAATTTATTCTGTTACGACACGCCCCGATGTTTCCGCCGCGATTTGTTGTTTTACGCGGTCGGGGTGTGACAGAAGAGTTGGTATCAGAGCCAATGGTTATAGGGAATTAGGTTATTAGTAATGCTTTGACCTAGACTATAACTTTTCTAGGACCCTAACACAAGTTATCTTGTGTTTAGATCTTAAAACATGTACATCACCTATCCTTAGGTGATTATCAAAACAAGAACCCAATTTTCCGAAACGATTTTTGAAAAAAAAAAAAAAAAAAAAAAAACAATCATCTGTTTTTGAATGATTCATTACAAGGTTTTGAACCCTCAATTGTAAGGTTTTGAACCCTCTGTTATATGGTTTTGAACCCTTTTCAGTATTGGTTTTTGGCCTTGTGCCTTCAAATTTTCAAAATCCCGTCAAACGTTTTGGGTTTTAAATAATGTGAACATGTGCAAACTGGAAGGGTGAATGCCTGTATTCTGGGTTTTCTGTCTAGGCAAGCACTTCGTATACATCTCAACCAGACGCGAGACCAGTTGTGCTTACCTGGGAATTCTTGGGATGAGTGTTCACTTATAGGCGAGCATGTCTTCATTATACATTATTTTTGACCCATTTACTTTGATTAGTCACTGTGAGTCGTTTGTTTGCTTTGTGATACGGATGAATGACCACCATCTATGCTGTTTGCAATTCTTGTTTTTTTTATCATCTCATTCTTTTCATCCAATCATCTCACTCGTTTCTTTTCATGTTTTCCTCTTTTAGAATGCCTCCTCGACGCGAGAACCAGATAGCTACTGCCGAGCTGGCAGAAATTATTGCGCAGCAGATGGCTGCTCAATTCCCAAATCTCTTTGCTCAATGGCAACAAGCCAACAACAACAACAATGGTCTGTGCAAATACAAGGATTTTAACTCGGCTAAACCACTCAAGTTTAGTGGTTCTGAGGGAGCGACTGGGCTTCTTCAGTGGTTTGAGAGCATAGAGAATACTTTTCGCCACGTGCAGTGTCTCGAAAATCGCAAAGTCGAGTTTGCTTCGAGCGTATTTCAGAAGAGGGCTTTGACATGGTGGAACGGGGTTATGAGGGACCAAGGTGCAGAAGTTGCTCTCGCACAGACATGGGCTGAACTTAGAGCCCTTATGATGAGGGAATTATGTCCTCGTCATGAGCAACGAGCGTTGGAGAAGGAGTTTGATGAGCTGAAGCAAGATAGTGGTGAGCATAGGGCTTATACTGATCGGTTTGAAGAATTGAGTCTGCTTTGCCCAACAATGGTCACCCCACTCGACAAGGCTATCGAGAGATACATCGATGGTCTACCTGACTCAGTACAAGACATTCTTACTGGTAGTAACCCTGCCACACTTCGTCAGGCGATCGAGTTATCTGCGACATTGACTGAGTCGCAGATCCGGAAGAACAAGTTACACCGGAAGGGTGACAAGGGCAAGAAACAGTCGGCAGACAAGGTGGATAGCAAGAAAAGTCAAAACGGGAGTGGAAAGAACTCTGGTTCTTCAAAGAGGGCAAAGAAGCGTAAGGCTTCCCAAAATTTTGCTATCACTGCCCAAGCTAACCAGGCAGCTCCCAACCAACCCGCACAGCCTCCAGCGAAGAAACCCTATTCAGGGATTGCACCTTTGTGCAATAGATGCAACAGTCACCACCAGCCGCAACTTCCATGCCGTTTCTGTACTAACTGTGGGAAGTCAGGCCATCTTGCCAATGTTTGTCGGTCTGCTCAGAATCCCGCGGTTCAGAACCCGGTTCAACAAGTTGCTCAGCAACAGGGTCAAGCTGCAAGACCACAATACCCACCAGGTGCTTGTTACAATTGTGGGGATCTGACCCACTACAGGAATCGGTGCCCAAGACTGGCGAACCAGAACCAGAATCAGGCTCCGGCTCGAGGCCGAGTCTTTAACATGAATGCCCAAGAGGCGCAGGCAGATGATAACGTGCTGAACGGTACGTTCTTTATTAATAATCAGCCTGCATCTGTTCTTTTCGATTCTGGTGCCGATAAGAGTTTCGTGTCATTGTCTTTTAAGCCTATGCTTGGCGTGTCTAGAACGAAACTAGGAAAACCTTTGACAGTAGAAGTTGCTAGTGGTGAACCAATTATTCTTGACTCTGTTCTTCGCAACTGCCAGTTGAACCTTAACGACCATATTTTTCCTATTGACCTCACGCCTATGCAACTTGGAAGCTTTGACGTTATTGTGGGAATGGATTGGTTATCCAAGCATCACGCAGAGATAGTTTGTTCTAAGAAGATTGTTCGTGTGCCACTTTCGACAGGCGAGATTCTGCAGGTTCAAGGTGAGAAGCCTATCGGTGGTCTTAAACTCATGTCTCGTTTTAAAGCTCGGAAGTATTTGCGGAAGAACTATGTGGCTTTCTTAGCACATGTTACAGAAGATAAAGGCAAGGGTAAGTCTATTTCAGATATTCCTGTCGTTCGGGATTATTCTGAAGTGTTCCCTGAAGATTTACCTGGTCTACCTCCAGCACGCCAAGTCGAGTTCCGCATTGATCTCGTACCTGGTGCAAATCCCATTGCCAGAGCTCCATATCGTCTTGCACCATCTGAGATGCAAGAGTTGTCTAGACAGCTTCAGGAGCTCTCTGACAAAGGTTTTATACGTCCTAGCTTTTCACCCTGGGGTGCTCCCGTTCTTTTTGTAAAGAAGAAGGATGGATCCTTTAGGATGTGTATCGATTATCGTGAGCTTAACAAGCTTACCATCAAGAATCGATATCCCTTACCTCGCATAGACGACCTCTTTGATCAGCTACAGGGTGCTTCTTATTTTTCGAAGATTGATCTGCGATCTGGATATCATCAACTTCGGGTGAAAGAAGAAGATATTCCGGAGACAGCGTTCCGTACTCGTTATGGGCATTATGAGTTCACAGTCATGCCATTTGGTTTGACTAATGCTCCTGCTGTCTTCATGGACTTAATGAATAGGGTCTGCAAACCTTATTTGGATCAGTTCGTCATTGTTTTTATTGATGACATCTTGATATACTCTAAGACGCAAGCTGACCACGAGCAACATCTTCGTCTTACCCTAGAACTCCTAAAGAAAGAGCAACTTTTCGCCAAATTTTCCAAATGCGAATTTTGGCTTAAAGAAGTTAAATTTTTGGGGCATGTTATCAACGAACGAGGTATTCATGTAGATCCCTCCAAGATCAGTGCGATTAAGGATTGGGATACGCCTACTACTCCTACTGAAGTTCGTTCTTTTCTTGGTCTAGCGGGTTATTATCGCCGCTTCATTGAGAATTTCTCTAAGATTGCAGTTCCTCTAACTGCTCTAACTCAGAAGAAAATGCCCTTTTACTGGGGATTCAAGCAAGAGGAAGCTTTTCAACACTTGAAGCAGAAGCTTTGCGATGCGCCTGTTCTATCATTGCCTGAGGGTGATGATGATTTTGTCGTGTATTGTGATGCATCGAAATTGGGTCTTGGCTGTGTTCTTATGCAAAGGAACAAAGTCATAGCTTATGCATCAAGGCAGTTGAAGATACATGAGAAGAACTACACCACTCATGATCTTGAGTTGGGTGCAGTTGTTTTTGCTCTCAAGATCTGGAGACACTATTTGTACGGTACAAAATGTGTGGTTTTCATTGACCACAAAAGTCTTCAGCATATCTTCAACCAGAAAGAACTCAACATGAGACAGCGACGTTGGGTTGAGCTTTTAAACGACTATGATTGCGAAATTCGCTACCATCCTGGTAAGGCGAATGTCGTAGCTGATGCATTAAGTCGTAAGGAACGTACTAAGCTTCATTGTGTACGTGTTCAATCTATTATTCAAGCTCGATCTGATATCCAAGCACGCATTTCTCAAGCTCAACAATCTTGTGTTTCACAAGGTCTAATGGATAAGGAATTTCCCTATCACATAACACCTGCTCTGGAACTGAAGGACAATGGATCATATTACTTCATGGACCGTTTATGGGTCCCAAGCCAGGATGATCTTCGTGCCTTGCTTATGGATGAAGCCCATAAGTCTCGTTATTCTATTCATCCGGGCTCAGATAAAATGTATAAGGATCTTCGTATTCACTATTGGTGGCCTAGTATGAAGAAAGACATTGCCTTATACGTATCCAAATGCCTTACTTGTCTTAAGGTTAAGGCTGAACATCAGCGTCCTTCTGGTTTATTGGAGCAACCAGAGATCCCAGTTTGGAAATGGGAAAACATTAATATGGATCTTGTTACCAAACTCCCGCGCACAAAGAAAGGTCATGATGCCATCTTGGTAGTCGTTGATCGTCTTACAAAGTCAGCACATTTCTTGCCAATCCGTGAGGATTTTCCTGCTGACAGACTTGCACAAATCTATGTGGATGAAATTGTAGCTCGACATGGTGTTCCGTTGAACATCAATTCTGACAGAGATGCTCGTTTCACTTCTCATTTTTGGAGAACCATGCAATCTGCCATGGGGACCCAACTTAATCTGAGCACAGCTTATCATCCGCAAACGGATGGTCAATCTGAGAGAACAATCCAGACTCTGGAGGATATGCTAAGAGCTTGTGTGATCGATTTTGGTGGTAGCTGGGATTCACATCTTAAATTGATTGAATTCTCCTACAACAACAGTTATCACACTAGCATCAAAATGGCTCCTTTCGAGGCTCTCTATGGTCGAAAATGTCGTTCACCAGTCTGCTGGAATGAGATTGGCGAGGCTCAACTTACTGGACCTGCCCTCATTTTAGAGACAACTGACAAGGTCAAGAAAGTTCGTGATAACCTTCAGGCAGCTAGAAGCCGTCAGAAGATTTACGCGGACCCAAAACGCAAAGCCTTGGAATTTCAAGTCGGTGATCGAGTATTACTTAAGGTCTCACCTTGGAAAGGTGTGATCAGATTTGGAAAGAAAGGAAAACTTGTACCTAGATACGTTGGACCATTCAAGATCGTCGAAAGAATCGGAAAGGTAGCCTACAAACTTGAGTTACCTCCTGAACTTGGAAATGTTCATCCAACTTTTCACGTGTCCAATCTCAAGAAGTGTTCAGCTGATGAGAACTTCTCCATACCGCTTGACGAAATTCGTGTTGGCAAAACACTGAAATTTGTTGAGAAACCAGTGGAAATCATGGAACGTGAAGTCAAGTGGCTTAAACGCAAGCGCATTCCTTTGGTCAAAGTTCGCTGGGAAGCTAAACGTGGACCTGAGTTTACTTGGGAACGCGAAGATCAAATGAAGGCGAAATATCCACATCTTTTTCCACGAGTTTCCTCTAAATAAATTTCGGGATGAAATTTCCACAAGTAGGGGAGACTGTAACAACTGTGCTTGTAATCACTATGAACAGTTCTATTATCAATAAAACAATGTTATTTGATCCCAATGTTTGTTTAATTGTGTTTTACATTTTTCATGTTTTGACTTTTGTTCAATTCCAAACCCTACATCACTTTCTGGAGAGTTATACGCAAACTAGTGCGTAAACGTACTCAGTTTATCGCGACAAATACTCCGGAACATCAACATATACTCAACATACCTTAAATAACCTTTACATAACTTAGAAATAAGTTTTGAAGGCTTTGGTATGGCAAAAACAAGTTAATTCGTTTACAGGGACTAAAATTGACAAACTGCGAAAGTATGTCAATTTGAACTGTAACGAACATTTCGGAACATGACCATAAGTTAAAAACACCTTAAATATCCTTTACATAGCTTAGAAATAGGCTTTGAGGGGTTCGGTGCGTTAAAATAAACTTTTGGGTCATTCAGGGACTAAAAGTGTTAAAAAAGTGCACAAGTTTGCATTTTCGCGCATAACTTACGTTCTGAATACATCCGGACATCCAAGAATTTATGTAAGCATGACTACATTATATTTTAGTGTTCGCCATAAGAAAAATCCATTCGTCGCGTCATTTGGATCGTTTTTCGCGCTTATGCGCATTCCGTCGTAATTAAGCGAACATCGCGTTCGTACGGCCAAACGAACCAACCTCCGGCATATTTTTGAGCATGTTTTGAGTTCCCTATACTTTAACTTCATTTTAGAGCCTTAAAATGAGGTTAACGGGGTTCAAACGCATCGAAAAAGGCCTTAAACACGTGCAGGGAGCATTTCTGCCAAGTTTGAAACAATTCTGGAACTGGGAGGCAGTAGCGTAGCGCGAGCCCTAAGGCTCTACCCGTCGCGCTACGCGAGTGCATGTTCTGACCAGATTCAATGTTTTAAAAAAATCAGATTTCAGCTGATTAATCCTGCACCACACATTTCTCACATGTCTAGTCAGCGGATAAGAACCATTTTTAGCTACCATGAGTTTCCGACAAGTGTACGGGTTGGATCATGGCACGTTTTCCATCAAACGATCTCAACGGTTCACCAAAAACTATATATACCCCATGCCTTTCATTGTTTTAAAGCACTAGAATCTGATTAATTGTGTTCTAAGTTGAAACCTTTGTTTCATACCTGAACTATATTGATCTAGATTAGCATTCGGGGACCCTTCGTAAGTATTCTTTCGTTCTTTTCCTTATTTTACTGCTTTTCGAGTCAGAAAGTCAAACTTTGTTTGACTTTCAGCGTTGACCAGTAATGGTCAATGCGAAGTTCGTTTGAACTTCGCAACGTGATTGTAATCACGATGGTTATAGTCCCTTGGGACTATGCCTACTGATTCCTACGTTGTCTAGGGTCGTAGGGTAAGCGATCTGATAAATCGCTTATACCTTCGAACCCGACCCAGTTTGGTCGATCATTAGGATCCGACCAAATACATTAGGTGACCATAGTGTAGGGAATAACCTTCCGAGGTTATACCTTATGGTCACGACGTTTAAGTAGTTGTATGATAGGTAGTTTATATGCCTTAGGTAAATTACCAGAATACCCTTTTCATACATAATTGGTAATTTAGCATATGTAACCTAAACTTTTGTCACGTAACTGATTATGTAACATGTTTAGGCATATAATACTTGTCATAGGACTAGTTAGGCGGTCCGAACGCGTTTCACGCGCACGATGCGTTAAAGTAGCATAAGCTACCTAAACGGATCATAATGGGTCAATAAGACTTAGGTTAAGTTTCATTTAGCATGTAGGCCTTGTTAAACCATATCACGTGAGTTCCTACACTCATTTGGTTTACAAACCCTAATGCTACCCAGTCTTCCGAGATAGGTCCGGTTTATTAACATAGTTACCTATACTAGGTGCCGTTTGATTCCGAGATCTCTAGCATTACTTGGTGATTATCTTTAGACATCTGAGCAATCACAAGTGAGTACATAGACCCCTCTTTTACTGTTTTCCAAACTATTTTGGGGTGGAACACATGTGCCTACTTGTTACTTTCGTGCTTTCCTGTTTTCACATCATATACCTGCTATGTTCGTTAGTACATTATAGTACATGATTTTATGACATTTCATGCTAGGTGTGCCTATTATGTGCATTACTTAGTACATTGTTTTACATGACATTTCATGCTAGGTGTGCCCATTATGTGCATTACTTAGTACATCGTTTTACATGACATTTCACGCTATGTATGTTCATTTGATTACATACTTAGTGCATTGTTTTCACATGCTTACATTTTGGTATGATATTTGGTTTGTTTACATGGGACAATACATTCATTAACATTAGCTACGCCGTTCGTTAGTAGGTAGTGGTACCATAGGAATTGACAACTCCCGTTCCGGACATCCCAGGGAAAGGGGATGAAAGGAATGACCGAATTCGATGATATAAGACAGATAGACCTTTAATTTGTTTAAAGGGTTTATCACCACAGTCACAAGGCTTGGATGTATGCATTTTCACAATACCGCATAAATGTTCATATTAAATATTTGCATGCATTTTTCCACAAAGACATAAGATTGATTTAAACCATGTTTTACTTCAATATTTTGTTTTTGTGCATATGGTTTAGTTGAGACATTTCACTTGCCATACATGACATTTTGACATAGACATTTTTCACATAAACATTTGACTTGGATATTTGACATAGACATTTGACATGGATATTTGACATAGACATTTGACATGGATATTTGACATAGAGATTTGACATGGATATTTGACATTGACATTTGACATGGTTTACATTTGACACATAACATGTTTGACAATTGTTTCACACTACATGATTTACATCTTGACATGAACACTTTGACATATTATTCAATACATTTGACAATTGGTTTAAACATAGGCTACTTACATTGGTTGGTATGGTTTGATTAAGTGATTAAGTAACGATGCGTGTGTAATATGATACAAGCATGGTGGATACGCCGCTGGTACTTCCTATATATAAGTGTTTGTATGGTATTACATGTCGTAACGTTATTTGAATCATTTCAATATTGAGACATAGAACATTTTATACAAATAACATACTTTTCACAAGACATTGATTTACAAACAACTTATCTTATACAAACACATTTTTACATGGTTATTTGTTTAACCTGACATTTACTTATACATATCATCTGATCTTATTGTTTTCAAATGATTTACATGACAAAGCAAATTACAAGGTTCATGACTAAACATTTTTCTTAAACATAAGTCATGAATCCTATTTTCACAAACCTATGTATCTCACAGGCATTTTTATGCTGACGTACCTATTTTCACATGTGTTTTCAGGTGCTTTTCCATAGGATGTTGATCATGATACTAGGGCGGACCTGTGCCTTAGAGACTTTAAAAGAAGATAGATTATGTTTAATTATGTTATAAACTCTTTTGTTTACTGTTCAAGACAATGTAACACCCTTGTTTAATAAATAAAATACAACTTTGTATGCCATGGTTATGAAACAATTTATTCTGTTACGACACGCCCCGATGTTTCCGCCGCGATTTGTTGTTTTACGCGGTCGGGGTGTGACAGCTAACCGAACACTATAAATACCCATCCACCCCCATTGCAAAACCCACAAGAATCTGATCCTAGAAGCTCTAAGTTGGAACCATTGTTTCATACCTGAGCTACTTGGATCACGATTAGCATTCGGGGACCCTTCGTAAGTATTCTTTCATTTTTTATTGCTTTTCGAGTCTTTTCGAGTCTGAAAGTCAAACTTTGTTTGACTTTCTGCGTTGACCAGTTTATGGTCAATGCGAAGTTCGTATGAACTTCGCAACGTGATTGTAATCACGATGGTCATAGTCCCTTGTGACTATGCCCACTGATTACCACGTTATCTAGGGTCGTAAGGGTAAGCGATCTAATAAATCGCTTATACCTTCGAACCCGACCCATTTGGTCGATCATTAGGATCTGACCAAATACCTTAGGTGACCATAGTATATAGGGAATAACCTTCCGAGGTTATACCTTATGGTCACATCGTTTGAGTAGTTGTATGATAGGTAGTTTATATGCCTTAGGTAAATTACCAGAATACCCTTTTCATGTATAATTGGTAATTAAGCATATGTAACCTAAACTTTTGTCACATAACTGATTATGTAACTTGTTTAGGCATATAATACTTGTCATAGGACTAGTTAGGTGGTCCGAACGCGTTTCACGCGAATGACGCGTTAAAGTAGCATAAGCTACCCAAACGGGTCGTAATGGGTCGTAAGCACTTAGCTTAAGTTTCATTTAGTATGTAGGCTTTGTTAAACCATATGACACGAGTCTCTATACTCGTTTGGTTTACGAACCCTCATTCTATCTAAATCCTCCGATTTAGGTCCGGTTTATTAACATAGTTACCTATATTAGGTGCCGTTTGATTCCGTGATCTCTAGCATTGCTTGGTGGTTATCTTAGGACTTCTGAGCAATCTCAAGTGAGTACATAGACCCCTCTTTTACTGTTTTTCCAAACTATTTTGGGGTGAAACACATGTGCCTACTTGTTACTTTCATGCTTTCCTGCTTTCACATCATATACTTGCTATGTTCATTAGTACATTTATGGTACATCGTTTTACATTACATTTTATGCTACATGTGCCCATTGTGTGCATACTTAGTACATCGTTTTACATTACATTTTATGCTATGTATGTTCATCATACTTAGTACATTTATTATTCATTCACATGCTTACATTTTGATATGATATTTGGTTTGTTTTGATGGATCAATATACATTCATTAACACCGATCACGCCGTTCGTTAGTAGGTAGTGGTACCATAGGAATTGACAACTCCCGTTCCGGACATCCTGGGTAGGTGGGGATGAAAGGAATGACCGAATTCGATATACATAAGCACAGATAAACCTTTAATTTGTTTAATGGTTTATCGCCACAGTCTCAAGGCTTGGATGTATGCATTCTCACAATACCGCATAGATATTTGTATCAGTATAGCATGCATTTCCACAAAACATAGCTTTGATTTAAACCGCGTTTTACTTCAATACTTTGTTTTTGTGCATATGGTTTAGTTGATATATTTCACTAGCCATACATATCATTTTGGTTACACATTACATGATTTACATTTGACACATAAACATTATTGACATTGGTTACACATTACATGATTTACATATTGACATAAACATTTTGACATATTATTCAATACGTTTGGCAATTTGTTTAAACATAGACATCTTACATTGGTGGTTTGTTTGGGTAAGTGATTTAAGTAACGAGGCGTGTGTAATATGATACAAGTATGGTGGATACGCCGCTGGTACTTCCTATATATAAGTGATTGTATGGTATTACACATCGTAGCGTATTTGAATCATTTCAGTTTGAACGTATAACATTTTATACAAATAACATACTTTTCACAATACATTGTTTTACAAACAACTTAATTTATACAAACTCATTTCACATGGTTATTCACTTAACCATGTATTATTCTTCTATACATATATATCCTTTGGTTTATTTATCACTTTTCAAATGATTTACAAGACAAATCAAATTACAAGGTTCATGACTAAACATTTTCTTAAACAATAAGTCATGAATCCTATTTTCATAAACCTATGTATCTCACAGGCATTTTTATGCTGACGTACCTATTTTTACATGTGTTTCAGGAAATGATGCATAGGATTTATCAAGATACACTTAGGCGGACTTGGGCCTTAGCGACAATAAAAGATGCAAGACTAGTTATTTATGTTATGTTTCTTTGATTGTCAAGACATTGTAACTACTTTAATCAATAAAGCAATATTTCAATTTCCATGTGTTATGAAACAATGATTCTGTTACAACACTCCCCGACATTTTCCGCCACGTTTTGTTGTTCTACGTGGTCGGGGTGTGACAATTATCACAACACTTATTGGCTTAAATTAGTGGCTCTGATACCACCTTCTGTCACGACCCCCGACCCTACCCTGGACGGAATCGGGAGCCGCGAGCAGCCAAGTGGTACCGGTGGTTATTTTGAAAACATTGCAGCGGAAATTTCATCAGGACCATGAGTTAGGAAAAATATCAGAGTTTTAGAAACACTGGATTTTATTTATTAAACAGATGGGGATAAACCCATGTTTTACAAAGGTAGCTTTTAATATGGGATAAACCCGATTAAAACAATATTTCTTAATTTGAATTAATTAATAAAATAAGCCACTTCTTGAAGCCTTTCAGTGCCGTATCCAACTCTTACTCCAATCTACTGTAATTACCTGAAACGCATTTTAAAAATATTTGGTCAGCAGGAAATACTGGTGAGTTCATTCGGTTTTACAAAAACACATTTGTTATAAATTACAGCATAAGAGCGATTACAATGGCTTTTATCTTATTTTCAAGATAACCAAGACTTAATCCCAGTAATTATAACTTTGTTATAGATTACAGCATAAGAGCGATTACAATGGCTACTATCTTATTTTTATCTGGCGCCGTGTCACCTCCTGGTGACGATGGTCATACCACTATTGGGTCCTTTCACCCAAGTAGTGATGATTATCACTGTTAGGTTGATGAACCTAACCGTGAGAAATTAGTAATGTGCACAATACCCCACTAGTCAGTGATTCAAGATAACCAAGACTTAATCCCTGTAATTATAACTGGAAAATAATTTGAGGGATTGTAAAACATTGTTGATAAAAAGAGAATGACTCACCTTGTTAGCATATAATCTTGATTCTATGCTTTCTGGTAACTAAGCATCTACTTTATAGTTCTGAATCCTCTGGTGATTAAACATCTATTTTGATTGTAAGTGTACGGGGTAGAGTTTCGAGTAGTTAAACATTTAGTTTAACATAATGGAATACGTACTAGTGTTAAACCAAATCAAACCTAATGACAGTCACGAGATCCGAACCTTAACGAAATTCACAAAGTATAGTCTTGTTTAGACAACACTTTGGCATTCGTTTAACGAAATTCACAAAGTATAGCACTTTGGCATCCGTTTAACAAAATTCACAAAGTACAGCACTTTGGCATCCGTTAGTTGGTTCCTGAATCGATCGGACAGAACATCGCATCGGTGATTATTGGTTAGAACACCAACGTATAGAGAGAAGAAGAAAAGAAATGAGCAAGGAAGAATGAAATCCTAGGCTCCTATTTATAGCCAAGGGATAAGTCTTACCCCTATATAGAATTTCCCTAAGTGTTATCTTCCTTAGTAGAACCTTCCCTAGATAAAACTTTCCTTAGATAAAACCTTCCTTAGATAATACCTACTCCATATATATCTATTTTTCATGTATATCTATTTAGGTGTTTAATAAATCTTACTTAGCTGCTTAATTAATCTTACTTAGCTTAATTAATCTTGCTTAGCTTAATTAATCTTGTTTAACTGATTAATTAATCATACTTAACTTAATTAATCTTACTTAACTGATTAATTAATCTTACTTAACTGATTAATTTTCCTTAACGGTTTAATTAAGTAATTTACTTAGCCGAATAATTAAATAACGTATTTAGCTGATTAATTAACTTACTTAGCTTATTTAACTGCTAAGTTTTCTAGCTTAGCAGCTCCCTGGTTATGGGTTATAATTTCTAGACACAACGGAACTCGTATTAGTGCATTAACTCAATTCAACTTTAACGATAATCACGAGATCAAAACCCTCACAACGAATGACAAAGTGTAGCCAGATATTGACAGCACTCAAACATCCATTGGATCGGTTTTAATCGATCGGATAAAGTATCGTACTAGTGATTAGAGTTATTACCCTAATAACGAGCAGAGTTTCGGGATTAAAAGGTATTATTCCCGAACTATTACTTTGCTATAATATAGGGTAAAAGAAGAAAAGAATTGAGCGATTTGAAATGAAACCGAAAGCCTCAATATATAGGCTGAAACTGGGGCGCGTCGCAGCCCGCGTAAACTCTAAGAACCACCTACGCGGCCCACGAGGGATGGTAGGGAGGTTTGAGGGTTGTTGAGTCATCGGTGGTCGTGACATGTGGACAACACGTATCCCTTAAGCTTATCCGGAGAATTTTTAAGCTGTCGCGGCCCGCGTAGACTAACCTTAAGTCTTACGCGGCCCGCGTGCGACCTGAAAATTCATTTTTCTTGGTTTTTGATATGGTTTAGGGTTTTAGGGGTCCGGTTTTCTACTTACGGAGTGTTTTAGGACATTCTTGTGTAGGTCCTTATATATACCAAAATGCTATGTTGGATTGAAAATACTTTTATACTTATGTTACGAGTCTAAAACTTGTGTACTCGCCAATACTTTTGGTTGAACTATGCTTTTTAAAACATGTTGCAGGTTTTGAGATAAAGTTGATGACGCATGGAACATAGTAGGATGCCTAAATACTCACTTTAAATTTTGTGTACTTTTGTAATGTTATTCATGTATCTCAAGTTGGTTGTATTTTGATTTCAAATGATGTAAATGACTCTTTAGTAATGGAATGAAATTTATTATTTAAAAACTTGTCGCAATCATTAGTGTTATGATGTCTCGAGCAATCTATTTCGTCCCATCCCGATGTTTCCGCCATTGGTTGGGTGTGACAGGTTCGAGTGCTCGGAGCTAGGTGGCTGCCGGAGGGGTGCGGTGGTGTTGATGCACTACATCTGTTGACTTTGTCTTGTATCGAATCTTAGATTTCATTGTATAGATCAGGGAATGTTGTACGAGAATATGTAAAATTTTATAGGTAGATAGAGATGATTTCGCTCATGTGTACAAGAGGGTATCGCTTATGTGTACATGACACATAAGCGAAATCACTAACATGGGGTATCGCTTATGTGGTCTGTCACATAAGCGAAACCATCACCCTATATATAGGTGACCTCTTGAGCGAAATCATAAGGATACTCTTGACAACTACGCCGAAGTGCTGCCGGTGTGAGATTTGAGCTGTAATTGTCATCCAATCAATCAAACAGTGTTTTAAAGCTATTTCTACCTTTGTTTCTTGTAATTCCGCACCTGAAACATAGGAGAACGCCTCTGATCGACTCGTTCGGGTCCGAAACCGGTCCTACAAGTGGTATCAGAGCTCAGGAGGAGGAGTTCTGCTGGAATTAGCTTGTTTTTTACTGGATTTTATTGGTTTTTCTCACTTCTACACATATTTTTCTCAATTCAGAGGGTTTTCACGGTCAAATTTGGATAAAATTTGAACAGTACATAGATAATCTTGCATAGACAAAGCCTGGAAAGTTTGGGATCGAATTACACAGTAAAATGGCCTGAAAAGTGTTCGAAAGGGGTTTCGCTTTTGTGACAGTGGTATCGCTCTTATGTCACAGTGATTTCGCTCTTAGGGTAAATTGAGACTTCGCTCTTGTGTTAATTTGAGGTTTCGCTTTAGTGGTAACTTGGGGTTTCGCTCAAACGTCAATTTAGGGTTTCGCTTTTGTGGCAACTTACAAACTGATTTCGCTTTTACGACACAGTGTTGAAAAATTTGATACGTCATCATGAGTACTGAATTTTACAATGCATTTGCAACACCGACGGGTCAATCTTCAATTGCTAAAGCCGTGAACTTAGAGAATGAGACAGGAACTACACAGAAACCGCCAAAACTTATGGGTATTGAAGAATATTATGGTTGGAAAGATAGGTTTGAAAACTGGGTTCAAGCTAATCATTTGAGATCATGGGAGTGCATTTTGAAGAAGTACGTATTACCAAGAACTGAGCTACAAACAATTAAACAGATTTCAGATTTCAGCAATGAAGAACGAGAGATGTATCGGGCTGAAAAAATGATGATTAGTTTATTACAACAGGCGATCAAAGAAGACATATTCATACTTCTTCAACATGATAAAACATCGAAGTCGATTTGGGATGCTTTGAAAGTAAAGGTTGAAGGAAGTGCAAATATGATTAAGAACAAGAAGTCGTTACTTAAAAAAGAATTTGATCTGTTTACAAGTCTGCCTGGGGAAGACACGAAGAAGTTAATTGAAAGGTACTGTCATCTGGTGAGAACGATGTCGATGATGGACATAACAAAGGAAAATGAGGAATGGGTTGATAAGCTAGCTGATGCTTTACCACAGAAAGAGTGGGGAACGTATTTGATGATACTGAAAAATACGGGTGTTTATGATGGTTTATCGATATCTCAATTCATTGAAAAGATTGAAAGTCAGGATTTGGAACAGCAAAAGATCGCTAGGATGAATAATCCAAGTGGTCAACAGGATGTGAAGATGTATTATAAAGGCAGTGTTCCTACATCAGAATCTGATAGAAGTCCTAAGATTCAGACTGCATATAGTGTTGAGAATGCTACAGAACAAACTGATCAAAGCACAAACAAAAGCAGTAGCAGTTTCTCATCATATCCAAGTTTTAATCCAAAGACTTCATCAGAAAACACAAAGATGGGAAATGGTTGTGTGATTCAGTGCAATATAGCTCTCAATCTGCCAGAAGGTAAAAGTTTTTCAGAAGACATAGCAAAGGATCACATGGCTCTACTTGGTTCAGTGTTGGTATCCTATGAGGGATTGGTAGCTGGTCGAATTGGAAATCCTATGTTGACAAAGGAGGATTATGATCAGATAGATGCCGAAGAAATGGAACTCATGGATATTAAGTGGTGTCTTGCTAGTGTTCTTCGAAGGGCTGAAAAGTTCAAAACAATCACTGGAAGAAATGATTTTCTTGATGCTTGTGTTTCTAATTTAGGATTTGACAAATCTAAAGTTACTTGTTTCAGATGCAGGCAAAAAGGTCATTTCAAACGAGAGTGCAAAAACAGAGAAGTGAGTGGTGCTCAGAATCCGTTCGAAAAAGAAGACTACTACCGGAAAGCCATCTATCAGCAAGTTGGTCAATTACAAGATTCACAAACGGCTCATGGTAGAAAGATTGAAGATTCGAAGAAAGGATGCTTGGTAGATTTTAACTGGAACAAATATATATCTTCTGAAAACTCAGCATGTTTGGTAGATCAGAATGATGAAGAATTACCTGAAGGGTTTAGCTGGGATATGTTTGTGGATGAGAAAGGTGGTTTTAAAGCTTTCATTGCTAAGATAGTTAAAGAACCAGATCTGTTTGCTACCTGGATGAAATCTATTGGAGAAACTGTGAGGAGTGTGAAAGAAGAATCTGATGCATCTGATGAAAGTTCTGATGAGAGTGTTCAAAATGGTGATAATTCAGAAAAAGAAGTTGTTTTTGATCAAACACCAGTTGATTCTGGTTGTTCAGATACTGAGTCTGAAAAATCTACACAGTTTGATCAGACACCGGTTGATAGCAGCAGTGATGATGAAGAGGAAAAACATATTAATATCGCTAAAAGTAACTTATCTCCTGAAAGTTTTCATTTCTATTTTGCAGAACGATTGGAGAAGCTGAAGGAGAAAAGAGCTGAAAAAGAACAACAACAAGATTTGAAGAATGAAAATGTTATTGAAGAAGAAAAGGTGACTGAGGTTGAAAAAGAAATTGTTGAAGAAAAGGTTATTGAAGTAGTGAAGACTGTAGAGGTTGAGAAGATTGTTGAGATTGAGAAGCCTTGCATGAAGTGTTCGGAAGTTTGCAAGAAGTGTGAAGATAAAGATGTGTTATTGTTTGACAGAGAAAGATTGATAGAGAAGTTGCTGTCTGACATCAATTATGTGAAAGAATCTTACAGTGTCTTAAACAGAACAGTGACTAGTCTTCAAACAACAAATTCAGAAAGAGAAAAGGCGTTAACCATGACTAATTCAACTTTGATGCAAAAGCAAAAGGCAATTAATCATTACATTGAAGAGAATGCAAAACTGAAGCAGGATTTGGAAAATGAAAAGATTGAGAACGAAAGAATCAGAAGGTTACTTCTTAGTTATTCATGTTCTGACTATGTGATTGATAGGGTTTATCCTACTGTTGCAGGTTTTGAAGCATTTGAAGATGAAAAGAAAAAGAAAGAGACTGGTAAGAAATCGACTGTTAAGTATAACAAGTGTCCGCCTCCTATCTGGGAAGGTTATTCTCCTAGGAAACCAAATGAGGAGCAAGTCGAAAAAGCAGTCAATATAAAGTTAAAATCCGAGACAACTGACGTTTTACCAGATAACATTGATATCATTTTTACCTCGTCTGATACTGATCATGAGTCCGAGTTAATCAAAAAGGTGGTTGATCAGGTGTTGGATACTGAGGAGGTGTCTGAGTCAAAGTTTAAGTCTGGGGGTTCAAGTTCGTCAGTCAACAGTTCAAAATCATCAGAAAAACGGTCTTATAGTAAAGAATTTTTGTTATCAAAAGCAAATTTGGATGATGAAACATTTAAAGTTGCATATACTTTAAATGGTTCTGACAAATTATATTCTGATGAAGAGTTTCCGATGGATAGTGTTAGATTTGACAAGATCAAAAAGGTTTTTAAAATCACAGAAATTAATATTTCTGATACTAAAAATTTAAATTTTAATGAAAAACCTAAACAATATACTTCAAGAGTTCAACAAAGGTTAAACAAGAAAAAAGGGAAAAAGGATTACAATTTTAGTTCTGGTTTTCAAAAGAAAACAAACCAAAATTGTAATTACAAAAGAAAAGGTTTAGGTTTTATTCAGCAAGAAAGTTACAGAAAGGTAAACAATTCTAAATCAAAAACAAAATTTGTTTCAGGTGGAAGTGTTGAAGATGAACAGAAGAAACCTTTCTGGAAAGAAACAAATCAGGAGTTTCTTGTTGAAAGAAAAAGAACAGGAACTGGAGTTTTTCATTCAAGAGACATTCCAAGAGATACAAGGATCTGTTTTCAATGCCAAGTTGCTGGACATATTGCTCACAACTGTCCAAACAAAGACAACAGAAAACAGGGAGTATCCGATAAACTCAAAGAAAAACTAGTTGAAAAAAATGTTTCACCAACTACAAATTTCAAAACTGTTGAAAATTCAAAGAATGAAGTTGGTGAAAATTCTAAAAGATTTTACAAAAAGAAGGCTCATCTTGACAATCAAAAATGGGTTGTTAAAGAATCTGATGTAAAATCTGGCAATGAATCTGATTCCACAAAATCAGAGGAGTCACAAAATGAGATTGATGATTTGTTGAATGATGCTGATATTAAATCAATGAGTGTGAAAGAAATTCAACAAATGGTTGGTAAAATTGAAATCTCAGATTTTGATATTGAAAAAACATTCAATGGGAATGTTAAGAAAATTTTCAAGAAAATGCTTGATGGGAAAGTAAAGGGGGTTAAAGATTTTTATGCAACGAAAAAGGCAACTTACAACCCTACTACCCAGGAATTGGAAGCCACCAAGTCAAATAAGACTTGGGTGGAAGTTTGCTTTCCTTAAAGTCTTAGGACTTTGCCGGAGATCCCAAGTTTATATCGTGGATCAGGAATCGGCATCTTTCTAATGTTTGAAGATTTTGGTTGAAAGATTTTGATAGTGTTTGAATGTTTACAGATTGAAGGAATTGCCGGAGCTTCCAGGTTGGTAAATGTGAAGCAGGAATCGGCATCTTGATTGGTATAATGGTTTGTGTAGATGGTTTATTCCTACATATGTTTTAAATGTTGGATATTCTTACAAGTGGTAAGAGGTTGCTTAATTGCAAACAGTGAATCAAGGACATTAAGTTGTACTTGATTTACTACAGTTGATAAAACTGACAAGATGATGAACCATATCCCCATACTTAACAAGTGGTAAACCTACAAGTGGTAAATACAAATTCATTTTCCGGAAAAATCATTTTGATTAAAACAAACTTAAGTGTTTTGAAATCTAAATGAGAAAATGGTTTGTAATAAGGGGAGTTCTGAGTGTTTATGCATAGTGAATGGCGATTTGATGCGATTCGATGTCAGTTGTCAAGTTTTTGTATAGTTTATTTTTTTAAATTTCCTAAAATGTGTTTGCATTTTAGGGGGAGTAGAAAATTTCAGAAAATCCAAAAACATTTGAAATTTTGAAAAAAAACAAAAACATGATAAAATGAAAAACGAGTTTTGTTGTGAAAAGAGGAAATGATAGTACATCAGTAGACGGTCACAGTATGCTAAAGAATTGTAATGTTTAAATAGTGTTAAACGGTCTCACTGATGATATGCCGATAGGTTTTTACACATTTAGTAAGCTTTTTCGGGATATAAACTAAAATTTAAACTTGCTTATTTTGTGGGGAACACTACTTGGATATATAGGTAACCCCTGAAATCTCGTTTGAAAGGTCCCTTATTCTGAGATACTAGGTCTTTATGCTCAGTGATATCTGGGGTATTATCCCGGGACTTCTGCTGAAAGGAATTTCTGACCTAGTCCCCGGAGAATACTTTCCTTATGCTTGAAATATAGCGCAGCCCTCAGCAAATTGATGAAACAATAAAATTGATAGTCATTGCTGTTGTAATCTAAAGATCCTCTAAAGGGGACACACCAAAAGTCGAAGCCGTCATCTCTCTGCGTATCGAAAGATCGACCTGAGCTCTCACGGCCCTCGTACTATAATTTATTCCCCTGACAGATATCATCTGTGGTATACTCACCTGTAAGACTGAATATTGGGATCTGGATACGGGAGTATATTCAAGAGGTGGGACACATGAATGAGTTTAAGTTCTTAAAACACCTAACTCATATCCTGAATTAGTTGAAATTTGTGTGAAAATTTAAGTGGATCGATATATCGGCAATCTAAGTGAATTGTTTAATTCTTAATGTGTAACTAAGCTCAACGGTACTTGTGACTTGTCATAAACTGATATGATTCTCTTACACGAACTCATAAAATATTGTTTGTAAATATTTCTTTATTGCATTTCTTTACAATCAAAAATTACAAAAAGATTTTAGTGTGTTTTGGCATAAGTTTTGAAAAATCCAAAAAGATTTTCGACAACTGATATTGAAAAGCTGATTTTCAAAATTTCAAGTGCTAAACATGATGACATTATTGTAAAGAGGGAGTATATCTTAAATGAAAAATTTATTTTTTTGAAATTTTACAATTGGTTCATCAAATGAAAGTGAGATGTGAATTTGAGGGAGAGTTAGTATTGGTGCATATAATTTGTTAAATTTAGAAATTTATATTTGGGTTAAGATTTTTCCAGATATTGACCTGATGCTGATGAACTTAAGGAATCAAGAGATCTGATCAAGAGAATTAGACTTGTTTTTGAAAAGCCAGGTTGTGATATCTGAAGTCTTAGAGAGACAGACAGAGATCCTGAAGATTGTGCTGAAGGATAAAGGAATACCAGCAAATCGAGAGGGGGAGTCTGAAGAGAACATCTGAGGGGGAGAGTTCGGAAAAGCCCATAGATAGATCAAGACTGAAGAACTGAAGATACAGTTGGTGCTGAATACGACTCGTCAACATCTGAGGGGGAATTTGTTGATGCACTACATCTGTTGACTTTGTCTTGTATCGAATCTTAGATTTCATTGTATAGATCAGGGAATGTTGTACGAGAATATGTAAAATTTTATAGGTAGATAGAGATGATTTCGCTCATGTGTACAAGAGGGTATCGCTTATGTGTACATGACACATAAGCGAAATCACTAACATGGGGTATCGCTTATGTGGTCTGTCACATAAGCGAAACCATCACCCTATATATAGGTGACCTCTTGAGCGAAATCATAAGGATACTCTTGACAACTACGCCGAAGTGCTGCCGGTGTGAGATTTGAGCTGTAATTGTCATCCAATCAATCAAACAGCGTTTTAAAGCTATTTCTACCTTTGTTTCTTGTAATTCCGCACCTGAAACATAGGAGAACGCCTCTGATCGACTCGTTCGGGTCCGAAACCGGTCCTACAGGTGGGGTGGGTTTTGTATGGAAGAAAGACTATAGGTGGGGATAGAGGTGAGGGTAGGTGGATGAGTTTGGTTTTTAAATCTTAAGAAAATGGTGGGGCCCACTAAAATGATTTAATTATATATTTTTAAAGTCATAAATATTTTTTTTATGAACAAGTATATTGTAGTCATTTCGCACCCACTTAACACAAAAAAAAAAGCTAACCCTCATCCACATCAGAGACTATCCAAGAACGAAAGTGCAAAAGTTAGGAACTATAACTGTAATTTTAGAAGTATAGAGACTATAGAGGAAAACAAAGCAAACCACATGTACTATCCACCCACTTTTCTGATAATTCAATTAATACAAAAATACACTTGCCAAAACAGAGGAACTTTTCTGATAATTTAATTAATGTTGTATAATAACTAGAACCTATTAGCAATGTTTAGAAGAGAATGGGAGTACAAGAGATGAATTTCTTATTGATATGATCTCACACAAAATACATGAGCCACTATATATAGGCTATAACATTAATACAAACATAATTGTGACATGGGAGTTAGAAATGTGGATAGTCACTAATAATGGATGCATTCATAACACTCCCCCTTGACTATCCACATGATGATATACTATTCTTTAATACACTTGGTGATGCTGCCTCGTTAAAAAAAACCTTCCTAGAAAAAACCCAGTGGGACAAAACCTCGGCTAAGGGAAAAAGAGTGTAGCGCGTATTGTCTCCCCCTCAGACATTTAGAAACACACATACACTGTTAACATTATACTACTAGATAATGTTTACACGATTCTTCAGGACCGATGTTAACTGATACTGCAGGACCAGTTATGTTGCCTCATTAAAACCTTACTAAGAAAAACCCAGTGGGACAAAACTTAGTCAAGGAAAAAGAGTACATACACTGTGTATATTATGGGTACATTACTCCCCCTCAATTTTACTTGTATATCTTGATGATGTTGAATCCAATCTTCTGTGATAATTGCTTGACTTGATATTTGGCGTAGTCTTCTTTGATTTGAGTGTTGTTGTCTACATGTCTTCATACAGTATGGCTTGAGCTTCTCTTGATCAACTCTAATCTACATACTTCTTAAATATGCTGAAATCTTCTACCTTCATAACTTGTATCTGGACTGAGATCGAACTCTATGCGAGTCTAATATATATCAATCATAACCCAGGACGCCATATTGTTCTTGTGGAACTATCCCGTGTCTCGAGTTTGTAAATATGTCAAATAATTATTTAATGCTCTTTATAATTCTGCCTCGTTAAAAACCATGCCAGGAAAACCCAATGGGATAAAACCGTAGCTAAGGAAAAAGAGTGCACTACGCATTATACATAATTAACAACATGATTTATGATGATGTTAAATTAGTACTTCGGGACCTAGATGATAAATTGATACTACTGGATCAGTTATGTTGTCTCGTTAAAAACCTTACCAAGAAAACCCAATGGGAAAAACTTAGTGAAGGGAAAAAGAGTGCAACATTTGAGATTAGAACTGTAATCTTACCAAGACATTCAGCAAGAACGTAATATCAGATGTCGTCTTGTTTGCAAGATACGTCAATGCTCTGATCGCAATTAAGTATGGTACTTCTTGACTAAGTAGTTCAACATCCCTTTCTTGGGGTTGATAAGAATATTTTTTCTATGTCAAGCGATCAGACAATCGTTCATGTACTCAATGAATGAGCTTTTTCTATATAACATCTTCTAGATGTAGTCAGATTGATGAGCAAAAATAGTACATATATACTCGAACTACAGGTCGAGAATAACTACACTTTGTAAAGGTCATTCAAAATTTTCCTCTTTAGTTTGAGAGTTCCCTCTCGATGATGTTTACATTTTCACTGTAAGAATGAAATCTTGTTAAATAGATGTAGCTCATTTTGACAAAATTATACCTCTCTTTTCAGAGTATAGTCGACTGTACCACATATGAGTAGTTTCCTTTAAGATTCATATATATAACACCTATGGGGTTATTGTTTCATAATGCTTTGAGCATTTTTAATCCTTCAGGGGGTTTTCATGCAGATGTCATTTGCAATTGTCTCATACATGTATACGGTGATGACATCCATAAGTTGTTTTATCTGAAGTCATTCTGAGATTGCGAGGCCGCTTAAACATCTAAAGATTGTCGCATCCACTACAGGGGTATACATTTCCTCGTAATCAACTGCTGGGATTTGGGAAAAAATCTTTATGTTAAAAACGTGTGCCTTACATCGCAAAAACTCATTATTTACGTTTCCTTTTATTTAAAGACACCCATTTATAACCTACTGGTTTGACGTCTATTGGTGTTCGAACTGCTGGTTCGAAAACGTTTAGTTTGTCGAGCAAATTTAGTTCAACCTTAAGTCATGTAGCCATTTTTGGCTATGTGTGTGCGTACACTCTTGCACACTTTCTATATACGTAAATTTTTTTTTCATCGATTACATCTATTGCTATAGCATAATCAAATATATCATTTTACACGTGTTTCATTACGGTTCCATATTGTACATATTTTGTACATAATTCATCGCGATCTCATATTTGTTTGGTACTAGAGTTTCTTTTAGAACTCCATTAGCCTCTTTTGGGGTTTTGACAACAACCTTCTTTAAGGTTTAGTATGCAACCACTTCTGGGGTTTTGTATGCAACCACTTATGGTGTTTTATGTGCCACCTCTTTTGGGGTTACACCAACTGCGTTACTCTGCTCTTTTTGTGTTTGTGGGTTTTATCTTTTTGGAACCGATTTATCTCTCACAATTTATTAATATGATAATCATTTTGTGAGTACTTCCATTCGAGCAGATAAGTTTAAGTTGGCATATGTGACATTGTCACCTTATTTGTGTTAGTGAATGCATCTTGTATTTCATTTGTTATTATTTGCAAATACACGCTCTTTCTTTTGGACTTCAGATTTGCATTGACCACTTCAGGGGTCGATATATAATATGATGCATTTTTTTTATGTTACCTTTCATTTTCTTGTATCCCCCTAAGACTGGGAATATGATGTACATATCCCATTTTATATGTTATGGTGGTGCTATTGGTACAAAGGCTGCACAACAAAATATATATAAAAAAAATGGAAACTTGGTTCTCTTCAGGAGACCAGTTGTAATGGGGAGTATTTGTGATAAGCAGTTGGTTTTGAATTGATATAATCAATCGACGAATTCCGTCTCAACTACGTATGCCTCTCACTATATTTCACATTGTGCCCAACAATGGTCCCTACAATTGGGTTGTCAAAGAACAGTGTTAAACCATGTCAAAAAAAAACAATGTTCCATAGTGTTGGGCATATGCTATATACGGGTAGCTAAAAACTCACATGTAACCATGTATGAATGCCACAATCCACACAACTGTACATTTCAATGGTCCCATATAAGAGGGATTGTTTGTAGCAGTTTATTGTTTGGAAGGGCATAAAAATTTATTTACAAAAAAAAAAAACTAACTAGACATATTGTTGGACCGTGTTTTGACCCTGAAAAATCAGTCAAGGACGTTCATCTTCACGTATAAAGGCGGAATCAGTATACACGAAGTTACACAGCTTTTCTCTTTTCAAATCTTTCTTTATTGATGCTTTCTGATTACAAATTGACAGAGTTTTGACACCACAAGCATGAGAGGATTTCGCTCCAACATACACAACTAACTAATCAGGTTTCGCTCCTGATGACTATTTATAGTCCATGTGGTTTCGCTCCAATGACCTTGACATATAAGCGAAACCCCTTAGTGACACATAAGCGAAACCACCATGTGTATCTATAAGCCAAACCACCTACTTAACCCTATGAGCGAAACCCCTATGACTAATAAGCAAAACCTCAATCTAATGATGTACATATAAACGAAACTAACATATTAAACTCTAATGTGACTCTCAAGCTCCAATCTTGACTTATCTTGACCAAAGACTTAATGCAGACGAAGTCAACAGACATTCCATGCACTAACAGACTCCCCCTTGGATGTTGACGAAGTTTTCGGCTCCGAGTCTTCAGTCTTGGTCATTCTGCCTTCTCGTTCAGATTGTAACATTGTAAGCATCCATCACTTTCTTGATCAGCTTCACACTTTGACTCTTACACTAGAATCTCATCACTGACTCTATCACCAACACCTTTATCATGAGCAGGCTCCCCCTCTCATCAAGCTTCCGTGCTTTTAGGGATCGACACCTAGCTTTCCAGCTACAAGCTCTTTCTAGCTTCAAGCTTGTCTTCAGACTCCCCCTTAGACTCTGCTCTCGAGATCGTAGTCTGGACTTTTCCTGCAATCACTCATACAACTATAAGTAATAACATTTTAAACTTTCAGAAATTTTAATCTAACAATTCAATCTCCTCAAAATCACTTCTCATGAATTTGGCAGTTTCATGGAATCGTATCGGAAACTAACTCTATAACAATATAAGCTTCCAAATCCCCCACAGTTAATCATCCAAGTCCAACTTAATGACCTTGGAGATATCACAAACTGTTTTTGATTTTGTTTTTAATACAAGTTTCAAGTTTCAAATTAATGAACTTGTTTTATTCTCAGAAACACAATCAGCTTACTTAGATCTTGAAATTCAGCACTCAGACATTGGTTGTCGAAAATAAAGCAGAAATCAAAATCTTTTTGTATTTTCTGAAAATTATAAAGCAGTAAAGAAATATGTACAAACATATTTACAGATAATATTTTTGTTTAAGTATGCGTCAGAGGATCATATCAGTTTTTGACAAGTCACAAGTACCGTTGAGCTTAATCACACATTAAGTATTAAACAATTCACTTAGATTGTCGATATACTGGTCCACTTAAATTTTCATACAAATTTCAACTGATTCAGGATACGAATTAGGTATTTTAAGAACTTAAACCCATTCATGTGTCCCACCTCTTGAATATACTCCCGTATCCAGATCCCAATATTCAGTCTTACAGGTAATTATAACACAAATGATATCTGTAAGGGGTTAATAAATTATGAAGAATCATGAGAGCTCAGGTCAGAACTACCGTTCAGCAGAGAGATCATGACTCAACTTGGGTGTGTCCCCTTTAGAGGATCTTTTTTACAACAGCATTGCTAAGCAATTTTATTGTCTTATCATATATGCTGAGGGTAATGCTGTGTTTCAAGCATTGCGGAAAGTATTATTCGAGGACTAGGTCAGAACTTCCATTCAGCAGAAGTCCTGGAATAATACCCCAGACATCATTGAGTATAAAAACCTAGTATATCAGATTATGAGACCTTTCAAACGAGATTTCAGGGGTTACCTATATATCCAAGTAATGTTCCCCACGAAATAAGCAAGTGTTTGAATTTAGGTTTATATCCCAAAAAAGTTTACTAAATGTATAAAAATCTACCGACATATCATCAGTGAGACTGTTTAACGCTATATAATCATTACAAATCTTTAGCATACTGTAACTGTCTACTGATGTACTATCATTTCCTCTTTTTACGCAAAAACTCAAATTTTAAATTTTATCATGTTTTTGGCTTTTTCAAATTTTCAAATGTTTTTGGATTTTCTAACAACATTACTCCCCCTAAAATGCAAAACCATTTAAAGAAAAATTTGAGAACCAACACTGATAGCTTTGTCTCGCCATCCATTTTCTGCTTCTCATGCACTGATTTGCAGAAAATATAACATACCCCCATGATTTACAACACATTGATCTTAACAGTTTGAAAATCGTTTTTCAATCTGATGAAAGTAATCATGTTTGTTCAGCCGTGAGGGTTTCGGCGTATTCAATCAACATTTTTTCAAACAAAAATTAAAAACAAACATATTTTTGGTTTTTCAAATTTTACCAAACAAGAAACATATTTTTGGTTTTTAATTTTTCAATTTTTTAGGATTTTTAAAAATATTGTTTATTTATGTACAGAAAACAAACAAACTAAACTCCCTGTTCAACCAAACCAGGGTCCTGCAACCTCTTCCTGTGCCAGGTTGCTCCAATCACCATTCTCACAATCTTCAGCTTCGTTGAGCACCTGCACATTTAAACTTTATCAATCATTTGAACAATTTAGCCCATGTCTGTTGGACCTTAGGCATTTCAACACAATAATGTTCATTTAATTTCGGAAACTCTTTGTCATTTAAAACTTTTTCAGCTTTGACTTCAACTTTCTCATCTTTTTCCGACATCACTTGTTTCTTAGCACTCCACATTTGACCTTTCGGAGTACCTCTTTTGTAAAAGTTTTTCTCTTTTTTAACCTTTTGATTTTGAATAACAATTTTAGGTTTCCAAAATTCTTGAGGTTTTGTCATATCAACAGATGTTCTCCAACTCTGTGTTGTTCTGAATCTGGATGTGTGAGAATTCCAGGTCTGTCTAGAATCGAACCTGTTCGGGTTTAATTTCCAATTTTGATTTGAAGCAAACTTGTTTGTATTGTATCTCCAAGTTTGTTTCGAATCAAATTTGGTTGACCTTGGTTTCACATCCTCGGATTTCTGTTTTTCAACATCAACAGGCTTTGGATTTGGACACTTTCGTGCAACATGTCCCATCTGATCACAATTAAAACATACTTTCTTTGAAACGTCCTTGGCCTGTTGTTGTTTCTTTTTCATAGCATCAAACTCCTCATTAGACTGTTGTCCAAATTTGAGTTTTTCTTCTTCTTTCAAGCTTTTCCCTTGAACAAAATTCATCTTTTGTTGCAAATTTGATTTTTTATTTTGATTCCAATTCCGTTTCTTTTTATAACCCAAACCAGCCTTCATGTTTTTCTTCTTAAAACCAGGTTTGTTATAAAAAGATTTATGACCTTTACCAGCAAACTTTGGAATCTCAGACTTCTTAATCTCAACCATTTTGAAAACTTTATCAACCTTTTCTGAAATCACATTCTGAATCGGGAATACAACATCTAAGAATAATTTGTCCGATCCAATCATGGTATAAACCAATCCTTTTGAATCATCATTCAAATTTTTCTCGGATTTTGTGTTTTTCAGATAACCATCATAAAGATTTCCTTCATCTTCATCCTGTGATTCAGACTTACCTTTTGTAGACTCATCTTTCAAAACGCTTTCAACAACCTTACTTACCACCTCTGAATCATTAGCATCATCAGATTTGGAGTAAGTCACATCGATACTTTCAGGTAACTGGTCAGCTATGTTCAAACCCTTTGCCACCTTTTCCTCATCATAAAAAGTATAATTGTTTCTCAATGGTGGTGGTACCTGATGAAATTCTGAACCAATACCCTTTTTTCAATTTTCAGTATCTTTGTCATCTGGTGTGAAGTTGAAAATGCGTTCAAGAATGTACGAAGAGTTATGATAACTTTGAAGTTTTGTAACAATCTTTTCTTTTTCAGCCAAGACTTGTTTAAGATTAGCAATTTCATCAACACATTTGTTTAATTCAATTTGCTTTTCTTTAAACTTTCTTTCATACATTTCTTTAGTGACTAAAGTTTCAGACAATCTTTGATCAAAACTTTTGACTTGGCTCTTCAAAGTATCATAAGCTTCTTGTACTCTCTGACTCGACCACTTTAAAGAATCATACTGTTTTTTTAAATCTTGAAATTTAGATTCCTTTTCAACACAATCGACACATTTTGCTGAACACAGTTGTCTATAAACATCATTATCCTTTTCAAGACCTTGACATTTCTGTGTCAAATTTTCAACTTTTATTTTCAAAATTTCTTCTTTTTCAATCATATCTTTACATTTTATTGTGAAACCATTTTCAAGTTTGCTTAATTCATTATCTTTTGTTTTTATCAATTCATCTTTTTCAATACAGGCTTTGCACATTTCTATGCAATTCCTGCATTTGTTTTCTTTTTCATCAACCAATTCAACATTCGATAGATCAGAAGATTTTCTAACCTCAGTCTCTTTCAGCACCAGTTCTTCTGACTCAGCTTTCTGATCTTGCTCTTTGCTCTCCACTTTTTCTTCTTTCTGAACTTCTTCATTCTTCTGCATTTCTTCAGCTCTCTGTTCCTCTCCAGCAAGCTCTGCAACAGTCTTCACTTCTTCAATCATCTTCTTCAATTCTTCTTCTTTTCTTTTCTTCAGTTCTACCACCTTCGGTAAACTTGCTTCAAAAACTTCTTTTAACTTGTTCATCAAATTTGGAAAATAGCTTTTATCAGAAAGCCTTCTTGTGTTGAAAGTGCCCTCACTTGGAAACACATTAGTTACAGCATCAAAATCCACTTTTGATGGATCAACTACAGGATTACCCTGTGGATCCATGTAACACTCTAGTTCTTCATTCCATCTCTTGGCTCTTTGTGCTTCCTTAAATGGTTCATACAATTTGCCAATCTCCCATCTCGCACTGTCTCTTCTCCACCAAGTATCATGATCATCATTTGCAACAAATGCATATCCAATTGCATCTTCTTCAGGGCAAACTTGACTCCAGTCGTAACCTTCATCGTCATATATAACTGCAAGAGCCCTTGATTTTTCTTCAGGCTGTTTCAATCTTGGTGGCTCAGACTTGTTCTGATGGTAAATCGCTTTCTTGTAATAATCTTCGTTGAACGGGTTTGCAGAATCATCATCAGCATACGCATTTCTGCACTCGCGCTTAAAGTGACCTCTTTGTTTGCATTTGAAGCATGTCACCTTAGATTTATCAAATCCCAGTTTGGTAGATGGTCCACCAATTGACTTTCTCCCCGTGATCTCCATGAACCTCTGTGCCCGACGAACCGCACTGGCCATGCACCATCTTATATCCATTAGTTCCATCTCCTCGGGGTCTAATTGATCATAATCTTCTTTCGTCAAGTTGGTGTTGCCAATCTTCCCTGCAACGAGACTTTCATACGATTCAAGTACAGATGCCAAGAAAACCATCTGTTGTTTTGCCGGCTCTTCGCTGAAATTCTACCCATTCTTCAGATCCACTGCGATATTACACTGAAACAAATTCTTGGAAGCAGATTGACTTGAATTATTTGAAGAAGATCCACTGTGAAAACCACTGTGAAAACTTTCATTATTCACTGAGCTTGAGCTTTCTGCAGAAAATGCTGTTCTTGGAGACTCAGCCTGCGGTACATATCCTCTATAGTAAAGCTCTACATTCTGCTGATAAGCTGGATTGTTGACTTTAGATCTCTTTATCTCCAACTCATGACTTTCAAGCCTTTCAATCAGCAAATCCACTTTTAAATCTTCAGGCTTGATTGTATTTTTTAACATTAGAGCGAAGTATTGCCACTCTTGATCATTTGGCAATGAATCAAACAATTTATCCACCAGCTCCTCTTCAGAAGGTAATATTTTGTGTCTGGTCAGCTCCATTTTCAGATGTCCGAATCTCTCAATCGTTTTACAAACAGGCTCATTTTTCATACAGTTGAATAAATCAAACTCTTTACGCAACAATTTCTTTTTGTTTTTAACAATTTCAATACTTCCTACACATTTTCTCTCAAACGCTTCCCACAAACTCTTTGAAGTATTTTCTTGTTCGAGCAATGAAATAATATCCTCTCTTACTGACTGTTTGATCAATGTTATCATTCTATATTCAACCACAACATTTTTTATATCTTTTTTTGTAAAATCTTTTGCATCTATTAACTCTCCTCCCTCTTTTACTGGTTCAACATATTCATGTGTCAGTTTTAACCAGCTTTCAGGAGCGAAAGCTTTTACCCAACCCTCAAATCTGTTTTTCCACCAGTTATAATCTTCAACTTTCATTAGCTTCGGTGTTTTTTGTTGACTTCCATACATGTTCTCAAACTTCAAATTCTCTGAAATCTCTTTCGAATATTCTCTCATCTCGGATCTTCTATCTGTCGATTCGGAAGTGAATGCGTTGTAGAATGTGTTGTAGAATTCTTCACCATTGCTTGACATCTTCAAACACCTGAGAGCAAACAAACAACTCAATCAGTTTAAACAATATCAAGTAATCTGAAACACACTAACACTCGATTGTCGTGAAATAATCTTGACACGATAAAGTTCACTTTCAAACGAAATATGACACTTGGGCGAAATAGCACACAATGTAGGTACTCTTGAGCGAAATCAACAATATGTCCCTTTGAACGAAATCAGTCTGAATGACTGATAAGCGAAATCAGGTTATATGTCTGTATAAGCGAAATCAGATATTGTCTTATGAGCGAAACTAGTAATGTCACTATAAGCGAAACCACTCTTTGTCACAAGGGCGAAACCTAAGATGTCTGAATAAGCGAAACTGATATGTTCAGATAAGCGAAATCAAGTTGTTGTCCGTAAAAGCGAAACTATCAGCAAAATCCTTCGATGTTCGGAAAAGCGAAACCTAGTTTTTAGTATATTTTCACCATTTTTAAGCCGTATTTTAACCTCAAACTTTCTAGGGTTTGTTAAACGTATGTTTTACACATTATACTCGAATTTTAGACAGTTTCAACCGTAGGAACTAGTGTAAATCGAAAAAGTATGAAAGAAAGTGAGTAGAAATAAGAGAATTTGATCGAATCAGCTGTAGTAGTATGAACTCCTCGTCCTGAAGCTCTGATACCACTTGTTGGACCGTGTTTTGACCCTGAAAAATCAGTCAAGGACGTTCATCTTCACGTATAAAGGCGGAATCAGTATACACGAAGTTACACAGCTTTTCTCTTTTCAAATCTTTCTTTATTGATGCTTTCTGATTACAAATTGACAGAGTTTTGACACCACAAGCATGAGAGGATTTCGCTCCAACATACACAACTAACTAATCAGGTTTCGCTCATGATGACTATTTATAGTCCATGTGGTTTCGCTCCAATGACCTTGACATATAAGCGAAACCCCTTAGTTGTGACAACTCGTATTTTCCGAACTTATCAACGTACTTGATGTGACGTATGTAAACTTAGTGTAACTAGTTATTATGTTGAATTAATGAGATCTTATGTGACTTGTGTTAAATGCTATGTGAATATAGGTTGTGTTGTATGTATGTATGTATATGAACGACTCAAGCGCACAACACACATTCGACCGCACAAGGCCATTTGGGCCACAACTTGTATTCGGATCTATGACAGCCCAAGATTTGGGTTCGGCCCACTCCCATTAATCGATTAACACATGGGGTGTTGGTAACCATCTCACATTTTACCAACCACACAAACCCTAGCTCCTCTCATCCTCTCTCTCCCTCACGAACTCGACGGCACTCTCTCTCTCAATCGAGGATCACCCCTTGAATCGGATCACTCTCTTCTTAATCGGTTAGTATTATATTTGTTATTTGATAATATGTTTGATGATGTGGTGAATTAGATATTCTTTCAGAATGAGTTATGAATAAGATATAAGACATGATTAATCTATGTTATGATAAACAATTGTTTATGATGAAAGATATAAGTGTTCTTGTAATCGGCTCCCATGCAAGTAATTGATAATAATTCACACTAACTGGATTTGTCATATTAATCGAATGGTAGTTGATGATGCTTGTGGAATCGACTGTTATGTGTATGTTTAGAATTTGTTAACCATGTGATGATTGCTAATGAATTCCTATTAATCGGCTGTGACATGCGATTAGGATAGTGTTTATAACTTAATGTATGTTCATGCAAATCGGATTTAAGGAGATGATATGTTAAGTTGTTGTTCATACCATGATCATGTACTAGTTAGGGTTCATAAGAAGTTTGAGATAAAAAGCCTTAGTTTGATCGATGATTGTTTGAGTTGAAACTGTGAGAATTGTTAATTGATATTTTTCATAGATGGAAACTTGGTAAATTGATTTGCAAGATAGTATTATGTAACTGATTTCCATAAATTGTGGATTTTTAAACAAGCCGCACAAGACCTCTTAATCACATAAGAGGTCCACTCGCACAAGGGATTTCAGTCGCACAAGACCTTCTGGTCGCACAAAGAGTCCCTTCGCACAAGACATACACAGTCGCACAAGGCTATTAAAGTCGCACAAGCTATTGGTTTAGTAAATTGGTTGGGCCGGGTATATGTGTTGGGCCAGGTCTGATCGTACAACTCATTGGGTCGCACAAGATTAATTGCTTATTTGGTTATTGGGCCGTATGTTATATGTATTGGGCTGGGTAATAGGGCTGATCGCACAAGTGTTGTTCGGTTTAAATATGTTGGGCCGTATATTAGTGCATCAATGAACTTGGGCTTAAAAGAGTGGATCGCACAAGGCTTATTGACTTGTGCGAGCCCATAATATAAAATCGTACAAGTGTTTAGTATGTTAACATGCATAATATGTGTTGTTATGATCCGTGTGTGTATGTTCTTACATGCTATCTTACGTGATACTTATGTGCACTCTGTGAAACCAAAACCTGACTTGTATGATAACCATGTTAGGACGTGGTTGACCACTAGCTGCTAGTCTTGACCTTTCTGTGTAATCTGCCGAGCAAACCAAGGTGAGTTCACACTCCGTTACAAAGCATGGGATTCCCAGGGGTTGGGAATGGGTCAAGGAATAGGGATTCCTCGTCCGGTTGAGACGTAATCAGGAACATAGATTCCCCGTCCAGTATGAGACGGATTTAACTATACTAGACTAGAACTCTATCAACGAAGTCCCTCCTTTTATATCGACTTAATCACCGAGGCCAATGGCGAACGGGTCATTAGTTAAATAGCGCTATTAGGTTTAACAAACCTCACACCGTGCCGCAGAGGACGGGCGTGGACTAATGGACTATGGCACGTCAGTGATGATAGACACAGACGTTAGGGCACTTAAACATGACGAACGTTAGTAGTCGATATGTAACGAGTCTGGTGGATTAAACATGGGGTAGCCCCCATGGCCATAGAGCCGGGCTGGAATAGCCAACGTAAGAACGGGTAACTAATAAACGTTTTTCGAACTATGGGGTAACCCCCACGGCTGGATAGCTGGTAAAGAACAAACCGTGTTTTCGGAATAACTATAAACTGGACAACCAAACGTGAACTCACTCAACTAGTTGTTGACTCGTTACTACATGCTTTGCAGGTCTATAGGTACTTAGCTGGAGCTTGCACAAGGAAGAGTCGTTGTGGGACATGGACAGCTGTGTGCCATGTTAAACATTTGGATAATTAAACTTTGGATTTGGTTTTGAACATTATGCTTCCGCTCATAACTTAACTATGCTTGTTTTGGATATTAATCGTGTGGGTTGAACTTTTACATTAAATATTTACTTGTTCAATATGATTAGTGGTTTGATCCTGGTCAGTCACGCCTCCAAGCGGTGATACTCCGCAGGTGGATTTTGGGGGTGTGACAGATTGGTATCAGAGCCATTGGTTATAGAGAACTTGGTTTTAATAAAGGAAGACGTTTTTGTTAAAACCAGACTATAACCTTTACAGTGCTGTACGATCCACAACGACGCTTCACTCCACGTGCAAGGCTCGACATTCTAGGTGATATGGTTTGTGTTTTATTACCTACTTGTTAGAATACGTAGAACTTTGCTCATGATATGCTTAGCTAGTATAGCTACTGTTGCTTGAACACGTGTGTGCTTACTCTCTTCTGTCATCGCATTTTCGCGAACCCTTCTCACACATGCTTCTTTTGGTATGAAGATCATGTCTGGACGCATTAACATGACCCAAGCCCAGTTGACGGCTCTGATCAACGAACAGGTTGCTGCGGCACTTGCAGCAGCACAGGCAGGAGGTATACCCTGCAGTTTATAACTCATACTAGGATCTTTAGATCCTACTCTCGTGAATCTATCCTTGTGTTAAACCTTGTCCTTTCTTATACCCACAACAGGTCAACATGCTCAGCCACCTGTTTGCACCTTCAAAACTTTCATGGACTGCCGACCCACTACTTTTAGTGGCACTGAAGGAGCAGTAGGTCTCTTCCACTGGTTTGAGAAACTAGTGTCTGTATTCGAGATGTGCGAATGCCCTGAGGCACGCAGGGTGAAATATGCTACCGGCACTCTTGAGGGTTTAGCCCTCACATGGTGGAACGCCCAAGTGCAAATGCTGGGGTTGGTTGCTGCTAACGCCACCCCATGGAACAATTTTAAGGAAATGATCAGAGAGGAATACTGCACTCGTGACGACATTCATAAGCTGGAAGTCGAGTTTTTCAACCTCAAGATGACGGGGTCAGAAATTGAGGCGTTTACTAAGAGATCGAATGAGCTTGCACTACTGTGTCCTACTATGGTGGACCCTCCAATTAAGCGTATCGAACTATATCTTAAGGGCCTAAAGCCGGAGATCCAAAGTCATGTGACTTCAGCAAATCTCGCTACTTATCAGCAGGTTGTTCAGTTGGCTCACCGTCTCACTGATCAGGCGGTGGAGCAAAACAGGTTACCAAAACGCATTAGTGCTACAGCTACTTCTGAACCTCCCAGTGATAACAAACGTAAATGGGATGGAGCTTCAAGCAGAGGTTCGACATCTGTTCAATCCCAGTCGCAGCAGAGAAGAACTGAAGAGTATAAGAGTCCTAGTCAGCAATCGTCAGGTAGCCAAAGTCAGGGTGGATACAAAGGAAATCACCCCAAATGTAATCGTTGTAACTTTCATCATAGTGGGCCATGCACCAGAAGTAACTGTCATCGGTGCAACAAGCCTGGTCATATTGCAAGAGAATGTAGGAGTCAGTTTCCTGCGAACCAAAATCGGCAACAACAGCGAGCCCCACCAAATCAACGTCAGCAGCAGCAACAACAGGGTAACAATAGAGGGTGCTTTCAGTGTGGAGCTGAAGGCCACTTCAAGAAAGACTGTCCCCAGCTGAACCAGAACAACAACAATAACAACAACAATCAGGGGAATGGGAACAATGGGGGCAACAATGGCAATGGGGCAAGGGGTCGTGTGTTCGTTATTGGTAATGGAGAAGCAAGGAATGATCCCAATGTGGTGACGGGTAAGTTCCTTCTCGACGACTTTTACGTTACTGTCTTATTTGATTCGGGTGCTGATACTAGTTATGTGTCCCAAAAAGTTAGTCAACTGCTTAAGCGTACCCCAACACCTTTGAATCCCAAACACGATGTAGAGTTAGCTAATGGTAAGAGTTTAGAGGTCACACACGTAGTCAAGGGTTGTAATCTCGTTCTTGCTGATCACACTTTCTCAATCGACCTCCTTCCTATCACTCTGGGTAGTTTCGACGTTGTCATTGGGATGGACTGGTTATCCCAACACCAAGCTGAGATTCTTTGCAACGAAAAGATTGTCCGCATTCCGCGCCAAGGTGAGGAACCTCTTATGATTCGTGGCGACAAGAGTGGTGCTGTTACGAGCATCATTTCTTCCCTCAAGGCTCAAAAGTGTTTGCGTAAGGGCCACACTGCCTTTCTGGCTCTTGTTACTGACACCTCGAAGAAAGAGAAAAAGATAGAAGACTTTCCAGTTGTACGCAATTATCCTGAGGTATTTCCTGAGGAACTACCTGGCCTCCCGCCTCATCGTCAGGTTGAGTTTCAAATCGAGCTAGCTCCTGGAGCGGCACCCATAGCTCGTGCACCGTATCGCTTAGCTCCATCAGAGTTGAAAGAGCTATCTACGCAATTACAAGAACTCCTAGATAAGGGTTTTATTCGTCCTAGCTCTTCGCCCTGGGGAGCTCCAGTACTATTTGTGAAGAAGAAAGACGGTACGTTCAGAATGTGCATCGACTACCGCGAACTGAACAAGGTGACTGTGAAGAACCGCTATCCTCTTCCACGCATTGACGATTTGTTCGACCAGCTACAAGGGTCGAGCTATTATTCAAAGATTAATTTGAGATCAGGGTATCACCAGCTGAGAGTCCGAGAAGAGGACGTCTCCAAAACAGCCTTCAGAACCCGTTATGGCCACTATGAGTTTTTGGTCATGCCTTTTGGGATGACAAACGCACCAGCGGTCTTCATGGACTTGATGAATCGGGTGTGCAAGCCTTACTTAGACAAATTCGTTATCGTCTTTATTGATGACATCCTGATCTATTCGAAGAGTCAGGAGGAGCATGAGCAACATTTACGACTTATTTTAGAACTCCTTCGAAAGGAACAGCTGTACGCCAAGTTTTCAAAATGTGACTTCTGGCTTCGTGAAG
The DNA here is from genome assembly GCA_030545235.1 of Helianthus tuberosus. Classification (NCBI taxonomy): domain Eukaryota; kingdom Viridiplantae; phylum Streptophyta; class Magnoliopsida; order Asterales; family Asteraceae; genus Helianthus; species Helianthus tuberosus. Next base: position 97,841,689 of record CM060360.1, on the reverse strand, counting down.
TCCATTTCTTAGGCCATGTGGTGAACAAGGATGGGATTCACGTTGATCCATCCAAGGTAGAGTCAATCAAGAGCTGGCCTGCACCTCGTACACCAACGGAAATTCGCCAATTCTTGGGATTGGCAGGATACTACAGAAGATTTATCAAGGATTTTTCTAAGATTGCTCAGCCTCTTACTTCACTAACGCAGAAGGGCGTTGTTTATCGTTGGGGAAACGCACAGGAGTTAGCGTTTCAGCACTTAAAGGATAGACTTTGCAGTGCACCTATCCTTTCATTGCCAGAGGGCACAGACGACTTCGTGGTTTACTGCGACGCATCTATTCAGGGTCTTGGTTGTGTTTTGATGCAGCGGGATAAAGTTATAGCATACGCTTCACGTCAACTCAAGGTTCACGAGAAGAACTACACTACACACGATCTAGAGCTGGGAGCGGTTGTTTTTGAACTTAAGATATGGCGACACTACTTGTATGGCACCAAGTGTGCTATCTACACTGACCACAGAAGCCTCGAGCACATCTTCAAACAGAAGGAACTCAACATGCGACAGCGACGATGGGTCGAACTGCTGAACGATTACGAATGCTCGATCAGGTACCACCCGGGCAAAGCCAATCTTGTGGCTGACGCCCTCAGTCGAAAGGACACTGCGCCTAAGCGCGTACGAGCTTTACAACTCACTATACAGTCTAGCCTTCCTTCTCAAATACGAAATGCTCAGGTAGAAGCATTGAAACCAGAAAACGTCAGGGCTGAAGCCCTACGCGGCTCGAGGCAACGCTTAGAACAGAAGGAAGACGGTGCCTACTACGTCACGGGACGCATTTGGGTCCCATTTTATGGCAACCTACGAGAGCTTGTGATGGATGAGGCACACAAGTCTCGCTACTCAGTGCACCCTGGTTCGGACAAAATGTACCATGACATCAAAACCACATACTGGTGGCCTAGCATGAAGGCACACATAGCAACATACGTTAGCAAGTGCTTGACTTGTGCAAGAGTCAAGGCGGAATACCAGAAACCTTCAGGCCCACTTCAACAACCAGAGATACCACAATGGAAATGGGAGCAAATTTCCATGGATTTTGTTACTGGCCTGCCCAGATCGCAACGTGGTAACGATACTATTTGGGTGATCGTGGATCGACTCACAAAGTCTGCTCACTTCCTAGCTATCAAAGAAACGGATAAGTTCTCCACTCTAGCAGAAGTATATCTTAAGGAAGTGGTCTCGAGGCACGGGGTGCCCACCTCTATCATCTCGGATCGAGATGCACGTTTTACTTCAGAACTATGGCAAGCAATGCACAAGTCCTTTGGCTCAAGGTTAGACATGAGCACAGCTTATCACCCGCAAACGGATGGGCAGTCTGAACGCACCATCCAGACCCTCGAAGACATGCTTAGGGCATGTGTTATTGACTTTGGCAACGGCTGGGAAAAGCATCTGCCACTTGTGGAATTTTCGTACAACAATAGCTACCACACCAGCATTAAAGCTGCTCCGTTTGAGGCATTGTACGGGCGTAAATGCCGGTCACCTCTTTGTTGGGCAGAGGTGGGGGATAGTCAGATTGTTGGTCCAGAATATGTAGTTGACACAACAGATAAAATTACTCAGATACGACAACGAATGGCGGCAGCTCGTGAGCGTCAGAAAGTCTACGCCGATAAAGACAGGAAACTACTCGAATTCCAAGTTGGGGATCGAGCGCTACTCAAAGTTTCACCCTGGAAGGGTGTGGTTCGTTTTGGCAAACGCGGCAAGCTTAACCCACGATACGTTGGACCCTTCGAAGTCATTGAGAAAATAGGCAAGGTGGCCTACAGACTGAATTTACCAGCAGAACTCAGTGCAGTTCACAATGTTTTCCACGTGTCAAACCTGAAAAAGTGTTTATCAGATGAGCCCCACGTAGTTCCTTTGAAGGAGCTCACGATCGACGAGCAGTTACGATTCGTCGAGGAACCTGTGGAGATCACGGACCGGGATGTGAAGGTCCTCAAACATACCAGAATACCTCTTGTTCGAGTTCGTTGGAACTCACGTCGCGGCCCAGAATTCACCTGGGAGCGCGAAGATCGGATGAAACAAAAGTATCCCCAACTGTTCGCAACCGGTACAACCACTGCTGAGGCTGAAGCTACGGAATTTCGGGACGAAATTCCAGATCAACGGGGGGAGGATGTGACACCCCAGGGAAACCAGGAAAACCATGCAACTTAACTAGCTCCCTCAGTGAGTACGTGCTAAATTTCGGGACGAAATTTCTTTCAACTTGGGGATAATGTGACAACTCGTATTTTCCGAACTTATCAACGTACTTGATGTGACGTATGTAAACTTAGTGTAACTAGTTATTATGTTGAATTAATGAGATCTTATGTGACTTGTGTTAAATGCTATGTGAATATAGGTTGTGTTGTATGTATGTATGTATATGAACGACTCAAGCGCACAACACACATTCGACCGCACAAGGCCATTTGGGCCACAACTTGTATTCGGATCTATGACAGCCCAAGATTTGGGTTCGGCCCACTCCCATTAATCGATTAACACATGGGGTGTTGGTAACCATCTCACATTTTACCAACCACACAAACCCTAGCTCCTCTCATCCTCTCTCTCCCTCACGAACTCGACGGCACTCTCTCTCTCTCAATCGAGGATCACCCCTTGAATCGGATCACTCTCTTCTTAATCGGTTAGTATTATATTTGTTATTTGATAATATGTTTGATGATGTGGTGAATTAGATATTCTTTCAGAATGAGTTATGAATAAGATATAAGACATGATTAATCTATGTTATGATAAACAATTGTTTATGATGAAAGATATAAGTGTTCTTGTAATCGGCTCCCATGCAAGTAATTGATAATAATTCACACTAACTGGATTTTTCATATTAATCGAATGGTAGTTGATGATGCTTGTGGAATCGACTGTTATGTGTATGTTTAGAATTTGTTAACCATGTGATGATTGCTAATGAATTCCTATTAATCGGCTGTGACATGCGATTAGGATAGTGTTTATAACTTAATGTATGTTCATGCAAATCGGATTTAAGGAGATGATATGTTAAGTTGTTGTTCATACCATGATCATGTACTAGTTAGGGTTCATAAGAAGTTTGAGATAAAAAGCCTTAGTTTGATCGATGATTGTTTGAGTTGAAACTGTGAGAATTGTTAATTGATATTTTTCATAGATGGAAACTTGGTAAATTGATTTGCAAGATAGTATTATGTAACTGATTTCCATAAATTGTGGATTTTTAAACAAGCCGCACAAGACCTCTTAATCACATAAGAGGTCCACTCGCACAAGGGATTTCAGTCGCACAAGACCTTCTGGTCGCACAAAGAGTCCCTTCGCACAAGACATACACAGTCGCACAAGGCTATTAAAGTCGCACAAGCTGTTGGTTTAGTAAATTGGTTGGGCCGGGTATATGTGTTGGGCCAGGTCTGATCGTACAACTCATTGGGTCGCACAAGATTAATTGCTTATTTGGTTATTGGGCCGTATGTTATATGTATTGGGCTGGGTAATAGGGCTGATCGCACAAGTGTTGTTCGGTTTAAATATGTTGGGTCGTATATTAGTGCATCAATGAACTTGGGCTTAAAAGAGTGGATCGCACAAGGCTTATTGACTTGTGCGAGCCCATAATATAAAATCGTACAAGTGTTTAGTATGTTAACATGCATAATATGTGTTGTTATGATCCGTGTGTGTATGTTCTTACATGCTATCTTACGTGATACTTATGTGCACTCTGTGAAACCAAAACCTGACTTGTATGATAACCATGTTAGGACGTGGTTGACCACTAGCTGCTAGTCTTGACCTTTCTGTGTAATCTGCCGAGCAAACCAAGGTGAGTTCACACTCCGTTACAAAGCATGGGATTCCCAGGGGTTGGGAATGGGTCAAGGAATAGGGATTCCTCGTCCGGTTGAGACGTAATCAGGAACATAGATTCCTCGTCCAGTATGAGACGGATTTAACTATACTAGACTAGAACTCTATCAACGAAGTCCCTCCTTTTATATCGACTTAATCGCCGAGGCCAATGGCGAACGGGTCATTAGTTAAATAGCGCTATTAGGTTTAACAAACCTCACACCGTGCCGCAGAGGACGGGCGTGGACTAATGGACTATGGCACGTCAGTGATGATAGACACAGACGTTCGGGCACTTAAACATGACGAACGTTAGTAGTCGATATGTAACGAGTCTGGTGGATTAAACATGGGGTAGCCCCCACGGCCATAGAGCCGGGCTGGAATAGCCAACGTAAGAACGGGTAACTAATAAACGTTTTTCGAACTATGGGGTAACCCCCACGGCTGGATAGCTGGTAAAGAACAAACCGTGTTTTCGGAATAACTATAAACTGGACAACCAAACGTGAACTCACTCAACTAGTTGTTGACTCGTTACTACATGCTTTGCAGGTCTATAGGTACTTAGCTGGAGCTTGCACAAGGAAGAGTCGTTGTGGGACATGGACAGCTGTGTGCCATGTTAAACATTTGGATAATTAAACTTTGGATTTGGTTTTGAACATTATGCTTCCGCTCATAACTTAACTATGCTTGTTTTGGATATTAATCGTGTGGGTTGAACTTTTACATTAAATATTTACTTGTTCAATATGATTAGTGGTTTGATCCTGGTCAGTCACGCCTCCAAGCGGTGATACTCCGCAGGTGGATTTTGGGGGTGTGACATTAGTGACACATAAGCGAAACCACCATGTGTATCTATAAGCGAAACCACCTACTTAATCCTATGAGCGAAACCCCTATGACTAATAAGCGAAACCTCAATCTAATGATGTACATATAAACGAAACTAACATATTAAACTCTAATTTGACTCTCAAGCTCCAATCTTGACTTATCTTGACCAAAGACTTAATGCAGACGAAGTCAACAGACATTCCGTGCACTAACAGACTCCCCCTTGGATGTTGACGAAGTTTTCGGCTCCGAGTCTTCAGTCTTGGTCATTCTGCCTTCTCGTTCAGATTGTAACATTGTACGCATCCATCATTTTCTTGATCAGCTTCACACTTTGACTCTTACACTAGAATCTCATCACTGACTCTATCATCAACACCTTTATCATGAGCAGGCTCCCCCTCTCGTCAAGCTTCTGTGCTTTTAGGGATCGACACCTAGCTTTCCAGCTACAAGCCCTTTCTAGCTTCAAGCTTGTCTTCAGACTCCCCCTTAGACTCTGCTCTCGGGATCGTAGTCTGGACTTTTCCTGCAATCACTCATACAACTATAAGTAATAACATTTTAAACTTTCAGAAATTTTAATCTAACAATTCAATCTCCTCAAAATCACTTCTCATGAATTTGGCAGTTTCATCGAATCGTATCGGAAACTAACTCTATAACAATATAAGCTTCCAAATCCCCCACAGTTAATCATCCAAGTCCAACTTAATGACCTTGGAGATATCACAAACTGTTTTTGATTTTGTTTTTAATACAAGTTTCAAGTTTCAAATTAATGAACTTGTTTTATTCTCAAAAACACAATCAGCTTACTTAGATTTTGAAATTCAGCACTCAGACATTGGTTGTCGAAAATAAAGCAGAAATCAAAATCTTTTTGTATTTTCTGAAAATTATAAAGCAGTAAAGAAATATGTACAAACATATTTACAGATAATATTTTTGTTTAAGTATGCGTCAGAGGATCATATCAGTTTTTGACAAGTCACAAGTACCGTTGAGCTTAATCACACATTAAGTATTAAACAATTCACTTAGATTGTCGATATACTGGTCCACTTAAATTTTCATACAAATTTCAACTGATTCAGGATACGAATTAGGTATTTTAAGAACTTAAACCCATTCATGTGTCCCACCTCTTGAATATACTCCCGTATCCAGATCCCAATATTCAGTCTTACAGGTAATTATAACACAAATGATATCTGTAAGGGGTTAATAAATTATGAAGAATCATGAGAGCTCAAGTCAGAACTACCGTTCAGCAGAGAGATCATGACTCAACTTGGGTGTGTCCCCTTTAGAGGATCTTTTTTACAACAGCATTGCTAAGCAGTTTTATTGTCTTATCATATATGCTGAGGGTAATGCTGTGTTTCAAGCATTGCGGAAAGTATTATTCGAGGACTAGGTCAGAACTTCCATTCAGCAGAAGTCCTGGAATAATACCCCAGACATCATTGAGTATAAAAACCTAGTATATCAGATTATGAGACCTTTCAAACGAGATTTCAGGGGTTACCTATATATCCAAGTAATGTTCCCCACGAAATAAGCAAGTGTTTGAATTTAGGTTTATATCCCGAAAAAGTTTACTAAATGTATAAAAATCTACCGACATATCATCAGTGAGACTGTTTAACGCTATATAATCATTACAAATCTTTAGGATACTGTAACTGTCTACTGATGTACTATCATTTCCTCTTTTTACGCAAAAACTCAAATTTTAAATTTTATCATGTTTTTGGCTTTTTCAAATTTTCAAATGTTTTTGGATTTTCTAACAACATTACTCCCCCTAAAATGCAAAACCATTTAAAGAAAAATTTGAGAACCAACACTGATAGCTTTGTCTCGCCATCCATTTTCTGCTTCTCATGCACTGATTTGCAGAAAATATAACATACCCCCATGATTTACAACACATTGATCTTAACAGTTTGAAAATCGTTTTTCAATCTGATGAAAGTAATCATGTTTGTTCAGCCGTGAGGGTTTCGGCGTATTCAATCAACATTTTTTCAAACAAAAATTAAAAACAAACATATTTTTGGTTTTTCAAATTTTACCAAACAAGAAACATATTTTTGGTTTTTAATTTTTCAATTTTTTAGGATTTTTAAAAATATTGTTTATTTATGTACAGAAAACAAACAAACTAAACTCCCTGTTCAACCAAACCAGGGTCCTGCAACCTCTTCCTGTGCCAGGTTGCTCCAATCACCATTCTCACAATCTTCAGCTTCGTTGAGCACCTGCACATTTAAACTTTATCAATCATTTGAACAATTTAGCCCATGTCTGTTGGACCTTAGGCATTTCAACACAATAATGTTCATTTAATTTCGGAAACTCTTAGTCATTTAAAACTTTTTCAGCTTTGACTTCAACTTTCTCATCTTTTTCCGACATCACTTGTTTCTTAGCACTCCACATTTGACCTTTCGGAGTACCTCTTTTGTAAAAGTTTTTCTCTTTTTTAACCTTTTGATTTTGAATAACAATTTTAGGTTTCCAAAATTCTTGAGGTTTTGTCATATCAACAGATGTTCTCCAACTCTGTGTTGTTCTGAATCTGGATGTGTGAGAATTCCAGGTCTGTCTAGAATCGAACCTGTTCGGGTTTAATTTCCAATTTTGATTTGAAGCAAACTTGTTTGTATTGTATCTCCAAGTTTGTTTCGAATCAAATTTGGTTGACCTTGGTTTCACATCCTCGGATTTCTGTTTTTCAACATCAACAGGCTTTGGATTTGGACACTTTCGTGCAACATGTCCCATCTGATCACATTTAAAACATACTTTCTTTGAAACGTCCTTGGCCTGTTGTTGTTTCTTTTTCATAGCATCAAACTCCTCATTAGACTGTTGTCCAAATTTGAGTTTTTCTTCTTCTTTCAAGCTTTTCCCTTGAACAAAATTCATCTTTTGTTGCAAATTTGATTTTTTATTTTGATTCCAATTCCGTTTCTTTTTATAACCCAAACCAGCCTTCATGTTTTTCTTCTTAAAACCAGGTTTGTTATAAAAAGATTTATGACCTTTACCAGTAAACTTTGGAATCTCAGACTTCTTAATCTCAACCATTTTGAAAACTTTATCAACCTTTTCTGAAATCACATTCTGAATCGGGAATACAACATCTAAGAATAATTTGTCCGATCCAATCATGGTATAAACCAATCCTTTTGAATCATCATTCAAATTTTTCTCAGATTTTGTGTTTTTCAGATAACCATCATAAAGATTTCCTTCATCTTCATCCTGTGATTCAGACTTACCTTTTGTAGACTCATCTTTCAAAACGCTTTCAACAACCTTACTTACCACCTCTGAATCATTAGCATCATCAGATTTGGAGTAAATCACATCGATACTTTCAGGTAACTGGTCAGCTATGTTCAAACCCTTTGCCACCTTTTCCTCATCATAAAAAGTATAATTGTTTCTCAATGGTGGTGGTACCTGATGAAATTCTGAACCAATACCCTTTTTGCAATTTTCAGTATCTTTGTCATCTGGTGTGATGTTGAAAATGCGTTCAAGAATGTACGAAGAGTTATGATAACTTTGAAGTTTTGTAACAATCTTTTCTTTTTCAGCCAAGACTTGTTTAAGATTAGCAATTTCATCAACACATTTGTTTAATTCAATTTGCTTTTCTTTAAACTTTCTTTCATACATTTCTTTAGTGACTAAAGTTTCAGACAATCTTTGATCAAAACTTTTGACTTGGCTCTTCAAAGTATCATAAGCTTCTTGTACTCTCTGACTCGACCACTTTAAAGAATCATACTGTTTTTGTAAATCTTGAAATTTAGATTCTTTTTCAACACAATCGACACATTTTGCTGAACACAGTTGTCTATAAACATCATTATCCTTTTCAAGACCTTGACATTTCTGTGTCAAATTTTCAACTTTTATTTTCAAAATTTCTTCTTTTTCAATCATATCTTTACATTTTATTGTGAAACCATTTTCAAGTTTGCTTAATTCATTATCTTTTGTTTTTATCAATTCATCTTTTTCAATACAGGCTTTGCACATTTCTATGCAATTCCTGCATTTGTTTTCTTTTTCATCAACCAATTCAACATTCGATAGATCAGAAGATTTTCTAACATCAGTCTCTTTCAGCACCAGTTCTTCTGACTCAGCTTTCTGATCTTGCTCTTTGTTCTCCACTTTTTCTTCTTTCTGAACTTCTTCATTCTTCTGCATTTCTTCAGCTCTCTGTTCCTCTCCAGCAAACTTTGCAACAGTCTTCACTTCTTCAATCATCTTCTTCAATTCTTCTTCTTTTCTTTTCTTCAGTTCTACCACCTTCGGTAAACTTGCTTCAAAAACTTCTTTTAACTTGTTCATCAAATTTGGCAAATAGCTTTTATCAGAAAGCCTTCTTGTGTTAAAAGTGCCCACACTTGGAAACACATTAGTTACAGCATCAAAATCCACTTTTGATGGATCAACTACTGGATTACCCTATGGATCCATGTAACACTCTAGTTCTTCATTCCATCTCTTGGCTCTTTGTGCTTCCTTAAATAGTTCATACAATTTGCCAATCTCCCATCTCGCACTGTCTCTTCTCCACCAAGTATCATGATCATCATTTGCAACAAATGCATATCCAACTGCATCTTCTTCAGGGCAAACTTGACTCCAGTCGTAACCTTCATCGTCATATATAACTGCAAGAGCCCTTGATTTTTCTTCAGGCTGTTTCAATCTTGGTGGCTCAGACTTGTTCTGATGGTAAATCGCTTTCTTGTAATAATCTTCGTTGAACGGGTTTGCAGAATCATCATCAGCATACGCATTTCTGCACTTGCGCTTAAAGTGACCTCTTTGTTTGCATTTGAAGCATGTCACCTTAGATTTATCAAATCCCAGTTTGGTAGATGGTCCACCAATTGACTTTCTCCCCGTGATCTCCATGAACCTCTGTGCCCGACGAACCGCACTGGCCATGCACCATCTTATATCCATTAGTTCCATCTCCTCGGGGTCTAATTGATCATAATCTTCTTTCGTCAAGTTGGTATTGCCAATCTTCCCCGCAACGAGGCTTTCATACGATTCAAGTACAGATGCCAAGAAAACCATCTGTTGTTTTGCCGACTCTTCGCTGAAATTCTGCCCATTCTTCAGATCCACTGCGATATTACACTGAAACAAATTCTTGGAAGCAGATTGACTTGAATTATTTGAAGAAGATCCACTGTGAAAACTTTCATTGTTCACTGAGCTTGAGCTTTCTGCAGAAAATGCTGTTCTTGGAGACCCAGCCTGCGGTACATTTCCTCTGTAGTAAAGCTCTACATTCTGCTGATAAGCTGGATTGTTGACTTTAGATCTCTTTATCTCCAACTCATGACTTTCAAGCCTTTCAATCAGCAAATCCACTTTTAAATCTTCAGGCTTGATTGTATTTTTTAACATTAGAGCGAAGTATTGCCACTCTTGATCATTTGGCAATGAATCAAACAATTTATCCACCAGCTCCTCTTCAGAAGGTAAGATTTTGTGTCTGGTCAGCTCCATTTTCAGATGTCCGAATCTCTCAATCATTTTACAAACAGGCTCATTTTTCATACAGTTGAATAAATCAAACTCTTTACGCAACAATTTCTTTTTGTTTTTAACAATTTCATTACTTCCTACACATTTTCTCTCTAACGCTTCCCACAAACTCTTTGAAGTCTTTTCTTGTTCGAGCAATGAAATAATATCCTCTCTTACTGACTGTTTGATCAATGTTATCATTCAATATTCAGCCACAACATTGTTTATATCTTTTTCTGTAAAATATTTTGCATCTATTAACTCTCCTCCCTCTTTTACTGGTTCAACATATTCATGTGTCAGTTTTAACCAGCTTTCAGGTGCGAAAGCTTTTACCCAACCCTCAAATCTGTTTTTCCACCAGTTATAATCTTCAACTTTCATTAGCTTCGGTGGTTTTTGTTGACTTCCATACATGTTCTCAAACTTCAAATTCTCTGAAATCTGTTTCGAATATTCTCTCATCTCGGATCTTCTATCTGTCGATTCGGAAGTGAATGCGTTGTAGAATGTGTTGTAGAATTCTTTACCGTTGCTTGACATCTTCAAACACCTGAGAGCAAACAAACAACTCAATCAGTTTAAACAATATCAAGTAATCTGAAACACACTAACACTCGATTGTCGTGAAATAATCTTGACATGATAAAGTTCACTTTCAAACGAAATATGACACTTGGGCGAAATAGCACACAATGTAGGTACTCTTGAGCGAAATCAACAATATGTCCCTTTGAACGAAATCAGTCTGAATGACTGATAAGCGAAATCAGGTTATATGTCTGTATAAGCGAAATCAGATATTGTCTTATGAGCGAAACTAGTAATGTCACTATAAGCGAAACCACTCTTTGTCACAAGAGCGAAACCTAAGATGTCTGAATAAGCGAAACTTATATGTTCAGATAAGCGAAATCAAGTTGTTGTCCGTAAAAGCGAAACTATCAGCAAAATCCTTCGATGTTCAGAAAAGCGAAACCTAGTTTTTAGTATATTTTCACCATTTTTAAGCTGTATTTTAACCTGAAACTTTCTAGGGTTTGTTAAACGTATGTTTTACACATTATACTCGAATTTTAGACAGTTTCAACCGTAGGAACTAGTGTAAATAGAAAAAGTATGAAAGAAAGTGAGTAGAAATGAGAGAATTTGATCAAATCAGCTGTAGTAGTATGAACTCCTCGTCCTGAAGCTCTGATACCACTTGTTGGACCGTGTTTTGACCCTGAAAAATCAGTCAAGGACGTTCATCTTCACGTATAAAGGCGGAATCAGTATACACGAAGTTACACAGCTTTTCTCTTTTCAAATCTTTCTTTATTGATGCTTTCTGATTACAAATTGACAGAGTTTTGACACCACAAGCATGAGAGGATTTCGCTCCAACATACACAACTAACTAATCAGGTTTCGCTCCTGATGACTATTTATAGTCCATGTGGTTTCGCTCCAATGACCTTGACATATAAACGAAACCCCTTAGTTGTCACACCCCGACCACGTAGGACAACCAAAACGTGGCGGAAACATCGGGGAGTGTTGTAACAGAATTAATGTTTCACAACCATGGAAATTTAAGTTTCGTTTTATTCATCAAACAAGCGAGTTACATTGTCTTTAAACAAGAAATAAAGAGTACATAACAAAATGTAACTAGTTCTTGTCTCGTTTTAAGTCACTAAGGCACAGGTCCGCCTAAGCATGTCTTGATAACTCCTATGCATCATCTCCTGAAAAACACATGTGAAAATAGGTACGTCAGCATAAAAATGCCTGTGAGATACATAGGTTTTGTGAAAATAGAATTCATGACTTATGTTTGAGAAAATGTTTAGTCATGAACCTTGTAATTTGCTTTGTCTTGTAAATCATTTGAAAAACGATAAGATCAGATGATATGTATAAATAAATGTAAGGTTAAATGAATAACCATGTAAAAATGAGTTTGTATAAGATAAGTTGTTTGTAAAACAATGTATTGTGAAAAGTATGTTATATGTATAAAATGTTATATGTCCAAATTGAAATGATTCAAATAACGCCACGATATGTAATACCATACAATCACTTATATATAGGAAGTACCAGCGGCGTATCCACCATGCTTGTATCATATTACTCACATATCGTCACTTAAGTCACTTAAACAAACCATCAATGTATAAAGTCTATGTTTAAACCAATTGTCAAATGTATTGAATAATATACCAAAATGTTTATGTCAAGATGTAAATCATGCAACGTATAACCAATGTTGAAAATGTTTATGTGTCAAATGTAAATCATGTAATGTATAACCAATGTCGAAAATGTTTATTTGTCAAATGTAAATCATGTAATGTGTAACCAAAATGATATGTATGGCTAGTGAAATGCATCAACTAAACCATAGGTGAAATGCACAAAACAAAGTATTGAAGTAAAACTTGGTTTAAATCAAAGTTATGTTTTGTGTAGTAAATGCATGCTATACTGATATAGACATTTATGCGGTATTGTGAAAATTCATACATCCAAGCCTTGCGACAGTCGGATAACCCTTTTAGTAAAGGTTATCATAATATGTATTCGGATTCGGTCATTCCTTCCATCCAAACAAACCCGAGATTACAGGAATGGGATTTGTCAAGTCCTATGGTACCACTACCTACTACCGAGCGGCATGATCGGTGTTAATGAATGTATAGTATAGTTTAAACAAACCAAATGTCATACCAAAATGTAAGCATATGATGAATAAGAAATGTACTAAGTATGCTAAGTTAACATACAAAGCAGAAAAGTCATGTAAATCAATGTGCTAGCATGCTATCAGTTAACATACATAGCAGAAATGTAATGTAGAACCATGTACTAAGTATGCACACAATGGACATACATAGCATAAAATGTAATGAAATCATGTACTATAATGTACTAATGAACATAGGAAGTATATGATGCGAAAACAGGAAAGCATGAAAGTAACAAGTAGGCACATGTGTTTCACCCCAAAACAGTTTGAAAACAGTAAAAGAGGGGTCTATGTACTCACTTGAGATTTCTCAGAAGTCCTAAGATAACCACCAAGCAATGCTAGAGATCACGGAATCAAACGGCACCTAGTATAGGTAACTATGTTAATAAACCGGACCTATATCGGAGGATCGGATAGAATGAGGGTTCGTAAACCAAAAGAGTATGGGAACTCGTGTAATATGGTTTAACAAAGCCTACATACTAAATGAAATCTAACATAAGTGTTTACGACCCATTACGACCCGTTTAGGCAGCTTATGCTACTTTAACGCGTCGTTAGCGTAAAACACGTTCGGACCGCCTAACTAGTCCTATGACAAGTAAAATATGCCTTAACATGTCTAATATTGTTGCCGAATCAGTTTAGATACCAAAAATTATGTTACATATGCTTAAAATGAATTTTGGCGTAAAAAGGGCATTTTGGTAATTTACCTAAGGCATATAAACTACCTATCATACAACTACTTAAACGAAGCGACCATAAGGTATAACCTCGGAGGGTTATTCCCTATATACTATGGTCACCTAATGCGTTTGGTCGGATCCTAATGATCGACCAAATGGGTCGGGTTCGAAGGTTTAAGCGCTTTATTAGATCGCTTACCCTTACGACCCTAGACAACGTGGTAATCAGTAGGCATAGTCCCAAAGGACTATAACCATCGTGATTACAATCACGTTGCGAAGTTCAAATGAACTTCGCATTGACTATAAACTGGTCAACGCAGAAAGTCAAATAAAGTTTGACTTTCGGACTCGAAAAGCAATAAAAGAACGAAAGAATACTTACGAAGGGTCCCCGAATGCTAATCGTGATTCAAGTAGCTCAGGTATGAAACAATGGTTTCAACTTAGAGCTTCTTAAATCAGATTCTAGTGAGTTTAGAAGCAAATGGGGGTGGGGTATTTATAGGATTTCCTGAACCGTTAAGATCGTTTCTTGGAAACCGTGCTTTGATCTTGGCCATACACCTCAAGATAATGGTTTTACAAAACCATGTGAGCCCATGGTATTGCCCAAAACCATGTGCACATCAAAACCAGCCCATAGATTCCCCAAAACCATTTGCAACAAGTGGAATGGACCAGATTCGATGTATCAACAAACATCCCTCAGAAATGACAGTTTTGGTCCCTGTTGTGTGTTTAAGCCATTCCTGGCATGTTTAAGGCCCGTTAAGCCAACTTTAAGGCCCTAAAATGATGACTAAACATTGTGGACATGAAACATGCTCAAAAATATGTCGGATGTCGGTTCGTTTGGTCGTACGATCGCGATGTTCGCTTAATTACGACGGAATGCGCATAAGCGCGAAAAACGATCCAAAAGACGCAACGAATGGATTTTTCTTATGCCAAACACTAAAATAAAATATTTTAGTGCTTACATAAATTTTTGGATGTCCGGAAGTATTCAGAACGTAAGTTATGCGCGAAAGTGCAAACTTGTGCACTTTTTGACGCTTTTAGTCCCTGAATGTCCCAAAAGTATATTTTAGCATACCGAACCCGTCAAAGCCTATTTCTAAGCTATGTAAAGGATATTTGTGGTATGTTTAACTTATGATCATGTTCCGGAATGTCTGTTATAGTTCAAATTGGCATACTTTCGCAGTTTGTCAACTTTAGTCCCTGTAAGCGATTTAACTTGATTTTGCCATACCAAAGCCTTCAAAACTTATTTCTAAGTTATGTAAAGGTTATTTAAGGTATGTTAAGCCTATTTCACTATTCCGGAGTGTTCGTTGCATTAAACTGGTTATATTTATGCATCAGTACGCGTATAACCTTCCAGAAGGCGATTTAGAGCTTGAAATCGAACAAGAGTTGATATGTGCAAACGATACACATATTTTTACAAATCCCAAGTATGAAATACAATATTTCATTGGTTTGGCATTTGTTTGATGGTCGCAGTGACACAGGTGTCACAGTCTCCCCTACTTTAGGAAATTTCGTCCCGAAATTAATTCGTAGGAGTCTATCTGTGGCTTAGTGTTAAGTAACAATCAAAGATAAGCAAGGCATAATCCTGTTATTTCTCTTTAACGGACATTTTTCAGAAATGAAAAATGAACGGAGTTATTTTCAACAGGCATTCTTCAGAAACGAAAAAGAACGGAATGAGTCATTTTCCACAACCTCTTCAGAAACGAAAATGAACAGAACGAGTCATTTTCCACAAATGATTTCTTCAGGAACGAAAATGAACAGAATGAGTCATTTTCCACGATTTCTTCAGGAACGAAAATGAACAGAATGAGTCATTTTCCACGATTTCTTCGGAAACGAAAATGAACAGAACGAGTCATTTTCCATAATTTCTTCAGAAACGAAAATGAACGGAACGAGTCATTTTCCACAAACGATTTCTTCAGGAACGAAAATGAACAGAAGGAGTCATTTTCCACGATTTCTTCAGGAACGAAAATGAACGGAACGAGTCATTTTCCACAATTTCTTCAGAAACGAAAATGAATAGAACGAGTCATTTTCCACAATTTCTTCAGAAACGAAAATGAACGGAACGAGTCATTTTCCACAACTTCTTCGGAAGCGAAAATGAACGGAACGAATCATTTTCCACAACTTCTTCAGAAGTCATTTTCCACAAGTTCTTCAGAAACAAAAATGAACGGAACGAGTCATTTCTAAACACACGACCAAACTTGCTGTGGTTTATGTGCACTGAATTTCATAATTATGTATGCATCCATAATTACGCAATTCCTTGCACAGTCCGCACAATTTGTTTGTAATGTGAAGGGGAGGAAAAATCAAACCTGTGATGAGTGTGACTAGACTACCATAAGGTCCTTTTAATTAGATCGACAAATGATCCTTTTAATTAGGCCACCAAGGAGTCCTTTCAGCTATCTCATCACATGATATTCCTAACCAGATTTTTGGATCAATCTGTTTAACTAGACCTCTCTAGGGGTCTAATTATGGAATAGTACAATATAATCCAAGGGTCTTTACTATTACGTAAAAGCCCATTGAGGATTTAATATAGTACCTTTGGATATCCTACTATGAATCCCTTATACGAAGATATGGAAGATTCTACGAGGATTTGGATAACAAAGCTTGGATTACACAAAAACATAAAAGGAAACACATAAGCACATAATCACATAATTATTTAATTGTTATTATCTTGTTATTGTTTGCCATTAACTTGGCACCTCGTACTTCGTTTCTCTTGGATGAAACGGGTACTTAGGATTTTCGTGGAAAACGCAAAAGATCATAAAATAGAGAAATTATTTGGGGGTAGTTTGCTTTTCAAGGAATACGATTCCTTAATTGTCGGTATTGTAAGGGGTATGTTGTTTTTACATACAACCTCATAAATACATTGAAATGTAAATAAAAGATTTATTTATAAACAATGATAACAACTGTTTCATGGACCTTGACAATAAAAGAAAATAATACATAAGACATGATTATTTCTAAAGGGTGTTGTCTTCTAGTCGGTCAGATGCTTATCCCTGCGCTGGATTAGCATTAGCAAGCTTTGGGCAATTTCTTCGGAAATGACCCATCTCGCCACATTTGTAACAAGAACCTGGTGGAAAGCGAGCTTGAGCAGGATTGTTGTCAGCTTGATTTGGTGCAACTGCTGCTACGCAAACTTTTGCTGTATGACCTTTACGTCCACAAATTTGGCATTCACGGCACTTCACATTTACATGATGATGAAGGTTACATTGGTTGCACAAGGGTGAAGTTCCATTGTATGGCTTCCTAGCAAGGGGTTGAGCCGGTTGGTTTGGGATGGCTTGATCATTGTTAGTAACCATGGCGAAGTTCTGAGAAGCCTTTCGCTTCTTTGACTGCTCAGGGGATCCAGTCTGTTCATCCATGGTCTTTGATTCCTCGATTGGCTTCTTGTCAACCTTTCGAAAAAGTTTACGTTTCCTGATCTGAGATTCAGTCAAGGTTGCAGATAGCTCAATGGCCTGCCTAACCGTAGTGGGGTTACTACCAGTAACAATGTCTTGAACTGAGTCAGGGAGACCATCAATGTATTTTTCGATCGCCTTATCCAAAGGCGTAACCATGGTAGGACACAACAGGCTCAGCTCCTCATATCGATCAGTGTATGCTCGATGTTCACCGCTGTCTTGCTTAAGATCGTCGAATTCCCTTTCCAAGGCCCTGATCTCGTGACGAGGACAGAATTCCTTCATCATGAGTGCCCTAAGTTCTTCCCACGTTTGAGCCAGTGCCACATCGGCACCCCTATCTCTCACCACACCGTTCCACCACGTCAAAGCTCGTTTCTCAAAGACACTAGATGCGAAATCTACTTTTCGCTCGTTTGGACATTGAACATGCCTGAAGGTGCTCTCTAGACTCTCGAACCATTGCAGAAGTGCAGTCGCTCCTTGAGACCCAGAAAACTTTGATGGCTTAGCCGAGTTGAACGTCTTGAAGTTGTAGAGAGCATTATTGTTGTTGAGAGCTTGGTGACATTGCGCAACGATGTTCGGGATTGCAGCAGTTATTTGCTGTGTAATGACAGCTGCCAGATCTTCAATAGATACCGGATTTTCACGTCGTGGAGGCATTCTAAAAGAGGAAACATGAAAGGAAACGAGTGAGAGAATTAGACGAAAAGAATGAGATGAAACAAATCTGATGAAAGCAAGGATAGTGGTCATTTGTTGTTACCACAAGGTAAACAAACGACACACAGTGACTAATCAAAGTAAATGGGTCAAAAATAATGTATCGCGAAGACATGCTCGCCTATAAGTGAACACTCATCCCGAGAATTCCCAGGTAAGCACAACTAGTCTCGCGTCTGATGAGATGTATACGAAGTGCTTGCCTAGACAGAAAACCCAGAATACAGGCATTCACCCTTCCAGTTTGCACGTGTTCACATTATTTAAAACCCAAAACCTTGACGAGATTTTGAAAACTCAAAGGGGTTCAAAACCATATAACAGAGGGTTCAAAACCTAGTAATCAATCATCCTAGAACAGATGATTAGTTTTCAAAGCGGTTTTGAAATTTATGTTCTTGTTGTGGTCGTCGCCTAAGGATAGGTGACGGTATCGTTTTATGACTAAACGCAAGTAAACTCGCGTTAGGGTCCTAAGAAGGTTATAGACTAGGTCAAAGTATTACTAATAACCTAATTCCCTATAACCATTGGCTCTGATACCATCTTTTCTGTCACACCCCGACCACGTAGGACAACCAAAACGTGGCGGAAACATCGGGGAGTGTTGTAACAGAATTAATGTTTCACAACCATGGAAATTTAAGTTTCATTTTATTCATCAAACAAGCGAGTTACATTGTCTTTAAACAAGAAATAAAGAGTACATAACAAAATTTAACTAGTTCTTGTCTCGTTTTAAGTCACTAAGGCACAGGTCCGCCTAAGTATGTCTTGATAAATCCTATGCATCATCTCCTGAAAAACACATGTGAAAATAGGTACGTCAGCATAAAAATGCCTGTGAGATACATAGGTTTTGTGAAAATAGAATTCATGACTTATGTTTGAGAAAATGTTTAGTCATGAACCTTGTAATTTGCTTTGTCATGTAAATCATTTGAAAAACGATAAGATCAGATGATATGTATAAATAAATGTAAGGTTAAATGAATAACCATGTAAAAATGAGTTTGTATAAGATAAGTTGTTTGTAAAACAATGTATTGTGAAAAGTATGTTATATGTATAAAATGTTATATGTCCAAATTGAAATGATTCAAATAACGCCACGATATGTAATACCATACAATCACTTATATATAGGAAGTACCAGCGGCGTATCCACCATGCTTGTATCATATTACTCACATATCGTCACTTAAGTCACGTAAACAAACCATCAATGTATAAAGTCTATGTTTAAACCAATTGTCAAATGTATTGAATAATATACCAAAATGTTTATGTCAAGATGTAAATCATGCAACGTATAACCAATGTTGAAAATGTTTATGTGTCAAATGTAAATCATGTAATGTATAACCAATGTCGAAAATGTTTATTTGTCAAATGTAAATCATGTAATGTGTAACCAAAATGATATGTATGGCTAGTGAAATGCATCAACTAAACCATAGGTGAAATGCACAAAACAAAGTATTGAAGTAAAACTTGGTTTAAATCAAAGTTATGTTTTGTGTAGTAAATGCATGCTATACTGATATAGACATTTATGCGGTATTGTGAAAATTCATACATCCAAGCCTTGCAACAGTCGGATAACCCTTTTAGTAAAGGTTATCATAATATGTATTCGGATTCGGTCATTCCTTCCATCCAAACAAACCCGAGATTACAGGAATGGGATTTGTCAAGTCATATGGTACCACTACCTACTACCGAGCGGCATGATCGGTGTTAATGAATGTATAGTATAGTTTAAACAAACCAAATGTCATACCAAAATGTAAGCATATGATGAATAAGAAATGTACTAAGTATGCTAAGTTAACATACAAAGCAGAAAAGTCATGTAAATCAATGTGCTAGCATGCTATCAGTTAACATACATAGCAGAAATGTAATGTAGAACCATGTACTAAGTATGCACACAATGGACATACATAGCATAAAATGTAATGAAATCATGTACTATAATGTACTAATGAACATAGGAAGTATATGATGCGAAAACAGGAAAGCATGAAAGTAACAAGTAGGCACATGTGTTTCACCCCAAAACAGTTTGAAAACAGTAAAAGAGGGGTCTATGTACTCACTTGAGATTGCTCAGAAGTCCTAAGATAACCACCAAGCAATGCTAGAGATCACGGAATCAAACGGCACCTAGTATAGGTAACTATGTTAATAAACCGGACCTATATCGGAGGATCGGATAGAATGAGGGCTCGTAAACCAAACGAGTATGGGAACTCGTGTAATATGGTTTAACAAAGCCTACATACTAAATGAAATCTAACATAAGTGTTTACGACCCATTACGACCCGTTTAGGCAGCTTATGCTACTTTAACGCGTCGTTCGCGTAAAACGCGTTCGGACCGCCTAACTAGTCCTATGACAAGTAAAATATGCCTTACCATATCTAATATTGTTGCCGAATCAGTTTAGATACCAAAAATTATGTTACATATGCTTAAAATGAATTTTGGCGTAAAAAGGGCATTTTGGTAATTTACCTAAGGCATATAAACTACCTATCATACAACTACTTAAACGAAACGACCATAAGGTATAACCTCGGAGGGTTATTCCCTATATACTATGGTCACCTAATGCATTTGGTCGGATCCTAATGATCGACCAAATGGGCCGGGTTCGAAGGTATAAACGATTTATTAGATCGCTTACCCTTAAGACCCTAGACAACGTGGTAATCAGTAGGCATAGTCCCAAAGGACTATAACCATCGTGATTACAATCACGTTGCGAAGTTCAAACGAACTTCGCATTGACCATAAACTGGTCAACGCAGAAAGTCAAACAAAGTTTGACTTTCGGACTCGAAAAGCAATAAAAGAACGAAAGAATACTTACGAAGGGTCCCCGAATGCTAATCGTGATTCAAGTAGCTCAGGTATGAAACAATGGTTTCAACTTAGAGCTTCTCAAATCAGATTCTAGTGAGTTTAGAAGCAAATGGGGGTGGGGTATTTATAGGATTTCCCGAACCGTTAAGATCGTTTCTTGGAAACCGTGCTTTGATCTTGGCCATACACCTCAAGATAATGGTTTTACAAAACCATGTGAGCCCATGGTATTGCCCAAAACCATGTGCACATCAAAACCAGCCCATAGATTCCCCAAAACCATTTGCAACAAGTGGAATGGACCAGATTCGATGTATCAGCAAACATCCCTCAGAAATGACAGTTTTGGTCCCTGTTGTGTGTTTAAGCCATTCCTGGCATGTTTAAGGCCCGTTAAGCCAACTTTAAGGCCCTAAAATGATGACTAAACATTGTGGACATGAAACATGCTCAAAAATATATCGAATGCCGGTTCGTTTGGTCGTACGATCGCGATGTTCGCTTAATTACGACGGAATGCGCATAAGCGCGAAAAACGATACAAAAGACGCAACGAATGGATTTTTCTTATGCCAAACACTAAAATAAAATATTTTAGTGCTTACATAAATTTTTGGATGTCCGGAAGTATTCAGAACGTAAGTTATGTGCGAAAGTGCAAACTTGTGCACTTTTTGACGCTTTTAGTCCCTGAATGTCCCAAAAGTATATTTTAGCATACCGAACCCGTCAAAGACTATTTCTAAGCTATGCAAAGGATATTTGTGGTATGTTTAACTTATGATCATGTTCCGGAATGTCTGTTATAGTTCAAATTGGCATACTTTCGCAGTTTGTCAACTTTAGTCCCTGTAAGCGATTTAACTTGATTTTGCCATACCAAAGCCTTCAAAACTTATTTCTAAGTTATGTAAAGGTTATTTAAGGTATGTTAAGCCTATTTCACTATTCCGGAGTGTTCGTTGCATTAAACTGGTTATATTTACGCATCAGTGCGCGTATAACCTTCCAGAAGGCGATTTAGAGCTTGAAATCGAACAAGAGTTGATATGTGCAAACGATACACATATTTTTACAAATCCCAAGTATGAAATACAATATTTCATTGGTTTGGCATTTGTTTGATGGTCACAGTGACACAGGTGTCACATTAGTGACACATAAGCGAAACCACCATGTGTATCTATAAGCGAAACCACCTACTTAACCCTATGAGCGAAACCCCTATGACTAATAAGCGAAACCTCAATCTAATGATGTACATATAAACAAAACTAACATATTAAACTCTAATTTGACTCTCAAGCTCCAATCTTGACTTATCTTGACCAAAGACTTAATGCAGACGAAGTCAACAGACATTCCGTGCACTAACACATATGATAAGGCATTTTGGGAGCAATGTTTTTAGATTACTTAAAGGTGCTAAGGTGCCGGTTAGCATGTTTGATTGTTTAGCATATCATGATGCTATCTTGATGACCTATTTGGTCATGCCATGTGGTGAACGTATAAATATTCTAGTAACTTCTGGTTACTCACCATATTTGATTTAATGGAATATTGTGGAAAATTAGTATCATTTCAAGTAACTTCTAATATAGTCTTCTGACCATATTTGCTATACTCCCATACAACATTCATGGTGGCATCATTACAATTTTCTTAGTTATGTATATGATCATAACCTTTGAATTGATCATCAACATTCATATTAGGGAATGGATTAGAACCACAGAACTTCCATGCTTGTTGTTTCAAACTTTATATATATTCTTTAACAATTAATGACATTTGACGATGGAAATTGTTTTGCTCAATGGATTATGATATATATTTTTCTCATCACATTCTCTTCAAGGAATGGAATAGAGTCAGACAACTTTCCTGGTGACTGTTTCAAACCTTATATATCAATAGTGCATTTGAGGTTTGACAAGTGGGAATTGTTTTTTATTCCACATGTATAACTAATCTTTTCACCACATAACATCAATTATATGACCGAATCATTAAGATTTGTCAGTCCAAAATCTTACAAGCATCAATAATTTTACAATAAGCTTTAGTGAGTTTGAAACTTCGAATGTCATATTATAAATAAATCTTGATCACTACTCAATCATGTTTATAACGTGTGATCATATACACAACTTTAATTTAGCTGCTTCATTGAACACTGTTTATATACATAAACATTGGCATATTAATGTACAAAGTCAAATTGTACAATATATAATTGATATAAGATGTCTTCTCATCAAATACAATATAATAAAATACATATAATTAATTTGACTTACTGTCATGATTGAATATTAAAATATATCAAGAACACTATTAAAAAGATTTATGGTAATATGTAAAGGTGATGATTATACAATGCATCACTTTATATTATGTCACTATAATTTAAAAATAAACAAATGTCATTATCAACTTTCTTGATCATATAATAACAGATGAATCTTTATTACTTGTAAATAAGCTTTTTTATACTAATAAATTTTGTTGCTCAAGAAAATATAACAAGCATCTTGAGAATTTTTGTGACATGTTAATTTGCAAATAATATCTTTTACCACACAAATATTTTATAGAATTAAATCACATATTTAAATATCTAATAGCAACTAAATGGCTTATACAATTGCAATAACAATGATATACAACAAAGTTAACTAAGTAGTTGTCATATTATAATATATTATCATACAAACATGTGCATTATTGTAAATTCATTAACATAATTCCACTAATGATTATTTTCAAATAGAACTATTAGACATCACATTTTAATACCAATTGTATTTTGGTAGTTCATCACAAATTGTCTAAATACTAATAACAAAAACTAATTAATGGACCAATCAAAACTCATAACCATAATAATAAAAGCACATAATGATATCAAAACTCATAACCATAATAATAAAAGCACATAATGATTTAAAATTTGTAATGTCTCTTGGAAACCCCAAAAACCAATTAATGGACCAATCAAAACTCATAACCATAATAATAAAAGCACATAATGATATTAAAACTCATAACCATAATAATAAAAGCACATAATGATATCAAAACTCATAACCATAATAATAAAAAATACATAATGATTTAGAATTTGTAATGTCTATTTGAAACCTCAAAAACTAATTAATGGGCCAATCAAAACTCATAACTATAATAATAAAAGCACATAATGATATCAAAACTCATAACCATAATAATAAAAGCACATAATGATTTAGAATTTGTAATGTCTCTTTGAAACCCTAACAACGTGTTGTATAAAATTTAGGACAACAATAAAAGGCTATATAATTAGTAACCATAAAATATAATAAAAACAATTTATCCCACAAGTAATAAGTCGATTACAATTCAAAAACCAAAACTAAATCTTCCAAGAGTTAGTTGACATACAAGTAGAATTATATTATTAAAATCTTTAGAGTAGTTTCAAAATGACCAATTGTGGAGATTTAAATATATATTGCATATTTGGGACAACTAAACTAATGCATAAATTCACTAGATACTTCAACTTTTCAAACCGTTAATGAAACATACCTATTCAATTTAGTGTACCAAAACTTCCATTGAAATCCAATAAAATATTTAATGATAAAAGGGAGATAACCAAGAGGTGTAAGAAATTAGTTACAATATTGCAAATAATCAATTAGAGAAACTAGAAAGATTTTTTTTCTTGATCGAAAACCATTGTGTTTCTGGTTTACTTTTGCTTTCTTTTCTTCACATCTCAATGTTTTTCGTAGGTGTTTGTTTGTGAAAGAAAACTATTCAGATATGTTAACACATAGGAAAGTAAACAAAGAAGTAAAAACATTATGATCCTGGTTAAATAAGGATGATATCAATGTTGTTCATGATAATTTTAATCTTAAATCATAACCAATAAAAAATATCAAGAAAAGCGGAGGAAATAAAATTAAAATAATTAAGGGTTTTCATACCAGATCAACAATTTTGTCTTTTATCTCTTTCGCCAACGTTGATACGACATGGTGTCTTGTGTTGATACAATCCAACTTCAAAAGCAATTCGTGCTGATAACGTGTTGTATAATAACTAGAACCTATTAGCAATGTTTAGAAGAGAATGGGAGTACAAGAGATGAATTTCTTATTGATATGATCTCACACAAAATACATGAGCCACTATATATAGGCTATAACATTAATACAAACATAATTGTGACATGTGAGTTAGAAATGTGGATAGTCACTAAGACCACCCGTAGTGGGGCATGTTTTAAAAAAAAAAACAAAAAAAAACGCCCCAAAACGCCGTCCCCCCCACTACACAGGGCGTTTTTGGGCGTTATATTTCACAATTTTGCATGCGGGTGTTTTAATGAAAACGCTGAAGTGAGGAAAAGGATTTAGCATGTGGCCAATCAAAGGGGTCCAAGTGTAAGGGGACTTTGACTTACCAATGGGAAGGGACCAAGTGGGTGACACATTATGACAAAGCAGCTTTTTAAATAATGTTTTTTTTAATCCTTTTTAATGATTGGAAGGGGCGTTATTGGAATAATGCCCCACTACGCCACTTTTGCTATAATGCCCCAACGCTGACTAGGATGCCACGTGTCGGATAATGCCCCATGGTGGGGGCATTATGTTAGTTCACCACTACACATGGTCTAATAATGGATTCATTCATAACAATTAATACAAAAATACACTTGCCAAAACAATAATTGATACACCTCCGGTGGTGTTTGTTTTTTAAGAAGTAAAATGTCTGCAGTCTACAGACCACATCTGCAAGCATCTGCAGAAGAAGAGGTGGACCAAAGGTTTGCAGTCTGCAAGAAAAAAAGTGTTTGTTTAACACCACAACAAATACCACTTATCTCTCTCACTTCTCTGCATCTCTCATGTTCTCTCCTCTTCTCTTTTCATCAGAGAACACCACCACCACCTAACACTCACCACCACCATCTCACTTCCACATCCTCATCTTCACCGGCCGGCACTCCACCGAGCCTGAGCCGACATCAAAACCACCACCCGAACAAGAACATCATCTTCCACATGACGGTCGGAGTAAAAACACCACCTCCAGAAAGAAACGGCCTTGCCGTCGGTCTTCACCGTCGAGTTGCCGTCACAGCGCCGCCGTCGACTCAACTCACATGTTTATCTTATCCATCTAGGGTTTCGTTCGACTCGTTTCCGAGAAAGCCGCCCCGAGCGGTTTCGTTGTCTTTTAGTGGCCGTGAAATTGCCGACGTTCGTGTTACTGATAGCGATAGTACTGTTTAGTATAATCGATCGGCGATTGTGGAGATACCTGTTACTTGTTATCAGGTTAGCGGTTGTTGATTTAGGGCTTGTTTTGTGCTTTTTTTTCTATTGAAATGTAGGTTGTATTTTGTTGTAATTGTTTGATTTGTTAGTTTATAGCTGTGATTAGTAGTTTAGTACTGAATATCATCGAGTTTTAACAGTTTAGTACTGGAATTAGAGAAGAGATGTGGTGGTGGTGGCGGAGATGTGGTGGCAGAGGTGGTGGCGGAGGTGATGCAGAGAAGAGATGTGGTGGTTTGTGTTTTGAAAGGCAGAGAAGAGGATAGAAGAGGTTTGAAGACATGAGTCCACATCTGCTTGGAGAAGAGGTCTCGCAGACCTTTTTTTAATGAAAGGTCTTCGAGAAAACAAACAGTCTTCAGACTCAAACGTCTGCGCGCGGTCTGCGTGGCGCAGACATAAGAGGTTCTGAAGACCTTTTCAGGAAAAACAAACACCACCCAAATGTCTTTAGATCTATCTACCGACGTATTTCCATTAGAAAAAAGAAAAAGCAGTCGGTGGGGTTTCACTATGCCGGATCTAGTCGTGTCTATATATTATTCTACTAAGGCGTGTATTAACAATAATAATAATAATTCTACTGCTATATCCCTCTCGCTCTCCAATCACGCTTTTCGCCACTTGTTTCGACCCAGATCTCAGGTATCATCTTTCCATCTAATCATCAAATTTCGGTGAAAACGAGGATGTTTCTTTCACAAATCAGCTGGACTTTGTATTCGATTAAACTGGATCTGATCTGCTTTTAATTGTTTTCACTTGGTTTTTAGAGGGCTATCTAGTAAATTCATGTATATTAATCTGATGATCTCAAGTGTATATGCGAATTTGAAGGGGATTTAATTGCTAAATTGTAAATTCTCCACTTTTAGTCTATTTTAGCGTTTGATCTAACCAGTTTTTTTTTTAATAAAAACGTTCCACGTTTCATTCCAATCTGGTTTGTTACATTCATGTTTATTTATGTGTATAAATATGCCTAAATAAATCTGGCTTACATGTTTTGATTTTCTGTTGGATCTGTTAGATTTTGATTCAGATCTAGCAGCAAGAAGCAGAGTAGTTATGGCTCAGGGAAAGTATTCCCGGGTCGATGGGAAGAAATCGTCTTGTTCCACGGCTACCATTGTGGTGGTTGTAGGGGTTTGCTTAGTTGGGGTATGGATGTTTATGTCATCATCTGCTTTCCCTGGCCAATCTACTGATTTGCCTGCCGTCACAAGTAAGCAGAAAGAAGATTCCACCAAGTTATCTTCCAATTCCCAGTTTGAAGATAATTCAGGTGATTTAGCATCAGATGATCAAGAAAACACCACAAATGAAGTTGTTGAAAGCAACTCAGGAGATGATTCAACTGAAGAAGACGCCAACTCAAATCCTGAATCAAACAATTCCAATTCCGACACAAGTGAAAGCCAGAAGAAGAACAATAATGATTCAAATCAAAGTGAAACAGAAAAGAAAGATGAAGACAAGAAAGCAGAAGAAGATTTATCGTCTGAGATTCTAAAAGAAACAAATGCACAAAACGGGGCGTTTTCAACTCAAGCCGATGAGTCAGCAACTGAGAAAAAATCACAAAATTGGAAGACATGTAATGTGACCGCTGGCCCAGACTATATTCCTTGTCTGGACAACTTGGAAGCCATTAGGCACCTACATGGCAGAAGCCACTACGAACACAGGGAAAGGCACTGCCCTGAGGACCCACCTACATGCCTTGTTCCTCTTCCTGTAGGCTATAAAACACCCATCAAGTGGCCTAGAAGCCGAGAACAGGTGAAGCTTTATTAATTTCATGATGATGATGATATCTACCTATTTGTTTGTAAATAAAAATCAAATACACTAAATGTATTTTTTCCAGATATGGTACAGCAACGTCCCGCATACCAAGCTTGCTGAGGTTAAAGGACATCAAAATTGGGTCAAAGTTTCCGGCGAGTACCTTACGTTTCCTGGTGGCGGTACACAGTTCAAGAATGGAGCCCTTCACTACATAGATTTCATCCAAGACGTTAGTATCTTTATTATTATTATAATAAAACCACTTGAATTTTCTTCTTTTAAAGTTAATAATAATAATAATAATAATAATAATAATGGGTTGAAACTACTGCCACTAAATGGATTTTGTAATCTATAATTGCAGTCACTTGCTGATATTGCATGGGGCAAGAGAACCCGAGTGATTTTGGATGTTGGATGTGGTGTTGCTAGTTTCGGGGGGTATCTTTTTGAAAGAGATGTGATTGCCATGTCATTTGCTCCAAAGGATGAGCATGAAGCTCAAGTGCAATTTGCACTTGAAAGGGGCATTCCTGCTATTTCAGCTGTTATGGGTACCCAAAGGCTCCCATTTCCAAGTAAGATCTTTGATGTTGTTCATTGTGCCCGTTGCAGAGTCCCATGGCACATTGAAGGTATACATGCAATCTTGTTTTAATTTTTTTCCATTTTTATATAGAATGACACATAAATAAAACATATATATTTTGCAGGTGGTAAACTTCTGTTGGAGCTTAATCGCGTGTTGCGACCTGGTGGTTATTTTGTATGGTCTGCTACTCCAGTATACCGAAACACGTCTGAAGATGTGGGAATATGGGAAGGTATGTTATTATCAAGGGTAAAACTAACATTACTTTTATCTGCGTCATTTCTTATGTTACATGGAACATCATTCTGAATTTGTCACTCACTCACCATAACCATCTTGTTGCAGCTATGTCTAAACTAACAAAGGCAATGTGCTGGGAGTTGGTGGTGATCAACAATGACAAATTGAATGAGGTTGGTGCAGCAATATATAGAAAACCGATGACTAATGAATGTTATGAAAACAGACAACAAAACGATCCACCACTATGTGAAAGCAAAGACGATCCTGATGCAGTCTGGTAATGTCTAAACTTTGGCATATGTACATATATATATATAGTGGAGGGTTAATACACAACTGTATATGGTTTGAGAGCTGCGAGAACTAATCCAGAACATTTATTTCTTTGTGTATTCATCTAGGATAGTAACATATTAAATTAATAAACCTTAGTTACATATTAAAAGAATGAAAAAATAAAAATTAAAAAAAAAACTTGTTTAAAAGTGGTCTTATTGAAGTTTTCTAGTATCTTTCAGGTTTTCTTGTGATCCTTTCCCTATATATATATATAGGGTTTCTCATTTGATCCATCCTCTATATATGTGTCACGTGTGCGTGCAGATAAATATGTGTATTTATATATTGTAAACATTTACACATGTCATAGTTATCTAAGGTGATCGTATAATGCACCTAGGCGTGATTGCCAAGCGATGTGCATGCGCTTTTAGTTCCTGGTCCCAGTTTTTTTTTTTTTTTTATTTAATGCTAAATTCTTCATACGCAATTTAATGTTCAATTTATTACTTGATTTCCAGGCGACGACATAATGTTAAAAGTAAATTCCCCATGAGGAATGTTTTTTTTTCTTTTACTTAATGCTAAATACTTTTTAAGCAATTGATGTTCATTTTATTTCCTGATTTCCAGGCGACACACATGATTTTCAAATAAATTCTTCATAGGCAAGATTTTATAATCCTTTTTCTTTTGGGAATTACATTCAAGTTTTGCTTAATTTATTTGAAAAAAATATTACTATTGATATAATTTTTTTTTCATTTAAGTGCACTTTTTTTTTTTTTAATCTTAAGCCCTCGTATTTTTTTTTTGCTCTTTGCGCCTTTGATGACTATGACACGTGTAGATTCACTATAATTCTCTTATTTACACATGTACAAAATTTGTTACTAGGAAGAGAGAAGTAGTGAGGTTAATTCATTCGAGAGAGAAATCATTTAATCTTTTACATTTGTACTATTTTTATTTAATTTTTATAATAATAATTGAATGGTCAAGATTGGTTCTCCCCTATTAGAGAGAAAACTCTTCTCGTACTATATGTGGATCTGCATTGAACCCTCCCTCCCTCCCTCTCCTATATAAATAATATTGAGTTAAACTACAAGTTGTATTCAGGAAAGTGCAACTTGAATCATGTATGCATAAAGTACCCGTTGATGAATCAGCGCGTGGATCAAAATGGCCAGAGACTTGGCCACAGAGGTTGGAGTCACCACCATACTGGTTAAAGACTAGTGAAGTTGGAGTTTATGGAAAACCGGCACCAGAAGATTTCACTAGTGATTATGACCACTGGAAACGTGTTGTTTCTAAATCTTATCTGAATGGTTTGGGAATTGATTGGTCTTCTGTCAGAAATGTCATGGACATGCGCTCTATATACGGAGGGTAAGTTAACTACATTCAAATCACAACACACCCATTCAAAGGATTGAAATTTGTTTATTATGACATTTGTTGGCAGATTTGCTGCTGCATTGAGGGATCTTAAGGTGTGGGTGATGAATGTTGTGCCTCTTGATTCACCAGATACCCTTCCAATTATATACGAACGCGGATTGTTTGGCATTTACCATAATTGGTGTGAATCCTTCAGCACTTACCCACGCTCGTATGATCTTCTTCATGCTGATCATCTTTTCTCAGATGTTAAGAAAAGGTAATGTATCTCATCCGGAGTCATGTTTCTTATATTCCTGACACTACACAAATATAACCGAGTTTTAGGTTGTCATATCTTACTTGTTCAACGAGCCAATGTTTCTGACACGAATGGCCATAAGGGCGTGTTTGTATAATCCGCCAACCTGACACTATTGACACCTATATTTCTTAATTGGTGGCAATTTATGACATGGCTCAAACCAAGACAAAAACAATGGGGTTTGGGTTGTTGTATCTAACCTGTTTAGTTAAGCCGTTTACGACCCTTTTATTTATTAGAACCCTTCAACCAATTTGTTTAACAAGTTTAGTTAAACAGGTGACCCGTTTACTACCCATTTATGACAACCCTTCAACCCATTTAGTACGTTTACAACCTGAACCTGCGATCTTGTTTGAATTGTTTAGATAAAGGGTTCACCTGGTTACACAAATTTTACCTATGTCCGGGTAAGGGTTGAGGGTTTTGACAGGAATACATATACGAGTCAACCCACCAAACTGACACAATTGACACCTTGTTCTTTCTGGTGTGGTTCATAACTAAAGGCAGGTATTCTCTGTCGTCACAGGTGCAAGTTGCAATCGTTAATGGCGGAAGTCGACAGAATGTTGAGACCAGAAGGTAAACTGATCGTGCGTGACAACGTCGAGACCATTGCTGAGGTGGAAGACATGGCAAAATCTTTGAAGTGGAAAATTAAAACGAGTTACAGCAAAGACAAAGAAGGGTTGTTATGTGTAGAGAAAACGTTATGGCGTCCCACTGAGGTGGAGACCGTACCTTACGCCAATGAATAGAAGTCATGCTTTTTATCAACCAACGGTACGCGTTTTGTTCTTTTCACTTATTAATTTAATTGCAATTGTAATTGTCCTTGTCATTTGTTTTAGCCATGTGTAATTGTTGTTTTTGTAACGATTTTGATCTTTGCTGGTTTTAGAACAATTTTACTGTAACAGTAACACTACACACATTATCATATTTAGCAATGAAATTGAATTTATACAGTTGAGAGTTTTGTATGTGCAGCTTGTTGTTCTTTAAGTTATAAGTCGTTTTCTTAAAACTTGTATCAGCATCTTTTTAGAGCTAAAAATGCAAAAGTACTGTCATACCACAGGGGTGGGGTGTAGTGTTGGGCATGCGTATGCCTTATGATGCTCGTCACCTTTTTGTTGTACAAATCGAGCATGTATATAAAGTTTAAAGTAGGTTATTATACTGAAACATGCTTCTTAACTTGGCAATTGAATATATTTAGTGAAGCGCCGGTTCTTGAGTTTGGGCTTTGGACTTGGGTGGATGGGATCTAGTATTTTCCGAGTGTGAGCTGAGACCTCGGGACAAACTATCTGATCAAGTGTGTATCGCATGTATCACTTATGTATATACTGATGTGTATACAAGGAAAGTATGAGGGAGAATCGAGGACCATACACCTTATATGGAGAACTTGTAGGCCGATTTGAGTCCAGTGGGCTGGAACTCATCCGGTACTAAACACAAATATGAACTTGGTCTAGACTCTATGGTAAGAGCACCTCCAACATTCATAATGTTTTTTAAATTATAAATTAGTAATAAAACACTAAAACTATAAATTATAAATTTCATCTAAGGCATCTTCCAACCCCACTTTTCACATATCTCGCGTTTGCGTTGAAGTGCGATCGATTTAAATGGTTCGTCGAGATTGTTGTGCGATTGTAACAAGACGTTAAATCACTATTTTTTTCGTTTTCAGGCAAGTGTCGAATATATGCTTCCTCACGTTTAAGTTTTAATAAATAATTGAATAGTTATATACAAAAAAAATCAAAGTCAATATTGAAAAAAAAGCTACTTATTTATATACATTCTTTTGGCTGACCACCCTCTTCAAGCTCAATTACACGTGCCACCTCAATCACTGCCATGTTGTCAACATCACATGCACAACAATCGTTTTTGTCAATTTTTCCACGCGTGATATTTAACACGCGTTATAATTTACGATGGCGGCGGTGCGCTAAAGTTTTTCATGAGTGATGGGGGGTCTATCACTCACCACCCCGGGTCCCTTAGTGTATAGAAGGCTAAAAGTGTGCGGAATTTAGGATACCATAAAAATTTGCCACATGTCCTTTAAGCTAGGGTGTAATCGTCCATTTAAATAAATTGTCTAGCAAGTACATATACATAGTTAAGTAGTGTTACGTAATTACGTACCAGCAAATATTCACGTAACGTTACAAAATCACATAAAGTTTGACTGAGAGTAAAATGCATATTACATAACTATGTACACTGAAAATCACGCAACATTAACGTAGGTTGTAAAACACAAGTTTTTTTTTTTAAATTTAAAAAACTATAACAATAGCATACTCAAATTAAAGTGAATAAAATAGTCGTTTTTATGTTGTATTTTTTTAATATGAAAAAATTATTGATGTTTAAAAATTGTGAGGAAATGGGTTTAAAAGTTAACAATAGTGGTTTTTCCTATTTTGTCATTTCCCGAGTTGTTTTTAATTGTGATTCAATCATTTGGGGATTACCTAAATCTCAACCTTTGAATTCTTAGATCAATGACCTATATTGTCGCCTACACTTTCTACGATTATAATACTTTGTAAAATCGTCACCCTTATTAAATAAATACAGGGAAAAGTACATGATGAGCTGGATTCTAATGTGGAGGTTTGTAATGGTTTGTTATTGAAAGAAAATGAAGGTTTTTAAAGGTTGGTATAAAATCTGACGTGTAATATGCTTAGGTGATGGTTTATATTGGAGGACCAGTGGTAAGTCTACCACTGTAAGACTGCCCCCAACGCTTCAATTTGGGGGGTTGCATTTAATGATGTGGCATGTGCACTTGTGAAGGATGCATTGGGGTGGGCAATAAAGTAAGGGGTTTGTACGTAGGGAAGTGCACTGAAGTGCAGAGAGAGAAGGTGGGTCTATTATTTTAAAAACTAATTTTCAATAAAAAAGCCTAACGGCTATTTTTAGAAAAAATGTGTTTTTTTTTTCAACAGCTATTTTAAAAAAACGGCTAGTTCCCCCCCCCCCCCCCCCTATAAATACCCATTAAAACTAACTCATTTTCACCTCAAAATCTTACAAACTCTCAATTTTTTTCATCACACTCTAAAAATGGATCCAAGATGTCAATTTTCTTTTACTGGTTTGTTAAACGATAATGATGATCAGCAAAACCCACAAAAACTGTGACAACTCGAAATTTAGAACCTTTCGTTGTGTGCTTGAACGTTTAGTGACTAACTGATTTGATGATTTAATGAACGTTACATGTGAACTTATATGATTATGTGTTATGTTATGTGTATGCTTGTGTGTATGTATGCGGGTATGTATATGAACCGAGTGAACAATGACTCATGGGCCGGTTGGGCCACACATACACACTTAGCCTATTTCGAAACCCATTAGGGTGCACTTGAAGCTAGTATATAATCCGGTTGTTAGCCATCTTTGCCATTTTCTTGGACAACACACACACTCCTCTACTCTCTCTCTAGAAACCATTAAACCCTAAGCTACAACATTGCTCCCTTTCATCTCGGATCAAACCGGTGGCCACAAGGAGACTCGGTGGAGCTCATCGACATCACTCGAACACCCCATTTCACTCATCTTCCTTAGCAACTCGGTACCCTTTCACAAACCGGTTAGTGTTTATGATACTTGTTGGTTAGTGATTCTTGTTATGTATTTCGGTTGTTGTTAATGATGATGAATCTTGTGTGACTTGATAATATGGTGGTTTGTTAAGTTTATGCATGATGATGTTAATAAGCTATCATACTATGATTCCGGATTTGATTACATGATGATGTTAAAAAAGCTACTTATTTATATACATTCTTTTGGCTGACCACCCTCTTCAAGCTCAATTACACGTGCCACCTCAATCACTGCCATGTTGTCAACATCACATGCACAACAATCGTTTTTGTCAATTTTTCCACGCGTGATATTTAACACGCGTTATAATTTACGATGGCGGCGGTGCGCTAAAGTTTTTCATGAGTGATGGGGGGTCTATCACTCACCACCCCGGGTCCCTTAGTGTATAGAAGGCTAAAAGTGTGCGGAATTTAGGATACCATAAAAATTTGCCACGTGTCCTTTAAGCTAGGGTGTAATCGTCCATTTAAATAAATTGTCTAGCAAGTACATATACATAGTTAAGTAGTGTTACGTAATTACGTACCAGCAAATATTCACGTAACGTTACAAAATCACATAAAGTTTGACTGAGAGTAAAATGCATATTACATAACTATGTACACTGAAAATCACGCAACATTAACGTAGGTTGTAAAACACAAGTTTTTTTTTTAAATTTAAAAAACTATAACAATAGCATACTCAAATTAAAGTGAATAAAATAGTCGTTTTTATGTTGTATTTTTTTAATATGAAAAAATTATTGATGTTTAAAAATTGTGAGGAAATGGGTTTAAAAGTTAACAATAGTGGTTTTTCCTATTTTGTCATTTCCCGAGTTGTTTTTAATTGTGATTCAATCATTTGGGGATTACCTAAATCTCAACCTTTGAATTCTTAGATCAATGACCTATATTGTCGCCTACACTTTCTACGATTATAATACTTTGTAAAATCGTCACCCTTATTAAATAAATACAGGGAAAAGTACATGATGAGCTGGATTCTAATGTGGAGGTTTGTAATGGTTTGTTATTGAAAGAAAATGAAGGTTTTTAAAGGTTGGTATAAAATCTGACGTGTAATATGCTTAGGTGATGGTTTATATTGGAGGACCAGTGGTAAGTCTACCACTGTAAGACTGCCCCCAACGCTTCAATTTGGGGGGTTGCATTTAATGATGTGGCATGTGCACTTGTGAAGGATGCATTGGGGTGGGCAATAAAGTAAGGGGTTTGTACGTAGGGAAGTGCACTGAAGTGCAGAGAGAGAAGGTGGGTCTATTATTTTAAAAACTAATTTTCAATAAAAAAGCCTAACGGCTATTTTTAGAAAAAATGTGTTTTTTTTTCAACAGCTATTTTAAAAAAACGGCTAGTTCCCCCCCCCCCTATAAATACCCATTAAAACTAACTCATTTTCACCTCAAAATCTTACAAACTCTCAATTTTTTTCATCACACTCTAAAAATGGATCCAAGATGTCAATTTTCTTTTACTGGTTTGTTAAACGATAATGATGATCAGCAAAACCCACAAAAACTGTGACAACTCGAAATTTAGAACCTTTCGTTGTGTGCTTGAACGTTTAGTGACTAACTGATTTGATGATTTAATGAACGTTACATGTGAACTTATATGATTATGTGTTATGTTATGTGTATGCTTGTGTGTATGTATGCGGGTATGTATATGAACCGAGTGAACAATGACTCATGGGCCGGTTGGGCCACACATACACACTTAGCCTATTTCGAAACCCATTAGGGTGCACTTGAAGCTAGTATATAATCCGGTTGTTAGCCATCTTTGCCATTTTCTTGGACAACACACACACTCCTCTACTCTCTCTCTAGAAACCATTAAACCCTAAGCTACAACATTGCTCCCTTTCATCTCGGATCAAACCGGTGGCCACAAGGAGACTCGGTGGAGCTCATCGACATCACTCGAACACCCCATTTCACTCATCTTCCTTAGCAACTCGGTACCCTTTCACAAACCGGTTAGTGTTTATGATACTTGTTGGTTAGTGATTCTTGTTATGTATTTCGGTTGTTGTTAATGATGATGAATCTTGTGTGACTTGATAATATGGTGGTTTGTTAAGTTTATGCATGATGATGTTAATAAGCTATCATACTATGATTCCGGATTTGATTACATGATGAGTTAATAATATCTTATGTCTAAAAGTGATTTAAACCATGTTGTGGATGTTCATGAAATCGGCCTTCACATGTATGTTAGATAATGCTCATTTAAACCGGATTTGTATACTCTTGTGTTAAGAACCGAAAGCTTACTATTAGAGTGATTTATTGTGTTGATAGCATGGATGTTGATAGGTTGTGCATGATTTCATTTGATGATATACTTGAATATTAGATGAACACGATGAATGTATGAAGAACTTGATGAACATGATATGAATGTGGTTGAATATTTGAAATCTGTTGTGTTTGATCCATTTTTGGTTAGGATTAGACAAATAGACATGTTTATGAGGATAGTACATAATGGTGAATGAAATCAGAATGTTATTGGGTAGTACACTGTACCAAATCAGCTCCTGTCCAACCGAAACCTCCGGTTGCGACTCGAAACTAGTGCATGATGAGTCGAAATCTCCCGGTTGCGACATCGGTTGCGAGTCGCAAACACCTGGTTGCGACTCGAAACCACACGAGATCAGCACATAAACCGTTTGACTCGAAACCACAGTTACGAGTCCAGTTGCGACTCGTAACCAAAACAGCACGAACCGAAACCGTGTTTACGAGTCCGGTTGCGACTCGAGACCAGAACCTGCATCAGTTGCGACTCGAAACCAAGTGCATGTGCACACTGTTTGGGCTTGCACCCCATTACGGGCTTAATTGTTTGGGCCGGACTCTTGGGCCTAATGCACAGACCTTATATGTTACTGTTAAGCGTGAATGTTGATGAACTGCCATGATTAAACGTGTATGCCATACGTGCACTACTTGAATACGAATCTGATTGTATGATACAACTATGATAGGACGTGAGTAGCCACAATATTGCTTGATTGACTTTTCTGTGTATCTACCGAGCAAACCAAGGTGAGTTCACACCCTCTACAAAGCATGGGATTCCCAGGGGTCGGGAATTGGGGTTAAGGAACATGGGTTCCTCGTCCTCCTTGGGTAGGACAGCAATGGTTCAGGAATGTAATTCCTCGTCCTCACGGACAGATAACTCGTACTAGACCAAAACTCTATCACGAAGTCCCTCCTTTTTATATCGACTTAATCGCCGGGCCAATGGCGAGCGGGTCATTAGTTAGATAGCGCTATTTAGGTCTGACAAACCTCACACCGTGCCGCAGAGGACGGGCGTGAACTAATGGATCTGGGGCACGTCAATGATGATAGACATTGACAGTTTCAGGGCACATAAACATGACTACAGTCAGCAGTCGATATGGTAACGAGTCTAGTGTATACATGGGGTAGCCCCCACAGCCGAAATGCCAGATAACTAACACGGGGTAGCCCCCACGGCTGGATTGCCAGAGTAACCGGGAATAAACAAGTCACGTTTTTAACTATAGGGGAACCCCCACGGCAGGATGCCAGCTAAAGGAAACTGTTTTCGAAACAACTTAAAACGAACACCCAACCGTGAACTCACTCAACTTGTTGTTGACTCGTTACTACATGCTTTGCAGGTCCTTAGGTTCTTAGCTGGAGCTTGCATGGAGGAGGATCGTTGTGGGACATGGACGACTGAGTGTCATGTTAAACTTGGGACAACTAAACTTATGTTTTGATTTAAGACTTATGCTTCCGCTTGCAACTTAACTATGTTTTGTTTGAACACCAATTGTATTGGTTGGATTTTTATAACTACTTATATGCTTGTTCAATATGATTGGTGGCTGGATCCTGGCCAGTCACGCCTCCAAGCGGTAGTACTCCGCAGGTGGATTTTGGGGGTGTGACAGATTGGTATAAGAGCCATTGGTTATAGTGAACTTGGTTTTAATAAAGGGGAAAACGTTTTTGTTAAAACCAGACTATAACCTGTACAGTGCTCGACGGTCCACAACGATGCTTCACTCCACAGGCAAGGCTCGACATTCTAGGTGATATGATCTGTGTATATATTGCCTCCTTGTTAGTTACATAGTACATTGCTTATGGTATGCTTGGTTAGTATAACTACTGTTGCTTGAACACGTGCGTGCTTACTCTATCCTATCATTGTACTTTCGCGAACCTCCCTCACTCGTATTACTCTTGATATGAAGATCATGTCTGGACGCGTTAACCTGACACAAGCCCAGTTGACGGCTCTGATCAACGAACGAGTTGCCGCAGCACTTGCAGCTGCACACGCAGGAGGTATATCCTGCAGTCCGAACTCATTCTAGGATCTTTAGAATCCTACTCTCGTGAACCAACCTTTGTGTTAAACTTTGTCTTTTCTTTCACCCACGATAGGTCAGCATGTTCAGCCACCCGTGTGCACTTTTAAGACTTTCATGGACTGCCGACCAACTACTTTTAGCGGCACTGAAGGAGCAGTAGGTCTCCTACACTGGTTTGAGAAACTAGAATCTGTATTCGAAATGTGCGAATGCCCTGAGGCGCGCAGGGTGAAGTATGCTACCGGTACTCTCGAGGGTTTATCCCTCACGTGGTGGAACGCTCAGGTTCAGATGCTGGGGTTGGTTGCTGCCAATGCCACCCCATGGGAAACTTTTAAGGAGATGATCAAAGAAGAATACTGCAGTCGTGATGAGATTCACAAACTGGAAGTGGAGTTCTTCAACCTCAAAATGACGGGGTCCGAAATTGAAGCTTATGTGAAGAGGTCGAACGAACTGGCAATTCTGTGCCCTACTATGGTGGATCCTCCCATCAAACGCATCGAACTATTTCTTCAGGGCTTAGTGCCGGAAATCCAAAGTCATGTGACTTCGGCGAACCTCGCCACCTACCAGCAAACCGTTCAGTTGGCTCACCGTCTCACGGATCAGGCGGTGGAGCAGAACAAGTTACCAAAACGCATAGGTGCTGCAACTACTTCTGGTACCTCTAGTGACAACAAACGGAAATGGGATGGAACTTCAAGTAAGGGTTCGACTTCTGTTCAGTCCCAGTCTCAGCAAAGGAAGACTGATGACTACAAGAGCCCTAATCAGCAATCGTCTGGTGGTCAAAGTCATGGTGGGTACAAAGGAAATCACCCCAAATGCAATCGCTGCAGCCTGCACCACAGCGGGCCATGCACCAGGGGCAACTGTCATCGGTGCAACAAGCCTGGTCACGCTGCAAAGGATTGCAGGAGCCTATACCCCGCCAATCAGAATCGTCAGCAAGCTCAACAGAACCAGCGCCAGCAGCAGCAGCAAGGTGATAACAAGGGGTGCTTTCAGTGTGGAGCTGAGGGCCACTTCAAGAGGGATTGTCCCCAACTGAACAGGAACCAGAACAACAACAACAACAATAACAACAATCAGGGGAATGGTAACAATGGGAACAACAACAACAATGGCGCCAGGGGGCGGGTGTTTGTGATTGGCCAAGGTGAAGTAAGGAATGACCCCAATGTTGTGGCGGGTAAGTTCCTTCTCGACGACTTTTATGTTTCAGTTTTATTTGATTCGGGTGCCGATACTAGCTACATGTCACTAGAAGTTAGTCGAATGCTTAAGCGTATTCCAACCCCTTTAAACAACAAGCACACCGTAGAGCTAGCAAATGGTAAGAGTTTAGAAGCCACACACATTGTCAAGGGTTGTAAACTTATCCTCGCTGACCAGACCTTCTCTATCGACCTCATTCCCATTGTCTTGGGTAGTTTCGACGTTGTCATTGGGATGGATTGGTTATCCCAACACCGAGCAGAGATTCTTTGCAACGAGAAGGTTGTCCGTATTCCAGGTCCCGATGGTGAACCTCTCATGATCCATGGCGACAAGAGAAGTGCTGTTGAGAACGTCATTTCTCTCCTTAAGGCCCAAAAGTGCTTGCGAAAGGGCCACACTGCCATTTTGGCTCTCATTACTGACACCACGGAGAAAGAGAAGAAGATAGAAGATTTTCCAGTTGTACGCGATTTTCCAGAGGTATTTCCTGAGGAATTACCTGGTCTTCCACCTCATCGCCAAGTCGAGTTTCAGATTGAGCTAGCTCCTGGAGCTGCGCCCATAGCCCGTGCACCTTATCGTTTAGTCCCATCAGAGTTGAAGGAACTCTCTACGCAACTACAAGAGCTCCTGGATAAGGGTTTTATTCGTCCAAGCTCATCGCCCTGGGGAGCTCCGGTATTATTTGTAAAGAAGAAGGACGGTACTTTCAGAATGTGCATCGATTACCGGGAACTCAACAAGGTGACGGTGAAGAATCGCTATCCTCTACCGCGGATCGACGACTTGTTCGACCAGCTGCAAGGGTCAAGCTACTATTCGAAGATCGATTTGAGATCGGGTTATCACCAGCTGAGAGTCCGGGAAGAGGACGTCTCCAAAACAGCTTTCAGAACGCGATACGGGCATTATGAGTTTCTGGTCATGCGTTTTGGGATGACAAACGCACCTGCGGTTTTCATGGACTTGATGAACCGAGTGTGCAAGCCTTACCTGGACAAGTTCGTTATAGTCTTCATCGACGACATCCTGATCTATTCCAAGAGTCGGGAGGAACACGAGCAGCATCTGCGACTTATTCTGGAACTCCTTCGAACAGAACAGCTTTATGCAAAGTTCTCGAAATGCGACTTCTGGCTTCGAGAAGTCCATTTCCTAGGCCACGTGGTGAACAAGGATGGGATTCACGTTGATCCATCCAAGATAGACTCGATTAAGAACTGGCCTGCACCTCGTACACCAAAGGAAATTCGCCAATTCTTGGGTTTGGCGGGATACTACCGGAGATTCATAAAGGATTTTTCTAAGATTGCACAGCCTCTCACCTCACTAACGCAGAAGGGCGTTGTTTATCGCTGGGGAAACGCACAGGAGTTGGCATTTCAGCACCTAAAGGATAGACTTTGTAGCGCACCTATCCTTTCCTTGCCAGAAGGCACAGACGACTTTGTGGTTTACTGCGACGCGTCAATTCAAGGTCTTGGTTGCGTGTTGATGCAACGAGACAAAGTTATAGCCTACGCCTCACGCCAACTCAAGGTTCATGAAAAGAACTACACTACGCACGACTTAGAGCTGGGAGCGGTTGTTTTTGCACTTAAGTTATGGCGACATTACCTGTATGGTACGAAGTGCGCCATCTACACCGACCACAGGAGCCTCGAGCATATCTTCAAGCAGAAGGAACTGAATATGCGGCAACGACGATGGGTCGAGCTACTAAATGACTACGAGTGCTGAATCAGGTATCACCCGGGCAAGGCCAATGTGGTGGCTGACGCCCTCAGCCGGAAGGACACTGCGCCTAAGCGCGTGCGAGCTCTACAACTCACGATCCATTCTAGTCTTCCTTCCCAGATACGAGCTGCTCAGATAGAAGCACTGAAACCAGAAAACGTCAGGGCCGAAGCCCTACGCGGATCAAGGAAACGATTAGAACAAAAGGAAGACGATGCTTACTACGTAACGGGACGCATTTGGGTCCCACTCTATGGCAACCTACGAGAGCTTGTGATGGATGAAGCACATAAGTCTCGCTACTCGGTACATCCTGGTTCGGATAAAATGTACCACGATATCAAAACCACGTATTGGTGGCCTAGCATGAAGGCCCACATAGCAACTTACGTCAGCAAGTGCTTGACTTGTGCGAGAGTCAAGTCCGAATACCAGAAACCCTCAGGCCTGCTCCAACAACCAGAGATACCTCAATGGAAATGGGAGCAAATTTCCATGGATTTTGTCACTGGCCTACCTAGATCCCAGCGCGGGAACGATACTATTTGGGTGATCGTGGATCGACTCACAAAATCTGCACACTTCTTGGCTATCAAGGAGACGGATAAGTTCTCCACTCTTGCAGAAATATACCTCAAGGAAGTTGTTTCGAGGCACGGGGTGCCCACCTCTATTATCTCGGATCGAGATGCACGTTTTACTTCAGAGCTGTGGCAAGCAATGCACAAATCCTTTGGCTCACGACTAGATATGAGCACAGCGTATCACCCTCAGACGGACGGACAGTCCGAGCGCACTATTCAAACCTTAGAAGACATGCTTCGTGCATGTGTAATCGACTTTGGCAACCGCTGGGAAAAGCATCTGCCACTTGTGGAATTCTCGTACAATAACAGCTACCACACCAGCATTAAAGCTGCTCCGTTTGAGGCATTGTACGGACGTAAATGCCGGTCACCTCTTTGCTGGGCAGAGGTGGGAGATAGTCAGATCACGGGTCCAGAATACGTGGTAGATACAACCGAGCAAATCGCTCAGATACGAAAACGCATGACGGCCGCTCGCGAACGTCAGAAAGTTTACGCCGACATGGGCAGGAAACCACTTGAGCTCCAGGTTGGGGAGCGGGTAATACTCAAAGTTTCACCCTGGAAGGGTGTGGTTCGTTTTGGTAAACGCGGCAAACTCAACCCACGATACGTTGGACCCTTCGAAGTCATTGAGAAAATAGGCAGGGTGGCCTACAGACTGAACTTACCAGCGGAACTCGGTGCAGTTCACAACGTTTTCCACGTGTCGAATCTGAAGAAGTGTCCATCAGATGAGACCCACGTAGTTCCTCTGAAGGAACTCACTATCGACGAACAGTTACGATTCGTCGAGGAACCAGTCGAAATCACGGACCGGGATGTTAAGGTCCTCAAGAGCACTAGGATACCTCTCGTTCGAGTTCGTTGGAACTCACGTCGCGGCCCAGAGTTCACCTGGGAGCGCGAAGACCAGATGAAACAAAAGTATCCCCAACTGTTCGCAAACAGTACACCCACTACTGAGGCTGAAGCTACGGAATTTCGGGACGAAATTCCAGATCAACGGGGGGTGGATGTGACACCCCAGGAAAACCGGGAAAACCATACAACTTAACTAGCTTCCTCAGTGAGTACCTACCAAATTTCGGGACGAAATTTCTTTCAACTTGGGGATGATGTGACAACTCGAAATTTAGAACCTTTCGTTGTGTGCTTGAACGTTTAGTGACTAACTGATTTGATGATTTAATGAACGTTACATGTGAACTTATATGATTATGTGTTATGTTATGTGTATGCTTGTGTGTATGTATGCGGGTATGTATATGAACCGAGTGAACAATGACTCATGGGCCGGTTGGGCCACACATACACACTTAGCCTATTTCGAAACCCATTAGGGTGCACTTGAAGCTAGTATATAATCCGGTTGTTAGCCATCTTTGCCATTTTCTTGGACAACACACACACTCCTCTACTCTCTCTCTAGAAACCATTAAACCCTAAGCTACAACATTGCTCCCTTTCATCTCGGATCAAACCGGTGGCCACAAGGAGACTCGGTGGAGCTCATCGACATCACTCGAACACCCCATTTCACTCATCTTCCTTAGCAACTCGGTACCCTTTCACAAACCGGTTAGTGTTTATGATACTTGTTGGTTAGTGATTCTTGTTATGTATTTCGGTTGTTGTTAATGATGATGAATCTTGTGTGACTTGATAATATGGTGGTTTGTTAAGTTTATGCATGATGATGTTAATAAGCTATCATACTATGATTCCGGATTTGATTACATGATGATGTTAAAAAAGCTACTTATTTATATACATTCTTTTGGCTGACCACCCTCTTCAAGCTCAATTACACGTGCCACCTCAATCACTGCCATGTTGTCAACATCACATGCACAACAATCGTTTTTGTCAATTTTTCCACGCGTGATATTTAACACGCGTTATAATTTACGATGGCGGCGGTGCGCTAAAGTTTTTCATGAGTGATGGGGGGTCTATCACTCACCACCCCGGGTCCCTTAGTGTATAGAAGGCTAAAAGTGTGCGGAATTTAGGATACCATAAAAATTTGCCACATGTCCTTTAAGCTAGGGTGTAATCGTCCATTTAAATAAATTGTCTAGCAAGTACATATACATAGTTAAGTAGTGTTACGTAATTACGTACCAGCAAATATTCACGTAACGTTACAAAATCACATAAAGTTTGACTGAGAGTAAAATGCATATTACATAACTATGTACATTGAAAATCACGCAACATTAACATAGGTTGTAAAACACAAGTTTTTTTTTTAAATTTAAAAAACTATAACAATAGCATACTCAAATTAAAGTGAATAAAATAGTCGTTTTTATGTTGTATTTTTTTAATATGAAAAAATTATTGATGTTTAAAAATTGTGAGGAAATGGGTTTAAAAGTTAACAATAGTGGTTTTTCCTATTTTGTCATTTCCCGAGTT
Source organism: Helianthus tuberosus (assembly GCA_030545235.1). Classification (NCBI taxonomy): domain Eukaryota; kingdom Viridiplantae; phylum Streptophyta; class Magnoliopsida; order Asterales; family Asteraceae; genus Helianthus; species Helianthus tuberosus. The sequence goes on along the minus strand of CM060360.1, from coordinate 97,796,840 downwards.
GTTTTTAATTGTGATTCAATCATTTGGGGATTACCTAAATCTCAACCTTTGAATTCTTAGATCAATGACCTATATTGTCGCCTACACTTTCTACGATTATAATACTTTGTAAAATCGTCACCCTTATTAAATAAATACAGGGAAAAGTACATGATGAGCTGGATTCTAATGTGGAGGTTTGTAATGGTTTGTTATTGAAAGAAAATGAAGGTTTTTAAAGGTTGGTATAAAATCTGACGTGTAATATGCTTAGGTGATGGTTTATATTGGAGGACCAGTGGTAAGTCTACCACTGTAAGACTGCCCCCAACGCTTCAATTTGGGGGGTTGCATTTAATGATGTGGCATGTGCACTTGTGAAGGATGCATTGGGGTGGGCAATAAAGTAAGGGGTTTGTACGTAGGGAAGTGCACTGAAGTGCAGAGAGAGAAGGTGGGTCTATTATTTTAAAAACTAATTTTCAATAAAAAAGCCTAACGGCTATTTTTAGAAAAAATGTGTTTTTTTTTTCAACAGCTATTTTAAAAAAACGGCTAGTTCCCCCCCCCCCCCCTATAAATACCCATTAAAACTAACTCATTTTCACCTCAAAATCTTACAAACTCTCAATTTTTTTCATCACACTCTAAAAATGGATCCAAGATGTCAATTTTCTTTTACTGGTTTGTTAAACGATAATGATGATCAGCAAAACCCACAAAAACTGTGACAACTCGAAATTTAGAACCTTTCGTTGTGTGCTTGAACGTTTAGTGACTAACTGATTTGATGATTTAATGAACGTTACATGTGAACTTATATGATTATGTGTTATGTTATGTGTATGCTTGTGTGTATGTATGCGGGTATGTATATGAACCGAGTGAACAATGACTCATGGGCCGGTTGGGCCACACATACACACTTAGCCTATTTCGAAACCCATTAGGGTGCACTTGAAGCTAGTATATAATCCGGTTGTTAGCCATCTTTGCCATTTTCTTGGACAACACACACACTCCTCTACTCTCTCTCTAGAAACCATTAAACCCTAAGCTACAACATTGCTCCCTTTCATCTCGGATCAAACCGGTGGCCACAAGGAGACTCGGTGGAGCTCATCGACATCACTCGAACACCCCATTTCACTCATCTTCCTTAGCAACTCGGTACCCTTTCACAAACCGGTTAGTGTTTATGATACTTGTTGGTTAGTGATTCTTGTTATGTATTTCGGTTGTTGTTAATGATGATGAATCTTGTGTGACTTGATAATATGGTGGTTTGTTAAGTTTATGCATGATGATGTTAATAAGCTATCATACTATGATTCCGGATTTGATTACATGATGAGTTAATAATATCTTATGTCTAAAAGTGATTTAAACCATGTTGTGGATGTTCATGAAATCGGCCTTCACATGTATGTTAGATAATGCTCATTTAAACCGGATTTGTATACTCTTGTGTTAAGAACCGAAAGCTTACTATTAGAGTGATTTATTGTGTTGATAGCATGGATGTTGATAGGTTGTGCATGATTTCATTTGATGATATACTTGAATATTAGATGAACACGATGAATGTATGAAGAACTTGATGAACATGATATGAATGTGGTTGAATATTTGAAATCTGTTGTGTTTGATCCATTTTTGGTTAGGATTAGACAAATAGACATGTTTATGAGGATAGTACATAATGGTGCATGAAATCAGAATGTTATTGGGTAGTACACTGTACCAAATCAGCTCCTGTCCAACCGAAACCTCCGGTTGCGACTCGAAACTAGTGCATGATGAGTCGAAATCTCCCGGTTGCGACATCGGTTGCGAGTCGCAAACACCTGGTTGCGACTCGAAACCACACGAGATCAGCACATAAACCGTTTGACTCGAAACCACAGTTACGAGTCCAGTTGCGACTCGTAACCAAAACAGCACGAACCGAAACCGTGTTTACGAGTCCGGTTGCGACTCGAGACCAGAACCTGCATCAGTTGCGACTCGAAACCAAGTGCATGTGCACACTGTTTGGGCTTGCACCCCATTACGGGCTTAATTGTTTGGGCCGGACTCTTGGGCCTAATGCACAGACCTTATATGTTCTTGTTAAGCGTGAATGTTGATGAACTGCCATGATTAAACGTGTATGCCATACGTGCACTACTTGAATACGAATCTGATTGTATGATACAACTATGATAGGACGTGAGTAGCCACAATATTGCTTGATTGACTTTTCTGTGTATCTACCGAGCAAACCAAGGTGAGTTCACACCCTCTACAAAGCATGGGATTCCCAGGGGTCGGGAATTGGGGTTAAGGAACATGGGTTCCTCGTCCTCCTTGGGTAGGACAGCAATGGTTCAGGAATGTAATTCCTCGTCCTCACGGACAGATAACTCGTACTAGACCAAAACTCTATCACGAAGTCCCTCCTTTTTATATCGACTTAATCGCCGGGCCAATGGCGAGCGGGTCATTAGTTAGATAGCGCTATTTAGGTCTGACAAACCTCACACCGTGCCGCAGAGGACGGGCGTGAACTAATGGATCTGGGGCACGTCAATGATGATAGACATTGACAGTTTCAGGGCACATAAACATGACTACAGTCAGCAGTCGATATGGTAACGAGTCTAGTGTATACATGGGGTAGCCCCCACGGCCGAAATGCCAGATAACTAACACGGGGTAGCCCCCACGGCTGGATTGCCAGAGTAACCGGGAATAAACAAGTCACGTTTTTAACTATGGGGTAACCCCCACGGCAGGATGCCAGCTAAAGGAAACTGTTTTCGAAACAACTTAAAACGAACACCCAACCGTGAACTCACTCAACTTGTTGTTGACTCGTTACTACATGCTTTGCAGGTCCTTAGGTTCTTAGCTGGAGCTTGCATGGAGGAGGATCGTTGTGGGACATGGACGACTGAGTGTCATGTTAAACTTGGGACAACTAAACTTATGTTTTGATTTAAGACTTATGCTTCCGCTTGCAACTTAACTATGTTTTGTTTGAACACCAATTGTATTGGTTGGATTTTTATAACTACTTATATGCTTGTTCAATATGATTGGTGGCTGGATCCTGGTCAGTCACGCCTCCAAGCGGTAGTACTCCGCAGGTGGATTTTGGGGGTGTGACAAAAACAACTATCATTCCCTCTTTTGTCACAAACACAAATCTTTTCTCAGTTTTCACAAGCACATTCATATCCCCAGTTTCAACAAGGACCTTCATTCCCCCAATTGTCTAGCAAGTACATAACTACGTAATAGTACATAGTTAAGTAGTGTTACTGATGTGCGGTAAGTGTCGTATATTTTAGGTGTATATTTTAAGCCCTTTTTAACACTTATTTTAGCCAAGTTTTAAATTTATAAAACACGATATTTCACTGACACTAAACACACATATGGGCAAGTGCACCCATCGTTGAGTGTAGTATAGTGTTGGTAAGATACCGAGGTCGTCCAAGGACACAAGAGCTTTTAGTACCGGTTTATCCTCAACGTCTAACCAAAATAAAAGTTTAGAAAAATGTTTTAAACTAAGAAAACTAAAAATTAACTAAAATGCTGAAAATAAAAATAAAAGAAAAACAGATAGACAAGATGAATCACTTGGTTCCGACTCGTATCTAGTATAACCTTTGATTATTTCCGCACTTTTGCACACAATTAAGAGATTATCTTAGTTATTGTAGTAGGCCCCTCTTTTGAAGGTGACGTTACCCTCACCCCAGTAGTTTGAGTCAGCAGGGATACAATCCTAAAAGGGTGGATTATTGGAAGATAATGAATTAAGTTATTAATGCAGTATTGTGGTAGGCCCCGCTTTTGGCGGTGACGTTACCCTCGGCTAAGTAGTCTGAGTCAGCAGGGATACAGTCCTAAATAGCCGGGTTATAGTATTAATAGTAGTTAACTTATGAGGGGATCAAAGAGTTTGGACCCCCGCCATCCAATACCGTGAAGTATTGAAGGAGGTCCTACAAAATTTGACCCAGGTCCATTGCAGGACCTCTAAACGCTGAACAATGGCAAGACCTTTACCAAACCGTTCCCTTAACCCCCTACCAGGTAGCCAACATACCTCCATATAGACCGTGGAGATATGAATGGTGAAAATCCTTTATTTTATATAGACAGTAAAATAATGCCAAGACACCACGGACAAACGATAAGGAAAGATCACCTTCAACATAAGTAACTAGTTATTAAAGTCATTAATACAAAACCAAATAAAAAGTGCAAAAGATTAGAAATAAAAAGTATTATACTAGACACTTTGTCTTCACCAAGTGATGTAAGAGACTTAGGCAACCATGGCCTTGATTGTCAAGAACTCTTACGATCAATCTTGGATCCCGAGACGACTCACACACTCTACGATGGACAATGGATGATGGTGGTGGATGATGGTGTTGTGATGGTGGTGGGTGGTGGATGAAGTGTGAGAGAGGTGGTGTGCCAAGGGATGAGATGAAATGAATCCAAGCACTCCTATTTATAGGCTGAACAGAGTGCTGGACACGGCCCCGTGTCCGCTGGGCACGGCCCCGTGTCCGTCTGACAATCTCTCTCCTCATTAATTGTAATTCGCAATTACAATAAATGCGCCTGCTGTACTTTCGACACGCCCCCGTGTCCGCTGAGCACGGCCCCGTGATGGGCAATAGAAGCTTCTATAGATTTGTCTTTTCTGCTGCTTCTTGGGCACGACCCCGTGCTGGCTGAGCACGGGGCGTGTTCAGCCTTCTGTCTTCTCTTTTTTGCTTTGGAAGGTGCCGTTGAGGGGTCGGGCAGTCCACTAATGTTCCTTTCCTTGTATTTATGTTGGATTTAGCTGTCTTTTTGCTTCTTTTGCGTTTTTGAGCTCATTTAATCCTGAAAATACAAAAGGAAGACAAAAACACTCTTTTTCCAATATTAGTACTTAAAAAGGGTTAGTTTTATGCCTCATTTGATGTAATTTATATGTTGCATTTTACACATATCAAATACCCCCACACTTGAACTTTTGCTTGTCCTCAAGCAAAACTCTTTAATATGTGGCTTACACTCCCAAATGGAATAGGTAGAAGAGAAGGTTTTGGGCTTGTCGTAGAGTGTCGGGATTTCCAAGATCTTTTTGGGTTTTATTTTTATTTATTTACACTCCTATTCGTAATGATTTATTTAGAACTTTTCATAAAAGAAATTACTTGTTTGGGCATAACATGCCTTTTTAAAATTCTATTTATATACAAGTTCACATACCTCACGGGGAAATCACTCACACTCGGCCGAAGGTGTATTTTTAGTGAATCACTCGAGAGCGGCATGGAACTTATTCCTACCATAGGCTTGCCAAGAAATCAATCCTCCTCCTTTTTAACTTTTATACCTTTGTAGATATCAAGAGGACTTTGCGGGTTAAGGGTTAGGCTAGGGTTAAAGGTAGGTTGTTGGGTTAGTGGTTAGTAGAAAAAGGGCTAAAAGCGTAACAAGTATCAGTTTTCGTATTTTTGCAACTTTTTATTGTGATGAAGCTTTTATTCAAACTAAGTTATTTTTGATTAACTTGTTTGTTTATTTTCTTTTTGCTTCATCATTATCACAATTTTTTTTTTTTCACGAAGAACCGAACTTGTTACTAAAATAAAGGGTTAAAAATGAAAAAGGTTTTGGTGGGTAAAAAGGGTTTTTGTTTGGGTGATGAAACGAAAAGGTTTAGGCTCAAAGGGGCTAACTAGGGGGATTTTTTGGGTAGGTGGTAAAAGAAAAAGAAAAATAATGGTGTAGAAAATAAAAAGGGTTAGTCCTAATGCCTCCATCATTTACTTACTTGGGTTTAAGTTGATAAGGACCGGGAATGTATTGTCATGGCAAGTTCTAGAGTCGTAAGAACCAAGCGGCTATTCACACAAGAAACGAAAAATGAGCATTTAGTCAAAAGATATGTAATTGTGTGCTCAATAAAGGCTCAAAACTCACTTTTGTGGGAATGGGTTTTTATGTGATCAAGTATATATAATCAAATTTTAAATAAGTTTGTCATGCCTTTTCATAATTTTCTTATGTTGGTTCTTTTTATCACTACGCTATCGGTTGTAAATTTGTAAAAATATAACCTTTTTTAGAACTTGAATTTCCCGAGTTAAACCTAGACAAGTAAAAAAAAAATGAAATTTTTGAAAAAATTTGGGGTGATTAGCGGTTCCAATAGAGTTTTGTGTAAGGCTTGTATTTAGGACTTGCAAAATTCAAGGTTTTATCATCCCCCCACACTTAAATTACACATTGTCCTCAATGTGTCCCAAAAATAATTTTTTAGGTTGATTAGATGTGTAAAATAATGTTTAAAAAGCAAAAATTTGTGTTACTGGGCACTGAACACGGCCCCGTGTTGTCCGGGCACGGCCCCGTGTTCAAGTGCCAGTAACAAAATTAAAATAAGAGAAACAGAAGTCTGGACACGGGGGCGTGTTGAGTGAACACGGCCCGTGTCCAGGTACCTGAACTGGGCGTTTTTCTGCAGGTGGTTCGGCACGGGGCCGTGTTGGTTGGGCACGACCCGTGTTGAACCTTCTGAAATGGAGAAAATTGTCGGGTTGCCTTGTTCTTGTGCATGGGTTCATTTTTCTCGTTCCCCTTTTCATCCTTTACCACCATGAGTGTGTTTTATTTCTGAAAATTAAAACTAACAAAAAGCATAAAAATTAATCTAAATTAAACTAAGGATAGTTCCGTGGAATGCCTCCATGGTGCGCCACGTTTATAAGGGTCCTTGGCTAGACCCAAAGCCTGGTCATATGTTACCCAAGTGGGATGTGTTGCATCCCATGTTACACCGTCGAAGAGCGTCATCCAAGCTTGAGTCTATGACCTTCATGTAGTTGACCGGATCTTCTTCCTCTACTCGCTTTCCACATTCAAATTTCACTTCCTCATCCCCAAACTTCAATGTTAGAGTTCCGTCATTCATATCCACCAATGCTTGGGCGGTGGCTAGGAATGGCCTCCCGAGGATGAGAGGGACCTCAGTGTCTTCTTCAATGTCTAGGATGACAAAGTCGGTTGGAAAGACGAATTTGTCAACCTTGACTAGCAGATTTTCGGCGACACCTTGTGGGAATTTGACGGATCTGTCGGCGAGTTGTATGCTCATCTTTGTAGGGCTTGTTGTTCCTAGGCCGAGTCGCTTGAACATTGATGTGGGCATGAGGTTGATGCTAGCCCCAAGATCGGCTAAAGCATTTCGGACGGGGGACTTCCCAATTGAACAAGGGATTGTGAAGCTCCCGGGGTCGATTTTCTTTTGTGGAAGTTTGTTGAGTACTAGAGCAGAGCATTCTTCGCCTAAGTTAACTAATTGCAATGATTCAATTTTCCTTTTGTGAGTGAGGAAATCCCTCATGAATTTTGCATATTTAGGCATTTGGGTTAGGACCTCAATAAAAGGAATATTAGCATGCAATTGTTTTAGTAAACTTTCGAACTTTGCGAATTGCTCATCGGTCTTTTGACGATTTAACCTACTGGGGTACGGGATTGGAGGAGTCATGGTGGGCTCTTGATTTGGTGCGGAAGCCTTTTCTGGCGCAGGAGGAGTCACAGGCTGGCTAGAATGGCTTCTTTCATTTGGCGGTAATGGAGCATCCTCGGGACCCACGGTTCGATTTCTTAATGTGATGAGATGTACTTGTGCCTTCGGGTTCGTTTCGGTATTACTGGGTAATGCGCCTTGTGGTCTCTCGGAGAAATTTTGAGCTAGTTGATTTAATTGTTTTTCAACGTTTCGAATGCTAGCTTGTTGATTTCTGAAATTCGATTCCAATTGTTGAAATCGATCCGAGTTTTTCTTTTCAGTGTCAGAGATGAGGCGAGATACAGTATCTTCAAGCCTTTCTCTTCCACCTTGTTGTTGAGGAAAATTTTGCGGTTGTTGAAAATTAGTTCGTTGGTTTTGTTGGTTACTACTATTGCCGGGATCTCTCCAACCAAGATTTGGGTGGTTACGCCATCCTTGGTTGTAGGTACCCGTTGGAGGACCTGACGGCCTAGGTCTATTATCCATGTAGTTTACCGTTTCAGTTTGTTCATCTAATTCTTTCATACAACTCCAATTTTCATGTGACCCACCACACCCTTCACAAGCCATAACCGAGGCCGTTTTTGTCATTTCTAGCCTTTTGATTTTTGAAGAGAGGGCCTCGATTTGGGCTTGTAAAGAGGTGCTTTCATTAACCTTATGGGCGCCCGGGGCAATAGATTTATTACCTCGGGGAGTGTGCCATTGAAAATTGGTTTGAGCAATTTCCTCAATTTGGTTATATATTTCATTTGGGCGACGATTACCTAAGAGTCCCCCGGAGCTTGAATCAAGTGTCTGTCTTGTGTGTGGCAACAATCCATTGTAGAAAGTGGATACTTGTTGCCATACCGCTAGACCATGGTGAGGACACTTTCTTAGAAGCTCTTTGAACCTTTCCCAAGTTTCATATAAGGATTCCCCATCCTCTTGTGAGTATGTATTAATTTCAGTCATTAATTTAGCCGTTTTAGCAGGAGGGAAATACTTATACAAAAACTTTTGGGCGAGTTCATCCCAGGTGTTTACCGATCCAACTGGGAGGGTGTTAAGCCAAGCCTTAGCTCGGTCTTTTAGTGAAAAAGGAAACATTCGAAGGCGGATGGCGTCATTGGATGCTCCATTGATCCGAAAGGTATCACATATTTCTAAGAAGTTAGTAATATGTAGATGGGGATCCTCGTCCGCAAGCCCGTGGAAGGTTGCGGAGTTTTGGAGCATTTGTATCAAATGTGGCCGAAGTTCGAAGTTGTTGGCCTCGACATTCGGTGCATTGATAGCGGCGCCAAGATTGCCTACGGTAGGCCGTAGGTAATCCATGAGGGTACGTTGGTCCGCCATTGGAAGTGGGTCCCCCGAAGCTTTCTCTTGATTTTTAGCTTTTAGTCTTCTTCTGAGAAAGCGCTCGGGTTCGTCTAGGGGTTCTTTTATGTCTCTACTAGAACTGGAGCTCATGCACTACGTAGGAGGTTCAAATGTGGCGCCTGGGTTCCAAGTCCTGCAATAAAAACAGAAAAGCACGCTGGTCAGAATGTTCACCACGGCCCCGTGCTCAATGAACACGGCCCGTGTTCAGAGGCACAGTAATTGATTTCTGGATCCCTGTTACTGGGAGTTGGACACGACCCCGTGTTGCACCGACACGGCCCCATGTTCAGCTCTCTGTAACTCAGAAAATAAAAACTGCCAGTGATGATGCTGGGCACGGCCCGTGCTGAGCGCTGCAGAAGCTGAAAAATTAAGAAAATCCTAAAAAAAATAAAAAGAAAAAATAAAAGATGATTAGGCCGTTGATTCTTAACTTTCTTAAAATCCTTGTGTCCCCGGCAACGGCGCCAAAAACTTGATGTGCGGTAAGTGTCGTATATTTTAGGTGTATATTTTAAGCCCTTTTTAACACTTATTTTAGCCAAGTTTTAAATTTATAAAACACGATATTTCACTGACACTAAACACACATATGGGCAAGTGCACCCATCGTTGAGTGTAGTATAGTGTTGGTAAGATACCGAGGTCGTCCAAGGACACAAGAGCTTTTAGTACCGGTTTCTCCTCAACGTCTAACCAAAATAAAAGTTTAGAAAAATGTTTTAAACTAAGAAAACTAAAAATTAACTAAAATGCTGAAAATAAAAATAAAAGAAAAACAGATAGACAAGATGAATCACTTGGTTCCGACTCGTATCTAGTATAACCTTTGATTATTTCCGCACTTTTGCACACAATTAAGAGATTATCTTAGTTATTGTAGTAGGCCCCTCTTTTGAAGGTGACGTTACCCTCACCCCAGTAGTTTGAGTCAGCAGGGATACAATCCTAAAAGGGTGGATTATTGGAAGATAATGAATTAAGTTATTAATGCAGTATTGTGGTAGGCCCCGCTTTTGGCGGTGACGTTACCCTCGGCTAAGTAGTCTGAGTCAGCAGGGATACAGTCCTAAATAGCCGGGTTATAGTATTAATAGTAGTTAACTTATGAGGGGATCAAAGAGTTTGGACCCCCGCCATCCAATACCGTGAAGTATTGAAGGAGGTCCTACTAAATTTGACCCAGGTCCATTGCAGGACCTCTAAACGCTGAACAATGGCAAGACCTTTACCAAACCGTTCCCTTAACCCCCTACCAGGTAGCCAACATACCTCCATATAGACCGTGGATATATGAATGGTGAAAATCCTTTATTTTATATAGACAGTAAAATAATGCCAAGACACCACGGACAAACGATAAGGAAAGATCACCTTCAACATAAGTAACTAGTTATTAAAGTCATTAATACAAAACCAAATAAAAAGTGCAAAAGATTAGAAATAAAAAGTATTATACTAGACACTTTGTCTTCACCAAGTAATGTAAGAGACTTAGGCAACCATGGCCTTGATTGTCAAGAACTCTTACGATCAATCTTGGATCCCGAGACGACTCACACACTCTACGATGGACAATGGATGATGGTGGTGGATGATGGTGTTGTGATGGTGGTGGGTGGTGGATGAAGTGTGAGAGAGGTGGTGTGCCAAGGGATGAGATGAAATGAATCCAAGCACTCCTATTTATAGGCTGAACAGAGTGCTGGACACGGCCCCGTGTCCGCTGGGCACGGCCCCGTGTCCGTCTGACAATCTCTCTCCTCATTAATTGTAATTCGCAATTACAATAAATGCGCCTGCTGTACTTTCGACACGCCCCCGTGTCCGCTGAGCACGGCCCCATGATGGGCAATAGAAGCTTCTATAGATTTGTCTTTTCTGCTGCTTCTTGGGCACGGCCCCGTGCTGGCTGAGCACGGGGCGTGTTCAGCCTTCTGTCTTCTCTTTTTTTGCTTTGGAAAGTGCCGTTGAGGGGTCGGGCAGTCCACTAATGTTCCTTTCCTTGTATTTATGTTGGATTTAGCTGTCTTTTTGCTTCTTTTGCGTTTTTGAGCTCATTTAATCCTGAAAATACAAAAGGAAGACAAAAACACTCTTTTTCCAATATTAGTACTTAAAAAGGGTTAGTTTTATGCCTCATTTGATGTAATTTATATGTTGAATTTTACACACATCAGTTACGTAATTACGTACCGGCAAATAACCACGTAACGTTACAGATTCACATAAAGTTATACCTGTTTGAGAGTAAAATGCATATTACATAATTATGAACACTGAAAATCACGCAACATTACACAAAAATACGTAATAACGTAGGTTGTAAAACAAAAGTTTTTTTAAAAATTATAAAAAAACTATAACAATAGCATACTCAAATTAAAGTGAATTAAATAGTCGTTTTTATGATGTATTTTTTAATATGAAAAAATTATGGATGTTTAAAAATCGTGAGAAAATGGGTTTAAAAGTCAACAATAGTGGTTTTTCCTATTTTATCATTTCCCCAGTTGTTTTTAATTGTGATTCAATCATTTAGGGATTACCTAAATCTCAACTTTTGAATTCTTAGATCAATGGCCAATATTGTCGCCTACACTTTCTACTATTATAATACTTTGTAAAATCATCACCCTTATTAAATAAATACAGGGAAAAGTACATGATGAGCTGGATTCTAATGTGGAGGTTTGTAATGGTTTGTTATTGAAAAAAAATGAAGGTTCTTAAAGGTTGGTTAAAATCTAATGTGTAATATGCTTAGGTGATGGTTTATATTGGAGGACCAGTCCACCACTGTGAGACTGCCCCCAACGCTTCAATTTGGGGGGTTGCATTTAATGATGTGGCATGTGCACTTGTGAAGGATGCATTGGGGTGGGCAATAAAGTAAGGGGTTTGTGTGACATCTGTGCCTCCACGGCCATCAAACAAATACGAAATCAATGAAATATTGTGTTTCATACTTGGGATTTGTATAAGTATGTGTATCATTTGCACATATCAATTCTTGTTCGATTTCGAGCTCTAAATCGCTTTCTGGAAAGTTATACGCGAACTGATACGTAAACGTAATCAGTTTAACGTGACAAACACTCCGGGATAGTGACATAGGCTTAACATACCTTAAATAACCTTTACATAACTTAGAAATAAGTTTTGGATGTGACACCTGTGTCACTACGACCATCAAACAAATACCAAACCAATGAAATATTGTGTTTCATACTTGGGATTTGTATAAATATGTGTATCATTTGCACATATCAATTCTTGTTCGATTTTGAGCTTTAAATCGCTTTCTAGAAAGTTATACGCGAACTGATGCGTAAACGCGATCAGTTTAATGCAACAACACTCCGGAACAGTTACATAGGCTCAACATACCTTAAATAACCTTTACATAACTTAGAAATAAGTTTTGAAGGGTTTGGTGTATCAAAAACAAGTTTATTCGATCGCAGGGACTATTTGCGTCAAACTGCGAAACTATGCCGATTTGTATAGTAACGAACATTCCAGAACTTGATCAAAAGTTAAAAATACCCTAAATATCCTTTACATAGCTTAGAAATAGGCTTTGAGTGGTTCGGTATGCTAAAATAAACTTATTTGATCAATAGGGACTAAAAGCGTCAAAAAGTGCATAAGTTTGCATTTACGCCCATATCTTACGTTCTGAACATATCCGGACATCGAAAATTTTTTGTAATCATTAAAATATTTTATTTTAGTGATTGGAATGCAAAAATACCATTCGCTGCTTAATTTGGATCTTTTTTGCGTTCGTTACGACTTCCATCGTAATTAACCGAATAACGCAACCGTACGACCAAACGAACCAACATCCGAGATGTTTTTGACAATAATTTAAGTTTCCTATACTTTAACTTCATTTTAGAGTTTTGAAATGGGGTTAACGGGGCTTAAACGTGTCAAAAATGCATCGAAAACCAAGTTTTGGGCTGCAGGGACCAAAACTGTCAATCTGTCAAACTGCTTAGGCGGGCCGCGTAAGCTGAGGCTGCATATTATGTGGGGCGCGACAGCCTGTCAGGTCAGAAACATTGAATCTGGAATTGGGGCTTGTTTTTGATGGTTTTTAACCATTGTTTTGGATACCATCTGCTTGTTTTAGCTTATTTATCATGTCCCCATGGTTTCTAAAACCATTTGCCCACATGTATGGCCAAGATTGATCCCTCTTTAGCAAGAAACGATCCTAACGGTTTACCGAAAACTATAAATACCCATGCCCTCATTCCATTTTCTGCACCCTTGATCATTTTAATGCTCTAAGTTGAAGCCTTTGCTTCATACCTGAGTGTTATAGATCAAGTTCTCCCTAGCTTGGACCCTTTGTAAGCTTCTTTCGTTCTTTTATTGCTTTTCGAGCATGAAAGTCAAACATTTTTTGACTTTCTGCTTTGACCAGTCTTTGGTCAACACAAAGTTCTTTTGAACTTTGCAACGTGAGCGTAATCACGATGGTTATAGTCCCTTGTGACTATACCTACTGATTACCACGTTGACTAGGCGTAGTGACGAGTCATAGTTTCGGTCAAAATACGCGTTTATGCGTATTTTGTAACCAAACTATCCTAGGGTATCAAAACACTCTGTTTTGATATCAAAACCTGTTTTCTAACTTAGTTAGACATGTTTCAACATGTTTAGCTCGTCACTTTTAGTTTAGTACTTGTATAGAGTCGTAAGTCAAGCGGTCTAAACTACCGCTTAGACTTTCGAACTCGACCCGTTTGGTCGATCATTAGGATCCGACCAAGCATGTTTAGTGACCATATTTGTATAGGGAATAACCTTCCGAGGTTATACCTTATGGTCACATAGTTTAAGTAGTTGTATGATAGGTAGTTTATATGCCTTAGGTAAATGACCAAAATGCCCTTTTCATGCATAATTGGATTTTAAGTATATGTAACTTAAAATTTTGTCACTTAACTGATTATGCAACATATTTAAACATGTTTAGGCATATAATACTTGTCATATGACTAGTTAGACGTCTCGAACGCGCTTTTGCGTGAACGACGCGTTAAAGTAGCGTAAGCTACCTTAATGGATCGTAACGGGTCGTAAGCACTTAGGATAGGTTCCGTTTTAGAATGTAGACTTCGTTAAACCATATCACATGAGTTCCAATGCTCATTTGGTTTACGAGACCTCATTCTACCAAATCTTCTGACTTAGGAACCGATTGTTTAATTAGCGATCTGATTACTAGGTACCACTTGATTCCTCGATTTCCCGAGCTTCGTTAGTACACTTAATCAAGGATACTTGCAATCTCAAGTGAGTACATAGTCCCCTCTTTTACTGCTTTCAAATGTTTTGGGGTGAAACATATGTGCCTATTTGATATTTTCATGATTTCAACTGTATGATTATACATGCTAGTACTTATCTTTTGACGAAATGAACAAATATCTATGGTTTAAACACAAATTTTCAAAGATTTTAAAACTAATTGTTGGATTGTACTTTCTTTATACATTCACCAAGCCGATTGGTAATACGATATAGCGCTATAGGACTAGACACCCCATTCCTGTTGTACGGAATGTCAGAAACCAAATTTTAACCAAATAGTAATTGCCTTTGTGGTATTTCTATAGTCTCCAAGGTGTAGTTTGATACACTAAGGTTTGAATGAATACTAAATCACGTTTTCTTGTATATTTTGATATACTACCAAGGTACAGTTTGATGTGCTCCCAAATGTGATATTTTCCAAAGTATATTTTTGATATACTATGTACAAAATCCAACATATGTTTTAATATACTACTGACTTTGTTATTTACCAAAGCATAGTTGATATGTTATTATCAAACCAAAGCATAGTTGATATGATATTTTCAAAACTAAAACATAGTGGATATGTTATTTTCAAAACCAAAGCATAGTTGATATGTTATTCTCAAAACCAAAGCATAGTTTGAAATGCTATTTACAAAACCAAAGTATATTGGTGATATACTACCAAATCTATTATTTCAGTAACAAAAATATATTTTGATATACTATACGTTTAACTATTTCCAAACCAAAGTATATTTTATATACTACAAACCTTTTATCAAAACAATGCATTTTTAGAAACAAAACTTTTACAAGAATTCATGGCTATTTTTGCAAAACATAAAACCTTTTTCTTATCTTAACTAAAGCCATGAATCTAAATCAACAAAACCTATGTTACTCACATGCATTTTTATGCTGACGTACCTATTTTCACATATGTTTCAGGTGCTTCTATGTGATGATTGTTGATGCATGCTATACATAGGATGGACTCGTGCCTTAGTGACTTTAAAACTCGAAAGACAATATTTATATTTATCTGAATTGTAATAAATCAATGAGTTCAGTGATTCAATAAAACGAAACAATTTAATCCATGGTTGTGAAACAATGATTCTGTTATGACACTCCCCGACATTTCCGCCACGATTTGTTGTTTTACGTGGTCGGGGTGTGACAGAAAAGTTGGTATCAGAGCCAATGGTTATAGGGAATTAGGTTATTAGTAATGCTTTAACCTAGACTATAACCTTCCTAGGACCCTAACACAAGATTCTTGTGTTTAGATTTTAAAACAATACCGTCACCTATCCTTAGGTGACAACCACAACAAGAACACAAATTTTAAATCCGCTTTGAAAACCAATTATCTGTTCTAGGATGATTTATTATAAGGTTTTGAACCTTCAAAGTTTTCAAAATCTCGTCAAAGTTTGGGTCTTATAATGTGAACACGTGCAATCTGGAAGGGTGGATGCCTGTACCCTGAGTTTTCTGTCTAAGGCTAGAGTGTTCTTACGAATCCGCAGTATCGGACCAATCACTCTTACCTGGGAACTCTTGGGGTGAGTGTCCACTTATAGGCTAAAGCATGTCTTCGCGATACATTATATTGAGCCATTTACTTTGATTGGTCACTGCGTGTCGTTTGTTTGTTCGAGGTAACGAATGAATGATCGCCTTCCTTGTGTTTTGTCGATGTTTTCAATACCTCTTTTGTTTTTCCAATTGTCGACCTCACTCGTTTCTCATGTTCCCTTGTTCCTTTTAGAAAATGCCTCCTCGACGTGATGCACAACCTCTAACTAACGAAGAAGTCGCAGCCCTTGTCTCTCAGCAAATGGCTGCAGTGCTTCCGAACATAGTAACCCAGATCCATCAGTTATACAACAACAATAACAACAACAATGTTCAGTGTAGTTTCAAAACCTTCAATTCTGCTAAACCTTTAAAGTTTTCTGGGTCTCAAGGAGCAACCGCGCTCCTTCAATGGTTCGAAAGTTTGGAGAGCACATTCAGACATGTGCAATATCCGAATGAGCGCAAGGTTGAGTTTGCATCCAGTGCATTCGAGAAGCGTGCTCTTACATGGTGGAACGGTGTGATGCGTAATTAACCGAACAACGCAACCGTACGACCAAACGAACCGACATCCGAGATGTTTTTGAGCATATTTTAAGTTCCCTATACTTTAACTTCATTTTAGAGCCTTGAAATGGGGTTAACGGGGCTTAAACGTGTCAAAAATGCATCGAATATCAAGTTTTGGACTTGCAGGGGCCAAAAGCGTCAATCTGCCATACTTCCCACGCGGGGCGCGTAAGCTGAAGAGTAATGCTACGCGGGGCGCGACAGAAGCCCAATACAGAAACATTGAATCTGGTTTCCAGCCTGTTTTTGATGGTTTTGTTCATGGTTTTTCAATACCATTTGATGGTTTTAAGTGTCCCATTGTATTATAAACCTTGGGCTACACTTGTATGGTCAAGATCAAGGCACAATTTACGAGAAACGATCCTCACGGTTCTTTGAAATCTATAAATACCCAACTCATTTTCACTCATTCCTCACACTTTGATCTGAATTCACTCTAAGTTGGGGTTCAAAACCTCATACCTGAGTATTTTTAGATCAAAACTCCATTGCTTGGACCCTTTGCAAGTATTCTTTCATTCTTTTATGCGTTTTCAAGCACGAAAGTCAAACAATGTTTGACTTTCTGCTTTGACCAGTCAATGGTCAACACGAAGTTCGTTTGAACTTCGCAACCTGAGCGTAATCACAATGGTCATAGTCCTTTGTGGCTATACCTACTGATTACCACGTTATTTAGGCTTAGTGACGAGTCATACTTTCGGTCAAAATACGCGTTTATGCGTATTTTGCAACCAAACTATTCTTGGGTATCAAAACCCTTTGTTTTGATATCAAACTTGTTTTCTAACTTCGTTAAACATGTTTTAACATGTTTAACTCGTCACTTTTAGTTTAGTGCTTATATAGGGTCGTAAGATAAGCGGTCTAAACAACCGCTTAGACTTTCGAACCCGACCCGTTTGGTCGATCATTAGGATCCGACCAAACATGTTTTGTGACCATAGTTGTATAGGGAATAACCTTCCGAGGTTATACCTTATGGTCACTTCGTTTAGTCAGTTGTATGATAGGTAGTTTATATGCCTTAGGAAAATGACCAAAATGCCCTTTTTATGCATAAATTCATTTTAAGCATATGTAACCTAAATTTTGACATCTAAACTGATTAGGTAACATTATTAGATATGTTAAGGCATATAAAACTTGTCATAGGACTAGTTAGGCGGTCCGAACGCGTTTTACGCGAACGACACGTTAAAGTAGCGTAAGCTACCTAAACGGGTCGTAATGGGTCGTAAGCACTTAGGTTAGGTTTCTATTTAGTATGTAGGCTTTGTTAAACCATGTCATATGAGTTCCAACACTCATTTGGTTTACGAAACCTCATCCTATCCGATCTTCCGATTTAGGTCTGGTTTATTAACATAGTTACTTATATTAGGTGCCGATTGATTTCCGTGATCCCTCTAGCTTTGCTTGGTTGTTATTCAAGACTTCTAAGCATTCTCATGTGAGTACATAGTCCCCTCTTTTACTGTTTTCAAATGTTTTGGGGGTGAAACATGTGTACCTATTTGTTATTTTCATGATTTCAACTATATCATTATACATGCTAGTACATATCTTTTGACAAATTGTATAATTATCTATGGTTTAAACACTAATTTTCAAAAATTATAAAATTAATTGTTGGGTTGTACTTATTATATACATTCACCAAAACGATTGGTACTACGATATAGCGCTATAGGACTAGACACCCCATTCCTGTTGTATGGAATGTCAGAAACCAAATTTTATCCAAATAGAAATTGCCTTTGTGGTATTTCTATAGTCTCTAAGGTGTAGTTTGATACACTAAGGTTTGAATGAATACTAAGGGGCTGTTTGGTAGCATCTTAATGACCATTCAGATGCTACCTCTTAATGGTTTAAAACCTCTGAATGAATAAGAGGTAACCTCAAGTCTGAATGGTTAAGAGATAACCTCTGAGTGGTAAATCATCACATGTCACATTCTTCTACCTTCTCATTGGTAAAATTCTTAATGGTTCCATTAAAAGGTAGCCTCTTAACGACCATTCAGAGGCTACCAAACAGCCCCTAAATCACAATTTCTTTTGTATATTTTGATATACTTCCAAAGTATAGTTTGATATGCTCCCATATGTGATATTATTTACCAAAGTATAATTTGATATACTATGTACAAAACCAACATATATTTTAATTGGCCTTATTATTTACTAAAGCATAGTTGATATGTTATTTTCAAAACCAAAACATAGTTGATATGTTATTTTCAAACCAAAACATAGTTGATATCTTATTTTCAAAACCTAAGCATAGTTTGATATGTTATTTACAAAATCAAAGTATAAATTGATTATACATGAACATTTTACATTGGTGGTTTGTTTGGGTAAGTGATTTAAATAACGAGACGTGTGTAATATGATAAAAGCATGGTGGATACGCCGCTGGTACTTCCTATATATAAGTGCTCTTATGATATTACATATCGTAGCGTTATTTAAACCATTTCAATTTTGACATATTACATTTTACTCAATTATCATATCTTTACAAAACATTGTTTTACAAACAGCATATTTTATACAAACTTATTTTTACTTGATTATTTATTTAATCATGCATTATTCTTTTATATCATCTGTTTTCTTATCAATTTTCGTATAATTTCTAAAAGAAAATATTTCAAGGTTCATGACTATTTTTGTTAAACATTTTTCTTTAAACTTACAAGTCATGAATCCTATTTTAATAAAACCTATGTATCTCACATGCATTTTTATGCTGACGTACATATTTTCACATGTGTTTCAGGTGCTGTTATTAAATGATCATGATACAAACATAGGATTGGACGAGGGCCTTAGTGACAATAAAAGATGCAAGACTAGTTAATTAAGTTATGTTTCTTTGTTTATAAGACATTGTAACCTCTTTCAATTTAATAAAACAAAACTTCAGTTTCCATGTGTTATGAAACAATGATTCTGTTACGACACTCCCCGACGATTCCACCGCGATTTGTTGTTTTACGCAGTCGGGGTGTGACAGTTTGTACGTAGGGAAGTGCACTGAAGTGCAGAGAGAGAAGGTGGGTCTATTATTTTAAAAACTAATTTTCAATAAAAAAAAAGCCTAACGGCTATTTTTAAAAAAATGTGTTTTTTTTTCAACAGCTATATTTTAAAAAACGGCTAGTTTCCCCCTATAAATACCCATTAAAACTAACTCATTTTCACCCCAAAATCTTACAAACTCTCAAAGTTTTTCATCACACTCTAAAAATGGATCCAAGACGTCAATTTTCTTTAACTGGTTTGTTAAAAGATGATGATGATCAGCAAAACCCACAAAAACAACCATCATTCCTTCTTTTGTCACAAACACAATATCCCCAGTTTCAACAAGGACCTTCATTCCCCCAATTTGGACAATTTCCTGTCATGCCACAGTTTCAACAACCTGCTTTTGATCCTCAACAATTTCTTCAATGGCAACAACTTCAAAAAACCGCAAAAAAAGAAGAAGCCAATCAAGATGGTAACTCAGAAGAATGACGAGCAACCAACAAACATGAGTCGTCAAAAGTGGCCTCAAAGTGATGAGGTTTTGCTTACCCAAGGTCTGATTTCAACTTCTGAGAATCCAATCACTGGGAACAACCAAAATGGGGATGCCTATTGGGGTAAGATTAAAAAATACTACAATGAAAGTGAACCTGTAATTCCACGAGATGCTCACAATCTACGAAGTCATTGGCATATGTTTAAATCTAAGGTGAATAGATTTAATGAGTTATATTTACAAGTCAAGTCTCGTTACAAAAGCGGTTGGTCAGATGACCAGTACATCCAAGAGGCTAGACAATTGTATATCAACGATCCATCTAACAAGACTTCTGCTGCTTTCACATACGTACATGTATGGAATGTTGTTAACGAGCATGGTAAGTACAACTCTGCTATGCATGTTCATGGCTTTCCACCCCCTAAAAGAACAAAAAACTAACAGCTCGGGAGGGTATACGAGTTCTGCTTCTGATGCCAACTTTGGTCAGGCTTCTGAATTCACAATATCACTTGAAGATGTTGATAATGAAGACTTTGAAGTTCAAGTTGAGCAGGTTGCTCCAAAACGTCCAATTGGGAGGGACAAGGCCAAAGTCAAGCTAAAAGGCAAAGCAGGAATAGAGTCGTCTGAATACGACGTGAGGAAGCTAAAGCTTATTGATGAGATATCCTCGACTAATCGTGCTAAGAGTGAAGCGCTCAGCAAATTCGAGCATAGAATCGATAAATTCTATGAAATTGAGCAAAAGAAGCTCGAGATGAAGCAGAAAAAAATGCTCTTACTTGGCACGACTAACATGAATCCAGATCAACGAGCCAAACACGAGGCAATGTGCGCTGAAATCCGCGAGAAATACGGCTACAATCGTATTTAACGGCTAGTTTAATTAAAAAAAATTCAAATTCCCAACGGCTAGTTTAATTAAAAAAAATTCAAATTCCCAACTGCTAGTTTAACGGCTAGTTTAATTAAAAAAAATTAAATTCCTAATGGCTAGTTGTTCCCCATCACTATATATACCTATCTAGACCAACCATTTTCACACGCACGTTCCTTTTCCCTCAAACACTCCTCTCTACAATTCAAAATGAGTTCAGATGATGAACAAGTCCCACAAAACATCCCGATGATGTTGACTCGACACTTTCAACATCTCATTTCCGATGATGTTGAATAATTAGCAATGCAGCTGTTTGAGCTTGATGCTCAAGATGAGGCTGATTCACAAGAGGGAAGTTCTTCTAGACAGAAGGGCAAACGGAAATACATAAACAGAGGCCAAAAGGATGGAGATGCCTGTTTGTGGAACGATTACTTTGCTCCAGAGCCGGTATACAATGAAAGTTTCTTTAGACGAAGGTTCTGGATGAGCATACGTCTTTTTAATCGCATTGTTGAAGAAATCTCCAAACCAGGTAGCTGTCAACATTTTAAGTATTTCACACAAAGATACGATGCTCTTGGTCTAAAAGGTCTTTCACCAATACAAAAATGTACAAGTGCCATTCGCCAGTTGGCTTATGGTGCATCAGCTGACCAATGTGATGAGTACATACGCATTGGTGAAAGCACTTCCATTGAATGTCTACACAAGTTCTGTAGGTCTATTGTTGAGGTTCTTGGACCACGATATCTTAGAAGGCCCAACCAAGATGACATTCGATGACATTGGGGTTGGAGAAACTGCCCAACGGCTTGGAAACGATAATACACTCGAGGTGATCATGGTCATCCAACCATTATGCTAGAGGCTGTGGCATCAAACGACCTTTGAATTTTGCATGCATTCTTTGTAGTGGTAGGTTCAAACAATGATATCAATGTTCTTAATTAATCGCCAGTATTCAATCAAATCTAATGGGAATGCACCACAGTGCAACTTTATTATGAATGGGAATGAGTACACGCAAGGATACTATCTTGCAGATGGCATCTACCCAGAATGGTCAATACTAGTAAAGAGTTTCATTTATCCTCCAAATAAAAATCTTAAAATGCAATACTTTAAGTGACGAAAGGAGTGTTGTAGAAAGGATGTTGAAAGAGCATTTGGTGTCCTCCAAGCAAGGTGGGCAATGATACGAGGCCCTGGAAGATCTACAAGCATACCAGTGTTAGGTGATATAATGCATGCATGTATCATTCTACATAATATGATTGTAGAAGATGAAGGTCATACAATAACTATAACTGATTGGTCTCGTGAAGAAGATGAGCCCGAGCCATCAAGTTATAATGGAGGTGCACCCATCGAGTTTGCACACTATCTGCAGAGGCTTAGATCCTTACGAAGCAAAGATACTCACATCGCACTACGCAACAATCTTATGGAACATCTATGGAATCTTAAGCAAGCTAATCAAGCTAAGGAAGAGTAGATTTGTTTTTTATTAAGTTTTGTTTTCATTTTTAAATTAAGTTCTAGTTTAATTTGAGTATTTGCATTTTATTTTTTAGGAAAATGTAATTTCTTTTTTTATGTAATGTAAGTTTAATTTTTATTTATTCTTAACTTCTTTTTTTATTTAAATACATTTTTATATTTATTTATTAAATATTTTTTAAGATTACAAAATAAATGTTTTTAAAGAAAAATAGAAAAAGAAATGGTCATGTGGAAGAGAGAGGATGCATGTGAGAAGGATGGGTAAAAAGCTAATGTGGCAGTGATGATTAGGATGCATGTAGTAAATGCAGGCCGTTGCATTAGAGACAGTCTAATGCTCTAACACCAAAAATCAGAACATGAGAATTTTTCGTTGTTTTGACTTGTATCAATTTATTTTACATTTCACTAGTGAACTGCAATTAATTTGAGCCGCATAAAAGAAGCCGCATAAAAGAAGAGTGTTTTGAAGAATAAATGGTTTTTATGGTAAAAAAGAGTGTTGTGGGAAAAAGTATTTATCGTTATAGTGTTACTTTAAAAATATTTACTAAAATAGTGTTTTAAAGAATTTTTTTCTTACTCCTAATCTAATTGGCCAATCTATAATTTTGGTAAAATAAAACTTTGTATAATATTTAAAAAAAAACTGATTTTCTTTTCTTATTTAATAAACCCATGTTTTATAATATTTTTTATTTTTAGTATATGAACAGATTTTAATTCATACAAATTTATGTTTTAGAGAATGACACGACATTTTTTTTATATTACATGCAACTTTTTTTTTCATGTTTTTGATAAACTCAATTTGTATATAACCTCGATTATGATCAGAGAAAATGATAGTTTTACTATTGAAGTGCATTGTGGGTTTATGCTATTTCTATTTATTTCACAACTTTTAGTATACATAAATACATTACTTTTTTATGTTATTCATTTTCAAAATTCACTTGATATGATTCTTTTAGTTTGTATAAATTTACTTGATGTGATTCTTTTAGTTTGTATTAACATGGTTCGATTAAAAGATGAATACGAAAAGATTATTATAAAGAAGTAAATCATAGAAAAAATTATAATATGTTCATTGAAGATAAAAACAAAAGAAAACTGTTATAACTAGGTTGATTGAATACAAAGGGTTAAAAAATATATAATCAGCACATTTGAATTCAATAGATCGAGAGTATAGGAAATTAGGAATTTATCAATAGCATGATACATATAAACGTGATCTAATCCAGTAACCCCAATTGAGACTATATATAAAGTGAAATATCTTACTTATTATCTAATAAAGGAAAGATGAACATGACATCACAATGCTCAAATGCTGATGTCAGCCATATAGGCTATCCAACAATGCCAATTTTATGTCATTTTTGCATCATCAAGTTTAATTTTAATTTATATAAAATACAAATATATAAAATTAAACTTTTCATTTGAATTTTAAAATTCAAATTCAAATGTGGGTTATTAGAAGGGGGCTCAATTAAAACCTCTGGCCTGGGTTTTAAAGTCACTTTCAGATCTCACTGCCTCTTTTCTCTCTT
Source organism: Helianthus tuberosus (assembly GCA_030545235.1). NCBI lineage: Eukaryota > Viridiplantae > Streptophyta > Magnoliopsida > Asterales > Asteraceae > Helianthus > Helianthus tuberosus. Next base: position 97,772,935 of record CM060360.1, on the reverse strand, counting down.
TTTCTCTCATCCTCGGTTTTATGTGGACTATTGTGTTTTAAGTGGTAGTCTAGTGATATAAAGTTGACCCGTTGAAATTGGTCAATTTGGGTAAAGAATGATAAATGAACGAAAACCAAGATGTAGAACTTGGATGTTGTTGTGTGTAATAAATTGACACCATATGTGTCTAGAATGATTTATAGAATGAAAAGAATGAAGTTGAATCAAGTAGGTACTAAGTTAGGGTAATGACGAAGTATGTTAAAGAATGGAATTATAGAAGGTTGACCAATGGTCGTCAAGATGAAAAGGTGCAATGAGTCTTTTTGTTTGAATATATGTTAGTGCTAATTCTTGTTTAAATGTTATAGGTAAATGATCGGCATAAGGGTCTTGATGAGCTTGGGTTGAATGCACATGTTTATGAGCTTCTATAATGCTACCATGTTCAAACGGGTCAAAACCTTTATGAAAAAATTATGGTCAAGGTTGGTTGATGATGGAAATGCATTTTAAACTTGTCTTTTGTAAGTAAAGTGTGCCATGAACAATATGTATGTATTTAACTAGTCTTGGATATGTTTAATTAAAATCCTTTTATGATCTTGTTTATGTTGTTGAAAAAGTTTGAAACTGGGACCATTTTTCTTAACCAGGAGGGTTTGTTTTGAACATAAAAAAGTTTGGGCATTACATGGCTTGGGTGCAGTTGGTGATGAGGTACGATGGTTGTAAGACGTGGTTGTTATTTGTGATATTGAATAACGGTGAAGAGGGTGGTGGAACGGATGGCAGCTGGCGGTGGTGGGTGGAACGGTGTGGGTATGGTGCAGAAGGACGCTAAGTATTAGAGGTTTTAATTAGGAGGGTTCAATGTGTTAAGTTGCGAGATTACCAAAATACACTTTGACCTAACAGTCAAACTAACGAGGACACAAACTGAAGCGAAATGAAAACTCCAAGGATGCAAGTTTCCATTTTTTTTTCAAACAGGGAGTCAAGTTGATTTTTTTCTATTGCACAAGGACACAAAAATAACCTTATATGGGGTCCATTTGGTGAAGTCCATTTGTTCAGATTTAACCACAAAAATACCCTTATATGGGGTCAAATTTGGTCAGATTTAACCACAAAAAATATCTGAGTTAGGGGTAAAGGACATATAACTTGCAAGAGTTTGCAAACATCGAGTAAGTTTTCTGTAATTATTGAAGACAAAGGACACAATTTGCAATAAGTGACATACATAAATGACGATTTTTGTAATTTACTCTTAATTTTAAGTAAAGGGGAAATTTTATCATCACACCACTTAACTGATAAAACTAACATTCATCCACTTCAAGGACTATCCAAACAATAACTAGTCAAACCATATGAAACAAGAGTGTAATTTTAGAAAGTTAGAGACTAAATGTAAAATTTGGGCAAACCACATGGCTGTCCAAACATTTTTTTTTCTCAAATATATTAATATGATAATTTAAGTAAAATTAATCATATAGAGAGACTATATTGACTCTTCTTGATAGTTTCGAAGGGAAATGCACATTTAATAAGGAAAAGGCTTTGTGAACTTTCCGTCTTTGTATCTGACCAATTATACATTATACATATTATTACAAAGTGTGTATGAACAGTGTTTTGATTTTTTATTAATATTGTTTTTTTCTAGGTTTTTATTAGAGTAAATTGCTATTTTAGTCCCTGAGTTTTGTCCAAATTTGCCATTTTAGTCCAAATAGTTTTTTTTTGCCTCAGGGTCCCTGACTTTTACATTTTGTTGCCATTTTGATCATTTTGTCTAACTCCATCCAAAAACCCAGTTTGTAACAGGGGTATTTTGGGGATATCCTTAAAAAATGTTCCAGTTGCCATTTTTATCCAATTCCAAAAAATCAAAAAAATTCCAAAAAATAAAAAAAATTCCGAAAAATTCAAAAAAATCTAAAAATCAAAAAAATTCTAAAAAATCATAAAAATTCTAAAAAATTCAAAAAAATCTAAAAATCAAAAAAATTCTAAAAAATCATAAAAATTCTAAAAAATAAAAAAATTCTAAAAAATCCAAAAATCATTAAATGTTTCGGCACGAACCGTTTCGACCCGTACCGTATCGAAACGAACCGTTTCGACGCGAACCGTTTCGAACCCGTACCGTATCGAACCGTACCGTTTCGACCCGTACCGTATCGAACCGAACCGTTTCGACGCGAACCGTTTCGAGCCGAACCGTTTCGACACGTACCGTTTCGAACCGAACCGTTCGCGTCGAAACGGTTCGGTTCGAAACGGTTCGCGTCGAAACGGTACGGTTCGAAACAGTACGGGTCGAAACGCTTCGCGTCGAAACGGTTGGCTCGAAACGGTTCGGGTTCGAAACGGTACGGGTCGAAACGGTTCATGTCGAAACGGTTCGGCTCGAAACGGTTTGCGTCGAAACGGTTCGGTTCGGTTCGATACGGTACGGGTCGAAACGGTACGGGACCTGAAACGGTTCGCGGTGAAACGGTTCGGTTCGATACGGTACGGGTCGAAACGGTTCGGTTCGAAACGGTACGGGTCGAAACGGTTCGTGCCGAAACATTTAATGATTTTTGGATTTTTAGAATTTTTTTGATGTTTTAGAATTTTTATGATTTTTCGGATTTTTTTTTATTTTTAAATTTTTTTGAATTTTTAGAATTTTTTTTTATTTTTAGATTTTTTTGGAATTTTTTTGATTTTTTGGAATTGGATCAAAATGGCAACTGAAAACATTTTTTAAGGAAATCCCCAAAATACCCCTGTTACAAACTGGGTTTTTGTATGGAGTTAGACAAAATGATTAAAATGGCAACAAAATGTAAAAGTCAGGGACCCAAAGGCAAAAAAAAAATCTATTTGGACTAAAATGACAAATTTGGACAAAACTCAGGGACTAAAATGACAATTTACTCTTATTATTAGTATTGTATTGTTTTATTTGTTTAATTGATTTAAACATATAATTTTATATAACTTTTAAGATACGATAAAGTACCATTATACATATTATTACAAAGTGTGCATGAACAGTCTTTTGATTTTTTATTAATATTGTTTTTTTCTAGGTTTTTATTAGTATAGTATTGTTTTATTTGTTTAATTGATTTAAACATATAATTTTATATAACTTTTAAGATACGATAAAGTACCAGTTATCAAACAAGATTGATTTTTTATTAATATTGATTTTTTATTAGTATTGTATTGTTTTATTTGTTTAATTGATTTAAACATATAATTTTATATAACTTTTAAGATACGATAAAGTACCATTATACATATTATTACAAAGTATGCATGAACAGTCTTTTGATTTTTTATTAATATTGTTTTTTTTTCTAGGTTTTTATTAGTATAGTTTTGTTTTATTTGTTTAATTGATTTAAACATATAATTTTATATAACTTTTAAGATACGATAAAGTACCTGTTATCAAACAAGAAATCATAAAAATGAATATATACTGGTACCGATGTTGTTCAGTACTGTATGGTAATGATACGATATTAATTCATCGAAAGCAAAAAAACACTAAAATTAAATACGGATACAGATGTTATTCAATCGATTTTGATTGAATTTAGTACGATAGCGAGACAATATCCGTTTAAAAAATATACATCGTAAAGTTCAAATAAAAAGAGGGGAACAATTGTTTTTTTATTTTTTTCAATATTGTTTTTTCTAAGGTTTTATTATTTTCTCGGTTTATTGCTTAAATTTATTTAAGTATAATTTGTTCCCTCATATAACTTTTAAGATACGATCATAGTACCCGTTATCAAACAGGAAACAATAAAACGGAATGTATACAGGTATCGATGATGTTCGGTACAATATGGTAGCGATACAGTATTAATTTATTGAAAGCAAAAAAACAAAAAAAAATATTGGTTCGGATACAAATGTTGTTCAATTGGTTTCGATTGGGCTTGGTACGATGGCGGCAGAATATCCGTTATAAAAAAATATCGTAATGTTGAAATAAGATAAACATAAAATGCAAGCGAACCGAACCGATATCAACTGAACAACATATATAGGTACCATATCAATATGTGTTTTTTTTTCAATCGATGTAATCTTTTTTATTTCAATTACTATATCGAGTGCTGGTACTGTAACGAATCAAATTGATATCGACTTAATCCCCGCCGCAAAGCGCGGGGGAATATCACTAGTTGAACTTTATTTTAGCCATGTACTTAAAGAACTTAAGGACCGTTTTTATGTTTATTTTCATGGCTTGTTTTATTAGCAACTTTTGATTTTCATCAAAAGCTTAATCGATCTAATTCTCATTTTTACGAAGAATGAAAAAGATTGAGAATTAAATTAAAAGTGATGGAGTTTCTCCTTTTCAAAACATATAACTGTGCAATCCGTCCCTAGGATACTCACTTTTAGTGAACCTCTTTATACCACACTAATTATTTTAAGACCTTTGAATTATACTAGAGCTCGGGGTCAAGCCAGATTCGATCTTGGCTTTTAACGAGCTGATTTCTCGAGTAGTCTATATATATATATATATATATATATATATATATATATATATATATATATATATATATATATATATATATATATATATAGGGTAAGGATAGACAAAAAACCCTCAAATTCTTAGAAAACTCTGGAAACCCAAATGGGAACCCATTTTTACCCAACCTCCCGACATTTTTTTTTTTTGAAAAAAATTACACATGTAATATACATGTTTTAGAGTGTTTTGGTCCAAAAAAAACAAAAAAGCGCCGAAGAGATTTTTTTAAAAAAAATAAACAAATTTCAGCCATGTCCGGTCGCCTAACATGTGTTAGCCAAAAATGCCAGAAACTGCTGAAATTTGTTTTTTTTTTTTAAAAAGATCCCTTCGGCGCTTTTTTGATTTTTTTGGCCCAAAACTCTTAAAAACATGTATATTACATGTGTTAATTTTTTCAAAAAAAAAAAAAAATGTCGGGAGGTTGGGTTTTCTAAGGTTTTTCATATAGATAGGGTTTTCTACCTAGCCTTGCCCTATATATATATATATATATATATATATTTTTGAAACAGTTTTAACTTGTAAGAAACTTCCAAGTCTCTTTCACAAGGTGTTATGGTATATAATAACAATCGATGTGTCCACTGTAGAGACATAGTTCCTGGAGTTGCTACACAATGTAGCCACACCTTTTTCACCTTTTCAATAGAAAATGTAGTAACAACACAAACTTCCACTATTTGCATTGTTTAAAATACCAAAATGGTCCCCTCTTTTTCAAAACACCATAGTTGGCAATCTGCACAAAATCCTCCCATTGTCTGCTGCCCAGAAGCTATGTAAAACCAGACCACAGCCTTCATGGAAGTGATCAAGACAACAGCCAGTTCTCTGAGCATCTTGTGTCCCAAGTAATTCATCATGTTAGGTTCCTTGAGGCACAAGTTATTGGTGGTGAGTATTTTTACATTTCTTGCATTCTCTGTGGCAACATCAAGATTCCCAAAAGAGGTTAGCTGGGAACAAATGCTGCCCAAGAAGTTTCCAACCCCGTCTTCAGCTCCATCGAAAGGGACCAATGCGCTAACGAATTCAGACACAACGGTAGAACCGGCTCGAAGTCTCCCTTCGGCTGATGGGAAGGTCTAGGTTTGGTTTCATGCTTGAGATTGATCATATACTTGACTGGATACCGCATTGCAGTCCAAAGAAGGAAGGTGCAGATGATTTTGGTCAAGTATTTTAATCATATAATTGTAGATTAATTGCCCTAAAGGTAAACATATGCAACCATTAGAAAAAAACATCAGCAACATACCTTGTACGTAGTCTTAATAAGCACCTTAATTTGGTGATTCCACATGTATTTATTATTTTTTTTTTTTGTAATGATAGTTTCCTCTATCATTTTTTTAATATATCAGAATATATATATATATATATATATAGGGTAAGGTTCATGCGAGAACCACCCTTATTGCGAGAACCGCGAGAACCAATGTGAACACAAAATAAAATCTAAAAAAAATCAAAAAAGCACTCAAATTTTTTTTTTATTTTTTTTAATATTTTTTTAATAAAAATCGCTATATTTCGTTACCATAAAAAAAAAAAAAAAAAAAAAAAACTTTTTTTTTCGAGTAACAGTTATCCATGCACATGTGCATATGTATCATTACTTCAACAAATTCAGTAATACGTTATCAGGAATAGACAATTGCACTTTAATTTACAATACCATTAGTAATACACTACTTTTTACATTACCAATATTCAAAATGCACATGTGCATCATTAGGTATAACCATGATATAACGTGTTTTGTTACAAAAAGTTTGTGAATTTGAATGGAGAAGTAGGCTCATATACATGTTTTTTGGTTAGTTATATCTAGTGGTTGATGGTTTGGTTATAGTTGTCAATTTTTTATGTAATATGTTGATTGGATGGTATAAATGGTGTTTACATACATGTATTAAAGTGAAAATATTGTTAATGGTATTGTATTATGGATGGTAGGAGGTAATGGTATTGTATTATGGATGGTAGAAGGTAATGGTAGTGTATTATGGATGGTATGATAGATGAAAAAGGAAAGTGTATTCAAAGTGGTGTACCGAAACAGCTTATTTAATGTTGATACATATAAATGCACATGTAAAAAGTAGTGTATTACATATGGTAGTGTAAATAAAGTGCAATTGTCTAATATGTGTAATGAATTACGGAATTTGTCAAAGAAATGACAAAAATGCACATGTGCATGCTTGTGTATTATGGATGGAATGATAGATGAAAGAGAAAGTAGTGTACCAAAACACATTATTTCCTGTTAATACATATAAATGCACATGTGCATTTCTAACATTGTTAACGTAAAAAGTAGTGTATTACACGTGGTAGTGTAAATGAAAGTGCAATTGACTATTATTTGTAATGAATTACGGAATTTGACAAAGAAACGATACATATGCACATGGGCATGGATAACTGTTACTCGAATTTTTTTTTTTTGAATTTTTTTTTATTAACAAAATATTGCGATTTTTTCAAAAAAAATAGTAAAAAATTTAAAAAAAAAAATTTTGGGTGTTTTTTAGATTTTTTTAGGAATTACTGTTTGTGTTCACACTGGTTCTCGCGGTTCTCGCAATAAGGGGTGGTTCCTAACAGATCTTTGTCCTATATATATATATATATATATAGGGGGCCGCTAGAATGAGAACCACCACGAGTTATGAGAACCGCGAGAACCAAGTGCCACGGAGGGCCGTTGACCACGAAATTTTTTTTACACCTAGATCTGTATATTTTAAGACCGGGTGTAAATTTTGGGTTCAAACGGCGCGCCCGAGGGGGTAGTTTTTTACGCCCAAAGTTTGGGTTTTTTTAATTTTTTTTTTACCAAACTTTGGGCGTAAAAAACTACCCCCTCGGGCGCGCCGTTTGAACCCAAAATTTACACCCGGTCTTAAAATATACGGATCTAGGTGTAAAAAAAATTCCGTGGTCAACGGCCCTCCGTGGCACTTGGTTCTCGCGGTTCTCATAACTCGTGGTGGTTCTCATTCTAGCGGCTCCATATATATATATATTTTAGTTGGAGTATAAAGAACCCAGATATTTAGTGATGCTCAAAGTATGGTTGTGTTGTAAACATTCATGTTTCCCCTCTGTAACCTTAGCCACCTTATCCGTGAACCATTATTGATTCCTTCGATAATATGTTTGTGAAGTTGTAACATCCCTGGCATATTACCCGGGGCCAAGGACCTCCTCGTCAGATTTTTCAGCCAAAAAAGACAGACCCAATCTTCCTCGACCTAGAATTGATGATCTCTTCGACCAGCTGCAAGGTGCTGCATGCTTTTCCAAGATCGACCTTCGATCTGGGTATCATCAACTTCGTGTACTCGAAGAAGATATTCCCAAAACTGCATTCCGTACAAGATATGGGCATTACGAGTTCACTGTCATGCCTTTTGGTTTGACGAATGCCCCAGCTATCTTCATAGACTTAATAAATAGGGTCTGTAAACCTTATTTAGACAAGTTCATCATTGTGTTCATCGATGATATTCTCATTTATTCAAAGTCTCGAGCCGATCACGAGCAACACCTACGTTTGACATTGGAACTCCTAAAGAAGGAACAAACTTTTCGCTAAATTCTCCAAGTGTGAATTTTGGCTTAAAGAAGTTCAGTTTTTGGGTCATATAGTCAACGAGCAATTTATTTATGTGAATCCATCCAAGTTTACTGCAATTAAGGAGTTGAATAAACCAACACCACCTACATAAATTCGTTCTTTTCTTGGTCTCGCTGGTTATTATCGTCGTTTTATCTCGAACTCCTTGAAGATCGCGGCGCCACTCATGCTTTGACTCAGGAGAATAAGCCTTTGGAGTGGGGATCTAAGCAAGAAGAAGTGTTCCAAACACTGAAACGGAAGCCATGTGATGCTCCTATTTTGTCCTTGCCCGATGGAAACGATGATTTCGTTATCTTTTGTGACGCGTCGAATCTAGGCTTTAGTTATGTTCTTATGCAATGAGGTAAAGTCATAGCATATGCGCCAAGACAGTTGAAAGTTCACGAGAAGAACTACACAACTCATGATCTTGAGTTAGGTGCTGTGGTAATTGCTCTCAAGATCTGGAGACACTACCTCTATGGAATGAAGTGTGTGGTTTTCACAAGACCACAAAAGTCTCCAGCACATTCTTAATCAGAAGGAGCTGAACATGAGGCAGCGACAATGGGTTGAGCTCTTGAACGATTACGATTTCGAGATTCGCTACCTTCCGGGTAAGGCGAATGTCGTAGCCGATGCGCTTGGTCCAAAGGAGCGAGTCAAGCTTCATTCTGTTCAAACTCTATCTGATATTCAATCTCGTGTCCTTCAAGAACAACGATTTTGTGTAAACGAAGGCTTATTGAAATATGAGCTACCACTTCAACACGAGCTTAAACTCGAAACGAGAGGGCGATGGGTTGCTCTATTTTAAGAATCCTTGTGGATTATTATCGCCCAAATCGTAGCCCTGATTGGGTTCCTTGTACACCTTGATATGTACATAACAACTCAATAAGGACAAACCGAATTCCTATTAAGATCTTCCTATCTTCATAGTTAGATTCTTGAATATATTTAAAGTGCCAAATGAAATCTACGGATTGGATTCCTGGTATGCTTTAAATCCCCGTGTCCAAAGATAACAAATTAAAGGCCAAGTTAAACGATTAATGTGATTATGTGTTCTCTTTTATTATGTGATCCGATTTTCGTTATCCCCTCATAGAATCTTCCATATCTTCATATGAGGGATTCATAGCAGGATATTCAAAAGGTACTACCTTAAATCCTTAATGGGTTTCTACGTGGTAGTTAAGACCCTTGGATTATACAGTACCATTCCTTGATTCATAAGAGGCCCTTTTAGAGGTCTAGTAAAAAAGATTGATTCAGAATCTGGTTAAGAATGACATGTGCTGATATAGTTGAACAGACTCCTTGGTAGTCTATTTAAGTCATTTAATGATTTAATTAAAAGGACCTTATGGTGGTCTAGTCACAATCATCATAGGCTCGCTCATTGTTTTCTTCCTCTACACATTATAAGATGCACTACGTTACTATGCAAGGAATTACGTAATTATGGATGCATACATAATTATGAAATTCAGTGCACAGAAACCCAGTAAGATTTATTATGTGTAAGAACCGATAGTGACAACAATAACAAAATGTGAGCGATGTAATGGAGGTAGGGTGGACGCACCAATAACGCTTAATAGACTTATATATAAGTGTCCCTCCTACATTGTAAGCGTGATGTTATTTAAAGTTACTAGAATTTCAAGAACTCTAACCAGTGTTGTTCGATCTTTTCAACTTCATTTTTTTAAGCTCTCACAAGTTTCCTCTAAATAAAATTTCGGGACGAAATTTCCTAAAGTAGGGGAGATTGTGATACCTGTGCCTCCACGGCCATCAAACAAATACTAAATCAATGAAATATTATATTTCATACTTGGGATTTGTATAAATATGTGTATCATTTGCACTAGACCTGGCAAACGGGTCGGGTCGGGTCATGGGTCAAAACGGGTTCGGGTCAAAACGGGTCAATTATAGAAAAGGGTTGATTTGGTTCGGGTCGAAACGGGTCCGGGTCAGAACGGGTCCGGGTCAGAACGGGTTTTGGGTTGGGTCGGGTCCGGGTCAGAACGGGTTTCGGGTCGGATCGGGTCAGTTTTTTTTTTTTTTGAAAAGGTCAACTGTTATTATTCTTTGCATCACGTTTTACCATATTAAAATTTCTTGGCATTTCTTTCTAGGTTCTTCTAATATGTGCAATTCTTCTCTAACTATAAGTAGATTAATGAGACTTGGCCAGACAATTAATACGATGAAGAAGAAGTTTAGATAGCAGGAACAACAATATATCGACTTACCGAGAAGACAAAGAGTTCACTTATAAGGTCCCCAGCTGCCTGAACGGCTTTCTCCTCATCCAATGGCCGAATTTCGACATCTGTTGCATGTCCATAAATTCGTCTTTGTATTGTCGTTGTTAGCCTGTGGTTTGCCTATTCCATTATTTAACACCAAGAGAACACATAATTCAATATTCGTCGATAACATTCAAACTTAGTGATTTGCAAACAAAGAAGAATTAATATATGCCCATTTCCAAATGCCTTAATATGATCTTTCAAAGACCTTTTATGCTTAAGTTCCGACCCACAGATGCACTGCCAAAGTCTGCCAAAGATTCGTATAACAACACAAAGATGAAAATGCAGATTTATAAAATTCTGAACCAAAAATTCTGCGGATAAATTTTATTAAACACGTGCAGATTTATAAAACCGATTTAAACTGTGGTTTCACTTGCTCAATCTATTGATTTTGGTCCATAAAAGTTCCATTTTCGCCAACTCTGGAGGGTATTTTAGTCCTTTAACACGTCCATTAAAAGCCATGGAGCAGAACAAGTGGATAAGCAGTCGCATATTGCTATACTGTTGGACTTAACATACTGCTATGCTGTGGGACTTAATTTACTTCTATACTGTGGGTCAAAATAAGCCACATACCTGTCAAAGCCATGAAGCAGAACAAGTGGATTGCCTTTTTCCTGAACTGTTGGTTTCACACAACTAGTCATTATGCGGTTCTTCGAGACGCTAAGCTGCAATTGAAAACAAGAAAAACACATAATCTTTTCACCCTCTTTCTTATATAATCATCGATAAATTTTATTAAACACGTGCAGATTTATAAAACCGATTTAAACACGCGCGATCGACGAAAAATGCATTCTCACTTGCTCAATGGGATGAGCACCGCACCAACAGCTAATAGATCCGAACTTGCCAACTTGAACCAGTGTGATAATAATCAAACCAGAACCATAAAACTAAAGATAATAATTATAGAAGTCAGGTTACAAATTACTAAAGTTGCAAAAAGTCTAACCAGAACCATAAAACTAAAGTTGCAAACCGTTAAGTAAACTGAAAATTACAAAAGATCTAGTTCGGTTCCTTGCATTTACAAAAGATCTGATTCAATAACATACAAAACATCTTGACGAATTGCGCTTCTTCACGGATGCTTCCTTTAAAATCCCTGTGTTATAACGGGTCAAATTTATCGTAAATATATATAACAAATTGTTTTAACATAGTCTAAATTAATTACCTAAACGTGGCCAAAAGTTGGAATCAATGCTTCAATGTCTTCAACAAGATCTTCATCCATTTCGTTCTCGTTTTCTTCATCTGAACACGTAAAAAAATGAAAGTTGAATTATTAAATAATTTATAATTATACAAATTAAGTTGCAAAGAGAATGAACTTTAATACCTTTTAAATCAAATAACCAATCACGTGTGCATAGCAATGCTTCAACATTTGATGATAACAATGAAGTTCGATACTTACTTAACACCCGACCTCCGATACTGAAAGATGATTCGGAAGCAACAGTAGTAATCGGGATGCTCAATATATCGCGAGCCATTATAGCCAGTTTTGGATTACTTGATTCTCCTTCCAATATTGTAAAACATCAAGTTCTACTTTTCTATCAACGCTCTGTTCTTCCAAATACAATGTCAACTGTGACTTTTCATTATCAACAACTTTGAATTGGCTTTGAAATGTATCGAACCCATCCATCTCATCAAGCGTATTGCCACCAACATTTGAACTCTCGGGTATTAAAGAATTATGCATTGTCTTCGATTGAATATTATACTCCGTATCATATAGCTTATGCATACCATCCACAATACACTTCAATTTCATTTCACGCTCTTCAAATGTCATGTTAAGCTTTGAAAAACAATATTCAACAAGCTTAACCTTGTACCGAGGATCTAGAATAGCCGCAAAAGACAAAATCATGGAATAATTTTTCCAATATTTATCAAACTTTTCTTTCATGTCTTTCGCCATGTCACTAATAACTTGATCCGCATTGCACATCTCCTCTTCAATATACAACTGAATTCTCCACACGTGATGAAAATATAAGTTCGAGGTAGGATAGAAGCTTCCAGAAAACAAAGTTGTGATTTCATAAAAAGGCTTCAAAAGTCGTGTGATTATTTCCACCCTTGCCCATTCCTCTTCTGACGGAGAAGTTTTAAAAACTGAATCAACTAAGGCTAACCGAGTATAAGCCCGTCGATAAGCTAATGCACAATCAAGCATAAGATATGTAGAGTTCCATCTCGTTACAATATCTTGACGAACATGCTTCCCACACTGTAGTGAAAGTATTTATATGCATTCCGCAAACTTATACTTCCTAGCAGCACTTGCTCTCACATATTTAACCGACTCTCGAACCTTTTCATGGCCCCTTCAATTGCTTTCAATCCGGCTTGAACGATAAGATTTAACACGTGCGCTGAACAACGCACATGAGTAAAATCTCCATCACACACTAATGCGTTATTCAAACGCAAATGATCTTTCAAACGATATACTAATATGTCATTGTATTTTGCATTGTCTAGTGTGATGGTAAAAACTTTTTTCTCGATGCCCCAATCTGCTAAAAAATTGATCAAGTGCTCTGCTAAAATGGAACCACTGTGTGGAGGGGGTATAACTCTAAAGTTTAGCACTTTTTTCCTTAGATTCCAGTTCTCATCAACATAATGAGCTGTTAATGCCATAAATCCATCTGTCGTGATCGAACTCCATAAATCAGAAGTCAAGCATATCCTACCGGTTACCTTTTCTAACTTGTCTTTAATAATCATCTTCTCTCGCTCGTATATTTTTAAGACATCCGCCTTTGCAGTATTTCTTGTTATGAATTTCACATCACCGTGTAAAAATTTGTGCAACTTTCTTGTTTCCTCATGTTCAACATAGCTGAAAGGGTAGTTATGTTTGATAATTGAAATCGCCAACATCTCCCATACATCGCTTGATCTAAAGGGGTGCGTCTTTGTTTTTTCGCCGGACCAGGCTCATCAATATCAAAACACTTAGGGATATGTCGTCTTAAGTTAGATGTTCCCGAGCTTGCATTCATAACATACACCTGTCCGCAAGCACTGCATTTTGCTTTTTTGTCCCCATTGGGTGCAACCGGTAATGGGTCAAAATAGTCCCAAACATAAGAACGATGTTTACCCGAACTATATGAATTGCCTTCATCCTCATGTTCCCCTTCTACACTATGTTGTCCAAATTCCGAGTTGTTTGACATACCTTTCAAAATAATACTCAAATTTAGTTATTCCCGGCTATATTTTGTAAAAGAAAAAATCAAATAAGTCTTAAAATATGATCAACCGAGATAAACATAACCGTTTATAAACCATATCTCTAGCATCTTAAAGCATATTATTCTCAGTATCATCCAAAATCAAAACAAATCTCACAATACAATTCGAAGCAAAACACACATAAACCTAAATCGCCTCATTTCACATCCACTATTCCAATCAACAACTCTATTCAACATAATCCTATCTCTCTAGCAATTCAAATCATACTGTTTTCAAAAACATTCAAGATAAAGTCCTACCTTTGGCTGCCTACCACACACACTAAAACACAAAAAAACACCATATAAACACAATGTACATCTAATACAGTGAACAGCTGAACATCCAATATTCTTGAATTTCACTTTTCCATTTTCTTAATATTTAGGCATAAATTCAAGATTTTGATGATTGAGGAAAAGTAAACCATATCAATATGAAAAAGAAGCATGACAATATCTTGAAATAACTACAACAGAACTGAAGATATTTAGGCATAAATGCATCAGATTTTAACATCTTTCAACAGAATCAAAACAAATTAACAAGAATCATGGCATACCCATTTCGAACAAATGAAAACCCAGTTCGATTAACACGCAGAAAACATCAAGTTCAACTCTAATTTGGTACAGAAGAAGCAAAGATTAGGGTTTTGAACCTGTGTCCGATTCGATGTGAAGAAATCGTTGATGCAGACCGAGAGATTAACGAGCGAAGAAGGATTTCTTGAAGGAGATGTTGAAGATTGAAGATGATGTATTGACGGAGGAGGTCTGTGGCAGAGGTCTGTGGCGGAGGAGATGGCGGAGGTCTGTGGCAGAGGAGAAGGCAGAGGACTGGAGGCGTTGATTCAATCTGATTGAAGAAGATGACCCGTGCGTTCTTTTTTTTTTCAACCCTAACTGACCCGCCGGTTCTAATTTCTCAACCCATTATGACTCGTAAGTAAAACTTTTTATTTTTTAAATAACCCACTTTGACCCCCTTGTCTAAACTTTCACACCCAAATTCACCCAATATAATTTAAAAATGACCCAGACTGACCCATTGTATGCTATTTGGGTCAGAATTGCCCCCTCTAACCAGGGGCCAAGGACCTCCTCGTCAGATTTTTCAGCCAAAAAAGACAGACCCAATCTTCCTCGCTCGCTGTTGGTGATATTAGTATCATCAATAACTTATTAGTATAACTAGATTTACATACAACTAATGTGGAATCATAATAAACATTGATAGAAGTTTGGAGTATGGAGTACATGCTTATTCCAAGACTATGGGCTGTTTGGCAACTTCTGAATGGGTAGGGCTGAACCAGTCTGAACTATTAAATGCTAAACCAGTAAAAAGTCTGAACCATTAAGAGCTACTATAATGCTTAACCATTCAGACGCAAATGTTTGACCAATTTAGATAAGATGTCTTAACTATTCAGACTCAGTATAATAGTTAACCATTCAGAGACAAATGTCTGAATCATTCATGCATCTGCTCGCAAAACAAACAGTCTGAAGCATTAAGTGTTGAACCAGGAAGAGGTCTCAACCATTAAGAGTTAAACAAACAGCCTCTGTATGATTTCTACCACCGACGAACCTATTGATTCAAGGTAGTGACCAGAGGATTCCAAGGAGAACAACTGGTTATGAATAATTGAAATACAAGGTAGGATTTGTAATTGTATAGCTATCTAACTAAAGATAGCTAGTTTAGTGGTAATAATCTGATCAAGGGATTTGTGGATCATAATTTAAAATTTTATTTTTTTGCTACAATCACGAACGTAAGAATCTGATCAAGGGATTTGAGGATCATGAGAAAAAAATTGGTGGCTTTAAGAAATGTTTGGAGGTGCTCAGATAACAAATTGAGGATACAACGGGAGCAAACATTAGAAGGTTTGAGTTTGTCAAATTAAACTATAACATTAGAGGGGTAGGGGCGCCCATCATTTATCAGTCACTCATCCCTCATAATTTCCAATCAAGTTCCGTCATGTCATCAAGCATTATTCCATCACTAGTGATGGATTTTAGTGGAAATATCCATCACTTGTGATGAAATTCCATCACTCACAACCTTTTTTTTTGTTTTTAATTTACAAATTAACAATAAAAACACTAAAATTATAAATTATAAATTTCATTTAAATATACATATTCTTACTTTCAATGTTCTAATATAAGAAAAAAGTACACCACCAAGTAACTAACATTCCATCACTCACAACCTTTTGGTCATGTTATTTGGTAGGTCAAACGACAAGTCTAGTATTTATATTTTAAAAAGGACGATTATGCCCTTTTTATCCTAAATGTTAAAGAAACGGTTTTCCAACCAAGTAACTAACATTCTGACTTTTAAACAGAATGTATAATATTATAAAATGTTTTTCGACACCTTGGACTTGTCATAAGACTCATCTAACCTTCCGAACCCGCTTATACGCGCATAACTAGTTATACGAACCGAGTTCGTATAATTTAGGCGTGACGGGTCTAATTACTTCAAATTCACTTCAAAACAGAATGTTTGGTTAATTGACCTTTATCCAAAGAGTCATTGCACTCAGATAAGCATAAACCACATTTACCGGTCTACGCTTAATCTAACGAAACCGAATCTATTCTTAAGTAACGGGTCATGTCTAAAGGAACTAACCTATAACACGTATACATTCTAATAGATAACTAATTCTATTCATTCCAGACTATAGAACCCCACAGATAATCGGACTTGGGTCAATAATACTTTTACTTGCGGCTTTTGCTAAATGATAATCATATTCGGTTGGAAGCTAGTAAAAGGTAAATACTCTAAACTTATTTTGTTTTTAAACTTGAGGTATGGCGAATACGCCCCTTGGAGCGGGTATTATATAAATGAGCCGCCTATGATTGCTCATATATATAAGAACTCCGTTTAATCTGTTTTACTTGACAACTGAAACAATTGGGGGTTCTTGTTACCGTGTTCGGGCGTCCCGACTCGTTAACTTTATGTCCATACGGAATAGCGTGCAGGGGTAGGCATACCGACTATAAGAAACGTTTATTCAACTTTGGTGTGTACCCTTAATCATTATAGCACTGAAAATGACCGGCTCTGATCTCTGATTCCCATTGTATGACAAGTATGTAAATCTGGTGACAAGACAAAATCATAAGAAATATTAAATGATTACCTACGGGTTTTCTCTATGTATAAAACCCTTTTTGAAAAATTGTTTTCAAAACGAGTCAGTAATTGTATTTACCAGCGAAACCTGACGTATTTTCAAAAGATTGAACCGCGGGTACCGAACCTTATAATAGGCGGGGAATCCGGGCCGGCTAGAATGAAGGCTAATAGCCTAACGTTAAATCAGTCATGAGATTATGTAATATTGTTAAATTGTTGTATATTTCGTTTCCTAGTTTATAGGCTCTTGTAACACTATATATTATTTTTTCAATCAATGTAAAGGTGAGAGATTGAGTCCTAATATGGTATCAGCCTGATTGGCGATCCTACCCTCTCTTCACTACCTTCTTCCTTTCTTTTTCCTCTGTCCCACCGTCCCCTCTGTTTTTTCTTTTCCCGTCGCTACACAACTTTTTCCCCCACCAATATTACACCGTCCATAACCCACTAATATTATAACCCTTGAAATTTTAAACCCTCCATAACCCACTATCTCTATTTCTCCAATTTTTAACCAACCAATATTACCGATAATATTCTCACCAATCTTCTCAACCGCCACTGTCTATGGCATCCTCATCGACCGCCCTTACCACTTCTCTACACCCTCTCCTTCACTTTATCCCTCATAAGCTTACTTCCTCCAATTACCTTGCATGGAGTCAACATGTTAAACTTGTTCTCTCCCTTCAAACCCTTCTCTGTCATATTGACGGCACCACAAAACCTCCTGCCGAAACCACCACCGCGGATGATAAAACCTCTCCCAATCCTGATTATGCCACTTGGTTAGCTAATGACCAGGCCGTGCGTCTTCTCATTCAGTCATCCTTGTCCGAAGAAGCCATGTCCGAGGTTATCGGCCTTCACACAGCCCGCCAAATCTGGCTGTCCCTTGAAGCCACCTATAGCCACCCTTCTATCGATCGTATGCATACCCTCATAGACAACCTTCGCCTTTTACAAAAAGGCTCCTCCACCGTCGCAGAATTTGGATGCAAGTTCAAGGCTCTCTGTGACCAACTCGCCGCTATCGGTCACCCGGTTAATGAACCCAATAAATGCCATTGGTTCCTCTGTGGTTTAGGGCCGGCCTATGAGCATTTTTCCACTACTTATCATGTCGTCAGCGTCTCGTCCTTCCGCGAGTTGCTTGCAAAAACTGAGAATCAGGAGATATTTATACAATCTCTTCATGGTCAGCAGACACCGCCAGTCGCCTTTACGACTCAACCCTTACGATCCGGTAACTCTCGTTCTAATTCTGGTTCAACTTACTCTAACCGTGGTCAAGGTCGTGGCCGCACTCGTCGCCCTCCTCATTGCCAACTATGCAGGACAGAAGGTCATTATGCAAACACCTGTCCGAATCTTGCTAGCTTTGCAAAGCAAGCATCGTCCGCTGATGCAAATCTGGCTCATGCTTTTCATGCTCAGTGCCATGTCACTGATGAGGACCATCCTGATTGGGCTGGCGATACAGCTGTGTCGGCTCATATGACTCCTTATATTAAGGATCTTGACGCCACTTTTCATTCCTCTACGCATGATTTTGTTCGTTTCGGTAATGGTCATACTTTACCGGTGACAAACGTTGGAACCACCTCTCTTACAAAAAATATTCACCTAAAAAATGTTTTAGTCGTACCGCATCTTACCAAATGTTTACTCTCTATTAGTAAACTTACCCATGATTCTCCTGTCGATGTCCTTTTCTCTAACAATTTTTTTTTCACATTCAGGATTGAAAATCAAAGGAGATCCTATGTCACACCCTGTCTTTTGCGGAAGCGTATGATGTGTGACTAGCTTGTTATCATTGCATTCAATCGTAATAAACAACTACCTGATCAAAACGATGTTCATCCATTTATGAAAATTTGAGTATTACAAACACTTGTTATTTAAGTTTTCAAAACACGACCTTTGACAAGGTTACTATTCAACAAAAGTGGATGACATCTAAACTTGTAGTCTACTTCTAGTTACGACACTTGCGCCCAAGATCCATCCTGTCACCTGAAATACATGTAATTTTGGAAAACATCAACATAAAGTTGAGCGAGTTCATGCGTTTTTGTATTTCACGTTTTTATACTTTGTATGAAAACATAGTATGTGTCATGTATAATTCAAGTCTTTCTTGAGTACCCCACGTACTCAAGTATAACTCCCGTTTTCTTGAGTACCCCACGTACTCAAGTATCATTTAGTTTTCTTGTGTACCCCACGTTTTAAATGATTGTTTATACAAGGACATTAAGGCATGTGAGGACATATGGAGCATTAGTGTTGGCTCCTTTAAGGCATGTGAGCATATGGAGCATTAGTGTTGGCTCCTTTACTGTGTCGATTACCCTCGACTGTGTCGATTTCCCTTGACTGTGTCGATTACCCTCGACTGTGTCGATTACCCTCGACTGCGTCGATTTCCCTCGACTGGGACACCGAAGCACTCAAGTGGTCACATAAGGACCATGAGTGGGGCTCGGCCGTACCCGTTAGATCTAACCCTCGTCCCTAATTAAGTATTAATGGCATCTCAATATCTAGTTTAAGTTCACATGATCTAGTATTTTCTAGGCTTTTCTTAAAGCTTATCATATTGCACTCACCACGAGTGCTTCTCGTATTCTCAAATCATATTGCACTCGGTTCTCATTCTCACCAAGAGTGCTTCTTGTATTTTTACCCTTTGTAAAAATTATAATATTTGTAACATGTATTTCACCCCCGAGAGTTATAAAACCAAAAACAGTTAGAGAAAAGGGGGAGCATGAACTCACAACTTTGCGTTCCTGCGTCGTAAACTTCACCAGATTTTGCTTATAGAGCGTCGTGACCTAAACGTGTTTTATTATCGTTAGTCACTAGACTTGCGTCGCACAAGTACAGTCACTCTCTTTTGTGTATATATTCTTGTGTTAAAAATATTTTATATTTTTAACTATCTCACTTATATTATTTTTTTCTCAAAAATTAATATAAGTATCTTGTGTTTTTGCACTTTGCACCCGAATTATGTATCTTGTATGTCGTATGTGTATTTTTGTGTTTGTACTTCTCATGAGTATTTCCAAGACATATTATTTTTATTCTAAAAATAATATATACCTAGCTCACAAAATAATCACATAATCACACAAGCGATAAATATATATTTTAAATATATATTTAGTAAGTTTGTTTACAAAAATCCACCTCCGAATACTTGGTCATTTGATAACAAAAGTCATGGCGAAGTTTGTTTGGAAAACCAGTCAAAAATATGTTCATACACTTGTCACAAAAAAAAAATATTCTAAGTGTTATTTTCTGGAAAAATTTCGCCAGAGTTTCCTCTGTAACTGGAGGTGGCCACGCTTACTAGCGTATCATTTTCTTTTTTTAAAAATTCAACCAATCAATTTTCTGTCATCAAAATACCATCTTCAAATATCAAACTAGTCAAAATAAACATAAATCGCATACACATGAACTTGCAAGTTGTGTAAAATTATGTAGTAACTTTTCAACACATTTAGTGGGTCTTTGCATCTCTAAAAATAGAGTCATTATCTCGAAAATTTTATTTTTAAAGAATATGAAGTTTTACAACTTCTAGTCAGTATTTACGAAAATATTTCTTTGTTAAATTCTTTCGTTACACAAGTGTCTACACACTTTTTGGTTCTCAAAAACACCTTTAGTTTAGGAAAGATCCGGTTTTTAAAACATGGTTTTGTCTTACAGTTGGTTCTTCGAAAATACCACTTGTAGATCTTTAGATCTACTAGTTTAGAACTCCATTTTATAAGAAAAACTATTTTTACACAAGTTCATGTTTATAAGTAGTAGAGTTCATCATCTTACCATTTTTACACTTAACCTATCACTAGTCAATGTTTCATGATCATGACCCAGCCCGGTTAGATGACGATCCGTTCTACTACTAGCATCAACCAACACAAAATAATCATAACAAAACAAGTTTAACAAGTTTTACACCAATATACTTCTTTTATCCAACAATTTCATCATTTTTATAAGACTTTTAATTTTGTTCTCTAGTGTTCATAAATTTTTACCCGTTAAATCTCTTATTAACCACTTTAAACATGAACAAGAAGATGTTTAAAGTCACTTACTACTAGCTCAAGGCTAGGGAAGAAACTAGACGAAAAACGGGTGGTTAATAGCGTTGTGGTGAGGTCCTTGGCAGTCCGTAAGCACCGGGACACCTTACGCGTGATCCTTCACCTTTGTGTATACTTGGGAATGCAAGATCAATATTGAAAGTGGGTGGGTGTGGGACTTGGCTCTCGGCCGAGAATATTAATGGGAGGGAGAGAGAGCACAATTTCTTTGAAGTTTGATGCAAATGAAGGATGATCTCAAGGTTTTATTTATAAACCAAGTAAATGGATTATCCAAAGTGTATTGTGCCATTAAGATATTAGGCATAGGTAAATTAAATAATCAAGTTGTAAGGGGTGTGTCACTTTAGGGGGGACCAAACGGTTTGGGGGTGGGGATAATAGTTCAATTTCAACTAGATAGCTAAGTGGTAAATTAATTAATTTAGGTGATTAAATTAGTTAAATAGGGTGTAGTGTTTTGTAACGGGTGTTAGGGTATTTGGGGACCCTAACTAGCTCAGAAAAATATAAACAATGTCATGTCAATATTTTTATGTTCCGGGTTAAATCCGGTTGTTCTGTTAGACACCGGTTCGTTAAAGTGCTAAATTACACTTTTTAGTGTCTATTAAGTATCTTTTTGTATCTCTTTCGATTCCCAACACTTGGGGAAATATTCTGGATAATAAAACGAAATTTCTGCATAATATTCATATGTTTAAATGCTGAATTGAGCTGAATTATACAAAATTATGCACTTAAAGTGCGTTTCGGGTGCTTTTTAGTGCTTATTTTTGCTTTCGCAATGTCTATAATTTAAACCCTTATATGTACTCTTGGGTTTTAATGTACTTTTGTCGTCGGACCTACACCTAGGCCTCAATTCTAATGTCTGACTGCTTTCTGCAGTTCTGTTGACACGATGTGTCTTACCGGTGAGTTTACTAATATTTCTGACGCAACGCTCTCGTTTATGCATAAAGCTATATTTTGTAGCACAAAATGTGCATGAATTCACTTGCATGGAATTCAGAAATTTATTTGTCTGGTAAACCAGATCATGCACAGTCATTTAAGCACAAATTACTGTTCATTTCGTGTACGGAATGTACGGAAAAGTGACGGTTGTCACATCCTAGCAAAGGGAACCTGTGAGAATGGTCTCTACATCCTTCGAGAAGAAAATCGTGCATTCATTGCTTCCTACTCGGATCATCATCTTAAAGCCTCTTTTGACAAATGGCACACTCGCCTTGGTCACGTGTCATTTGATATTATTTCTAGATTGCATAGACATGGTTCTTTATTTGTTACTTCACTTTTACCAAAACCTACAGTTTGTTCTTCTTGTCAATTATCTAAATTCAAACGTGTGCCATTTTTTTAATGAAAACCGATCTTTGCATGCTCTTGATTTGATACATTATGATTTGTGGGGTCCTGCACCTATTACTTCTTCGCATGGTTATCGGTTTTATGTTGTATTTATTGACGATTATTCTTGTTTCACATGGTTTTACCCACTTAAGCATAAATCTGAATTTTATGAGGCCTTATTAGTGTTTGCTCCTTTTGTTCAAAACCAGTTGTCATGCAAAAATTAAAGTCTTTCAGAGTGACGGGGGTGCTAAGTTTACAAACCACCGTGTCCAAATTTTTTTACTGAACAAGGAATTCATCATCGTCTTTCTTGTCCTTACACCCCTGAACAAAATGGGCGCACTGAACGCAAACATAGACATATCATTGAAACCGGCCTCGCCATGCTCTTTACTCCCACACACCGCCACATTGTAGACTGATGCATTTGCATCAGCCACCTTCATTATAAACCATTTACCCTTCGCCTTACTTGATTTCAAATCTCCTTATGAAGTTTTGTACGGTACCTCACCCACTTATTCCAATCTTCGTATATTCGGTTGTCGGGTTTTTCCATATTTGCGGGACTACGCGAAACATAAGTTAGCTCCTCGCAGTGCCGAGTGTATTTTTATTGGTTATGATGCAAAGTACAAAGGCTATAAATGTTTGGATCCGCATAGTCACCGCGTCTATGTTACGAGTCATGCACAATTTAATGAATCAAATTTTCCATTTAGTGCTCACACTAGTCCGGTTGATATGGCCACCTTGGTTTTTTTTTTCAAATTTTGACGAAACCTTACCATCCGTTCCCATACCCAACCCGCCACCTATCCCCGATATACCTGCTGAATCCTCCTCGTCTCCTATCGAGCCTATCCCTATTTCTCATAATCGGTCCCATTTTCCTTTGTGTTCCTATTCCGTTGCCCAATCGTCCAATTTTCCGATCCATTCCTCGGCCCATACTCCAGCTCCTCCGCTCATTCCTTCGGCCCACATTACCCCAGCCCACACTACCGCTAACCCAGCCCACACAAACCCAGCCCATACAAACCCAACTCCTTCTCCCAACCCCTCGGCCCACTCCTCTACTCCTACCCAGCCCACTTCGTCCCAACCTGCTACCACTTTACCTCACTCTAATCCTCCTTTAAGCCCACCTCCACCTTCCCACACTACCTCTGGATCAACTATTGGGCCGATGCCAACACATCCAATGCGGACTCGATCGAAAAATGGGATTTACAAGCCTAAGTTTTTTTCCGATTTTGCTTTGTTTTCAGGTCCTTTACATCATGCTCTTCTTGCAGCACAAGATCCTCGTGGTTTCAAGTCAGCCGCAAAGCACACTAAATGGGTTAAAGAGATGGAGGAGGAACTTTAGGCGTTACGATCGAATAATACTTGGGTTCTTGTACCAAGACCCTCCAACGCCAATATAGTGGGATCAAAATGGGTTTTTCGGACAAAATACAAAGCTGATGGTTCTGTTGACAGGTAGAAGGCTCGTCTGGTGGCTCAGGGATTCACTCAAATTCCTGGCTACATTTTCACACACTTTCAGTCCAGTTGTGAAGGCCTCTACGGTTCGTGTGGTTCTTGCTCTTGCTACTATTTATGGGTGGTCGCTTCGACAGTTGGATGTTCGGAATGCGTTTCTAAATGGAGATCTTACTGAAACCGTTTACATGGAGCAACCTACAGGGTTTGTTGATGAAAAATTTCCTCATCATGTTTGTCGACTTCAAAAAGCTCTTTACGGACTAAAGCAAGCTCCCCGTGCTTGGTTTCAGCGTCTTAGTAATTTCTTGATTGTCAAAGGTTTTGTTTGTTGCAAAGCAGATACCTCCTTGTTTATCTTCAACCAAGGGAACGCCATCATCTACCTTCTTGTCTATGTAGACGATATTATTATTACTGGCAGTGATACTACTCTAATTCAATCGTTTATTGCAACCTTACACAATGAATTTTCAGTAAAGGATCTAGGTGCTCCTGGCTATTTCTTAGGTCTTGAGGTCACCTATGCAAAAGATGGTCTTTTCCTTCGTCAAGCTAAATATGCTCATGACATCTTGGCTCGTGCAGGCTTGCTTGATTCAAAGCCGGTTGATACTCCACTAGCTGCTTCAGAGAGTTTTCTCAGCAAAGGTGAACTTTTTCATGATCCCACTCTTTATCGATCATTGGTTGGAGCTCTACAGTATCTCACTATTACGTGTCCTGATCTCTCTTATGCTGTTAATCAAGCCAGCCAGTATCTGCAGTCACCTACTACTTCTCATTTTCAATCAGTCAAACGCATTCTACGCTATGTTAAGGGCACAATCTCCTATGGTTTAACTTTCTCTAAACCGCCTTTGATGTCACACCCCGACCGCGTAAAACAACAAACCACAACGGAAACGTCGGGGAGTGTAGCAACAGAATTATTGTTTCACAACCATGGTAATTAAATTTTTGTTTTATTTATTAACAAAAGGGGTTACATTGTCTTAAAACAAAAGAAACAAGAGTACATAACATTATTTAAACTAATCTTGCTTCTTTTATGTCATTAAGGCCCGAGTCCACCCTAGTGTATCTTGATCAAACCTATGCATCAGCTCTTGAAAACACATGTGAAAATAGGTACGTCAGCATAAAAATGCCTGTGAGATACATAGGTTTTGTTCAAATAGGATTCATGACTTGAGTTTAAAGAAATGTTTAATAAAAGTTAGTCATGAATCTTGTTAAGTGTTTTCTTTTTATAAATCATATAGAAATCAGATGATATAAAAGAAAGGTGTATGGTTAAATAAATAACCAAGTAAAATGAGTTTGTATAAATTAAACTGTTTGTAAAACAATGTCTTGTGAAGATATGTTATTTGTGTAAAATGTAATATGTCTAAATTGAAATGGTTTAAATAATGCTACGATATGTAATATCATAAAAGCACTTATATATAGGAAGTACCAGCGGCATATCCACCATGCTTTTACCATATTACACACGCCTCGTTATTTAAATCACTTACCCAAGTAAACCACCAAAAATGTCTTGTTTAAACCAATTGTCAAATGTTTATGTGTAAACCATGTCTATTGTCAAATATAAATCATGTAATGTGTAACCAAATGTCATGTATGGCAAGTGAAATATGTCAACTAAAGCCATAAGTAAAATGCACAAAACAAGGTATTGAAGTAAATCAAAGTTATGTTTTGTAAAATAACCGCATGCTCTACTGATACAAACATCTATGCGGTATTGTTAAAATGCATACATTCAAGCCTTGCGATTGTGGCGACAAACCCTTAAACAAATTAAAGGTTTATCTGAATTATGTATATTGGATTCAGTCATTCCTTCCACCCAAACAAACCTAGGATTTCAGGAACGGGAGTTGTCAATTCCTATGGTACCATTACTTACTACCAAGCGGCGTGATCAATGTTAATGAATGTATTTTTATCCCATTTAAACAAACCAAATGTCATACCAAATGTAAGCATGTTATGTGAAAACAATGTACTAAGTATGCAATAAATGAACATACATAGCATGTGATGTAAAACAATGTACTAAGTATGCAATAAATGAACATACATAGCATGTGATGTAAAACAATGTACTAAGTATGCAATAAATGAACATACATAGCATGCGATGTAAAACAATGTACTAAGTATGTAATAAATGAACATACATAGCATGTGATGTAAAACAATGTACTAAGTATGCAATAAATGAACATACATAGCAAAAACATGGATAAAATCATGTACTATACGTGTACTAATGAACATAGCAAGTATATGTCATGAAAGCATGAAAAACATGAAAATAACAAGTAGGCACATGTGTTTCACCCCAAAACATTTGAAAGCAGTAAAATAGGGGACTATGTACTCACTTGAGATTGCTTAATAGTCTTTGGATAACATCTAAGCCAAGCTAGAAAGATCACGGAATCAAACGACACTTAATATAGGTAACTACGTTAATAAACGGACCTAAATCGGAGGATCGGATAGAATGAGGTTTCGTGAACCAAATGAGTATATGAACTCATGTAATATGGTTTAACAAAGCCTACATTCTAAAACGGAAACTATCCTAAGTGCTTACGACCCATTACGCCCCGTTTAGGTAGCTTACGCTACTTTAACGCGTCGTTAGCGTAAAACGCGTTCCGACCGCCTAACTAGTCCTATGACAAGTATTCTATGCCTTAACATGTTTAAAAATGTTGCCTAATCAGTTTAGATGTCAAAATTTAGGTTACATATGCTTAAAATGAAATTATGGGCAAAAAGGGCATTTTGGTCATTTTCCTAAGGCATATAATTACCTCGGAAGGTTATTCCTTATGCAACTATGGTCACAAAATGTGTTTGGTCGGATCCTAATGATCGACCAAACAGGTCGGGTTTGAAAGTCTAAGCGGTTGTTTAGACCGCTTATCTTACGACCCTACATAAGCACTAAACCTAAAGTGACGAGCTAAACATGTTAAAACATGTTTAACGAAGTTAGAAAACAAGTTTGATATCAAAACAAAGGGTTTTGATACCCAAGAATAGTTTGGTTGCAAAATACGCAAGAATACGCATTTTGACCGAAACTATGACTCGTCACTACGCCTAAATAACGTGGTAATCAGTAGGTATAGTCACAAAGGACTATGACCATCGTGATTACGCTCACGTTGGGAAGTTCAAACGAACTTCGTGTTGACCATTGACTGGTCAAAGCAGAAAGTCAAACACTGTTTGATTTTCGTGCTAAAAACGCATAAACGCACGAAAGAATACTTACAAGAGGTCCAAGCTATGAAGTTTTGATCTAAAAATTCTCAGGTATGAAGTGTATAAGCTCCAACTTAGAGAATAATCAGATCAAAGTGTGAGCGTGGATTGAAAACTTGGGGGTTTATATAGTTTTTGGGTAACCGTTAAGATCATTCCTCGATAAACGAGCTTCGATCTGAGCCGTACAAGTGCACCCCCTGATTTAGAATACCATGGGCGCCCCTAAACAAGCCCATAGAACGTTTAAAACCATTTGTAAACCCAGGGAACAGCTGGAACAAGCTGTAAACAAGTTTCTGCTGATCTTCAGGTCTCTCGCGCCCCGCGTACGAGACAGGGCATGCTTACGCGGCCCGCGTCCGCTTCAGATCAGCAAACAAGTTTCAAAAGTTGCAGTTTTGGTCCCTGCACATGTATAAGGCCATTTCTTACACGTTTAAAGCCCGCTAAGCCACTTTCAAGGCTCTACAATGATGCCTAAGCATAGAGGACATGAAACATGCTTGAAAATGCACCGGATGTCGGTTCGTTTGGTTGTACAATCACGTTATTCGGTTAATTACGACGAAACACGAACGGACGCGAAAAACGATCCAAATTACGCGAAGAATGGAATTTTATCATGCCAATCACTAAAATAAAATATTTTAATGATTACATAAATTTTTGGATGTCCGGATGTATTCAGAACGTAAGATATGCGCGAAAATGCAAACTTATGCACTTTTTTACGCTTTTAGTCCCTGTTTGATCTAAAAGTTTATTTTAGCATACTAAACCCCTCAAAGCCTATTTCTAAGCTATGTAAAGGATATTTATGGTATTTTTAACTTATGATGAAGTTCCAGAATGTCCGTTACAGTACGAATCGGCATACTTTCGCAGTTTGTCGAAATTAGTCTCTGTAAGCGAATAAACTTGATTTTGCCATACCAAAGCCTTCAAAACTTATTTCTAAGTTATGTAAAGGTTATTTAAGGTATTTTAAGCATATATTGATGTTCCGGAGTGTTTGTCGCGTTAAACTGATTACGTTTACGCATCGGTTTGCGTATAACTCTCTAGAAACGATATAGAGTTTGAAATTGAACAAAAATCAAAACATGCAAAACGTCAAACATAAATAAACAAATATTGGGATCAAATAACATTGTTTTATTTTTAATTGAACTATTCAAAGGTTTATACAATGATTACAAGCACATATGTCACAGTCTCCCCTACTTGTGGAAATTTCGTCCCGAAATTTATTTAGAGGAAACTTGTGAGAAAAGATGTGGATATTTCGCCTTCATTTGATCTTTACGTTCCCAAGTAAATTCTGGTCCACATTTAGATTCCCATCGAACTTTGACTAGTGGAATGCACTTGCGTTTGAGCCATTTGACTTCACGATCATGATTTCCATAGGCTTCTCAACGAAATGCATTGTGTCATCAACACGAATCTCATCAAGTGGTATGTGGAGGTTGTCATCAGCTAAGCAATTCTTGAGATTGGACACGTGAAAGGTTGGATGAACATTTCCAAGTTCAGGAGGTAACTCAAGTCTGTAGGCTACCTTACCGATTATTTCGACGATCTTGAATGGTCCAACATATCTAGGTGCAAGTTTTCCTATCTTTCCAAATCTGATCACACCTTTCCAAGGTGAAACCTTGAGTAGAACGCGATCACTGACTTAAAATTCCAAGGGCATGCGTCGTCGATCCGCATAACTCTTTTGACGGCTTCTAGCTGTTTGAAGGTTATCGCAAACTTTCTTAACCTTATCTGTTGTCTCTAGAATGAGGTCAGGTCCAGTAAGCTGAGCCTCACCGATCTCATTCCAGCAGACTGGTGAACGACATTTTCGACCATAGAGAGCCTTGAAAGGAGCCATGTTGATGCTGGAGTGATAACTATTGTTGTAGGAGAATTCAATCAATGGAAGATACGAATCCCAACTACCACCAAAATCAATCACACAAGCTCTAAGCATATCCTCCAAAGTCTGGATTGTTCTTTCAGATTGACCATCTGATTGCGGATGATAAGCTGTGCTCAAATTAAGTTGGGTCCCTATAGCAGATTGCATGGTTCTCTAAAAACGAGAAGAGAATCGAGCATCTCTGTCAGAAATAATGTTCAAAGGAACACCATGTCGAGATACTATTTCATCCACATAGATTTTAGCAAGCTTGTCAGCAGATAGATCCTTACGGATCGGCAAGAAATGTGCTGACTTTGTAAGACGATCAACAACTACCCAGATGGCATCATGACCTCTCTTAGTGCGCGAAAGTTTGGTAACAAGATCCATAGCAATGTTTTCCCATTTCCAAACTGGAATCTCTGGTTGCTCTAATAATCCAGAGGGATGTTGATGTTTGGCCTTAACCTTAAGACAAGTAAGGCATTTGGATACGTACAAGGCAATGTCTTTCTTCATACCAGGCCACCAATACTGAGTACGAAGATCCTTATACATTTTGTCAGCACCAGGATGAATAGAATAACGAGACTTATGAGCTTCATCCATTAGCAAGGTGCGAAGATTGTCTTGACTTGGGACCCACAAATGATCCATGAAATAATACAATCCATTGTCCTTCAGCTCTAAATCAGGCTTAATATGATAGGGTAATTCCTTACCCATCAATCCTTGCGAGACACAAGTAGGTTGAGCCTGAGAAATGCGAGTTTGAATATCAGATCGAACTTTGACACAATGAAGCTTGACACGTTCCTTACGACTCAATGCATTAGCCACGACATTCGCCTTACCAGGATGGTAGCGAATTTCGCAGTCATAGTCGTTTAGAAGTTCAACCCAACGTCGTTGCCTCATGTTGAGTTCTTTCTGATTGAAGATGTGCTGAAGACTTTTGTGGTAAGTGAAAACCACACATTTTGTACCATACAACTAGTGTCTCCAGATT
Source organism: Helianthus tuberosus (assembly GCA_030545235.1). Lineage (NCBI taxonomy): Eukaryota > Viridiplantae > Streptophyta > Magnoliopsida > Asterales > Asteraceae > Helianthus > Helianthus tuberosus. The sequence continues at coordinate 97,742,747 of CM060360.1, read as the reverse complement.
TTGAGAGCGAATACAACTGCACCTAACTCAAGATCATGAGTGGTGTAGTTTTTCTCGTGTATCTTCAACTGTCTGGATGCATATGCTATGACTTTGTTCCTTTGCATGAGAACACAACCAAGACCTAAATTTGATGCATCACAATACACGACGAAATCATCATTGCCCTCGGGCAAAGATAGAATAGGCGCATCACAAAGCTTCTGTTTCAAGGTCTGAAAAGCTTCTTCCTGTTTAGATCCCCAGTCAAAGGGTTTATTCTTCCGAGTTAGAGCAGTTAGGGGAACTGCAATCTTGGAGAAGTTTTCAATGAAGCGGCGGTAATAACCCGCGAGACCAAGAAATGAACGAACTTTAGTAGGAGTAGTAGGCGTATCCCAATCCTTAATCGCACTGATCTTGGAGGGATCTACATGAATACCTTGTTCGTTGACGATATGCCCCAAAAATTGAACTTCCTTAAGCCAAAATTCGCAATTGGAGAATTTGGCGAAAAGTTGCTCTTTCTTCAGGAGTTCCAGGGTAAGACGAAGATGTTGCTCATGATCAGCTTGCGTCTTAGAATATATCAAGATGTCATCAATGAAAACAATGATGAACTTATCTAAATAAGGCTTACAAACCCTATTCATCAGGTCCATGAAAACAGCAGGAGCATTAGTCAAACCGAATGGCATAACTGTGAACTCATAATCCCCATATCGAGTGCGAAAAGCTGTCTTGGGAATATCTTCTTCATGCACACGAAGTTGATGATACCCAGAATGTAGATCAATCTTTGAAAACAAGTAGCACCCTGTAACTGATCAAAGAGATCATCAATGGGAGGTAGGGGATAAAGATTCTTGATGGTAAGCTTGTTAAGCTCACGATAATCGATACACATCCTGAAAGATCCATCCTTCTTCTTGACAAAAAGAACGGGAGCACCCCAAGGTGAAAATCTAAGACGAATAAAACCTTTGTCAGAAAGCTCCTGAAGCTGCTTAGACAACTCTTGCATCTCAGACGGTGCAAGACGATACGGAGATCTGGCAATATGATTTGCACCAGGTACAAGATCAATACAGAACTCGACTTGGCGTACTGGGGGTAAACCAGGTAATTCTTCAGGAAACACTTCAGGATAATCCCGAACAACATGGACATCTTGAATAGACTTACCTTTGCCTTTATCCGCTACAACATGTGCCAAGAAGGCAACATAGTTCTTTCGCAGATACTTCTGAGCTTTAATACAAGACATGAGTTTGAGACTACTAGCAGGTTTCTCACCATGAACCTCTAAAATCTTACCAGACAAAAGCGGAACACGAACAATCTTCTCAAAACAAACTACCTCTGCGTGACGCTTGGCTAACCAATCCATTCCCACTATGATGTCAAAACTTCCAAGTTGCATCGGTGTGAGGTCGATAAGAAAAAGATGGTTGTTAAGGTTCAACTGGCAGTTACGAAGAACAGAATTGAGAACAACGGGATCACCGCTAGATGTGACAACTCGAGTTTTCAAGGTCTTTCCTCGATGCTTTACTTGCTTTCACAACGGTGTTTTATAATTCGTTGCGTGTAACTTGTTCATGTTTGATATATGTTTGGTATATTATATATTATGTTTTGGTAAATAATAAACTTATAAACTTATAAACTGTACACATGCACCCTAACCTCCCACCCGATGAAACATAGAAGTTTTGCCATAACCCTCACTCGACGAAACTAGAGGTTTCGTCATGTACCTATCGACGAAACTTGGGAAGTTTCGTAGCCATTGATGTTTCGCCATAAGGGCCACCGGCCCAGGTGGTACGGCCCAACATCGAACGATTTGAAATATAACCCTGTGTTATTGAAACCGTCAATCATAAACTCAAACCCTAGAACTCCCTCTTGCCTCCTCTCACTGCGACGGTAACCTCGAGATTTCGAAGCCTTCTCTACCGATCGATTTACTGTCCCTTCTATCCCGGTTAGTAAATCACCATTAGCTGTTTGTTTGAGATCGTTCTTTTAACTATTGATAAGTAACATTTGGATCATGACCGGATGATGATTTTGATAATAATAAATACATATGATTATCAGTTATATCTCTATGTGATGTTCATGTGAGTTAGGGTTCAATATGTTAAATGATAATGGTGTGCATAAAAACTGTGATCCATGTGGTATGATCGATAACTGTTGTTAGAAGTTGCAACGTAACTATTTGGCGATGATTAGCGTCATAAAGAATCATTGACAACTGTTAGAGCAAATCATATTATTTGAGTAGGTTGTATGCGAAACTGTTAAAAGATGCTGGGGATTATTGTTAATCATGAAAGTATTATTGATAGGTTGTTACTATGAAACTGCTTGATCATGAACATAACCGATGAAAACATATGATTTGTTTGGATTACTGAATGTGATTACTGGATTGGGAAAACTGTAACTGTTACGCGACGAAACAAACACCTCGACGAAACATACATCACGACGAAACCTGTAATGTTTCGTCGAAGGGGAATATGACGAAACTTGGAAGTTTCGTAAGGAAGGATCACGACGAAACCTGGGGTTTCATCAGTAAGGAATCACGACGAAACTTGGGGAGTTTCGCCGAAGGGGATCACGACGAAACAGGGGGTTTCATCAAGAGGATAAACTGACACAGTGAGCTAAGTTGATTCTGTTGTTACCTGTTACTGACTGTTATTGTCTGTTAGACATGACTGTGGAAACCTGAGCTGAATGATTAGCACGATTAACTATTGATTTCTATTATGAATTATGCATGAGTACTGTGGAGTTGCATGAACTTGAATAACTGTTAAGATGTTTAAATGCACACTGTGATACAATTTATGTGAGAACCTTGTGAATGTAAACTGATTATGTATGTATGAATACTATAGGCTTTGTTGGGATTGAACCCTAACAAAGGAACAGATAATGTAAAGCCAAAACCAGGTCACCACAGAGGATTCAAAATAAACAGTAGTTTATACCTTGCTCTCCCCTTGATAGTGAGTTATAACATCTGATGGTCTCTAACTGCTGCTCATAATCAACTGTTGTGCTCTTTCAACTGCTGATATGATCCTAAAGACTGCTGAAGACAAACTCTGTTGCTCTATCTACTGTTGTCTCTTAAGTGCTGCTGAAGACACAAACACTGCTCATTCAAGGACTGATCACCTTTGAAGAAAGCACTGATGTTGTTGTTAAGCATCAGTGCTTAGGCTACAACAGTGGAACGTGAAGCAGTTGTTTCCTCATGTTTTGTATTATTATAACAATCAGTTGTTAGACATCAGTAGTTGGTGTAAGGACAGTAGATATAGTTTGTTAGGCTGTTAGACGTCGCTTTCATGGTGACGTCAGCTGAGATTCCTCAGTGGTTTGGTTTGCCTATAAATGTAACAGTACCCTGTACTGTTACATTTGATTGACTGAGCGGGTTCTTCTCCTCATGTCTAATCCTTTCATCTTGTGTGCAACCAACCTTGGGGTATCAGGCTGAGGGGGAGTATAGTTTGTAAGCTTATCTGTAATCTTTTGCTTTTGATTTGTAAATCATTCGATTCTATGAGAAGCGACTGTTTACCAAACTACTTTCTCCTTTGATTGTGTTTACAAAGTTTGTTTTCATTTCCGCTGCACTTTACATTTTCATATTCACAAATTGTTCAGAACATACAAACAAACACAATCATGAGAGCCTCCGATCCTAACAATTGGTATCAGAGCCTGGACAGTCAATTTCGATTTAACAGTCAAATTGACATAACAGTTTGGCTCAAAATTCATTGATACTAAGGTTGGTTGTATTTTGTTGAAGAACAGAGTATCGAGTAAATCATGTCCAAAATGGTTAATCAAAAACTCTGTAAATCAACCAAGATGTCATATGACACACAAAGTTCACACAACAAGTGATTTCATGCATAATACACTCATAGTTTCTAGATCTGAAAGTATATCTGTCAAATTATGAGAGTATTTCGTATTTTCTAAATTGATTTCAACTGTTGTTATGACAATTGTGATGTCACTCTTTTAAATGCTAAAGTATGAACCTCAGTTTGACAAAACCCATGTTCATAAAAACATCTATGTTTTGCTAACTTGAAAAGAGGGAAATTAAAACTTTAGCCATCCAGATCTTATGTGTTGAAAACAGGTTGAGTCCCTCAAAAGGACAAAATCAACTATGTTAAAATACATTAAGAAAATTCACAAAAACTCCGAAGTGTGTTCATCTCAAAACTTCTGATGTCAGAAGAAAAGAGTATAAACATAAAACACTGAAGAGTCAAAGTGTAGGGTAATAATGGTCATTAAGCAACTATGTGCATTTATCAGTTCAGAAAAAGGTTTTGATCCCAGTAAATGAACTCCAAAGAGGACTAGACAAATGCTCAAAATTTTCTCCATGTGTCCGCTAGTTTGCAATTAATTGCCAAAGAAAATGGTTCTAAATAGTGGTCAACATGTATCCAAAAGTTTCTTTCCACTGGTGACCACTGACCATTTTCAAAAACTTATGAATGATATGATTATATACTCTACTGAAATTATACCAGATCCTTTTTGATACTATTCTCAGAAAATTCCTTTAACTATTTTTTTTGTTGTTCAAAGGATTTTCTCAAATAATCAGGATATATTATTCATTTTTTTTAATAATATATTTGGAACTTATGCTTGTTTTTGTTGGCAATAGTTTCAGTTCCTGTCAGGATGTAATATCGCATTTTTATGGTATTAGAGTCCTCATAAATGGGTCAAAAGGAAATGGTACATATGTCATGATCATGTCATACTCAGGTTTGCTCCTAAATTTTTATAAAAGGTTGATTGCAAACTATGCTTAAAATACTAGGGTACTCATGTTTTAATTAAATATTAAACGAAAATGAGTTGCCTTAGCAAAATGTTTCCATCATCTGGGGTACTAAACCACTGTCCTTCAAAATTGACATGTGGCAAAACCTTGAATGAAAATACTCAAAATTGTTGCTCTAACATCTGTCTTTCAGATATTTGCCATTTACCCTAACAACTGCCTTGTTCCAACAGCTGATCTCTAAACACTGTCCACTGCTGAAAGTTAACCACTGATCCCTCATTTTCTTATAGGCACTGATGCTCAAAATCAGTGTCTTATCCACTGATATGCTATCTACTGATAGTAATAATCATCCACTGCTCATAATTTTTACCATTGTAACCACTGATGCTTGATACATCAGTGGTTCTTAAAACAACCGTTCTCCATACTTCATCCGTCTCATCAGCGTTTGACACGTGGTCAGTTTTTAGCCCTCAGATCGAAATAACCGCTGCCACATCAGCGATCATATTTTAAATAAAACCCTGCCCTAAACCCCCAAACAGGGTTTTACACTGTCGAATTGAATTCCAAAAATTCTCTTCTCATAACAGTTTTCAACCCTTCTTCTCAAAACCCTCAAAATCATTCTCCGATTCTTCTTCATCAAAATGACGAAGTCAAAAGGAAAATCAAAATCAAAACCTACATCACCACCACCTTCAACTGAGGTCGCTCAAACGACCGAAGAACCCATCGAAATACCATTCAAACAATCTCACAATTATCTGGGTTTACTCACAAAACCTACCGATAATCACACCTTTGACACCATCATTGATGCAATAACTGGATCAAAGTACAAAACTTTGTTGACGGTGAATGCTCCCATATATTTGCAAACCCAGAGAGAGTTTTGGAAAAAGGCGACGCTTGAAAAACAAGACGGAAAAGTCATAGCCATAAACTCCTCGATACAAGATAAAGCAGTTCAAATAACCCCACGGTCGATCTCAGAAGTCTTAAATCTCAACGATCAAGAAGGTAAACTCTCATTTGAAAAAGTCGAGATGAAAACTGATTTCGTGAAAAGGGGTTATGCAGAAGAACCAAAGGTAGATACCCTACAAAAGGGTTATTTTCCATCTGCACCCAGGTTTTTATTTCACACACTCTTGATGTGTGCTTCAAATAAAACAACATCTTTCAACGAAATACCACTGAAAATTCAAAGCCTGGGTTACGCTATTTTGAATAATAAAGACTATAACTACTCCCAGGAGATTTTCAATGACATGGTGAAAAACGTTGAAAGTAAAGCATTTTTACTTTTTCCAAGATTTTTGAGTTATTATTTTGAACAAAAATTTGAAAAGAAAGATGTAAATTTGCTCAAACAAGGTGTTCATTGTCAAATAAAAAGTATAACAAAAGAAACATTTTCAAGGATGATGGCACCAATAAAAACAAAAGAAGGGGTACCTGAGCAGATTTTAGCAGTTACAACTGCTCCTCAGGTATCTGCTGTTGAGCCCACTGCTCCAGGTGATCAGAGCAGCACTCCCACTGCTTTGAAACCCACACCTGCCACCACTAAAAAGACCAAAAAGAAGACATCCAGAAAACCCACCAAACCCAAAACAAAGGCAACTCTGGAAGATGAGATCCCAGAGGAAATGCCTGTGACAACACAAAAGTCACCACAAACCACTGCTGCTACTTCCTCACAGCAGTTGGAAGAAAGATCTCAACCCATAACCGAAACTCCTCCTGCATCCTCACAAAAGGATCAGGTTGTAAGCACAGGGACACCACAATATGAAGCTCTGAATCCACTCGGATCCATCTTCCTCAGTCCTGATCCCAAGGACATGTCTCTTTCAACCCCCATCCCCTCACCAATAATAATGCCACAATCCATGCTACCTCTGTTGCATGCAGCTGCTATTGCACAGACACAAACCAGTTCCTCTCTATCACCTATCACTGAGAGTATACATCCACAAGTGACTGGGTCTGATGCTTATACCTCTGCTATCCCAGCAACAGTTGAGGAGGTTACACTACAGGAGTTACAAGTAACTCCTGTTAGTAGTTCAAGTGGAGCAACAACTACAACTGGTGGACCAACAGGTCTCCAGTTGGCCAGTTGTTTTCTAAATCAGACTCCCTTGAAGGCAATTTCTTCCATGCCAACTTTGATAACCACCAGTGAGTTGGATCAAACCACTGGCACCATCAAAGGTTTATCAAGTGCTGAAGAAAGAAGTCCTCAGTACCAAGAACAAGGGGCATCAATGGGTGACTTTTGGGACTCAGTTCCTAAATCAAACATTGATATAACCACTACTAGTGGGGATTCAGATGATCCTACTAAAGTAGGTGATGATTCACGATATCAGGAATTGACGGGCAGAGTTGACAAACTTGAAGAATCAATTGCTGAAATAAAGGAGATGGTGCAAGAGATTTTAAAAGCTCAAAAAGCACAATTCACTGCTGCCCCATCACAATCTGCTGTTCCTGCTCAAGCACCTGCACAACAAGCATTTGCTGCAAATGAGCTATGGAATATATTTCAACCCATGCTTGAAGCACAGCAACAAATGGCTGATAAAAAGCATGCTATTCAAGTACAAATGCTGACCAACATGGTTGAATCAAGATTTAAAGATACTCAAGCAGATATCAAGGCTATAAAGGCCAGCATTCAAAATGCTTCTGGCAAAGTTCCTTCTTCCATACCATTTCTTGTAAATCCCCCCTCAGATAATGCCAAAAAGGGGGAGAATAACAAGCTGTTGGGAAATTTGAATAGGAAGGGAATAGAACATGGCCTTCATGTTGAGCCTGAAAAAGCAAAAGAAAAGCAGGTCTTAAAACCTGTTAGTCAAACAGCTGATACAGCAGCATTTACAAAAACTGCTGCAGCAGCAGTTATAAAAACTGCTGTCTGTAGCCAAACAGCTGCCATTTCATCAACACACAAACTTTCAACACACACCACTCTACCACACACCACCACAACTACTGCTCCACCATCATCATCTACAATCAAACCATCATCACTGCCTCCTGTCATAAAACAGAAGACAACAGATGTTACAACATCTGTTGTAATGACAACAGTGATTGAAACACAAGTTGTTTCAACCACTGTCAGTCAATCACTACCACAAACCACTGTTATCAAATCTACCATCACTGATCCACCCAAAACATCATCTGCTTCTTCTTCATTAAAAAGGAGAAGAAATCTCATATCAGATGATGATTCACCACCATCACCACCAACATCACCACGTCCATCCCCTGCTCAAAAGCAGAAGACAACTGCTGACATATCAGCAGTTGTAATGACAGCAGATGTTGAGACACCAGTTGTCTCAACAGCTGTTAGTCAGTCATCCACCACTGCTCTCACCTCTTCTACTTCACAGCCAAAGCTCTTCAAAAGAATAAGAAAGCCAATCTCTGTCGATGAGGGTACACATGATCCTAATGCTGCAAAATATCCACTGGAACTTGAAGCTATCAAAAATGAAATGAGGCAATTCTATATAGAAGAAGATCCTTCAAAAAGGAGATTCTCCTCACTCATAGGCTACATGCCACCAGAGGATATGGATGATTACCTTAAACTCAAGGCAAGACAGGCTAAAGCAAGAGCTAAATTTGATAGTGAAAAAGATAAGTTAAGCGAAGATGGCACAGCTGAAAGACTGGAGTTCTACTTAACAAAAGTAAAGCAGATAGAAGAATTTGTACAGGAACTAATCAAAGAAAAGGCTGAACAACGCAAAAAGCTAAGAAAACAATATCTCGCCTACATTATGAAAGAAAAATTCTATCCTGCTGAAGAAAAACAGTTTGAAGAATGGCCAATAATCGCTCTAAAGCATGAGGCTGAGAGGATTGACAGAATCAAGAATGATTCCACAAAGAAGAAACATCCTCCAAACTAGAACAAATTCAAAAAGCTCATTGTTGATTTCACTGCTGAGTATAAAAGAAAGAAAGAGGAGCTGGTGGATGCAAAAACAGACTCTGCTGAAGCCATATCAAAGTGGTCAAGACAGCAGACTGATGAAGCCTACAAAAGGCTGAAGAAAAGAAAGACAACTGTTTCAGGCACTTCTAAAAAGCAAGAACAAATGATGAAGCTTGAACAGAAGATGGGAAACCTCGACACACTGTTCCGGTCTACTTTTGCAACAAATCAAGATGAAGGAAAACAGTTGACTGAAGAAGAGGTAAGAGAAAAGGAAGCAGAGTACTTCAAAGATACCATCACAAAAATGGGTCTAAAAGAAGAAACATCAACAAAGCTTCAAAGCCTTTTTTAGGCGTTAAACAAACCTGCGACTCCAAACACTGCTGAAGACAAGACAGAAGCTGAACGACAAGAACTTATTGAACAAGAAACTTCAGAAGATATAGCTGCAGCTGACAAAGTCTTTGAAGAAGCTTTCAAAAGAATGTCTGAAAGTTTGCAGTTGTTTTCAAGGCCATTATCCCTCAACTCATCATCAAATAAGTCTTTCCCAAGAAACCCACTTGGCTTAAAAATACTAAAGTGGATGTCTGATCAAAAGACTCACGTATTGACCTTGGTCAGAGCCAATGGCGATGTGAAGCACATATCAAGGAAAGAAGCACTAGGCCTTAGTGTTCAAGATTTGCAGGATCTCCTTGGGCTTTCACTGTGTAGGGATGAGGATGACCAGAGTGCAAAGGAATTTGAAGCTGAATTCAAAGAACAAGCTAAGGCACTCTTGATGAGTAATAAAGGTCCTGAATAATGAAAGGTTTTGGCATTATCTGTTCCAGGGGGAGATTGTTGGGATTGAACCCTAACAAAGGAACAAATAATGTAAAGCCAAAACCAGGTCACCACAGAGGATTCAAAATAAACAGTAGTTTATACCTTGCTCTCCCCTTGATAGTGAGTTATAACATCTGATGGTCTCTAACTGCTGCTCATAATCAACTGCTGTGCTCTTTCAACTGCTGATATGATCCTAAAGACTGCTGAAGACAAACTCTGTTGCTCTATCTACTGCTGTCTCTTAAGTGCTGCTGAAGACACAAACACTGCTCATTCAAGGACTGATCACCTTTGAAGAAAGCACTGATGTTGTTGTTAAGCATCAGTGCTTAGGCTACAACAGTGGAACGTGAAGCAGTTGTTTCCTCATGTTTTGTATTATTATAACAATCAGTTGTTAGACATCAGTAGTTGGTGTAAGGACAGTAGATATAGTTTGTTAGGCTGTTAGACGTCGCTTTCATGGTGACGTCAGCTGAGATTCCTCAGTGGTTTGGTTTGCCTATAAATGTAACAGTACCCTGTACTGTTACATTTGATTGACTGAGCGGGTTCTTCTCCTCATGTCTAATCCTTTCATCTTGTGTGCAACCAACCTTGGGGTATCAGGCTGAGGGGGAGTATAGTTTGTAAGCTTATCTGTAATCTTTTGCTTTTGATTTGTAAATCATTCGATTCTATGAGAAGCGACTGTTTACCAAACTACTTTCTCCTTTGATTGTGTTTACAAAGTTTGTTTTCATTTCCGCTGCACTTTACATTTTCATATTCACAAATTGTTCAGAACATACAAACAAACACAATCATGAGAGCCTCCGATCCTAACAATTGGTATCAGAGCCTGGACAGTCAATTTCGATTTAACAGTCAAATTGACATAACAGTTTGGCTCAAAATTCATTGATACTAAGGTTGGTTGTATTTTGTTGAAGAACAGAGTATCGAGTAAATCATGTCCAAAATGGTTAATCAAAAACTCTGTAAATCAACCAAGATGTCATATGACACACAAAGTTCACACAACAAGTGATTTCATGCATAATACACTCATTGTTTCTAGATCTGAAAGTATATCTGTCAAATTATGAGAGTATTTCGTATTTTCTAAATTGATTTCAACTGTTGTTATGACAATTGTGATGTCACTCTTTTAAATGCTAAAGTATGAACCTCAGTTTGACAAAACCCATGTTCATAAAAACATCTATGTTTTGCTAACTTGAAAAGAGGGAAATTAAAACTTTAGCCATCCAGATCTTATGTGTTGAAAACAGGTTGAGTCCCTCAAAAGGACAAAATCAACTATGTTAAAATACATTAAGAAAATTCACAAAAACTCCGAAGTGTGTTCATCTCAAAACTTCTGATGTCAGAAGAAAAGAGTATAAACATAAAACACTGAAGAGTCAAAGTGTAGGGTAATAATGGTCATTAAGCAACTATGTGCATTTATCAGTTCAGAAAAAGGTTTTGATCCCAGTAAATGAACTCCAAAGAGGACTAGACAAATGCTCAAAATTTTCTCCATGTGTCCGCTAGTTTGCAATTAATTGCCAAAGAAAATGGTTCTAAACAGTGGTCAACATGTATCCAAAAGTTTCTTTCCACTGGTGACCACTGACCATTTTCAAAAACTTATGAATGATATGATTATATACTCTACTGAAATTATACCAGATCCTTTTTGATACTATTCTCAGAAAATTCCTTTAACTATTTTTTTTGTTGTTCAAAGGATTTTCTCAAATAATCAGGATATATTATTCATTTTTTTAATAATATATTTGGAACTTATGCTTGTTTTTGTTGGCAATAGTTTCAGTTCCTGTCAGGATGTAATATCGCATTTTTATGGTATTAGTGTCCTCATAAATGGGTCAAAAGGAAATGGTACATATGTCATGATCATGTCATACTCAGGTTTGCTCCTAAATTTTTATAAAAGTTTGATTGCAAACTATGCTTAAAATACTAGGGTACTCATGTTTTAATTAAATATTAAACGAAAATGAGTTGCCTTAGCAAAAAGTTTCCATCATCTGGGGTACTAAACCACTGTCCTTCAAAATTGACATGTGGCAAAACCTTGAATGAAAATACTCAAAATTGTTGTTGTAACATCTGTCTTTCAGATATTTGCCATTTACCCTAACAACTGCCTTGTTCCAACAGCTGATCTCTAAACACTGTCCACTGCTGAAAGTTAACCACTGATCCCTCATTTTCTTATAGGCACTGATGCTCAAAATCAGTGTCTTATCCACTGATATGCTATCTACTGATAGTAATAATCATCCACTGCTCATAATTTTTACCATTGTAACCACTGATGCTTGATACATCAGTGGTTCTTAAAACAACTGTTCTCCATACTTCATCCGTCTCATCAGTGTTTGACACGTGGTCAGTTTTTAGCCCTCAGATCGAAATAACCGCTGCCACATCAGCGATCATATTTTAAATAAAACCCTGCCCTAAACCCCCAAACAGGGTTTTACACTGTCGAATTGAATTCCAAAAATTCTCTTCTCATAACAGTTTTCAACCCTTCTTCTCAAAACCCTCAAAATCATTCTCCGATTCTTCTTCATCAAAATGACGAAGTCAAAAGGAAAATCAAAACCTACATCACCACCACCTTCAACTGAGGTCGCTCAAACGACCGAAGAACCCATCGAAATACCATTCAAACAATCTCACAATTATCAGGGTTTACTAACAAAACCTACCGATAATCACACCTTTGACACCATCATTGATGCAATAACTGGATCAAAGTACAAAACTTTGTTGACGGTGAATGCTCCTATATATTTGCAAACCCAGAGAGAGTTTTGGAAAAAGGCGACGCTTGAAAAACAAGACGGAAAAGTCATAGCCATAAACTCCTCGATACAAGATAAAGCAGTTCAAATAACCCCACGGTCGATCTCAGAAGTCTTAAATCTCAACGATCAAGAAGGTAAACTCTCATTTGAAAAAGTCGAGATGAAAACTGATTTCGTGAAAAGGGGTTATGCAGAAGAACCAAAGGTAGATACCCTACAAAAGGGTTATTTTCCATCTGCACCCAGGTTTTTATTTCACACACTCTTGATGTGTGCTTCAAATAAAACAACATCTTTCAACGAAATACCACTGAAAATTCAAAGCCTGGGTTACGCTATTTTGAATAATAAAGACTATAACTACTCCCAGGAGATTTTCAATGACATGGTGAAAAACGTTGAAAGTAAAGCATTTTTACTTTTTCCAAGATTTTTGAGTTATTATTGCAGCTTTGTCTTATTAGTTGACCACGCCCCCGTGTCCGCTGAGCACGACCCCGTGTTCAGAAGAATCTTTGTACTATGAAGATTTGCCTGGATTGTGCGAATCTTATAGTTGACCACGGCCCCGTGTCCGCTGAGCACGGCCCCGTGGTGGGCAATAGAAGCTTCTACCACTTTGTCTTTTCTGCTGACACTTGGGCACGCCCCCGTGCTGGCTGAGCACGAGGCGTGTTCAGGCCTCTGATCTCTTGTTTTGCTTGGGAAGATGCTGTCGTGGGGTCGGGCATGTCACGTTTTGTTCCTTTTCTTGTATTTATGTTAGATTTTGATGTCTTTTTGCTTCTTTTGTTAATTTGAGCTCATTTAATCCTGAAAATACAAAAGGAAGACAAAAACACACTTTTTCCAACATTAGTACTAAAAAAGGGTTAGTTTTATGCCTCATTTGATGAAATTTATATGTTAATATTTGAACACATCATAAACCTCTAACGACCTGCAAGGCATATAACAACGAGTCAACCACAAAGTTGAGCGAGTTCACAGTTGGTTGTTCATTTTAAAGTTGTTCTAAAAACCATGAGTTCATTTGAAAACCAGTAGTTAATCAGTTCCTTGTTTCCCAAACCATATGCTATGGGGGCTACCCCATGTTATCCACTAGACCCGTTACCTTATCGACCACTAACTGAAGTAAGTTGGTGCCCTAACATCAATGTCTATCATCATTGACTAGTGCCCAGATCCATTAGTTCACGCCCGTCCTCTGCGACATGGTGTAAAGCTTGTCAAACCTAAATAGCGCTATCTAACTAATGACCCGCTCGCCATTGGCCCGGCGATTAAGTCAATATAAAAATGAGGGACTTCATGATAGAGATTTTGCTCTTGTATCAATGTTATCTGTCACACCCCCAAAATCCACACGCGGAGTATCACCGCTTGGAGGCGTGACTGACCAGGATCAAGCCACCAATCATATTGAACAAGTAGATAAGTAAACATAATTCAACAAAACAATATGAAAGATGTTCAAAAACCAACGCATAGTTACGTATTTAGTGGAAGCATAGTTGTAAAACCCATAGCAAGTGTTAAGTATGAAATGAAGTAATGTTTAAAGCATGGCACACACTGCCATGTCCCACAACGACTGTTCCTCCCTGTGCAAGCTCCATGAGTACCTAATGACCTGCAAGGCATGTAGCAACGAATCAACAACAAAGTTGAGCGAGTTCACAGTTGGTTGATTAGTTATAGTATTCATTGCATAAATCGTATGTTCGTTTTATAAACCATGTATCGTATTAACCCTTATCGCGGCCAATCCTGGCATCTGTGCGATGATTAGTGGGGGCTTCCCATGTGTTACTAGACCACGCGTATCGACTGCTACGAAAATATAAGAGGTGCCCTAAGTCAATGTCTATCAGCATTGACCCTTTGCCCATAGTCCATTAGTACACGCCCGTCCGACTGGCACGGTGTGAGGTTTGTTAAACCTAATAGCGCTATTAACTAATGACCCGCTCGCCCTAGGCCTCGGCGATTAAGTCGATAATTGAGGGACTTCCTTTGATAGAGGTGATGATCTTAAGATTGTGTACGTAGGTTTTACGTACGTGCCCTTCAACCCGAGGACAGTAGTAAGTATAACTTGTACGTAGGTTTTACGTACGTGCCCTTCAACCGAGGACAGTAATAATCTGTTTAATAGTAATAGTTGTACGAGTAGTTATTCAATCCCATTCCCAACCCCTGGGAATCCCATGCCTTGGCTAGTGTGAACTCACCTTGGTTTGCTCGGTATGCTAAGCTATGTGCTCACAAGAAACCAGTCAAATCCTATGGTTATACACGTATACTCGATCAGTACATGTTTGTAAGGTTTTGCATGCAATCAATATCATAAAGTGTGCTTGACGGTTAATCTCATGCACCACATAAACAGGTAGTCATATTCATAACATTCATGCTTCACATACTTGTCTTTCACAGTTAATTCTAACATTGTTATTCATTAGCATGCTTGACAGGGTTAACTGATTTAACAGGGTTAGCATATATAACAAGTTAGTAAACTAAACAACGTTTACCCGCTTAACAGGAATAATAAACTAACTGAGTTAATGGCTTAACATAGTCAATGAGTTTAACAGGTTTATAAGCTAACCAGAGTTAATAAACTTAACTGGGTTTATAATCGTAATATGCATGGCAGAATTAACATACTTAACATGTCTGAACTAATTAGTCCACCTATCATACTTATCAGAAGTAATAAACTTACCCAAGTTAATATATTAACTGAATTAATAGATTGAGTAATTAAACTAACCAGGTTATATACTTAATAGAGTTACCCACTTAACTGGGTTAACTAACTAATAAACCAACAGATTAATAACCTTCACATGAAGCCGAAATCACTAAGATTCTAAATCTCCTTAGCCGAAATCCCTATATGTGCCGAAAACACTTAAATGGGGCGAAATCCCTCATGGGCTTAACATCTTATTATAAAATCACTTATGGTTTTAAAACAATCATTGGGCCGATCATGTTTGGGCCGAAATCACCCATGTGATTTCGTCCAGTGTATATGTGTGGGGTGATTTCGTCCAAGTTTCATAACTGTGGGGTGTTTTCGTTGGTTTATATGTGACGAAATCACTAGGGTGTCGAAATCCCATAGTGATTTCGTTGGGTAATTCATCATCATCATCGCCAATATCAGACTAAACAACAGCAATTACTAACCCAGATACTCTATCTTCAATTACAGTTAATAAGTTTACATCATTAGCAAGTACACATGGTCGATTATTTCATCACATACGCATGCCAGTTAATTGACAATACTTATATGATCATACCATCTCATCACATCAGTTTACAGACAAAACATATGTATATATATATATCGATCATTTAATCTTACTTTCATAAAAACAATCACAGTTAATTGATAATCAAGTCTTACAGTTGGTTTAAATCGAACAATCAGATAAAGTTAACACTAACCGTAACGAACAAGAGAATGATTTGATTGCTCTAGAGGATCCGAGAGATGCAAAGATTGTTGTGGTTTACAGGGTAGAGAGAGAGAATGTGGAAGTGAGAATTGGGAAGGATTTCTGTGATTTAGAAAGGGTTTCTGTCGATTCAACTTAACGTAAAGGTTGAGAATATTATAACTGTTCCATCAATCATAACTCTACCTGCTCCATTTTCTAATAATGCACAGTCTCGTGGGTTTGTGGGTGTAAAGGATCCCTTTTCATTAAACTAATTTCCACATGACTACTCTAATCACTCTAATACAACTGCTCCCACATGCTTTTGTCGATAGAACATGTTATAAAGATTGGAAAATAATATATAATCTCCTGTGATAACTCACTTCTTCAACTGCCCCACTACCCAGCATGATCTTGTTGACTAGTTATGTCAAAGGTTTCAGGTTTAAGGTTTTATACAATTAATAATATTAATTGTTAAGACATGTATACAATACACCCATGATATACAAATAATATTAACTCATAATGTTAATTCATAATATTAATTCATAATAAACACATTTAAATATACTTTGCAAATAAGCACCAGCTTGAGTCGGATAAATATCTTGAAAACTCGGGTTGTCACATTATCCCAACTTAAAAGAAATTTTGTCCCGAAATTTAGCATGCAGTTACTGAGGAAGCTAGTTGTGTTGTGTAGTTTACTGGTTTTCCTGGGGTGTCAGGAACAGTCGTTGTGGGACATGGTAGTGTGTGCCATGCTTTAAACATTACTTCATTTCATACTTAACACTTGCTATGGGTTTTACAACTATGCTTCCGCTAAATACGTAACTATGCGTTGGTTTTTGAACATCTTTCATATTGTTTTGTTGAATTATGTTTACTTATCTACTTGTTCAATATGATTGGTGGCTTGATCCTGGTCAGTCACGCCTCCAAGCGGTGATACTCCGCGTGTGGATTTTGGGGGTGTGACAGATTGGTATCAGAGCCATTGGTTATAGTGAACTTGGTTTTTAATGAGGGAAAAAGTTTTGTTAAAACCAGACTATAACCTGAACAGTACTCAACGATCCACAATGACGCTTCGCTCCATGTGCAAGACTCGACATTCTAGGTGATATGGTTTATGTTTTATTGCCTACTTGTTAGTTACATAGAACTTTGCTCAGGGTATGCTTAGATAAAGTAACAACTACTATTTGCAACCTAGTATGCTCACACTTTTCTGTCATCCCACACTTACGTACTGATACGACGCACTTCGCACTTGTGTCCTCTTACTTATGAAGATCATGGATGAACGTATTAACATAACTCAAGCCCAGCTGACGGCTATGATTAACGAACGAGTTGCTGCGGCACTTACAGCCACACAAGCAGAAGGTCAGCACGCTCAGCCACCTGTTTGCACCTTCAAGACTTTCATGGACTGTCGTCCTAGCACATTCAGTGGCACGGAAGGAGCAGTAGGCCTCCTCCATTGGTTCGAAAGGCTCGAAACTGACTTTGAGGTGCGTGATTGCCCTGAGTCTCGTAGAGTAAAGTTTGCTGCTGGAACACTTGAAGGTGCTGCATTAACCTGGTGGGAAGCACAGGTTCAAATGTTAGGGCTGGCAGCTGCTAATGCCACCCCCTGGAACGAGTTCAAGGACCTAATTAAGGAAGAGTTTTGCAGTCGGGAAGACATCCACGAACTAGAGGTGGAGTTCCTCAACTTACAGATGGCGGGGTCTGAAATTGAGGCTTATACGAAGAGACCAAATGAATTAGCCACATTTTGTCCCACTATGGTAGACCCTCCCACCAAACGCATCGAGCTGTATCTCAAGGGTCTGGTGCCCAAAATTCAGAGTCATGTGACCGCAGCTAATCTTGGCACTATCCAGCAAGTCACTCGGCTTGCTCATCGTCTCACAGACCAGGCAGTAGAACAAAATAAACTACCGAAACGTGTTAAAGCTGCTACTACATGTGCTTCTAGTGACAACAAACGCAAGTGGGATGGAAACCTGAGCAAGGGATTAATTCCGGTTCAGCCTCTGGCACAGCAGCAAAAGATAGATGACTACCAGAGTCCCAGTCAGCAATTTTCTGATAGTCGTGGGCAGAGTGGATATCGAGGAAATCATCCAAAGTGTAACAGATGCAATAGGCACCACAGCGGTCAGTGCAACAAGGGTCGTTGTCAGAGGTGTCTCAAGATAGGTCATGAAGCTAAGGATTGTCGAAGCTCACGTCCTGTAACTCAAGAACAGCAACGGCCGCCTCAATCTCCACAGAATCAGCAGCAACAACAGAGTTTTAAAGGATGTTTTCAGTGTGATGCTAAAGATCACTACAAGAGACGTTGTCCACACTTGAATCAGGACCAGACTCAGAACCACGACCATAGAAACAGGGACGACAATGTGAATGAATGATCCTAACGTAGTTATGGGTAAGTTTCTTCTTGACGACTTTTTATGTTACTGTATTGTCTGATTCGGGTGCGGATACTAGTTAGATGTCCTTGAAAGTTAGTCAAATGTTAAAACGTGCACCAACTCCCTTGAACATCAAACATGTCGTAGTGTTAACTAATGGTAGAAGTCTAGAGGCCACTCATAGTTCAGGGTTGTAATCTTATCCTCGCTGGTTAGACGTTCTCTATCGACCTCATTCCTATAGTTCTGGGCAGCACCTATAGCTCGCGCACCGTATCGCTTAACTCCATCAGAATTGGAAGAACTATCGAAGCAACTACAAGAGCTCTTGGATAAGGGCTTTCTTCGTCCTAGCTCTTCGCCTTGGGGAGCTCCGGTGTTATTCGTGAAAAAGAAGGACGGTACCTTCAGGATGTGCATAGATTACCGCGAACTCAACAAGGTGACGGTGAAGAACCGCTACCCTCTGCCGCGTATTGATGATTTATTCGACCAATTGCAAGGGTCGAGCTACTACTCCAAGATGGATCTAAGGTCAGGTTACCATTAGCTGAGAGTCCGGGACGAGAACGTCTCTAAGACAGCATTCAGAAAACGCTACGGCCATTTCGAGTTTCTAGTCATGCCGTTCGGGCTAACGAACGCGCCTGCATGTCTTTATGGATCTTATGAACAGAGTGTGCAAACCTTATTTAGACAAGTTTGTGATCGTCTTCATCGACGACATTCTGATTTACTCCAGGAGTCAGGAGGAACACGAGCAGCATCTACGACTTATCTTGGAACTTCTTAGAAAGGAACAATTGTACGCCAAGTTTTCAAAATGCGACTTCTGGCTTCGTGAAGTCCATTTTCTAGGCCATGTGGTGAACAAGGATGGGATTCATGTTGATCCATCCAAGGTAGACTCGATTAGGAACTGGCCTGCACCGCATACACCAACGGAAATACGCCAATTCTTGGGTTTGGAGGGTTACTATAGACGATTCATTAAAGACTTCTCAAGGATTGCACAGCCGATTACTCTACTGACACAGAAGGGTGTCACCTATCGTTGGGGTAATCCCCAGGAAACAGCTTTTCAGCGCCTAAAGGATAGGCTCTGCAGCGCACCTATTCTCTGATTTGCCAGAGGGCACGGACGACTTTGTGGTTTACTGCGACGCATCAATTCAGGGTCTTGGATGTGTATTGATGCAAAGGGATAAAGTTATTGCTTATGCTTCGCGCCAACTCAAAGTTCTTGAACGGATTTACACGACGCACGATTTGGAGTTGGGAGCTGTTTTCTTCGCACTCAAGATATGGAGACATTTCCTGTACGGTACCAAGTGCACCATCTACACTGATCACAGGAGTCTCGAGCATATTTTCAAGCAGAAAGAGCTAAACATGCGTCAACGTCGATGGGTCGAGTTACTAAACGATTATGAATGTGCCATCAAGTACCATCCAGGCAAAGCCAATGTTGTGGCCGATGCCCTCAGTCGAAAGGATACTATACCTAGGCGTGTACGAGCGTTGCAACTCACTATTCAGTCTAGTCTTCCTTCTCAGATACGAGATGCTCAGGTAGAAGCATTGAAACCAGAAAATGTCAGGGCTGAAGCCCTACGCGGTTCCAGACAACGGATGGAACAAAAGGCAGACGGCGCTTACTATGCAACAGGACGCATCTGGGTTCCACTCTATGGCAACTTACGCGGACTTGTAATGGATGAAGCTCATAGGTCTCGATACTCAGTACATCCTGGTTCGGATAAGATGTACCACGACTTGAAAACTACATATTGGTGGCCTAGCATGAAAGCTCATATAGCAACTTACGTTAGCAAGTGTTTGACTTGTGCGAGAGTCAAAGCGGAATATCAGAAACCATCAGGTCTACTCCAAAAACCAGAGATACCACAATGGAAATGGGAGCAAATCTCCATGGATTTTGTTACTGGCTTACCTAGATCTCAACGTGGTAACGATACTATTTGGGTGATCGTAGATCGACTCACAAAGTCTGCACACTTCTTGGCTATCAAAGAAACAGAAAAGTTCTCTACTCTAGCAGACATTTACTTGAAGGAAGTGGTTTCGAGGCACGGGGTGCCCATCTCTATTATTTCCGATCGTGATGCACGTTTCACTTCAGAACTTTGGCGAGCAATGCACAAATCTTTCGGCTCACGATTAGACATGAGCACAGCTTATCACCCTCAGACGGATGGTCAGTCTGAACGTACCATCCAGACTCTTGAAGACATGCTTAGAGCATGTGTGATTGACTTTGGCAATGGTTGGGAAAAACATCTGCCACTAGTAGAATTCTCGTATAATAACAGTTACCACACCAGCATTCAAGCAGCTCCATTTGAGGCATTGTACGGGCGTAAATGCCGATCACCTCTTTGTTGGGCAGAGGTGGGTGATAGTCAGATCACTGGCCCAGAGTTTGTGATAGACACAACAGAAAAGATTGCTCAAATACGACAACGCATGGCGGCAGCTCGCGACCGTCAGAAAGTCTACGCTGATAAGGGTAGGAAACCACTCGAGTTACAAGTTGGGGATCGAGTGCTACTCAAAGTTTCACCCTGGAAGGGTGTGGTTCGTTTTGGCAAAAGGGGCAAACTCAATCCACGTTACGTCGGACCATTTGAAGTCATTGAGAAAATAGGCAAAGTGGCCTACAAACTAAACCTGCCCGCAGAACTCAGTGCAGTTCACAATGTTTTTCATGTGTCGAATCTGAAGAAGTGCCTGTCAGATGAGACCTTCATAGTTCCTTTGAAGGAGCTCACTATCGACGATCAGTTGCGATTTATCGAAGAACCAGTTGAAATCACGGACCGTGATGTTAAGGTCCTCAAGCATAATAGAATACCTCTTGTTCGAGTTCGTTGGAACTCCCGTCGTGGCCCAGAGTTTACCTGGGAACGAGAAGATCAAATGAAACTCAAATATCCCCAGGTGTTCGAAAACAGTGCAACCACTACTGAGGCTGAAGCTACCACAGAATTTCGGGACGAAATTCCAAATCAACGGGGGGATGATGTGACACCCCAGGAAAACCAGTAAACTACACAACACAACTAGCTTCCTCAGTAACTGCATGCTAAATTTCGGGACAAAATTTCTTTTAAGTTGGGATAATGTGACAACCCGAGTTTTCAAGATATTTATCCGACTCAAGCTGGTGCTTATTTGCAAAGTATATTTAAATGTGTTTATTATGAATTAATATTATGAATTAACATTATGAGTTAATATTATTTGTATATCATGGGTGTATTGTATACATGTCTTAACAATTAATATTATTAATTGTATAAAACCTTAAACCTGAAACCTTTGACATAACTAGTCAACAAGATCATGCTGGGTAGTGGGGCAGTTGAAGAAGTGAGTTATCACAGGAGATTATATATTATTTTCCAATCTTTATAACATGTTCTATCGACAAAAGCATGTGGGAGCAGTTGTATTAGAGTGATTAGAGTAGTCATGTGGAAATTAGTTTAATGAAAAGGGATCCTTTACACCCACAAACCCACGAGACTGTGCATTATTAGAAAATGGAGCAGGTAGAGTTATGATTGATGGAACAGTTATAATATTCTCAACCTTTACGTTAAGTTGAATCGACAGAAACCCTTTCTAAATCACAGAAATCCTTCCCAATTCTCACTTCCACATTCTCTCTCTCTACCCTGTAAACCACAGCAATCTTTGCATCTCTCGGATCCTCTAGAGCAATCAAATCATTCTCTTGTTCGTTACGGTTAGTGTTAACTTTATCTGATTGTTCGATTTAAACCAACTGTAAGACTTGATTATCAATTAACTGTGATTGTTTTTATGAAAGTAAGATTAAATGATCGATATATATATATACATATGTTTTGTCTGTAAACTGATGTGATGAGATGGTATGATCATATAAGTATTGTCAATTAACTGGCATGCGTATGTGATGAAATAATCGACCATGTGTACTTGCTAATGATGTAAACTTATTAACTGTAATTGAAGATAGAGTATCTGGGTTAGTAATTGCTGTTGTTTAGTCTGATATTGGCGATGATGATGATGAATTACCCAACGAAATCACTATGGGATTTCGACACCCTAGTGATTTCGTCACATATAAACCAACGAAAACACCCCACAGTTATGAAACTTGGACGAAATCACCCCACACATATACACTGGACGAAATCACATGGGTGATTTCGGCCCAAACATGATCGGCCCAATGATTGTTTTAAAACCATAAGTGATTTTATAATAAGATGTTAAGCCCATGAGGGATTTCGCCCTATTTAAGTGTTTTCGGCACATATAGGGATTTCGGCTAAGGAGATTTAGAATCTTAGTGATTTCGGCTTCATGTGAAGGTTATTAATCTGTTGGTTTATTAGTTAGTTAACCCAGTTAAGTGGGTAACTCTATTAAGTATATAACCTGGTTAGTTTAATTACTCAATCTATTAATTCAGTTAATATATTAACTTGGGTAAGTTTATTACTTCTGATAAGTATGATAGGTGGACTAATTAGTTCAGACATGTTAAGTATGTTAATTCTGCCATGCATATTACGATTATAAACCCAGTTAAGTTTATTAACTCTGGTTAGCTTATAAACCTGTTAAACTCATTGACTATGTTTAGCCATTAACTCAGTTAGTTTATTATTCCTGTTAAGCGGGTAAACGTTGTTTAGTTTACTAACTTGTTATATATGCTAACCCTGTTAAATCAGTTAACCCTGTCAAGCATGCTAATGAATAACAATGTTAGAATTAACTGTGAAAGACAAGTATGTGAAGCATGAATGTTATGAATATAACTACCTGTTTATGTGGTGCATGGGATTAACCGTCAAGCACACTTTATGATATTGATTGCATGCAAAACCTTACAAACATGTACTGATCGAGTATACGTGTATAACCATAGGATTTGACTGGTTTCTTGTGAGCACATAGCTTAGCATACCGAGCAAACCAAGGTGAGTTCACACTAGCCAAGGCATGGGATTCCCAGGGGTTGGGAATGGGATTGAATAACTACTCGTACAACTATTACTATTAAACAGATTATTACTGTCCTCGGTTGAAGGGCACGTACGTAAAACCTACGTACAAGTTATACTTACTACTGTCCTCGGGTTGAAGGGCACGTACGTAAAACCTACGTACACAATCTTAAGATCATCACCTCTATCAAAGGAAGTCCCTCAATTATCGACTTAATCGCCGAGGCCTAGGGCGAGCGGGTCATTAGTTAATAGCGCTATTAGGTTTAACAAACCTCACACCGTGCCAGTCGGACGGGCGTGTACTAATGGACTATGGGCAAAGGGTCAATGCTGATAGACATTGACTTAGGGCACCTCTTATATTTTCGTAGCAGTCGATACGCGTGGTCTAGTAACACATGGGAAGCCCCCACTAATCATCGCACAGATGCCAGGATTGGCCGCGATAAGGGTTAATACGATACATGGTTTATAAAACGAACATACGATTTATGCAATGAATACTATAACTAATCAACCAACTGTGAACTCGCTTAACTTTGTTGTTGATTCGTTGCTACATGCCTTGCAGGTCATTAGGTACTCATGGAGCTTGCACAGGGAGGAACAGTCGTTGTGGGACATGGCAGTGTGTGCCATGCTTTAAACATTACTTCATTTCATACTTAACACTTGCTATGGGTTTTACAACTATGCTTCCGCTAAATACGTAACTATGCGTTGGTTTTTGAACATCTTTCATATTGTTTTGTTGAATTATGTTTACTTATCTACTTGTTCAATATGATTGGTGGCTTGATCCTGGTCAGTCACGCCTCCAAGCGGTGATACTCCGCGTGTGGATTTTGGGGGTGTGACAGATAACATTGATACAAGAGCAAAATCTCTATCATGAAGTCCCTCATTTTTATATTGACTTAATCGCCGGGCCAATGGCGAGCGGGTCATTAGTTAGATAGCGCTATTTAGGTTTGACAAGCTTTACACCATGTCGCAGAGGACGGGCGTGAACTAATGGATCTGGGCACTAGTCAATGATGATAGACATTGATGTTAGGGCACCAACTTACTTCAGTTAGTGGTCGATAAGGTAACGGGTCTAGTGGATAACATGGGGTAGCCCCCCATAGCATATGGTTTGGGAAACAAGGAACTGATTAACTACTGGTTTTCAAATGAACTCATGGTTTTTAGAACAACTTTAAAATGAACAACCAACTGTGAACTCGCTCAACTTTGTGGTTGACTCGTTGTTATATGCCTTGCAGGTCGTTAGAGGTTTATGATGTGTTCAAATATTAACATATAAATTTCATCAAATGAGGCATAAAACTAACCCTTTTTTAGTACTAATGTTGGAAAAAGTGTGTTTTTGTCTTCCTTTTGTATTTTCAGGATTAAATGAGCTCAAATTAACAAAAGAAGCAAAAAGACATCAAAATCTAACATAAATACAAGAAAAGGAACAAAACGTGACATGCCCGACCCCACGACAGCATCTTCCCAAGCAAAACAAGAGATCAGAGGCCTGAACACGCCCCGTGCTCAGCCAGCACGGGGGCGTGCCCAAGTGTCAGCAGAAAAGACAAAGTGGTAGAAGCTTCTATTGCCCACCACGGGGCCGTGCTCAGCGGACACGGGGCCGTGGTCAACTATAAGATTCGCACAATCCAGGCAAATCTTCATAGTACAAAGATTCTTCTGAACACGGGGTCGTGCTCAGCGGACACGGGGGCGTGGTCAACTAATAAGACAAAGCTGCATTTAATGAAGAAAGAGCGGATGTGGACACGGGGCCGTGCCCACTGGACACGGGGCCGTGCCCGAGCTTCTGTTCAACCTATAAATAGAAGTGCTTGGCTCAAGCTCAAACCATCCCTTGGCACACCACCTCTCTCACACTTCACCCACCACCCACCACCACCATAACACCATCATCCACCACCATCATCCATTGTCCATCGTAGAGTGTGTGAGTCGTCTCGGGGTCCAAGATTGATCGTAAGAGTTCTTGACAATCAAGGCCATGTTTGCCTAAGTCTCTTACATCACTTGGTGAAGACAAAGTGTCTAGTGTAATACTTTTTATTTCTAATCTTTTGCACTTTTTATTTGGTTTTGTATTAATGACTTTAATAACTAGTTACTTATGTTGAAGGTGATCTTTCCTTATCGTTTGTCCGTGGTGTCTTGCCATTATTTTACTGTCTATATAAAATAAAATATTTTCACCATTCATATCTCCACGGTCTATATGGAGGTATGTTGGCTACCTGGTCGGGGGTTAAGGGAACGGTTTGGTAAAGGTCTTGCCATTGTTCAGCGTTTAGAGGTCCTGCAATGGACCTGGGTCAAATTTAGTAGGACCTCCTTCAATACTTCACGGTATTGGATGGCGGGGGTCCAAACTCTTTGACCCCCTCATAAGTTAACTACTATTAATACTATAACCCGGCTATTTAGGACTGTATCCCTGCTGACTCAGACTACTTAGTCGAGGGTAACGTCACCTCCAAAAGAGGGGCCTACCATAATATTGCATTAATAACTTAATTAATTATCTTCCAATAATCCACCCTTTTAGGATTGTATCCTTGCTGACTCAAACTACTGGGGTGAGGGTAACGTCACTTTCAAAAGAGGGGCCTACTACAATAACTAAGATAATCTCTTAATTATGTGCAAAAGTGCGGAAATAATCAAAGGTTACACTAGATACGAGTCGGAACCAAGTGATTTATCTTGTCTATCTGTTTTTCTTTTTATTTTACTTTTCAGCATTTTAGTTAGTTTTTATTTTTCTTAGTTTAAAACATTTTTCTAACCTTTTTATTTTGATTAGACGTTGAGGATAAACCGGTGCTAAACGCTCTTGTGTCCTTGGACGACCTCGGTATCTTGCCAACACTATACTACGCTCACGATGGGTGCACTTGCCCATATGTGTGTTTAGTGTTAGTAAAATATCGTGTTTTATAAATTTAAAACTTGGCTAAAAATAAGTGTTAAAGGGGCTTAAAATATACACCTAATATATATAACACTTCACACGCATCAAGTTTTTGGCGCCGTTGCCGGGGACACAAGGATTTTAAGAAAGTTAGGAATCAGCGGCGTAATCGTTTTTCTTATTTTTCATTTTTTTAGGATTTTTTTTTAGTTTTTCTGTGGCCGTGCCTGGTCAGACATGGGCCGTGCCTAGCATCATCACTGGCAATTTTTATTTTCTGAGTTACAGAGAGCTGAGCACGGGGCCGTGTCGGTGCAACACGGGGCCGTGTCCAACTCCAAGTAACAGGGATCCGGAAAACAATTACTGTACCTCTGACCACGGGCCGTGTCCACTGAGCACGGGGCCGTGGTGAACATTCTGACCAACGTTCTTTTCTGTTTTTATTGCAGGACTTGGAACCCAGGTGTCACATTTGACCCTCCTACATAGTGCATGAGCTCCAGTTCTATTAGAGACATAAAAGAACCCCTAGAAGAACCTGAACGCTTTCTCAGAAAAAGACTTAAAGCTAAAAATCAAGAGAAAGCTTCGGGGGACCCACTTCCAATGGCGGACCAACGTACCCTCATGGATTACCTACGGCCCACTGTAGGCAATCTCGGCGCCGCTATCAATGCACCGAATGTCGAAGCCAACAACTTCGAACTTCGGCCGCATTTGATACAAATGCTCCAAAACTCCGCAACCTTTCATGGGCTTGCGGACGAGGATCCCCATCTACATATTACTAATTTCTTGGAAATATGTGATACTTTTCGGATCAATGGAGCATCAAACGACGCCATTCTCCTTAGGATGTTTCCATTTTCACTAAAAGACCGAGCTAAGGCTTGGCTCAACACCCTCCCAGTTGGCTCGGTAAACGCCTGGGATGAACTAGCCCAAAAGTTTCTATATAATTATTTCCCTCCTGCTAAAACGGCTAAACTAATGACTGAAATTAATACATACTCACAAGAGGATGGGGAATCCTTATATGAAACTTGGGAAAGGTTCAAGGAGCTTCTAAGAAAGTGTCCTCATCACGGTCTAGCGGTATGGCAACAAGTATCCACTTTCTACAACTGGTTGTTGCCACACACAAGACAAACACTTGATTCAAGCTCCGGGGGACTTTTAGGTAATCGCCGCCCAAATGAAATATATAATCAAATTGAGAAAATTGCTCAAACCAATTTTCAATGGCACACTCCCCGAGGTAATAAATCTATTCCCCCGGGCGCCCATAAGGTTGATGAAAGCACCTCTTTACAAGCCCAAATCAAGGCCCTCTCTTCGAAAATCAAAAGGCTAGAAATGACAAAAACGGCCTCGGTTATGGCTTGTGAAGGGTGTGGTGGGTCACATGAAAATTCGAGTTGTATGAAAGAATTAGATGAACAAGCGGAAACGGTAAACTACATTGATAATAGACCTAGGCCGTCGGGTCCTCCAACGGGTACCTACAACCAAGGATGGCGTAACCACCCAAATCTTGGTTGGAGAGATCCCGGCAATAGTAGTAACCAACAAAACCAACGAACTAATTTTCAACAACCACAAAATTTCTCTCAACAACAAGGTGGAAGAGAAAGGCTTGAAGATACCCTATCTCGCCTCATCTCCGACACCGAAAAGATAAACTCGGATCGATTTCAACAATTGGAATCGAATTTTAGAAATCAACAAGCTAGCATTCAAAACGTTGAAAAACAATTAAATCAACTAGCTCAAAATTTCTCCGAGAGACCACAAGGCGCGTTACCAAGTAATACCGAAACCAACCCAAAGGCGCAAGTACACCTCATCATGTTGAGAAACCGAACCGTGGGTCCCGAGGATGAGCCCTTACCACCAATTGAAGGAAGTCAACGCCAAAACACTACTTCACCCACACCTCAACCAGAAAAGGCTCCTTCAACAAATCAAGAGCCCACCAAGACTCATCCGATTCCGTACCCCGGTAGGTTAAATCGTCAAAAGACCGATGAGCAATTCGCAAAATTCAAAAGTTTACTAAAACAATTGCACGTCAATATTCCTTTTATTGAGGTTCTAACCCAAATGCCTAAATATGAAAAATTCATGAGGGATTTCCTCACTCACAAAAGGAAAATTGAATCATTGCAATTAGTTAACTTAGGCGAAGAATGCTCCGCTTTAGTACTCAACAAACTTCCACAAAAGAAAATCGATCCCAGGAGCTTCACAATTCCTTGCTCGATTGGGAAGTCCCCTGTTCGCAATGCATTAGCCGATCTTGGGGCTAGCATTAACCTCATTCCCACATCAATGTTCAAACGACTCGGCCTAGGAACAACAAGCCCTACAAAGATAAGCATACAACTCGCCGACAGGTCCGTCAAATTTCCGCAAGGTGTCGCTGAAAATCTACTGGTCAAGGTTGACAACTTCGTTTTTCCAACCGACTTTGTCATCCTAGACATGGAAGAAGACACCGATGTCCCTCTCATCCTCGGGAGGCCATTTCTAGCAACCGCCCAAGCGGTGGTGGATATGAATGACGGGACGTTAACATTGAAGTTTGGGGACGAGGAAGTGAAGTTTGAATGTGGAAAGAAGATAGAGGAAGAAGACCCGGTCAACTACATGAAGGTCATAGACTCAAGCTTGGATGACGCTCTCCGACGGTGTAACATGGGATGCAATACATCCCACTTGGGTAACATATGACCAGGCTTTGGGTCTAGCCAAGGACCCTTATAAACGTGGCGCACCATGGAGGCATTTCACGGAACTATCCTTAGTTTAGATTAATTTTCTTGTTTTCTAGTTAGTTTTAATTTTCAGGAATAAAACACACTTGAGATGGCAAAGGATGCAAGGGAAACTTGAACCAGCACTCCATACAGGAAAACAGAACCATCCGACAAATTTCTTCATTTACAGTAAGCTCGGCACGGGCCGTGTCCACCCAACACGGCCCCGTGTTGCACTGTCTGCAGAAAAAGACCCAGTTCAGGTAACTGGACACGGGCCGTGTTCACCCAACACGCCCCCGTGTCCAGACTTCTGTTTCTCTTGTTTCAATTTTGTTACTGGCACTTGAACACGGGGCCGTGCCCGGATCACACGGGGCCGTGTTCAGCGCCCAGTAACAGAAAAATTTTGCTTTTTACACCTTTTTACACATTCAATCAACCTAAAAACTTATTTTTGGGACACATTGAGGACAATGTGTAATTTAAGTGTGGGGGGGATGCTAAAACCTTGAATC
Source organism: Helianthus tuberosus (assembly GCA_030545235.1). Taxonomy (NCBI): domain Eukaryota; kingdom Viridiplantae; phylum Streptophyta; class Magnoliopsida; order Asterales; family Asteraceae; genus Helianthus; species Helianthus tuberosus. The sequence continues at coordinate 97,713,110 of CM060360.1, read as the reverse complement.
TCGCAAGTCCTAAATACAAGCCTTACACAAAACTCTATTGGAACCGCTAATCACCCCAAATTTTTTCAAAAAAAAATTCATTTTCTTTTTTTACTTGTCTAGGTTTAACTCGGGAAATTCAAGTTCTTAAAAAGATTATATTTTTACGAATTTACAACCGATAGCGTCGTGATAAAAAGAACCAACATAAGAAAATTATGAAAAGGCATGACAAGCTTAGTTAAAATTTGATTATATATACTTGATCACATAAAAACCCATTCCCACAAAAGTGAGTTTTGAGCCTTTATTGAGCATACACTTACATATCATTTGACTAAATGCTCATTTTTTGTTTCTTGTGTGAATAGCCGCTTGGTTCTTACGACTCTAGAACTTTCCATGACGATACATTCCCAATCCTTACCAACTTAAACCCGAGTAAGTAAATGATGGAGGCATTAGGACTAACCTTTTTATTTCTACACCATTATTTTTCTTTTTTTTACCACCTACCCAAAATCCCCCTAGTTAGCCCCTTTGAGCCTAAACCTTTTCATTTCATAACCCAAACCAAAAACCCTTTTTACCCATCAAAACCTTTTTCATTTTTAACCCTTTGTTTTAGTAACAAGTTCGGTTCTTCATATGACTTTTCAAAAAAAAAAAAAAGGTTGTTAATGATGAAGCAAAAGAAAATAAACAAACAAGTTCATCAAAAATAACTTTGTTTGAATAAATAGCTTCATCAAAAATAAAAGTTACAATATATATATATATATATATAGAAAGTCATACGAAAACCGATACTTGTTACGCTTTTCGCCCTTTTCCTACTAACCACTAACCACCAACCCAACCACCTACATTTAACCCAAGCCTAACCCTTTACCCACAAAGTCCTCCTGATATTTACAAATGTATATAAGTTAAAAAGGAGGAGGATTGATTGCTTGGCAAGCCTATGGTAGGAGTAAGTTCCATGTCGCTCTCGAGTGATCCACAAAAATACATTTTCGGCCGAGTGTTGAGTGATCCCCGTGAGGTATGTGAACTTGTATATAGATAGAATTTTACAAAGGCATGTTATGCCCTAATAAGTAATTTATCTTATGAAAAGTTTTTAATAAATCATGACGAATAGGATTGTAAATAAATAAAAATAAAATTAAATAAAGAATCTTGGAAATCCCGACACTCTACGACAAGCCCAAAAACCTTCTTTTCTACCCATTCCATTTGGGAGTGTAAATAGCCACATATTAAAGAGTTTTGCTTTAGGACAAGCAAAGATTCAAGTGTGGGGGTATTTGATGTGTTCAAATATTAACATATAAATTTCATCAAATGAGGCATAAAACTAACCCTTTTTTAGTACTAATGTTGGAAAAAGTGTGCTTTTGTCTTCCTTTTGTATTTTCAGGATTAAATGAGCTCAAATTAACAAAAGAAGCAAAAAGACCTCAAAATCTAACATAAATACAAGAAAAGGAACAAAACGTGTCATGCCCGACCCCACGATATCATCTTCCCAAGCAAAACAAGAGATCAGAGGCCTGAACACGCCCCGTGCTCAGCCAGCACGGGGGCGTGCCCAAGTGTCAGAAGAAAAGACAAAGTGGTAGAAGCTTCTATTGCCCACTACGGGGCCGTGCTCAGCGGACACATGGCCGTGGTTAACTATAAGATTCGCACAATCCAGGCAAATCTTCATAGTACAAAGATTCTTCTGCACACGGGGTCGTGCTCAGCAGACACGGGGGCGTGGTCAACTAATAAGACAAAGCTGCATTTAATGAAGAAAGAGAGGATGTGGACACGGGGCCGTGCCCACTGGACACGGGGCCGTGCCCGAGCTTCTGTTCAGCCTATAAATAGAAGTGCTTGGATTAAGCTCAAACCATCCCTTGGCACACCACCTCTCTCACACTTCACCCACCACCCACCACCACCATAACACCATCATCCACCACCATCATCTATTGTCCATCGTAGAGTGTGTGAGTCGTCTCGAGATCCAAGATTGATCGTAAGAGTTCTTGACAATCAAGGCCATGTTTGCCTAAGTCTCTTACATCACTTGGTGAAGACAAAGTGTCTAGTGTAATACTTTTTATTTCTAATCTTTTGCACTTTTTATTTGGTTTTGTATTAATGACTTTAATAACTAGTTACTTATGTTGAAGGTGATCTTTCCTTATCGTTTGTCTGTGGTGTCTTGGCATTATTTTACTGTCTATATAAAATAAAAGATTTTCACCATTCATATCTCCACGGTCTATATGGAGGTATGTTGGCTACCTGGTCGGGGGTTAAGGGAACGGTTTGGTAAAGCTCTTGCCATTGTTCAACGTTTAGAGGTCCTGCAATGGACCTGGGTCAAATTTAGTAGGACCTCCTTCAATACTTCACGGTATTGGATGACGGGGGTCCAAACTCTTTGACCCCCTCATAAGTTAACTACTATTAATACTATAACCCGGCTATTTTGGACTGTATCCCTGCTGACTCAGACTACTTAGTCGAGGGTAACGTCACCTCCAAAAGAGGGGCCTACCATAATATTGCATTAATAACTTAATTCATTATCTTCCAATAATCCACCCTTTTAGGATTGTATCCTTGCTGACTCAAACTACTGGGGTGAGGGTAACGTCACCTTCAAAAGAGGGGCCTACTACAATAACTAAGATAATCTCTTAATTATGTGCAAAAGTGCGGAAATAATCAAAGGTTACACTAGATACGAGTCGGAACCAAGTGATTCATCTTGTCTATCTGTTTTTCTTTTTATTTTACTTTTCAGCATTTTAGTTAGTTTTTATTTTTCTTAGTTTAAAACATTTTTCTAACCTTTTTATTTTGATTAGACGTTGAGGATAAACCGGTACTAAAAGCTCTTGTGTCCTTGGACGACCTCGGTATCTTGCCAACACTATACTACGCTCACGATGGTGCACTTGCCCATATGTGTGTTTAGTGTTAGTAAATATCGTGTTTTATAAATTTAAAACTTGGCTAAAAATAAGTGTTAAAGGAGCTTAAAATATACATCTAATATATATAACACTTCACACGCATCAAGTTTTTGGCGCCGTTGCCGGGGACACAAGGATTTTAAGAAAGTTAGGAATCAGCGGCGTAATCGTTTTTCTTATTTTTCATTTTTTTAGGAATCAGCAGCCTAATCGTTCACCCAACACGCCCCCGTGTCCAGACTTCTGTTTCTCTTGTTTTAATTTTGTTACTGGCACTTGAACACGGGGCCGTGCCCGGATCACACGGGGCCGTGTTCAGCGCCCAGTAACACAACATTTTTGCTTTTTACACATTCAATCAACCTAAAAACTTATTTTTGGGACACATTGAGGACAATGTGTAATTTAAGTGTGGGGGGATGCTAAAACCGTGAATCTCGCAAGTCCTAAATACAAGCCTTACACAAAACTCTATTGGAACCGCTAATCACCCCAAATTTTTTTCAAAAATTTTTCATTTTCTTTTTTACTTGTCTAGGTTTAACTCGGGAAATTCAAGTTCTTAAAAAGGTTATATTTTTACGAATTTACAACCGATAGCGTCGTGATAAAAAGAAACAACATAAGAAAATTATGAAAAGGCATGACAAGCTTAGTTAAAATTTGATTATATATACTTGATCACATAAAAACCCATTCCCACAAAAGTGAGTTTTGAGCCTTTATTGAGCATACACTTACATATCATTTGACTAAATGCTCATTTTTCGTTTCTTGTGTGAATAGCCGCTTGGTTCTTACGACTCTAGAACTTGCCATGACGATACATTCCCAATCCTTACCAACTTAAACCCGAGTAAATAAATGATGGAGGCATTAGGACTAACCTTTTTATTTCTACACCATTATTTTTCTTTTTTTTTTTTACCACCTACCCAAAATCCCCCTAGTTAGCCCCTTTGAGCCTAAACCTTTTCATTTCATAACCCAAACCAAAAACCCTTTTTACCCACCAAAACCTTTTTTCATTTTTAACCCTTATTTTAGTAACAAGTTCGGTTCTTCATATGACTTTTCAAAAAAAAAAATTTTTGTTGATGATGAAGCAAAAGAAAATAAACAAACAAGTTCATCAAAAAAATAACTTTGTTTGAATAAATAGCTTCATCAAAATAAAAGTTATAGAAAGTCTTACGAAAACCAACACTTGTTACGCTTTTCGCCATTTTTCTACTAACCACTAACCACCAACCCAACCACCTACCTTTAACCCAAGCCTAACCATTTACCCACAAAGTCCTCTTGATATTTACAAAGGCATGTAAGTTAAAAAGGAGGATGATTAATTGCTTGGCAAGCCTATGGTAGGAGTAAGTTCCATGCCGCTCTCGAGTGATCCACAAAAATACATTTTCGGCCGAGTGTTGAGTGATCCCCGTGAGGTATGTGAACTTGTATATAAATAGAATTTTACAAAGGCATGTTATGCCATAATAAGTAATTTATCTTATGAAAAGTTTTTAATAAATCATGACGAATAGGATTGTAAATAAATAAAAATAAAATTAAATAAAGAATCTTGGAAATCCCGACACTCTACGACAAGCCCAAAAACCTACTTTTTTACCCATTCCATTTGGGAGTGTAAATAGCCACATATTAAAGAGTTTTGCTTGAGGACAAGCAAAGATTCAAGTGTGGGGGTATTTGATGTGTTCAAATATTAACATATAAATTTCATCAAATGAGGCATAAAACTAACCTTTTTTTAGTACAAATGTTGGAAAAAGTGTGCTTTTGTCTTCCTTTTGTATTTTCAGGATTAAATGAGCTCAAATTAACAAAAGAAGCAAAAAGACATCAAAATCTAACATAAATACAAGAAAATGAACAAAACGTGACATGCCCGACCCCACGACAGCATCTTCCCAAGAAAAACAAGAGATCAGATGCCTGAACACGCCCCGTGCTCAGCCAGCACGGGGGCGTGCCCAAGTGTCAGCAGAAAAGACAAAGTGGTAGAAGCTTCTATTGCCCACCACGGGGCCGTGCTCAGCGAACACGGGGCCGTGGTTAACTATAAGATTCGCACAATCCAGGCAATTCTTCATAGTACAAAGATTCTTCTGCACACGGGGTCGTGCTCAGCGGACACGGGGGCGTGGTCAACTAATAAGACAAAGTTGCATTTAATGAAGAAAGAGAGGATGTGGACACGGGGCCGTGCCCGAGCTTCTGTTCAGCCTATAAATAGAAGTGCTTGGCACAAGCTCAAACCATCCCTTGGCACACCACCTCTCTCACACTTCACCCACCACCCACCACCACCATAACACCATCATCCACCACCATCATCCATTGTCCATCGTAGAGTGTGTGAGTCGTCTCGGGATCCAAGATTGATCGTAAGAGTTCTTGACAATCAAGGCCATGTTTGCCTAAGTCTCTTACATCACTTGGTGAAGACAAAGTGTCTAGTGTAAAACTTTTTATTTCTAATCTTTTGCACTTTTTATTTGGTTTTGTATTAATGACTTTAATAACTAGTTACTTATGTTGAAGGTGATCTTTCCTTATCGTTTGTCCGTGGTGTCTTGGCATTATTTTACTGTCTATATAAAATAAAATATTTTCACCGTTCATATCCCCACGGTCTATATGGAGGTATGTTGGCTACCTGGTCGGGGGTTAAGGGAACGGTTTGGTAAAGGTCTTGCCATTGTTCAGCGTTTAGAGGTCCTGTAATGGACCTGGGTCAAATTTAGTAGGACCTCCTTCAATATTTCACGGTATTGGATGGTGGGGGTCCAAACTCTTTGACCCCCTCATAAGTTAACTACTATTAATACTATAACCCGGCTATTTAGGACTGTATCCCTGCTGACTCAGACTACTTAGTCGAGGGTAACGTCACCTCCAAAAGAGGGGCCTACCATAATATTGCATTAATAACTTAATTCATTATCTTCCAATAATCCACCCTTTTAGGATTGTATCCTTGCTGACTCAAACTACTGGGGTGAGGGTAACGTCACTTTCAAAAGAGGGGCCTACTACAATAACTAAGATAATCTCTTAATTATGTGCAAAAGTGCGGAAATAATCAAAGGTTACACTAGATACGAGTCGGAACCAAGTGATTCATCTTGTCTATCTGTTTTTCTTTTTATTTTACTTTTCAGCATTTTAGTTAGTTTTTATTTTTCTTAGTTTAAAACATTTTTCTAACCTTTTTATTTTGATTAGACGTTGAGGATAAACCGGTACTAAAAGCTCTTGTGTCCTTGGACGACCTCGGTATCTTGCCAACACTATACTACGCTCACGATGGGCGCACTTGCCCATATGTGTGTTTAGTGTTAGTAAAATATCGTGTTTTATAAATTTAAAACTTGGCTAAAATAAGTGTTAAAAGGGCTTAAAATATACACCTAATATATATAACACTTCACACGCATCAGTTTAGCTGGAGCTTGCAGGGGAGCAGGAGTCGTTGTAGGACATGGACCGTTGTGTGCCATTTTGAACTTTATGAATATTTAAACTTATACTTGGTTTTTTTTTTAACTTATTGCTTCCGCCGGTGACTTGAACTTAATTAACTTGTTTGAACACCAATTATATTGTGTGGTTGGACTTTTATTACTTAATTACAATGTTCAATATGATTGGTGGCTGGATCCTGGTCAGTCACGCCTCCTGCGGTGATACTCCGCCTGTGAATTTTGGGGGTGTGACAGATTGGTATCAGAGCCATTGGTTATAGCGAACTTGGTTTTAAAAAGGGGGAAATATTTTTGACAATACCAGACTATAACATGTACAGTGCTCAACGATCCAAAACAACGCTTCGCTCCACGTGCAAGACTCAACAATATAGGTGATATGGTTTATATTTATATTGCCTGTCTATTAGTTTGCATAATGCATTGTTCGTGGTATGCTTAGTCGACGTAACGATTATTGTTTGAAACCCTGTGTGCTTACTCTCTTCTATCATCCCACACTTATGCACTATCGCAACTGTCCCTACAGGAGGTATGACCTGCCATTCCGACCCATCTTAGGATGTTTAGATCCTACTCTCGCAAACCAAATCTTGTGTTTAACCTTGTCTTTTCTTTCTCGCGCGACAGGTCAGCATGCTCAACCTCCCATGTGTACGTTCAAGAGCTTTATGGACTGTCGACCTAGTACCTTCAGTGGTACAGAAGGAGCTGTAGGTCTTCTCCACTGGTTTGAGACGATCGAATCTGTTTTTGAGATGTGTGAATGCCCTGAAGCTCGTAGGTGAAATTTGCTACAGGAACACTCGAAGGTGCTGCGTTAACTTGGTGGAATGCACACGTTCAAATGTTAGGGTTGGCCGCTGCTAATGCCACCCCATGGAACGATTTCAAAGATCCGATCAAGGAGGAGTACTATCATCGCAACGACATTCATAAGCTAGAGGTGGAGTTTTACAACTTGAAGATGACTGTAACATCTGTGCTTGTAATCATTGTGAACAGTTCAATTATCAATAAAACAATGTTATTTGATCCCAATGTTTGTTTGTTTATGTTTGACATTTTTCATGTTTTTACTTTTGTTCAATTTCAAACTCTATATCGCTTTCTGGAGAGTTATACGCAAACTGGTGCGTAAACGTAATCAGTTTAATGCGATAAATACTCCAGAACATCAACACATACTTAACATACCTTAAATAACCTTTACATAACTTAGAAATAAGTTTTGAAGGCTTTGGTATGGCAAAAACAAGTTAATTCGCCTACAGGGACTAAATTTGACAAACTGCGAAAGTATGCCAATTTGAACTGTAACATACATTCCGGAACATGACCATAAGTTAAACATACCATAAATATCCTCTACATAGCTTAGAAATAGGCTTTGAGGGGTTCGGTGTGCTAAAATAAACTTTTGGCTCATTCAGGGACTAAAAGTGTCAAAAAGTGCATAAGTTTGCACTTTCGCGCATATCTTACGTTCTGAATACATCCGGACCTCCAAAAATTTATGTAAGCATTATAATATTATGCTTTAGTGTTTGGCTTGTCAAAAATCCATTGGTCACGCAATTTGGGTCGTTTTTCGCGCTTATGCGCATTCCGTCGTAATTAACCGAACATCGCGATCGTACGACCAAACGAACCGACATCCGAGATATTTTTGAGCACATTTTAAGTTCCCTATAATTTAACCTCATTTTAGAGCTTTGAAATGGGGTTAACGGGCCTTAAACGCGTCGGAAATGGCCTTATTACACAACATGGACTGAAACTGCAATTCTGCCAAAGATGATGGCTTACGGACCGTAAGCCATCTCCTTACGGTCCGTAAGGACTCCCCAGACAGAAAAATATGCAGAAACTTGGAACTTGTCCTTTCCACCTTTTGCACTTGCCCCTTCATGATAATGAGGGGCCAATTATGTTGTTCCACAGAAAATTCAACAAATGTAGGGTTGAGATCAAAGCACGTTATTCGATAAACGATCCTAACGGTCTTGCAAATCCTATAAATACCCATCCATCCCAACCCCAAAAACCCACAAATCTGATCTAAATTCTCTAAGTTGAAGCCATTGCTTCATACCTGAGCTATTTGATCAATATTTACTAGCAGGGACCCTTTGTAAGTGTTCCTTCGTTCTTTTATCGCTTTTCGAGTCCGAAAGTCAAACTATGTTTGACTTTCTGCGTTGACCAGTTTATGGTCAACACGAAGTTAGTTTGAACTTCATAACATGAGCGTAATCACGATGGTTATAGTCCCTAGTGACTATACCTACTGATTACCACGTTATCTAGGCTCAGTGACGAGCCGTAGTTTCGGCCAAAATACGTGTTATTGCGTATTTTGTAACCAAACTACTCTTAGGTATCAAAACCATTTTTTTGATGCCAAACCTACTTTCTAATCTTGGTTAAGCATGTTTTAACATGCTTAGCTCGTCACTTTTAGTTTAGCGCTTGTATAGGGTCGTAAGGTAAGCGATCTAAACAATCGCTTATACTTTCGAACCCGACCCGTTTGGTCGATCATTAGGATCCGAACAAACACATTAGGTGACCATAGTATATAGGGAATAACCTTCCGAGGTTATACCTTATGGTCACGACGTTTAGTTAGTTGTATGATAGGTAGTTTATATGCCTTAGGTAAATTACCAAAATGCCCTTTTTACGCCAAAATTCATTTAAAGCATATGTAACATAATGTTTGGTATCTAAACTGATTCGGTAACAATATTAGACATGTTAAGGCATATTTTACTTATCATAGGACTAGTTAGGGATTCCGAACGCGTTTCACGCGAACGACACGTTAAAGTATCATAAGCTACCTAAACGGGTCGTAATGGGTCGTAAGCACTTAGGTTAGGTTTCATTTAGTATGTAGGCTTTGTTAAACCATACTACATGAGTTCCCATACTCATTTGGTTTACGAGCCCTCATTCTATCCGATCCTCCGATATAGGTCCGGTTTAATAACATAGTTACCTATATTAGGTGCCGTTTGATTCCGTGATCTCTAGCATTATCTGGTTGTTACTCAAGGACTACTAAGAAATCTCAAGTGAGTACATAGACCCCTCTTTTACTGTTTTCAAACTGTTTTGGGGTGAAACACATGTGCCTACTTGTTACTTTCATGCTTTCCTGTTTTCACATCATATGCTTGATATGTTCATTAGTACACTTAGTACATTGTTTTACTTTACATTTCTGCTATGTATGTTGACTGATAGCATGCTAGCACATTGATTTACATGACTTTTCTGCTTCGTATGTTAACTTAGCATACTTAGTATATTGTTTTCATATAACATGTTCACATTTGCTATGACATTTGGTTTGCACAAACGGGACTTATATACGTTCATTAACATTAGCTACGCCGCTCGGTAGTAAGTACTGGTACCATAGGACTTGACAAATCCCATTCCTGACATCCCGGGTTTGTTTGGATGTAAGGAATGACTGAATCCGAAAACATTTCTTTTGATAACCTTGACTTAGGGTTATCCGACTGTCTCAAGGCTTAAATGTATGCGTTAACTTACCGCATAAGTGTTTGTATCAATGTAACATGCATTACTTTGCAAAACATAACTTTTTGATATATTCAAAATACTTTGTTTTGTACATTCTTACATTTGGTTTATGTAACTACACATCACTTACCAGACATACATTTGCTACACATTACATGACTACATTTGGACTATTAACATTTGATATGATTTATACAAGGACTTTTGACAAACGGTTTAAACATAGACTTTATACATTGGTGGTTTGTTTAAGTGACTTAAGTAACAAGATGTGAGTAATATGATACAAGCATGGTGGATACGCCACGGGTACTTCCTATATATAAGTGTTTGTATTATATTACATATCATAGCGTTATTTAAATCATTCATTTTGGACTTATACATTTTACACAAGTAACACGAATTCTCACAAGACTTTTGTTTACAAACAATTTACTTTATACAACTCATTTTACTTGGTTATACATTTAACCATACATTATTCTTTTATTTATACATATCATTTGATCTTATTGCTTTTTAAATGATTTACAAAACAAAACAATTTACGAGGTTCATGACTGACTTTTGCTAAACAACTTTTTCTAAACTTATAAGTCATGAATCCTATTTTCACAAAACCTATGTATCTCACAGGCATTTTTATGCTGACGTACCTATTTTCACATGTGTTTTCAGGAGCTGTCGCTTAGGATGATGATCGTGACACTAGGGAGGACCTGTGCCTTAGAGACGTAAAAATAAAGATAGAACTAGTTTAATTATGTTCTGAACTCTTTATTTCCTGTTTTGAGACAATGTAACACTCTTGTTTGATAAATAAAATATAACTTTGTATGCCATGGTTGTGAAACAATAATTCTGTTACAACACTCCCCGACGTTTCCGCCACGATCTGATGTTCTACATGGTCGGGGTGTGACAATGACGGGGTCCGAAATTGAGGCGTATACGAAGAGATCGAACGAACTGGCTATATTGTGTCCTACTATGGTGGATCCTCCTATTAAACGTATTGAGCTGTACCTCAAGGGTTTAGTGCCAGAGATCCAGAGCCATGTGACTGCGGCTAACCTTGGTACCATTCAGCAAGTCATACGGCTAGCCCATCGTCTCACTGATCAGGCAGTTGAGCAGAAAAAGCTACCCAAACGTATTAGTGCTACCACTACTTCGGATGCTCCTAGCGACAACAAGCGCAAGTGGGATGGAAATTCGAGCAAAGGTTCTACTTCCGTTCAGTCTCAGTCTCAGCAGTGAAAGACTGACGACTTCAAGAGCCCTGGTCAGCAATCCCCAGGTAATCAGAATCAAGGTTAGAGTGGATACAAGGGAAATCACCCCAAATGCAATCATTGTGGCTTTCACCACAGCGGACCGTGCACTAAGGGCAACTGTCAGAGATGTAACAAACATGGCCATTTGGCCAAGGATTGCAGGAGCCTCTATCCTGTGAATCAACGACGACAGCAACAGCAGCAGACCCCACAGAATCAGCAACAGCAGCAGCAACAGAGGGGTAACAACAAAGGATGCTTTCAGTGTGGTGCTGAAGACCACTTCAAGAGAGACTGTCCCCAGCTGAACCAGAATCAGAACAACAACAACAACAACAACAACAACAACAACAACAACAACCAGGGGAATGGAAACAATGGGGGTAACAATGGTGGCAATGGTGCCAGGGGTCGTGCTTTCGTGATTGGTCCAGGAGATGCGAGGAATGATCCCAACGTTGTGATGGGTAAGTTTCTACTGGATGACTTCTTTGTTTCATTTTTATTTGATTCGGGTGTCGATACTAGTTATGTGTCCTTAAAAGTTAGTCAGATGCTTAAGCGTACCCCAACACTTTTGAACACCAAGCACATTGTAGAACTAGCGAATGGTAAAAGTCTTGAAGCCACACACATAGTTAAGGGTTGTAATCTCGTCTTAGCTGGTCATACCTTTTCTATCGATCTTATCTGCATCGTTCTGGGTAGTTTCGATGTCGTCATTGGGATGGATTGGTTGTCTCAACATCAAGCGGAGATCCTTTGCAAGGAGAAAATTGTTCACATCCCTCGTTATGGTGAAGAACCTCTCGTGATTCGTGGTGACAAGAGTGGTGTTGTGGTAGGCATCATATCTTTCCTTAAGGCCCAGAAGTGTTTGCGTAAGGGCCACACTGCCATATTAGCTCTCGTTACTAACACCTCAACGAAAGAGAAGAAGATAGAAGACATTCCTATTGTACGCGACTTTCCAGAGGTATTTCTTGAGGAATTACCTGGTCTTTCACCCCATCGACAAGTCGAGTTTCAAATCGAGCTAGCTCCTGGAGCAGCACCCATAGCTCGTGCACCTTATCGATTAGCCCCATCAGAACTAGAGGAACTGTCTACACAACTACAAGAACTCTTGGACAAGGGTTTCATTCGTCCTAGCTGTTTGCCCTGGGGAGCTCCAGTATTGTTTGTGAAAAAGAAAGACGGTACCTTTCGTATGTGTATTGACTATCGCGAGCTCAACAAGGTGACCGTGAAGAATCGTTATCCTCTTCCGCATATCGATGACCTATTCGGCCAGCTGCAAGGGTCGAGCTTCTACTCCAAGATTGATCTGAGATCGGGCTATCATCAGCTGAGAGTCAGAGACGAGGACATCTCCAAGACAGCATTCAGAACTCGCTACGGACATTACGAGTTTCTGGTCATGCCCTTCGGATTGACAAACGCACCTGCGGTCTTCATGGATCTCATGAACCGAGTGTGCAAACCTTACTTGGATAAGTTCGTTATTTTTTTTATTGACGACATCCTGATCTATTCTAAGAGTCAGGAGGAAGACGAGAATCATCTATGACTTATTTTGGAACTTCTTCGAGCAGAGCAGCTGTATGCTAAGTTTTCGAAATGCGACTTTTGGCTTCGTGAAGTCCACTTCCTAGGCCATGTGGTAAATAAGGATGGGACTCATGTGGATCCATCCAAGGTTGACTCGATCAAGAACTGGCCTGCACCCCGTACACCAACTGAAATCCGTCAATTCTTGGGTTTGGCGGGTTACTACAGAAGATTTATCAAGGATTTCTCAAAGATTGCACAACCTCTCACTTCACTAACTCAGAAGGGCGTCACCTATCATTTGGGTGATGCACAAGAATCCGCGTTTCAGAACTTAAAGAAGAGACTCTGTAGCGCACCTATTCTCTCGTTGCCTAAGGGCACAGATGATTTCGTGGTTTATTGTGACGCGTCAATTCAAGGACTTGGTTGTGCGTTGATGCAACGGGATAAAGTCATTGCTTATGCATCGCGCCAACTTAAGGTTCGTGAAAGGAACTAAACTACGCATGATCTGGAATTGAGAGTTGTTGTTTTTGCACTCAAGATATGGAGGCATTACCTGTACGGTACCAGGTGCACCATTTACACCGATCACAGGAGTCTCCAACATCTCTTCGATTAGAAGGAGTTGAACATGCGACAGCGTCGATAGGTCGAACTTCTAAATGACTATGAGTGCGCGATTAAGTACCATCCAGGAAAAGCCAATGTTGTGGCCGATGCCCTCAGTCGGAAGGAGACTAAACCTAAGCGTGTGCGCGCGTTGCAGCTTACCATCCACTCTAGTCTTCCCACTCAAATTCGTGATGCTTAGGTCGAATCATTGAAAGCAGAGAACATCAGGGCTAAGTCCCTGTGAGGATCGAAGAAGCGGTTAGAAAAAAAGGAAGACGGTGCTTACTACGTGATAAGGCACATCTGGGTTCCACTATATGGTAATCTGTGTGAGCTTGTGATAGATGAAACACACAAGTCTCGTTACTCGGTACATCCAGGTTCGGATAAGATGTACCACGATCTCAAGACTACGTATTGGTGGCCCCACATGAAAGCTAACATAGCGACCTATGTTAGTAAATGTTTGACTTGTGCGAGAGTCAAGATCGAATACCAGAAACCATCAGGGTTCAACAACCAGAGATCCCGACATGGAAATGGGAGCAAATTTCCATGGATTTCGTTACTGGCCTACCTAGATCTCAACGCGAAAATGATACTATTTGGGTGATAGTGGATCGATTGACAAAATCTGCACATTTTCTAGCCATCAAGGAAACAGACAAGTTTTCTACACTTGCAGACGTCTACCTGAGAGAAGTGGTTGCTAGGCACGGGGCACCAACCTCTATCATATCTGATCGTGACGCGCGCTTTACATCTGAATTGTGGCAAGCGATGCACAAGTCCTTTGGCTCTCGATTAGACATGAGTACAGCATATCATCCGCAGACGGATAGGCATTCTGAGCGCACCATCCAAACTCTTGAAGACATGCTTCGAGCATGTGTAATCGACTTTGGTAACGGCTAGGAAAGACGTCTTCCTTTAGTGCAATTTTCGTATAATAACAGTTACCACACCAGTATCCAGGCTACTCCGTTCGAGGCTTTGTACGGATGGAAGTGTCGATCACCTCTTTGTTGGGCGGAGGTTGGCGACAGCCAAATCACTGGCCCAGAACTAGTTATAGACACAACAGAGAATATCGCTCAGATACGACAACGAATGGTGGCAGCTCGTGACCGTCAGAAAAGCTACGCTGATAAGCGAAGGAAACCACTCGAGTTCCAGGTTGGGGATCGAGTACTACTTAAAGTCTCACCTTGGAAAGGTGTAGTTCGTTTTGGTAAATGAGGCAACCTCAACCCGCGATACGTCGGACCTTTTGAAATCATAGGGAAAATAGGCAAGGTATTCCGAAGAACTCAGCGGAGTTCACAACGTATTCCGCGTGTCAAATCTGAAGAAGTGTCTGTCAGATGAGACCCTCATAGTTCCTCTCAAGGAGCTCACTATCGACGATCAGCTGTGATTCGTTGAGGAACCAGTAGAGATTACTGACCGAGATGTTAAGGTTCTCAAGTGCACCAGAATACCTCTTGTTCGAGTTCGTTGGAACTCCCGTCATGGCCCAGAGTTTACCTGGGAACGAGAAGACCAAATGAAACACAAATATCCCCAATTATTCGAGAAAAGCAAAACCACTGCTGAGGCTGAAGCTACTGCGGAATTTCGGGACAAAATTCCAAACCAACGGGGGGATGATGTGACACCCCAGGAAAACCAGGAAAACCATGCAACCTAATTAGCTTCCTCAGTGACTACATGCTAAATTTCGGGACGAAATTTCTTTCAAGTTGGGGATGATGTGACAACTCGAGTTTTCAAGGTCTTTCCTCGACGCTTTACTTGCTTTCACAATGGTGTTTTATAATTCGTTGTGTGTAACTTGTTCATTTTTTATATATGTTTGGTATATTATATATATTATGGTTTGGTAAATAATAAACTTATAAACTGTACGCATGCACCCTAACCTCCCACCCGACGAAACATAGAAGTTTCGCCATAACCCTCACTCGACGAAACTAGGGGTTTCTTCATGTACCTATAGACGAAACTTGGGAAGTTTCGTAGCCATTGATGTTTCGCCATAAGGCCAGCCGGCCCAGGTGGTACGGCCCAACATCGAACGATTTGAAATATAACCCTGTGTTATTGAAACCGTTAATCATAAACTCAAACCCTAGAACTCTCTCTTGCCTCCTCTCAGTGCGACGGCAACCTCGAGTTTTCGAAGCCTTCCCTACCGATCGATTTACTGTCCCTTCTATCCCGGTTACTAAATCACCATTAGCTGTTTGTTTGAGATCGTTCTTTTAACTGTTGCTAAGTAACGTTTGGATCATGACCGGATGATGATTTTGATAATAATAAATACATATGATTATCAGTTATATCTCTATGTGATGTTCATGTGAGTTAGGGTTCAATATGTTAAATGATAATGGTGTGCATAAAAACTGTGATCCATGTGGTATGATCGATAACTGATGTTAGAGGTTGCAACGTAACTATTAGGCGATGATTAGGGTCATAAAGAATCATTGACAACTGTTAGAGCAAATCATATTATTAGAGTAGGTTGTATGCGAAACTGTTAAAAGATGCTGGGGATTATTGTTAATCATGATAGTATTATTGATAGGTTGTTACTATGAAATTGCTTGATCATGAACATAACCGATGAAAACATATGATTTGTTTGGATTACTGAATGTGATTACCGGATTGGGAAAACTGTAACTGTTATGCGACGAAACAAACACCTCGACGAAACATACATCACGACGAAACCTGTAATGTTTCGTCGAAGGGGAATATGACGAAACTTGGGAGTTTCGTAAGGAAGGATCACGACAAAACCTTGGGTTTCATCAGTAAGGAATCACGACGAAACTTGGGGAGTTTCACCGAAGGGGATCACGACGAAACAAGGGGTTTCGTCAAGAGGATAAACTGACACAGTGAGCTAAGTTGATTCTGTTGTTACCTGTTACTGACTGTTATTGTCTGTTAGACATGACTGTGGAAACCTGAGCTGACTGATTAGCACGATTAACTATTGATTTCTATTGTGAATTATGCATGAGTACTGTGGAGTTGCATGAACTTGAATAACTGTTAAGATGTTTAAATGCACACTGTGATACAATTTATGTGAGAACCTTGTGAATGTAAACTGATTATGTATGTATGAATACTATAGGCTTTGACTGAATTATTTGTGAACAAGTAGTTGAACATACCGAGCAAACCAAGGTGAGTTCACACTTTCTATAAGGCATGGGATTCCCGGTGGTTGGGAATGGGTAAAGGATTTAATCGTAAACTGCGTGACCTCCTAGTTTGGAACACGTACCACATACTCTTTATTGAAGGGTGATAACATGTACTAAGGATTTAATCGGAACCTACGTGACCTCCTGGTTTGGAACATGTACCACATCCTCTTTATTGAAGGGTGATAACATTGATACTAGACCAAAATATCTATCATGAAGTCCCTCATTTTTATATCGACTTAATCGTCGGGCCAATGGCGAGCGGGTCATTAGTTAGATAGCGCTATTTAGGTTTGACAAGCCACACACCATGCCGCAGAGGACGGGAGTGAACTAATGGATCTGGGCACTAGTCAATGATGATAGACATTAACGTTAGGGCACCAACTTACTTCAGTTAGTGGTCGATATGGTAACGGGTCTAGTGGATAACATGGGGTAGCCCCCACAGCATATGATTTGGGAAACAAGGAACTGATTAACTACTGGTTTTCAAATAAACTCATGGTTTTTAGAACAACTTTAAAATGAACAACCAACTGTTAACTCGCTCAAATTTGTGGTTGACTCATTGTTATATGCCTTGCAGGTCGTTAGAGGTTTAGCTGGAGCTTGCAGGGGAGAAGGTGTCGTTGTGGGACATGGACCGTTGTGTGCCATGTTGAACTTTATGAATATTTAAACTTATACTTGGTTTTTTTTTTGGTTTTAAACTTATTGCTTCCGCTGGTGACTTGAACTTAATTAACTTGTTTGAACACCAATTATATTGTGTGGTTGGACTTTTATTACTTAATTACAATGTTCAATATGATTGGTGGCTGGATCCTGGTCAGTCACGCCTCCTGTGGTGATACTCTGCCTATGGATTTTGGGGGTGTGACACTAGCTACCTCTACTGTCAAAGGCTTTCCTAGTTTTGTTGTAGACATGCGAAGCAATGGCTCGGAAGACAATGACACAAAACTCTTATCGGCACCTGAATCAAAAAGAACAGAAGCAGACCGATTGTTAACAAAGAAAGTACCGTTCACCACCTCGTTGTCTTCTCGTTCTTCATTAGCATTCATGTTGAAGACTTGTCCACGATCCTGAGCCTGATTCACATTTGCTAACCTTGGACACTGGTTTCTGTAGTGGGTCAGATCCCCACAGTTACAGCACGAACCAGGAGGAAAGTGAGGTCGTGCAGCTTGAGCCTGTTGTGGAGCAGGCTGTTGAGCAGCTTGCTGAGCTGGGTTACGTGCGGCTTGATTGGGAGCAAAGCGACAAACATCGACAAGATTACCCGACTTTCCACAGTTAGTACATAAACGACACTGAACTTGTGGTTGATGGTGACTATTGCATCTGTTGCAAAACGGTGCATTCCCCGCATACCATTTCTTTGCTGGCGGTTGTGCAAGTTGTAATACCCCGAACCTTAATGTACTGGTTATAAACGTATGAAATATGTAATTTATATTTCACATATTGTTAAACGAGTAAGATGATGGTGTGAAAGGTGAAATATCTTGACAAGCCTTGGCTAGTATAGGAGACCGTTTAATATTAATAATTAAATATATTATTTTTTTTACCTTACTCCGTTTTTAATGAAACTTAGGTTAAAACGTAGATAAAAATATGCTCGTTCTAATGACATATTCATCGTTTTATAAAACGTCATATTTTAAAAGTTATACGAGAAAAACGAGCGAAGCAGCTGAATTAATATATATAAGCAAGCAAGCTAGCAGGTCAAGCAGGCAGATAGGCACGTCAATTGAATCCGAAAGGGTTTTGAGGTGCTTGCTTGCTTACTTTAAATAAGAGTCTCAGTAGTTTGTTTAGGTACCAGTTTCTTTAACGGAAATGCTCTAGTATAGAGAATCCCGAGTATACGATACCCCGTTGGGTGTTGTTAATAGTCGTTTTTGGAGCGCGAGTAGGAGCAGGAGTATGGAAACTCTACATCAACGTGCCGTAGATAGTTTTAAGGTATGCTCTTATTTACGTTTATGTTTAGTTAGTTATTATTTAATTTTAGTAGTGAATAGGAGTATTATTATTAGTAGTAGTAGTAATATTATTATTAGTAGTAGTAATGTTAGTATTATTTTTAGGTACTAGGGTTATTGTCAGGGGCGGGGATTGGGTAGCCTAGCCTTAGTTAAGCATAGACTGATCAACCATGCTTAAACAAGGCAGCACTAACCAATATCCAACCATGATAATGACTAGTTAGGTGTACCATTACCTAACCTAGGATTATGTAATTGTGTAAGGACCTTTAGACATAACCCAGTCGTACTAGCGGCAGTTAAGCAATTGCTAATAAGGTGAGTCATCATACTTGTCTTTTAAACTGTGATAGTATACTCGTCCATAACTGGTAATAACGAGAATGCTGTAGTATGCATGTGTCAGTAGGGGTATATGGGATCCTATTATACTTAATGAGGTGTGTCACTCTGGGAAGGGTAATAAGGTGTTGTACCCACAGGCACTTCGTCCTTATAAGGTCCAACGACACACACTCATACCTATGTGACGGTCGTAGGGGGACACAGCTGGAGGACCAGTATGTCTCTTGTACGGTGGTTTGTAACAAGTCAAATGTGACCTATAAGGTTCAACGAGGCCCAACCTGACTATAATGTGGTCACATGCCCATATTGTGTATGCATATAATGTAAACTGTGGTCTGTCTTTATAAAAATTGTATAGTATTAGCTCACCTGTATATATGACGTTGTTTTGAGTATACTTATCTCAGGTGAGTCATGAGGAAAGCTATAGGAACTACTTGACAGTTGTGGAGTTTTAGAAGATCAAGGAGTTCTTAGTTGCCAAAAGATTATAAATAAATAAAGTGTTGTACTCAGACTATTATAAGTTTTAATGAAAGTTTAGTTTGTTTCCGCTGTAAGTGTATCAATTGTGCATAATCACCCGGGTTACTGGGTGGGTGTTACAGTTGGTATCAGTGCCCGAGGTTTTAGCGAATTAGGTATTGCAGGAATGCCTAAGCTTTAACCAGTAGTTCTCTAAAGATTAATAGCACACTCAGACTAGGCCAAATAACATGTTCTCAGGAAAAGTACTTGCATAGTCAATTGAGTGATGCTAGAAGAAGTAAACTACGTTGCGCCTTTTTATGTGCTTTATATATATATGTATGTATATATATATATATATGTATGTATATATATAGATATATATGTATATATATGTAGGGATAGGGAGCCGCTAGAATGAGAACCACCACGAGTTATGAGAACCACGAGAACCGCGACCCGCGGGTGGCCGTTGACCACGAAATTTTTTTTACACCTAGATCCGTATATTTTAGGACCGGGTGTAAATTTTCGGTTCAAACGGCGCGCCCGAGGGGGTAGTTTTTTACGCCCAAAGTTTGGTAAAAAAAAAAAAGAAAAATTAAAAAAATTAAAAAAACCCAAACTTTGGGCGTAAAAAACTACCCCTCGGGCGCGCCGTTTGAACCGAAAATTTACACTCGGTCCTAAAATATACGGATCTAGGTGTAAAAAAAATTCCGTGGTCAACGGCCACCCGCGGGTCGCGGTTCTCGTGGTTCTCATAACTCGTGGTGGTTCTCATTCTAGCGATCCCCTATATATGTATATATAAATAGGGAGGGGCTCATGCGAGAACCACCCTTATTGTGAGAACCTTGAGAACCAATGTGAACACAACCTAAAATAGCTAAAAAAACCTAACCCTCACCCCCAAAAAACCTAAACCCCCCCCCCCCCCCCCCCCAAAAAAAACCTAACCCCCCAAGCTAAATGCTAAAAAAAACCTAAAAAAAAACCTAACCCCACCCCCCCCCCCCCCCAAAAAAAAAAAAACCTAAACCCCCCTCCCCCACCCCCCAAAAACCTAAACCCCCCCCCCCCCCCAAGCTAAAATGCTAAAAACGAAACCCCCAAAAAACCTAAAAAAATCTAAAAAAAATTTTTTGAATTTTTTAATATTTTTTATGTTAAAATCGCTACTTTTCGAAGCAAAATTTTTTTTTTTTTTTTTTGCTTCGAAAAGTAGCGATTTTTTTATAAAAAATATTAAAAAATTCAAAAAAAAAATTTTTGTGTGATTTTTAGCTATTTTTAGGCATTTTTGGTGTGTTCACATTGGTTCTCGCGGTTCTCAAAATAAGAGGTGGTTCTCGCATGATCTTCTCCCTATATAAATATATATATATATATAGGGAGAAGATCATGCGAGAACCACCTCTTATTGCGAGAACCGCGAGAACCAATGTGAACACACCAAAAATGCCTAAAAATAGCTAAAAATCACACAAAAAATTTTTTTTTGATTTTTTTAATATTTTTTAGGTTAAAATCGCTACTTTTCGAACCCAAAAAAAAATTTTTTTTTTTTTTTTAATTTTTTTTTTTGGCTTCGAAAAGTAGCGATTTTAACCTAAAAAATACTAAAAAAATCAAAAAAAAAATTTTGGATTTTTTTTGGATTTTTTTAGGTTTTTTGGGGGTTTAGTTTTTAGCATTTTAGCTTGGGGTGGGGGGTGGGGGGGGTTAGGTTTTTGGGGGGTGGGGGAGGGGGGTTTAGGTTTTTTTTGGGGGGGGGGGGGGTGGGGTTAGGTTTTTTTTTAGGTTTTTTTAGGTTTTTTTTAGCTTGGGGGGGGGGGGGGGGGGGGTTTAGGTTTTTTTTTGGGGGGGGGGGGGGGTGGGGGGTTTAGGTTTTTGGGTGGGGGGGGGGTGGGGGTTAGGTTTTTTTAGGTTTTTTTTAGGTTTTTTTAGCTATTTTAGGTTGTGTTCACATTGGTTCTCACAATAAGAGTGGTTCTCGCATGAGCCCCTCCCTATATATATATATATATATATATATAGGGAGAAGATCATGCGAGAACCACCTCTTATTGCGAGAACCGCGAGAACCAATGTGAACACAACCAAAAATGCCTAAAAATAGCTAAAAATCACAAAAAATAAAAAATTGATTTTTTTAATATTTTTTAGGTTAAAATCGCTACTTTTCGAAGCCATTTTTTTTTTGGCTTCGAAAAGTAGCGATTTTAACCTAAAAAATATTAAAAAAAAAAATTTAGATTTTTTTTAGGTTTTTTGGGGGTTTAGTTTTTAGCATTTTAGCTTGGGGGAGGGGGGTTTAGGTGTTTTGGGGGGGGGGGGGGGGTTAGGGTTTTTTTAGGTTTTTTGGGGGGTTTTAGTTTTTAGCATTTAGCTTTGGGGGGGGGGGGGGGGGTTAGGTTTTTTTTAGGTTTTTTTAGCTATTTTAGGTTGTGTTCACATTGGTTCTCACAATAAATGGAGTTCTCGCATGAGCCCCTCCCTACATATATATATATATATATATATATATATATATATAGGGGATCGCTAGAATGAGAACCACCACGAGTTGTAAGAACCACGAGAACCGCGTCCCGCGGGTGGCCGTCGGCGACGAAATTTTTTTTACACCTAGATCCGTATATTTTAGGGGGGGTGTAAAATTTTCGGTTCAAACGGCGCGCCCGAGGGGGTAGTTTTTTACGCCCAAAGTTTGGGTTTTTTTAATTTTTTTAATTTTTCTTTATTTTTTTACCAAACTTTGGGCGTAAAAAACTACCCCCTCGGGGGCGCCGTTTGAACCGAAAATTTTACACCCCCCCTAAAATATACGGATCTAGGTGTAAAAAAAATTTCGTCGCCGACGGCCACCCGCGGGTCGCGGTTCTCGTGGTTCTTACAACTCGTGGTGGTTCTCATTCTAGCGGCCCCCTATATATATATATAGGGGAGGGTTATCTTGAGAACGCTAAATATTGCGAGAACCGTGAGAACGAACGAAAAAACCAATCAAAACCATTTTTTTTAATACAAACCTCATTGTAATTAAAATACAACATCAAAAAAAGAATTTATAACATCAAATAATTCATTTCTACTTTCAAAATCACTCTTTTTAGATTTTTTACACATGTGTAAATATAACAGATTTACACATGTGTAAATGGCAAACTTACACATGTGTAAATTTTCTTTTCTTACGAATTCACATAAATTTAAACGTGTAAATTAAATTTATAACATTGTATTCGAATAATAATGATGAGCGTAGAAAAAAAATTTGAATTTGAATTGTTTTTGACCAAGTTCTAGCGATTTTTTCATTTGTTCTCACGGTTCTCACAATATTTAGCGTTCTCATTTAAACCCTCCCCTATATATATATATATATATATATATATATATATATATGTGACGTATATAGTTGTTATATTATAATGATGTATCATACATACCAGTAACTCTTTATACTCATATTCCTATAGGAAGGAGACAATATCTGAACATAGAGATGAACAAGGGTCTAGAAATAATCAGAATAACAGAAGGGGAGAGGAAAGTTCTTATAGGACTCGAACTCCCTCTCACAGTGTCAGGTCCCGGTCTAGTACAAGCATGCGTTTAAATACTGAGGATATCCACAATATAGCTATGGAAGTGGCAAAGGTAATGATGAATGCACAAACCGGTAATGTTAACCAATCTGGAGAACGACATGAAGAAAGCTCAGCAGCCTCCATGCCAGTACAAAGGGAAGGAATGGGCGAAAGGCAAAACACTATTGCAACCATGCCACTAGAAGGAAAAGGTGAATATTCCAAATCAAAGGAATGTACTTATAAGCACTTCATGTCCTGTAAACCTCAGTCCTTTGACGGAAGAAAGGGAGTTCTAGAAGCTCAAGACTGGCTCAACAGAATGGAGTCAGTATTAGACCTATGTGAGTGTGATGACCGCAACAAAGTACGGTTCGCCGTACATATGTTTGAAGCTAAAGCCCTTCACTGGTGGAACATTGTGGTCCAAACAGAGGGAAAAGAAAAGGTTAAGGAGATGAAGTAGGAGGAGTTTATTCATAAGTTTCTTGCTAAGTATTGTCCTCCCAGTGAGACTGAGCAACTGGAAGTGGAATTCTTTTAGTTAAAAATGGGAAATAAAACCTATCGAGAGTATGTTTCTCGTTTCAATGAAATATTTCGACTGGTTTCTTATTTAGCATTGACTGAGGAACAACTGATCAATAGGTTTATTTGGGGTCTACCCTCTGAAATGAGGGTGTTTATCAAATCCAAATCCCCCAAGACTTTTGCAGAAACTGTTGAGGCTGGCGCCGTCATGGCTGCCGAGATGATTCTGCGGCAGGCTGAATCTCTCGCACCAAAAAGGAAGTGGGAAGAAAGAAAGGGGGACACCCGGAATAACAACTTTAAAAGGCATAAAACATTTCCTCAATGACAAATTTGCAAACGTTTTCATACGGGGGAATGTCGTTTTCCCTGTCCAAATTGTAAAAAGACGGGTCATGCTCTTCAAGATTGCAAGGAAAAGAAGAAATGTTTCGAATGTGGAGACCCTAACCACATGAGATCCGAATGTCCCGAACTCAAAAGAAATAATAAGACACAACCAAATCAGCCAAAAGGGCGTGCATTTGTACTCACCACAGAAGAAGCCAAGACCAATACAGACGTTATCACGATAATGTATCTCGTAAATGATGTATATGCGCGTGTGTTATTTGATACCGGTGCAAATAGAAGTCTAGTGTCGACTACCTTTAGACCTTACTTGAACCAGGCGTCCCAAAACCTAGATCATGCCTTTACAGTAGCAATGGCTGATGGAAGTCAAAGAGAGATAGTTGACATTGTTAAGAATGGTAAAATAAGCTTAAACAACCATGTTATCCCTATAGACCTAATGCCAATGGAACTTGGAGAATTCGACATAGTCATAGGAATGGACTGGTTGACACTATATCATGCGGAAGTTATATGTGACAAAAGGATCGTCCAACTCCGATTACCCAACGGCAAACAGCTAATTGTATCTGGAGACCACACTGACAAGACTAAGAACCTCATCACGATAGCACAAGCACATAAATGCCTAAGGAAAGGGTATGTTGCCTTTTTAGCATATGTCGTAAACACTACAGAAAAGTAGAAGGTCAAGGACGTGCTAGTAGTACGAGAATACCCCGAAGTGTTTCCCGACGAACTCCCGGGACTACCATCGGATAGACAGGTTGAGTTTCGCATTGACCTAGTTCCCGGTACATCACCGATTGTTAAGTCGCCGTACAGACTAGCCCCGAAAAAAATGCAAGAACTCATGAAGCAACTACAAGAGTTGCTTGACAAGGGGTTTATCCAACCTAGTTCGTCGCCATGGGGAGCACCCATCTTGTTTGTCAAGAAGAAAGATGGGACGATGCGCATGTGCATCGATTATAGAGACTTGAATAAAGCCACTATAAAGAATAAATACCCTTTACCCGACATCGACGACTTGTTTGATCAATTACAAGGGGCAAGTTATTTCTCTAAAATAGACTTGAGGTCTGGATACCACCAAGTGAAAGTTGCACTAGAAGACATACCTAAGACTGCCTTCAGGACTAGGTATGGTCATTATGAATTTTTGGTAATGCCATTCGGATTAATCAACGCACCTGCAGTGTTCATGGACCTCATGAACAGGGTTTGTAAACCTTACCTCGATAAGTTTGTGATCGTTTTCATTGACGATATCCTTATATACTCTAAGAATGAGGCAGAACATGAACAACACCTAAGAGCAGTCCTTGAATTGCTAAAGAAAGAGAAACTCTATGCAAAGTTTTCAAAGTGTGAATTTTGGATACGTGAGGTGCAATTCCTAGGCCACGTGATAAATGAACATGGAATACAAGTTGACCCTGCAAAGATCGAGGCCATCAAGAAATGGGAAGTACCGAAGCATCCCACTGAAATCAGAAGATTTCTGGGGTTAGCAGGATACTATGGAAGGTTTATTCAAGACTTCTCAAAGATTGCAACTCCATTAACCACACTAACCCAGAAAGCCTCTAAGTTTAATTGGGGACCTAAACAAGAAGAAGCCTTTAACACGTTAAAGCATAAGTTATGTAGCGCCCCAATACTGTCACTTCCCGAGGGAATAAAAGATTTTGCCGTCTACTGTGATGCATCTCACTATGGTATGAGATGTGTACTCATGCAAAAAGGCAAAGTGATTGCCTACGCCTCTAGACAGTTGAAGATTCATGAGCGGAACTACACAACCCATGATTTGGAACTTGGTGCCATAGTGTTCGCGTTGAAAATTTGGAGGCACTATCTTTACGGTACAAAGTGCACTATCTATAGTGACCATAAAAGTTAAAAACACATATTTGAGTAGAAGGAGCTCAATATGCGTCAGAGACGATGGATGGAGTTATTAAGTGATGACGACTGTGAGATCCAATACCATCCAGGTAAGGCAAACATAGTAGCAGATGCTCTAAGTAGAAAAGAGAAACCTCAACCAATAAGAATTCGTGCAACCAGAATAGAGGTTAAAACTAGTCTCTTAGATCAAGTTAAGAATATACAACAAGAAGCTTTAAAAGAGAATCATATTGTAAAAGAAAGAATGATTGGGAGACTAAAGCTACTGACAATGGGAAATGATAATATCCTTAGGTTCAACAATAGGATATGGGTTCCTAATTTTGGAGGACTGCAGGATACAATCTTAGAGGAAGCTCATAAGTCTAAGTATTCCATTCACCCTGGCAGTGACAAGATGTATAAGGATTTAAGGAGAGATTATTGGTGGCCAGGAATGAAGCGATCTGTTTCCCATTATGTGTAAAAATGACTTACATGCCTTAAGGGGAAGGCAGAACATCAAAAACCCTCTGGATACTTGCAACAACCAGAGATCCCAGAATGGAAATGGGAGAAAATCACCATGGATTTTATCACGAAGCTCCCAAGGTCAAGTCACAGTTATGATACTATTTGGGTAATAGTGGACAGACTGACCAAGTCTTCACACTTCGTGCCAATTCGTGAGGACTATAAGATGAACAAGCTAGCTCAAATTTACATCAAAGAAATAGTCTCGTGACATGGGGTGCTTGTATCGATCATATCAGACAGAGATAGTCGTTTCACATCTAAATTATGGCAAAGTTTCCAACAAGAGTTGGGAACCAAGCTTGATCTAAGCATTGCATATCATCCTCAGACGGATGGGCAGAGTGAACGGACTATTGAGACATTAGAAGATATGCTTCGGCTTGTGTAATTGATTTTGGTGGAAGTTGGGACACTCATCTACCACTCATTGAATTCGCCTACAATAATAGCTATCACGCCAGTATCAAAGCTGCACCTTATGAAGCTTTATACGGAAGAAAGTGCCGAACTCCTATCTATTGCATGGAAGTAGGGGAAAGTCAACTAGCAGGACCAGAAATCATTGTGGAGACCACAAAAAAGATCCAGCAAATAAAAGAAAGGATGAGAAGTACTCAAGATCGACAAAAGAGTTATGCAGATCAGAGGCGTAAACCCCTAGAGTTCTAACTAGGGGATAAAGTAATGCTTAAGGTATCACCCCTGAAAGGAGTGATTCGGTTTGGAAAGAAGGGAAAGTTGAAACCCCGATACATTGGGCCGTTTGAAGTAACAAGCAAAGTATGACCAATGGCTTATCGGCTAAAACTTCCTGAACAGCTGGCAGGAATACATAATACTTTTCATGTATCAAATTTAAGGAAGTGCCTGGTGGACGAAGCCGAACAAATATCCCTGGAAGACGTACAGGTTGACGAAAAACTCAACTTCATTGAAGAACCACTACAAATCGAAGATAGGAAGGTTAAAAAGTTACGCAAGAAGGAAATCCCGTTAGTTAAAGTCAAGTGGAACGCACGTCATGGACCCAACTTTACATGGGAATTAGAAAACCTAATGAAAGATAAGTACCCTCATCTTTTTAAGTGATGACAAATTTCGAGGACGAAATTTTTGTAAGGAGGGAAGGATGTAATACCCCAAACCTTAATGTACTGGTTATAAACGTATGAAATATGTAATTTATATTTCACATATTGTTAAACGAGTAAGATGATGGTGTGAAAGGTGAAATATCTTGACAAGCCTTGGCTAGTATAGGAGACCGTTTAATATTAATAATTAAATATATTTTTTTACCTTACTCCGTTTTTAATGAAACTTAGGTTAAAACGTAGATAAAAATATGCTCGTTCTAATGACATATGCGTCGTTTTATAAAACGTCATGTTTTAAAAGTTATACGAGAAAAACGAGCGAAGCAGCTGAATTAATATATATAAGCAAGCAAGCTAGCAGGTCAAGCAGGCAGGTAGGCACGTCAATTAAATCCCACATCGACCAGAAAGGGTTTTGAGGTGCTTGCTTGCTTACTTTAAATAAGAGTCTCATTAGTTTGTTTAGGTACCAGTTTCTTTAACGGAAACGCTATAGTATAGAGAATCCCTAGTACCCCGTTGGGTGTTGTTAATAGTCATTTTTGGAGCGCGAGAAGGAGCAGGAGTAGGGAAACTATACATCAACGTGCCGTAGATAGTTTTAAGGTATGCTCTTGTTTACGTTTAGGTTTAGTTAGTTATTATTTAATTTTAGTAGTTAATGGGAGTATTATTATTATTAGTAGTAGTAATATTATTATTAGTAGTAGTAATGTTAGTATTATTTTTAGGTACTAGGGTTATTGTCAGGGGCGGGTATTGGGTCGCCTAGCCTTAGTTAAGCATAGACTGATCAACCATGCTTAAACAAGGCAGCACTAACCAATATCCAACCATGATAATGACTAGTTAGGTGTACCATTACCTAACCTAGGGTTATGTAATTGTGTCAGGACCTTTATACATAACCCAGTCGTACTAGCGGCAGTTAAGCAATTGCTAATCAGGTGAGTCATCATACTTGTCTTTTAAACTGTGATAGGATACTCGTCCATAACTGGTAATAACGAGAATGCTGCAGTATGCATGTGTTAGTAGGGGTATACGGGATCCTATTATGCTTAATGAGGTGCGTCACTCTGGGAAGGGTAATAAGGTGTTGTACCCACAGGCACTTCGTGCTTATAAGGTCCAGCGACACACACTCATACCTATGTAACGGTCGTAGGGGGACACAGCTGGAGGACTAGTATGTCTCTTGTACGGTGGTTTGTGACATGTCAAATGTGACCTATAAGGTTCAATGAGGCCAAACTGACTATAATGTGGTCACATGCCCATATTGTGTATGCATATAATGTAAACTGTGGTCTGTCTTTATAAAAAATGTATAGTATGAGCTCACCAGTATATATCTGATGTCATTTTGAGTATACTTGTCTCAGGTGAGTCATGAGGAAAGCTATAGGAACTACTTGACTGTTGAGGAGTTTTAAAAGATCAAGGAGTTCTTAGTTGCCAAAATATTATAAATAAATAAAGTGTTGTACTTAGACTATTATAAGTTTTAATGAAAGTTTAGTTTGTTTCTGCTGTAAGTGTATCAATTGTGCATAATCACTCGGGTTACGGGGTGGGTGTTACACAGGTTGGTTGGGAGCTGCCTGATTGGCTTGGGCAGTGACAGCGAAGTTCGGGGAAGCCTTGCGCTTCCTAGACCCTTTCGAAGAACCAGATTTCTTCCCCTTCTTGTTTTCACCCATACTAGACGACTGTTTCTTATCCTTGTCACCCATCTTATAAAGCTTACCCTTTCTGATTTGCGACTCAGTCAAAGTTGCAGCTAACTCGATTGCCTGACGAACTGTGGTAGGGTTACTACCAGTGACGATGTCTTGCACGGTGTCAGGTAAATTTTCGACATACCTCTCAATAGCTTTCTCGAGTGGGGTAACCATTGTAGGACAAAGCAAACTCAACTCCTCATACCTGTCAGTATAAGCCCGGTGCTCACCACTATCCTGCTTCAAATCATCAAACTCCCTTTCTAAAGCCCTTAGTTCCTGACGAGGACAGAATTCCCTCATCATAAGTGTCACACCCCGACCACGTAAAACAACAAAACGTGGCGGAAACGTCGGGGAGTGTTGTAACAGAATCATTGTTTCATAACACATGGAAATTGAAATATTGTTTTATTGATTAAAAGAGTTACAATGTCTTGACAATCAAAGAAACATAACATAAATAACTAGTCTTGCATCTTTTATTTTCGCTAAGGCCCAAGTCCGCCTAAGTGTATCTTGATAAATCCTAAGCATCATATCCTGAAACACATGTGAAAATAGGTACGTCAGCATAAAAATACATGTGAGATACATAGGTTTTGTGAAAATAGAATTCATGACTTATGTTTAAGAAAATGTTTAGTCATGAACCTTGTAATTTGCTTTGTCTTGTAAATCATTTGAAAAGTGATAAATAAACCAAATGATATATATGTATAAAAGAATAATACATGGTTAAGTAAATAACCAAGTAAACCCCTAGAGTTCCAACTAGGGGATAAAGTAATGCTTAAGGTATCACCCCTGAAAGGAGTGACTCGGTTTGGAAAGAAGGGAAAGTTGAAACCCCGATACATTGGGCCGTTTGAAGTAACAAGCAAAGTAGGACCAGTGGCTTATCGGCTAAAACTTCCTGAACAGCTGGCAGGAATACATAATACTTTTCATGTATCAAATTTAAGGAATTGCCTGGTGGACGAAGCCGAACAAATACCCCTGGAAGACGTACAGGTTGACAAAAAACTCAACTTCATTGAAGAACCACTACAAATCGAAGATAGGAAGGTTAAAAAGTTACGCAAGAAGGAAATCCCGTTAGTTAAAGTCAAGTGGAACGCACGTCATGGACCCAACTTTACATGGGAATTAGAAAACCTAATGAAAGATAAGTACCCTCATCTTTTTAAGTGATGACAAATTTCGAGGATGAAATTTTTGTAAGGAGGGAAGGATGTAATACCCCGAACCTTAATGTACTGGTTATAAACGTATGAAATATGTAATTTATATTTCACATATTGTTAAACGAGTAAGATGATGGTGTGAAAGGTGAAATATCTTGACAAGTCTTGGCTAGTATAGGAGACCGTTTAATATTAATAATTAAATATATTATTTTTTTTACCTTACTCCGTTTTTAATGAAACTTAGGTTAAAACTTAGATAAAAATATGCTCGTTCTAATGACATATTCGTCGTTTTATAAAACGTCATATTTTAAAAGTTATACGAGAAAAACGAGCGAAGCAGCTGAATTAGTATATATAAGCAAGCAAGCTAGCAGGTTAAGCAGGCAGGTAGGCACGTCAATTGAATCCCACATCGACCAGAAAGGGTTTTGAGGTGCTTGCTTGCTTACTTTAAATAAGAGTCTCAGTAGTTTTTTAGGTACCAGTTTCTTTAACGGAAACGCTCTAGTATAGAGAATCCCGAGTATACGATACCCCGTTGGGTGTTGTTAATAGTCGTTTTTGGAGCGCGAGTAGGAGCAGGAGTAGGGAAACTCTACATCAACGTGCCATAGATAGTTTTAAGGTATGCTCTTGTTTACGTTTATGTTTAGTTAGTTATTATTTAATTTTAGTAGTTAATAGGAGTATTATTATTAGTAGTAGTAGTAGTAGTAATATTATTATTAGTAATAGTAATGTTAGTATTATTTTTAGGTACTAGGGTTATTGTCAGGGGCGGGTATTGGGTAGCCTAGCCTTAGTTAAGCATAGACTGATCAACCATGCTTAAACAAGGCAGCACTAACCAATATCCAACCATGATAATGACTAGTTAGGTGTACCATTACCTAACCTTGGATTATGTAATTGTGTCAGGACCTTTAGACATAACCCACTCGTACTAGCGGCAGTTAAGCAATTGCTAATCAGGTGAGTCATCATACTTGTCTTTTAAACTGTGATAGTATACTCGTCCATAACTGGTAATAACGAGAATGCTGCAGTATGCATGTGTCAGTAGGGGTATATGGGATCCTATTATGCTTAATGAGGTGCGTCACTCTGGGAAGGGTAATAAGGTGTTGTATCCACAGGCACTTCGTGCTTATAAGGTCCAGCGACACACACTCATACCTATGTAACGGCCGTAGGGGGACACAGCTGGAGGACCGGTATGTCTCTTGTACGGTGGTTTGTGACATGTCAAATGTGACCTATAAGGTTCAATGAGGCCAAACCTGACTATAATGTGGTCACATGCCCATATTGTGTATGCATATAATGTAAACTGTGGTCTGTTTTTATAAAAAAAATGTATAGTATGAGCTCACCAGTATATATCTGACGTCGTTTTGAGTATACTTATCTCAGGTGAGTCATGAGGAAAGCTATAGGAACTACTTGACAGTTGAGGAGTTTTAAAAGATCAAGGAGTTCTTAGTTGCCAAAATATTATAAATAAATAAAGTGTTGTACTCAGACTATTATAAGTTTTAATGAAAGTTTAGTTTGTTTCTGCTGTAAGTGTATCAATTGTGCATAATCACTCGGGTTACGGGGTGGGTGTTACACAGGTTGGTTGGGAGCTGCCTGATTGGCTTGGGCAGTGACAGCGAAGTTCTGGGAAGCCTTGTGCTTCCTAGACCCTTTCGAAGAACCAGATTTCTTCCCCTTCTTGTTTTCACCCTTACCAGACGACTGTTTCTTATCCTTGTCACCCATCTTATAAAGCTTACCCTTTCTGATTTGCGACTCAGTCAAAGTTGTAGCTAACTCGATTGCCTGACGAACTGTGGTAGGGTTACTACCAGTGACGATGTCTTGCACGGTGTCAGGTAAACCATCGACATACCTCTCGATAGCTTTCTCGAGTAGGGTAACCATTGTAGGACAAAGCAGACTCAACTCCTCATACCTGTCAGTATAAGCCCGGTGCTCACCACTATCCTGCTTCAAATCATCAAACTCCCTTTCTAAAGCCCTTAGTTCCTGACGAGGACAGAATTCCCTCATCATAAGTGTCACACCCCGACCACGTAAAACAACAAAACGTGGCAGAAACGTCGGGGAGTGTTGTAACAGAATCATTGTTTCATAACACATGGAAATTGAAATATTGTTTTATCGATTAAAAGAGTTACAATGTCTTGACAATCAAAGAAACATAACATAAATAACTAGTCTTGCATCTTTTATTGTCGCTAAGGCCCAAGTCCGCCTAATTGTATCTTGATAAATCCTAAGCATCATATCCTGAAACACATGTGAAAATAGGTACGTCAGCATAAAAATGCATGTGAGATACATAGGTTTTGTGAAAATAGAATTCATGACTTATGTTTAAGAAAATGTTTAGTCATGAACCTTGTAATTTGCTTTGTCTTGTAAATCATTTGAAAAGTGATAAATAAACCAAATGATATATATGTATAAAAGAATAATACATGGTTAAGTAAATAACCAAGTAAAATGAGTTTATATCAGATAAGTTGTTTGTAAAACAATGTATTGTGAAAAGTATGTTATTTGTATAAAATGTTATACGTCTAAATTGAAATGATTCAAATAACGCTACGATATGTAATACCATACAAGCACTTATATATAGGAAGTACCAGCGGCGTATCCACCATGCTTGTATCATATTACACACGCCTCGTTACTTAAATCACTTACTCAAACCAAACCACCAAATAAAATGTTTATGTATAATCAAATATCAAAATGTTTGTGTGAAAACCATGTCTAATGTCTATGTCTATTGTAAATCATGAATTGTGTATATCAATGTCAAAATGTTTATGTCTAATGTAAATCATGAATTGTGTATATCAATGTCAAAATGTTTATGTCTAATGTAAATCATGAATTGTGTATATCAATGTCAAAATGTTTATGTCTAATGTAAATCATGGATTGTGTATATCAATGTATCATGTATGGTAAGTGAAATATATCAACTAAACCATATGTAAAATGCACAAAAACAAGGTATTGAAGTAAAACATGGTTTAAATCAAAGTTATGTTTTGTGGAACAAATGCATGCTATACTGATATAAACATCTATGCGGTATTGTGAAAATGCATACATCCAAGCCTTGTGACTGTGGAGATAAACCCCTAAACGAATTTAAAGGTCTATCTGTGTTATGTTTATCGAATTCGGTCATTCCTTCCATCCAAACATACCTAGGTTGTCAGGAACGGGAGTTGTCAATTCCTATGGGACCACTACCTACTAACGAATGGTGTGATCAATGTTAATGAATGTATATTATCCCATTTGAACAAACCAAATGTCATACCAAAATGTAAGCATGTGATGAATAACAAATGTACTAAGTATGCACACAATGGACATACATAGCATAAAATGTAATGTAAAACAATGTACTAAGTATGCACACAATAGACATACATAGCATAAAATGTAATGTAAAACGATGTACTAAGTATGCAACAAAGGACATACATAGCAAAAACACAATGAAATCATGTACTATAAGTGTACTATTGAACATAACAAGCATATGTTATGAAAACATGAAAAGCACGAAAGTAACGAGTAGGCACATGTGTTTCACCCCAAAATGTTTGGAAAATAGTCCTAGGATTAGCACCAAGCAATGCTAGAAGATCACGGAATCAAACGGTACCTAATATAGGTAACTACATTAATAAACCGGAACTAAATCGGAGGATCGGATAGAATGAGGGCTCGTAAACCAAATGAGTATGGGAACTCATGTAATATGGTTTAACAAAGCCCACATACTAAAATGAAACCTAACCTAAGTGCTTACGACCCATTACGACCCGTTTAGGTAGCTTATGCTACTTTAACGCGTCGTTCGCGTAAAACACGTTCGGAACGCCTAACTAGTCCTATGAAAAGTAAAATATGCCTTAACATGTCTAATATTGTTGCCAAATCAGTTTAGATGTTAAAAGTTATGTTACATATGCTTAAAATGAATTTTGGCGTAAAAAGGGCATTTTGGTAATTTACCTAAGGCATATAAACTACCTATCATACAACTATTTAACGAAGTGACCATAAGGTATAACCTCGGAAGGTTATTCCCTATATACTATGGTCACCTAATGTGTTTGGTCGGATCCTAATGATCGACCAAACGGGTCGGGTTCGAAAGTATAAGCGATTGTTTAGATCGCTTAGCTTACAACCCTATATAAGCACTAAACTAAAAGTGACGAGCTAAGCATGTTAAAACATGCTTAACTAAGTTTAGAAAACAGGTTTGGTATCAAAACAAATGGTTTTGATACCTAAGAGTAGTTTGGTTACAAAATACGCAAGAATACGCATTTTGGCCGAAACTATGACTCGCCACTGAGCCTAGATAACGTGGTAATCAGTAGGTATAGCCACTAGGGACTATAACCATCGTGATTACGCTCACGTTAGGAAGTTCAAACGAACTTCGCGTTGACCATAAACTGGTCAATGCAGAAAGTCAAACATAGTTTGACTTTCGGACTCGAAAAGCGATAAAAGAACGAAGGAACACTTACAAAGGGTCCCCGCAAGCTAATCTTGATCCAAGTAGCTCAGGTATGAAGCAATGGCTTCAACTTAGAGCATTCTTAGATCAGATTTGTGGGTTTTGTAAGTGAATGGGTTGGGTATTTATAGGAATGTTAGAACTGTTAAGATCGTTTATCGAATAACGTGCTTCAATCTCATCCCTACATTTGTTGCAACACCTTGGTACCCAAATTGGCCCCCCAACATCAGGGATTAACATGTGGCATTGGATTTATGAGTGCTTAACAGCTCTAACCAGCTGTTAACCACATTCTAAAGTTCTGGGAGGTCCTTATGGACCATACGGGTGAGGGCTTACGGTCCGTAAGCCAGTAACTTTGCTGAAAAGATAGTTTTGGTCCCTGCAGCTCCAAACTTGGTTTTCGATGCATTTTTGACACGTTTAAGCCCCGTTAACCCCATTTCAAAGCTCTAAAATGAAGTTAAAGTATAGGGAACTTAAAATGTGCTAAAAAATATCTTGGATGTCGGTTCGTTTGGCCGTACGATTGCATTGTTCGGTTAATTACGACGGAAGTCGTAACGGACGCAAAAATGATCCAAATTACACGACGAATGGATTTTTCTTATTCCAAAATTTAAAATAAAATATTTTAGTGCTTACAAAAATTTTTGGATGTTCGGATGTATTCAGAATGTAAGTTATGCGCGAAAATACCAACTTATGCACTTTTTGACGCTTTTAGTCCCTAGATGACCAAAAAGTTTATTTAAGCACACCGAACCCCTCAAAGCCTATTTCTAAGCTATGTAAAGGATATTTAGGGTGTGTTTAACTTATGGTCATGTTCCGGAATGTTCGTTACAGTTCAAATTGGCATACTTTCGCAGTTTGTCAAATTTAGTCCCTGTAAGCGAGTTAACTTGATTTTGCCACACCAAAGCCTTCAAAACTTATTTCTAAGTTATGTAAAGGTTATTTAAGGTATGTTAAGCATATGTTGATGTCCCGGAGTATTTGTTGCATTGAACTGGTTATAATTACGCATCAGTGCGCGTATAACCTTCCAGAAAGCGATTTAAAGCTTGAAATCGAACAAGAATTGATATGTGTAAATGATACACATATTTTTACAAGTCCCAAGTATGAAATACAATATTTCATTAGTTTGGTATTTGTTTGACGATTGAAGTGACACAGGTGTCACAGTCTCCCCTACTTTAGGAAATTTCGTCCCGAAATTTTATTTAGAGGAAACTTGTGGGAGTTTGAAACATGATGTTGAAAAGACCAAACAACACTGGTTAGAGTTCTTGAACTTCTAGTAAATTTAAATAACATCAAGCTTGCAATGTACGGGGACACTTATATACAAGTCTATTAAGCGTTATTGGTGCGTCCACCATACCTCCTGTACATTGTTCACATTTCGTTATTGTTGCCACTATCGGTTCTTACACATAATAAATCTTACTGTGGTTTCCGTGCACTGAACTTCGTAATTATGTATGCATCCATAATTACGTAATTCCTTGCATAGTCATGTAGTGCATCTTAAAATGTGTAGGGAAAGAAAACAATGAACGAGCCTGTGATGATTGTGACTAGACCACCATAAGGTCCCTTTTATTAAATAAATGATTTTAATAGACAACCAAGGAGTCTTTTCAGCTTATGTCATCACATGTCATTCTTAACCAGATTTTTAAATCAATCTTTTTGACTAGACCACTAAAAGGGTCTCTTATGAATCATGGAATGGTACTATATAATCCAATGGTCTTAACTATTACATAGAAGCCCATTAAGGATTTAAGGTAGTACCTTTGGATATCCTACTATGAATCCTTCATATGAAGATATGGAAGGTTCCACGAGGATTTGGATAACGAAAATAAAACCACAAAAGGAAAAACATATCACAAAAACACATAACCACAAAATTGTTTATCTTGATCTTTAATTTGTTATCATCTTGTTAATTGTGCACATGCATTTAAAGCATACCAGGTATCCAATCCGTGGAATTTGATTGGCACTTTAAATATTTCCAAGGATCTAACTATAAAGATAGGAAGATCTTAAAAAAAATCGATTTCAATTATAAGGAATCGAAATGTTCGAATTAGGGTATACAAGGAATCCAATTAAGGACTCGGATTTGAATGGAAATCATCCACAAGGGTCTAATTGTGAAGATAAAAAGATCCCATGTGGATTTTGGGAATAGGAGAGCGGGGGGCGTTTCAAAACCTTGCACTAGACGTGCTTAAGTCAAAACATGAGGTAAAATGCTTATGAAGTTGAGATGCTCGATATGCCAAGGTGACATATGAAGCGAAATTTGAAGGTTAAGTCAATGTATGAGGAAAATATTTTTTTAAATCATAAAGTAAGTGTATTAGATAAGTATATTTATAAAATGTTTTAAAATCATGCGAGATGAATTTTGAAATTATGTATAAGGTTTTTTTTTTTTTTGGAAATCATGAATGATGTTTTTGAAGTCATACACTTGATATAAGTAACTATATGGTATTAATAACATTTTGAAATCAAGAAGGTTGTTTTTGAAAACATAGACAATGTCCTTGAAATCATGGAGGTTGTTTTTTTTTTTTTTTTTTGAAAACATATGTTATGCATGTTGAAAAAAATCAGAACGTAATGGGTTTAAGATTTGAAAATACCCTTAGTTATCTAACCAAGAATTCAAAGGCACAGATGTGTGAAAAGCACGATTACTCATAATGTCACTTTATTTCATGTACTTCGTTTCTTAGAATGAAACGAGTACTTAGAATTTTCCAAGGGAATCATGAGCAAACGCAAGAATGGGAAATTCGCAAGAGCAGTTTGTAAGGAACATAGTTCCTTGATGTAGGTATCATAGGGAAAATTCATACACACATATACTACACTTGTACATCAGAATTGTGAACAACGATTTATTTATAAACAAAATAGATTGTTTCAGGGTTCAACAAAAGATACAAAAGCATAAGATTCAAATTATTCAAGGCAGCAGCATTTTCTAATCAGCCAAATGCTTATCTGTGGGTCAGATTTTCATTAGCAAGCTTTGGGCAATCCCTTAGGAAATGGCCCATCTCGCCACAGTTGTAACAGGACCTTGGTGAGAAACGAGCTTGAGCAGGATTGTCGCCAGCTTGATTTTGACCACTTTGGTTTGGGTTAATTCGACAAGCACTTGCCAGGTGACTAACTCGTCCACATGATACACACAGACGACACTGTAAGTGAGCTTGGTGATGCCCCTTACATTTGTTGCATGACGGTGCCGTTCCCTTGTATTGTTTCTTAGCAGGTGGTGTTGACACCTGGCTAGGTCCTGCTTGATTTGGTGCAGCTGTAGTTGGCAAACCCTTGCTGTATGACCTATAAGTCCACAAATTTGGCATTTGCGGCACTTCACACTAGCATGATGATGAAGGTTACATTGGTTGCACAAGGGTGCAGTTCCATTGTATGGCTTCCTAGTAGGCGGTTGAGCTGGTTGGTTGGGGATGGCTTGACCATTGTGAGCGACCACGGCGAAGTTCTGAAAAGCCTTTCGCTTCTTTGACTTCTTATGGGATCCAGTCTGTTCATCCATGGTCTTTGATTCCTTGATTGGTTTCTTGGCTGGTGGTGCTGTCACTTGGCTAGGTCTTGCCTGTTTTGGTGCAACCACTGCGGGATTCTTTAAAGCTTTACGTTTCTTTGGTTTAGGTGAAGGCTTGGCCTCTGTCTCCTTTGGTGACTCTTGAGTGGCTTCATCCTGGAGACGATACATGGCAGTAGCTAAATCAACAGTCTTCAGGACTACTTCGCCTATTCGCTAGGCAAATTTGGCAGTCTGCTCGGGTATCTGCGCATTGTTGCGATGAAGATACATTCTGGAGGAAAAGAAAGATATAGGAGGAAACAAATGAAATGTTATCGGAAAATAAAACAAAATGACAACGCATAGAAATTGCGATCATTTGTTTGTTACCTAAGGCAAACAAATGAGACGGTGACTAATCAAAGTAAGCGGGCCATATTAATGTATCGCGAAGACATGCTTTAGCCTATAAGTGGACACTCACCCCAAGAGTTCCCAGGTAAGAGTGACTGGTACAATTATGTGGATTTGTACGAACACTCTAGCCTTAGACAGAAAACTCAGAATACAGGCATCCACTCTTCCAGATTGCACGTGTTCACACTATAAGACCCAAACTTTGACGAGGTTTTGAAAATTCAAAGGGGTTCAAAACCTTATAACAGAGGGTTCAAAACCTAGTAATCAATCATCCTAGAACAGATGATTAGTTTTCAAGTGGTTGTGAAATTTATGTTCTTGTTGTGGTTATCACCTAAGAATAGGTGACGGTATTGTTTTATGTCTAAACGCAAGTAAACTCGTGTTAGGGTCCTAGGAAGGTTATAGACTAGGTCAAAGCATTACTAATAACCTAATTCCCAATAACCATGGGCTCTGATACCAACTTTTCTATCACACCCCGACCACGTAAAACAACAAAACGTGGCGGAAACGTCGGGGAGTGTTGTAACAGAATCATTGTTTCATAACACTTGGAAATTGAAATATTGTTTTATCGATTAAAAGAGTTACAATGTCTTGACAATAAAAGAAACTTAACATAAATAACTAGTCTTGCATCTTTTATTGTCGCTAAGGCCCAAGTTCGCCTAATTGTATCTTGATAAATCCTAAGCATCATATCCTGAAACATATGTGAAAATAGGTACGTCAGCATAAAAATGCATGTGAGATACATAGGTTTTGTGAAAATAGAATTCATGACTTATGTTTAAGAAAATGTTTAGTCATGAACCTTGTAATTTGCTTTGTCTTGTAAATCATTTGAAAAGTGATAAATAAACCAAATGATATATATGTATAAAAGAATAATACATGGTTAAGTAAATAACCAAGTAAAATGAGTTTATATCAGATAAGTTGTTTGTAAAACAATGTATTGTGAAAAGTATGTTATTTGTAAAACGCTACGATATGTAATACCATACAAGCACTTATATATAGGAAGTACCAGCGGCGTATCCACCATGCTTGTGTCATATTACACACGCCTCGTTACTTAAATCACTTACTCAAACCAAACCACCAAAGTAAAATTTTTATGTATAATCAAATGTCAAAATGTTTGTGTGAAAACCATGTCTAATGTCTATGTCTAATGTAAACCATGAATTGTGTATATCAATGTCAAAATGTTTATGTCTAATGTAAATCATGAATTGTGTATATCAATGTCAAAATGTTTATGTCTAATGTAAATCATGAATTGTGTATATCAATGTCAAAATATTTATGTCTAATGTAAATCATGAATTGTGTATATCAATGTATCATGTATGGTAAGTGAAATATATCAACTAAACCATATGTAAAATGCACAAAAACAATGTATTGAAGTAAAACATGGTTTAAATCAAAGTTATGTTTTGTGGAACAAATGCATGCTATACTGATATAAACATCTATGCGGTATTGTGAAAATGCATACATCCAAGCCTTGTGACTATGGCGATAAACCCCTAAACGGATTTAAAGGTCTATCTGTGTTATGTTTATCGAATTCGGTCATTCCTTCCATCCAAACATACCTAGGATGTCAGGAACGGGAGTTGTCAATTCCTATGGTACCACTACCTACTAACGAATGGCGTGATCAATGTTAATGAATGTATATTGTCCCATTTGAACAAAACCAAATGTCATACCAAAATGTAAGCATGTGATGAATAACAAATGTACTAAGTATGCACACAATAGACATACATAGCATAAAATGTAATGTAAAACAATGTACTAAGTATGCACACAATGGACATACATAGCATAAAATGTAATGTAAAACGATGTACTAAGTATGCAACAAAGGACATACATAGCAAAAAACACAATGAAATCATGTACTATAAGTGTACTATTGAACATAACAAGCATATGTTATGAAAACATGAAAAGCACGAAAGTAATGAGTAGGCACATGTGTTTCACCCCAAAATGTTTGGAAAACAGTAAAAGAGGGGTCTATGTACTCACTTGAGATTGCTCAATAGTCCTAGGATAACCACCAAGCAATGCTAGAAGATCACGGAATCAAACGGTACCTAATATAGGTAACTACATTAATAAACCGGAACTAAATCGGAGGATCGGATAGAATGAGGGCTCATAAACCAAATGAGTATGGGAACTCATGTAATATGGTTTAACAAAGCCCACATACTAAATGAAACCTAACCTAAGTGCTTACGACCCATTACGACCCGTTTAGGTAGCTTATGCTACTTTAACGCGTCGTTCGCGTAAAAGACGTTCGGAACGCCTAACTAGTCCTATGAAAAGTAAAAAATATGCCTTAACATGTCTAATATTGTTGCCAAATCAGTTTCGATGTTAAAAGTTATGTTACATATGCTTAAAATGAATTTTGGCGTAAAAAGGGCATTTTGGTAATTTACCTAAGGCATATAAACTACCTATCATACAACTACTTAACGAAGCGACCATAAGGTATAACCTCGGAAGGTTATTCCCTATATACTATGGTCACCTAATGTGTTTGGTCGGATCCTAATGATCGACCAAACGGGTCGGGTTCGAAAGTATAAGCGATTGTTTAGA
The DNA here is from genome assembly GCA_030545235.1 of Helianthus tuberosus. Taxonomy (NCBI): domain Eukaryota; kingdom Viridiplantae; phylum Streptophyta; class Magnoliopsida; order Asterales; family Asteraceae; genus Helianthus; species Helianthus tuberosus. The sequence goes on along the minus strand of CM060360.1, from coordinate 97,671,447 downwards.
TCGCTTACCTTACGACCCTATATAAGCACTAAACTAAAAGTGACGAGCTAAGCATGTTAAAACATGCTTAACTAAGTTTAGAAAATAGTTTTGGTATCAAAACAAACGGTTTTGATACCTAAGAGTAGTTTGGTTACAAAATACGCAAGAATACGCATTTTGGCCGAAACTACGACTCGTCACTGAGCCTAGATAACGTGGTAATCAGTAGGTATAGCCACTAGGGACTATAACCATCGTGATTACGCTCACGTTAGGAAGTTCAACCGAACTTCGCGTTGACCATAAACTGGTCAATGCAGAAAGTCAAACATAGTTTGACTTTCGGACTCGAAAGCGATAAAAGAACGAAGGAACACTTACAAAGGATCCCCGCAAGCTAATCTTGATCCAAGTAGCTCAGGTATGAAGCAATGGCTTCAACTTAGAGCATTCTTAGATCAAATTTGTGGGTTTTGCAAGTGAATGGGTTGGGTATTTATAGGAATGTTAGAACCGTTAAGATCGTTTATCGAATAACGTGCTTCAATCTCATCCCTACATTTGTTGCAACACCTTGGTACCCAAATTGGCCCCCCAACATCAGGGATTAACATGTGGCATTGGGTTTATGAGTGCTTAACAGCTGTAACCAGCTGTTAACCACATCCTGAGGTTTTGGGAGGTCCTTACGGACCATAAGGGTGAGGGCTTACGGTCCGTAAGCCAGTAACTTTGCTGAAATGACATTTTTGGTCCCTGCAGCTCCAAACTTGGTTTTCGATGCATTTTTGACACGTTTAAGCCCCGTTAACCCCATTTCAAAGCTCTAAAATGAAGTTAAAGTATAGGGAACTTAAAATGTGCTCAAAAATATCTTGGATGTCGGTTCGTTTGGCCGTACGATTGCATTGTTCGATTAATTACGACAGAAGTCGTAACGGACGCAAAAATGATCCAAATTACACGACGAATGGAATTTTCTTATGCCAAACTTTAAAATAAAATATTTTAGTGCTTACAAAAATATTTGGATGTTCGATGTATTCAGAATGTAAGTTATGCGCAAAAATGCAAACTTATGCACTTTTTGACGCTTTTAGTCCCTAAATGACCAAAAAGTTTATTTAAGCACACCGAACCCCTCAAAGCCTATTTCTAAGCTATGTAAAGGATATTTAGGGTGTGTTTAACTTATGGTCATGTTCCGGAATGTTCGTTACAGTTCAAATTGGCATACTTTCGCAGTTTGTCAAATTTAGTCCCTGTAAGCGAGTTAACTTAATTTTGCCATACCAAAGCCTTCAAAACTTATTTCTAAGTTATGTAAAGGTTATTTAAGGTATGTTAAGCATATGTTGATGTCCCGGAGTATTTTTTGCATTGAACTGGTTATAATTACGCATCAGTGCGCGTATAACCTTCCAGAAAGCGATTTAAAGCTTGAAATCGAACAAGAATTGATATGTGCAAATGATACATATGTTTTTAAAAGTCCCAAGTATGAAATACAATATTTCATTAGTTTGGTATTTTTTTGACGATTGAAGTGACACAGGTGTCACAATAAGAGCCCTAAGCTCTGCCCAGGTCTGTGCTTAAGCAACTTCAACACCACGGTCTCTCATGACTCCATTCCACCAAGTAAGAGCCCTCTTTTGATATACGCTAGAAGCAAACTCGACTTTGTGATTATCAGGACACGGAACATGATGAAACGTACTCTCAATGCTCTTAAACCACTATAGGAGCCCAATTGCTCCTTCAGAACCACTAAACTTGAGTGGTTTAGCCGAATTGAAACTCTTGAAGTTGCATGGAGCATTTTGGTTATTGTTGGCTTGGTTAACTTGAGCAACAATGTCTGGGAGTACAGCAGCCATTTGCTGCACAATGATAGTTGCCATTTCGGCATTAGGTAGCGGATTTTCGCGTCGAGGAGGCATTCTAAAAGAGGAAACATGAGAGAAAACGAGTGAGATGATTAGATGAAAAGAATGAGATGATACAAAAATCAACAAAAGCAAAGGTGGTGGTCATTCGTTCGTAACAAGCAAACAAACGACACACAGTGACTAATCAAAGTAAATGGGTCAAAAATAATATATCGCGAAGACATGCTTTAGCCTATAAGTGGACACTCACCCCAAGAGTTCCCAGGTAAGAGTGACTGGTCCGATTATGTGGATTTGTACGAACACTCTAGCCTAGACAGAAAACTCGAGATACAGGCATCCACTCTTTCAGATTGCACGTGTTCACATTATCTAGACCCAAACTTTGACGGGATTTTGAAAATTTAGAAGGCATTAAGCCAAAAACGAATCATCCGAAAGGGTGGGTGATTATTTTCAAAATCGTTTTGGAAAATTGGGTTCTTGTTTTGGTAATCACCTAAGGATAGGTGAAGTGCATGTTTTAAGATCTAAACACAAGATAACTTGTGTTAGGGTCCTAGAAAGTTATAGTATAGGTCAAAGCATTACTAATAACCTAATTCTCTATAACCATTAGCTCTGATACCAACTTTTCTATCACACCCCGACCGCGTAAAATAACAAACCGCGGCGGAAACGTCGGGGAGTGTAGCAACAGAATTATTGTTTCACAGCCATGGTAATTAAAGTTTTGTTTTATTTATTAACAAAAGGGGTTACATTGTCTTAAAACAAAAAAAACAAGAGTACATAACATTATTTAAACTAATCTTGCTTCATTTATGTCACTAAGGCCCGAGTCCACCCTAGTGTATCCTGATCAAACCTATGCATCAGCTCTTGAAAACACATGTGAAAATAGGTACGTCAGCATAAAAATGCCTGTGAGATACATAGGTTTTGTTCAAATAGGATTCGTGACTTGAGTTTAAAGAAATGTTTAATAAAAGTTAGTCATGAATCTTGTTAAGTGTTTTCTTTTATAAATCATACGAAAAATTTGATAAGAAATCAGATGATATAAAGGAAAGGTGTATGGTTAAATAAATAACCAAGTAAAATGAGTTTGTATAAACTAAACTGTTTGTAAAACAATGTCTTGTGAAGATATGTTATTTGTGTAAAATGTAATATGTCTAAATTGAAATGGTTTAAATAACGCTACGATATGTAATATCATAAAAACACTTATATATAGGAAGTACCAGCGGCATATCCACCATGCTTTTACCATATTACACACGCCTCGTTATTTAAATCACTTACCCAAGTAAACCACCAAAAATGTCTTGTTTAAACCAATCGTCAAATGTTTATGTGTAAACCATGTGTATTGTCAAATGTAAATCATGTAATGTGTAACCAAATGTCATGTATGGCAAGTGAAATATGTCAACTAAAGCCATAGGTAAAATGCACAAAACAAGGTATTGAAATAAATCAAAGTTATGTTTTGTAAAATAACTGCATGCTCCACTGATACAAACATCTATGCGGTATTGTTAAAATGCATACATTCAAGCCTTGCGATTGTGGCGACAAACCCTTAAACAAATTAAAGGTTTATCTGAATTATGTATATTGGATTCAGTCATTCATTCCACCCAAACAAACCTAGGATTTCAGGAACGGGAGTTGTCAATTCCTATGGTACCATTACTTACTACCAAGCGGCGTGATCAATGTTAATGAATGTATTTTTATCACATTTAAACAAACCAAATGTCATACCAAATGTAAGCATGTTATGTGAAAACAATGTACTAAGTATGCAATAAATGAACATACATAGCATGTGATGTAAAACAATGTACTAAATATGCAATAAATGAACATACATAGCATGTGATGTAAAACAATGTACTAAGTATGCAATAAATGAACATACATAGCATGTGATGTAAAACAATGTACTAGGTATGCAATAAATGAACATACATAGCAAAAACATGGATAAAATCATGTACTATACGTGTACTAATGAACATAGCAAGTATATGTCATGAAAGCATAAAAAACACGAAAATAACAAGTAGGCACATGTGTTTCACCCCAAAACATTTGAAAGCAGTAAAAGAGGGGACTATGTACTCACTTGAGATTGCTTAATAGTCTTTGGATAACAACCAAGCAAAGCTAGAAAGATCACGGAATCAAACGGCACCTAATATAGGTAACTACGTAAATAAACGGACCTAAATCGGAGGATCGGATAGAATGAGGTTTCGTGAACCAAATGAGTATATGAACTCATGGTTTAACAAAGCCTACATTCTAAACCGGAAACTATCCTAAGTGCTTACGACCCATTACAACCCGTTTAGGTAGCTTACGCTACTTTAACGCGTCGTTCGCGTAAAACGCGTTCGGACCGCCTAACTAGTCCTATGACAAGTATTATATGCCTTAACATGTTTAAAAATGTTGCCTAATCAGTTTAGTTGTCAAAATTTAGGTTACATATGCTTAAAATGAAATTATGCCAAAAAGGGCATTTTGGTCATTTTCCTAAGGCATATAATTACCTATCATACAACTAAGTAGACTAAGTCACCATAAAGTATAACCTTGGAAGGTTATTCCTTATGCAACTATGGTCACAAAATGTGTTTGGTCGGATCCTAATGATCGACCAAACGGGTCGGGTTCGAAAGTCTAAGCGGTTATTTAGAACGCTTATCTTACGACCCTACATAAGCACTAAACCTAAAGTGAAGAGCTAAACATGTTTAAACATGTTTAACGAAGTTAGAAAACAAGTTTGATATCAAAACAAAGGGTTTTGATACCCAAGAATAGTTTGGTTGCAAAATACGCAAGAATACGCATTTTGACCGAAACTATGACTCGTCACTACGCCTAAATAACGTGGTAATCAGTAGGTATAGTCACAAAGGACTATGACCATCGTGATTACGCTCACGTTGCGAAGTTCAAACGAACTTCGTGTTTACCATTGACTGGTCAAAGCAGAAAGTCAAACACTGTTTGACTTTCATCCTAAAAACGCATAAACGCACGAAAGAATACTTACAAGAGGTCCAAGCTATGAAGGTTTGATCTAAAAATTCTCAGGTATGAAGTGTATAAGCTCCAACTTAGAGAATAATCAGATCAAAGTGTGAGCTTGGATTGAAAACTTGGGGGTTTATATAGTTTTCGAGTAACCATTAAGATCATTCCTCGATAAACGAGCTTCGATCTGAGCCATACAAGTGCACCCCCTGATTTAGAATACCATGGGCGCCCCTAAACAAGCCCATAGAACGTTTAAAACCATTAGCAAACCTAGGGAACAGCTGGAACAAGCTGTAAACAAGTTTCTACTGATCTGCAGGTCTCTCGTGCCCCGCGTATGAGTCAGGGTAGGCTTATGCGGCCTGCGTCCGCTGCAGATCAGCAAACAAGTTTCAAAAGTTGTAGTTTTGGTCCCTGCACATGTATAAGGCCATTTCTGACACGTTTCAAGCCCGTTAAGCCACTTTCAAGGCTCTACAATGATGCCTAAGCATAGAGGACATGAAACATGCTTGAAAATGTGTCGGATGTCGGTTCGTTTGGTCATACGATCACGTTATTCGGTTAATTACGACGAAACACGAACATACGCGAAAAACGATCCAAATTACGCGACAAATGGAATTTTATCATGCCAATCACTAAAATAAAATATTTTAATGATTACATAAATTTTTGGATGTCCGGATGTATTCAGAACGTAAGATATGCGCGAAAATGCAAACTTATGCACTTTTTGACGCTTTTAGTCCCTGTTTGATCTAAAAGTTTATTTTAGCATACCGAACCACTCAAAGCCTATTTATAAGCTATGTAAAGGATATTTATGGTATGTTTAACTTATGATCATGTTCCAGAATGTCCGTTACAGTACGAATCGACATACTTTCGCAGTTTGTCAAAATTAGTCCCTGTAAGCGAATAAACTTGATTTTGCATACCAAAGCCTTCAAAATTTATTTCTAAGTTATGTAAAGGTTATTTAAGGTATATTAAGCATATATTGATGTTCCAGAGTGTTTGTCGCATTAAACTGGTTACGTTTACGCATCGGTTTGCGTATAAGTCTTTAGAAAACGATATAGAGTTTGAAATTGAACAAAAATCAAAACATGCAAAATGTCAAACATAAATAAACAAATTTTGGGATCAAATAACATTGTTTTAATGATAATTGAACTATTCAAAGGTTTATACAATGATTACAAGCACATATGTCACATTTGACCACCTTAGTTGGGTACTCTGATGCTGACTGGGCTCGATGTATCGAGACCCGCCGTTCGACTTATGGTTATTCGATTTATTTGGGTGAAAATATTCTTTCCTGGAGTGCGAAGAAGCAGCCTATTGTCTCTCATTCCAGCTGGGAATCTGAATATCGTGCTATGGCGAATACTGCGGCTGAGATTATTTAGATTACTCACCTTTTGCGCGAATTACATGCTCTTCCTACTGATCGACCTACTCTTCTGTGTGATAATAAGAGTGCTATTTTTCTCAGTCAAAATCCAGTCTCTCACAAACGTGCGAAGCATATTGATATTGATTATCACTTTGTTCGAGAACTTGTCTCGTCTGGAAAGCTCTACACCAAGTTTGTTCCATCCAATCTCCAGGTTGCTGACATTTTTACCAAGAGTCTTCCTAAGCCTTTGTTTCAAAAATTTCGGACTCTGCTCCATGTTGGTCCTCCACCTGTTCGATTGAAGGGGGTAATAGCCTAACGTTAAATCAGTCATGAGATTATGTAATATTGTTAAATCATTGTATATTTCGTTTCCTAGTTTATAGGCTCTTGTAACACTATATATTATTTCTTCAATCAATGTAAAGGTGAGAGATTGACTCCTAATAAAGGCTAAGGAATCTGCAACTCCTCAGCTTATGGCCTATTATGTCTAAAGCTCTTTTTACTAGATCCTGCCTGTGGGCTTGTACTCGAATACTTGTACAACTTTTATATATATTCAAGACTTTTATTGAATTAAATATTTTTACTCCAATACTCCAGCTGCATTATTGTTTGTGATACTATTATCCAATCGTCACGACCCATCAGCGCCCACCGAAAATTGGGGCGTGACATTTGTCAAAGTTCTGATTTTTTTTGTTTTGAACAAGAAGAAAGAGAGATATAGAGAGAGAAAGATAATCCGATATTTTGCATTGAATTAGAAAGAGAGTGTGAGAGACAAAGTTATAAGGAATGAGAAATGATAGAAAGAGAGAGAATGAGTAATTAACTATATTACCCTTAGTTTTTAGCATTTGGCTTGAGGGGGGTTAGGTTTTTTTTTGGGGGAGTGGGTGGGGGATTTGGTTTTTTTGGTGTGTTCACATTGGTTCTCACAATAAAGGTGGTTCTTAAATGAACCTTACCCTATATATATATATATATATATATATATATAGAGAGAGAGAGAGAGAGAAACGGGTTCGGGAGAAAATGCTCAAAAGTGTGAGAACGGTGAGAACGCATCCTGGCCTAACACGTGTCCCGCGACATAGAGAAGGGCGGAGGGGCTTTTTTGTCTTTTCATTCTTCTTTTATTTTCACAACGCGGTATAATATTTTCTGGCGTCTAAGTTTTTTTTGGCATTAATTGTATTTATTAAACTTTTTGGCGTTTAATTAATTGTTTTTGTGTCACATATATAATTTTTTGGCGTTATCTCGTTTTCTGGTTAATTTTTTTGGCGTTTGTGGCGTTTTGTATAATAATTCATTACGAGTAATTAATATTTGCATAAGATTAAAATAAGTCCAATTTTTCTTTTTGGCGTTTATTGAATTTTTTGGCGTTTTAATACCCTTTACAAGGTGCTTTGCCATCAGCTGTTCTCCCAGTTTTCATTCTACTAGTGTTTTGGTGTTTGTAGTTTTTGGCGTTTTATATAATAATGTATTTTATTTATAGAGAATTAGATAACAAAACAACGGTTAACTTGATATCAATACAATATAAAATGAAAACAAAAATAATTAAAAATGATAATCTAATTTTTCTTTCCAATCTTCAATGTCATCAGCCTCTTCCCTCTTGAATTTGTATTTGGCGTTTTGAACCTTTTTTGAATAATTTAGCTAGATGCCAACTTTCCTTCTTAAACCCTGTCTTTTTCAGAAGAAGTTGTGTAGTGGCATCCTGTTTTTTGGTGTGATATTCTTGTTTAGTGGCATGTCATTAAAGATCAACTCTTGCTTGATGCTATTTGTAATAATGGAGTCCAAAATAGCATTTTATACTTGTGTTGAACCTTTTCTTCCATGCCTATAATCATCAAGAACAAAGCTCACATGATGGCATATCACTGTCATCAGTCTCTTTTTCTTGAATATTTGTCCATCTCTTCCAGCAAAATATTATTGAGTTAACCCCCTCAGAAAAAGGATCCATTTCAGTGAAAGTTTTGCCATCTGTGGCGTTTTAAAGGGAGTGGTTTCTAGAGGATATGGCGTTTTTTTGTGTTTTTCTGGGTGTGATTAATTTCATTGTGTATAGACCCCTCTCTTATAGGAGTTTTTTGGCGCGTAGTTTAGGCGGGACTTTTTATTGTAATAAATGATAGAATAAAGTAACTGTCTTTTCAGTTACTGTTTTTGTATTTACTGTGTTGATCAGCTTTTATCAGTTTTATAGGTTATAGACGTCCCATCTTCTAAGTTTGGCGTTTTTTTTAAATGGACTTATGCCGACCAACATGACAAAATACAATAACGGAGTAAATAAAATATTAAGCAGGAAAAATATTTTTTGTTATTTTTGGCGTTTTATTAGGTTAACCATTTTTAGTATTATTTTGGCGTTTTGCTAATGAAGATAGAAATATATCATTTAATTATCTTAAAAAAAGAAGATTACATAGAAGAAAAAAAAAAGAGGAAAAAAATTAAAATCCATTGTCAGAAGGTACTTTATCCGAATAGTATCCATCACTTGTGTCATCTTCTTCCTCCTCGGAGTCTTCATCTTGATCTCCATCCATGTCATCACATTCACCTTCATCAGCTTCTTGTTCCTGAAGATTCTAAAGCCTCCACCTGAACATGTCTTGCATTAACTCCAATTTTGAGTCTATTTATGTGTTGGTACAAGTGGCGTTATGCAATTTTTCCATGAAACCCAGTCGCTGCTTTGTCATGATGTTCTCTAGCCAGTAGACTTCCTGCTCTCTGCTGTCATATGTAACCATCACCATGTCTGTTTCATCATCAAAACGCCATGATATCATGAAAGGATCTGGCTTCACATCTCCTTTGATTGGTCCAAATTTGTTGGTTAATGCTTTCATAAGCATATGTGTTTCATGGCATTCGTTGTCTAGAGCGATGCCAATGGATAAGATTTGCCTCTGTATCTCTTCCTCCATCTTCAGAATTGCCCTGACCGTTTTAACATACACCCTCCTCCTGCTGTCAAAATGGAGGACGCATCGCCTGATTCCTAGAGTGTATCTCCACGAAACGATTGTTGCCATTTTTGGCGTTTTGTTTAAGTTGGCGTTTTTGGTTAACGATTTTTTTTTGCAGAAAATGGATAGATTGAAGTGATTATGGAAGCTATGTTTTACGTTTGTTTATATAATGATGTTTTTGGCGCGTAATTTGGGAGGGAATTTCTTCTAATAAATGTTAATAACTGAAATTCAGTTATTTGTGTTGTTTCATCTTCCTGTAATATTCAATGCGTTTTATTACTAATTTTTGGCGTTTTGTTTTTAATGGCGTTTTATTTTTTATGGCATTTTATCATTTGATGGCGTTTTGAATATGAGGGGTAAAAGACCTTTTTACCCTTAATGAAGCGCGTCCCACATAATAATATTGATGTTATTTACGAAAACGCCACCGCGTAATCAAGTCTATGGATTGTTTTGATCTGACGATCCATAAGCGTTCTCACCGTTCTCACACTTTTCACCGTTTTCTATAAATCCTGACCCTATATATAGGGAGGCCAGTTAACGTACAAAATGGCTTATTGTACATTGCGTACGCGATAACCCCAGCCGTCAGATCTTCATCCCCCATGCGCTTTCACCACATAAAACACAACATGCGATTTCATTCCCCCATGCGATTTCCCAGATTCATCAACGCGTTTTTTTTATAACATGCGATTTATACTCGCGTACGTAATGGACGTCAAGGGTAATTGTATGATACACTTTTCCAGTATATACATATGTAGACTAGTTTAGCTGACTTTTGAGCATTTGTATTTTGTATTTAGTGTGTGTATCCCTTTGAAAGAATTTAAGCTAGATTGTTTAAAGGGAATTAGAAGCTGGTATGTACACTTGAAGACTGGTGAGGCAGTGATGTCACGACCCCCGACCCACCCTGGACGGAATCGAGAGTCGTGAACAGCCCGTGGTACCGGTGATTATTTTTATTTTGAAAACGTTGCAACGGAAATTTCATCAGGACCGTGAGTTAGGAAAAATATCAGATTTTAGAAAACACCGGATTTTATTTATTTAAATAGATGGGATAAACCCATGTTTTACAATGGTAGCTTAAATAAAGATAAATTTGATTATATAAAACAATATTTCTTAATTTGATTTAATTAATAAAATAAGCCACTTCTTGATGCCTTTCAGTGCCGTATCCATCTCTTATTCCAATCTACTGTAATTACCTGAAACGCGTTTTAAAAAGGTTTTGTCAGCAGGAAATACTGAGTGAATCATTCTATTTACTAAAATGACACATTTGTTATAATTTACAGTATTAAGGAAGATTACAATGTTTCTGATATCAAACTAATTACCCACAGTACTTTGTCACTCGACCCATTGGCCCTTCCGTCCAATGGTGTCTGTGACTATGGTCATATCACCCATTGGCTGCCCCAATGGTGAAGATTATCAAGTAATGTATACAAAACCCCACATACCGGCTGTAATATGGTGATTACATAAACTTAATCCCTGTAATTATAACTTTGAAATAAATAGGGTTTTGTAAATAGATTTGATAAAAAGAGAATGACTCACTTTATAATCATGCAGATTCATACGGGCAAAGTTCAGTTTATAGATAAGCCTTAATATATTGCAGATTTATACAGGCAGAGCTTAGCCTATTGATTTTGCCTTGTAACCTAGTGCATACGAACTAGGTAGGTAACTTAATACAGCAATTACGATAATTCACGAGATCAAATTCTCACAATGAACGACAAAGTGCAATACTTCATCCATCGAATTAACGATGATCCGTCAAATTAATGACGAACGACAAAGCATAATACTTCATCCATCGAATTAACGATGATCCGTCAAATTAATGACGAACGATAAAGTATAACCCTAATGTGGGCGGCACTTAAACATCCATTGGATATATTGATCGGTCGGAAAATGAATCGTAATAGCAATTAAGTTAATACCCTGTATCGTAGCAGAATTAGAGCTAGTGTGTGTTTGGTAGTAATAAAAATATATATTTGTAATTTAAGTATAGTACCCCTAATTCAACCTTATCCCGATGTCCCGAGACAGAACCCAAACGAACTTAGTCGGGCAGAGCCTTGACATGCGTTATGGGGCTCAGATCAATCGGAAAGGGTAGCGGTGATCGGGAGTTAAAATACTTAAAATGAGACAGGGTATTATTATTATTATGAGATTTAAATAAAATAAAAGTAAAAATAGAATGAGAGATCGAGATATGAAAGAAAATGGGTTGTGCAAATATTAGATGGTGCTGCACCTTATTTATAGATGGGAGAAAACTTAAGGGTTACGAAATGTTGTTCTGATCCAATTCAAAAATTGCCACGTATCTACAATTGAATTTCCATCATATACAATTACATACACGTATCCTTCACCATGCAATTTGTTTAGATTTCTTTAAGTTATTATTATATTTTAATTCTTTGATTATCTCGATACATACACTTTAACAAAATTTAATTTGTTAACTTTAATTTTTATTTTCATTCGTAAGGTTTAGTTTTATTATTATTTAATTTAATTGCTTCACTTATTTGACGGGTATAACTTCTAAAATATGATGTTTGTATAAAACAACGAATATGTCTTTAGAACGAGAGTATTTTTTTCTATATTTGGGTCTAAGTTTCATTAAAATAAAGTAGGTTCAAAATACAATATATTTTATAATTTAATTATTATACGGTTCCTGGGCCCGTCTAATTGCTTCATAATTCTAACAGTCGACTTACCCGTAATATACCTGTCTAATAATATAAGTTTTTATAGACTTTTATTTTATTAGAAAGGTCATCCATATACAGGCCAATTAATTTAGAATAATATTTCAACCAACTATATAAAACAGTGTTTAAACTATTTGGGGTTGAATATTTATTTATAAAATAAGCTAGTTACTAGTTACTAGTGGTTAATAATTTTAACCAAACCTACAATTCTTATATAAAAATAGGGATGTTACATTCTCCCCACCTTGTTTTAAATCTCGTCCTCGAGATTTGGGTTATGATATTTCTTTTAGACTTATGTCACATTTTAGTTAATAAAAACAATATTTAAGGTAGATGATATAGAATCAAAATATCAAATTTTGTGAATACGAGTTGTAAAATAGGTAGGACTCAACGGTTCAACTGAATTAGTTCAAGAAATTGATGATAAATGAATGAGATGAAATGATATAAATTTCCAAAGTGACTAGGTTCAAACCAAAAGTTATATGATCAATAAGTATTTAAAATAGATGTGAAGAACTTTTTAGAATAATAAAAATTCTTTGTCAAAAGAAAGCTTACTTTGATGGGCAACTGAGGAAGATTTAGAATTGACAGGTTCTAAATGAAATAAAAGCATGAAAAATGATTTGTCAAATATTAAATTATGATATGAGAAAATAAATGTGCTGAGATGAGTGAATTGCAAAGATATACCAAAAGACAATAGAGTTAGTGTATCATTGTTTGGAGTTCCAAGGTTTTTTTTTTTTTTTTTTTTTTTTTTTAATCGTGAAACAATGTGATAGTATACTATTAGTGACCATATTTTTCATACTATGTCCTAGAGATCGAAATATAATAAGAACAAGTTGTTTTGGCATGACCAACTATTATATTATATTTTGTAAATATATAACGCTTAATAGGTTGATTCTATGTGATTACTTATTTTCATTTTGAAACCATATAACGTTGTGAATGTTTTTACAAATGTTGTAAATAAGTAAAAACAAAAATTATTCTTATATATTACAATGTTCTCCTAACCCAATGTAATTGATGACTACCATATTATTCTTTTATGGTTATTTTCTTGCCATGCCAGAGTGTTATGGTATATAGTTATCACAAAACATGTGATAGATAATTATTTGTATAATTTTATTCATCACTAATTTTTTTTTTTTAAATATGTCTTTTCCTTACAGTAAAATATTTTTATATGTATATATAAAATATTTTTAAAATTTACAAACTAAGTATAATAACTTAATTTATATATTAACTAGTCATTATTATGGTTAGATATTGGTTAGTGCTGCCTTGTTTAAGCATAGGTGGCCAGTCCATGCCTAACTAAGGCTAGGTTACCCAATATCTGCCCTTGACAATAACCCTAGTATTTTAAAATAATACTAACACTATTATTATTAATATTTTCTTACTAATAATAAAACTGATATTAGTATTACATAACTAAACATACACTTAAATGGAAAAATTTCTAATAAAAATGGTGAAACCAGCCGTCCCCAGGATCGAACCCGGGTCTAGGCCACACCCTTTCGCGCGCCTAGCCAACCGAGCTAAGTGCCTAGTTTGTGAAAATTTCTATTTTGGTTAAATATAAGCACATGTACAATAAATTATGTACTTCTTATTATAAGTCACTTACTTATCCTCCTTATGTTGACTAATAATAATATAGTAATACTATTAGGTAATCACTTATGTAAGTTTCCATATATAAAATAAATTTTATATAATGTTTTTCGATTGAAGATGTTAAAATAATAATTTATCACGAAAGGCTAGATTGATGTTGTAAAAAAATCATTTAAGAGATACATTAAAATATGACAAGAATTTGTGTATCATTATCTTAATACATGATTTGTGTTAAGATAACTTTTATAAATATCCGTATATGATATATATATATATAAATGAGATTAGTGCAATTTTTTAAATTTTATGAAAACGTTAGTACAAGGTGACCGTGATCAAAGAAATAATTTAGTGAAGTCGAAGACCAAATAAGCATTTTATAGTTCTAGAGAATTGAAGTGTTTGTTGGGATTATGTTGAATATGATAGCTTTAATCCATCATATGGGAATTTGAAATGAATATGTAATGCGAACAAGTTCAAGCAATTGAACTTGGTTTAATCACAACGAGTTCATGTATTAATAAGAAAGTTCAGACATGGTTACAGCAAAATCATGTATGCCAAAGAAAATTGAATTTCTCAAGAAATTTATTGACTCGATATCAAAGGGTCATCGTTTTGCATTACTGCGGTATATAGTGCCAAAAATCAAGTATAGCGAAATGATATTTGAGTCTGGATAAAACAACAAATTGGAATGAAGTCTTCCAGTAGGTTTCATAAGTTAATCGAACCATATGCGCAACCAACAATGTATGTGTAATGTGTGGATTTATTAAGAAATGAAATGGATCAATATTCGTTACTATGAAAAAATTCTCATGGTATGATGACCATTAAGGGGAGTAGCAATGCAAAAGTCTATTCACCGAGGTCAGAATTTTACAAAAGAAATTTAAGAATTTTATTTGGATTTTCGTGTGATAACCGTTGCTAAATGACATTACTAGGGAATGTCGAATAAATGAAATAGGGGAATTATAAAGTATGTGACTTCTTTTGTAGTGCTAATAATTATGACTCTGATTAGACTGTGCACTGATGATTGTGAAATCTTGTTACAACGTACCTCAGCGAAATTTCATGTTGCTTGTAGGATCATGTGTGTCACACCCCCAAAATCCACCTGCGGAGTACCACCGCTTGGAGGCGTGACTGACCAGGATCCAGCCACCAATCATATTGAACGAGCATATAAGTAGTTATAAAAATCCAACCAATGCAATTGGTGTTCAAACAAAACATAGTTAAGTTGCAAGCGGAAGCATAAGTCTTAATTCATAACATAAGTTTAATTGTTTCAAAGTTTAACATGGCACACAGCCGTCCATGTCCCACAACGATCCTCCTCCGTGCAAGCTCCAGTTAGAAACCTAAGGACCTGCAAAGCATGTAGTAACGAGTCAACAACAAGTTGAGTGAGTTCACGGTTGGGTGTTCATTTTAAGTTGTTTCGAAAACAGTTTCCTTTAGCTGGCATCCTGCCGTGGGGGTTACCCCATAGTTAAAAACGTGTCTTGTTTATTCCCGGTTACTCTGGCTATCCAGCCGTGGGGGCTACCCCGTGTTAGTTATCTGGCATTTCGGCCGTGGGGGCTACCCCATGTATCTACTAGACTCGTTATCATATCGACTGCTGACTGTAGTCATGTTTATGTGCCCTGAAACTGTCAATGTCTATCATCATTGACGTGCCCCAGATCCATTAGTTCACGCCCGTCCTCTGCGGCACGGTGTGAGGTTTGTCAGACCTAAATAGCGCTATCTAACTAATGACCCGCTCGCCATTGGCCCGGCGATTAAGTCGATATAAAAAGGAGGGACTTCGTGATAGAGTTTTGGTCTAGTACGAGTTATCTGTCCGTGAGGACGAGGAATTACATTCCTGAACCTTTGCTGTCCTACCCAAGGAGGACGAGGAACCCATGTTCCTTAACCCCAATTCCCGACCCCTGGGAATCCCATGCTTTGTAGAGGGTGTGAACTCACCTTGGTTTGCTCGGTAGATACACAGAAAAGTCAATCAAGCAATATTGTGGCTACTCACGTCCTATCATAGTTGTATCATACCAATCAGGTTCGTATTCAAGTAGTGCACGTATGGCATACACGTATAATAGCAAGTAGCATGCAGGTATAATTTATGGCATACACTCATAACCATACGGTTCACAAGGACACTTATGAGTTCAGTATACAAGCGAACAAGGCCCAATAGTCCGGCCCAAACACTTCGGCCCGTAACAGTGAGAACCCAAATAGTGTGTACATGCACATGGGCTCGAGTCGCAACCGGACTCGCAACCACGGTTTCGGTTCGTGCTGTTTTGGTTACGAGTCGCAACTGGACTCGCAACCGGGGTTTCGAGTCAAACGGTTTATGTGCTGATCACTTGTGGTTTCGAGTCGCAACCAGGTGTTTGCGGCTCGCAACCGATGTCGCAACCGGGAGATTTTGACTCATCATGCATGGTTTCGAGTCGCAACTAGGGGTTTCGGTTGGACAGGAGCTGATTCGGAACAGTGTACTATCCAATGAGATTTTGATTTCAGAAAATGGTTTGTACCATCCACTTAAACATGTTTGTTTGTCTAGTAATTTACTAATTTGGATCAAACATATCAGATTTCAAATATGCAAGATATGTTCATATGATATTCAACAAGTTCTTCAAATATTCATCTAGTTCATCTTTAGGGTTTTCATCTTTTGAACAAACAAGCTCATTAAACCGATTTATGTCAACATAATCTACTTAGTTTAATGCACCAATGATCCTTATTATTCACATATTCAACCGAGAGCATAATAGCATCATATTCAAACATATCTCTACTTATTCATGTGTCAAACTAGCATGATTCTTAACAAACCAAATCTATTTTTGCTAACTATGACTTTATCTAGAAATCAAGCATATACATTATAGATGAACAACAACAATCTTAGCATCGGTTATTCAAGGAGAATCTATATTTATCATGTATGAACCTTAACAAGCAAACATGTTATCAAATCATCATCATCAACCGAAAATCATACATCATTATCAACTCAAAATACAATACATAGCATGAATCACTAACCGGTTGATGATTTTCAAAGGCGAGTATGAAACTTCCGAGTGTGTGTGTGTGTGTGAGAGCCGATCCGCTAGTCCTAGTGTCACCGGTTTGGATCCGAGATGAGGGGAAACAATGTTGTAGCTTAGGGTTTAATGGTTTCTAGAGAGAGTGGAGTGTGTGTGTGTTGTCCAAGAAAGTGGCAAGGATGGCTAACAATCGGGTTATATACTAGCTTCAAGTGCACCCTAATTGTCACACCCCGACCACGTGGAACATACAAAACGTGGCGGAAACATCGGGGAGTGTTGTAACAGAATTAATGTTTCAAATCCATGGCAATTGAAGTTTCGTTTTATTGATTAAAAGTGTTACAATGTCTTAACAAATAAATAAATACAACAAAATTAACTAGTCTTGCATCTTTTATTGTCACTAAAGCCCAAGTCTGCCTATGTGTATCTTGATCATCTTACGCAACAGTTCCTGAAAAACACATGTGAAAATATGGTACGTCAGCATAAAAATGCCGGTGAGATACATAGGTTTTGTGAAAATAGGTTTCATGACTTATGTTTGAGAAAATGTTTAGTCATGAACCTTGTTATTTGCTTTGTTTTGTAAATCATTTGAAAATCGATAAGACCAGATGATATGTATAAATAATGTATAATGTATGGTTAAATGAATAACCATGTAAAATGAGTTTGTATTAGATAAGTTGTTTGTAAATCAATGTCTTGTGAAAAATATGTTATTTGTATAAAATGTTCTATGTCTCAAACTGAAATGATTCAAATAACGTTACGACATGTAATACCATACAAACACTTATATATAGGAAGTACCAGCGGCGTATCCACCATGCTTGTATCATATTACACACGCATCGTTACTTAATCACTTAATCAAACCAAACCAAACAATGTAAAATGTTCATGTCAAGATGTAAATCATGTCAAATTGTCTATGTCAAATATCCATGTTAAATGTCTATGTCAAATATGTCATGTATGGCAAGTGAAAGGTCTCAACTAAACCATATGCACAAAACAAAGTATTGAAGTAAAACTTGGTTTAAATCAAAGTTATGTTTTATGTAGTAAATGCATGATCAATGTAAATCATGTAATATGCGTCCAAAATGTAAGTATATGATGAATAAGAAATGTACTAAGTATGCTACAACAAACATACATAGCATGTGAACTGAAATATCTGTACTAAGTATGCAACAACATACATACGTAGCATGCGACCTGTACTAAGTATGCAACAATAGACATACGTAGCATGTGATGTAATGTAAAACAATGTACTAAGTAATGCACACAATGGCACACCTAGTATGAAATGTAATGAAATCATGTACTATAATGTACTAATGAACATAGGAAGTATATGATTTGAAAACAGGAAAGCATGAAAGTAACAAGTAGGCACATGCGTTCCACCCCAAAACAGTTTGGAAAAACAGTAAAAGAGGGGTCTATGTACTCACTTGAGATTGCTCAGTAGTCCTTGAGTAACAACCAAACAAAGCTAGAGATCACGGAAATCAAACGGCACCTAATATAGGTAACTATGTTAATTAACCGGACCTAAATCGGAAGATTGGGTAGCATTAGGGTTTGTAAACCAAATGAGTGTAGGAACTCATATGATATGGTTTAACAAAGCCTTCATACTAAATGAAACTTAACCCAAGTGTCTACGACCCATTACGACCCGTTTAGGAGCTTATGCTACTTTAACGTGTCGTTCGCGTGAAACGCGTTCGGACCGCCTAACTAGTCCTATGACAAGTGTTATATGCCTAAACATGTTACATAATCAGTTATGTGACAAAAGTTTAGGTTACATATGATTAATTACCAATTATACATGAAAAGGGTATTCTGGTAATTTACCTAAGGCATATAAACTACCTATCATACAACTACTTAAACGATGTGACCATAGGGTATAACCTCGGAAGGTTATTCCCTACACTATGGTCACCTAATGTGTTTGGTCGGATCCTAATGATCGACCAAACTGGGTCGGGTTCGAAGGTATAGGCGATTTATTAGATCGCCTACCCTACGACCCTAGACAACGTGGTAATCAATGGGCATAGTCCCAAGGGACTATGACCAACGTGATTACACTCACGTTGCGAAGTTCAAACGAACTTCGCATTGACCATTACTGGTCAACGCTGAAAGTCAAACAAAGTTTGACTTTCTGACTCGAAAAGCAGTAAAAATAAGGAAAAGAACGAAAGAATACTTACGAAGGGTCCAAGAATGGAAGGTTTGGATCCGAACACTCTCAGGTATGAAGTGTTAAACACGACAACTTAGAGAGCAAGTTCAGATTCAAAGGTGTGAGTTTTTGGGTGTGATGTTGGTGGGTATTTATAGGAAATGGTCCACCGCTAGGATCGTTTCTTGGAGAAGGAGGCAACGATCAAGGCCGTACACTTGTCGGAACCTTATGGTGACTAAAATATGATCTTATCAGCTGACTAAGCATTTTAGAACATGTGGTTGAGGTTGTAACAGCTGCAGCCTGCTGTTTAGAAACTCTGAATCTGGTCAGCAGACCCCTAGCGCACCGCTACGCTTAAAGTGTAGCGCACCGCTAGGCACTATTTCGGCAGAATTACACTTTTGGTCCCTGAACTGTATTTAGGCCATTTTCGACACGTTTAAGGCCCGTTAACCCCATTTCAAAGCTCTAAAATGAAGTTAAAGTATAGGGAACTTAAAATGTGTTCAAAAATATCTCGGATGTCGGTTCGTTTGGCCGTACGAACGCGATGTTCGCTTAATTACGACGGAATGCGCATAAGCGCGAAAAACGAACCAAATGACGAAACGAATGGATTTTTCTTAAAGCGAACACTCAAATATAATATAGTCATGCTTATATAAATTTTTGGATGTCCGGATGTATTCAGAACGTAAGTTATGCGTAAAAATGCAAACTTGTGCACTTTTTGACGCTTTTAGTCCCTGAATGACACAAAAGTTTATTTTAGCATACCGAACACCTCAAAGCCTATTTCTAAGCTATGTAAAGGATATTTATGGTATGTTTAACTTATGGTCATGTCCCGGAAGGTCTGTTACAGTTCAAATTGGCATACTTTCGCAGTTTGTCAACTTTAGTCCCTGTAAGCGATTAAACTTTGATTTCACCACACCAAACCTTTCAAAACTTATATCTAAGTTATGTATAGGTTATTTAAGGTATGTTAAGCCTATTTCACTATTCCGGAGTGTTCGTTGGATTAAACTGGTTATATCTACACATCAGAGCGCGTATAACCCTCCAGAAAGCGATTTAAAGCTTGAAATCGAACAGGAATTGATATGTGTAAACGATACACATATTTTTACAAATCCCAAGTATGAAATACTATATTTCATTGGTTTGGCATTTGTCTGATGGTTGGAGTGACACGGGTGTTACAGTCTCCCCTACTTTAGGAAATTTCGTCCCGAAATAAATTCGTAGGAGTCTAACTGTGGCTTTGTGTCAAATAACCACCAGAGATATGAAAGGCATAATCCTGTTATTTCTCTTTAACGGACATTTTTCAGAATTGAAAAATGAACGGAGTTATTTTCAACAGGCATTATTCAGAAACAAATGAACAGAATAGTCATTTTACATCTTCAGAAACAAAAGTGAACGGAATGGTCATTTTACATCTTCAGAAACAAAAATGAACAGAATGGTCATTTTACATCTTCGGAAACAAAAATGAACGGAATAGTCATTTTACATCTTCAGAAACAAAAATGAACAGAATAGTCATTTTACATCTTCAGAAACAAAAATGAACGGAATGGTCATTTTACATTTTCAGAAACAAAAATGAACAGAATGGTCATTTTACATCTTCGGAAACAAAAATGAACGGAATAGTCATTTTACATCTTCAGAAACAAAAATGAACAGAATGGTCATTTTACATCTTCAGAAACAAAAATGAACAGAATGGTCATTTTACATCTTCGGAAACAAAAATGAACGGAATAGTCATTTTACATCTTCAGAAACAAAAATGAACAGAATGGTCATTTTACATCTTCAGAAACAAAAATGAACGGAATGGTCATTTTACATCTTCAGAAACAAAAATGAACGGAATGGTCATTTTACATCTTCAGAAACAAAAATGAACGGAAAGGTCATTTTACATCTTCAGAAACAAAAATGAACAGAATGGTCATTTTACATCTTCAGAAACAAAAATGAACGGAATAGTCATTTTACATCTTCAGAAACAAAAATGAACAGAATGGTCATTTTACATCTTCAGAAACAAAAATGAACGGAATAGTCATTTTACATCTTCAGAAACAAAAATGAACGGAATAGTCATTTTACATCTTCAGAAACAAAAATGAACAGAATAGTCATTTTACATCTTCAGAAACAAAAATGAACGGAATACATGACAAAATTCGCTGTGGTCTCTGTGCACTGAATTTCCATAATTATGTACGCGTCCATAATTACGTAATTCCTTGCACAGTCCGCACAGTGCATTTCATGATGTGTAGGGGAAGAAAATATCAAACCTGTGATGAGTGTGACTAGACTACCATAGGGTCCTTTTTAATCAGATCAACACATGATCTTTTTAATTAGACCTCCAAGGAGTCCTTTCAGCTATCTCATCATTTGATATACTTAACCAGATTTTTGGATCAATCTGTTTAACTAGACCACTCAAGGGGTCTAATTATGGAATAGTACAATAAAATCCAAGGGACTTAACTACAACGTAGAAGCCCATTGAGGATTTAATATAGTACCTTTGGATATCCTACTATGAATCCCTTATACGAAGATATGGAAGATTCTATGAGGATTTGGATGACAAAACTTGGATCACACAAAAACATAAAAAGGGAACACATAAGCACATAATCACATAGTTGTTTAACTTGGTTATTAATTTGTTATCTTTGGACGCGGATACTTAAAGCACACCAGGAATCCAATTCGTGGATTTCATTTTGGCACTTTAATCATATCAAGAATCTATCTATGAAGATAGGATAATCTTAAAAGGAATTCGGCTTTGTCCCTATTGAATTGTGATGTACGTATTGAATCATACAAAGAATTCAATTAAGGACTCCGATGAATGATACCCATCCACAAGGATCTAATTATGAAGATAGAAAGATCCTCATGGATTTTGGAGTTTGTGTAACGAGAGTGTTCCGACACCTTGCACTAGGCGTGCTTACGTCGATACACAAGGTAGAAAGTTCATGAGGTTGAGGCGCCAGATATGTCAAGCGACATATGAAGCAGAGTTTGAAGGTTGAGTAGCAGTAGGATTTGTAACAGCTTTGCTTTGGATTGCAAAGCGGCACATGTTAACCAAATGTCTCCATCGTCCACCGTGGGTACATTTGAAACAAGGTATTTGATTCGGATTATGGCAGTGACATTGATTGCGCCAAGGAGCAGTTCCCTTATACGGCTTCATCCCTGAGACGAGTCATGGTGATAGCTAAATCAATGGTCTTCTGGAGTACAACGCCTATTTGCTTGGGCAGTTGCAGCACCTGGTTCGGACATTGTTGTTGCGATGAAGAAGCATCTTGAAGATAACGAAAGGCATAGGAGGAAACAAGCGAAAGATAGTCAAAAGGAAATGACAAGGCATGTAGATTGTGACCATTTGTTTGTTACCAAAGGCAAACAAATGAGAGAGTGACTAATCAAAGTAAGCGGGTCAATATAATGTATCGCGAAGACATGCTCGCCTATAAGTGAACACTCATCCCAAGAATTCCCAGGTAAGCACAACTGGTCTCGCGTCTGATGAGATGTATACGAAGTGCTTGCCTATACAGAAAACCCAGAATACAGGCATTCACCCTTCCAGTTTACACGTGTTCACATTATTAAAAACCCAAAACCTTGACGAGAGTTTTGAAAACTCAAAGGGGTTCAAAACCATATATCAGAGGGTTCAAAACCTTACAATAGAGGGTTCAAAACCTAGTAAACAATCATCCTAGAACAGATGATTAGTTTTCAAAGCGGTTTTGAAATTTATGTTCTTGTTGTGGTCGTCGCCTAAGGATAGGTGACGGTATTGTTTTATGACTAAACGCAAGTAAACTCGCGTTAGGGTCCTAAGAAAGTTATAGACTAGGTCAAAGCATTACTAATAACCTAATTCCCTATAACCATTGGCTCTGATACCATCTTTTCTGTCACACCCCGACCACGTGGAACATACAAAACGTGGCGGAAACATCGGGGAGTGTTGTAACAGAATTAATGTTTCAAATCCATGGCAATTGAAGTTTCGTTTTATTGATTAAAAGTGTTACAATGTCTTAACAAATAAATAAATACAACAAAATTAACTAGTCTTGCATCTTTTATTGTCACTAAAGCCCAAGTGTGCCTATGTGTATCTTGATCATCTTACGCAACAGTTCCTGAAAAACACATGTGAAAATATGGTACGTCAGCATAAAAATGCCGGTGAGATACATAGGTTTTGTGAAAATAGGTTTCATGACTTATGTTTGAGAAAATGTTTAGTCATGAACCTTGTTATTTGCTTTGTTTTGTAAATCATTTGAAAATCGATAAGACCAGATGATATGTATAAATAATGTATAATGTATGGTTAAATGAATAACCATGTAAAATGAGTTTGTATTAGATAAGTTGTTTGTAAATCAATGTCTTGTGAAAAATATGTTATTTGTATAAAATGTTCTATGTCTCAAACTGAAATGATTCAAATAACGTTACGACATGTAATACCATACAAACACTTATATATAGGAAGTACCAGCGGCGTATCCACCATGCTTGTATCATATTACACACGCATCGTTACTTAATCACTTAATCAAACCAAACCAAACAATGTAAAATGTTCATGTCAAGATGTAAATCATGTCAAATTGTCTATGTCAAATATCCATGTTAAATGTCTATGTCAAATATGTCATGTATGGCAAGTGAAAGGTCTCAACTAAACCATATGCACAAAACAAAGTATTGAAGTAAAACTTGGTTTAAATCAAAGTTATGTTTTATGTAGTAAATGCATGATCAATGTAAATCATGTAATATGCGTCCAAAATGTAAGTATATGATGAATAAGAAATGTACTAAGTATGCTACAACAAACATACATAGCATGTGAACTGAAATATCTGTACTAAGTATGCAACAACATACATACGTAGCATGCGACCTGTACTAAGTATGCAACAATAGACATACGTAGCATGTGATGTAATGTAAAACAATGTACTAAGTAATGCACACAATGGCACACCTAGTATGAAATGTAATGAAATCATGTACTATAATGTACTAATGAACATAGGAAGTATATGATTTGAAAACAGGAAAGCATGAAAGTAACAAGTAGGCACATGCGTTCCACCCCAAAACAGTTTGGAAAAACAGTAAAAGAGGGGTCTATGTACTCACTTGAGATTGCTCAGTAGTCCTTGAGTAACAACCAAACAAAGCTAGAGATCACGGAAATCAAACGGCACCTAATATAGGTAACTATGTTAATTAACCGGACCTAAATCGGAAGATTGGGTAGCATTAGGGTTTGTAAACCAAATGAGTGTAGGAACTCATATGATATGGTTTAACAAAGCCTTCATACTAAATGAAACTTAACCCAAGTGTCTACGACCCATTACGACCCGTTTAGGAGCTTATGCTACTTTAACGTGTCGTTCGCGTGAAACGCGTTCGGACCGCCTAACTAGTCCTATGACAAGTGTTATATGCCTAAACATGTTACATAATCAGTTATGTGACAAAAGTTTAGGTTACATATGATTAATTACCAATTATACATGAAAAGGGTATTCTGGTAATTTACCTAAGGCATATAAACTACCTATCATACAACTACTTAAACGATGTGACCATAGGGTATAACCTCGGAAGGTTATTCCCTACACTATGGTCACCTAATGTGTTTGGTCGGATCCTAATGATCGACCAAACTGGGTCGGGTTCGAAGGTATAGGCGATTTATTAGATCGCCTACCCTACGACCCTAGACAACGTGGTAATCAATGGGCATAGTCCCAAGGGACTATGACCAACGTGATTACACTCACGTTGCGAAGTTCAAACGAACTTCGCATTGACCATTACTGGTCAACGCTGAAAGTCAAACAAAGTTTGACTTTCTGACTCGAAAAGCAGTAAAAATAAGGAAAAGAACGAAAGAATACTTACGAAGGGTCCAAGAATGGAAGGTTTGGATCCGAACACTCTCAGGTATGAAGTGTTAAACACGACAACTTAGAGAGCAAGTTCAGATTCAAAGGTGTGAGTTTTTGGGTGTGATGTTGGTGGGTATTTATAGGAAATGGTCCACCGCTAGGATCGTTTCTTGGAGAAGGAGGCAACGATCAAGGCCGTACACTTGTCGGAACCTTATGGTGACTAAAATATGATCTTATCAGCTGACTAAGCATTTTAGAACATGTGGTTGAGGTTGTAACAGCTGCAGCCTGCTGTTTAGAAACTCTGAATCTGGTCAGCAGACCCCTAGCGCACCGCTACGCTTAAAGTGTAGCGCACCGCTAGGCACTATTTCGGCAGAATTACACTTTTGGTCCCTGAACTGTATTTAGGCCATTTTCGACACGTTTAAGGCCCGTTAACCCCATTTCAAAGCTCTAAAATGAAGTTAAAGTATAGGGAACTTAAAATGTGTTCAAAAATATCTCGGATGTCGGTTCGTTTGGCCGTACGAACGCGATGTTCGCTTAATTACGACGGAATGCGCATAAGCGCGAAAAACGAACCAAATGACGAAACGAATGGATTTTTCTTAAAGCGAACACTCAAATATAATATAGTCATGCTTATATAAATTTTTGGATGTCCGGATGTATTCAGAACGTAAGTTATGCGTAAAAATGCAAACTTGTGCACTTTTTGACGCTTTTAGTCCCTGAATGACACAAAAGTTTATTTTAGCATACCGAACACCTCAAAGCCTATTTCTAAGCTATGTAAAGGATATTTATGGTATGTTTAACTTATGGTCATGTCCCGGAAGGTCTGTTACAGTTCAAATTGGCATACTTTCGCAGTTTGTCAACTTTAGTCCCTGTAAGCGATTAAACTTTGATTTCACCACACCAAACCTTTCAAAACTTATATCTAAGTTATGTATAGGTTATTTAAGGTATGTTAAGCCTATTTCACTATTCCGGAGTGTTCGTTGGATTAAACTGGTTATATCTACACATCAGAGCGCGTATAACCCTCCAGAAAGCGATTTAAAGCTTGAAATCGAACAGGAATTGATATGTGTAAACGATACACATATTTTTACAAATCCCAAGTATGAAATACTATATTTCATTGGTTTGGCATTTGTCTGATGGTTGGAGTGACACGGGTGTTACACTAATGGGCTTCGACATAGGCTAAGTGTGTATGTGTGTGCGGCCCAACCGGCCCGTATGTTATACTAGTTCACTCGAGACCACATGGTCTCGAGTCGGGTTCGTGTTATCTCGGTTCCTATATACATACATCGCATACATACAAGCACACACAAATAACACATAATCACATAAAGGTTCATTTGTCATTAATCACACAAGATAACTAGTCACACTTTCATGTTACATCGGGATACAAGGAAGGTTCTAAATTTTGAGTTGTCACATCATCCCCAAGTTGAAAGAAATTTCGTCCCGAAATTTGGTAGGCACTCACTGAGGAAGCTAGTTAAGTTGTATGGTTTTCCTGGTTTTCCTGGGGTGTCACATCCACCCCCCGTTGATCTGGAATTTCGTCCCGAAATTCCGTAGCTTCGGCCTCAGTAGTGGGTGTACTGTTTGCGAACAGTTGGGGATACTTTTGTTTCATCTGATCTTCGCGCTCCCAGGTGAACTCTGGGCCGCGACGTGAGTTCCAACGAACTCGAACGAGAGGTATTCTAGTGCTCTTGAGGACCTTAACATCCCGGTCCGTGATTTCGACTGGTTCCTCGACGAATCGTAACTGTTCGTCGATCGTGAGTTCCTTCAAAGGAACTACGTGGGTCTCATCTGACGGACACTTCTTCAGATTCGACACGTGAAAAACGTTGTGAACTGCACCGAGTTCTGCTGGTAAGTTTAGTCTGTAGGCCACCCTGCCTATTTTCTCAATGACCTCGAAAGGTCCAACGTATCGTGGGTTAAGTTTACCGCGTTTGCCAAAACGAACCACACCCTTCCAGGGTGAAACTTTGAGTAGTACCCGCTCCCCAACCTGGAGCTCAAGCGGTTTTCTGCCCATGTCGGCGTAAACTTTCTGACGTTCGCGAGCGGCCGTCATGCGTTTTCGTATCTGAGCGATTTGCTCGGTTGTATCTACCACATATTCTGGGCCAGTGATCTGACTTTCTCCCACCTCTGCCCAGCAAAGAGGAGACCGGCATTTACGTCCGTACAATGCCTCAAACGGAGCAGCTCCAATGCTGGTGTGGTAGCTGTTATTGTACGAGAATTCCACAAGTGGCAGGTGCTTTTCCCAGCGGTTGCCAAAGTCGATTACACATGCACGAAGCATGTCTTCTAAGGTTTGAATAGTGCGCTCGGACTGCCCGTCCGTCTGAGGATGGTACGCCGTGCTCATGTCTAATCGTGAGCCGAAGGATTTGTGCATTGCTTGCCACAGCTCTGAAGTAAATCGTGCATCTCGATCCGAGATGATAGAGGTGGGCACCCCGTGCCTCGAAACAATTTCCTTGATGTATATTTCTGCAAGAGTGGAGAACTTATCCGTCTCCTTGATAGCCAAGAAGTGTGCAGACTTTGTGAGTCGATCCACGATCACCCAAATAGTATCGTTCCCGCGCTGGGATCTAGGTAGGCCAGTAACAAAATCCATGGAAATTTACTCCCATTTCCATTGAGGTATCTCTGGTTGTTGGAGCAGGCCTGATGGTTTCTGGTATTCGGACTTGACTCTCGCACAAGTCAAACACTTGCTGACGTAAGTTGCTATGTGGGCCTTCATGCTAGGCCACCAGTACGTAGTTTTGATGTCGTGATACATCTTATCTGATCCAGGGTGTACTGAGTAGCGAGACTTGTGTGCTTCGTCCATCACAAGCTCTCGTAGGTTGCCATAAAGTGGGACCCAAACGCGTCCCGTTACGTAGTAAGCACCGTCTTCCTTCTGTTCCAATCGTTGCCTTGATCCGCGTAGGGCTTCAGCCCTGACGTTTTCTGGTTTCAGTGCTTCTATCTGAGCAGCTCGTATCTGGGAAGGCAGACTAGAATGGATCGTGAGTTGTAAAGCTCGCACGCGCTTAGGCGCAGCGTCCTTCCGACTGAGGGCGTCGGCCACAACATTGGCCTTGCCCGGGTGATACCTGATTGAGCACTCGTAGTCATTTAGTAGTTCGACCCATCGTCGTTGCCGCATATTCAGTTCCTTCTGCTTGAAGATATGCTCGAGGCTCCTGTGGTCGGTGTAGATCGCGCACTTGGTACCATACAGGTAATGCCGCCATAACTTAAGCGCAAAAACAACAGCTCCCAGCTCTAAATCGTGCGTAGTGTAGTTCTTTTCATGAACCTTGAGTTGGCGTGAGGCGTAGGCTATAACTTTATCTCGTTGCATCAACACGCAACCAAGACCCTGAATTGATGCGTCGCAATATACCACAAAGTCGTCTGTGCCTTCCGGCAAGGAAAGGATAGGTGCGCTACAAAGTCTATCCTTTAGGTGCTGAAATGCCAACTCCTGTGCGTTTCCCCAGCGATAAACAACGCCCTTCTGCGTTAGTGAGGTGAGGGGCTGTGCAATCTTAGAAAAATCCTTTATGAATCTCCGGTAGTATCCCGCCAAACCCAAGAATTGGCGAATTTCCTTTGGTGTACGAGGTGCAGGCCAGTTCTTAATCGAGTCTATCTTGGATGGATCAACGTGAATCCCATCCTTGTTCACCACGTGGCCTAGGAAATGGACCTCTCGGAGCCAGAAGTCGCATTTCGAGAACTTTGCGTAAAGCTGTTCTGTTCGAAGGAGTTCCAGAATAAGTCGCAGATGCTGCTCGTGTTCCTCCCGACTCTTGGAATAGATCAGGATGTCGTCGATGAAGACTATAACGAACTTGTCCAGGTAAGGCTTGCACACTCGGTTCATCAAGTCCATGAAAACCGCAGGTGCGTTTGTCATCCCAAAAGGCATGACCAAAAACTCATAGTGCCCGTATCGAGTTCTGAAGGCTGTTTTGGAGACGTCCTCTTCCCGGACTCTCAGCTGGTGATAACCCGATCTCAAATCAATCTTTGAATAGTAGCTCGACCCTTGCAACTGGTCGAACAAGTCGTCGATACGCGGTAGAGGATAACGATTCTTCACCGTCACCTTGTTGAGTTCTCGGTAGTCGATGCACATTCTGAAAGTACCGTCTTTCTTCTTCACAAATAATACTGGAGCTCCCCAGGGCGATGAGCTTGGGCGAATGAAGCCCTTATCTAAGAGTTCTTGTAGTTGCGTGGAGAGTTCCTTCAACTCTGATGGGGCCAAACGATAAGGTGCACGGGCTATGGGTGCAGCTC
This sequence comes from Helianthus tuberosus, assembly GCA_030545235.1. Lineage (NCBI taxonomy): Eukaryota > Viridiplantae > Streptophyta > Magnoliopsida > Asterales > Asteraceae > Helianthus > Helianthus tuberosus. Next base: position 97,641,993 of record CM060360.1, on the reverse strand, counting down.
CAGGAGCTAGTTCGATCTGAAACTCGACTTGACGATGAGGCGGAAGACCAGGTAATTCCTCAGGAAATACCTCTGGATAATCGCGTACAACTGGAAAATCTTCTATCTTCTTCTCTTTTTCTGAGGTGTCAGTAACGAGAGCCAAAATAGCAGTGTGGCCCTTTCGCAAGCACTTTTGGGCCTTAAGGAGAGAAATGACGTTCTCAACAGCACTCCTCTTGTCGCCATGAATCATGAGAGGTTCACCACCGGGACCTGGAATACGGACAACCTTCTCGTTGCAAAGAATCTCTGCGCGGTGTTGGGATAACCAATCCATCCCAATGACAACGTCGAAACTACCCAAGACAATAGGAATGAGGTCGATAGAGAAGGTCTGGTCAGCGAGAACGAGTTTACAACCCTTGACTACGTGTGTGGCTTCTAAACTCTTACCATTTGCTAGCTCTACTGTGTGCTTGTTGTTCAAAAGTGTTGGAATACGCTTAAGCATTCGACTAACTTCTAGTGACATGTAGCTAGTATCGGCACCCGAATCAAATAAAACTGAAACATAAAAGTCGTCGAGAAGGAACTTACCCGCCACAACATTGGGGTCATTCCTTGCTTCACCTTGGCCAATCACAAACATTCGCCCCCTGGCGCCATTGTTGTTGTTCCCATTGTTACCATTCCCCTGATTGTTGTTATTGTTGTTGTTCTGGTTCCTGTTCAGTTGGGGACAGTCTCTCTTGAAGTGGCCCTCAGCTCCACACTGAAAGCACCCTTTGTTATCACCTTGTTGCTGTTGCTGGCGCTGGTTCTGTTGAGCTTGCTGACGATTCTGGTTGGCGGGGTATAAGCTCCTACAATCCTTTGCAGCGTGACCAGGCTTGTTGCACCGATGACAGTTGCCCCTGGTGCATGGTCCACTGTGGTGCAGGCTACAGCGATTGCATTTGGGGTGATTTCCTTTGTATCCGCCACCAGACGATTGCTGATTAGGGCTCTTGTAGTCCTCAGTCTTTCTCTGCTGAGACTGGGACTGAACAGAAGCCGAACCCTTACTCGAAGTTCCATCCCACTTCCGTTTGTTGTCACTAGAGGTACCAGAAGTAGTTGCAGCACCTATGCGTTTTGGTAACTTGTTCTGTTCCACCGCCTGATCCGTGAGACGGTGAGCCAACTGAACAGTTTGCTGGTAGGTAGCGAGGTTCGCTGAAGTCACATGACTTTGGATTTCTGGCACTAAGCCCTGAAGAAATAGTTCGATGCGTTTGATGGGAGGATCCACCATAGTAGGGCACAGAATTGCCAGTTCGTTCGACCTTTTCACATAAGCTTCAATTTCCGACCCCGTCATCTTGAGGTTGAAGAACTCCACTTCCAGTTTGTGAATCTCATCACGACTGCAGTATTCCTCTTTGATCATTTCCTTAAAAGTTTCCCATGGGGTGGCGTTGGCAGCAACCAACCCTAGCATCTGAACTTGAGCGTTCCACCACGTGAGGGCTAATCCCTCGAGAGTACCAGTAGCATACTTCACCCTGCGCGCCTCAGGGCATTCACACATTTCGAACACAGATTCTAGCTTCTCAAACCAGTGTAGGAGACCTACTGCTCCTTCCGTGCCGCTAAAAGTAGTTGGTCGGCAGTCCATGAAAGTCTTAAAAGTGCACACGGGTGGCTGAACGTGTTGACCTAATGTGAGCGAAAGAAAAGACAGACTTTAACACAAAAGTTGGTTCACGAGAGTAGGATCCTAAAGATCCTAAAATGAGTTCGGACTGCAGGATATACCTCCTGCGTGTGCAGCTGCAAGTGCTGCGGCAACTCGTTCGTTGATCAGAGCCGTCAACTGGGCTTATGTCATGTTAACGCGTCCAGACATGATCTTCATATCAAGAAGAACGTGAGTGAGAGGGGTTCGCGAAAGTACGACGATAAAATAGAGTAAGCACGCACGTGTTCAAGCAACAGTAGTTATTCTAACCAAGCATACCATGAGCAATGTACTATGTAACTAACAAGTAGGCAATATATACACAGATCATATCACCTAGAACGTCGAGCCTTGCATGTGGAGTGAAGCGTCGTTGTGGACCGTTGAGCACTGTACAGGTTATAGTCTGGTTTTAACAAAAAAACGTTTTCCCCTTTATTAAAACCAAGTTCTCTATAACCAATGGCTCTGATACCAATCTGTCACACCCCCAAAATCCACCTGCGGAGTACCACCGCTTGGAGGCGTGACTGACCAGGATCCAGCCACCAATCATATTGAACGAGCATATAAGTAGTTATAAAAATCCAACCAATACAATTGGTGTTCAAACAAAACATAGTTAAGTTGCAAGCGGAAGCATAAGTCTTAATTCATAACATAAGTTTAATTGTTTCAAAGTTTAACATGGCACACAGCCGTCCATGTCCCACAACGATCCTCCTCCGTGCAAGCTCCAGTTAGAAACCTAAGGACCTGCAAAGCATGTAGTAACGAGTCAACAACAAGTTGAGTGAGTTCATGGTTGGGTGTTCGTTTTAAGTTGTTTCGAAAACAGTTTCCTTTAGCTGGCATCCTGCCGTGGGGGTTACCCCATAGTTAAAAACGTGTCTTGTTTATTCCCGGTTACTCTGGCTATCCAGCCGTGGGGGCTACCCCGTGTTAGTTATCTGGCATTTCGGCCGTGGGGGCTACCCCATGTATCTACTAGACTCGTTATCATATCGACTGCTGACTGTAGTCATGTTTATGTGCCCTGAAACTGTCAATGTCTATCATCATTGACGTGCCCCAGATCCATTAGTTCACGCCCGTCCTCTGCGGCACGGTGTGAGGTTTGTCAGACCTAAATAGCGCTATCTAACTAATGACCCGCTCGCCATTGGCCCGGCGATTAAGTCGATATAAAAAGGAGGGACTTCGTGATAGAGTTTTGGTCTAGTACGAGTTATCTGTCCGTGAGGACGAGGAATTACATTCCTGAACCTTTGCTGTCCTACCCAAGGAGGACGAGGAACCCATGTTCCTTAACCCCAATTCCCGACCCCTGGGAATCCCATGCTTTGTAGAGGGTGTGAACTCACCTTGGTTTGCTCGGTAGATACACAGAAAAGTCAATCAAGCAATATTGTGGCTACTCACGTCCTATCATAGTTGTATCATACCAATCAGGTTCGTATTCAAGTAGTGCACGTATGGCATACACGTATAATAGCAAGTAGCATGCAGGTATAATTTATGGCATACACTCATAACCATACGGTTCACAAGGACACTTATGAGTTCAGTATACAAGCGAACAAGGCCCAATAGTCCGGCCCAAACACTTCGGCCCGTAACAGTGAGAGCCCAAATAGTGTGTACATGCACATGGGCTCGAGTCGCAACCGGACTCGCAACCACGGTTTCGGTCCGTGCTGTTTTGGTTACGAGTCGCAACTGGACTCGCAACCGGGGTTTCGAGTCAAACGGTTTATGTGCTGATCACTTGTGGTTTCGAGTCGCAACCAGGTGTTTGCGGCTCGCAACCGATGTCGCAACCGGGAGATTTTGACTCATCATGCATGGTTTCGAGTCGCAACTAGGGGTTTCGGTTGGACAGGAGCTGATTCGGAACAGTGTACTATCCAATGAGATTTTGATTTCAGAAAATGGTTTGTACCATCCACTTAAACATGTTTGTTTGTCTAGTAATTTACTAATTTGGATCAAACATATCAGATTTCAAATATGCAAGATATGTTCATATGATATTCAACAAGTTCTTCAAATATTCATCTAGTTCATCTTTAGGGTTTTCATCTTTTGAACAAACAAGCTCATTAAACCGATTTATGTCAACATAATCTACTTAGTTTAATGCACCAATGATCCTTATTATTCACATATTCAACCGAGAGCATAATAGCATCATATTCAAACATATCTCTACTTATTCATGTGTCAAACTAGCATGATTCTTAACAAACCAAATCTATTTTTGCTAACTATGACTTTATCTAGAAATCAAGCATATACATTATAGATGAACAACAACAATCTTAGCATCGGTTATTCAAGGAGAATCTATATTTATCATGTATGAACCTTAACAAGCAAACATGTTATCAAATCATCATCATCAACCGAAAATCATACATCATTATCAACTCAAAATACAATACATAGCATGAATCACTAACCGGTTGATGATTTTCAAAGGCGAGTATGAAACTTCCGAGTGTGTGTGTGTGTGAGAGCCGATCCGCTAGTCCTAGTGTCACCGGTTTGGATCCGAGATGAGGGGAAACAATGTTGTAGCTTAGGGTTTAATGGTTTCTAGAGAGAGTGGAGTGTGTGTGTGTTGTCCAAGAAAGTGGCAAGGATGGCTAACAATCGGGTTATATACTAGCTTCAAGTGCACCCTAATGGGCTTCGACATAGGCTAAGTGTGTATGTGTGTGCGGCCCAACCGGCCCGTATGTTATACTAGTTCACTCGAGACCACATGGTCTCGAGTCGGGTTCGTGTTATCTCGGTTCCTATATACATACATCGCATACATACAAGCACACACAAATAACACATAATCACATAAAGGTTCATTTGTCATTAATCACACAAGATAACTAGTCACACTTTCATGTTACATCGGGATACAAGGAAGGTTCTAAATTTCGAGTTGTCACATCATCCCCAAGTTGAAAGAAATTTCGTCCCGAAATTTGGTAGGCACTCACTGAGGAAGCTAGTTAAGTTGTATGGTTTTCCTGGGGTGTCACATCCACCCCCCGTTGATCTGGAATTTCGTCCCGAAATTCCGTAGCTTCGGCCTCAGTAGTGGGTGTACTGTTTGCGAACAGTTGGGGATACTTTTGTTTCATCTGATCTTCGCGCTCCCAGGTGAACTCTGGGCCGCGACGTGAGTTCCAACGAACTCGAACGAGAGGTATTCTAGTGCTCTTGAGGACCTTAACATCCCGGTCCGTGATTTCGACTGGTTCCTCGACGAATCGTAACTGTTCGTCGATCGTGAGTTCCTTCAAAGGAACTACGTGGGTCTCATCTGACGGACACTTCTTCAGATTCGACACGTGAAAAACGTTGTGAACTGCACCGAGTTCTGCTGGTAAGTTTAGTCTGTAGGCCACCCTGCCTATTTTCTCAATGACCTCGAAAGGTCCAACGTATCGTGGGTTAAGTTTACCACGTTTGCCAAAACGAACCACACCCTTCCAGGGTGAAACTTTGAGTAGTACCCGCTCCCCAACCTGGAGCTCAAGCGGTTTTCTGCCCATGTCGGCGTAAACTTTCTGACGTTCGCGAGCGGCCGTCATGCGTTTTCGTATCTGAGCGATTTGCTCGGTTGTATCTACCACATATTCTGGGCCAGTGATCTGACTTTCTCCCACCTCTGCCCAGCAAAGAGGAGACCGGCATTTACGTCCGTACAATGCCTCAAACGGAGCAGCTCCAATGCTGGTGTGGTAGCTGTTATTGTACGAGAATTCCACAAGTGGCAGGTGCTTTTCCCAGCGGTTGCCAAAGTCGATTACACATGCACGAAGCATGTCTTCTAAGGTTTGAATAGTGCGCTCGGACTGCCCGTCCGTCTGAGGATGGTACGCCGTGCTCATGTCTAATCGTGAGCCGAAGGATTTGTGCATTGCTTGCCACAGCTCTGAAGTAAATCGTGCATCTCGATCCGAGATGATAGAGGTGGGCACCCCGTGCCTCGAAACAATTTCCTTGATGTATATTTCTGCAAGAGTGGAGAACTTATCCGTCTCCTTGATAGCCAAGAAGTGTGCAGACTTTGTGAGTCGATCCACGATCACCCAAATAGTATCGTTCCCGCGCTGGGATCTAGGTAGGCCAGTAACAAAATCCATGGAAATTTACTCCCATTTCCATTGAGGTATCTCTGGTTGTTGGAGCAGGCCTGATGGTTTCTGGTATTCGGACTTGACTCTCGCACAAGTCAAACACTTGCTGACGTAAGTTGCTATGTGGGCCTTCATGCTAGGCCACCAGTACGTAGTTTTGATGTCGTGATACATCTTATCTGATCCAGGGTGTACTGAGTAGCGAGACTTGTGTGCTTCGTCCATCACAAGCTCTCGTAGGTTGCCATAAAGTGGGACCCAAACGCGTCCCGTTACGTAGTAAGCACCGTCTTCCTTCTGTTCCAATCGTTGCCTTGATCCGCGTAGGGCTTCAGCCCTGACGTTTTCTGGTTTCAGTGCTTCTATCTGAGCAGCTCGTATCTGGGAAGGCAGACTAGAATGGATCGTGAGTTGTAAAGCTCGCACGCGCTTAGGCGCAGCGTCCTTCCGACTGAGGGCGTCGGCCACAACATTGGCCTTGCCCGGGTGATACCTGATTGAGCACTCGTAGTCATTTAGTAGTTCGACCCATCGTCGTTGCCGCATATTCAGTTCCTTCTGCTTGAAGATATGCTCGAGGCTCCTGTGGTCGGTGTAGATCGCGCACTTGGTACCATACAGGTAATGCCGCCATAACTTAAGCGCAAAAACAACAGCTCCCAGCTCTAAATCGTGCGTAGTGTAGTTCTTTTCATGAACCTTGAGTTGGCGTGAGGCGTAGGCTATAACTTTATCTCGTTGCATCAACACGCAACCAAGACCCTGAATTGATGCGTCGCAATATACCACAAAGTCGTCTGTGCCTTCCGGCAAGGAAAGGATAGGTGCGCTACAAAGTCTATCCTTTAGGTGCTGAAATGCCAACTCCTGTGCGTTTCCCCAGCGATAAACAACGCCCTTCTGCGTTAGTGAGGTGAGGGGCTGAGCAATCTTAGAAAAATCCTTTATGAATCTCCGGTAGTATCCCGCCAAACCCAAGAATTGGCGAATTTCCTTTGGTGTACGAGGTGCAGGCCAGTTCTTAATCGAGTCTATCTTGGATGGATCAACGTGAATCCCATCCTTGTTCACCACGTGGCCTAGGAAATGGACCTCTCGGAGCCAGAAGTCGCATTTCGAGAACTTTGCGTAAAGCTGTTCTGTTCGAAGGAGTTCCAGAATAAGTCGCAGATGCTGCTCGTGTTCCTCCCGACTCTTGGAATAGATCAGGATGTCGTCGATGAAGACTATAACGAACTTGTCCAGGTAAGGCTTGCACACTCGGTTCATCAAGTCCATGAAAACCGCAGGTGCGTTTGTCATCCCAAAAGGCATGACCAAAAACTCATAGTGCCCGTATCGAGTTCTGAAGGCTGTTTTGGAGACGTCCTCTTCCCGGACTCTCAGCTGGTGATAACCCGATCTCAAATCAATCTTCGAATAGTAGCTCGACCCTTGCAACTGGTCGAACAAGTCGTCGATACGCGGTAGAGGATAACGATTCTTCACCGTCACCTTGTTGAGTTCTCGGTAGTCGATGCACATTCTGAAAGTACCGTCTTTCTTCTTCACAAATAATACTGGAGCTCCCCAGGGCGATGAGCTTGGGCGAATGAAGCCCTTATCTAAGAGTTCTTGTAGTTGCGTGGAGAGTTCCTTCAACTCTGATGGGGCCAAACGATAAGGTGCACGGGCTATGGGTGCAGCTCCAGGAGCTAGTTCGATCTGAAACTCGACTTGACGATGAGGCGGAAGACCAGGTAATTCCTCAGGAAATACCTCTGGATAATCGCGTACAACTGGAAAATCTTCTATCTTCTTCTCTTTTTCTGAGGTGTCAGTAACGAGAGCCAAAATAGCAGTGTGGCCCTTTCGCAAGCACTTTTGGGCCTTAAGGAGAGAAATGACGTTCTCAACAGCACTCCTCTTGTCGCCATGAATCATGAGAGGTTCACCACCGGGACCTGGAATACGGACAACCTTCTCGTTGCAAAGAATCTCTGCGCGGTGTTGGGATAACCAATCCATCCCAATGACAACGTCGAAACTACCCAAGACAATAGGAATGAGGTCGATAGAGAAGGTCTGGTCAGCGAGAACGAGTTTACAACCCTTGACTACGTGTGTGGCTTCTAAACTCTTACCATTTGCTAGCTCTACTGTGTGCTTGTTGTTCAAAAGTGTTGGAATACGCTTAAGCATTCGACTAACTTCTAGTGACATGTAGCTAGTATCGGCACCCGAATCAAATAAAACTGAAACATAAAAGTCGTCGAGAAGGAACTTACCCGCCACAACATTGGGGTCATTCCTTGCTTCACCTTGGCCAATCACAAACATTCGCCCCCTGGCGCCATTGTTGTTGTTCCCATTGTTACCATTCCCCTGATTGTTGTTATTGTTGTTGTTCTGGTTCCTGTTCAGTTGGGGACAGTCTCTCTTGAAGTGGCCCTCAGCTCCACACTGAAAGCACCCTTTGTTATCACCTTGTTGCTGTTGCTGGCGCTGGTTCTGTTGAGCTTGCTGACGATTCTGGTTGGCGGGGTATAAGCTCCTACAATCCTTTGCAGCGTGACCAGGCTTGTTGCACCGATGACAGTTGCCCCTGGTGCATGGTCCACTGTGGTGCAGGCTACAGCGATTGCATTTGGGGTGATTTCCTTTGTATCCGCCACCAGACGATTGCTGATTAGGGCTCTTGTAGTCCTCAGTCTTTCTCTGCTGAGACTGGGACTGAACAGAAGCCGAACCCTTACTCGAAGTTCCATCCCACTTCCGTTTGTTGTCACTAGAGGTACCAGAAGTAGTTGCAGCACCTATGCGTTTTGGTAACTTGTTCTGTTCCACCGCCTGATCCGTGAGACGGTGAGCCAACTGAACAGTTTGCTGGTAGGTAGCGAGGTTCGCTGAAGTCACATGACTTTGGATTTCTGGCACTAAGCCCTGAAGAAATAGTTCGATGCGTTTGATGGGAGGATCCACCATAGTAGGGCACAGAATTGCCAGTTCGTTCGACCTTTTCACATAAGCTTCAATTTCCGACCCCGTCATCTTGAGGTTGAAGAACTCCACTTCCAGTTTGTGAATCTCATCACGACTGCAGTATTCCTCTTTGATCATTTCCTTAAAAGTTTCCCATGGGGTGGCGTTGGCAGCAACCAACCCTAGCATCTGAACTTGAGCGTTCCACCACGTGAGGGCTAATCCCTCGAGAGTACCAGTAGCATACTTCACCCTGCGCGCCTCAGGGCATTCACACATTTCGAACACAGATTCTAGCTTCTCAAACCAGTGTAGGAGACCTACTGCTCCTTCCGTGCCGCTAAAAGTAGTTGGTCGGCAGTCCATGAAAGTCTTAAAAGTGCACACGGGTGGCTGAACGTGTTGACCTAATGTGAGCGAAAGAAAAGACAGACTTTAACACAAAAGTTGGTTCACGAGAGTAGGATCCTAAAGATCCTAAAATGAGTTCGGACTGCAGGATATACCTCCTGCGTGTGCAGCTGCAAGTGCTGCGGCAACTCGTTCGTTGATCAGAGCCGTCAACTGGGCTTATGTCATGTTAACGCGTCCAGACATGATCTTCATATCAAGAAGAACGTGAGTGAGAGGGGTTCGCGAAAGTACGACGATAAAATAGAGTAAGCACGCACGTGTTCAAGCAACAGTAGTTATTCTAACCAAGCATACCATGAGCAATGTACTATGTAACTAACAAGTAGGCAATATATACACAGATCATATCACCTAGAACGTCGAGCCTTGCATGTGGAGTGAAGCGTCGTTGTGGACCGTTGAGCACTGTACAGGTTATAGTCTGGTTTTAACAAAAAAACGTTTTCCCCTTTATTAAAACCAAGTTCTCTATAACCAATGGCTCTGATACCAATCTGTCACACCCCCAAAATCCACCTGCGGAGTACCACCGCTTGGAGGCGTGACTGACCAGGATCCAGCCACCAATCATATTGAACGAGCATATAAGTAGTTATAAAAATCCAACCAATACAATTGGTGTTCAAACAAAACATAGTTAAGTTGCAAGCGGAAGCATAAGTCTTAATTCATAACATAAGTTTAATTGTTTCAAAGTTTAACATGGCACACAGCCGTCCATGTCCCACAACGATCCTCCTCCGTGCAAGCTCCAGTTAGAAACCTAAGGACCTGCAAAGCATGTAGTAACGAGTCAACAACAAGTTGAGTGAGTTCATGGTTGGGTGTTCGTTTTAAGTTGTTTCGAAAACAGTTTCCTTTAGCTGGCATCCTGCCGTGGGGGTTACCCCATAGTTAAAAACGTGTCTTGTTTATTCCCGGTTACTCTGGCTATCCAGCCGTGGGGGCTACCCCGTGTTAGTTATCTGGCATTTCGGCCGTGGGGGCTACCCCATGTATCTACTAGACTCGTTATCATATCGACTGCTGACTGTAGTCATGTTTATGTGCCCTGAAACTGTCAATGTCTATCATCATTGACGTGCCCCAGATCCATTAGTTCACGCCCGTCCTCTGCGGCACGGTGTGAGGTTTGTCAGACCTAAATAGCGCTATCTAACTAATGACCCGCTCGCCATTGGCCCGGCGATTAAGTCGATATAAAAAGGAGGGACTTCGTGATAGAGTTTTGGTCTAGTACGAGTTATCTGTCCGTGAGGACGAGGAATTACATTCCTGAACCTTTGCTGTCCTACCCAAGGAGGACGAGGAACCCATGTTCCTTAACCCCAATTCCCGACCCCTGGGAATCCCATGCTTTGTAGAGGGTGTGAACTCACCTTGGTTTGCTCGGTAGATACACAGAAAAGTCAATCAAGCAATATTGTGGCTACTCACGTCCTATCATAGTTGTATCATACCAATCAGGTTCGTATTCAAGTAGTGCACGTATGGCATACACGTATAATAGCAAGTAGCATGCAGGTATAATTTATGGCATACACTCATAACCATTCGGTTCACAAGGACACTTATGAGTTCAGTATACAAGCGAACAAGGCCCAATAGTCCGGCCCAAACACTTCGGCCCGTAACAGTGAGAGCCCAAATAGTGTGTACATGCACATGGGCTCGAGTCGCAACCGGACTCGCAACCACGGTTTCGGTTCGTGCTGTTTTGGTTACGAGTCGCAACTGGACTCGCAACCGGGGTTTCGAGTCAAACGGTTTATGTGCTGATCACTTGTGGTTTCGAGTCGCAACCAGGTGTTTGCGGCTCGCAACCGATGTCGCAACCGGGAGATTTTGACTCATCATGCATGGTTTCGAGTCGCAACTAGGGGTTTCGGTTGGACAGGAGCTGATTCGGAACAGTGTACTATCCAATGAGATTTTGATTTCAGAAAATGGTTTGTACCATCCACTTAAACATGTTTGTTTGTCTAGTAATTTACTAATTTGGATCAAACATATCAGATTTCAAATATGCAAGATATGTTCATATGATATTCAACAAGTTCTTCAAATATTCATCTAGTTCATCTTTAGGGTTTTCATCTTTTGAACAAACAAGCTCATTAAACCGATTTATGTCAACATAATCTACTTAGTTTAATGCACCAATGATCCTTATTATTCACATATTCAACCGAGAGCATAATAGCATCATATTCAAACATATCTCTACTTATTCATGTGTCAAACTAGCATGATTCTTAACAAACCAAATCTATTTTTGCTAACTATGACTTTATCTAGAAATCAAGCATATACATTATAGATGAACAACAACAATCTTAGCATCGGTTATTCAAGGAGAATCTATATTTATCATGTATGAACCTTAACAAGCAAACATGTTATCAAATCATCATCATCAACCGAAAATCATACATCATTATCAACTCAAAATACAATACATAGCATGAATCACTAACCGGTTGATGATTTTCAAAGGCGAGTATGAAACTTCCGAGTGTGTGTGTGTGTGAGAGCCGATCCGCTAGTCCTAGTGTCACCGGTTTGGATCCGAGATGAGGGGAAACAATGTTGTAGCTTAGGGTTTAATGGTTTCTAGAGAGAGTGGAGTGTGTGTGTGTTGTCCAAGAAAGTGGCAAGGATGGCTAACAATCGGGTTATATACTAGCTTCAAGTGCACCCTAATGGGCTTCGACATAGGCTAAGTGTGTATGTGTGTGCGGCCCAACCGGCCCGTATGTTATACTAGTTCACTCGAGACCACATGGTCTCGAGTCGGGTTCGTGTTATCTCGGTTCCTATATACATACATCGCATACATACAAGCACACACAAATAACACATAATCACATAAAGGTTCATTTGTCATTAATCACACAAGATAACTAGTCACACTTTCATGTTACATCGGGATACAAGGAAGGTTCTAAATTTCGAGTTGTCACAATGTGGCAAAGTGCTGCTTTTAGTTCTTCTACTGACAGAATTTAACATTGGTGTCATCGTGCCCAATTTATATTTTCCAAAGATCTTGCCTTGAAAGTTGTGTGTGATATACTTCAACTTTTGTGGACTTATAATTAAATTTTCATGTGTTTTCTTGTACTTTCTTACTTGCGTTACTAGTTTATGGTAATGCGTTAGAAATTCTTTACACTTTTGATGATATCCCAACTTAATGAGTTTTTTATTGTTTATTATTGTTGCTCGAGTTACTAGGCAGATAATCAAACGAAATAATGTTTGATGTCGGAAAAGAGATTCCTAATAAAGAAATCTAGACACAGATGCTTGTGCTTTATTCCAAATTGTCAATCCTTATGGTTTTTGAATTTCCTTATAGATATACATATCTATTAAATCATATATTTCACATACTGAATTAAACATACCATCTATCAAGTCAATGTATTTAACAGATTCATATTTCCAAAAACCAGTCAAATATCTGGTCATGATACTATTTAGGGAAATCTTGTTACTCGTTTGACATATTATATATCCCGTCTTATCCGATTCGCGCCGGAGCGGTAACCTCAGTATATCTGGACAAACTGGAGAGTCTACCATACCATACCCAGTCTTGCCAGAGAAAATTTTCTATTTCCCATAAATAGTATATTTTCAAAAGTGCCTATCTTATTAGGGCTTTTATTCAGAATTAAGGAAATTTGTATTTCCAAAACATATCTTATTATTATATTGATCAATAGACGATTCCTGTGACAGTGTCAATTTACTATTGATCATTCTTTCAAATAGTGACTCATGTCATATTACTGTTGATCATTCTCTCAACTAGTAATTGTAATCATAACACTGTTGATCATTCTCTCAACTAGTGATTCTGGACTTAGTTGTCCCGTGATATTATTTTATCAAATATATTACTTATGGCATACCAAAATCCATCATATTTTACACAAGTACTTAGCTTATCGTGAAGCTAATACTAAGGCATCTTTTCTTAAGTTCAAGTCTAAATGCTATCATGTGTGCTACCAGTAATAACAATCTCCTAACTCTTTTATATAAAATTAGGTATTAGTGTCATAACACCTAAAGGCTTAAAGCAGTGGCTCTTTTGAGTTGGCTCTGATACCACCTTCTGTCACGACCCCCGACCCACCCTGGACGGAATCGAGAGTCGTGAACAGCCCGTGGTACCGGTGATTATTTTTATTTTGAAAACGTTGCAACGGAAATTTCATCAGGACCGTGAGTTAGGAAAAATATCAGAGTTTAGAAAACACCGGATTTTATTTATTTAAATAGATGGGATAAACCCATGTTTTACAATGGTAGCTTAAATAAAGATAAATTTGATTATATAAAACAATATTTCTTAATTTGATTTAATTAATAAAATAAGCCACTTCTTGATGCCTTTCAGTGCCGTATCCATCTCTTATTCCAATCTACTGTAATTACCTAAAACGCGTTTTAAAAAGGTTTTGTCAGCGGGAAATACTGAGTGAATCATTCTATTTACTAAAATGACACATTTGTTATAATTTACAGTATTAAGGAAGATTACAATGTTTCTGATATCAAACCAATTACCCACAGTACTTTGTCACTCGACCCATTGGCCCTTCCGTCCAATGGTGTCTGTGACTATGGTCATATCACCCATTGGCTGCCCCAATGGTGAAGATTATCAAGTAATGTATACAAAACCCCACATACCGGCTGTAATATGGTGATTACATAAACTTAATCCCTGTAATTATAACTTTGAAATAAATAGGGTTTTGTAAATAGATTTGATAAAAAGAGAATGACTCACTTTATAATCATGCAGATTCATACGGGCAAAGTTCAGTTTATAGATAAGCCTTAATATATTGCAGATTTATACAGGCAGAGCTTAGCCTATTGATTTTGCCTTGTAACCTAGTGCATACGAACTAGGTAGGTAACTTAATACAGCAATTACGATAATTCACGAGATCAAATTCTCACAATGAACGACAAAGTGCAATACTTCATCCATCGAATTAACGATGATCCGTCAAATTAATGACGAACGACAAAGCATAATACTTCATCCATCGAATTAACGATGATCCGTCAAATTAATGACGAACGATAAAGTATAACCCTAATGTGGGCGGCACTTAAACATCCATTGGATATATTGATCGGTCGGAAAATGAATCGTAATAACAATTAAGTTAATACCCTGTATCGTAGCAGAATTAGAGCTAGTGTGTGTTTGGTAGTAATAAAAATATATATTTGTAATTTAAGTATAGTACCCCTAATTCAACCTTATCCCGATGTCCCGAGACAGAACCCAAACGAACTTAGTCGGGCAGAGCCTTGACATGCGTTATGGGGCTCAGATCAATCGGAAAGGGTAGCGGTGATCGGGAGTTAAAATACTTAAAATGAGATAGGGTATTATTATTATTATGAGATTTAAATAAAATAAAAGTAAAAATAGAATGAGAGATCGAGATATGAAAGAAAATGGGTTGTGCAAATATTAGATGGTGCTGCACCTTATTTATAGATGGGAGAAAACTTAAGGGTTACGAAATGTTGTTCTGATCCATTTCAAAAATTGCCACGTATCTACAATTGAATTTCCATCATATACAATTACATACACGTATCCTTCACCATGCAATTTGTTTAGATTTCTTTAAGTTATTATTATATTTTAATTCTTTGATTATCTCGATACATACACTTTAACAAAATTTAATTTGTTAACTTTAATTTTTATTTTCATTCGTAAGGTTTAGTTTTATTATTATTTAATTTAATTGCTTCACTTATTTGACGGGTATAACTTCTAAAATATGATGTTTGTATAAAACAACGAATATGTCTTTAGAACAAGAGTATTTTTGTCTATATTTGGGTCTAAGTTTCATTAAAATAAAGTAGGTTCAAAATACAATATATTTTATAATTTAATTATTATACGGTTCCTGGGCCCGTCTAATTGCTTCATAATTCTAACAGTTGACTTACCCGTAATATACCTGTCTAATAATATAAGTTTTTATAGACTTTTATTTTATTAGAAAGGTCATCCATATACAGGCCAATTAATTTAGAATAATATTTCAACCAACTATATAAAACAGTGTTTAAACTATTTGGGGTTGAATATTTATTTATAAAATAAGCTAGTTACTAGTTACTAGTGGTTAATAATTTTAACCAAACCTATAATTCTTATATAAAAATAGGGATGTTACAAGTGATATCCAAGAAAAATATTTTGGATGAAATTATTAGGATTTTGGATTCTATGAGTTTGGTAAAATTCAAGATGGAAGATCTGAAACGGCTTCGAAGGCATGCCATTCAAAGTTTATACCTATTCACTGATGCATTCATCACACACACATAACTCCATAATTCCTTCGACTGACTGATCGATAAAAGCGACCGCATACCGTTTGTCTTTAAAGACAATCATAAGTTGTAAGCCTCCAATATAGCTCATTGGTTATCGATGAACCCCACCAAATTAAGAGCTGTCCTTACTTCCTCCAACTCCTTCACCCCCTTTGCTTCCATGATGACCGAACGCATGATACAATGGTTCAGGTAGAGAGCAATATTTTCCTCTGCCATAACCTCTTTACTACTATCAACGACCCCTTGTAGGAGACCCCCTTGGTATTGCTTACCGGTACATATTGTCTAGTGGGTCGGATTGAACTTTGAAGTTTCCTTCCTCCAGCTTCCGCGATATGGTCGAACTTGCTATTGTCCTTATCATACTTTGCTAAGGATACATTGAGTTGTGCTTCATAAATCTTTGACCTAATTCATCTCATACAAAGTTGCTTTCGCATCATGTATCAGATGAACCCAAAGAAATTCCCCCTCCAATCCTTCTTCTTTGCAACATATGCGTGTGAGGCTGGCTGGAATGCGTTCCAAAGGAGGGAATTGGACACACTTGTTTGAAAGGAAGAATGTTGTACTTGGCTTGTGAGCGGTGGACCTTGTATCCTTTAAATCTATCTAATCTATAAAAGGAGACTAAGTGCTGACCTAAGAAAAGCTTAGGTGTCATCCTCTCAGCTATGCCAAGTAGGATTTTCATATCTAATTATTACATCATATATACACTTTCATTTATTTATAAATACATTTCATATTTGATATTTAATAATACATAAATAAAATTTTCAAAATTCAAATCCTCTCTCAAATCCCTAAATCTTATTTCAAATTTCAAACCTAAAGCCCTTTCCATTCCATTCTCTCTCTCTTTCTCTCAGATCTAGATCTGGCGCCTCTCTCTCTCTAGATTAATCAACAAATTATCATCTCTTTCGATTCAAGAATCAAGAATCATGCAATTAAATAACTAAACACTGAAATTCAACCTTCAATTTACGTTTTTCCATAACAAAATCATTGAAAAAAATGCAGAATTACACCGATTTTTCATACGGTAATGATGACGATAACAAGCTCTGGTCATCGTTCATCCACCGATCAAATGGTGGTGTGTGTAATGAGTTTAACACACCGCTGTACTCGCCGATCTTCTCCATAACTCCACTGGTGCCTGAATAATCTCCGGCTAAGTTCCAAAGAAGCAGAAGCGCTCTGGTCATCGTAATCCGAACAAAGGTATTGCTTCCCATCACCTTAATATGTTTTTATTCGTATGAATATGTGTATTTCTTGAGTTGATTGATTATTATGTTTTTGAAGTGTATATGAATCTGTGTATTCCCATCACCTACCAGGTGTTCGACAAAATGCCTGAAAGAAAGATGTTTACTTTTTTTTCTTAGTCTATTAATTGCAACAAGCATGGATGTCTTTGACTGCAGTAAACGAGCAACTGGAAAAGGTCCGTATGGAACTCGATAATAAGCTTTTCCAGACAACAACTCTTGGTAAGTTTTTTTTTTGTCAAATGGAACATTTTTGTTTTACTGTACGTTTATCATACAAATTCTCAAATTTTTATTGAATAGACCAAACAATGGAGAAACAATCGCCTTCATAGCTCTATTGTTGCTTGTATCGGTTGCTTTTGTTCTTCGAGGAACGTTTTGACGGTAACTTCTTACTTTCAATTGCTTTTGCTATTCATCACAGGTTCTTGTGTGTAAATAAAACTATCAGTGACGATTCAAGAGCTGAACTCGGGTGTCGAAATTAGAAGATTTGTGGCATTATATAATCCTTGGTGTATTTGTTAAATAAGTTGGGGGTGAATTTTTGTTGTATATTGTTGGAGATAGACATACATGTGGAACTCCTTGGTTAAAAAAATGGAGAGCAGCTTTTTTTATTAATTATGAAAGAAATATAAAAATTGTTTTCATTATGTTCCACCACAAATGCTTAGAATATAACTTCAATCCGGTTCAAACTTAGAAAACTGGATTAGAAAACGACAATTCGAATTCGAATTTGATTCTGTTAGAATTTGTTTTTTTTAATCCGGTTCGAGGAACGTTTTGACGGTAAGTTCTTACTTTCAATTGAAGTTGTTAATTAGCTTCTTCAGTTTCATATTACAGTTACACCTCAATGGAAAAAAAAAGAGGCTTGCAAAGGAGGGGAAAATGTAAGCAAAAATCTGCACCACCACAATCCGCCAGAGCCTCCACCAAAGGAGGGAAAAAAGAGGCTTACCTGGTAATAGACCCTTCCAAATAATCATTTGCTGATGATTAGTTAGTTTCTATTTTGTTTTGATTAGTCTGAGTTTAAATTTGGAATATAAAAAAGAGAGGAGTTGCAAAGAAGTTAATGGATTTCCTACGAAATTAATGTCTTCCTTGCTATTATGGAAGTAGATAAAAGACTCTAAATATGGTATTAAACTATTAACTGCTTAACTAAGTAGGCTATTCATGGTAGGTGTAGTACTAAAATTTTTAAATAAAGATCACATATAGATCTAATTCCTGTATACATGTGTGATAATAGCTCTAGAAGTTGTTTATATACATGTATCATAATAGCTCTAGAAGTTGTTTTTATATTTACATTTTCCTGCATGTGTCCTTGCATTTAGTTAAATTAATGGTTAGTCCTCTACAATAATAGTTAGTTGATCCATACATTCTGCTTCATTCTTTTCAAATCTGCTACCTTATATTATATATACATTTTACATTGTACCTGTAGTTTTTTCTTAACTACTAATAATTCAGGACAATTACAGATTTTAAACAACAATGTTTTAATTCTATATACTTGCAGAAGTTAACCATGTCAGAAGATTTGGATATGCGAGGGTATAAGGAGGAAATTAGTTTTGATCAACATGGAGAAAACACATCATCTATTTCTTCGTAAAATAAGCATGTCACATCTTTTGACTTAAATGAAGAAGTAAACAGCTGGGAAGGCAATGGCTCATCAGTTGAGCATGACAAGAAGGTCGAAGTTGTAGGAAGTTCATCAACAAATATAAAAGGTCCGGTTAGGCGATATGTACGCTCCAAAATGCCAAGACTTCGTTGGACTCGTGAACTCCATCACGCCTTTGTTAATGCTATTGAAAGGCTGGGTGTACAAGATAGTAAGTTCTCTAAACTGTTTCAGTATATTTATAATCAATTAATATGGTATAAGGAGGAAATTAGTTTTGATCAACATGGAGAAAACACATCATCTATTTCTTCGTTAAATAAGCATGTCACATCTTTTGACTTAAATGAAGAAGCAAACAGCCGGGAAGGCAATGGCTCATCAGTTGAGCATGAAAAGAAGGTCGAAGTTGCAGGAAGTTCATCAACGAATATAAAAGGTCCGGTTAGGCGATATGTACGCTCCAAAATGCCAAGACTTCGTTGGACTCGTGAACTCCATCACGCCTTTGTTAATGCTATTGAAAGGCTGGGTGGATAAGATAGTAAGTTCTCTAAACTGTTTTAGTATATTTATAATCAATTAATAGTTTTCTTTTTATTTAAACTTTAGGGTTTAAGTCTTTTGTTTCTGCGTTAACTTATCGGTGAGGTATATGAAAAGCCTCCTATTAGAAATTCTATATTGGATATTTATGTGGGTGTGAGTCCTAAGAATTTGATACCACTTATGACACTCGAGCGGTACATATGTATTTTTTAAGTGTTCCTATTGTTTGTTTGCAATGTAAGGATCGAAAGTAGGACACAAAATACCTATATAGTTCAGTTATTTCTTTAGTCTTGCATTTGTTCCATAAAAAAGGAAAAACTTTTTAATCGGGGTTATCGTCGGAGCACTCTCTTTGTAACAGCACTTTCTGTGATGTGAGAATATTGTGTGGCTTTATGTGTGATTCTTTGAAGTTCACATCTTATCTTTGACCAAATTCATTAGATAAGGTTGAAAAGAGAGAAGGAAGAGAAGGAAACCAAGAAAAGATACAAAGCAGAGGCTCATCTATACACTATTATAAAGGTTGTTAATACTTTTTTTTTAAATTCCCTAAGTTTAATAGTTTGATCGCACTGATGTATACTTTTATAAAATCTGTTTTATGTTTCGATTTTTTTTTTGTTTCGATTGATTTTGTAGTTGATTAAGATGGATAATATCAACTATAGAAAATGACGTCGTGTTGAAGAAGATATTGTGCTTACAATAATGAAGAACAGAGCCTCCTCAAAAGTTTTCAAATCAAGATCAATTGTCAATTCGAATTCCAGACGTATCTTGATCAAAA
This sequence comes from Helianthus tuberosus, assembly GCA_030545235.1. Taxonomy (NCBI): domain Eukaryota; kingdom Viridiplantae; phylum Streptophyta; class Magnoliopsida; order Asterales; family Asteraceae; genus Helianthus; species Helianthus tuberosus. The sequence goes on along the minus strand of CM060360.1, from coordinate 97,622,096 downwards.
ATCTGTGAACATTAAAGACTATTCGAACATCAAGGTCAATCTGCTCCCCTTTTCATTTTAATTTCATTTTATGCATACTATATGTGTATATGTATACATGCTTCTGTAGAACCCTAGCCTGTTACGTGTTTGAATCACGCTCAGATGTCAATTACTGATAAACCCTAAGTTTGAAACCCTAATACTTAATAGATGTTGCTGTAATTTGTCTGTTCATGGTTGAATTGTTCGGTTGATTAGTATTTTTGATAGTTTATTGTTGAATTCGTGGTTGAAACTAACCTGTTATGTGTTTGAATTTTGCTAATATTGCTTTCGGCTACAAGACAAAGCCTCTGGTTCGAACTTGTAAATAAAGAAGAGATGCGTTACGAATTTAAGGGAGAATTTCATATAAAGCTGATATCAATTGATTATTATTTTTATGTATTTTTACTTATGTTTTTGTAATTCGAAGTGATGATGTTGAAGGAATTGAGCTCGCCGACGGCGATGGATCCGCTGGAGAATTCAACCATGAGCTGCGGGAAGGACCAAGAGGTTGCATCTGGATGTTTTTAGATAAGGTTGAAAAGAGAGAAGCAAGAGAAGAAACCAAGAAAATATACAAAGCAGAGGCTCATCTATACACTATTATAAAGGTTGTTGATACTTTTTTTAAAATTCTGTAAGTTTAATAGTTTGACGCACTGATGTATACTTTTTTTAAAATCTGTTTTCTGTTTCGATTGATTTTTTTCTGTTTCGATTGTTTTTGTAGTCGATTAATATGGCGAAAATCAACCACAGAAAATGACGTCGTGTTGAAGAAGAGAGTGTTCTTACAATAACTGAAGAAGAATTAGGTGTGTACCAGCCGAAAACAAAAGAAACTGAAGCTGCATATGAAACAATGCTTAGTATCATCCAGTAACAGTTAGGTGGTCAACCTATGAGCTTATTTACTGCTGCTGCACATGAGATTCTTCGGCTGTAGGATGAAGTTACCAAAGAGTTAGTTATACCCGTTCAATTTCAGGTGGAAAGAAGTTTTGCACAACTGTTGATTGAATGTTATTTGTATCCATGTATTTTGAATAAATTATGAAAATAAAACAGTGGTTGACACATCTGTTGACTTTGGTCAACAGATGTTTGAAGCCACTGTTGGGTTAAAATAATGTTAAGTGTTTTGTGGAGAAAATGTGAAAACCACTATTACCTAAAAACAGATGTTAGAAAATAAAACAGTGTTTGAAACCACTGTTGGGTTAAAACAGTGTTTTAACCACTTTTGAACCATTGTTGGGTTAAAACAGATGTTAGAAAAACTGTTTTAACTACTGTTTGAAACCCATGTTGCTTTAAAACAGATGTTAGAAACAGTGTTTTGGGTTAAAACAGATGTTAGAAAATAAAACAGTGTTATAAATAGTGTTTTGGGTTAAAGCAGTATTATATAAAGTGTTTTGGGTTAGAAACGGTGTTTTGGGTTAGGAGATGATGTTTCAAGTGAAGTGCTTGATGAATTTCAGAAGACAGCGGAAACGGAGTTGAAAGAGCAAACTGTATTTACCGACTCTACGAACATGAATTCTGACCCGAATTAAGAACAAGGCGAGTCAACGAAGCATACTGAAAGCACAGACTCTACCAACAATGGAGCAAGTTCAACGGAGACTGAGTCAACTCACAGAGCTGAAGGAGCAAACTGAAGCTACCAACTCTACCAACAACAAAGCAAGTTCAGAGTCAAACTCAATGTAAAATGAGTCAACACAACAACGAACTGAAGGTACAAAATTCACGAATAGTGAATCAAATTCAGATGTGAATTCAACACAAAACGAGTCAACACAAACAGAATCCAAGGAGCAAAGTGAAAGTACCAAAAATGAAGCAAATTTGGATAGTAGACACTGATGAAATAGTTTAAGATCAAACTGGATTTTTAGTTAAAGTGTGTAATCGTATGCATGGTTTTCTAAGAAACGACCCGTGTTTGCACACGAGTCTTACCGCTAGATGATATATTATAATATTTTTTTAGTATTTATTTTCGATCGTTATTAAACATACCCGTGTGTTCACACGAGTGTTACAACTAGTAAAGTTTAAAGGAAAAGAAAAAATAGGAAAACATTTAAATAATAAACTTTAAAAATAAGATTGAAGAAGAGAGGAGAGGGTAAGTAAAAGATAGGCTAGGCGAGTGAGTGAAGCTATGATGAAGTGCTTGTCTTGCAAGGAACGTTACGACGCAGTAGAGGCGGGAACGTGCAGGGAGTGCTACGAGGAGGCGAGCGAAACTGAAGAAGAACTGAAGCGTGAGATCGAAGAACTCAGGGCAAAAGTCTCTTTCCTTGGCTTTCGATCTACTTTCACCGACGTCCTTCTGCTTGCCGTTGACTTGGATTCCGGCAATCCGCTCCCCAATTCCGCTCCTGTCCCCGCCAATAAGGCCGTACTTGTAAGATCCAATGAATTATTAATTATTCTACACTTTTTTTTTTTTTTTGTATTAGGTAGGTTAAACAGTAATAATTAGTTAAGTTCTAGATAGATAGATAGATCATGAAATTAACTCTTTGTTTTCTACATAATATATACCAAATGCTTTTGAGGTTTGAATTAGGCTCCAAACGGTTTGAGGAGGATTGAATCAATCTTCTCAAGAGAGTAAATCCCCAATTGGGAGGGAGGCAGGCAGGCAGGCAGGGTGGACCAGCGTTTTACTGTTTTTGCCCATTTTGTGCCATTGATTCCACAACACTGCCTGCCTTATCTGTATTTAACTCAAAACTAAACAAAAATGTTTGAAATCCAGTTAATAAAGCAATTACGCATCTTATAAATCAGGATTAGCAGATAGCTTATCATAGTGTTGACTGTCGGAATGGTTAATTTAAAAAAAAAAAAAAAAATTATGTATCAGGTTTATCTGCAAATAGTTTTTTGTGGGTTTTTAAAATACGTTAGTAATAAATGATTACAAAAACTACATCATTCCAATAATTTTTTAGATTTCTGAATATAACAATTCAGGAGTTTGTATGCATATGAAAAAAAAAATCTTGTAGTCCTGATTTAGTTTTAGCTAAGTTTTTTAATTGGACTCTTTCAACTATTTAAAGATTGAACATACCCAAATCAACCCGTTTACAAGTTATCCTTTCCACATAATTCTTTCTAATTTGATTGATGAACAGGCCAGCAGATCACCTGTGTTTAGAGCCATGCTGGAAACTGAAATGGAAGAAAGCCTAAGTGGCACAATCAAACTAAGTGATGTATCGTACGATGCCCTGCGTACATTTGTCAACTATCTGTACACAGCCGAGGCGTGTCTTGATGATGACATGGCATGCAATCTTTTAATTTTGGCTGATAAGTACGAAGTGAAGCATCTAAAAACATACTGCGAGAAATTCTTGATTTCCAAACTCATCTGGGAGACCTCACTTATAAGCTACTCATTTGCTCATCAGCATAATGCAAAGAACTTGATTGATGCTTCATTATCGTTAATTTTGGATAACATGGATAAATTAAGCAAGCGGGAAGAATATTTGGAACTTGTTGAGAAAGATCCTCGGCTTGTTGTAGAAATTTATGAAGCTTATTTGTCTAAACAGGTTAATACTGCTGTTGTTGCTACTACTCCCTGCAATGATGATTGATGGATGATAAGGTTAATTATGCTAGTACTACTACTTCCTCGTAATGTATATCTTAGGTGTAGTTATGGTTGTTTTTTCTGTTGTTTCAGCTTTAGTTTTGTTTTTGTTATGTTGGAGGAATTTTGGCTTTTGAATTGCAACAACTATATTTTGGCTTTTGGATCGCCTCATTCAGTCAAAATAACGTGGTTTATGCTTTTCATAAAGGCAGATTTTATTTATTTCATAATAACTTCAACTACTTTTGAATATTAGTTAAAGTTGTAAAACAGTTAACTATAACACAAATGACTCCAATTCGATGCAATGCTTTGACTGAGCTTTGATGCAATGCATTGATCCTGCACTTGGTCCTGAGGCAGCAGGTACCCTTACCCGCTCGGATTACACCGTCGCCGGTCCAACGTTTGGCTAGCCATTATGCATAGTTGTTGGTCAACGGCTATTTAAAAAAAATCTTTTAATTTTTTTCCTATATGACATTTCATTTCTTACTCATTTTTACCATCCATAAATTGAAAAACCACTATCAAACTCCAAATATATATATATATATGGAAAGATTCATTTGAGAAGAAAATTTTATTGAGAAGAAAAATAATAAAAGGGTATAATTGTAAAACATTAAATAATTTTTTTTTCTCATCTCATTTATTATTATGTTTGACTAATTAATTAGTCATTAAGACTATAATCCTTCACACTAAATATTTTTTGCCTACACACATCAAAAGTTATCCTACACATTTCGAAATTTATCCTACACATATTGAAATTTATCCTACACAACTCGTAATTTATCCTACACGCCTCGTATTTATCCTACACTTTAAATGAATTTTTATTTTTTGTGAAAAATATATATCTTAAAAATAAGTTACAAATTTAATATAGTTAGTTATTAAAAATGAAACTACCAATTAATAATGTATGTAAGTTTACTAATATACCCTTATAGTTACATTAAGTACAAATATTAAATGAAGTCTAATGAAGCATTCCTATTGGTTGAAATTTTTTCTTTTTTCTTCTTACAAAGAATTTCTTCTCATTTAAACCCTCCACTATATATATATATATATATAGGATTAGGTTCAAGAGTGAATACTAGTGTAGCTTGCGAACTGAGTGGCCATACACGTGTGTAGATCAATGGCCAGGATTTGTAAGGTTCATACGAGAACCACCCTTATTGAGAGAACCGCGAGAACCAATGTGAACACAAAATAAAATCTAAAAAAAAATCAAAAAATCACTCAAACTTTTTTTAACATTTTTCTTGAAAAAATCTCTATATTTCGTTACCATAAAAAAAACACTTTTTTTTTTCGAGTAACAGTTATCCATGCACATGTGCATATGTATCATTACTTCGAAAAATTCGGTAATACGTTATCAGGAATAGACAATTGCATTTTAATTTACAATACCATTCGTAATACACTACTTTTTACATTAACAATATTCAAAATGCACATGTGCATCATTAGGTATAACTATGATATAACGTGTTTTGGTACAAAAAGTTTGTGATTTGAATGGAGAAGTAGGCCCATATACATGTTTTTTGGTTAGTTATATCTAGTGGTTGATGGTTTGGTTATAGTTGTCAATTTATGATGTAATATGTTGATTGGATGGTATAAATGGTGTTTACATACATGTAATAAAGTGAAAATATTGGTAATGGCATTGTATTATGGATGGTAGGAGGTAATGATATTATATTATGGATGGTAGGAGGTAATGGTAGTGTATTATGGATGGTATGATAGATGAAAGGGAATGTGTATTCAAAGTAGTGTACCAAAACACCTTATTTCATGTTGATACATATAGATGCACACGTGCATTTCTAATTGTCACACCCTGACTTTTGCGGAAGCGTGATTATGGTGTGACTTTCTTAATACCATTGCATTCAATCATAACAACACTATATGATTTAAAACCATAGATGTTCATCCATTAACTAAGTTTAAAAACATGACAACAACAACAACAATCATACCCAGTAAATCCCACAAATAGAAGAACTATTAGTAGGGTCTGGGGGAGGTGGCATGTAGGCAAACCTTTCCTCTATTCAAGAATAGAGAGGCTGCTTCCTGAGAGACCCCCGGCTCCAAAACAACCAACAGACAGATAGACGAAAAACGGGCAAGTAAATCGCGTAGCAGTAGGCAGATAAATCATCAGTATGCAACATATACGCATAAATACAAGAAAATCATCATATGTTGGTCTACCTAAAGTGTAAAAGAAATCTAACCCCCCTCTCCCAAGGAAAAGGTAGGACACATCTATACCCTCACCTACAAGTCCTTAACCTTAATCCTACGTCTCCACGCACTCCTATCATGAACCATGTCCTCAGAGAGGTGCAATTCTACCAAATCTTGCCTAAGTCTTTCATCCCAAGTCAACTTGGGTCTGCCTCTACTCCTCCTTCCTTCCACTATCATGGTTTCCACTGCTCTAACTGGTTCTGTCAACTGCCTCCTCCTCACATGCCAAAACCATCTCAACCTCTCCTCTTTTAACTTGTCTGATATACTAGCTACTCCTAACCAATCCCTAAAACATGACAACATTGTCTTAAAACATGAAAATTTTAAATACGAGTACAACCATGGAACTTGTTTAAAAGTTCACAAGTCTCGACCATTGACATTAAATAAAACCAGGACTTGGAAGACGTGTCTCGTCCAGGAATAAGACACACTGTCCAAACCCTAAGACCATGGATGACATCTTTTATTCTTAACGCGGCTTGAAACATCCAACGCCCGCCAGATCCACTACTAATTCCCTGAAATACATGTATTTTGAAAACATCAACAAAAGTTGAGCGAGTTCATGTGTGTGTTGTGAATAAACCTTTGAAATCATTGAAAGTTTGAATGTGAAAATAAACAGATCAATTAATGTGTAGCTAATACATTAACATGTGTGAACCGGTGTAGGAAGGCTCAATCCTTTGCGTATTTCGCACCGGGCCTCCCGGCTGGAACGACATAGTCACCACATGAGCCAACTCGCGAACTCATGGGTGTGGCTCGCAACACCCAAATAGATCTATCACTCATGCCCCTCGGTCCTTCTAAAGGATTAATGGTCTCAAGCTAACGCCTACCCTTTCACATGATCTAGCAGTTCATATCATTTGTAATCCATTTGTAAACGTAATCATTTGTAACATGTACTTCACCCCCGAAGTTCTAAAACGAAAACAGTTAAAAGAAAAGGGGGACATGAACTCACAGTCTTGCGTCTTCAGCAATCGTAACTCTAGCTTCTTCGGTGAACATGACTACCTACAACATACTAATGTCTATTAGACGAACGGGCCGTGCCTTGACTTAGTATTAATGTTCTTGAGTTACGTTTTTTTTTTTGTCTTCGATATTATTCCAAGTCACGTAATTATTTGTTAAAATAATTAATGTTTTAACTTAAATTACATTTGTAATTGGAATAATTGTTAACCAATATTATTGTAATAATACTTCCCATGGATGGGGTATCTTATACATGTATATTTTGCCATGTTTTGGAGTCGTATTCCCTTATAAATTTCAAAAAGAATATATTTTCAAGTCCACTTGGAAAATATATATATAAACTCATTTTTCCCAAAAATATTGTATCTCATGTTTGTTTAAGAAAATATACATTTCTCATAAATAATATATCTTCCAAAAAATTCAAGAAAAATGTATGTTTCATACTTATCAAAAATATGATATATTCTTGTAGTAATTGTAAAAATCATATTTTTACTTCTTTGGTGTCCAAAACATTATTTACCTAAATACTCTTTTGTGAATAAATTTTCCGGAATATTTTGTAAGTTACATTTCATAGTTCGGTTCTCCAATATTTTTGTGTAAGCTTGTATATTTATTCTTTGGAATTTTGGTAATATTTTGGATGGTAATTTCTTGGTATTTCGTGAGTTATAATATTTCAAGTCCTAAAATAATATAACTAATACACAAAGTATACAAATAATCACACACATGGTGTCATCTAAATATATATTTCCTAAATACATATTTAGTCACTTTTATTTATAAAAACCAACCTCCAATATTTATATTTTTGTAACAAAAATTATGGCAAAGTTTTTGTAAGAAACTCTTGATTTAAAATACACTTGTAAATATTTGTTTGAAAATATTTTTCTAAGTGTTTATATTTTTAGAAAATTTTGCCAAACTTTCCCCTAAAAATGGAGGTTTCCATGCTTTCAAGCATATCATTTTCTTTTGTAAAAACCATCACAATCAATTTACAATCATCAACTAACAACCTTTACTTACCCCATCTTGCCAAAATCATGCATATTCTACTAGTTCATGAACTAGAATATATTGGTAAAAACTTGTAGTAACTTACTAGTATTCTTAGTAAGTCTTGTTACCCTTTAAAATGTGTTTACTTCTTTAAAGACTTCATTTTTAAAGGATTTAGGTGTTCACAACTTCAAAACATATTTTCTAAAAATATTTCTTTATGAAATCTTCTTGTTACACAAGTGTTTCTACACTTGTTTAACCACTAAAACAAGACTTTTTTATGCAAGAACCAAGTTTTTAATGAAACTTATATTTTTAACTTGGTTTCTTTATAAATCATTCACAAATATTTAGATCTATAAGATCAACAACTTACTTTAATCATGGTTTTTCAAGAAAACATTATTTTCCTTCAAGTTCATGCTTTTAGTGTGGATGATCCATCATCCTACAACAATTTCTATTCTTAAACCTTGCTAGATTATGTTTTTAATCATGATCTAGCAAGATCTTATGATGATCAACATCATTTCTACAAACAATCAAAGATCAACAAGCATAACAACTTATATTCATCAAGATATCCAAGCTCCTTTGTATGATCTCTAGCTTCCTTGTATATGTTTAGATTGTATGAAGAAGATTGGATGATGATGGGTGTGGGCGAGTGTGGGTTCGGCCGAGAGGGAGCAAGAGGGAGGAGAGAGCTAAGTGTGTGTTAGTGTGTGAAGGTTATGAGTTCTTGATCTCTTATCTTCTTATATCCATTCTACCACTTAAACCTTTGTGTAATATGTCCATAGTTAGGGAACAAGATCAAATTTTATAAAGAAATAAAATCTATTAGGTGGGGCCATGTTGGGCCGTGAGATAGGTGGGGGTGTAGTAGCTTAGGGTGTAACTAGGTTGATTACAATCTAGTTCAATCTTAAGTGTTAGTTACATGTTTTGGTTATTAGATATTTTTAGGAGGTGTTATGATGTTCGGGGATCATAACTAGCTTGGAAATGTTAAAACAGTGCTTCTAGTGTAATTTTGATGTTTCGGGTAGTGTCCGGTTGTTCGGTTAGATATTGGTTCGTTAAAGTGCTAAATTATACAGTTTAGTGTTCTTTTTTTGGGTAAAGTAGTTTAGTGTTCTTTATGTACCCTTTTGTGACACTTTCAATTCCTAGCACTTAGGAAAGCATTCAGTACCATTTAAGCATATTTCTGCATGAAATTAGATTATTTAAATGCTGATTTTTGCTGGATTTTGCTGAATTCATCACTTTGGGTGAGTTTTAGGCACTTCCCGGCACTTAAACTATCACTTAGAAAGGCAGTTTTGGGATCCTTACTTTCCTACATACTATACTAGTGTAATACTTAGTTTCTGGCCTATACTGGGTCTCAAAACATTGTCTGTCTATGTGCTGAGTTCTGTCAGCATATTCCTGATTTATCCGTTCACTGTGCTAACTGTACTTAATGCATTCTTTATGTCAATATGATTGCATGCAGTAATGAAATGACATTATGCAATAAGTGATGCACAGGTAAATATAATGCAGTAATCAGAAAACAGTTAATTCCAAATTCAGCACAGTCATTAAGCACTAATCATGATTAATTAATCGTACGGATACCTGGATTTTTTACTATTGTCACATTCTCCCCTGTTAAGAAAATTTTGTCCCGAAATTTTAAGCTCTACTACTAGATGCAGGGGTGTTAGGGAATAAGTGTGGGTACTTTTGTCACACCCCGGCTATGTAAAACATCAAATCGTGGCGGAAACGTCGGGGAGTGTTGTAACAGAATTATTGTTTCACAACCATGGCATACAAAGTTATATTTTATTTATCAAACAAGCGAGTTACATTGTCTCAAAACAGGAAATAAAGAGTTCAGAACATAATTAAACAAAGTCTATCTTTATTTTTAGTCTCTAAGGCACAGGTCCGCCCTAGTGTCACGATCATCATCCTAAGCAACAACTCCTGAAAACACATGTGAAAATAGGTACGTCAGCATAAAAATGCCTATGAGATACATAGGTTTTGTGAAAATAGGATTCATGACTTGGGTTTTAGAAGAAAAGGTTTAATAAAAATTAGTCATGAATCTTGTTAAGTGTTTTCTTTTATAAATCATATGAAAACTCGATAAGAAATCCGATTATATAAAAGAAAGGTGTATGGTTAATGAAATAACCCAGTAAAATGAGTTGTATAAAACAATGTCTTGAAAAATATGTTATTTGTGTAAAATGTAATATGTCTATATTGAAATGATTTAAATAACGCTACAATATGTAATATTATAGGAAGTACCAGCGGCGTATCCACCATGTTTGTATCATATTACACACGCCTCGTTACTGAAATCATTTACCCAAACCAACCACCAATGTAAATTGTTCATGTATAAATCAATCGTCAAGTGTTATTGTGTAAACCATATCAAAATGTCCATGTCTAATGTAAATCACCAAATGTGTATATCAATGTCAAAATGTTTATGTTTAATGTAAATCATATAATATGTATCCAAAAATATCATGTATGGCATGTGAAATATATCAACTAAACCATAGGTAAGATGCACAAAAACAGGGTATTGAATTAAACATAGTTTAAGTCAAAGTTATGTTTTGTGGAACAAATGAATGCTATACTGATACAAACATCTATGCGGTATTGTGAAAATGCATACATCCAAGCCTTGTGACTGTGGTGATAGACCTTTAAACAAATTAAAGGCCTATCTGTGTTATGTTTATCGAATTCGGTCATTCCTTCCACCCAAACAAACCTAGGGTTCAGGAATGGGAGTTGTCAAGTCCTATGGTACCATTACCTACTAACGAGCGGCGTAGCTAATGTTAATGAATGTATATTGTCCCATTTGAACAAACCAAATGTCATACCAAAAATGTAAGCATGTGAAAACAATGCACTAAGTATGTAATCAAATGAACATACATAGCGTGAAATGTAATGTAATGTAAAACAATGTACTAAGTATGCACACAATGGACATACATAGCATGAAATGTGATGTAAAACGATGTACTAAGTATGCACACAATGGACATACATAGCATGAAATGTAATGTAAATCATGTACTATAATGTACTAATGAACATAACAAGCATATGATATGAAAGCATGAAAGGCACGAAAGTAACAAGTAGGCACATGTGTTTCACCCCAAAATGTTTGGAAAACAGTAAAAGAGGGGTCTAGGTACTCACTTGAGATTGCTTAGTAGTCCTTGAGTAACAACCAAACAATGCTAGAGATCACGGATATCAAACGACACCTAATATAGGTAACTATGTTAATATACCGGACCTAAATCGGATGATTGGATAGAATGAGGGTTCGTAAACCAAACGAGTATGGAAACTCATGTAGTATGGTTTAACAAAGCCTTCATTCTAAAATAAAACCTAACCTAAGTGCTTACGACCCATTATGACCCGTTTAGGTAGCTTATGCTACTTTAACGCGTCGTTCACGTAAAACGCGTTCGGAACGCCTAACTAGTCCTATGACAAGTAAAATATGCCTTAACATGTCTAATATTGTTACCAAACCAGTTTAGATATCAAAAGTTATGTTACATATGCTTAAATTGAATTTTGGCGTCAAAATGGCATTTTGGTAATTTACCTAAGGCATATATACTACCTATCATACAACTACTCAAACGATGTGACCATAAGGTATAACCTCGGAAGGTTATTCCCTATATACTATGGTCACCTAATGTGTTTGGTCGGATCCTAATGATCGACCAAACGTGTCGGGTTCGAAAGTATAAGCGATTGTTTAGATCGCTTACCTTACGACCCTATATAAGCACTAAACTAAAAGTGACGAGCTAAGCATGTTAAAACATGCTTAACTAAGTTTAGAAAACAGGTTTGGTATAAAAACAGACGGTTTTGATACCTAAGAGTAGTTTGGTTACAAAATACGCAAGAATACGCATTTTGGCCGAAACTACGACTCGTCACTGAGTCTTGATAACGTGGTAATCAGTAGGTATAGTTTCTAGGGACTATAACCATCGTGATTACGCTCACGTTATGAAATTCAAACGAAATTCGTGTTGACCATAAACTGGTCAGCGTAGAAAGTCAAACAAAGTTTGACTTTTAACGCTAAACGAATAAAGAGAACGAAGGAACACTTACAAAGGGTCCCCGAAAGCTTATCTTGATCCAAGTAGCTCAGGTATGAAGTATGGCTTCAACTTAGAGCTTTTAGATCAGATTTTGTGGGTTTTGAGTTGTGATGGGTTGGGTATTTATAGTAAATGGACAACTGTTAGGATCGTTTATCGAATAACGTGCTTCAATCTCAGCCTTACACTTGTTGCAACCTTATGGTAGCTCAAAATGGCCCCTCATGAGCAGGAAAGGGCAAGTGTGGGTGAGTTTGGGTGCTTAACAGCTGTAATCTGCTGTTAAAACTGATCTTATGTGACAACCCGCACTAAACCAGGTATCCGTACGACTTAATTAATGATTAATTACTGCTTAATTACTGTGCTTGTTTGAACTAGCTGATGAACTGCTACTTGAATACTGATACATGTACTTACTTGCATCATACTTGCTTGCTGTCACTACATTATTTACATGCTGAACCTTAGTGACAAACATGATGCACAAAAAACACAGTAGCACAATACACGGATAACCTGTTGAACATGCTGATAAAGCCAGCATCAGGCAAACACTGCCTCCAAGGCCCATAAGAGCCTGAGATATTTGGCTACACTAGTAGTGAGTGTAGGGATACAAGGGTTGTGGAACTGCGTCTCTAGGAATAAGTCACTATGACTGGATGTGCCTAAAACGTACTCTAAGTACAAAACTCAGCACTTTACAAAATAATTCAGCTTTTAGCTAACTAATAAAGTGCCAAGACATGAGAAAAATATTACTAGACACTTTCCAAAGTGTCAGGAATGAGTAGTGTCACTAAAAAGAGTAATAACGGCACTTTAAATATTTATTCAACGCTTTAACGGATTACTATCCAACCGAACAACCGGACCTTACCAGGAACCTGAAAATATTGTTATTTACATTGTTTTTCTTTTCTGAGCCAGTTAGGGTCCCCGAATACCCTAACACCCGTTATAATTTATTACACACTAATACTTTATTTAAAGTCCCTAATTAACTAACTACTTACTTAACAATTAGTTGAAATCCAACTAAACCATTCCCCTATGTGAAATTGACGGCATCATGGCCCCTTTTCTCTATTTTTCGATTTGTCCCATGTGCCACCAACAAAAGATCCTAGTATTTACAATGATACTACTTACACTTGGCACCCCTAAATTACTCACCTATTTACTAAATAATTTTCACTTAACACCCCCCCCCCCCCCCACCATACGATATTTTTGGAAAATATTCCAAGTTCCCATGCAAGTTGACTTTTGTATTGTGAGAAAGATGAGTGAACTAATAACTTACACTCAACACCCCTAAACTACTTATCTATTTACCAAAAATATTGCACTAAAACCCCACATGGCTAAACTTTCGGCTAAACTTAACCCCACAAGATATTTTCCTTAAATTTCTTACTTTCCCCATGCAATCTCCTTGGAGATTATGGATGATTATGTATGGTACTATCTAGACATACAACCCATTGGTTAAAAGGAAAATTATATTATAAACATCACCTATCATCATCTTCGTTTAACACAAAAACAATTCCATTTCTCCCACTAAGTAAAGCTACTGCCGAAACTCATAGCCACCACCATCAATTTTTTTTATATTGTTCAAGTATTCCAAGACCCACTACAAGGTGTAAGAAGGCGAATCACGGAGTGTGGAGTTCGCGGTTTGTCAAGGGCCTCTCTAGTTTGCCTTTATCCACTCGTTTTTCTCTCGTGTTTCTTCCCTAGCTTCAAAGCTAGTAGTAAGCTTCTTGGATCATCTTTTATTTTATATTTTTTTGTGGTTAATAACTATGTTGTGATATAAATAAAAGAACACTAGAAGATCATAAATGCAAACTTGAACATAAAGCTAGTATGAGGTTAAAATAAGATGGAATCTTGTTATAATAATAAAAATTGTTTTGATGTGGTTATTATTTATTTTGATGCTTACTAGTAAGATGATGTTGGACATCAAAATTTAACTTGTTAAAATAAGATTAAAAACTTATGTTAACAAGTTAGGAGGTGACTAATGTTTACATAAAAGAATCACCTCCATGTTTCACATAAACTTGGTAACAAAAACGAGTTCTTGAAAAATAAATAAACTAAGTGAGTGGATGGTCTTATGGACCCGACATCTACAAATGATTTTTCTAAGACACACCAAGTTAAAAGACGGGTCTTTTTGAAAAGTCATAATTTTTGGAGGGTAACTAAACCCACTAAAAGCACCGCTAAATTACTACGCGTTTTCATGAAACGCCAAGTTTATGTTGTCATGAAAAATGCATTGTTTTTACACTCGACTAGTGTAACATTGTTTAGAAAATTGTTGATTGAATTTATAAAAGAAAATGATACGCTTGAAAGCGTGGCCACCTCCAGTTACAGAGGGAACTCTGGCGAATTTTTTCTAAAAACCTAACACTTAGAACTATTTACACTACAAGTGTTAGAATTATTTTTGACATGTTTTCGAAATATAAATTTCGCCATGACTTTATTTACTAAATATTCGGAGGTGGGATTTTCACAAGATTTAACGTGATAAATATATATGGTCACACACTGTTTATGATTACTTTGTGAAAATACATAAATATTATTTTTAGAGTAAAAATAATATTTACAAACATTAACGATTCCAAAATAATACGAACGCTTTCACCATGGATATATAAGTTACGCCGGTAATTATATTGCCACTCGATTGTAAAACATAACTTACGCACATGTATTGTATCCCCCATCATTGGGAAGGAATTTAACTACCAAGTATATACAAAATGTAAACACGAAATAGTTGTCTAACTATTTCCCAAAGACTTAAACTATAAAGCTAAGGCACGGCCGTCCGTCTAATAGAATTAGCACTTGTAGGTCGTCGCACAGCTTTCTGACTTGGAGACACTTGGTAGAGACGCTTCACTGTGAGTTTATGTCCCCCTTTTCTCTAACTGTTTTCAGTTTTCTTAACTGCGGGGGTGAAATACATGTTACTTTGTTTACAAGTACTATTATACACGGTATGTTAACGTAAGGAGGTTTACCACTTAGATCATGTGAATGAGTAGGCAGAACACCGAGGGACTTAAGCGGTAGATCTATCTGGGTGTAGCGAGCCCAACTCTAGGCCCAACAGAACGGACCTCTGTGAGGACCAACAGAACGGACCTTGAGTGACTTGGTTGCCCGACGCATAAATCGGCTAGGGTTGAGTCTTCCTACTTGCATTTCACACATGCTAATGGCCTTGCAAACCATTGGTGATCTCTTTTCCTTACACTGCTACATACCAGGGAACTTTTATACTTACAAGTGTTTTACTTACTCACTTGCACATGAACTCGCTCAACATTATTGTTGATTTTTCAACTTACATGTATTTCAGGAAATTAACGAGATCTGGCACGGTATGGCATGTTTTCCGCTGCACTAGTTTCCAAGGTCATCCGGGGTTTAGGGGATGTGTCTCTTTCCTGGACAAGACACAATCCTTAAACCATGATTATATTATGTTTAAGTTTGTAATGTATGTTGAACAAGGTTATGGTTGTTAGGGTATGTTCCCGTTAAAACAATGGTACTGTATTTGGTTTTCAAAACTTAATGGATGATCTTGCATGTTTTTAATTCATATAGCTTTGTTATGATTAAGCTATGGTATTAAGAAGTCACACCAAATTAACCACGCTTCCGCAAAGCCAGGGTGTGACAGCTTGGTATCAGAGCTCTGATCATAGCGAACTAGGATTCCTTCTCGAGTCTAGACTATGATCACTAGGGCTCTCACGAAAACATTTTTCTGCATACCACTTAAGTCCAGATCCAAACTTTTACAAACAAATGTTGAGCACATTTTATTAATTATAGGCTCAGCCTGGAGGGCTGAGGCTCGATCTGGAGGATCGAGGCTCGGTCTAGGTGACCGAGGTAGTTGAGCACGTTGATTTATTTTAGGCTCAGCCTGGAGGGCTGAGGCTCGGTCTGGGGGATCGAGGCTCGGTCTAGGTGACCGAGGTAGTTGGCTAGTGAGGCTAGGAAGAGTAGGCTCAGTCATGAAGGCTGAGGCTCGGTCAAGGGGACCGAGGCTCGATCTGAGTGGTCGAGGTGGAGGATAGAGCAGTCTTAAAGACTGGGAGAAATTGGCTAGTAAGACTAGGAGAATTATGTGATACCTTACTTGGTGACTTATGTGATTATTTGATTATATGATTAACTATTTGTGCATGTTTGTGTATATGTTACAGACACATGGATTCTACACACACTGGTGGTTCAGACACCACAGGCCCTAGGCCTATCGTATCGGACGACCTAGAGTCATCGGAGCACGAGGTTCACACGTCCGACGTTACTAGCACAGATGAGTAAAGGATATTTATGGTATGTTTAACTTATGGTCATGTTCCGGAATGTCTGTTACAGTTCAAATTGGCATACTTTCGCAGTTTGTCAATTTTAGTCCCTATAGGCGAATTAACCTGGTTTTGCCATACCAAAGCCTTCAAAACTTATTTCTAAGTTATGTAAAGGTTATTTAAGGTATGTTAAGTATATTTTGATGTTCTGGAGTATTTTTCTCATTAAACTGATTACGTTTACGCACCAGTTTGCGTATAACTCTCCAGAAAGCGATATAGAGTTTGAAATTGAACAAATGTCAAAACATGAAAAATGTCAAACATAAACAAACAAACATTGGGATCAAATAACATTGTTTTATTGATAATTGAACTGTTCACAATGATTACAAGCACATATGTTACAGTCTCCCCTACTTGTGGAAATTTCATCCCGAAATTTATTTAGAGGAAACTCGTGGGAATAGATGCGGATACTTCGCCTTCATTTGATCTTCACGTTCCCAAGTAAACTCAGGTCCACATTTAGACTCCCAGCAAACTTTGACCAATGGGATGCGCTTGCATTTGAGCCACTTGACTTCACGTTCCATGATTTCCACTGGCTTCTCAACAAATTTCAGTGTTTTATAAACACGAATTTCATCAAGCGGTATGTGGAGATTCTCGTCAGCTAAACACCTCTTGAGATTTGACACGTGAAACGTTGGATGAACATTTCCAAGTTCAGGAGGTAACTCAAGTCTGTAGGCTACCTTACCGATTCTTTCGACAATCTTGAAGGGTCCAACGTATCTAGGTGAAAGTTTTCCTTTCTTTCCAAATCTGATCACACCTTTCCAAGGTGAGACCTTAAGTAATACACGATCACCGACTTGAAAATCCAAGGGCTTGTGTTTTGGGTCCGTGTAGCTCTTTTGACGGCTTCTAGCTGTCTGAAGGTTATCACGAACTTTCTTAATCTTATCAGTTGTCTCTAAAATGAGGGCAGGTCCAGTAAGCTGAGCCTCACCGATCTCATTCCAGCAGACTGGTGAACGACATTTTCGACCATAGAGAGCCTCGAAAGGAGCCATGTTGATGCTGGAGTGATAACTGTTGTTGTAGGAGAATTCAATCAACGGAAGATGTGAATCCCAACTACCACCAAAGTCGATCACACAAGCTCTAAGCATATCCTCCAGAGTCTGGATTGTTCTTTCAGATTGACCATCCTTTTGCGGATGATAAGCTATGCTTAGATTAAGTTGGGTCCCCATAGCAGATTGCATGGTTCTCCAAAAATGAGAAGTGAAACGAGCATCTCTGTCAGAAATGATGTTCAAAGGAACACCATGTCGAGCTACAATTTCATCCACGTAGATTTTAGCAAGTTTGTCAACAGAAAAATCCTCACGGATTGGCAAGAAATGCGCTGACTTAGTAAGACGATCAACAACTACCCAGATGGCATCATGACCTTTCTTTGTGCGCGGAAGTTTGGTAATGAGATCCATAGTAATGTTTTCCCATTTCCAAACTGGGATCTCTGGTTGCACCAATAAACCAGAAGGACGCTGATGTTCAGCCTTAACCTTAAGACAAGTAAGGCATTTTGATACATATAAGGCAATGCCTTTCTTCATACCAGGCCACCAATACTGAATACGAAGATCCTTATACATCTTATCTGAGCCAGGATGAACAGAATAACGAGACTTATGGGCTTCATCCATAAGCAAGGTGCGAAGGTTATCTTGGCTTGGGACCCACAAACGGTCCATGAAGTAGTACGATCCATTGTCTTTCAGTTCCAGGTCAGGGGTTATGTGATAGGGAAATTCCTTATCCATCAAACCTTGTGAAACACAAGATTGTTGAGCCTGAGAAATGCGGGCTTGGATATCGGATCAAGCTTGAATATCAGATTGAACACGAACACAATGAAGCTTAGTACGTTCCTTACGACTCAATGCATCGGCTACGACATTCGCCTTACCAGGATGGTAGCGAATTTCGCAGTCATAGTCGTTTAGAAGCTCAACCCAACGTCGTTGCCTCATGTTGAGTTCTTTCTAATTGAAGATATGCTGAAGACTTTTGTGGTCCGTGAAAACCACACATTTTGTTCCGTACAAATAGTGTCTCCAGATCTTAAGAGCGAAGACAACTGCACCCAGCTCAAGATCATGAGTGGTGTAGTTCTTTTCATGTACCTTCAACTGCCTCGATGCATATGCTATGACCTTTTTCATTTGCATCAGAACACAGCCAAGTCCCAATTTAGATGCATCGCAATAAAAGACAAAATCATCATTGCCCTCAGGCAAAGTCAGAACAGGCGCGTCACAAAGCTTCTGCTTCAAGTTTTGAAAAGCTTCCTCTTGTTTGAATCCCCAATCAAAGGGCTTGTTCTTCTGAGTTAGAGCAGTTAGAGGAACTACAATCTTCGAGAAGTTTTCAATGAAGCGGCGGTAATAACCCGCAAGTCCAAGAAAAGAACGAACCTCAGTAGGAGTAGTAGGCGTATCCCAATCCTTAATCGCACTGATCTTGGAGGGTTCTACATGAATACCTTGTTCGTTGACAATATGTCCTAAGAATTGAACTTCTTTAAGCCAGAATTCACACTTGGAGAATTTGGCGAAAAGTTGCTCTTTCTTTAGGAGTTCCAGAGTAAGACGAAGATGTTGCTCATGATCAGCTCGCGTCTTAGAATAAATCAAGATGTCGTCAATAAAAACAATGACGAACTGATCCAAATAAGGCTTGCAGACCCTATTCATTAAGTCCATGAAAACAGCAGGAGCATTAGTTAAACCGAATGGCATAACTGTGAACTCATAATGCCCATAACTAGTGTGGAAAGTCGTCTTGGGAATATCTTCCTCATGCACACGAAGTTGATGATATCCAGATCGCAGATCAATCTTTGAAAAATAAGAAGCACCTTGTAACTGATCAAAGAGATCATCAATGCGAGGTAGGGGATATCGATTCTTGATGGTAAGCTTGTTAAGCTCACGATAATCGATACACATCCTAAAAAATCCATCCTTCTTCTTGACAAAAAGAACGAGAGCACCCCAAGGTGAAAAGCTAGGACGGATAAAACCTTTGTCAGAGAGCTCCTGAAGCTGCTTAGACAACTCTTACATCTCAGACGGTGCAAGACGATATGGAGATCTGGCAATGGGATTTGCACCAGGTACGAGATCAATACGGAACTCGACTTGGCGTGCTGGAGGTAGACCAGGTAACTCTTCAGGGAATACTTCAGAATAATCCTGAACAACAGGAATATCTTGAATAGACTTACCCTTACCCTTATCTGCTACAACATGTGCCAAAAAGGCCACATAGTTCTTTCGCAGATACTTCCGACCTTTAAAACAAGACATGAGTTTGAGACCACCAGCGGGTTTCTCACCACGAACCTGTAGGATCTCGCCTGTCGAAAGCGGCACACGAACAATCTTCTCAAAACAAACTACCTCTGCGCGATGCTTGGATAACCAATCCATACCCACTATAACGTCGAAGCTTCCAAGTTGCATAGGCGTGAGGTCAATAGGAAAAAGATGGTCGTTAAGATTCAACTGGCAGTTGCGAAGAACAGAATCAAGAACAATGGGTTCACCACTAGCAACTTCTAATGTCAAGGGTTTTCCTAGTTTCGTTCTAGACATGCGGAGCAATGGCTCAAAAGATAAAGACACAAAACTCTTATCGGCACCCGAATAAAAAAGAACTGATGCAGGCTGATTATTAATAAAGAACGTACCGTTCACCACTTCATTGTCTGCTTGTGCCTCTTGCGCATTCATATTGAAGACTCGACCTCGAGCCTGAGCCTGATTCTGATTTGGATTAGCATTTACCAATCTTGGACACTGATTACGGTAGTGGGTCAGATCCCCACAGTTGTAACAAGAACCTGGAGGGTAGTGTGGTCGTGCATCTTGACCCTGTTGCTGAGCAGGAGGCTGAGCAACTCGTTGAGCCGGGTTCTGAACTGCCTGATTCTGAGCAAAACGACAAACACCAGCAAGATGACCTGACTTCCCACAGTTAGTACAGAACCGGCACGTAAATTGCGGCTGATGGTGATTGTTGCATCTATTGCACAAAGGTGTATTTCCTGCATAAGGTTTCTTCGCTGGAGGCTGTGCGGGTTGGTTGGGAGCTGCCTGGTTAGCTTGGGCAGTGACAGCAAAATTTTGGGAAGCCTTACGCTTCCTTGACCCCCTTGAGGAACCAGAATCCTTTCCCTTCTTGTTTTGACCTTTCTTGCTATCTTCTTTGACAGACGACTGCTTCGTACCTTTGTCACCCTTTTTATGCAGCTTTCCTTTTCGAACCTGCGACTCAGTCAATGTCGCTGCTAACTCGATCTCCTGACGGAGTGTGGTAGGGTTACTACCAGTAATGATGTCTTGCACTGAGTCAGGTAGGCCGTCGATGTACCTTTCGATAGCCTTGTCGAGTGGGGTAACCATTGTTGGGCAAAGCAGACTCAACTCCTCAAACCTATCAGTATACGCCCTGTGCTCGCCACTATCTTGTTTCAAATCATCAAACTCTCTCTCCAAAGCTCGCAGTTCATGACGAGGATAGAACTCCCTCATCATAAGAGATCTAAGTTCAGCCCAAGTCTGTGCTAGAGCAACTTCTGCACCACGATCTCTCATAACCCCGTTCCACCACGTAAGAGCCCCCTTCTGAAACACACTCGAAGAAAACTCGACCTTGCGATTGTCAGGACACTGCACATGACGGAAAGTATTCTTAATGCTCTCAAAACATTGAAGAAGCCCAGTCGCTCCCTCAGAACCACTAAATTTGAGTGGTTTAGCCGAGTTAAAATTCTTGAAATTGCATGGAGCATTGTTGTTGTTGTTGGCTTGGTTCCATTGAGCAAAGAGGTTTGGGAACGCAGCAGCCATTTGCTGCGCAATGATTTCTGCCAGTTCGGCAGTCGCTATCTGATTCTCGCGTCGAGGAGGCATTCTAAAAGAGGACACATGGAAGGAAACGAGTGAGATGATTGAATGAAGAGAATGAGATGAAACAGAATCAACAAAAGCAAAGATGGTGGTCATTTGTCCGTATCGCAAAGCAAACAAGCGACACACAGTGACTAATCAAAGTAAATAGGTCAAAAATAATGTATCGCGAAGACATGCTCGCCTATAAGTGAACACTCACCCCAAGAGTTCCCAGGTAAGAGTGACTGGTCCGATTATGTGGATTTGTACGAAAACTCTAGCCTTAGACAGAAAACTCAGGGTACAGGCATTCACTCTTCCAGTTTGCACGTGTTCACACTATTTAGAACCCAAAACTTTAACGAGATTTTGAAAATTCAAAGGGGTTCAAAACCTTGTAAAAATTCATTCAAAAACAGAAGATTGTTTTTCAAAAATCATTTCGGAAAATTGGGTTCTTGTTTTGATAATCACCTAAGGATAGGTGATGTGCATGTTTTAAGATCTAAACACAAGATAACTTGTGTTGGGGTCCTAAAAAGGTTATAGTCTAGGTCAAAGCATTACTAATAACCTAATTCCCTATAACCATTGGCTCTGATACCAACTCTTCGGTCACACCCCGACCACGTAAAACATCAAATCGTGGCGGAAACGTCGGGGAGTGTTGTAACTGAATTATTGTTTCACAACCATGGCATACAAAGTTATATTTTATTTATCAAACAAGCGAGTTACATTGTCTCAAAACTGGAAATAAAGAGTTCAGAACATAATTAAACTAAGTCTATCTTTATTTTTAGTCTCTAAGGCACAAGTCCGCCCTAGTGTCACGATCATCATCCTAAGCAACAGCTCCTAAAAACACATGTGAAAATAGGTACGTCAGCATAAAAATTCCTGTGAGATACATAGGTTTTGTGAAAATAGGATTCATGACTTGGGTTTTAGAAGAAAAAGTTTAATAAAAATTAGTCATGAATCTTGTTAAGTGTTTTCTTTTATAAATCATATGAAAACTCGATAAGAAATCCGATTATATAAAAGAAAGGTGTATGGTTAATGAAATAACCCAGTAAAATGAGTTGTATAAAACAATGTCTTGAAAAATATGTTATTTGTGTAAAATGTAATATGTCTATACTGAAATGATTTAAATAACGCTACGATATGTAATATTATACAAACACTTATATATAGGAAGTACCAGCGGCGTATCCACCATGCTTGTATCATATTACACACGCCTCGTTACTCAAATCATTTACCCAAACCAACCACCAATGTAAATTGTTCATGTATAAATCAATCGTCAAGTGTTATTGTGTAAACCATATCAAAATGTCCATGTCTAATGTAAATCACCAAATGTGTATATCAATGTCAAAATGTTTATGTTTAATGTAAATCTTATAATATGTATCCAAAAATATCATGTACGGCATGTGAAATATATCAACTAAACCATAGGTAAGATGCACAAAAACAGGGTATTGAATTAAACATAGTTTAAGTCAAAGTTATGTTTTGTGGAACAAATGCATGCTATACTGATACAAACATCTATGTGGTATTGTGAAAATGCATACATCCAAGCCTTGTGAATGTGGTGATAGACCTTTAAACAAATTAAAGGCCTATCTGTGTTATGTTTATCGAATTCGGTCATTCCTTCCACCCAAACAAACCTAGGGTTCAGGAATGGGAGTTGTCAAGTCCTATGGTACCATTACCTACTAACGAGCGGCGTAGCTAATGTTAATGAATGTATATTGTCCCATTTGAACAAACCAAATGTCATACAAAAAATGTAAGCATGTGAAAACAATGCACTAAGTATGTAATCAAATGAACATACATAGCGTGAAATGTAATGTAATGTAAAACAATGTACTAAGTATGCACACAATGGACATACATAGCATGAAATGGGATGTAAAACGATGTACTAAGTATTCACACAATGGACATACATAGCATGAAATGTAATGTAAATCATGTACTATAATGTACTAATGAACATAACAAGCATATGATATGAAAGCATGAAAGGCACAAAAATAACAAGTAGGCACATGTGTTTCACCCCAAAATGTTTGGAAAACAGTAAAAGAGGGGTCTAGGTACTCACTTGAGATTTCTTAGTAGTCCTTGAGTAACAACCAAACAATGCTAGAGATCACGGATATCAAACGGCACCTAATATAGGTAACTATGTTATTATACCGGACCTAAATCGGAGGATTGGATAGAATGAGGGTTCGTAAACCAAACGAGTATGAAAACTCATGTAGTATGGTTTAACAAAGCCTTCATTCTAAAATGAAACCTAACCTAAGTGCTTACGACCCATTACGACCCGTTTAGGTAGCTTATGCTACTTTAACGCGTCGTTCGCGTAAAACGCGTTCGGAACGCCTAACTTGTCCTATGACAAGTAAAATATGCCTTAACATGTCTAATATTGTTACCAAATCAGTTTAGATATCAAAAGTTATGTTATATATGCTTAAAATGAATTTTGGCGTCAATAGGGCATTTTGGTAATTTACCTAAGGCATATATACTACCTATCATACAACTACTCAAACGATGTGACCATAAGGTATAACCTCAAAAGGTTATTCCCTATATACTATGGTCACCTAATGTTTTTGGTCAGATCCTAATGATCGACCAAACGTGTCGGGTTCGAAAGTATAAGCGATTGTTTAGATCGCTTACCTTACGACCCTATATATGCACTAAACTAAAAGTGACGAGCTAAGCATGTTAAAACATGCTTAACTAAGTTTAGAAAACAGGTTTGGTATCAAAACAAACGGTTTTGATACCTAAGAGTAGTTTGGTTACAAAATACGCAAGAATACGCATTTTGGCCGAAACTACGACTCGTCACTGAGTCTTGATAACGTGGTAATCAGTAGGTATAGTTTCTAGGGACTATAACCATCGTGATTACGCTCACGTTATGAAGTTCAATCGAACTTCGCGTTGATCATAAACTGGTCAACGCAGAAAGTCAAACAAAGTTTGACTTTTAACGCTAAACGAATAAAGAGAACGAAGGAACACTTACAAAGGGTCCCCGAAAGCTTATCTTGATCCAAGTAGCTCAGGTATGAAGTATGGCTTCAACTTAGAGCTTTTAGATCAGATTTTGTGGGTTTTGAGTTGTGATGGGTTGGGTATTTATAGTAAATGGACAACCGTTAGGATCGTTTATCGAATAACGTGCTTCAATCTCAGGCTTAAACTTGTTGCAACCTTATGGTAGCTCAAAATGGCCCCTCATGAGCAGGAAAGGGCAAGTGTGGGTGAGTTTGGGTGCTTAACAGCTGTAATCTGCTGATAAAATTGATCTTATCTGATCTAGGAAGCTGACATGGGCCGCGTAAGGGGACTCACTAATCCCACGCGCGCCGCCTGGCCTTGCTGTTCAGAAACAAGTTTCAGAAAATGTCAGTTTTGGTCCCTGTTATGCATTAAGGCCATTTCCGACACGTTTAAGGCCCGTTAAGCCAATGTTAAGGCCCTAAAGTGATGCCTAAACATTGTGGACATGAAACATGCTCAAAAATATGCTGGATGTTGGTTCGTTTGGTCGTACGATCGCGATGTTCGCTTAATTACGACGGAATGCGCATAAGCGCGAAAAACGATCCAAATTGCGTGACGAATGGATTTTTCTTATTCCAAACACTAAAATAAAATATTTTAGTGCTTACATAAATTTTTGGATGTCCGGATGTATTCAGAACGTAAGTTATGCGCGAAAGTGCAAACTTGTGCACTTTTTGACGCTTTTAGTCCCTGAATGACCCAAAAGTTTATTTTAGCACACCGAACCCCTCAAAGCCTATTTCTAAGCTATGTAAAGGATATTTATGGTATGTTTAACTTATGGTCATGTTCCGGAATGTCTGTTACAGTTCAAATTAGCATACTTTCGCAGTTTGTCAATTTTAGTCCCTATAGGCGAATTAACTTGTTTTTGCCATACCAAAGCCTTCAAAACTTATTTCTAAGTTATGTAAAGGTTATTTAAGGTATGTTAAGTATATTTTGATGTTCTGGAGTATTTGTTGCATTAAACTGATTATGTTTACGCACCAGTTTGCGTATAACTCTCTAGAAAGCGATATAGAGTTTGAAATTGAACAAAAGTCAAAACATGAAAAATGTCAAACTTAAACAAACAAACATTGGGATCAAATAACATTGTTTTATTGATAATTGAATTGTTCACAATGATTACAAGCACAGATGTTACAACTTTGCTTTCATGCGGTCTTCTCGCTCCCAAGTAAACTCTGGGCTGTGAGGCGCGTTCCATCTAACC
Source organism: Helianthus tuberosus (assembly GCA_030545235.1). Lineage (NCBI taxonomy): Eukaryota > Viridiplantae > Streptophyta > Magnoliopsida > Asterales > Asteraceae > Helianthus > Helianthus tuberosus. Next base: position 97,596,273 of record CM060360.1, on the reverse strand, counting down.
TTGACCAGTTTAACACTACTCCTTCGAGTTTTGTTAACTTTCCAATCGGTAACCTCAATGGGTTCTTCGGTAAAATGGAGTGTGTCGTCAATGTGAACTTTGTCAGCGGGAATAATCACCGTTTCTTGTGTTGGACTTTTCTTCAGATTAGATACATGGAATGTATCATGAACACCATTCAATTCCGCAGGTAGATCCAACCTATATGCTACAGTACCAATCCTTTCCAGGATTTTGAACGGTCCAATATATCGTGGGTTTAACTTACCACACTTCCCAAAGTATGCCACACCTTTCCAAGGTGAAACTTTCAACAAAACCATATCTCCCACTTTAAATTCCAAAGGTTTCCTTCTTTGGTCCGCATAGCTCTATTGTCGGTCACGAGCCGCCTTAATGCGCTCTCGGGTCTGCATTATCTTATCTGTCATTTCTTGAACCAATTCAGGACCAACCAGCTGCCTATCGCCTGCATCTGCCCAGCACAACGACGATCGACACTTTCGTCCGTAGAGAGCTTCAAATGGTGCAGCTTGAATGCTTGTATGGTAGCTGTTATTATAGGAGAACTCAACCAAAGGCAGGTGAGTGTCCCAACTGCCACCCAATTCCATTACACAAGCTCGTAACATATCTTCAAGCGTCTGAATTGTTCTCTCACTTTGGCCGTCCGTTTGTGGGTGAAATGCGGTGCTCAAATTTAGCTGTGAACCAAACGCTTCTTGGAAAGATTTCCAAATCCTTGACATAAATCTTCCATCTCTATCAGATATAATTGAGATAGGCACTCCATGACATGCGACTATCTCCCTTAGGTATAGCTCAGCTAGCTTACCTGTGTTATCCTTCTCCCTGATCGGTAAAAAGTGTTCAGATTTTGTCAGACGGTCAACGATTACCCAAATCGCATCATGACCTATGGGTGTCTTTGGCAACTTGGTTATAAAATCCATTGAGATCTGCTCCCACTTCCACATGGGTATCTCAGGTTGGTGCAGAAGTCCTGAAGGCTTCTGATATTCGGCCTTTACTTTGGCACAGGTTAAACACTTTCCGACGTAAGTAGCAACATCACCTTTCAATCTTGGCCACCAGTAGTAATCCTTCAAATCTTGGTACATCTTATCTGATCCTGGGTGGATCGAGTACCTTGATTTGTGAGCTTCATCGAAAATCACCTCTCTAAGACCACCAAAGAGGGGAACCCAAATTCGCTTCATGAAACATAAAGTTCCTTCCTCATTGGGTACCAACTTCTTCTCCATCCCACGGAGATACTTATCCTTAAGATTCTCTTTCTTAAGAGCTTCCCTCTGAGCAGCACGGATGCGTAACGAGAGATCTGTTTGTATAATCATTTCCAAAGCCCTTAGCCTAATGGGCTTAATCCTCTCTTTCCGGCTTAAGGCGTCTGCTACTACATTCGCCTTTCCTGGGTGATACTTGATTTCGCAATCAAAATCATTTAACAGCTCCACCCAACGTCGTTGTCGCATATTAAGCTCTTTCTGGTCGAATATGTGCTGAAGGCTCTTGTGATCTGTAAAGATTGTACAGCGTGTACCATACAGATAATGTGGCCAAAACTTCAGTGCAAACACCACTGCGCCTAATTCCAAATCATGCATGGTGTAATTCTTCTCATGAACTTTCAACTGGCGCGAAGCCTAAGCGATAACCTTCTGTCGCTGCATCAGCACGCAGCCCAATCCCTGATGCGAGGCGTCATAGTATACCACGAAGTCATCGGTGCCTTCGGGTAGGGACAAAATAGGTGCATCGCAAAGCTTGTTCTTTAGCAGCTGAAAAGCTTCTTCTTGTTTATCTCTCATTCGTATTTATTATCCTTTTGAGTAAGGGAGGTCAACGGTTGAGCGATTTTAGAGAAATCCTCAATGAATCTGTGATAATACCCTGCCAAACCAAAGAACTATCGGATCTCGGTTGGTGTCTTAGGAGTTTCCCAATTCTTTATCGCCTCGATCTTGGTGGGGTCCACATGAATCCCATCTTCATTCACTACATGACCAAGGAATTGCACTTCACGCAACCAGAACTCGCACTTCGAGAACTTTGCGTATAGTTTCTCTTTCTTGAGCAGCTCTAGAATGACTCTGAGGTGTTGCTCATGCTCTTCCTTTGTCCGCGAATAGATCAGAATATCATCGATAAATACAATCACGAATTTATCGAGATACGGCATGCAAACTCGGTTCATCAAATCCATAAACACTGTTGGCGCGTTTGTCAGACCAAAGGGCATCACCGGAAACTCATAATGTCCATAACGAGTTTTGAAGGCAATCTTCGGAATACTCTCTTCTTGAATCCTTAGTTGGTGATAACCTGATCGAAGTTCGATCTTGGAGTAATAACTCGAACCTTGCAGTTGATCGAATAGATCATCAATCCTCGGCAAAGGATACCGATTCTTGATGGTCAACTTGTTTAGCTCTCGGTAGTCAATGCACATACGGAAACTACCGTCCTTCTTCTTAACAAACAAAACTAGAGCTCCCCAAGGCGAGAAGCTTGGTCTAATGAATCCCTTGTCCAAAAGCTCTTGAAGTTGCGTCGACAACTCTTGCATTTCTGAGGGTGCAAGTCGATAAGGTGCATTGGCTACAGGCGCGGCGCCTGGAACCAAGTCAATATGGAATTCGACTTGTCGCTGTGGCGGTAATCCTGGAAAGTCTTCGGGGAAGACTTCAGGATACTCCCTTACCACAAGGATATCTTCCAACTTCGGTTCTTCAGCTTCCTTATCCACAATGTGAGCCAAAAAGGCAACACATCCCTTCTGCATGGACTTCCTGGCCTTCAAACAGCTGATAATCCTTAGAGGAGTATCGTGCTTCTCTCCGTGCACTACAATTGTCTCGTCGTTCGCCAATGGAATACGGATTATCTTCTCATGACATATGATCTCAGCTCGGTTACTTGATAACCAATCCATTCCAACTACTACATCAAAGCTTCCCAACTCGACTGGCAGGAGGTCAATCGTAAACTCACGCTCTCCGAGTTCTATCACACAACCTATAATGACTTCATTTGCTTCTACTAGCTTTCCATTGGCTAGTTTTATCGAGTACGGAATATCTAGCTTACTGGCAACTAACCCAAGTATATTCTTAAATTCTAGGGATACGAAGCAATAATCGGCACCGGTATCAAATAATACATATGCAAAATGTTGGTTGATAGGGAACGTACCAGTGACTATGTTCGGATCTTGACGAGCTTCCCTAGCTCCGATGTTGAAGACTCTGCCATGGGCTTGGTTGTTCTTTGGACAATCTAGCTTGAAATGCCCGATGTCTCCACATACAAAACAACCTTGGCCTCTACCATTTCCGTTTCCATTTCCATTTCCTCCCTGGTTGTTGGTCGCTCCACGGTTTCCGTTCCCAGCTTGATCACCATGATTCGCATTACCGCCATTTCCTCCTTGATTGCGGTTCCTAGTCTGATTCCCATTACCGTTTCCAGCACGGTTTCCATTACCATTCCCACCGGATCCTCCATTTCTTCGTCCAGCACCATACAAGCATGCCTCCCTGGCATGCCCTACCTTGCTACAATTCTCACATTTCCCATACCTACATCACCCCGTGTGATGATGTTGACAAATATCACACTTGGGCAGGGTGCCCATGTAACCTTTCCCCTTGTTCTCGGAAATTGCAACACCAGTCCTGACCTCGGCTGATGGGTTAGCATCTCTTTTCTTATTAGTACCACTGCTACTTCCTTGGGTACCTTTCTTGAAGTTGGAGAACTTCCTCTTGTTCTCTCCTGATGACTCGACGTGAGTCTCCTTCTTCTTTCCTTCAGAGGTCAAGAACTTGTTCAACCTAATCGCTTCTTCTGTCAATGCCACACTCAAATCAATGGCTTCAGTGATTGTTGGAGGCTTCGACGTCATTACCATGCTCATGATTTGGGGTGCCAATCCCCAAATGAAATGCTCGATTCGCTTGAACTCTGGTTCTACCATGTAGGGGACAACACGAGACGGGTCATGGAATCTCTGCACATACTCAGCAATCTTCGGACCATCCATCTTCAGATTCCAGAACTCGGTTTCTAGCTTCCGAATCTCAGCTCTCGAGCAGTACTTCTTGCGCATCAGTTCCTTCATTTCTTCCCAAGTCATAGCATATGCAGCTTCCTCTCCTAGAGTCTGAACCTGAAGGTTCCACCATGATAGAGCTCCGTCTAGGAAGAGTCCAGAAAGGTAGGTGACCTGGTGCTCAGGCGCACACTTGCTCATCCGCAGCACAGAATTGGTTTTCTCCGCCCATCTAACGAAAGCTACAGCACCTCCAGTGTCGTCAAAGTTCAGAGGCTTACAGTCAAGGAACTGCTTGTAAGTACAGCCTGTACAAGCAACATCATTCACAGAAAGCGTTAGCAAACGCACATGGAATGTCCAAACATAATGTAATGTGTCCTTAACGACTTAAACATTACCGTGAGGTGGGTTATTTCCTGAGGTACCTCCGCTTGTGAAATCTGTTCTTGCAGTTCTGCCTCTGTTGTGGGCAACTGATTGTTTCTTCGAGGAGGAATCTTCTATAAAGAAGATGGTATTGGTTAGGTCATACGTAGTATAATAAGTAGTATACGTATATAGTAGCAGTTATCATAACAAGTAAGCAGGCAATCATAGCATAAACAAGCAAGTTAACAACGTATTTAATGAGAACATTACGATTGAGCTTTCATTGATCATTGACCACAAATACAGTTACATGTTTTACAAATGTATCGTATCAAAAGGGAGCACAGGGTCACATTACCCTTGCCCAAAATGTCTATCAGTCTACCATAAGTCACACAATCAAAACTGGTATCCAAAAGGCTTTGTAAGCTAGGCTCAATAGCGATACTCTCATCAAAAGCAAGCTACCTACATAAAACCAAAAACCGGCTATGCTGATGGTGGTGGAGGAGGAGGTGGAGGAACAAAAAGCAAGTTGCGCACATGCGCAAGCTCTTCCTCGAGATCATAAACACGCCGCAACAGATAACTGATCTGCTGCTCCATGGTGAGAAATCGAACATCAAAATCTGGATAAGGCAAAAGAGGAGCAGGTGGAGTCGCAAAAGGTGACGGACATGAACAAGGTGGGGGACGTGGAATCATCTCAAGCTCCAAAACTCTACGACTCATGATCTCATACTGAAGCTGTAATGACAGAAGTAACTCATCCCGTGTGTAGCTAGTAAAGTGTGAGGGATGGTAGGGATCATAAATCGGCATGGTATAGGGTGGGAACCATCTAAATGGCTCATCCAGTGGTGAAAAAGTAAAATGAGTAGTAGGTGTATACTGAGGCATGTGAGGAAATGCTGCTGAGATACGAGGGTCGTAGCCAGGCTGCTGGCTAGAATGGCCTTCCCCTGGACGGGGTGCAGGTATGTCCTGCAAGTAAGTGATAGGTAAGTCAGCACAGTGTACACCTGACTCAACTGGATGAAAAGAAGCAATGTCAGCAAGTGCATGTGCATGTGGGGGAGTAACGGGCTCGATAACAGGAGGTCAGCGGGTGCAGGAACAGGATCTGGTATAAGAGGTGCAATGTCAGGTATGCCAAATGGGATAGGGTCAAAATCAGGCAAAGGCTCAGGAGCAGGCATCGGCTCAGGATCAGCGGGTGCATCAACAGGCTGATCGTCGGGAACAAAGTCTAGCTCAAGTCCAGGCTCAACGTTATGTGGAGGAATCGGTGCAGCTGACATAGCTGTATCGTCATCAGTATTGGTGGCGTAACGTCGCAGACCAACTGCCTGTAAGGCGGAAGAGGATACAGACTCAAAAGAATCGGGGACATAATGATCAGAGGAAATCTCAATAATAGGAATCTCAGCGAGTGGAACAACAATGGCATCCTCAGCTACAACTCCATCACCCTGGGCATCAACAGGGGGAACATTAACAAAAAGATCGACATCATCATCAAACAAGTCATCAAAAGGCAAATCCTCGAGAGGAAAGGTCGCAAGAGGCAAAGGGGTGAGGATCGGAGCCACGACATGCTCACCATCGGGATGTCTGAGGATGAGATGGCCCTAGACAGGAATAGGAATATGAAAGGGATCCTCGTCGGGGATACCATCAGCATGCGGTACATCATCGCCAAAGTTGGGCAGCGCAAATGGCTGGAAATCGTCGTCGTCATCTGACATCATCTCCGGGTCACTCTCGGTATCGGAGGTAAAGATCTCTGGCTCAGGGATAATCTCATCGTCAAAAACAATAGCCATGGGGTCGACAGTGTCAGACAGTCCACTCTCAGACGAAGACATAGTGTCTGTAACAAAACAATCACATCATATGCACATATATTAACATCTATCATTTAGCATGCGGTCAAATCAGTGTAATCATGTTATCATGTATCCTTCCTATCCTTCATAGTCTCCCAGACTAAACCAACTAGTCCCTTAGACTAAACTAACCAGTCTCTCAGACTACCAACCAGTCTCTCAGACTAAACCACCCAGTCTCCCAGACTGAACCACCCAGTCTCCCAGACTGAACCATAACCATAAATTTTTGAAAACGTGTTTCGTGCCTTTTGTTTGTAAAAAAAAATATTTGTTTCCTGGATCTGGGCGTTTTGTGTATGCAATGAAAACGTTTTTACAACATGTTTTCGTGAGAGCCCTAACGATTGTAGTCTAGACTCGAGAAGGAATCCTAGTTCGCTACAATCGAAGCTCTGATACCAAGCTGTCACACCCTGACTTTTGCGGAAGCGTGATTATGGTGTGACTTTCTTAATACCATTGCATTCAATCATAACAACACTATATGATTTAAAACCATAGATGTTCATCCATTAACTATGTTTAAAAACATGACAACATTGTCTGAAAACATGAAAATTTTAAATATGAGTACAACCATGGAACTTGTTTAAAAGTTCACAAGACTCGACCATTGACATTAAATAAACCAGGACTTGGAAGATGTGTCTTGTCCAGGAATAAGACACACTGTCCAAACCCTAAGACCATAGATGACATCTTTTATTCTTGACGCAGCTTGAAACATCCAACGCCCGCCAGATCCACTACTAATTCCCTGAAATACATGTATTTTGAAAACATCAACAAAAGTTGAGCGAGTTCATGTGTGTGTTGTGAATAAACCTTTGAAATCATTGAAAGTTTGAATGTGAAAATGAACAGATCAATTAATGTGTAGCTAATACATTAACATGTGTGAACCGGTGTAGGAAGGCTCAATCCTTTGGGTATTTCGCACCAGGCCTCCCGGCTGGAACGACATAGTCACCACATGAGCCTACTCGCGGACTCATGGGTGGGGCTCGCAACACCCAAATAGATCTATCACTCATGCCCCTCGGTCCTTCTAAAGGATTAATGGTCTCAAGCTAATGCCTACCTTTTCACATGATCTAGCAGTTCATATCATTTGTAAACCATTTGTAAACGTAATCATTTGTAACATGTACTTCACCCCCGAAGTTCTAAAACGAAAACAGTTAAAAGAAAAGGGGGACATGAACTCACAGTCTTGCGTCTTCAGCAATCATAACTCTAGCTTCTTCGGTGAACACGACAACCTACAATGTACTAATGTCTATTAGACGAACGGGCAATGCCTTGACATGGTATTAATGTTCTTGAGTTACGTTTTTTTTTTTTTGTGTCTTCGATATTATTCCAAGTCACGTAATTATTTGTTAAAATAATTAATGTTTTAACTTAAATTACATTTGTAAATTTTGGAATAATTTTTAACCAATATTATTGTAATAATACTTCCCAAGGATGGGGGTATCTTATACATGTATATTTTGCCATGTTTTGGAGTCGTATTCCCTTATAAATTTCAAAAAGAATATATTTTCAAGTCCACTTGGAAAATATATATATAAACTCATTTTTCCCAAAAATAGTGTATCTCATGTTTGTTTAAGAAAATATATATTTCTCATAAATATTATATCTTCCAAAAATTTCAAGAAAAATGTATGTTTCATACTTATAAAAAATATGATATATTCTTGTAGTAATTGTAAAAATCATATTTTTACTTCTTTGGTGTCCAAAACATTATTTACCAAAATACTCTTTTGTGAATAAATTTTCCGAAAATATTTTGTAAGTTACATTTCATAGTTCGGTTCTCCAATATTTTTTTGTAAGCTTGTATATTTATTCTTTGGAATTTTGGTAATATTTTGGATGGTAATTTCTTGGTATTTCGTGAGTTATAATATTTCAAGTCCTAAAATAATATAACTAATACACAAAGTGTACAAATAATCACACACATGGTGTCATCTAAATATATATTTCCTAAATACATATTTAGTCACTTTTATTTATAAAAACCAACCTCCAATATTTATATTTTTGTAACAAAAATTATGGCAAAGTTTTTGTAGGAAACTCTTGATTTAAACTACACTTGTAAATATTTGTTTGAAAATATTTTTCTAAGTGTTTATATTTTTAGAAAATTTTGCCATAGTTTTCCCTAAAAATGTAGGTTTCCATGCTTTCAAGCATATCATTTTCTTTTGTAAAAACCATCACAATCAATTTACAATCATCAACTAACAACCTTTACTTACCAATCTTGCCAAAATCATGCATATTCTACTACTTCATGAACTTGAATATTTGTAAAAACTTGTTGTAACTTACTAGTATTCTTAGTAAGTATTGTTGCCCTTTAAAATGTGTTTACTTCTTTAAAGACTTCACTTTTAAAGGATTTAGGTGTTCACAACTTCAAAACATATTTTCTAAAAATATTTCTTTATGAAATCTTCTTGTTACACAAGTGTTTCTATACTTGTTTAACCACTAAAACAAGAGTTGTTTATGCAAGAACCAAGTTTTTAATGAAACTTATATTTTTAACTTGGTTTCTTTATAAATCATTCACAAATATTTAGATCTATAAGATAAACAACTTACTTTAATCATGGTTTTTCAAGAAAACATTATTTTCCTTCAGGTTCATGCTTTTACTGTGGATGATCCATCATCCTACAACAATTTCTATTCTTACACCTTGCTAGATTATGTTTTTAATCATGATCTAGCAAGATCTTATGACGATCAACATCATTTCTACAAACAATCAAAGATCAACAAGCATAACAACTTATATTCATCAAGATATCTTTACTAAACAAGCTTATGTTCATGTTCACTTCATATGATTCTTTAGTGTTCTTGATGTTTTTGATCATGATTCATCATTAACCACTTAAAATAGATAGATCAAGGTTCTTACCACTAGCACAAGGCTAGGGATGATTCAAGTGTAGAAATAAAGAGGATAAAAGAAAATAAGAGAGGTCCTTCAAGTTCCACAAGCTCCAAGCTCCTTTGTATGATCTCTAGCTTCCTTGTATATGTTTAGATTGTATGAAAAAGATTGGATGATGATGGTTGTGGGTGAGTGTGGGTTCGGCTGAGAGGGAGCAAGAGGGAGGAGAGAGCTAAGTGTGTGTTAGTGTGTGAAGGTTATGAGTTCTTGATCTCTTATGTTCTTCTTATATCTATTCTACCACTTAAACCCTTGTGTAATATGTCCATAGTTAGGGAACAAGATCAAATTTTATAAAGAAATAAAATCTATTAGATGGGGCCATGTTGGGCCGTTAGATAGGTGGGGGGGGGGGGTAGTAGCTTAGGGTGTAACTAGGTTGATTACAATCTAGTTCAATCTTAAGTGTTAGTTACATGTTTTGGTTATTAGATATTTTTAGGAGGTGTTATGATGTTCGGGGATCATAACTAGCTTGGAAATGTTAAAACAGTGCTTCTAGTGTAATTTTGATGTTTCGGGTAGTGTCCGGTTGTTCGGTTAGATACTGGTTCGTTAAAGTGCTAAATTATACAGTTTAGTGTTCTTTATGTACCCTTTTGTGACACTTTCAATTCCTGGCACTTAGGAAAGCATTCAGGACCATTTAAGCATATTTCTGCATGAAATTAGATTATTTAAATGCTGGATTTTGTTGAATTCAGCACTTTGGGTGAGTTTTAGGCACTTTACGACATTTAAACTATCACTTAGAAAGGCAGTTTTGGGATCCTTACTTTCGTACATACTATACTAGTGTAATACTTAGTTTCTGGCCTATACTTGGTCTCAAAACATTGTCTGTCTATGTGTTGAGTTCTGTCAGCATATTCCTGATTTATCCATTCACTGTGCTAACTGTACTTAATGCATTCTTTATGTCAATATGATTGCATGCAGTAATGAAATGACATTATGCAATAAGTGATGCACAGGTAAATATAATGCAGTAATCAGAAAACAGTTAATTCCAAATTCAGCACAGTCATTAAGCACTAATCATGATTAATTAATCGTACGGATACCTGGATTTTTTACTATTGTCACACTAATATTGGTAATGTAAAAAGTATTGTATTACACATGGTAGTGTAAATGAAAGTGCAATTGTCTAATAGTTGTAATGAATTAAGGAATTTGTCAAAGAAATGACAAAAATGCACATGTGCATGTTTGTGTGTTATGGATGGAATGATAGATGAAAGAGAAAGTAGTGTACCAAAACACCTTATTTCATGTTGATACATATAGATGCACATGTGCATTTCAAATATTGTTAACGTAAAAAGTAGTGTATTACACGTGGTAGTGTAAATGAAAGTGCAATTGTCTAATATTTGTAATGAATTACGGAATTTGTCAAATAAATGATACAAATGCACATGTGCATGGATAACTGTGACTCGAAATTTTTTATTTTTTTTTTTGAAATTTTTTTTATTTTTTTTATTGTAAACAAAATATAGCGATTTTAACAAAAAAAAATGGTAAAAAAAGATTTTTTTGGTGTTTTTTAGATTTTTTATGTATTACTGTTTGTGTTCACACTGCTTCTCGCGGTTCTCACAATAAAGGGTGGTTCCTAATGGATCCTTCTCCTATATATATATATATATATATATATATATATATAGGACAAAGATCCGTTAGGAACCACGCCTTATTGCGAGAACCGCGAGAATCAATGTGAACACAACAAAAAATGCCTAAAAATAGCTAAAAAACACACAAAAGTTTTTTTTTTAAGTTAAAATCGTTACTTTTAGTAGCAAAAAGATTTTTTTAGGTTTTTTGGGGGTTTAGATTTTAGCATTTTAGCTTCGGGGGGGGGGGGGGAGGGGGTTTAGGTTTTTGGGGGGTGGGGGGGTTAGGTTTTGGGGGGGGGGGTGGTTGGGGGTTAGGTTTTTTAGCTATTTTAGGTTGTGTTCACATTGGTTCTCGCGGTTCTCGCAATAAAGGTGGTTCTCGCATGAACCTTACCCTATATATATATATATATATATATATATATATATAAGATGGCTTCTTCAAGTTCAAGCGATTCGTATGAGAAATTTGCTTTATCATCCTCATTGGACGATGGGGCGGAATTATTATTATCAGTAGTGTGTGCAATGGTGATGAAAGCTATTGTTGAAGATGCAAACGAAGGGACTTCTTAACCCAAACGGAGAAAGTCTATTGTTCGTGAACACGAAATCGCAAACGATTTGCTGGTAAGCGATTATTTCTCACCCGAACCAACGTCTGATGAAAGAATGTTTAGGCGTCGTTTTCATATGAGTAAAATTTTATTTTTAAGAATATCAAAGGATTTAGAGGATAATTATGCTTTTTTCCAACAAAGACCCGATGCGCGTGGTAATTTAGGATTTACCGTATGGCAAAAGGTCACGACCGCCCTAAGACAATTGGCTTACGACAATAGTTCCGACATAATGGACGACTATTTAAAAATGTCGGCATGGGTGGTGATGCGCATAAAATACAACATATAAATTATATCAAATCTGGCGTAAAATCAACCTTTTTTCAGTACTAATGTTGAAAAAGCTTGTCTTTCTGTTCCTTTTTAGTTTACAGGGTCAAAATAGCTTAAATGTGCAAAAGGAGCAAAATGACAGCAAAAACCAACATAAATACAAAGGAGGAATTGACGCAACTCGCCAAGCCCCAATCCACATCCAAACCACAAGAATAGCAAGATCAGAAGACCTGACACGGGGCCGTGTCCACCAGACACGGGGCCGTGTCCACCAGACACGGGCCGTCTCCGAGACTGGATGCTATGCAGAAGAAAAGACAACAGCAAAGGACAAAACAGACAGCCAACACGGGGCCGTGCTAAGCCAACATGGGGTGTGGTCAACTCAAAGATTTTCAGAATTTGCGATAGTACAGCAAATACATTGGCCACGGGTCGTGCCGTTGACACACGGGGCCATGTTAGTACAAGTCTTGACATAGCAGTTAATGAGCAAGAGAGAGAGAGAGAGAGATGACCACAGGGCCGTGCAAGGCGGGCACGGGCCGTGGTGAAGCCCCTGATTTCAGCTATAAATAGATGTGATTGATTCCATTCCAAACCATCCATTGGCAAACCACTTCTCTCTCACTTGCCACCACTCCACCACCACTACAACACCATCATCCACCACCATCATCCATATTCCATCATTTGGAGTGTGTGTAGTAGTCTCGGGATCCAAGATCGATAGTAAGAATCTTTTTCAAACAAAGGCCATGCTTGGCTAAACTCTTACATCACTTGGTGAAGACAAATCTTTTATGTATTTCTTTTATGATTTCCAATCTTTGGCAACTTTTTAATTGGATATGTATTAATAACTTTAATAACTAGTTTTTTTTATATTGAAGGAAAATTATCTAATCATTCTTCATATGTTGTTGATTCACATATTCGTGTCTTTACGTTCTATATAAAGCACGTTAATTGCCTGGAGGGGGGTTAGAAGGGTGGTTGGGTAAATTTTAAGTCTCATTCAGTGTATAGATCCTGCGAGAACCTGGTTCAAGCTAGTAACACTTCACGAGTAGGGCGGGCTCCCCCCCCCCCATACGGGGGAAGTGCCAAACGCTTGAATCTCTTATCTATAAACTACTATTAAAACTTTAAACCAACCCTGCAAGGACTGTATCCCTGCTGACTCAAACCAAAAGGATTGAGGGTGATCGCTGCCTGGAAGGGGGCCACCACTTTTAGCATTAATAACTTACTTAATTATCTTTCAATAATCCGACCTAGTAGGACTGTATCCCTGCTGACTCAGACCACTAGGTTGAGGGTAACGGGCCTACTACTATAACTAATATAATCTCTTAAAATGCCCAAAGTGCGGAAATCATCAAAAGGATATATGAAAGATGAGTCGGAACCAAGTGATTCCTTCTTGTCTAACTGTTTTTCCTTTATTTTATTTTCTGTTTTTAGTTTATCTTTTTATAGTTTTAAAATCTTTTCTTCAAAGTTTGGTTCGATTAGACGTTAACGATAAGCCGATATTAAAAACTCTTGTGTCGTTGGACGAGCTCAGTATCTTACCATCACTATACTACGTCCGTGATGGGTGCCCTTGCCCTAACGTTTGTAGAGTGATAGTAGAATATCGTGTTTTATAAATTTAAAACTTGAATTGGCGAGTAAAAAGAGCTAAAAATGTATTAAAAATACACACCCGCACACGTCAAGTGGCTAGGGAAAGTCTTCACAATTTTTGTGCATATATCATTGAACTATATATGAAAAGATACTTGAGAAAACCGACGTTTACTGATATGCAACAAATTTTGGAACATCACGCTGAATATCATGGTCTCCCCGGGATGATCGGTAGTTTAGATTGTATGAAATGGGAGTGGGAACTTTGTCCAACTACATGGCAAGGCTCTCACACAAGTGGATATCATGGAATGCCGGCTATGATGCTTGAAGCGGTTGCATCACAAGATCTTTGGATCTGGCTTGCATTCTTTGGTATGCCTAATTCACATAACGATATAAACATTATACACCAGTCGCCCATTTTCAATGATCGAATAAACGGTATTGGACCGAAAGGAACATTTTTTTTTTGTTCTTGTTGATGGAATTTACTCTGAGTATGTTGTTTTTGTGAAATCATTTTCAAAAGATGGAACCATATATCCTAAAAGAATAAAGTTTAACAAAGTTCAGATGGCGGCACGCAAAGACATTGATTGAGCATTTGGTGTTTTGCAGAAAAGGTGGCGCATTTTAAGCATGTCTTGTCGATTGTATGAAAATATCAAATAAGAAACGAGATGTACGCGTGCATCATTCTACACAACATGATTTTAGAGGATGAAGGGCGTGCAATTGTTGAATATTATGGCGAGGAGCCCGAATTATATAACGAAGACATTAGTGACGAAGAGAGAACGCAAAATCAAATCTAATCGAGTCAAGACAAATAAATTCAAACCTTCAAGCTGATTTGGTAGAAAATGTTTCAACACTTCCTAGATTCGACTCTAATGAAGATGATGATGAAGATGAAGATGAAGTTGAAGACGAAAATGATTGATTTTTTTTGGTAATGTAATGTATTTTTTTATTGTAGTTATTTAATATAAATAAAATGTTTTTTTCAAATTATTTTACTAAATTCTATGATTAATATAAAATGAAAAATCAGGTGATACATGGCACCCCAACGCCGGCTTGGCCACGCCCCTTCCACACCCCACTTTTTTGGGTGTGGACTGGTGGAGCCCACACCTGCGACATGTCGAGCAATGCCCCTAACACAAGGCCCTCCAAACCCGTAGTCTAAAAGCGCAGTAGTAAATTTATAATGATTGCAGGGTTGTTTTACAGTCAACGTCATCTTTCAAGCTAAAGAAGGAAGGCCTGGTTCCTCCCTTTAATCCAAGCTTACGAAATAGAGAATAAGGTTTGTAAGGACGCGGTTCCCCGTGACTAACTTAATGCACTTTACCTTATATCTAATTGATTTAAAGTATAAAATTTATACTAAACGCACTTTACCCTCTTTGTTGCAAGATGTATTTGAGTAGACACAAACCCATTCAATTGATACTAGATTGCCTATTGTTTAAAATTAGATTGAGAAGTGATGAAGTTTATTTTTTATTGTTTAACCTATCGTAGTGAATTCAAGTAAAAGAGAAGATGATCAGAAAATGCATGGTCAAACCGCGGCCTCGACTGTACATGTCTAGATAATTAAAAGGCTAACCTTCCAACACTTCATCTTACTTGAAAATCTAAGAACTCTTATTACATTATTGAGTGAATTTAAAAACTTTGTACATCTTATTACATCACTACTATAACTAGAACATCCGATTTATATATTATGACAAAAGATAAAAGCAAGAAGCTAGTATGACAACATATGAGATTAAAGAAAGATAGGTCAACGAAAGCTACTTTTGAGTTTCGATTATGGTTTGCTTTTTTCTCCAACCACATAGCGGTTTTCAGAGACACTAAGGCCTGCCGTATGAAGCTGTTTTCGTTTCTTGACAAGATGTAGTGCAGTCTGCCTGTCCTCTTTTGCTTCTACATAATCAGCCTGCAAATCAGTCAATCAATCATGCCCAGTAAAATCCCACGAATAGCGAAGGTATTGGTAGGGTCTGGGGAGGGTGAGATGTAAGCACACCTTACCTCTACCCCTATGGATAGAGAGGTTGTTTCCAATGAGACCCTCGGCTCCAAAACACCCAAGAAAGAAATAAATAGAACATGGGGTGTGTGTGTGTGTGTGTGTGTATAAAGCTACCAATATAACATGAGTGGTGAAAGAGTACATGGTAAACAAGACAAATATAACAACACAAACAACCTATACACATAGATACACCTAAAACACAATTGTACCGTCCCCTAGAAATCCTTAATCTTAATCCTACATCTCCACGAACTCCTATCATGGACCATGTTCTCAGAGAGGTGCAACAGCCCTGTGTGCCCTCCTTTATCTTATCTGATACACTAGCTACTTCTAACATCTCCCTAAAAACAATCGGCCTGCAAACGAGGTAACAATTTCATAATGTCTAACTTATGTCATCATATCTCCGATACTAGTTATTTGTAAAATATATGTGAAAATCTGTCGGAAACATATATATGTAACAACTTCTCTTTACGTGAACACAAATTGTATTCACCTATAACTACAAAAAACGCAATGACATTTTCATCATGTACGTAAATAAACATATTCGCTAGATGCGAACATATAGACGAGTAATTTAAGGGGGGACTCACAGTGTACCTTTATCAACTCAAATTATCGGCATATTGAGGCAGTTTTGAATACTACTTTCTCAGTCAATAGTAAGAATACCTACTATAGATCACCTGGTGAACATTACATGCATAGAATTGAAGAGGTACCTTGATAGCTAATGCAGTGTCAAAGCTTTCTATGGCACTATCAGGCTCCCCAAAGTTAAGCTGGGCCCTACCAAGAGTAACCCATGCCTGTACACACCAATGTTAAACAAGTCATTGACTTGTGAATTTATTATTATTTTTATTTATAATATAAAAAGTTATAAACCTCCGCCCATGAAGGCTCCAATTGAGTTGCACCTACATAATCAAGTTCACAGTTTAGGGGTGTGCATTGGGATACAAAAATCCAAAAACAAAGACCAGACCAAAAAATGGTCGTTAAGGTTGGGTTGCAAATTTGCAAGTAGTTTTCAGATAAAACCAAGATACCACCTTTAAAGCGGGTCAAACTGGCCGCGTATCATGTAGGGCTGTAAACGAACCGAACGTTTAGGGAATAGTTCATGAACTGTTCGGCGGGAAGTTCGTGTATGTCCGTCCGTTTAGTTAATGAAAAAACACGAACAAGATATTATGTTCAAGTAACTACAAGAACGAACACGAACAAAGGTCTCGTTGGTACAACTGCGTTCGTGAATGTTCGGCAGCATGTTCGTTTACGTTCGTTCCTATTCGTTCATTTACATTTGTTCATGTTCGTTTGGTTTTGTTAATTTGTTAAAAGCTTTTAATATTTTATAGTGTTTCACTTTTCCCTCTTAAGTTTTACTTTCCCCCTAAACATTAATTAATAATTATATTTAAAAAATAGTAAATGATGATTCACCTACTCAAAGGCAACTAAAAATAGTAAATGATGATTCACCTACTCAAAAATAGTAATTATATTTAAAAAAAATACTTTCCCCCTAGGAGCAGTGAAGTTTTTAAAGGGAGAGGATGGATGCGTTTTGGTCAAAGAACACGACATTAAGATGAGATGGCAAACGTACTTCTACAATCTTTTCAATGGCGGGAGGGACTACCAACAAGAAAATGATGATTCACCTACTCAAAGGAAACTACGGAATAACGGCTACTGTCGACGTATCACACGGGAGGAGGTGAGAGCAGCTCTTAGAAAGATGGGAAGGGCTAAGGCAGTTGGGCCAGATAACATACCGATTGAGGTATGGAAATGCTTGGGAGAAGGAGTACATTGGCTAACTATTTTATTCAATTTTATTTTCAAATCGGGGAAAATGCCAGATCAATGGAGGAATAGTGTAGTAGTACCTGTGTATAAGAACAAAGGGAACGCCCAATGTTGTAGGAATTACAGGGGGATTAAGTTGCTAGGACACACTATGAAATTATGGGAGAGAATAATTGAGACGAGAATCAGAAGAGAAACTCAAGTCACGGTAAACCAATTTGGTTTCATGCCAGGGCGATCGACTACGGAAGCAATACATATTCTAAGGAGATTGATGGAGAAGTATAGGGAGAAGAAACGGGACCTACACATGGTGTTCATTGATCTTGAAAAGGCCTATGACAGTGTGCCACGTAGACTGATTTGGGATAGTTTGGAGAGTAGAGGGGTTTCTGGGAAGTATATAGACTTAATTAGGGATATGTATGTTAGGACCGAGACTACTGTCCGAGCGCCTGTAGGGGATACTGAGTCTTTCCCGGTGGAGGTAGTACTTCACCAAGGGTCTGCTTTGAGCCCTTTTCTATTTGCAGTTATCCTAGATGAGTTGACAAAGTCAATTCAGGAGGCTCTTCCGTGGTGCCTGCTTTTCGCAGATGATATTGTGTTAGTTGCTGATAGTAAACAAAGCCTGAATGCGAGGTTAGAAGAGTGGCGAGCAGCTTTAGAGGGCAGAGTTTTAAGGATTAGTCGATCTAAGACTGAGTACCTGTATTGTGACTTTAGTGGAGTAGACAACGTTGAGGACATTCAGATCACCATTGACGGCCAAGTGGTTCCGCAGGTCAATAAGTTCAAGTATCTAGGATCGTTTGTTCAGAGGGATGGGGAGATAGATAGTGACGTTGCCCACCGCATCCAAGTTGGATGGTGTAGGTGGAGAGCTGCCACTGGGGTATTGTGCGATAGAAGGTTCCCAACAAAATTGAAAGGGAAATTTTATAGGGTTGCAATTAGACCTGCTATGTTATACGGAACCGACTGTTGGGCCATTAAGGAAGTACAAGCACGCAAGATGGAGGTGGCAGAGATGAGAATGCTAAGATGGATGTGTGGGCACACAAGGTTAGACCGGATAAGAAATGATGTTTTTAGGGAGAGGTTAGAAGTAGCTAGTATATCAGATAAGATAAAGGAGGGAAGATTGAGATGGTTTGGGCATGTGAAGAGGAGGCAGACGATAGAGCCAGTTAGAGCAGTTGAAACTCTCTAGGTGGAAGGGAGGAGGAGTAGAGGCAAACCCAAAATCACTTGGGATGAGCGGATTAGGCAGGATTTGCAAAAATTGCACCTCTCTGAGAACATGGTCCATGATAGGAGCTCGTGGAGACGTAGGATTAAGGTTAAAGATTTCTAGGAGAGGGTTCAATTGTGTTTTTAGGGGTAGTGTATAGTCGTAGATATGTATCTATTTGTATAGGCTGTTTGTGTTGTTATATACGTCTTGTTTACCATGCACTCTTTCACCACTCATGTTATATTGGTAGCTTCATACACACACACATACACCTCATGGTCTATTTTTTTCTTTCTTTCCTGGGTGTTTTGGAGCCGATCTCACTGGAAGCAGCCTCTCTATCCCTAAGGATAGGGGTAAGGTGTGCCTACATCCCACCCTCCCCAGACCCTACCAATAGCTCTGCTATTTGTGGGATTTTACTGGGTATGATTGATTGATTGATTGATTTAAAAAATAGTAAAATGTAAACCCTTTTTTTACATTCCCCCCTAAAGGCATTTTTTAGGATATGTCTAAGTAACTTTAGATAATTATTGCTTAAGTTAGCTAAACTTGATTTATCATTTAATGGTTGTATTTTACTAGTTGTGTCGATGTTTAAGGTTAATGGTGCTTTTTTTTTTAATTTTGTTTAATGTTCGTTTGTGTTCATTTGTGTTTGTTTGTGTTCATGACCGGTGTTCACAAACTGTTCGCGAACATGGTTACCTAAATCGCTAGGGTACCCACGATCCACGTATTGGATCGTGGTGTACCCAATCGTAATTCGCTACCGATCCAGAACGTCCTGGTATGGCGATCCAAATTGATTAGGTCCGGCGATCCGAGTTGCTCAGGTACGGCGTTCTAGGATGATAAGGTTCGGCGCTCTGGAATGATAAGGTTCGGCGTTCCATATGCAAATTTCGGCGACGAATTCCGACGCAGGAGTTGTTTTCAGTCGGAAACCAGGAAGAAAGGGAAGAAGAAGACAGAACCAGGAAGAAGGGGAAGAAACAACGGCTGCTGTAGGTGTTTTAGGGTTTTTAGGGTTTAACTAAGTTTAGTTATTTCAACATTTAACCCCTCTATTTTTACTAGTTTACATTTGAACCCTAAAACTTGTAGTTTTTTACATAAAAGTATAAAAGTAGTTTGTGTATTTAAACATTTAACCGCCTCTGTCTTCACTAGTTTACATTATGTTTGGTAATTGAAATTTGGAATTTGGTAATTTCTGTTTTAATCTGTGTACACCGAACCGGACACCATGGTACACTGTACCGAAAACGTCAACTCTAGCAAATCGCGTACCCGTACCCGTACCGGAGCGAACCGTGAATTAGGTAACTATGTCCGCGAACAACTGAAAAACTTTAACAAACGAACACGAACATAAACTTTTGTTCGACATGTGTTCACGAACAGTTCATAGTTCACGAACATATGCATATCCTTAACAAATGAACACAAACATGGCCTCGTTCGGTTTGTTTACAGCCCGGGGTATCCCTTCTTTGAGTTGTGGGCCAGTTTGACCCACTTTATAAATCTAAAGAAGGCATACATTGTGATAATACACAATGGGCTTCCAAAACTTTACTGACAAACTACCTTGATTGTTGGCAATAATAATAACATAATTATAGCTGATTAACAGACTAGCAGGTCCTTTTTGTCTTTTTCCCGTAATCTAGAATTTCTTTTTTTAGTTTAACTTTTTAATCATAAAAATTATTAGAAAGTGAACAATTTACTTGAAAGGAAGACAAAAGCGAGCTGCTAAGTTACAATATTTTAGAGCTTGGTTGCTAGATTTAGAAATTATTGTATGCAAAAAGCCCAAATAGAAATAGATACCCACGGGTTGCTGCAGTGAGAGACTTCCAGGTTTCCCCGATTTCAAGTAAAACTTGAGCTTTCTGCTCGTGTAAAGTTGCTCTCTCAGGCATCAAAGTAATAGCAGCTTCCCACTTTCCAAGTGCTTCATGGTATTTCCCCACCTTGGAACATATAAAGAAAGACATAATAAATAAACATAAACCGCTCTTCCTTATTTGTTTTGTTAATAGAAGAAGAAACTGGAGTTAGTTTCTTTGTCCATGCCAAAAACCAACCAACAACAAAACATCTACACACTTTGATAAAATAAACACTAGGCAGGCACCCGATTTGAGAGATTTCTCTCTAATTACAAGCAAAAACTTTTTAGGGGAATGTAGTGTTCTATAGAGGGAGGGATTGTGTTTGCACACATCTCCTTCCGTCATAGTATCCATTCACTTCATTTTCATGAATCTGAATCCGAGGGGCTGTTTGTTTACCTCTTAATGGTTCTGGTTCAGCACTTATGGTGTTTGTTTCACAAGCAGATGTCTGAATGGTTCATGGTTCAGACATTTGCCTCTGAATGGTTAAGATTTATACAGAGTCTAAATGGTTAAGACCTCTAATCTGAATTGGTCAGGCATTTGCCTCTGAACGGTTAAGCATTATACAGGCTCTTAATGGTTCAGCACTTAATTGCCAAACAGTCCCTGAATGAAATGCATCAAATTTTGACCTAGATTCATGGTATCTGCATACAGCACAAATCCTTACCCTAGTTGAATTAGGTCTAAAACACCCAGATTCTCTCTCTCTCGAGAGAGAGCGAGCTTAGGTTGTTTATTGCACATTTCTCGTAAATTGCAAACCTCGGATACTTACCATCTATGTAACTGAAAAGATGAAGATTAGGTGGTGGTACCTCGGCAAGCTTGTTCCCTTGTGCTTCAAAAGATTGGGCAAGTTGAATCGTGTCGTCATCATCAGACTTGGATTCTGTTTCTTTTGCTTTTGCTTTGCATCGTCCTTCGTCTTCCTTATCGAATGGGAGGTGGTCAGAGACGGCAGCGATTGGTCGCTTATTGTTCTTCTTCTTCCATGCCACTTTCATCTTTCTTCACCCACCGCCTGTTTCTGTCCCAACATAATTAATTCTTTTTGAGTTTTCATATTTCACCTTACCCGTCACCATTTTCTTACCCTATGGTCTACAACTCCTTTTGAGTTATCACGTTTTACCCTGTGTAGTGAAAGACACAAAATTGGTTTCATTATTAGACGTTTTGTGCTATGTGTCATTCGAGTCAGTAATGAGATATTATGAGACGTTTTTCTAAAATGAGTGTAGTGGGATGTGGGCATTATGTTAAAAGGGTGTAAAAAATTAAATAAAAACCATCAAAAAAAGGGTATTGGCCAATCAAAAAGAAGAAAAACCTGTGATTGGCCAAAGATCTTGAACATGGGCGTGGAAAAAAGGATGCCATTTGCATTTTTTTTTTTTTTTAAATGCCCCGGGAGGCGGTTGATGGGCGTTGTGGGGCACTTTTTAGAGGAAAAAACGCCCCAAAACCCCTTACTACGGGTGGTCCAATATAATTAGAAAGCACATATTTTTAAATTTATCTCTCGAGTAAACTGCCAAAATGGTCCCTGAGTTTTGGTCACTTTATTCCAAAACTCAAACGTTTTGAATCTGTGTCCCTATGGTTTCAATTTTGTTGCCATTTTCATCTAAAAGCAAAATCTGTTCAAATTTTTCAGTTAACATCCGAGTTGTCTCTGCCTCTTGAACCTCCTCTAATGTTGGCCAATCAATCGCCGCATGGGTGTCGACCTACATCCAACGTAACTTCTCACAGCTGTCAAAAGCATCTATATCCAGCTTAAACACCAAACATCGGTGCTCGGGCAACGAGTCAATTGAAGTGGCACCGCGCCCACGTCTACGACCACGCCCCAACCCCGTTCATGCCCCTTAGCAGGCTGTTGAACATCCATATTGACATGTAATATTTAAATATATATATTTTTAATAAACTTTATAAATATCAAAACGAAATTATTATATATTTTTCATAAATGATTGAGTTAAATGTCATTTTAGTCCCTGTGTTTTGGGCCATTTTGACAGTTTAGTCTAAATGTTTCATTTTTCGCCTGTGGGTCCTAAAAGGTTTCACCGTTGCCATTTTAGTTCAATTGGTTAATTTCATCAATTACATTTGTTAATGAGAAAGGCAATTCGGTCATTTTATATGGCCGAATTGCCCTTCTATTTCACAGAGTTACATATAAAATGACCGAAGCCCTTCTCATTAACAGAAAAATGGATGAAGTTAACCCGTAGACTAAAATGGCAACGGTAAAACCTTTTTGGAACCAAAGGCGAAAAATGAAACCTTTAAACTAAACTGGCAAAATAGCCCAAACCATAGGGACTAAAATGGCATTTAACTCTAAATTATTTATATTTAATAAACTTTTTAATTATACTTAATTAACTTTTTTATTTATTAAATTTAAAGATATATTAACATATTTATTATGTATTTAAATAAATATAAAACATGTAGGAATGGTTTCTTCTGCACACGGCTTGATAAGAAGTTTGATAGGTGCAAATGATATCTAGGACATTTATGAAAGTGCGGAATTCAATTACAAATGTAGTGTAATGTTCAGGATTCAAATATAACTTTTGGTATAAATTTTGATATCACTTCGTTACAGCTTGTCACTTTTACAAAAGCTTTCCAATCTAAAGTTATGAGCTCATACGCTTGAGATCACCTATTTATAGGCCTTAGTCATCCGTGCACATGACTCCTGCATTCAGAGGTCCTCATACGTGCATAGGACTCATGCGCACGTATGAGTCCTTTACATTTCAAAATTAAACTAACTTACCGATACTACTACCCTATAAACAAAATGACACGTACAAAAGACGCAGGCCTTAGATATAAAGTGTACCTCATGGATATGATCAGCTTATTGGAAATGGTCAAACAACTATTGACCTAAATGTAAAAGCACTTACAGAGGGTAAAAAACAACTATTTGAGATAGTTCAAAAACTGCTCATCACAAAAGACCATTGCCAAAGGGATGATACAGTGGAAGAAAGTACCAAATCCAAAGCAAACAAAACTTTGGATTCTCTGCAAAATTAACCACTTTCACAGTCTGTAGGGAACATCTGTTAGCAATTTAAAAGTGCAAACACAGGTTTCCCTAGCACACATCTCCAACTGAATAAAACTGGAAAATATTCTCTGAAAATTTAACAAAAATGATTTCTCAATAAAACATTAATCTGTTATTTTCAAAAATTCCAAAATACCTTTTCATTTCTCAAAAAGACTGTTCAAAAATCACCAAAAACAAAACTCTATTCAAAGGAGTGAAACATCTGTTTCAGGGTTCAAAACTTTGTTTGACTATAGTCAACTAGTGTTTGCAACACAAAGCCTCTAATTAATTATCCACTATTTGACTAAAAAGGTCAACCTTAACCATTGTTTTGCAAAAGCAACCACTGTTTGCTCTACAAAACTCCGTTTTTAACCCAACAGTGGTTTTAAATATCTGCTTCCATCCATCTGTTGACCACAACCAACAAATGTACCAACCACTGTTTTATATTCTAACATCTGTTGATAACAAACAGAGTTTTCAAAATCTAAAACAGACCTTACATTCCTCCATCAAAGGGTTTTCTAAATGGGGCTCAACTTTTATGAAAACAGAGCTTTGCTTTGTTTTGTTTTGACAACATAGAGGCCTGACATGTAACTCAAAAAGTGACCTTTGTCCACGTCAGCATCCCTGTTCATAAAACCCTATACAAACCCTTGCCAAATAGAGTTTACATCTGTCACAACCCCCGACCACACCCTGGACGGGTGCCGTGAATTGTCAAGCGATACCGGTGGTTATTTTGAAAATATTGCAGCGGAAAATTTCATCAGGAAAGTGAGTTAGGAAAAATACCAGAGTTTAGAAACATCGGGTTTTATTTATTAAACAGATGAGAATAAAACCCATGTTTTACATAAGTAGCTTTAATAGGGAATAAACTCGAATACATAAAACAATGTTTCTTAATTTACTTGATAAAATAAACCACTTCTTTAAGCCTTTCGATGTCGTATCACAACTGTTATTCAGATCTACTATAATCATCTGAAACATGTTTAAAAACATTTTATCTTCATTCATTTGCATAAAAAGACACATTGTTATAATTATAGTATCAAGAGTTTTTACATTTGCTTATATCTTACTATTACCCAAAAGTATTTGTCACTAGGCAGTTCCTGTGACTGTGGTCATATCACTTTTGATCATTCTCTCAACTAGTGAAACTTATCAAGTAGTGTATACAAAACCCCACATACTGACAATAATTTCAGTAAGACTACAAAGACTTAATCACTGTAAATACAAGTAGAAAACATTTAGGGTTTTGAAATGCTTTTTGATAAAAGAGAATGACTCACCTTGTTAGTATATAGTCTTGATTTAACAGGCCTCCTGGTTCTAAGTCTTCTGATAACTAAGCATATACTTTTATAGTTCTGAATCTTCTGATGATTAAACATCTTGTTTGATAGTAAGTTTATAGTTTTGAGCTTTTGGATAGTTAAACATATAGTTTAACAGAGTAGAATATGTTTAGTGTAAAACCAGATCAAACCTAACGATGGTCACGAGATCAGAACCATAAAGTAAGCCAACAAAGTATAGTCTTATTCAGACAACACTTTGGCATTCGTTAGTTGGTTCCCAAATTGATCAGACAGAATATCATATAAATGATTATTTTTTTGAACACCAACGTATAGAGAGAAGAAGAAAAGAAATGAATAAAGAAGAATGAAGTCCTAGGCTCCTATTTATAGGTAAGGTAGATTCCTTTCTTAGCTAGGAAGTTTTCTTACTTATTTAAGTTTCCTTAACCGCTAAGTTTTCTTAACTGCTAAGTTTACTTAACCATTAAGTTTACTTAACCACTAAGTTTACTTAACCATTAAGTATTTTGGTTTAGCAGCCCCCTTGTTATGAGTTCTAATTTCTAGATACAATGGATCTCGTATTAGTGTATTAACTCAATTCAACTTTAACGATAATCACGAGATCAAAAACCACAATGAATGACAAAGTATAGCTATATACAGGCAGCAGTTAAACATCTGCTGGATCGGTTTCAATCAATCGGATAAAGTACCGTACCAGTGATTCGAGTTAGCATGCTGATTACGAGTAGAGGTTTATAACTTGGGTATAATAGCAGCAAATCAGAATGAAAGAAAAGAATAGTTTTGAGCAAAGTGGAATGCTCAGTGAACGTCCCTTATATAACAGATTTTGGAGCTCGTCGCGTCGCGCGACCGAATTTGTGCTAAGCCTCCGTGTAGCTCGAAGGGCCTAGGCTAGGGCATAGGTGTCATGAGTCATCACGTAGGCATGCCACGTGGCTACCATGTGGTGCCATGTGTCAACAGGAGATCAAAGGGCCGTCGCGTCGCGCGACCGCATACCGTTTCCACCATCGCGTTGTGCGATGTGACCTAAGTCAGGGTTTCTTCATTTTTCATGCCGGTTCTCGTCGTGCGCGTTTGGGGTTTCGATTATGAATTGTCATCGGGAATATTTTTAAGAGTTGTTACATCATCCCCACCTTGTTTTAAATATCTTCCTCGAGATTTACTGAAACAAGTATGGGTATCTCCATCTTATCTTCGATTCTAATTCCCAAGTACATTCTTTTCCTCAATTTAAATCCTACTTCACCTTGACCAGAACTAATCTCGTATGCTTTGGGATTCTCATCTTTAATCTATGAAGGTTTTTCAATGAACATAGATTTTCATTTATCTCTCAAAATCTTGAAGAGATACTACTAAAGATTTATCAGCTCAGTATTTCCTTAAATTACATACATGAATATATCATGTATACATGCCATTTCTTCTGGTAATTTTTAGCTGATAGGCTACTGTTCCAATTCGTTGAATAGTCCAACAAACCTTAGACTTGATTTTTCTTTCTTGTTGAGTCAGACTATTCTTTTTTCACGGGGAGACTTATTGTATCATTCTTTTTCTGATTTGAAATTCTAACGGTTTGTCGATCTCATTGCTTAATAGTTACTTTTCTCATATTTTTGTTTAACATACTGGATGGTACTATCATCCATAAAGTGCTTTAAATGGGGCAACATTAGTACTTGCATGATAACTGTTTGGAGAATTCTTATGAGTGGCATGTGATCGTCCTACTTTTACCAATACCTATCATACATGCACTTAACGTGTCTTTCTATGTTTGTATTGTTCCTTCACCCTGCTCATAATAAGTTGTACTTAGATTTAGTTGAGTTTTCATGGCTTTTTGAAAACTTTCCCAGAAATGGGAAGTGAAACGACTATCTCTATCAGGCACAATGGACAACGGAATTCCATGTAATGGAACTATCTCATCTACATATAGCTTATCTAATCTTTCCATACTAAAGGTTTCCTTCATTGGTAGGAATTGAGCTGACTAGTTAGTCGATCCACAATCACCCAGATTGTGTCGTTACAATTTATTGTTTTGGGAATTTTGGTAACAAAATCCAGTGTCATCTATCCCATTTCCATACTGGCATTTCTAATAGTTGAAGTAAACCTAAGGGTTTCTAATGTTCAGCTTTAACTTGCTAACGAATTAAATACTTAGAGATATAACTTGCTACATCCTTTTTCATTCCTATCTATCAGTATTTCTTATTCAAACCTTGATACCTCTTATCACTTCCACAATGCATCATATACTTAGTTTTATAAGCTTCATTGAGAATCCTTTCTCATAGGTTTCCTTGAATAGGTACCCAAATTCTTTTCTTATGGAATTTCCAAATTCCATTAGTTCCTTTTTCTAATTCTTTCATTATTCCTTTTTAATCTTTCAGCATCATCCTTGATTGCTGTTTCATGGGTACTTTTTAATTGTTCCATCAGATATCTACAATTTTAATCTATGAGCATGTGTGACACTTCGGGTCTTTTTCTCGGACGTCCGATTTGCTAAACTTAGATTTCAGTGTTTTCAAATCTTTTAGAATTGAGGAAATACATGTTATGTGAGCTTGAAATTTTTCTTTATAAATACAATATATGGTAGTGTATATAATTGAGTTTTTTTATGTGTTAAATGATGAAGTTAATTATAATACAAATTACACTTCCTATTCTCCTACCTTTGGGCTGCGAATTCGGATTATACACCTCTGTCTCTGTTGTGGCCCAACTTAAGCCCAACACACCCCTCATACAACCCTACAAAGCTCGTAAACTCAAACCTCAGTATATGAAAAAGGGTGTGCGATCCATTCTCAGAGGTATACAACCAAACCTCAGCCGATAACAAGGTATTATTGGCAGCAAAATTTTAGGGCTCCAATCCCCAAATCATTCCACTGCCCACACTCTCTCTCTCTCTCTAACATCCTTCTTCAAAACCTGCAACAAATATCATCTCCTTCCCTTCTTATAAACCTCCTCCTTCTTCCATTAAACCTGCAACACAAACAAAATCACACCTCAGCCGACCAATCACACCAGAAAAATTACGGCAACCGTTTGAAGCTCCGAGGATCTCGCTCTGTTTAGTCTGCATCGCACAATTACTTTTTTCATCCGATCATCTTCCCCACTTCCCAGGTAGGTGTTATTCATAGTTATTTATGTGTGTTCATTAGCTGTTTAAACGTGTTCATTAGAGATTGCTCACTGTTATATGTTCCTCCTTGATGAGTGTCACACCCCGACCGCGTTAAAACAACAAACCACGGGGGAAACGTCGGGGAGTGTCGTAACAGAATCATTGTTTCACAACACATGGATAAAAGTTCTGTTTTATTGAATTAAATTAATTACATTGTATTGAATTAGAAACAAAACATGAACAAATTAACTTCCATTGTTATTAAGTCACTAAGGCCTTGTCCATTCCTATGTGAGCATGCACCAATAACATCATCAAACATCATCAACTATGTTACCTGAAACATATGTGAAAATACGTCAGCATAAAAATGTCGGCGAGTACATAGGTTTTATGTGAGTGTCAGATTCATGGTTCGTTTTACCTTTTGAAATAACTCAAACAACTTTGTTATTCGATATTAGAAAACTTAGTTTTGTAAAATGTTTATATTGTGAATTGAAATAACCAAGTTAAAACGGATTTGTTATAGTTTATAAAACCTCGATGCTATGAATCTTAACTCCAAAACATTTGTTTATGTAGACCCAGATCAAAAATCGTTTTTGTAATAAAACTCGAACGGTTTATATTGTTAGAAAAACCTTGTAATGTAACTTTGTTTTGATAACATTTGCCCAAGTGATCTAGATAACACAACGATATATAATGTGTTAAAAGCACTTATATATAGGAAGTACCAGCGGCGTATCCACCATGCTTTTAACACATTACACCCGCCCCGTTACCTAATCACTTCCCTAACCCAACGGTTCAAACATTTCCAAACGGTTCACATCAATCAATCAGTTCCAAACGGTTTACAAGGACCAAACAGTTCAAAATGTAAAACAATGTGTCCATATGCAACAAAATGTAATATATGAAAATCAATGTGCTAGCATGCTAAGTGAACATACATAGCAAAACATAATGAAATCATGTACTATATGCGTACTAATGAACATAGCAAGCATATGATATAAAAGCATGAAAAGCACGAAAGTAACAAGTAGGCACATGTGTTTCACCCCAAAACAGTTGAAAACAGTAAAAGAGGGGACTATGTACTCACTTGAGAATGCTTAGAAGTCTTGAATAACTACCAAGCAATGCTAGAGGGATCACGGAAATCAAACGGCACCTAATATAGGTAACTACATTAATAAACCAGACCTAAATCGGAAGATCGGATAGGATGAGGCTTCGTAAACCAAATTGGAACTCGTATGATATGGTTTAACAAAGCCTACATACTAAAACGGAACCTATCTTAAGTGCTTACGACCCATTACGACCCGTTTAGCTAGCTTACGCTACTTTAACGCGTCGTTCGCGCAAAGCACGTTCGGATCGTCTAACTAGTCCTATAACAAGTATTATATGCCTAAACTTGTTTGAATATGTTGCATAATCAGTTAAATGACAAAAGTTTAAGTTACATATGCTTAAAATCCAATTACGCATTAAAAGGGCATTTTGGTCATTTTCCTAAGGCATATAAATTACCTATCATACAACTAACTAAACGAAGTGACCATAAGGTATAACCTCGGAAGGTTATTCCCTATACAACTATGGTCACTAAACATGCTTGATCGGATCCTAATGATCGACCAAACGGATCGGGTTCGAAAGTTTAAGCGGTTGTTTAGACCGCTTATCTTACGACCCTATATAAGTACTAAACTAAAAGTGACGAGTTAAACATGTTAAAACATGTTTAACGAAGTTTGAAAACAAGTTTGATATCAAAACAAAGGGTTTTGATACCCAAGAATAGTTTGGTTGCGAAATACGCATAAATATGCATTTTGACCGAAACTATGACTCGTCACTACACCTAATCAACGTGGTAATCAGTAGGTATAGTCACACGGGACTATAACCATCGTGATTACGCTCATGTTGCAAAGTTCAAACAAACTTTGTGTTGACCATAGGCTGGTCAAAGCAGAAAGTCAAACACTGTTTGAATTTTACGCTTAAAACGCATAAAAGCACGAAAGAATACTTACAAAGGGTCCAAGCTAGGAAGATCTTGATTCAAGTTGCTCAGGTATGAAGTGCTAAACCCCAACTTAAAGCAATTGAATCAGATTTGTGAGTTGCAAGAAATGAAGGTGTTGGGTATTTATAGAAATTCCACAACCGTTAGGATCGTTCCTCGCAATTCGTGCTTCGAGCTTGGCCTTACACTTGGGCACATGGTTTTCAATACAAGGGGACACTAAAAACCATCAAAATCTAGCCCATAGAGTGAAAGAAACCATGTGCAAAACAAAGGAACAGCTGGATTTTGCTGGAAAATGATTTTTGCTGATCTGGGGGTCTCTCGCGCCCCGCATAAGAAATGGGCTTCATCTTACGCGCCCCTCCTGAGCCAATGTTTGGCAGATTGTCAAAATTGGTCCATGCAGCCCAGAAACTTGGTTTTCAATGCATTTTTGACACGTTTAAGCCCCGTTAACCCCATTTCAAGGCTCTAAAATGAAGTTAAAGTATAGGGAGCTTAAAATATGTTCAAAAACATCTCAGATTTCGGTTCGTTTGGTCGTACTGTTGCGTTATTCGGTTAATTACGACAGAAGTCGTAACGGACGCAAAAACGATCCAAATTGCACGACGAATGAAATTTTATCATGCCAATCACTAAAATAAAATATTTTAATGATTACATAAATTTTTGGATGTCCGGATATATTCAGAACGTAAGATATGCGCGAAAATGCAAACTTGTGCACTTTTTGACGCTTTTAGTCCCTATTTGACCCAAAAGTTTATTTTTGCGCACCAAACACCTCAAAGCCTATTTCTAAGCTATGTAAAGGATATTTAGGGCATATTTAACTTATGATCAAGTTCCAGAATGTTCAATACCATTCGATTCGGTATACTTTTGCAGTTTGACGTAAATAGTCCCTACGATCGAATAAACTTAATTTCGACACACCAAACCCTCCAAAAATTATTTCTAAGTTATGTAAAGGTTATTTAAGGTATGTTAAGCCCATGTCATTGTTCCGGAGTGTTTTTCGCATTAAACTGATTACATTTATTCATCCGTTCGCGTATAACTTTCCAGAAAGTGATTTAGAGCTCGAAATCGAACAAGAATTGATATGTGCAAATGATACACATATTTATACAAATCACAAGTATGAAACACAATATTTCATTGATCTGGTATTTGTTTGATGGTCCCAGAGGCACAGATGTCACAATGAGTGAGTGAGTTTGTGTCGTATTTAAAGTGAGCATGTGATAGTATGATACCATGTTGGTGATGAAATGATATTCGAATTTGCTTTGTGCATATAAATGATTTTGTTCATATTTTGTTAATGATAAAACCATGTGATAGTAGGATGCAAGTTCTTTGAATGTTTAGAAATTAAGGCATGATGTTGTTTTATGCAACTGAGGATGATTTATAGGTCTAGGGAATGATATTAGCTGATTGTTTCAAGAAATTAACAAGAATTTTAGGCAAACATTTAAAAAGAATCTAGGTTTTTGAAAGCTTGGTTCTGTGTTAATGGTGGGTACAATCACATGTGCGTATGGTACAACTTCAATGTGGCATGAATTGAAAATTTGTATCTTATGTGAGTTTTGTCGTATTTGGTTTGATTTAGAAAATAAAAGGAACTAGAATTACGACCCGCCGCAATGCGGCGGGGATTCTTTAGTTATAACTAAGTCGATTTAGGACCTGCCCGTTATGTTGAACCTGTCAAACGGGAAAAAATAGACGATGTAAAAACGTTCACCCACACACGCACGTTGCATCGTGTTAACTCGCAAAATTTAGAAAGAAACGTAAAAACGTTAAACCAAAGACGCACGTTGCGATGTGTTAAGTCACAAAATTTAGAACGAAGCATAAAACGAAAAATTTGTGGAAAATGAAAACTATAAAGAGCCAAAGTTGAAAGCAAAAAAAATTGTGAGGATAGATTGCAAAAGATAAAAAGTTTAGGGTTAAAAGTAAAAAACAAATAGTTTTGAGTTAAAAGTAATTTATGAAACACTTTTGGGTGAAAAGTAAAAAAATCATTTTCTTTAAAACCCTCCAAAGCCAACGTTACAACAACCATATACATAACCATTTTTTCTTTGAAAAACTCCCAAAGCCAAGATTCCAACACATATGTGCATAAATATGTTGCTTCTTTATAGTGTTTTACTAATTAAGTTGATTAATGACCCACGCGTTGTGACGAACCTGTAAGATGAAAAACAATAGACGTAAAACCTTGAACTACACATGGACGTTGTGTCGTGTTAACTCGCAAAATTATGAACAAAACGTAAAAACATGGAACCACGCAAGCACGTTGCTCCATGGTAACTCGTAAAATTTAGTACGAAATGTAAATCGAAAATTTGCGAAAGATGGAAAGTAGAAAAATTGTGAGATTAAATTGTAAATGAATGAAAAGTTTTGGCTTTAAGGTGAACAAAATCAATTTTGTAAGTTAAATTTGCAATAAATAGAAAGAATTGGGGTAAAAAGTAAAATTCACAATTTTTTTTGAAAACTACCCAAAGCCAAGGGTACAACTACCCTAAGCTTAAAGATGTTGCTTATTTATAGAGTGGATAATGTGGGATGTTAACATCTGACCACACATTAAATAGTTGGGCCCCACCACTACATTTCGCACACTTTTTGAGTTGGTCGTACAATTGTCTCAAACGTACACTGAATTTGGAACATGCACATGCACCCCATTACACTTTAAATTCAGTCGCACAGTTTTGTTCCAAATGCACACTAGATTTTTTGAACATGCATAACACTATTGGATCGGTTTTGTTTGGGCTGCATGTATCCCGTTTGGGCCGCACATGGGTGGCTTGGCCACACACCCGATTCTAACCACCACTTGATTCGCACACTTTATTTGTAGTCGCACAAATAATGTGAACCGTACAGTAACCTTATTTTGTTGGTCCCCGTCTTGGACTATCTATGCACAGTGGGCCACACATTTGGAGAACCCATGTGTTCAAGGAAATTAGTCACACAATAAAAGATTAGATCATGTTCTTGTATATTTCAATCGCACACTTCATGAACCTACTATGTATAAGCACTTAGAGACCTACTTGATTTCAATACATGTGCAACATACGTGATCTATTTTTATACATGATTACTTGACTTAATAATGTGTATGAAATACATGATTTTATTATATACAAGCCTAATGCGTGGTGACCTTAATAGGACAAGGTTATTCAAATTGGGACAATTACTCTATCAGGCCGAGCAATCAAAGGTGAGTTCACACCTAAACTAAACGCTTTGAATTCTCAATGATTTGGGAACTTCGCTCACACCAAGGTAACGGTGTGACAACTTTATAAAACTCATCAAGCATGCACTCCCAATGGTTTGGGAGCTACCATACTAAACAAAAATTTATCAGGCTGAGCAATCAAAGGTGAGTTCACACCTAAACTAAACGCTTTGTATTCTCAATGATTTGGGAACTTCGCTCACACCAAGGTAACGGTGTGACAACTTTATAAAACTCATCAAGCATGCACTCCCAATGGTTTGGGAGCTACCATACTAAACAAAAATTTACCAAGGAAAGTCCCTTAAATTTATACTGATTAATCGCGGGGAGCGAACGAGATATTAGTTGATAGCGCTATTAGGTTTGACAACCTCACACCGTACGGGGAGCCAGGCGTGAACTATTATCTGGATATCGGGTCAATGACGGTATACATTGACCTAAGAGGGCAAACAACAACTACGTGAAAGTTTCGGTACTACACAGTTTAGTTGCTCATTATGGGATGGATTTCCCACAACATGTTTTGATAACATGGTAACTCAAAAGACGAATGTTTTTGGATAACATGAAAACCTTTTTGAAAACCGTGAACTCGCCAACTTTATGTTGACACACTACTGCATGCTTGCAGGTCCGTAGATGCTGTGCTTGAGTCTGCTTGGAGCATTGTGGTGGTCGTCTACTATCTATGTTTTCATGCTTCCGCTAAACCTTTGAACTTTATATATTAACTATGTTTGGAACTTTATTTCAAAGTCTTATTATGTTTTAAACTCAAATGCTATGTCACAAATTATGTCGATGATGGTTTTATTTTACTTATATTAAATGTTCGATGTAATTGGTGGCTTGATCCTGGGCAGTCACATGCCTCGTGGTGATACTCCGCACGTGGGATTTGAGGGTGTGAGATTGGTATCAGAGCCATCAGTTATAGTGAACTTGGTTTAAAAAAGAAAAAGTCTTTTCGAAAAAACCAAACTATAACATGTTTTATAGTTTATACTAAACTATCCGCGACGACACCACACTCCAAGGGCAAGACTCAGCGCGTTAAGACTGCTTAGCATAAGTGTATGCCTACTTACTGCTTGCTTAATCTACTACTACTTAGCATAAGTATATGCCTACTTGCTACTTGCTTAATGTATTACGTGATAGTGTACTTAGTAATACATTATACTACTTATTTGATTTAACTGAAAGCGACGCTTAGAAGTCTATATGTCATAGATAGATATCTTTCCTACCTTACTTCTCTCGATCTTCCCGATATCATTCTCATACTGTGTTTTCTGGATGTGAAGATAATGAGCGGACGCAGAAGAGGCAACATCAACATGATTCAGGACCAGTTTACAAACTTGATCAACACTGTGGCTGCAGCCCACCCTGGAGGTAAACCAGTCGTCCTAGGATGTTTGGATCCTACTCTCGAATCGACTTACCGATCTTTAGTATGTTCACTTCGTATTATGCAGTGGTGCAGCCTGCACCCGCTCAGCCACGTGTTTGCACTTTTAAGACTTTCATGGATTGCAAGCCTCTTACTTTGAATGGCACTGAAGGAGCTGTAGGCCTTTTATATTGGATTGAAAAGACTAAATCGGTGTTCGAGATGTGCGAATGCCCTACTGGCAACCGAGTGAAGTTTGCTGCTGGAACTCTCGAAGGAAATGCGCTCACCTGGTGGAAAGCGCAAGTGCAGATGCTTGGGTTGGCAGTTGCCAATGCCACTCCTTGGGATGATTTCAAGGACCTAATCAAGAAGGAGTACTGTCATCGTGATGAGATCCATAAGCTAGAGGTTGAGTACTATGAACTGAAGATGGTGGGATCCAAAATTGAAGCTTACACCAAGAGATCTAACGACTTGGCTGCTCTCTGGCCCCAACATGTCGCAGCCTGCCTACAAAAGGATTGAGCTTTATCTGAAGCAGTGGCGGATCCATGAATTTTTTCTACCGGGTTCCTTTAGTTAGATTTTCACTAATTCTCACTATTTTTTTAAATCATATAAAATTTCCATTATTTTTTCATTTTTTTCCAAATCGAGGGGGTTCCCGGGAACCCCCAAAACACCCTTGGATCCGCCACTGATCTGAAGGGACTGGTCCCTGAAATTCAAAGTTTGGTGACTGCAGTCAATCTCACCTCAATTCAGCAAGTCATTCGTCTAGCACACCGCCTCACCGACCAGGCTGTCGAACAAGGAAAACTACCCAAAAGAATCAGCACTACTACTGATGTTTCTGGAGACAACAAGCGCAAGTGGGATAGCAACAAGAATCCCAACTCCTCACAGCCCCAAGCTGAACAAAGGAAGACCGATGGAAACAAGGGTCCTAACCAGCAAACTGGTGGTTACCAAGGAAACCAACCCAAGTGCAAGCAGTGCAACATGCATCACTATGGGCAGTGTGACAAGAACCGTTGCCAGCGGTGCAACAAAGTGTGACATGCAGCCAAGGATTGCAGGAGCCAATTCCTAGTGAAGCAAAACCAAAGGCCCTAGCAGCAGCAACCACGGGGTAATGACAAGGGATATTTTCAGTGTGGGGCCAAGGGGTACATCAAGAAGAATTGCCCGCAATGGAACCAAATCCGCAACAACAACTAGGGTAGGGGAAACAACAACAACAACAAAAACAACAGGAATGGCAACAATGGTGACAATGGCGCAAGAGGACGCATATTTGTGATTGGTGAAGGAGAAGCAAGGAACGACCCCAACGTGGTAACGGGTAAGTTCCTACTCGATGATCTTTTTGTTTCCGTTCTGTTTGATTCTGGAGCCGATGCTAGTTATGCATCATTAAGTATTATTAAGAAGCTTAAGTCTCCGCCAACTTCTTTGAACGCTAAGCACATCGTCGAATTGGACAATGGTAGAAATATCGAGGTTACCCACATCATTAACAATTGTAAACTTGTTCTGTCTGACCAAGCTTTTTCTATCAATCTCTTTCCAATTACTCTTGGGAGTTTCGACGTTGTTATCGGGATGGACTGGTTATCCCAACATCGAGCTAAAATACTCTATCAAGAGAAGATTATCCACATTCCTCGTTCTGTCGGCAATCCTCTCGTTATTCAAGGCGATAAAAGTGGTGCTGTTACGGGCATCATCTCATTCTTGAAGGCCCAGAAATGATTATGAAAAGGGCATACTGCTATCCTAGCTCTTGTCACTGATACTCAAGTAGGGGAAAAGAAGATTGAAGATATTCCTATCGTTCGTGACTATCCCGAAGTATTCCCTGAAGAATTACCTGGTCTTCCACCCCATCGTCAAGTTGAATTTCATATCGAGCTAGCCCCTGGAGCAGAACCCATAGCTCGTGCACCCTATCGTCTAGCCCCAACCGAATTGGAGGAACTCTCTACGCAATTGCAGGAACTACTGGATAAAGGCTTTATTCGTCCTAGCTTGTCACCTTGGGGAGCCCCAGTACTCTTTGTCAAAATGAAGGACGACACTTTTCGTATGTGCATCGATTATCGCGAGCTGAACAAGGTAACTATCAAGAACCGCTACCCACTCCCATGCATCGACGATCTATTCGACTAGCTGCAAGGGTCGAGTTATTACTCCAAAATTGACCTACGATCGGGTTATTACCTGTTGAGAGTCCGTGATGAGGACATCTCAAAAACTGCTTTTAGAACTCGTTATGGTCATTACGAATTTCTTGTCATGCCTTTTGGAATGTCAAACACGCCTGCGGTTTTCATAGATCTTATGAACCGAGTGTGTAAACCCTATCTCGATAAGTTTGTTATCGTTTTTATTGACGATATTCTGATCTACTCGAAGAGCCAAGAGGAACTCGAGCAACACCTGCGTCTTATTCTAGAACTTCTCCGTAATGAACAACTCTATGCCAAGTTCTCAAAATGTGACTTTTGGCTTTGTGAAGTCCATTTCCTTGGACACGTGGTCAATGAAGCTGGGATTCATGTTGATCCAGCTAAGATTGACTCCATCAAGAATTGGCCTGCACCCAAAACTCCGATCGGAATCTATCAATTCTTGGGTTTGGAGGGTTACTATCGTAGATTCATTGAAGGTTTCTCGAAGATCGTGCAACCTCTTACCACTCTAACTCAGAAGAGTGTCGCCTACAAGTGGGGTGATGCTCAGGAGTCCGCCTTCCGACAACTGAAGGAAAAACTATGTATTGCACCTATCCTCTCGTTACCTGACGGCACCGACGACTTCGTTGTTTACTACGACGCATCCATACAAGGGCTTGGATGTGTACTGATGCAGCGTAAGAATGTTATAGCTTACACCTCACGACAACTCAAGATTCACGAAAAGAACTACACTACTCACGACTTGGAACTGGGAGCCGTAGTGTTCACACTCAAGATATGGAGACACTACTTGTACAGTACCAAATGTACGATTTACACCGATCACAAAAGTCTCCAACATATCTTAGATCAAAAGGAATTAAACATGCGTCAACGCCGATGGGTTGAACTTTTAAATAATTGCGAGTGTGCTATCAAGTATCATCCAGGCAAGGCAAACGTTGTGGCCAATGCCCTTAGTCATAAGGACACTAAACCAAAGCATGTGTGTGCGCTTCAACTTACTATCCACTCAAATCTTCCTGAACAAATTCGTGATGCTCAAGCCGAGGCACTAAAGGAGGAAAACCTGCTAGCAGAATCACTGCGTGGCATGGAAAACAACTTGAAAGCAAGGATGATGGCGTCTACTACTTCATGGAACGTATCTGGGTTCCACACTATGGGAATCTTCGAGAGCTTGTAATGGATGAAGCTCATAAGTCTCGCTACTCGATACATCCTAGATCTGATAAAATGTATCACGACCTTAAGACCTTGTATTGGTGGCCAAACATGAAAGATATCATAGCGAAGTATGTTAGCAAATACTTGACTTGCGCCAGAGTTAAGATCGAATACCAGAAGCATCTAGATTACTTCAGCAACCTGAACTGCCAGAATGGAAATGGGAACAAATCTCCATGGATTTTGTTACTGGCTTACCAAGATCACAAAGCGGAATGACTCCATCTGGGTAATCGTAGATCGCTTAACCAAGTCTGCACACCTCCTTGCGATCAAAGAAACAGACAAGTATTCGAAACTTGCAGCCATCTTTTTGAAGGAAATAGTTGCCAGGCACGGAGTGCCAATTTCTATCATCTGTGATCGTGACCCACGTTTTACATCTGAGATATGGCAAGCTACACATAGATCCTTTGGCTCACGCTTAGACATGAGCACTGCTTATCACCGGCAGACTGATGGTCAAACCGAACGTACCATCCAGACACTCGAAGACATGCTGAGAGCATGTGTTATTGATTTTGGTAATGGATGGGAAAGGCACCTACCGCTGGTAGAATTCTCTTATAACAACAGCTACCACACCAGCATTCAGGCAGCTCCATTTGAGGCATTGTACGGACGTAAATGTCATTCTCCTTTGTGTTAGGCGGAAGTTGGCGAAAGCCAAATTACCGGCCCAGAACTCGTAGTCGACACAACAGAAAAGATTTCCCTGATCAGACAACGCATGGTGGCAGCTTGAGACCGTCAAAAAAGCTACGCCGATAAGCGTAGGAACCCTTAGAAAGGTGTGGTACGTTTTGGCAAAAGGGGCAAGCTTAATCCGCGATACATTGGACCTTTCAAAATTACCGAGAGAATCGGTAAGTGGCTTACAGACTGAATCTGCCTGACGAGATGAGTGCGGTGCACAACGTTTTTCATGTATTGAATCTGAAGAAGTGTCTGTCAAATGAAACTCTTATCTTTCCTTTTAAGGAACTCACTATTGATGATCAGCTGCGTTTCATCGAGGAACCAGTTGATATTATGGATCAGGAAATCAAGACCCTTAAGCACATCAAGATACCTATTATCCGCGTTCGTTGGAATTCTAGGCATGGCCTAGAGTTTACCTGGGAAAGAGAAGACCAAATGATGCGCAAGAACCCTCAACTGTTTAAAAACCAAAATTCCAGTAATGAAGTTACTAAGGAATTTCCGGACGAAATTCCAAATTAAGAGGGGGATGATGTGACACCCCGTACGAACAACTCAGCTGTCCAGTATCCGTATACAAAATTTCGGGACGAAATTTCCAGAACTTTGGGATAATGAGACACTTCGGGTCTTTTCCTCGCGTGTCCGATTTGCTAAACATAGATTTTAGTGTTGTTAAATCTTTTAGAATTGAGGAAATACATGTTATGTGAGTTTGAAATTTTTCTTTATAAATACAATATATTGTAGTGTATATAATTGAGTTTTTTGTGTGTTAAATGTTGAAGATAATTACAATACAAATTACAC
The DNA here is from genome assembly GCA_030545235.1 of Helianthus tuberosus. Classification (NCBI taxonomy): domain Eukaryota; kingdom Viridiplantae; phylum Streptophyta; class Magnoliopsida; order Asterales; family Asteraceae; genus Helianthus; species Helianthus tuberosus. Next base: position 97,556,448 of record CM060360.1, on the reverse strand, counting down.
TTCCTATTCTCCAACCTTTGGGCTGCGAATTCGGATTATACACCTCTGTCTCTGCTGTGGCCCAACTTAAGCCCAACACACCCCGCATACAACCCTACAAAGCTCGCACACTCAAACCTCAGAATATGAAAAAGGGTGTTCGATCCATTCTCAGTGGTATACAACCAAACTTCAGCTGATAACAAGGTATTATTGGCAGCAAAATTTTAGGGCTCCAATCCCCAAATCATTCCACTACCCACACTCTCTCTCTTAAACATCCTTCTTCAAAACCTGCAACAAATATCATCTCCTTCCCTTCTTATAAACCTCCTCCTTCTTCCATTAAACCTGCAACACAAACAAAATTACACCTCAGCCGACCAATCTCCGGTGACCTCAACTCCTCTCCGATACCACTCGCACACAGGAAAAATTACGGCAACCGTTTGAAGCTCCGAGGATCTCGCTCCGTTTAGTCTACATCGCACAATTACTTTTTTCATCCGATCATCTTCCCCGCTTCCCAGGTAGGTGTTATTCATAGTTATTTATGTGTGTTCATTAGCTGTTTAAACGTGTTCATTAGAGATTGCTCACTGTTATATGTTTCTCCTTGATGAGTGAGTGAGTTTGTGTCGTATTTAAAGTGAGCATGTGATAGTATGATACCATGTTGGTGATGAAATGATATTCGAATTTGCTCTGTGCATATAAATGTTTTTGTTCATGTTTTATTAATGATAAAATCATGTGATAGTAAGATACTAGTTCTTTAAATGTTTAGAAATTATGGCATGATGTTGTTTTGTGCAACTGAGGATGATTTATAGGTTTAGGGAATGATATTAACTGACTGTTTCAAGAAACTGATAAGAATTTTAGGCAAACATTTAAAAAGAATCTTGGTTTTTGAAAGCTTGGTTCTATATTAATGGTGGGTACAATCACATGTGCGCATGGTACAACTTAAATGTGGCATGAATTAAAAATTTGTATGTTATATGAGTTTTGTCGTATTTGGTTTGATTTAGAAAATAAAAGGAATGTGGGATGTTAACATCTGACCGCACATTAAATAGTTGGGCCCCACCACTACATTTCGCACAATTTTTGATTTAGTCACACAATTGTCTCAAACGTACACTGAATTTGGAACATGCACACGCACCCCACTACAGTTTAAATTCAGTCGCACAATTTTGTTCGAAACGCACACTAGATCTTTTGAACATGCATGACACTATTGGACCGGTTTTGTTTGGGCTGCATGTATCCCGTTTGGGCCGCACATGGGTGACTTGGCCACACATCCGATTCTAACCACCACTTGATTCGCACACTTTATTTGTAGTCGCACAGATAATGTCGACCGTACACTAACCTTGCTTTTTTGGCCTCACCCGTCTTAGACTATCTATGCACAGTGGGCCGCACATTTTGAGAACCCATGTGTTCAAGGAAATTAGTCGCGCAATAAAATATTAGATCATGTTCCTGTATATTTCAATCGCACACTTCATGAACCTACTATGTATAAGCACTTAGAAACCTACTTGATTTCAATACATGTGCAACATACGTGATCTACTTGTATACATGATTACTTGACTTAATAATGTGTATGAAATACGTGATTTAATTATATATAAGCCTAATGCGTGGTAACCTTAATAGGACAAGGTTATCTAAATTAGGACAATTACTCTATCAGGCCGAGCAATCAAAGGTGAGTTCACACCTAAACTAAACGCTTGTATTCTCAATGATTTGGGAACTTCGCTCACACCAAGGTAACAGTGTGACAACTTTATAAAACTCATCAAGGATGCACTCCCAATATTTTGGGAGCTACCATACTAAACGAACCTCTACCCAGGAAAGTCCCTTACACTTATACCAATTAATCGCGGGGAGCGAACGGGATATTAGTTGATAGCGCTATTAGGTTTGAGAACCTCATACTATGCGGGGAGCCGGGCGTGAACTATTATCTGGATATCGGGTCAATGACGGTAGACATTGACCTAAGAGGACAAACAACAACTACGTGAAAGTTTCGGTACTACACAGTTTAGTAGCTCATTATGGGATGGATTTCCCACAACATGTTTTGATAACATGGTAACTCAAAAAACGAATGTTTTTGGATAACGTGAAAACCTTTTTGAAAACCGTGAACTCGCCAACTTTATGTTGACACACTACTGCATGCTTGCAGGTCCGTAGATGCTGTGCTGGAGTCTGCTTGGAGCGTTGTGGTGGTCGTCTACTATCTATGTTTTCATGCTTCCGCTAAACCTTTGAACTTTATATATTAACTATGTTTGGAACTTTATTTTAAAGACTTATTATGTTTTAAACTGAATGCTATGTCACAAATTATGTCGATGATGGTTTTATTTTACTTATATTAAATATTCGATGTAATTGGTGGCTTGATTATGGGCAGTCACACGCCTCGCGGTGATACTCCGCACGTGGGATTTGAGGGTGTGATAGCATGTACTCGTTTCGGCTTATTATGAAACTTACGACTTAAAGTATCAGCCACTACATTAGCCTTGCCTTCGTGATATATCACAATTGTAGTTACTTAAAATTTCCATCCATCGTCTTTGCCTCGTGTTCAATTATTTTTTTTGCCCAAAAATATAACTTAAGCTCTTATGATATGTAATTATAATGAACTTACTACCATACCACTAATGTCTCCAGATTTACTTATTAACTTAGGTAACGGGATGGCTATCCTGGATAAGTCTAAAATGTTGATAGTATCCTGAGCATAGATTGACAAAAAATGGCTCTTCGAATAAGTCGTCAATTCTTGGTAATGGGTATCGATTCTTAATTGTGACCGTATTCAATTTCCGATAATCGATACTCATACGCATCTGTTCGTCCTTTTTCTTAACAAATGATAAAGGTGTTTTAACAATCGGTGTTGTTCCTAGTATCAGGTGAATTCTGAGTTCCTCCTCACAATCAGGTGATAGTCCAAGTAGATCCTCTGGGAAAACATCGGAGTATTCCGATATTACCAGAATTCTTTCAGTTCCTTGCCTCTAGTGGTAATGATCACCAAGACCATATACACTATGCCTTACTATGAGGACCGTTTCGGCTCTCCGAAAGCTACAACCGGTCACAAAGTCTTCATATCTTGTGCAGAATCCGAGTATGAAGTTGACATGCACAAGAACAAGCTAATTAAACTGGTTTCTATTGATTATTTGAAGTTACAAAACCACGAAACCAAATGGACAGAGTTTCCCCTCTGATCCACCACAAGTTCTTTATGCCAAGACCAAATACCCCTATTTATAGGCATGCCCAGTGTAACACCTCGTAAAAATCAAGTCCAATGATGTATTGACACGTGTAACCCTAATGAAGTCGAACACTGAAGTTTAGGGACTAATTTTTTGAAAAATCGAAAAACTTTGATTATGAAAGGACTGGAAGTGTTAACATACCTAAAATAAATTTCTTACGATGTTTATATTCATAAATGTGCCACTTGATGAATAAGTGTAGCCGTTTGCGTAATTAATTGAAAGTTTGCGCAATAAAGGGTTAAAGCGTCAACATGTTAATTCTTACCTCTGAGTGACCTTTTAACAAACCGGGAGCTTCATAATATTTAATTATACTCTCGGGAATGCCAAATAATGGCCGTAAAAGGTTTTGATGCCTATAAGTAAAGTTACGCGCAACTTTGCAAGTTAGAGGGGCTAAAAGTGCCAATATGTTTATTTATACCTCTGAATGACCTTTTAGCGGACCCGAAGCATCGGGATGTTTAATAATACTTTCAAGAATGCCTAATATGGATTAGATGAGGCTTCAATGCTATTAAATGATGAGATGCGCAAGTTTGCGCAATAGAGGGACCTAAAACGTCAACTTTTGAATCTACGCCTTTCGGTGACCATTTAAGAGAACGGGAGCGTAGTAACATGTATGGATATGCTTGGGAATGCCCATTATGGGCCATAGGATGCTTGGATATCATTAAATGACATTTCGCGCTACAATGCGCAATTAAAGGACTAATTGCGTCAAACTGCAAAAGTAGGTCGAATTGTATGGTAACGGACCTTCCGGAATATTTCCATAAGTTAAACATACCCTATTTATCCTTTATATAACTTAGATATAGGCTTGGAGGTGTTTGATGCGCAAAAATAAACTTTTATGTCATGCAGGGACTAAAAGTGTCAAAAAGTGCACAAGTTTGCACTTTTGGGCATATCTCGCATTCCGTATATCCCTGGATATCCAAAAATTTATGTAAGCACAAAAATATTTTATTTTAGTGTATGGCATGATAAAATTCCATTCGTCGCGTAATTTGGATAGTTTTTCGCGTCCGTCCGTGTTTCGTCGTAATTAAACGCGCAACGTGACCGTACGGCCAAACGAACCGACATCCGACATGTTTTTGAACATGTTTCATGTCCCCTATGTTTAAACATCATAGTGGAGCCTTAAAATGAGGTTAGCGGGCCTTAAACGTGCCTAAAATGACTTTTAAAGCTCACAGGGACCATTTCTGTCACTTTTTGGAAGCTGTTTGCTGATATGGACTGTCAGGCGGGCCGCGAAGATCTCAGGGGTCCCCTACGCGGGCCGCGAGACCTGCCCAGACGTGGAAAACAGCTGCAAAACAACCTGTTTATTGCTGGATGTTGTTCAAAACTGGTTCCTAGCTCACAAAACCGACTCTAGGGGCAACCCATAGATTTTATAAATGGTTTTACACCTGGCCTAATCTGGTTATGACCTCCCGACACTTGTCGCGATCTCGTGAGGTCCCGAAAACTATATAAAGGAGGTAAGTTCACTTGTTCCTTCACACCTGCATTCACTTCTGTTGCTCTCTAGTTTCTGGAGGATCTTGAGCCTATTTGAGAACCTCCTTCAGTCCCTTGGACTCTTGTAAGTAATCCCTTCATGCTTAGTTTAATGGTTTAGCGTTTAAAAACCGAAAAGTCAAGCGGCTGTGATGAACGCTTTGACTTTTAAACGGTTGAGCCATGGTTCGCAACGAACGTGGCTACGTGACCGTAATTAGGTAGGTGTTTAACCCTCAAAAGGGCATCTCCTAATTACCACGTTACTTAATTAAATTGTCGGGTCAAATAAAAGTCAAACGGGTTAGTTTTAAATAAAGTTTATAACTATTAATGTAAAGGCCCTAAAATCAGTTTTCTCACTTTAATAACTTGGTAAATATTAGTTGAACATGCCTAAGCATGATTCAACCCGACAATTCTAAGTATAGGCTCGGTTCGGAACCGAAGGTCGCAAAGGTTGACTTTTGCTTTAACTTTCAGTTCTGACCCGATTTAGCTTAGTTTAGATATGCCTTAGGATTCCATTAGGACCATATTATAAGTTAGTACAACACTCCAAGGTTATACAACTTGGTTCCATAGAAGTCCTAGTTCATGCATATTTCCGTTAAATGCCTAAATGTTGACCGTTATGCCCTTTTGACCCTAAAACGAGAATTTTGAAAATGTGAGATGGCAATAATCTTTGTTACTGATTTATAAACTTGTCCTTAAAATTTGACATCAGTTGGAGGTCTAGATTAAGAGTTATGCTCATTAGCGTAAATTGAAAGCTTTATGTTAATTAAACGGCGTAATTAGCGTATGGCCTATTTAAACCCACTTTTTGACATCAAATTTTTACCCACTGATGTAATATAATATTTTGGGATTTTTGAAGATTTTTATTTAATTTTTGGCTGAGCATAACATAGGTCTCTAAGTTTGATTCGGTTAATGCCGGTTTTGCCCTTTTAAGCCATAAAATGAGTTTTACAAATCCTTTTGACCCCAAACCTTTTTCTACTGGTCTAATATGATAAATAAAATATTTTGAGCCTTCTGGAATAATAAAAATATCAGCTTTCTATACAAAACCCGGAAATGGCTCCAAATCGCCTTTTTAAGCGTTTTTAACGCATAGTATGTATCGAAACTAGTTTAAATATATAAGGGTTGATGCCTACTGATATTTTCAGTAAATTTCTATATTTTAACAGTAAGCAAAAATTTTAAACTCAGATTCTCTGTTTTGCCCTTTTTAAGCCTATGTGGAATTACCAAAATGCCCCTACGGTGCATAGTATGGTTATAATTAATAAATTTCACATATATATATGATACCCTACTGATATGACTTATTAAATTAAGTATAATTACTGATTTAATCAGACCTGTAACTCAGAATGATATTTAAACTCTCTTATAACCTTTAAAATGACCAAAATACCCCTACGGGGCATAAATTGGTTTTAAATTTGTTTTGGGCATAATGGAAGGTATCCTACTCATATCATAACATATTTAAGGCATATTAACTTAGGAAACCTGTTCATGACTATTTTGGTTACCCGTTACACACTTTTCGCGTTCAGATCGGCTTATGTAACTAGTTTGCATAAATTAGCCGAAACGGGTCAAACCTTATCATTTTTATCTCAAAATCCAGAATGTGTTTTAGTTTACCCTTATTACACAAGTATACAAGCTTGTTGGGTCTAAACCACATTCTAATCCGGTTCTCGCTTAATCATGCGTTTTAAACCGTGTCTTCCTTTTGAAAACTAACCGGTCTAAGCTTAGGCTTAATTAAAGACCCGTTAGGAATCTAATAGGTTATTAAAAAGCTTCGTTCCAGATTTAGGAGCTTAGTAAAAGCTATCTGTACTTGCTGAATTGATATACGGCTGGGATTGAATTTATATTTAGCTCAGGTAAATACTTTTAACTTATTTTCCCTTATACGGGCTTGGGGTATGGTATATAAAATACCGCTTGGTCCGGCATTGAATCTTTAATCCAATAGAGGTTAAATCCTTGATATGCTACGTTTTGAAATGTTTTGTTTGCTTAAAGCCTTTGGGGGTTAATGACCATGTCCCGGATATCCTTGGTATCATCTTACGAGATGGCCACGACCTAAGCACGGGGTGTAGGCGTACACCTGTCGGTGCCAAACCAAATAATGTGGTGTGTCTATTGATCTTTTACCCGGTCTAGGGATCGGGCTACTGAACGCATAAGTAACATGTAATTCATTTACAAGTATTATATTCAAATAATTATCCCAAGTTATAAGAAGTTTTGTGCCGTTGCACTCAAATCAATTTTCTTAAACATTTTCAAAATGAGTCAGTTAAATTGTATTTACCAGTGTAAACTGACGTATTTTCCAAAAAGGTTAAGTGCAGGTACTAATCGGAATAGGCTGGCTACTCCTAGCATCAATAAAGAGTCTCGCAAGCTTAGATGCCTAAAGTCTGTTGAACAATGTTTCATTTTATTTTTCGATCCGCCTGTGGATCCTTTACATTCCGTTTGTAATACTTGATATTACTTTATATCAGTTTGTAATATATTTATCTTTTGCTTCCGCTGTGCATTTAAATATTGTGTTGTTTGACTATGATGATATCAACTACGTCACGATACTCCCCACCGGGCCCACCGGTAATACGTGGAAATATCGGGGTGTGACAGGTTGGTATCGGAGCCAACATTGAGTGAATTAAACACTAGTCTTTTGTGTTTAATCTCAATGACACAGTAGCACATTCCTTAAACCTTCTGAGTCTAGACTTAACATAGGAATACTCTCAGCTCTATTCGGAGAATTATTGCTTTCGATTCTATATATTTTAATATGTCGCCTAGCAAAGAAGCCATAATGGAATTTCTCCCCATTCGAAGCCTAGGGAAGGCTGAGCTTCGTACTGCGAGAAGGATTAACGTGCAATTAAGGAGGAAGCAATCAGAAAAAAAAAAGAAGAAACTCCTCTTGCTGAAGATCGTTTCCTTAATAGTCCTTATAAGGACATATTTATCTTTTAGTCCTTTCGAGGACACATTATTCCTTTCAAGTCCCGCTTAGGGCAACTCTGTACTTTTTATTTTATATAGTGGATTGAATAAATTTAGGTTTTTATTCTAAACATGAAATATGAAATAAATGGAAAATAACATTCCTTTTATATGATCTACCATTATAAATAAAATGGCAAAATCTAAAAAAGGACAAGACCTAGCCTCGTGTCATTATTAAGACCCGGCCAAGATGGCAGTTCCTCAATTTAGGTTCAGGTCCTTATTAACATCCCGCGTTAGGATTGTTCTGCGTTAATTATTAAAAAGAAATCTTAAAGGTAAACCTAGCCTATATGACGAGGCCAAGATGGTAGGACCTATTCAAGATATTCACATCCTTGTTGACATCTGTAACATATTAACTTTTCTGGCAGTCGTGGTTCGATAAAGTCACATAAATCATCCTTATACTGGATCCTCCTGAAATCCTTTCTTATTTTGTGATTTAAACATCCATTAGGGATATAATGCCTACGGGCTATAATTAACGTCCTCTGAGACTAAAGACAGTCGTAGCCTACAACTCCCTGTCAAGAAAGGGTAATGAACTTTGATTCAAGCCTTAATACCTCGATTCTATAAAATCTTGGCTTATAATTTTGTCCTTATGACTTGGCTTTCATGCCATAATTATATTTTAATTAAATTTAGGATGCTTATAATGAAAAATCCTGAATAAAATAAATATCGTTCCTTTCCTGCCAATCTTAAAAAGTATAACCTAGCTTGAATGTCATTAAAGACCTAGCTATGATGGTAAGACCTATTTAAAAGAGATTCAAATCCTAGTTAACATCTGAAAACATGATAACACTCCCGACAACAGTGATGCGATAAAATCACACTTGTCATCTTCATAATAGGATTTTCCAAACCCCTTATTTAGCATAAATGATCAAGAGGAATCATGGCTAATAAACGTCGAACATGATGAACACATCAAAACATCCATTGTGATGAATACCTTCGGGCAAAGATGTATACATGAAAAAAATAGTTTTATTTCATAACTTCTTGTCAAGACAATGAACTATGAAATTTTACGATCCAAAGGAATCATCGATTATGTTTTATAATTTCCCTAGTGACAAGGCAACCACGCCATCAAAAAGTCATTGGAACAAGCCTTTGTGCTATATATAAAATGTCAGTATGACATTGACAGTCGTGACTCATGTTCCCTGTCTAATAAATATGTAGGATTATATTCCGTTTGAACGCCAAAGATGGTTTATTTAAAAACCTAGGCAAAACATAATCAAATAAATTTAATACTATCTACTAGCCTATATGGTTTAATTGCACCATGGCTATTTAATCATCAAACTCGACAATTCCCTGTATAATTAAGCAAATTATTACCACTTGGTTTGTAGCCTTCAAAATTTCACCATGGCTGACTCCTCTGAAGCTCGCAATCATCAGGTTGCTCAGAATGATGATGTAAGACTGAATTTAACAAGCACCGAGTTACAGGCTATGATAGATACAGCCGTAAACAACGATGTGGACCGTGCGTCGAAGGATCATAAGCGAAAGTGCGATGATACCCCGAATAAGGGTTACAAAAAGGGTAAGACCGGTTCAAGCTATAACCAGTCCAAACCAAGGGAGGCAAAACCCGAATGTAAAACCTGTGGGAAGAAGCACTTCGGAAAATGTTTCTATGATCAGACCGGGGGATGTGTCATCTGTAAGGAGACGGATCGCAAAACCCATGAATGCAAGGATTTGAAGGACAAACAGCAGATCGGTAAGAAGACCAGATGCAAAACCTGTAGGAAATACCACCTCGGGAAATGCAAATTAGAATATCAGCCTCTACCCTGTGGAATCTGCAAGTCCAAGGAGCATAACACCTTGGATTGCAAGAGATTGGGAGACGCAACCTGCTATGGTTGCAATGAAAAAGGGCTCATCAAGACAAATTGCCCAAATAAAACCAAGAAGCCTGGGGAGTCTAAGAAGACCGAAGATGGAAGCTCTCAAGTAGATACTCAAGAGGCTATTCGGGATGAGAATGTCACAACAGGTACTTTCTTTATTAATAACGCTCACGCTAGAGTATTATTTTATACAGGTTCAGATAAGTCCTTCATAGACAACAGATTTTGTAAATCATTAAATCTGCCTGTTAAAACTCTAAGCGTTAAGTAGAATTGGCCGATAGTACCTCAGAGACTGCTCCATCAATATTAGATGAATGTTTATGTTGGGTTTTAACATGTTTATCAAAGTCATTCTATGCCTTATAAAATGAAAAACGCAGCGGAATAGTTGTATTTTAAAACATGTTAATCTCTTAGTATAAAACTTATTTTATAGAGAAAACCCAAGGTAGGATCCATATATGAACTTACATGCTTACAAAACAGAAATAAATAGTTGTATGTAACAATTACATGCAACAAGATATAATCAAAAGGGTTACTAGAAACAACCTTTCAAGTAATAGGAAAATTGAAGATGATGATCTTGAATGACAATCTTCAAGGTAGAAGACCTCAAGCTTGTATACCCACAAGCCACCAACAAACACCAGCTTTGCTAGGATTGTTATTCAACACTTGACTAAATAAAACACCTTCTAAAACTCTTGCTTAATTCCGTGAGCACCACAAGAATAATGGAAGAAGATAGTGTTTAATACACTTGAATTATTGAGAAAACAAAACCAAGTGGGTTGAGTCATGAAGCAATTTAAAAGATAAAAGCATTCTATTATACTTTACCTATTTAAAACTCAAAAGAAACCAACCCAATGAATGGGTTTCATGACTGGCCAAAATAAAACATAGAAGTTTAACTTTTATAAAACCCACTTTATCTTGTTACAAATGTTGGCTTATTTTTATAAACTTCCAATGAAACTTGCCACAAGTTTATAAAATACCTTTAAGCCTTTTAAAATAATTATTTAACCAATTAAATAATTATTCTCTAAAAAAAATAAATCATCCATATAATTTATTTATTTATCAAGTGCAATTATTTAGAAAACCGATTTCTAAATTTTCAAGTGTTATTATTTATTTGTTTGATCATATCACAAATAAATATTATAGGTGTTTGTCTAGCTTGTTATAGGGTATGACCCGACTTGGATCATAGCGTACTAGCCACATCAATTTAATATGTGTCTTGGGCATACCAATTCCAACAATCTCCCACTTGCACAAGATACATAGAAGATTGATGCAAGTAGTAAATACCGCCTAACAACGGTTTACTACCCCTAATACGTATGACGAAGTGCCATTCAATAACATCATCCCCTTCAAGTCCCTTACTTGAACATGATTTAGGTGAATCGATCATTTATCCTTTCGTTGCAGATGTCATGTTGAATCCAGAGACATAGAGTGATCATTCTCTGTTGATTTAACTTTAGCAGGCCTTAGACATCTTACTCTCAACGAATAAGAGGAACAAATCCCGTCTTGACTACATATATCTCTCACAATCACCTTGTACCATACCTGAGCTTAGCCTTATGTACTGTCAAGTTACTAAACAGCGAAGAATTAAGTCAAAGTATAATATTTGGTGAATATCAAGACCCAATATGTATCTCAGGTCAGAGGATACTATGATATTCGCCTTTACTCAAAATTACTTATGATCAATCACAAAGACTCCATATAGTAATATTTGAGAGCGGGTCATTCCAATATTTGTCTCCACAAATATCTATGAACCTTGGCAGCAACACTTTGCTCTATATTCATACCTAATGAATAACTACCAATCCAAGTTCATAATAGTCTTACCTTCATATTTGTTCCCACAAGTATGATCGACTACGGACATTTAGAATAAGTAACTTATTCACGGATTTAAACATGCTAATATGGAACGTAACTCAACATACCATAAAGAGTCATAATAACAATTGTTCCAATATCCAAATATAAAATAGATCAAATCCAATCACTAGAATATCGAAGTCCTAAGGCACAAGTATGACCCTTTCATGCTTTGCCCATTCAAGGAGCTTCGTGAGTGGATCCGCAATATTTTGATCACTGTGAACTTTGCGAATACATATCTTTCTCTTTTTCAACTTCATCCCTTATGTAGTTGAAACTCCGCTCAATGTGCCTAGTCTTTTGATGTACACGAGGTTCCGTGATTTAAGCAACCACACCATCGTTATCACAAAGATCACTAGGGTCCTGAATGGTAGGGACTACCCCTAGATTGGTAATAATTCAAGTGGCAGATCCATATGAATTATCTCGATCAATGAAGCGGCGATGTATTCTGATTCTGTAGTGGACAATGCTACCCTGATTGTGATCGAGGACCATTTCGATCAGTTTGGAAACTCGTATCTATGTAACCTTTTACAACGAATTCCGAAACTCGTATCCCTGTAACCTTTTACAACGAGTTCTTTTCACCAGATCCATATATTAGAAACATATCCTTAGTACTTCTAAGGTATTTCAATATATATGTTCTTTTCACCAGATCCATATATTAGAAACATATCCTTAGTCCTTCTAAGGTATTTCAATATATATATATATATATATATATATATATATATATATATATATATATATATAACAGTCACCCAATGACCGTTTCTTGCTGGTTTCTACTCGTTATGCTTAAAGCGCATAACTTGTCCAGTCTAGTGCATATCATTACGTACATAATGAATCTTATAGCTGACGCATATGGGATTCCTTTGATTCTTTATTGCTCATGCTTTGAGCTTGGACATTGAGATGCACTCAATATTGTCCTCTCTTGAATAGGTACCAAACCTTTCTTAGAGTTCTCCATCTTGAACCTTTTCAAGATTTTGTCAATGTATGCACTTTGGTTTAAACCTATCAAGCGCCTAGACCTATCCCTATAGATCTTTATTCCCAAAATATAGGCGGCTTCACCAAGATCCTTAATGGAAAAACAACTTCCAAGCCAAGTTTTTACACTTTCCATGGTTGGAATGTCATTCCCAAATAGTAGAATGTCATCGACATATAATACAAGGAAAGTAATGATGCTCCCACTAGCCTTCTTATACACACAATCTTCATCACTGTTCTTGATGAAACCAAATTTCTTGATTTCTTCATTAAAGCGGTGATTCCAACTTCTTGATGCTTGTTTCAATCCATAGATTGATTTCTTTAACTTGCATACTTTATTAGGATGTTTCGGATCGACAAAACCTCCAGGCTGAACCATATAGACAACTTCCTCAAGATATCCATTTAGGAAAGCCGTTTTGACATCCATTTGCCAAATCTCATAATCATATTGTGCAAGCATGGCAAATGATATCCTAGTTGACTTTAGCATCGCCACAGGCGATAAGGTCTCATCACAATCAACCTTTGAGTTTGATTGAAACCTTTCACTACAAGTCTCGCTTTACAAGTATCCAAGTTACTATGCATTACAGTTTTCTTCTTGAAACCCACTTACTTCCAACTACTTTAGAGTTAAGTGGTGGCACAACCAATTCCCATACTTGGTTGTCATACATGGATTGCATATCTACGTTCATAGCCTCAAGCCACTTGTCACAATCAGATTTTGACATTGCATCATGGTATGTGGTAGGTTCACCCGAATCTACCACGTAGCATCCATCTATGAAAAATCCATATCTTTCAAGTGGACTACTAATTCTACCAGATTTGCGAACGCTTTGTGTGTGTTGATCAACTACTTGATCATCCTCAACATCCTCCTGTTGAGTGCTAGTATCAACCAAACGTGTATCGGCATGTGGTTCTTGATCCTCTTCAAGTTCCACTGTTCTATCACTAGTTCCTTCCATAAGGAACTTAGATTCTAAGAACATACCCTTTCGAGCAACAAATACCTTTTGCTCGGTTGGATCGTAGAAATAATATCCTATATCATCTTTAGGATATCCAACAAAATACACTTAGTGGATTGGACTTCCAATTTATTTGGGTGTATTGCTTCACATAAGCTTCACAACCCATACTTTTTAAATATGATAATGATGGAACCTTTCCATGTCATATTTCAAAAGACGTCGTATCCACTTTCTTGGTTGGGGCCATATGGGCCACGGAGAGCAAAGCGTAACCCCAAAGTGATAGAGATAATGCGCTCCTAGCCATCATAGATCGAACCATATCTAATAGATTTCGATTCCTCCTCTATCAAAACGAAAAACTTTAAAAAGGTTGATTTTGTACTTCACTTTTTGAAGATTCTGAACGTTTCAAAACTTCTTCTTTGTGTCAAGTACACATAACCATAACTACTATAGTTGTCGGTTAAAGTAATGAAGTATCTTTCACCATTCCTAGTCATTGGCTTAAAAGGACCACATACATCCGAATGTATGATACCTAAGAAATCTATTGCCCTTTCCCACTAAAGGGTTTCTTAGTCATTTTACCTTGTAAACAAGATTCACATGTATCAAATGAACCAATTTCATTTGTTTCCAAAAGATCATTCTTTCGAAGTGTTTACATGCGACATCTGTTTATATGACCAAGGCGATAATGCCTAAGATAAGTCTCACTCAAATCCATTTTGAGTTTGTTGGTGATTGCTTGGTACATTGAACTATCAAATGATGTATTATTATGAACCAATTCATAACTACCATTTGAAGGCATAGTTTTAAAGTAAAACATGTCATTCATCGAAATATAAATGTCATTATTTACAAACTTTAAATCAAAACATATTGTCTCAAAAGGGAAACTTAAATAATGTTCCTAGTCAAACTAGGAGCATTCAAAACATTTTAAATCAATTTCCAAACCATTTGGAAGTTTCAAAACATAGTCTCCTTTCTTGTAATGTTTATTTCTTTTGAACCTTTTGCTACGAATTGCAAACATGAGTTCCACATCCGGTATCTAATACCCATGTGTTAGAAGAGATAACATTAAGGTCAATATGTATTATTAAGATTGTACCTGAGGTTTGCCTAGCATCCCTCTTGTTTTTCAATTCTTTGAGATAGATTGGACAATTCCTATTTAAATGCCTTATCTCTCCATACTCAAAGCATGGATCGTTTATGGCAACCCTTTCCTTCTTCTCTTTTGGTTTCGGTGGTTTCGCTTTAGTCTTTCTAATCATTTCCCTTTGAATTACCCGTTTCCATTTGCAACATTTGCTTTGGTGTCGGGGTGATGCCCTTTCTTGTTGCCACCCTCATTGATCGTTAGAATGGATAAAATCCTTTTATCCATATCGAGCTTTTCGAGGTGATCAATATGGCTTTTCATCTTAAAGACATAAGATGAGTCCGATTGGGTTTCCTCCATTCGACATGCATGAAGCGCTCGAACTGTTTCGAAGTGTTCTACCCTTAGGAACATTTCCTACAATTGGATAATCATGTCGTATGCTCATGATGTTCAAAAACCTTTTGAATCTCGGAAATCATAATTCCTAACATGAGGCAAGAGGCTTGCATAATATTCTTGATATACTTAATCCAATCGATATAGGCATCCTTATCTTCCATAAGATGTTCATCGGGATTAGGATCGTTTTCTAGTAATAGGTTACGGACGGTTTGGGTAATATTGTTAGCGGCCATCTACAAAATTTAACAAGGTTCAATTTTAGTATTTTCGATATTATTTTATTTTAATCATTAATACCCTTTTGTGTCTCGTAGACAATTAATAATTAAAATCTAGAATCCAACGTTACATTTAAATTTTGGTTAGGTGACCTTTATCCCATTATTTAAACTAACAAGGTAGTCAACGTTTGACAATTGCAACTCTTTGCAACTTCTAGCCATATGGGATCGGTTAAACATCTTTATGTTTAGTTGGCATGTTTAATCCCATCAACACCTTTGTTCCCCATGCTTCGGTGACCCTAAGTTCATGGTTTCCAAATCAAGTCGTCCAACTTACACACACGTGTGAGTTTATACACATAAGTGGTTAGGTGACCTTTATCCCACAAACATGGTAAACCCACCTCGAATATACAAGTTCCCTCAAATATGGTTAGGTGACCTTTATCCCACAAAAGAGTTCCCAAGTGATTCGAGTGTTGTATAAAAGGATGGTGTTTGACCTTTTTTTATAAAAGGGATTTTGAGTTTTCAAAAATCTAGTTTAGAAAACTTTATGTACCATATATTTGCATGCATTCAAATCCTTGGTACTTTAGTGAAAATCAATTTTCAAGGTTCTTTTTAATAAAACCCATTTTATTATAAAATCATTAATTTTTAATAACCTTTTATTAACCAATTTTAATGATTTTCTAAGAACCTATTTTTAGCTTGTAGTTGATTATTAGTTTGTTTTAGCATGCATATCTACATATCATCTAAACAATAAAATAAACAACCATTCAAGCACAACATGCACATCAAAGGTCCATAACCATAGCCAACTAATTTTGACAACACTTGTTAGCCGAAACAAGTGTGGCAAAAGGTCTCTCCTAAGGGTGAAAAGGTGACACAAGTGTTGTGTCGGTGAACTCCCACTTGAACCCGCATCCAAATGCCTCAAGTGCTCCTTTTGTGTTGTGATTTCATAACTTCCTTTGGGCCTTCAATATGCTTTCTAGATCAGCCCCAAAACTCCTTTTGGTCTTCCAAAATGGACTTTGGTTTTTTGGGCTAAAATTCCATTTAGAACTATGAAGTCCTTTGAGCCCAAAATTGTGGCCCAAACCAAAACCCATTAGTGTATCTTCTTTTACATAAGAAAAATCCTAATACATTTTTCTAGTAAAAAAATACAACTAATTTATTTATTTAAATTACATACCAAATGAAAATTAAATAAATTACATAAGCCCAAAAGAATTAATTATTACAACTTTTGAATAACTAAAGAGTAAATCAACAACACAACCATTTCACACATATAATCACAAGGTCTTTGGCTAGGTTATGAACACAAATGAAAAATATATATCCATATATATATTATGAACAAAATGGTTCTCATTTAACCACTAAATTTTCGGCTAGATGAAAACCGAAAAATGGGGTTTTGTCCAAATAAAATAAATCATCCAAATGATAATTTTTATTTATTTATTTATTTTTTAGGATATCTCTATGCATGTTAGTAAAATATCTTAAAAAATATTTGAGAACCATAGCTAAAATTTTCGGCTTAGTGATTTTATCAAACCAAAAACCCGAAATTTTTAGAACCTTTTGAAGCATGTATCCATATAACCGGCTCTGATACCATTGTTGGGTTTTAACATGTTTATCAAAGTCATTCTATGCCTTATAAAATGAAAAACGCAGCGGAATAGTTGTATTTTAAAACATGTTAATCTCTTAGTATAAAACTTATTTTATAGAGAAAACCCAAGGTAGGATCCATATATGAACTTACATGCTTACAAAACAGAAATAAATAGTTGTATGTAACAATTACATGCAACAAGATATAATCAAAAGGGTTACTAGAAACAACCTTTCAAGTAATAGGAAAATTGAAGATGATGATCTTGAATGACAATCTTCAAGGTAGAAGACCTCAAGCTTGTATACCCACAAGCCACCAACAAACACCAGCTTTGCTAGGATTGTTATTCAACACTTGACTAAATAAAACACCTTCTAAAACTCTTGCTTAATTCCGTGAGCACCACAAGAATAATGGAAGAAGATAGTGTTTAATACACTTGAATTATTGAGAAAACAAAACCAAGTGGGTTGAGTCATGAAGCAATTTAAAAGATAAAAGCATTCTATTATACTTTACCTATTTAAAACTCAAAAGAAACCAACCCAATGAATGGGTTTCATGACTGGCCAAAATAAAACATAGAAGTTTAACTTTTATAAAACCCACTTTATCTTGTTACAAATGTTGGCTTATTTTTATAAACTTCCAATGAAACTTGCCACAAGTTTATAAAATACCTTTAAGCCTTTTAAAATAATTATTTAACCAATTAAATAATTATTCTCTAAAAAAAATAAATCATCCATATAATTTATTTATTTATCAAGTGCAATTATTTAGAAAACCGATTTCTAAATTTTCAAGTGTTATTATTTATTTGTTTGA
Source organism: Helianthus tuberosus (assembly GCA_030545235.1). NCBI lineage: Eukaryota > Viridiplantae > Streptophyta > Magnoliopsida > Asterales > Asteraceae > Helianthus > Helianthus tuberosus. The sequence continues at coordinate 97,538,516 of CM060360.1, read as the reverse complement.
TCATATCACAAATAAATATTATAGGTGTTTGTCTAGCTTGTTATAGGGTATGACCCGACTTGGATCATAGCGTACTAGCCACATCAATTTAATATGTGTCTTGGGCATACCAATTCCAACAATTTATACCCATTAGGAATCATTCTTTTCTGATGTCCTTGTTTCCATTTAAATAATAAGGGACTCGACATAGTGATAGGAATGAATTGGTCGTCTTAAAAGTCAAGCCTATATTGAGAGTGATAAGAAGCAAGTAGTTATCAAGACTCCTTATGGTGAGCCTTTGACAATTCAAGGAGACACTGGATATGGACTGCCTAAGCATTTGTTGAATATGGTATTAAATACCAAAGGTTTGAGTATGGAAAACTCAGAGGAAACAAACAACAGTCGCGATGCTAGAAATGCGACAAATATTAATGGTGTATCAAGTGTGAACCTCAATATTAATGGAATTAATCTCCAAAACTGAAGTTGATTCAGTTGTTAGAAAGGTTATAAGAAAAGCCATGAGAAGATTCAAGAAGCCAAATGTGGTTTGCTCTAAAACATACGTCGCTACTCATGATAAGAGCTTTATTCATACTTCATATGCGAAGAATAATACAAATAAAATCATATGAGCCCATTCTTTAGGATGTACTTAAAAGTGCTTCGTCTCTTGGAAGTCAAGAGACTTCAATAGTAAAAAGGGACCATCGATTACAAGAAATTGTTGGATGAAGTAGAAACCATTAGGTATGTCAGCAGTTATGCTGGAAAGCACACGGTAAGGTATACATCACAATCATTCGATGGTAATACCCTTGATTAGTGAGGACATTAATGGAGTCCGTAAGAGAGATCCTCTTATCCAATATAGAATGGTCCATGTTTTAAGGACCTTATTAGAAAAACCCATTATCCGCTTCACGAAATGGAAAAATATGGAATAAGAATTTTCTGACTTTCACCATAAAAGTTCTAAAATGTCGACAGTATGTCGCAAAATTTTAATTCATTGGCTAAGATAGTACCCTATTCCAATTACCTAAAACTTAAGCTTAATGCAATAATTATTGGTGGTTAGTAACGGCAATAAGAGGGCACATTAAGGTTTCAAAGTCTACTCATTATAAATCTATCATGGATCTGTCTCAGCTACTCGCATTTTATAGATTAAGAAATAAACAGTCAAAGCTGAGACTGCCCTAAAGTTTGTCAAAGATTTTACAGCTAAGTTTAAAAGGATTAAGAATGGAGGCGTTTAACCCTCCTGATGCATGATTAGAGGCAATTCACATTAATAATGACACTAGATAAATCCCTTATTATGAATTCATTGCTAAGAGTTATGTTTGGATTCAGATACCGCTAAGTCTCTCATAAGATCATAAGCTTAGCAAACTTTTAGAAATTTTCCGTAAGAACCCCAGAGGTTAAGTGTAAGGTAAAACTTACAAGCAAAATCATAATAACTATTTCTTCTGTTCCTGTCAGAAACCTTCAGTCGTAGAATTTTAGAAGTATCCTCTCTCTAGAAGAAGTGCGCCAGCATGTATAGTTGATATCTCTTTGGTCTCTATCGATTGCGAATACCTGATGGTATGATAAAAGCGCCACATGAGGATTGGTGTATCTTAATATGTTCCATAGATTGCTTCCATGCCTGATCAGTATGGAGGTTTAATGCATGGAACCACAAAGATATTCCGATGGTCATATGGTACTAAAATCAGCTAAAGATATTCAAAGAAGATATCCAGAATAGAATTGTCCAGGAAAATGTCTTCGATTAAAGAATTCGTGGACTCATAACATAAATGTGTCACCTATCTGACACAAACTATGATAGATGAATTGGAGCCTGAGAATTTGGAAAATCTCTGTAACCTCCTGGTATCTTGATTATCTCCTCCTAAGATTACCCTGTTTACCTCCTGAGAGGCCAATAGAGTTAAGATTTATACCCCATTTAGGGTTGTATCATTATGAAGTCTCCAAGACGGCTAGTACCATCATTGGAAGAATCGAAACCTTGATTAAGTAAGTTTTAAAGTAGAGGATTCTTATAGCCTAACTAAATATTCTAAGAATTCGGTATTGTTAATTAAGAAAGACGGTTCATTTTGCTTATGCATTGATTATCGCAACCCAAATTAGGCAACAATTAAGAATTTCCATCAGCTGCCCAGGATCGTCGATTTGCTCGACTAACGGCAAGGATTAGCTATTCCTTAAGATTAGTTTTAAGGAATGGTTGGAATAACCATCTCACCTTAAATTAAGCTTTCTATAATAGTTGATATATAAGTATCAAGGCTGCTCCTTTGGAGACCTTGTATAGATGGAATGTTAAACATCTATTAGTAAACAGAAGATTGGTAAGTCCAAATTACCAGGATCTGAAAGTTGCCTTGGAAACAACGAATAAGATCATACAAATTCATAATCTTCTGTAAGTTACCAATATTCGGTAGAAAATCAAGGATTAATGAGAATAGCAACCCTCCTAAGTTCTTGTTAAAGAATAAGGTTCAACAAAAGATAACACCCTAGAAGGGTATGCCAAGTTGTAATTATCAGATTAGTTAAGCTCTGAATATATAAAGTCATTCGAAGGATTCGAATGTAACAAGATCAAATAGCTTATAAGCTACAACCTATTTAAGGAGCTTGGCGGAGCTCGCAATACATTGCACATTAATGACTTAAGGCTGTGTTTTCACCAATAAGTCGAGAAGCACCATCACATAATAATATGCAGATTGATGATATGATCAGCAACCTATATCGATTGAGGATCGATAGGTTAAGAAGCTCCAAAAGGATACATGTACCAAATATAAAGGTCACTTTGGGAGCTTGGAGAGACTCCAGATATGCTATAGAAGTTAAGTCCGTTATGTGACAAAAAGTACTTCCAGCATTTTAGCAAATCTCAAGGTCGAGATTTCTTTTAAGGGGGTGAGGATGTAACACCTCGTAAAAATCAAGTCCAATGATGTATTGACACGTGTAATAAACCCTAATGAAGTCGAACACTGAAGTTTAGGGACTAATTTTTCGAAAAATCGAAAAACTTTGATTATGAAAGGACTGGAAGTGTTAACATACCTAAAATAAATTTCTTACGATGTTTATATTCATAAATGTGCCACTTGATGAATAAGTGTAGCCGTTTGCGTAATTAATTGAAAGTTTGCGCAATAAAGGGTTAAAAGCGTCAACATGTTAATTCTTACCTCTGAGTGACCTTTTAACAAACCGGGAGCTTCATAATATTTAATTATACTCTCGGGAATGCCAAATAATGGCCGTCAAAGGTTTTGATGCCTATAAGTAAAGTTACGCGCAACTTTGCAAGTTAGAGGGGCTAAAAGTGCCAATATGTTTAATTATACCTCCGAATGACCTTTTAGCGGACCCGAAGCATCGGGATATTTAATAATACTTTCAAGAATGCCTAATATGGATTAGATGAGGCTTCAATGCTATTAAATGATGAGATGCGCAAGTTTGCGCAATAGAGGGACCTAAAACGTCAACTTTTGAATCTACGGCTTTCGGTGACCATTTAAGCGAACGGGAGCGTAGTAACATGTATGGATATTTTTGGGAATGCCCATTATGGGCCATAGGATGCTTGGATATCATTAAATGACATTTCGCGCTACAATGCGAAATTAAAGGACTAATTGCGGCAAACTGCAAAAGTAGGTCGAATCGTATGGTAACGGACCTTCCGGAATATGTCCATAAGTTAAAAATACCCTATTTATCCTTTATATAACTTAGATATAGGCTTGGAGGTGTTTGATGCGCAAAAATAAACTTTTATGTCATGCAGGGACTAAAAGTGTCAAAAAGTGCACAAGTTTGCACTTTTGCGCATATCTCGCATTCCGTATATCCCCGGACATCCAAAAATTTATGTAATCACTAAAATATTTTATTTTAGTGTATGGCATGATAAAATTCCATTCGTCGCGTAATTTGGATAGTTTTTCGCGTTCGTCCGTGTTTCGTCGTAATTAAACGCGCAACGTGACCGTACGGCCAAACGAACCGACATCTGACATGTTTTTGAACATGTTTCGTGTCCCCTATGTTTAAACATCATAGTGGAGCCTTAAAATGAGGTTAACGGGCCTTAAACGTGCCTAAAATGACTTTTAAAGCTCACAGGGACCATTTCTGTCACTTTTTGGAAGCTGTTTGCTGATATGGACTGTCAGGCGGGCCGCGGAGATCTCAGGGGTCCCGTACGCGGGCCGCGAGACCTGCCCAAACGTGGAAAACAGCTGCAAAACAGCCTGTTTATTGCTGGATGTTGTTCAAAACTGGTTCCTAGCTCACAAAACCGACTCTATGGGCAGCCCATAGATTTTATAAATGGTTTTACACCTGGCCTAATCTGGTTATGACCTCCCGACACTTGTCGCGATCTCGTGAGGTCCCGAAAACTATATAAAGGAGGTAAGTTCAGTTGTTCCTTCACACCTGCATTCACTTCTGTTGCTCTCTAGTTTCTGGAGGATCTTGAGCCTATTTGAGAACCTCCTTCAGTCCCTTGGATTCTTGTAAGTAATCCCTTCATGCTTAGTTTAATGGTTTAGCGTTTAAAAACCAAAAAGTCAAGCGGTTGTGATGAACGCTTTGACTTTTAAACGGTTGAGCCATGGTTCGCAACGAACGTGGCTACGTGACCGTAATTAGGTAGGTGTTTAACCCTCAAAAGGGCATCTCCTAATTACCACGTTACTTAGTTAAATTGTCGGGTCAAATAAAAGTCAAACGGGTTAGTTTTAAATAAATTTATAACTATTAATGTAAAGGCCCTAAAATCATTTTTCTCACTTTAATAACTTGGTAAATATTAGTTGAACATGCCTAAGCATGATTCAACCCTACAATTGTAAGTATAGGCTCGGTTCGGAACCGAAGGTCGCAAAGGTTGACTTTTGCTTTAACTTTCAGTTCTGACCCGATTTAGCTTAGTTTAGATATGCCTTAGGATTCCATTAGGACCATATTATAAGTTAGTATATCCCTCCAAGTTTATACAACTTGGTTCCATAGAAATCCTAGTTCATGCATATTTCCGTTAAATGCCTAAATGTTGACCGTTATGCCCTTTTGACCTTAAAAAGAGAATTTTGAAAATGTGAGAGGGCAATAACCTTTGTTACTGATTTATAAACTTGTCCTTAAAATTTGACATCAGTTGGAGGTCTAGATTAAGAGTTATGCTCATTAGCGTAAATTGAAAGCTTTATGTTAATTAAACGGCGTAATTAGCGTATAGCCTATTTAAACCCACTTTTTGACATCAAATTTTTACCCACTGATGTAATATAATATTTTGGGATTTTTGAAGATTTTTATTTAATTTTTGGCTGAGCATAACATAGGTCTCTAAGTTTGATTCGGTTAATGCCGGTTTTGTCCTTTTAAGCCATAAAATGAGTTTTACAAATCCTTTTGACCCCAAACCTTTTTCTACTGGTCTAATATGATAAATAAAATATTTTGAGCCTTCTGGAATAATAAAAATATCAGCTTTCTATACAAAACCCGGAAATGGCTACAAATCGCCTTTTTAAGCGTTTTTAACGCATAATATGTATCGAAACTAGTTTAAATATATAAGGGTTGATGCCTACTGATATTTTCAGTAAATTTCTATATTTTAACAGTAAGCAAAAGTTTTAAACTCAGATTCTCTGTTTTGCCCTTTTTAAGCCTATGTGGAATTACCAAAATGCCCCTACGGTGCATAGTATGGTTATAATTTATAAATTTCACATATATATGATACCCTACTGATATGAATTATTAAATTAAGTATAATTACTGATTTAATCAGACCTGTAACTCAGAATGATATTTAAACTCTCTTATAACCTTTAAAATGACCAAAATACCCCTACGGGGCATAAATTGGTTTTAAATTTGTTTTGGGCATAAATGAAGGTATCCTACTCATATCACAACATATTTAAGACATATTAACTTAGGAAACCTGTTCATGACTATTTTGGTTACCCGTTACACACTTTTCGCGTTCAGATCGGCTTATGTAACTAGTTTGCATAAATTAGCCGAAACGGGTCAAACCTTATCATTTTTATCTCAAAATCCAGAATGTGTTTTAGTTTACCCTTATTACACAAGTATACAAGCTTGTCGGATCTAAACGACATTCTAATCCGGTTCTCGCTTAATCATGCGTTTTAAACCGTGTCTTCCTTTTGAAAACTAACCGGTCTAAGCTTTGGCTTAATTAAAGACCCGTTAGGAATTTAATAGGTTATTAAAAACCTTCGTTCCAGATTTAGGAGCCCAGTAAAAGCTATCTGTACTTGCTGAATTGATATACGGCTGGGATTGAATTTATATTTAGCTCAGGTAAATACTTTTAACTTATTTTCCCTTATACGGGCTTGGGGTATGGTATATAAAATACCGCTTGGTCCGGCATTGAATCTTTAATCCAATAGAGGTTAAATCCTTGATATGCTACGTTTTGAAATGTTTTGTTTGCTTAAAGCCTTTGGAGGGTTAATGACCATGTCCTGGATATCCTTGGCATCATCTTACGAGATGGCCACGACCTAAGCACGGGGTGTAGGCGTACACCTGTCGGTGCCAAACCAAATAATGTGGTGTGTCTATTGATCTTTTACCTGGTCTACGGATTGGGCTACTGAACGCATAAGTAACATGTAATTCATTTACAAGTATTATATTCAAATAATTATCCCAAGTTATAAGAAGTTTCGTGCCGTTGCACTTAAATCAATTTTCTTAAACATTTTCAAAATGAGTCAGTTAAATTGTATTTACCAGTGTAAACTGGCGTATTTTCCAAAAAGGTTAAGTGCAGGTACTAATCGGAATAGGCTGGCTACTCCTAGCATCAATAATGAGTCTCGCAAGCTTAGATGCCTAAAGTCTGTTGAACAATGTTTCATTTTATTTTTCGATCCGCCTGTGGATCCTTTACATTCCGTTTGTAATACTTGATATTACTTTATATCGGTTTGTAATATATTTATCTTTTGCTTCCGCTGTGCATTTAAATATTGTGTTGTTTGACTATGATGATATCAACTACGTCACGATACTCCCCACCGGGCCCACCGGTAATACGCGGAAATATCAGGGTGTGACACCCAGTCGCCTGAAACATCTGGGACGACTGGGACTTTATGATAAGTGGCACCTTGGGACGACTGGGATTCCCTCTCGCACGAAAGCCCCTTTCATGTGACAGGGTATAAATATTACAATCCCGTCTTTTCTGACATGAAATCCTATATAAACAACTACGACTCAATGCACTGACAATTATAGACATGATTGATGGAAGAAATAGACAGAATGCGTTCACAGGCTCCCCATTCGATATTGTTGCAGTCAATCTTTGTTTTGTCAATCTTCATTTTCTTCCGAGTCTTTAAATCTTTGACATTTTGAATCACATACTCCCCCTTACTTCAGACTCCCTCTTTGCATTCTTTCATTTGCTTTCATTTGATAATTTAGTTCCTCGATCTTTTCCTGGTCTTTGAGCTTTCTTTCCATTTGGCACTGTTTATCAAGCTCCCCCTATCAATCAACTTCCTGTAAAATCTCATTATCATTCAAATAAACGTTTTAGACTTCACTTGTGAGAAGTTTCCAATCATATAAACCACTAATACCATATTTGACTTTTAAAACCTTCACAGATAATCAAGTCCAATTTAATGACCTTGATTATCCAATTATCCACCAAGTCCAAATTAATGACCTTGGATGACAAAATCAAACAATTTTTTTTAAATTTTCTATTTCAAATTCATGAACTTGTGATTTTATCAAAACATGTTCAGCATATTCAGGTTTAGAAATCCAGTTTTCCAGCATCAGTTGTCGAAACAAAATCTTTTTGCATTTTACAAACTTTTTGCTAAAACACACCTAAAATCTTTTTACGATTTTATCTGTAATGAAATGTAACAACAACATATTTACAGACATATTTTATTTGAGTTTGAGTCAGAGGATCATATCAGTTTTTGAGAAATCACAAGCATCGTTGACCTATTTAAACTTTAAGTTTTAACAAATTCACTGAGATTGTTAATATACTGATCCACTTAAATTTTTACACAAATTTCAATTGATTAAAGATACGAGATTAATGTCTTAGGAACTAACCTAATCATGTGTCCCATCCCAGAATATACTCCCGTATCAAGATTCCCTGGATTCAGTCTTACAGGTGACTATACCTAAATGATATATGTATCAGGGTTAGTGCGAGGCCTTGAGAGCTCAGGTTAGAACCACCGTTCAGGCAATGAGATGAAGGCTCGACTTAAGGTGTGTTCCACTTAGGAATCTTTTGAACTGCACTTGATATATCTTTCGATATTTTCAATTGTTGTGCAGTGTTGGGGTTTAAGCGTGAAAGTATTCTACAAGATCTAGGCCATTGCTAATGTAAAATCAGAAGATCTTGTATAATACCACAAATATCAATAAGTATAAAGACCTAATATCTCATAATCAGGAAATCTCTCAAACGAAATTTCGGAGTACTATGTCCATATATCCGAGTAGGGCTGTAAACAAACCGAACGTTCAGCGAACAGTTCGTGAACCGTTCGGCGGGAAGTTCGTTTATGTTTGTTCGTTTAATAAACGAACGAACATGAACAAGAAATTCCGTTCGATTAGTTAAATGAACGAACATGAACATAGGTCTCGTTCGTTCGATTGTGTTCGTGAACGCTCGGTAAGATGTTCGTGAACATTCGTTCATTTGCGTTCGTTTATGTTCGTATGTTTGTGTTTTAATTAAATATTTTTGTACTTTCATATATTTTATCTATACTTGTAACACCTGTGTCATTTCAACCATCAAACAAATGCCCAACCAGTGAAATATTGTATTTCATACTTGGGATTTGTAAAAATATGTGTATCGTTTACACATATCAATTCTTGTTCGATTTCAAACACTATATCGCTTTCTGGAAGGTTATACGCGCACTGATGCGTAAATATAACCAGTTTAATCCAACGAACACTCCGGGATAGTGAAATAGGCTTTACATACCTTAAATAACCTTTACATAACTTAGAAATAAGTTTTGAAGGCTTTGGTATGGCAAAAACATGTTAAATCGCTTACAGGGACTAAAGTTGACAAACTGCGAAAGTATGCCAATTTGAACTGTAACAGACCTTCCGGAACATGACCATAAGTTAAACATACCATAAATATCCTTTACATAGCTTAGAAATAGGCTTTGAGGTGTTCGGTGTGCTAAAATAAACTTTTGTGTCATTCAGGGACTAAAAGTGTCAAAAAGTGCACAAGTTTGCATTTTCGCACATAACTTACGTTCTGAATACATCTGGACATCCAAAAATTTATGTAAGCATGACTACATTATATTTTAGTGTTCGCCATAAGAAAAATCCATTCGTCGCGTCATTTGGATCGTTTTTCGCGCTTATGCGCATTCCGTCGTAATTAAGCGAACATCGCGATCGTACGACCAAACGAACCGACATCCGACATATTTTTGAGCATGTTTTGAGTTCCCTATACTTTAACTTCATTTTAGAGCCTTGAAATGAGGTTAACGGGGTTCAAACGCATCGAAAAAGGCCTTAAACACGTGCAGGGACCATTTCTGCCACTTTTGAAACATTTCTGAAACAGGGGAGTGCTAGCGTAGCGTGACTGCATAGTGCCTTTGCACTAGCGCTACGCGACTGCCTAACCAGACCAGATTCAATGTTTTAAACACAAGTTGCAGCTGGTTGATTCGTGTCCACTCGTTTTAAGTTGATGTGTCACTAAGATAAGGAGCATAAGTGGCTCCATAACCCTTGTGACAAGTGTACGGCTCGGATCGTGGCACGATATTCAAGAAACGATCCTAGCGGCTCTACTTTATCTATAAATACCCACCCCCCTTTGGCTTAAAAACCCACAAATCTGATTGAAAAGACTCTAAGTTGGAACCTTCGTTTCATACCTGAGCTATTTTAATCTGGGTTAGCATTCGGGGACCCTGGGTAAGTATTCTTTCGTTCTTTTCCTTATTTTACTGCTTTTCGAGTCAGAAAGTCAAACTTTGTTTGACTTTCAGCGTTGACCAGTAATGGTCAATGCGAAGTTCGTTTGAACTTCGCAACGTGATTGTAATCACGATGGTCATAGTCCCTTGGGACTATGCCTACTGATTACCACGTTGTCTAGGGTCGTAGGGTAAGCGATCTGATAAATCGCTTATACCTCGAACCCGACCCATTTGGTCGATCATTAGGATCCGACCAAATACATTAGGTGACCATAGTAGGTAGGGAATAACCTTCCGAGGTTATACCCTATGGTCACATCGTTTAAGTAGTTGTATGATAGGTAGTTTATATGCCTTAGGTAAATTACCAGAATACCCTTTTCATGTATAATTGGTAATTAAGCATATGTAACCTAAACCTTTGTCACATAACTGATTATGTAACATGTTTAAGGCATATAACACTTGTCATAGGACTAGTTAGGCGGTCCGAACGCATTTCACGCGAACGACGCGTTAAAGTAGCATAAGCTACCTAAACGGGTCGTAATGGGTCGTAGACACTTAGGTTAAGTTTCATTTAGTATGTAGGCTTTGTTAAACCAAAAGACACGAGTCTCTACACTCGTTTGGTTTACAAACCCTAATGCTACCCGATCTTCCGATTTAGGTCCGGTTTTTTAATGTAGCTACCTATACTAGGTGCCGTTTGATATCCGCGATCTCTAGCATTGTTTAGTTTTTACTCAAGGACTACTGAGCAATCTCAGGTGAGTACATAGACCCCTCTTTTACTGTTTTCCAAACTGTTTTGGGGTGGAACACATGTGCCTACTTGTTACTTTCATGTTTTCCTGTTTTGACATCATATACTTACTATGTTCATTAGTACATTATAGTACATGATTTCATTACATTTCATGCTATGTATGCCCATTGTGTGCGTACTTAGTACATCGTTTTTCATTGCTTTTCTGTTGCATATGCTTATCCAGCATATGAACACATTATACTACATATTGAACCGTTGTAATCATTTGACTGTGATCCGTTGATATCTGTGAACCGTTTGTATCTGTGAACCGTGTGAACCGTATTTGACATAGACATTTCGGCATAGACATTTTTAACATGATTGACATTTGATCATGCATTTCCCACAAAACATAACTTTGATTTAAACCAAGTTTTACTTCAATACTTTGTTTTTGTGTATATGGTTTAGTTGAGACATTTCACTTGCCATACATGATATTTCGACATAGACATTTGACATGGATATTTGACATAGACATTTGACATGGATATTTGACATAGACATTTTGACATTGGTTTGGTTTGATTAAATGATTAAGTAACGATGCGCGTGTAATATGATACAAGCATGGTGGATACGCCGCTGGTACTTCCTATATATAAGTGTTTGTATGGTATTACATATTGTAGCGTTATTTGAATCATTTCAGTTTGAGACATAGAACATTTTATACAAATAACATACTTTTCACAAGACATTGTTTTACAAACAACTTATCTTATACAAACTCATCATACATGGTTATTTATTTAACCATACATTATTTAGTTATTTATACATATCATCTGAACTCATTGTTTTTCAAATGATTTACAAAGCAAAGCAAATAACAAGGTTCATAACTAAACATTTTCTCAAACATAAGTCATGAAACCTATTTTCACAAAACCTATGTATCTCACAGGCATTTTTATGCTGACGTACCTATTTTCACATGTGTTTTTCAGGAACTGTTGCATAAGATGATCAAGATACATATAGGCAGACTTGGGCTTTAGTGACAATAAAAGATGCAAGACTAGTTAATTTTGTTGTATTTCCTTGATTGATTAGACATTGTAACACTTTTAATCAATAAAACAAACTTCAATTGCCATGGATTTGAGACAATTAATTCTGTTACAACACTCCCCGACGTTTCCGCCACGTTTCGTATGTTCCACGTGGTCGGGGTGTGACAGAAAATATGGTATCAGAGCCAATGGTTATAGGGAATTAGGTTATTAGTAATTAGTAATGCTTTGACCTAGTCTATAACCTTCTTAGGACCCTAACGCGAGTTTACTTGCGTTTAGTCATAAAACAATACTGTCACCTATCCTTAGGCGACGACCACAACAAGAACATAAATTTCAAAACCGCTTTGAAAACTAATCATCTGTTTTAGGATGATTGATTACTAGGTTTTGAACCCTCTGTTATATGGTTTTGAACCCCTTTGAGTTTTCAAAATCTCGTCAAGGTTTTGGGTTTTAAATAATGTGAACACGTGCAAACTGGAAGGGTGAATGCCTGTATTCTGGGTTTTCTGTCTAGGCAAGCACTTCGTATACATCTCATCAGACGCGAGACCAGTTGTGCTTACCTGGGAATTCTTGGGATGAGTGTTCACTTATAGGCGAGCATATCTTCGCAATACATTATTTTTGACCTATTTACTTTTCACCGGGTCGTTTGTTGCTTTGTAGTAACAAACAAATGACCACTATCCTTGCTTTCATCAGATTTGTTTCATCTCATTCTTTTCGTCTAATCCTCTCACTCGTTTCATTTCATGTTTCCTCTTTTAGAATGCCTCCTCGACGCGAAAGCCAGATAGCGACTGCCGAATTGGCAGAAATCATTGCGCAACAAATGGCTGCTCAATTCCCAAACCTCTTTGCTCAATGGAATCAAGCCAACAACAACAACAATGGTCCATGCAATTTCAAGAGTTTTAACTCGGCGAAACCACTCAAGTTTAGTGGTTCTGAGGGAGCGACTGGGCTTCTTCAATGGTTCGAAAGCATTGAGAATACTTTCCGCCATGTGCAGTGTCCTGACAATCGCAAGGTCGAGTTTGCTTCGAGTGTGTTCCAGAAGAGAGCCCTTACGTGGTGGAATGGGGTTATGAGAGATCGTGGTGCAGAAGTTGCTCTAGCACAGACATGGGCCGAACTTAGGGCTCTCATGATGAAGGAGTTTTGTCCTCGTCACGAGATCAGGGCTTTGGAAAGGGAATTTGATGATCTTAAGCAAGACAGCGGTGAGCATCGAGCCTACACGGACCGTTATGAGGAGTTAAGTCTGTTATGCCCAAACATGGTCACGCCTTTGGATAAGGCGATCGAAAAGTACATTGATGGCCTTCCCGACTCAATACAAGACATTTTGACTGGTAGCAACCCTACTACTGTTAGGCAGGCCATTGAGTTATCTGCAACCTTGACTGAATCGCAGATCAGGAAACGTAAGCTTTTCCGAAAGGGTGACAAGAAACTGGTCGAGGAATCGAAACCAATCGAGGAATCAAAGACCATGGATGAACAGACTGGATCCTCTAAGAAGTCAAAGAAGCGAAAGGCTTCTCAGAACTTCGCCGTGGTCGCTCACAATGATCAAGCCGTCCCCAACCAACCAGCTCAACCCCCTGCCAGGAAACCCTACAAAGGAACTGCACCCTTGTGCAACCAATGTGGCCTACATCATCATGCTGGTGTGAAGTGCCGCACATGCCAAGTTTGCGGACTTATAGGTCATACAGCGAGGGTTTGCCCAACAGCAGCAGCACCAAATCAGATTAACAACAATCCTGCTCAAGCTCGTTTCCCACTGGGATCTTGCTACAACTGTGGCGAGATGGGCCATTTTAGTAGAAATTGCCCAAGACTTGCTGATGCAAATCCAGTGCAGGGATGAGTATCTGACCGACAGAAGATAACGCTGTTTAGAAAATAATCGAGCCTTGTGTATTATTTTCTTTTATCACAATCTATGAAACAGTTGTTGTTATTGTTGTTTATAAATAAATCTTTCATTTACATTTCAATATGTTTATGTGGTTGCATGTATAAACATATCCCCTACAATACCGACAATCAAGGAACCGCATTCCTTGAAGAACAGACTACTTCCAAATTTCTTCCCTTGTATAATCTCTTGCATTTCCACGAAAATCCTAAGTACCCGTTTCTTCCAAGAGAAACGATGTACGAGGCGCCAAGTTAATAGCAATCAATAACAAGAAAATACCAATTAAACAATTATGTGGTTATGTGCTTATGTGTTATCCTTTATATGTCATGTGATCCAATTTGTGTTATTCAAATCCTCGTAAAATCTTACATATCTTTGTGCAAGAGATTCATAGTAGGATACCCAAAGGTACTACTTAAATCCTTAATGGACTTCTACGTTGTAGTTAAAGTCCCTTGGATTATAATGTACTACTTCATAATTAGACCCCTTTAGTGGTCTAGTTAAACAGATTGATCCAAAAATCTGGTTAGGGATATCATGTGATGATATAGCTGAAAGGACTCCTTAGTGGCCTAATTAAGAAGATCCTCTGTTGATCTAATTAAAAGGACCCTATGGTAGTCTAGTCACTCTCATCTCAGGTTTGATATCTTTCCCCACAACATTTCAAAACAAACTGTGCGGACTGTGCAAGGAATTACGTAATTATGGATGCATACATAATTATGGAATTTAGTGCACAGAAATCACAGCAAGTTCTATCATGTATCAAGAGTTAACCCTATTCATTTCCAATTCTGATGAAGCATCCGTTGAGGAAAAATGAACTAGCTATTCATTTTTCACTTCTGAAGAATATCCGTTGAGGAAATGAATATCCGTTGTTTATCTTTTCATTTCCATTCTGAAGAATAACCGTTGAGGAAAATGAATTATCCATTCATTTTCGTTCTAAAGAATATCCGTTGAGGAAATGAATATCCGTTGTTTATCTTTTCATTTCCATTCTGAAGAATAACCGTTGAGGAAAATGAATTATCCATTCATTTTCGTTCTAAAGAATATCCGTTGAGGAAATGAATATCCGTTGTTTATCTTTTCATTTCCGTTCTGAAGAATATCCGTTGAGGAAATGAATATCCGTTGTGAAATCCTTCATTTCCAACTCTGAGGAAGCAACCGTTGAAAATGACTCCGTTAGTTCATTTTCATTTCTGAAGATTTATCCGTTGAGGAAATGAATATCCGTTGTGTAATCCTTCATTTCCAACTCTGAGGAAGCAACCGTTGAAAATGACTCCGTTAGTTCATTTTCGTTTCTGAAGATTTATCCGTTGAGGAAATGAATATCCGTTGTGTAATCCTTCATTTCCAACTCTGAGGAAATAACCGTTGAAAATGACTCCGTTAGTTCATTTTCGTTTCTGAAGATTTATCCGTTGAGGAAATGAATATCCGTTGATTTTTCTTTCATTTCAAATTCTGAAGAACAAACCGTTGAGGAAAATGACCCCGTTTGTTCATTTTCGTTCTGAAGAATATCCGTTGAGAGAAATGAATATCCGTTGATTTTTCTTTTATTTCAAATTCTGAAGAACAAACCGTTGAGGAAAATGACCCCGTTTGTTCATTTTCGTTCTGAAGAATGTCCGTTGAGAGAAATGAATATCCGTGGATTATTCCTTCATTCCCATTTCTGACAATGAATCCGTTGAGAAAGAATGAATCATCCATTCATTTTCGTTCTGAAGAATATCCGTTGAGAGAAATGTATATCCGTTTAGTTAATTCCTTTATTTTCCATTTCCGAAGAACCCGTTGAAGAAAATGACTCTGTTCGTTCATTTTCGCTTCTGAAAAATATCCGTTGAGGAAAATAATCAGATTATGCTTTACATATCTTTGATGACTATTTGAAACAAAGTCATAGACAGACTCCTACGAATTAATTTCGGGACGAAATTTCCTAAAGTAGGGGAGACTGTAACACCTGTGTCATTTCAACCATCAAACAAATGCCCAACCAGTGAAATATTGTATTTCATACTTGGGATTTGTAAAAATATGTGTATCGTTTACACATATCAATTCTTGTTCGATTTCAAACACTATATCGCTTTCTGGAAGGTTATACGCGCACTGATGCGTAAATATAACCAGTTTAATCCAACGAACACTCCGGGATAGTGAAATAGGCTTTACATACCTTAAATAACCTTTACATAACTTAGAAATAAGTTTTGAAGGCTTTGGTATGGCAAAAACATGTTAAATCGCTTACAGGGACTAAAGTTGACAAACTGCGAAAGTATGCCAATTTGAACTGTAACAGACCTTCCGGAACATGACCATAAGTTAAACATACCATAAATATCCTTTACATAGCTTAGAAATAGGCTTTGAGGTGTTCGGTGTGCTAAAATAAACTTTTGTGTCATTCAGGGACTAAAAGTGTCAAAAAGTGCACAAGTTTGCATTTTCGCACATAACTTACGTTCTGAATACATCTGGACATCCAAAAATTTATGTAAGCATGACTACATTATATTTTAGTGTTCGCCATAAGAAAAATCCATTCGTCGCGTCATTTGGATCGTTTTTCGCGCTTATGCGCATTCCGTCGTAATTAAGCGAACATCGCGATCGTACGACCAAACGAACCGACATCCGACATATTTTTGAGCATGTTTTGAGTTCCCTATACTTTAACTTCATTTTAGAGCCTTGAAATGAGGTTAACGGGGTTCAAACGCATCGAAAAAGGCCTTAAACACGTGCAGGGACCATTTCTGCCACTTTTGAAACATTTCTGAAACAGGGGAGTGCTAGCGTAGCGCGACTGCATAGTGCCTTTGCACTAGCGCTACGCGACTGCCTAACCAGACCAGATTCAATGTTTTAAACACAAGTTGCAGCTGGTTGATTCGTGTCCACTCGTTTTAAGTTGATGTGTCACTAAGATAAGGAGCATAAGTGGCTCCATAACCCTTGTGACAAGTGTACGGCTCGGATCGTGGCACGATATTCAAGAAACGATCCTAGCGGCTCTACTTTATCTATAAATACCCACCCCCCTTTGGCTTAAAAACCCACAAATCTGATTGAAAAGACTCTAAGTTGGAACCTTCGTTTCATACCTGAGCTATTTTAATCTGGGTTAGCATTCGGGGACCCTGGGTAAGTATTCTTTCATTCTTTTCCTTATTTTACTGCTTTTCGAGTCAGAAAGTCAAACTTTGTTTGACTTTCAGCGTTGACCAGTAATGGTCAATGCGAAGTTCGTTTGAACTTCGCAACGTGATTGTAATCACGATGGTCATAGTCCCTTGGGACTATGCCTACTGATTACCACGTTGTCTAGGGTCGTAGGGTAAGCGATCTGATAAATCGCTTATACCTCGAACCCGACCCATTTGGTCGATCATTAGGATCCGACCAAATACATTAGGTGACCATAGTAGGTAGGGAATAACCTTCCGAGGTTATACCCTATGGTCACATCGTTTAAGTAGTTGTATGATAGGTAGTTTATATGCCTTAGGTAAATTACCAGAATACCCTTTTCATGTATAATTGGTAATTAAGCATATGTAACCTAAACCTTTGTCACATAACTGATTATGTAACATGTTTAAGGCATATAACACTTGTCATAGGACTAGTTAGGCGGTCCGAACGCATTTCA
Organism: Helianthus tuberosus; assembly: GCA_030545235.1. Classification (NCBI taxonomy): domain Eukaryota; kingdom Viridiplantae; phylum Streptophyta; class Magnoliopsida; order Asterales; family Asteraceae; genus Helianthus; species Helianthus tuberosus. The sequence goes on along the minus strand of CM060360.1, from coordinate 97,520,989 downwards.
CGCGAACGACGCGTTAAAGTAGCATAAGCTACCTAAACGGGTCGTAATGGGTCGTAGACACTTAGGTTAAGTTTCATTTAGTATGTAGGCTTTGTTAAACCAAAAGACACGAGTCTCTACACTCGTTTGGTTTACAAACCCTAATGCTACCCGATCTTCCGATTTAGGTCCGGTTTTTTAATGTAGCTACCTATACTAGGTGCCGTTTGATATCCGCGATCTCTAGCATTGTTTAGTTTTTACTCAAGGACTACTGAGCAATCTCAGGTGAGTACATAGACCCCTCTTTTACTGTTTTCCAAACTGTTTTGGGGTGGAACACATGTGCCTACTTGTTACTTTCATGTTTTCCTGTTTTGACATCATATACTTACTATGTTCATTAGTACATTATAGTACATGATTTCATTACATTTCATGCTATGTATGCCCATTGTGTGCGTACTTAGTACATCGTTTTTCATTGCTTTTCTGTTGCATATGCTTATCCAGCATATGAACACATTATACTACATATTGAACCGTTGTAATCATTTGACTGTGATCCGTTGATATCTGTGAACCGTTTGTATCTGTGAACCGTGTGAACCGTATTTGACATAGACATTTCGGCATAGACATTTTTAACATGATTGACATTTGATCATGCATTTCCCACAAAACATAACTTTGATTTAAACCAAGTTTTACTTCAATACTTTGTTTTTGTGTATATGGTTTAGTTGAGACATTTCACTTGCCATACATGATATTTCGACATAGACATTTGACATGGATATTTGACATAGACATTTGACATGGATATTTGACATAGACATTTTGACATTGGTTTGGTTTGATTAAATGATTAAGTAACGATGCGCGTGTAATATGATACAAGCATGGTGGATACGCCGCTGGTACTTCCTATATATAAGTGTTTGTATGGTATTACATATTGTAGCGTTATTTGAATCATTTCAGTTTGAGACATAGAACATTTTATACAAATAACATACTTTTCACAAGACATTGTTTTACAAACAACTTATCTTATACAAACTCATCATACATGGTTATTTATTTAACCATACATTATTTAGTTATTTATACATATCATCTGAACTCATTGTTTTTCAAATGATTTACAAAGCAAAGCAAATAACAAGGTTCATAACTAAACATTTTCTCAAACATAAGTCATGAAACCTATTTTCACAAAACCTATGTATCTCACAGGCATTTTTATGCTGACGTACCTATTTTCACATGTGTTTTTCAGGAACTGTTGCATAAGATGATCAAGATACATATAGGCAGACTTGGGCTTTAGTGACAATAAAAGATGCAAGACTAGTTAATTTTGTTGTATTTCCTTGATTGATTAGACATTGTAACACTTTTAATCAATAAAACAAACTTCAATTGCCATGGATTTGAGACAATTAATTCTGTTACAACACTCCCCGACGTTTCCGCCACGTTTCGTATGTTCCACGTGGTCGGGGTGTGACAGAAAATATGGTATCAGAGCCAATGGTTATAGGGAATTAGGTTATTAGTAATTAGTAATGCTTTGACCTAGTCTATAACCTTCTTAGGACCCTAACGCGAGTTTACTTGCGTTTAGTCATAAAACAATACTGTCACCTATCCTTAGGCGACGACCACAACAAGAACATAAATTTCAAAACCGCTTTGAAAACTAATCATCTGTTTTAGGATGATTGATTACTAGGTTTTGAACCCTCTGTTATATGGTTTTGAACCCCTTTGAGTTTTCAAAATCTCGTCAAGGTTTTGGGTTTTAAATAATGTGAACACGTGCAAACTGGAAGGGTGAATGCCTGTATTCTGGGTTTTCTGTCTAGGCAAGCACTTCGTATACATCTCATCAGACGCGAGACCAGTTGTGCTTACCTGGGAATTCTTGGGATGAGTGTTCACTTATAGGCGAGCATATCTTCGCAATACATTATTTTTGACCTATTTACTTTTCACCGGGTCGTTTGTTGCTTTGTAGTAACAAACAAATGACCACTATCCTTGCTTTCATCAGATTTGTTTCATCTCATTCTTTTCGTCTAATCCTCTCACTCGTTTCATTTCATGTTTCCTCTTTTAGAATGCCTCCTCGACGCGAAAGCCAGATAGCGACTGCCGAATTGGCAGAAATCATTGCGCAACAAATGGCTGCTCAATTCCCAAACCTCTTTGCTCAATGGAATCAAGCCAACAACAACAACAATGGTCCATGCAATTTCAAGAGTTTTAACTCGGCGAAACCACTCAAGTTTAGTGGTTCTGAGGGAGCGACTGGGCTTCTTCAATGGTTCAAAAGCATTGAGAATACTTTCCGCCATGTGCAGTGTCCTGACAATCGCAAGGTCGAGTTTGCTTCGAGTGTGTTCCAGAAGAGAGCCCTTACGTGGTGGAATGGGGTTATGAGAGATCGTGGTGCAGAAGTTGCTCTAGCACAGACATGGGCCGAACTTAGGGCTCTCATGATGAAGGAGTTTTGTCCTCGTCACGAGATCAGGGCTTTGGAAAGGGAATTTGATGATCTTAAGCAAGACAGCGGTGAGCATCGAGCCTACACGGACCGTTATGAGGAGTTAAGTCTGTTATGCCCAAACATGGTCACGCCTTTGGATAAGGCGATCGAAAAGTACATTGATGGCCTTCCCGACTCAATACAAGACATTTTGACTGGTAGCAACCCTACTACTGTTAGGCAGGCCATTGAGTTATCTGCAACCTTGACTGAATCGCAGATCAGGAAACGTAAGCTTTTCCGAAAGGGTGACAAGAAACTGGTCGAGGAATCGAAACCAATCGAGGAATCAAAGACCATGGATGAACAGACTGGATCCTCTAAGAAGTCAAAGAAGCGAAAGGCTTCTCAGAACTTCGCCGTGGTCGCTCACAATGATCAAGCCGTCCCCAACCAACCAGCTCAACCCCCTGCCAGGAAACCCTACAAAGGAACTGCACCCTTGTGCAACCAATGTGGCCTACATCATCATGCTGGTGTGAAGTGCCGCACATGCCAAGTTTGCGGACTTATAGGTCATACAGCGAGGGTTTGCCCAACAGCAGCAGCACCAAATCAGATTAACAACAATCCTGCTCAAGCTCGTTTCCCACTGGGATCTTGCTACAACTGTGGCGAGATGGGCCATTTTAGTAGAAATTGCCCAAGACTTGCTGATGCAAATCCAGTGCAGGGATGAGTATCTGACCGACAGAAGATAACGCTGTTTAGAAAATAATCGAGCCTTGTGTATTATTTTCTTTTATCACAATCTATGAAACAGTTGTTGTTATTGTTGTTTATAAATAAATCTTTCATTTACATTTCAATATGTTTATGTGGTTGCATGTATAAACATATCCCCTACAATACCGACAATCAAGGAACCGCATTCCTTGAAGAACAGACTACTTCCAAATTTCTTCCCTTGTATAATCTCTTGCATTTCCACGAAAATCCTAAGTACCCGTTTCTTCCAAGAGAAACGATGTACGAGGCGCCAAGTTAATAGCAATCAATAACAAGAAAATACCAATTAAACAATTATGTGGTTATGTGCTTATGTGTTATCCTTTATATGTCATGTGATCCAATTTGTGTTATTCAAATCCTCGTAAAATCTTACATATCTTTGTGCAAGAGATTCATAGTAGGATACCCAAAGGTACTACTTAAATCCTTAATGGACTTCTACGTTGTAGTTAAAGTCCCTTGGATTATAATGTACTACTTCATAATTAGACCCCTTTAGTGGTCTAGTTAAACAGATTGATCCAAAAATCTGGTTAGGGATATCATGTGATGATATAGCTGAAAGGACTCCTTAGTGGCCTAATTAAGAAGATCCTCTGTTGATCTAATTAAAAGGACCCTATGGTAGTCTAGTCACTCTCATCTCAGGTTTGATATCTTTCCCCACAACATTTCAAAACAAACTGTGCGGACTGTGCAAGGAATTACGTAATTATGGATGCATACATAATTATGGAATTTAGTGCACAGAAATCACAGCAAGTTCTATCATGTATCAAGAGTTAACCCTATTCATTTCCAATTCTGATGAAGCATCCGTTGAGGAAAAATGAACTAGCTATTCATTTTTCACTTCTGAAGAATATCCGTTGAGGAAATGAATATCCGTTGTTTATCTTTTCATTTCCATTCTGAAGAATAACCGTTGAGGAAAATGAATTATCCATTCATTTTCGTTCTAAAGAATATCCGTTGAGGAAATGAATATCCGTTGTTTATCTTTTCATTTCCATTCTGAAGAATAACCGTTGAGGAAAATGAATTATCCATTCATTTTCGTTCTAAAGAATATCCGTTGAGGAAATGAATATCCGTTGTTTATCTTTTCATTTCCGTTCTGAAGAATATCCGTTGAGGAAATGAATATCCGTTGTGAAATCCTTCATTTCCAACTCTGAGGAAGCAACCGTTGAAAATGACTCCGTTAGTTCATTTTCATTTCTGAAGATTTATCCGTTGAGGAAATGAATATCCGTTGTGTAATCCTTCATTTCCAACTCTGAGGAAGCAACCGTTGAAAATGACTCCGTTAGTTCATTTTCGTTTCTGAAGATTTATCCGTTGAGGAAATGAATATCCGTTGTGTAATCCTTCATTTCCAACTCTGAGGAAATAACCGTTGAAAATGACTCCGTTAGTTCATTTTCGTTTCTGAAGATTTATCCGTTGAGGAAATGAATATCCGTTGATTTTTCTTTCATTTCAAATTCTGAAGAACAAACCGTTGAGGAAAATGACCCCGTTTGTTCATTTTCGTTCTGAAGAATATCCGTTGAGAGAAATGAATATCCGTTGATTTTTCTTTTATTTCAAATTCTGAAGAACAAACCGTTGAGGAAAATGACCCCGTTTGTTCATTTTCGTTCTGAAGAATGTCCGTTGAGAGAAATGAATATCCGTGGATTATTCCTTCATTCCCATTTCTGACAATGAATCCGTTGAGAAAGAATGAATCATCCATTCATTTTCGTTCTGAAGAATATCCGTTGAGAGAAATGTATATCCGTTTAGTTAATTCCTTTATTTTCCATTTCCGAAGAACCCGTTGAAGAAAATGACTCTGTTCGTTCATTTTCGCTTCTGAAAAATATCCGTTGAGGAAAATAATCAGATTATGCTTTACATATCTTTGATGACTATTTGAAACAAAGTCATAGACAGACTCCTACGAATTAATTTCGGGACGAAATTTCCTAAAGTAGGGGAGACTGTAACACCTGTGTCATTTCAACCATCAAACAAATGCCCAACCAGTGAAATATTGTATTTCATACTTGGGATTTGTAAAAATATGTGTATCGTTTACACATATCAATTCTTGTTCGATTTCAAACACTATATCGCTTTCTGGAAGGTTATACGCGCACTGATGCGTAAATATAACCAGTTTAATCCAACGAACACTCCGGGATAGTGAAATAGGCTTTACATACCTTAAATAACCTTTACATAACTTAGAAATAAGTTTTGAAGGCTTTGGTATGGCAAAAACATGTTAAATCGCTTACAGGGACTAAAGTTGACAAACTGCGAAAGTATGCCAATTTGAACTGTAACAGACCTTCCGGAACATGACCATAAGTTAAACATACCATAAATATCCTTTACATAGCTTAGAAATAGGCTTTGAGGTGTTCGGTGTGCTAAAATAAACTTTTGTGTCATTCAGGGACTAAAAGTGTCAAAAAGTGCACAAGTTTGCATTTTCGCACATAACTTACGTTCTGAATACATCTGGACATCCAAAAATTTATGTAAGCATGACTACATTATATTTTAGTGTTCGCCATAAGAAAAATCCATTCGTCGCGTCATTTGGATCGTTTTTCGCGCTTATGCGCATTCCGTCGTAATTAAGCGAACATCGCGATCGTACGACCAAACGAACCGACATCCGACATATTTTTGAGCATGTTTTGAGTTCCCTATACTTTAACTTCATTTTAGAGCCTTGAAATGAGGTTAACGGGGTTCAAACGCATCGAAAAAGGCCTTAAACACGTGCAGGGACCATTTCTGCCACTTTTGAAACATTTCTGAAACAGGGGAGTGCTAGCGTAGCGCGACTGCATAGTGCCTTTGCACTAGCGCTACGCGACTGCCTAACCAGACCAGATTCAATGTTTTAAACACAAGTTGCAGCTGGTTGATTCGTGTCCACTCGTTTTAAGTTGATGTGTCACTAAGATAAGGAGCATAAGTGGCTCCATAACCCTTGTGACAAGTGTACGGCTCGGATCGTGGCACGATATTCAAGAAACGATCCTAGCGGCTCTACTTTATCTATAAATACCCACCCCCCTTTGGCTTAAAAACCCACAAATCTGATTGAAAAGACTCTAAGTTGGAACCTTCGTTTCATACCTGAGCTATTTTAATCTGGGTTAGCATTCGGGGACCCTGGGTAAGTATTCTTTCGTTCTTTTCCTTATTTTACTGCTTTTCGAGTCAGAAAGTCAAACTTTGTTTGACTTTCAGCGTTGACCAGTAATGGTCAATGCGAAGTTCGTTTGAACTTCGCAACGTGATTGTAATCACGATGGTCATAGTCCCTTGGGACTATGCCTACTGATTACCACGTTGTCTAGGGTCGTAGGGTAAGCGATCTGATAAATCGCTTATACCTCGAACCCGACCCATTTGGTCGATCATTAGGATCCGACCAAATACATTAGGTGACCATAGTAGGTAGGGAATAACCTTCCGAGGTTATACCCTATGGTCACATCGTTTAAGTAGTTGTATGATAGGTAGTTTATATGCCTTAGGTAAATTACCAGAATACCCTTTTCATGTATAATTGGTAATTAAGCATATGTAACCTAAACCTTTGTCACATAACTGATTATGTAACATGTTTAAGGCATATAACACTTGTCATAGGACTAGTTAGGCGGTCCGAACGCATTTCACGCGAACGACGCGTTAAAGTAGCATAAGCTACCTAAACGGGTCGTAATGGGTCGTAGACACTTAGGTTAAGTTTCATTTAGTATGTAGGCTTTGTTAAACCAAAAGACACGAGTCTCTACACTCGTTTGGTTTACAAACCCTAATGCTACCCGATCTTCCGATTTAGGTCCGGTTTTTTAATGTAGCTACCTATACTAGGTGCCGTTTGATATCCGCGATCTCTAGCATTGTTTAGTTTTTACTCAAGGACTACTGAGCAATCTCAGGTGAGTACATAGACCCCTCTTTTACTGTTTTCCAAACTGTTTTGGGGTGGAACACATGTGCCTACTTGTTACTTTCATGTTTTCCTGTTTTGACATCATATACTTACTATGTTCATTAGTACATTATAGTACATGATTTCATTACATTTCATGCTATGTATGCCCATTGTGTGCGTACTTAGTACATCGTTTTTCATTGCTTTTCTGTTGCATATGCTTATCCAGCATATGAACACATTATACTACATATTGAACCGTTGTAATCATTTGACTGTGATCCGTTGATATCTGTGAACCGTTTGTATCTGTGAACCGTGTGAACCGTATTTGACATAGACATTTCGGCATAGACATTTTTAACATGATTGACATTTGATCATGCATTTCCCACAAAACATAACTTTGATTTAAACCAAGTTTTACTTCAATACTTTGTTTTTGTGTATATGGTTTAGTTGAGACATTTCACTTGCCATACATGATATTTCGACATAGACATTTGACATGGATATTTGACATAGACATTTGACATGGATATTTGACATAGACATTTTGACATTGGTTTGGTTTGATTAAATGATTAAGTAACGATGCGCGTGTAATATGATACAAGCATGGTGGATACGCCGCTGGTACTTCCTATATATAAGTGTTTGTATGGTATTACATATTGTAGCGTTATTTGAATCATTTCAGTTTGAGACATAGAACATTTTATACAAATAACATACTTTTCACAAGACATTGTTTTACAAACAACTTATCTTATACAAACTCATCATACATGGTTATTTATTTAACCATACATTATTTAGTTATTTATACATATCATCTGAACTCATTGTTTTTCAAATGATTTACAAAGCAAAGCAAATAACAAGGTTCATGACTAAACATTTTCTCAAACATAAGTCATGAAACCTATTTTCACAAAACCTATGTATCTCACAGGCATTTTTATGCTGATGTACCTATTTTCACATGTGTTTTTCAGGAACTGTTGCATAAGATGATCAAGATACATATAGGCAGACTTGGGCTTTAGTGACAATAAAAGATGCAAGACTAGTTAATTTTGTTGTATTTCCTTGATTGATTAGACATTGTAACACTTTTAATCAATAAAACAAACTTCAATTGCCATGGATTTGAGACAATTAATTCTGTTACAACACTCCCCGACGTTTCCGCCACGTTTCGTATGTTCCACGTGGTCGGGGTGTGACAATACTTTTTATATTATTAAACTTTTAAGTATTTTATTACCCTAACAATTAAACTAGGAAACCCTCTTTCACATTGTTTATACATCATTTCCCTTTCCTTTCTCATTATTTACATCGGCGAATACGATTGACCTCCGTTTCACTATAAGGGATTCAAGTTCCAGTGCTACTCTCTGGGCCATCTACCTTAATGAACGAACACGAACATAACATCTCGTTCGGTAAGTGTTCATGAACCGTTCATGAACACATTTATTTCCTTAACGAACGAACACGAACAAGGCCTTGTTCGTGTTCGTTCGGTTCATTTACAGCCCTATATCCGAGAGATGTTACCTACAAGTTACGAAAGTTTTCGATTTAGGTTTATATCTCGAAATGAATCTGCTGAGTGTATAAAAACCTACTGGCATATCATTAATGAGACCTTTTATCACTTTTTAGCTTTCCATTTCTTTAGCATGCCGTGATTGTCTACTGATGTACTATCATTTTCTCTTTTTACACTAACTCTTTTGACTTTTTCATGTTTTTATACTTTTTCAAATTTTCAAATGTTTTTAAATTTTTTCAAATTTTAAAACTATATACTCCCCCTAAAATTCTAAAACATTTTCAAGGAAAAATTTGACAAACCGATGTGGAAAACTTCATCTCACCATCCTGTTTTAATCACAAGATTTCTCTTCATGTGCTAGGCTACTCTGTTATTCATGTTGAACTTGAATTGACCACCAAAGCAGCTGCACATGCACAAACTCAATTATTTGAACAATGCAACCCAAGCCTGCTTGGTCTTGGGCATTTTGACATGAATACCTTCATTGAAACTCGGACAATCTTTTTCAGTTGTCGTAAAACCATCATCTTTCTTGGCATCAACTTTCTCAGTTGAATCAAGTTTCTTCTTTTCAATATCAGAAGCGATTTTCCTTTTCACCACCCAAGTTTGACCATTAGAAACATTCTTTAAATAGAACCTTGATTCATTTAAAATGTTCCTCTTGTATATTAATATTTTTGTTTCCAAATTTGTTTTGGTTCAAACCTGGGTGTTTTCTGTTTATCAACTTCTGATTTCTCTTTCTTCTCAACATAAACAAGCTTCAGATTTTGTGGATATTTTTGACTAATGTGTCCAACTTGTTTGCATTTAAAGCATGTTTTCTTTGAAACATCCTTAGCCTGTCGATGTTGTTTCTTTGGAGCATAGAATTCTTCACAAGTCTGTCGACTAAATTGGAATTCTTTCTCTTTTTCTGAACTTGTTCCATGAACAAAGTTCATCTTTTTCTGAAAATCTGACTTTTTAAAACTTTTCTTATGATTTTTCTTCTTTTTATAACCCAAACCAGCTCTTACATTTTTAAAAAAATTCTTTTGATAATGCGAATTTCTTGGTTTGTTATAAAAAGACTTGTCCGTCAAATTTCTTGCTTCAGCTGCAAGAATTTCAACCTCTGATAACTCGATTTCCACCAACTTGAACACTTTTTTGAGCTTTTCCGCAATCACATTTTGAATCGGAAATTCAATATCTGAAAATAATTTGTCAGATCTAACCATTTGCTACATTAACCTTATTGGATCATCATTCATTTTTGAATCAGATTTTGAGTTTTTCAGATAATTCTTGTGAAAACTTTCTTCATCTTCAAATTGTGATTCAGAATTTTCATTTTTGGTGAAATCTTTTTGTTTTTCTTCATCAAAAACTTTTTCAACAACACCATTTACCAATTCTGACTCACAAACATCAGATTTGGTATAAGTCACATTAATATCATCAGGCCCAAAATTCGCGGAGTGTATCTTGATAGATTGGTGCATTGGCAGTAAGAATTGCTTTGTATTTGGATGATGTTAGGACACCAATTATTGAGTGATAGGTAGTGTTTTTGTTGGTTTTATCAAAATGGGAAGGTAGTTGTGGGGTTTTTTTATTGCCAGAGCCATGATTGGAATATAATTTTGCGAATGGTTGAAGAAGAAGATTTGGAGAAGAAAGTGGAAACTGCTTTGATGAATTTTGAATTTGAGACGACAAGTAAAAGCTCTGTTTGGGGATGAAACAGGGTTTTATAAAGTGAAAAAATGAATGCTGACGTGGCAGCGGTTTCAAAGATCTGACGGCTAACATCTGTCCACGTGGCAACCTCTGTTGGGGTAATGAAGGACAGTTGTTTGGATACCACTGTTGGGCAACAACAGTGGTTGGGAATAGTGAAATAAATAGTGGCTGATTTTAGTCTATCAGTGGATAGACATCAGTGGTTGAGACCAACAGCTGTTTGATCAAAAGTGGTCCAAGCAGTGGTAAATGGAAAACAGTGGATACCTTTCAGCAGTGGATGAATTTTAGCTAATTAGAGTTTTGAAAAACAGTGGTTATGGACAGGCTTTTATGGATTCATGAAATTTTTTTCATTTTAAGCTATTTTTAAGGAAAGATTTTTTATTTCGTGAAAACATTTGAATGTTTTTTATTCATGGAAAACAAAGTTTTGCCTTTTAATCCATGTTCAGCATGCCAATCCGTATAGATCAAGCTTTCAAAGGTAGATGTGTCTAAAGCTTTTGTCAACACATCTGCCAGTTGATCCTTAGTTGGAACATGATATAGAGAAATCAAACCTTTTTCATAGCAATCCCTCACAAAATGATGTGTGATGTCAATGTGTTTGATGGTTGAATGGGATACTGGATTTTTAATGATGTTTTCAGCTGCTTGACTATCCGACATGAGAGGAGTCTTTAGAACTGTTACACCAAAATCCAGCAAGTGGTTTTGAAGCCACAAAAGTTGGGTTGTACAACTTGCAGCAACAATATATTCTGCTTCAGCAGTGGATGTGGAACCAACTGCTTGCTTTTTACCTTTCCAAGATAGTAAGCAATTGCCTAGAAATTGACACCCTCCTGCTGTGGACTTCCTTGTTGTGTTGTATCTAGCAAAATCACCATCTGAAAAACCTGAAAGCTTGATATTCCCATTAGCGGGATACCGGATACCAAGTGTGGGAGCACCTTTTATGTATCTGAATATTCTTTTTACAGCAATGATATTAGACTTCCTAGGTGCTGACTGGGATCTTGCACAAACATATGTTGCAAACATGATGTCTGGCCTTGATGTAGTTGATCAACCAAGTCATCGTTTTCATCAACAGTGACAAGCTTGTTGCCATGGGTGTACTACATGGTTTACAATCATTCATCTCAAATTTGTTTAAAAGTTCTTTTACATATTTGCTTTGGTGAATGAATGTTCCATTTTGCAACTACTTAACTTGGAGACTAAGAAAGCATTGGAGTTCACCCATGGCACTCATCTCAAACTCTGATGTCATGAGTTTTCTGAACTCTTCACACATGGAGGTACATGTGGATCCAAATATGATGTCATCAACATAAATTTGGACAATCATCATATCCCTTCCTTTCCATTTAAAAAACAATGTTTTGCCAATTTTAGCCCTTGTAAACCCAATGGAAATTAGAAAGGTGGAAAGAGTTTCATACCAGGCTCTAGGTGCTTGTTTCAAGCCATACAAAGCTTTGTTGATTGTAGACATGACCAGGATAAATTGCATCTTCAAAACCAGGAAGTTGACAAACATATACCTCCTCTTGAATCTTTCCATACAGAAATGCACATTTTATATCTATTTGGTACACCTTGATGTTGTAGTTGACAGCAAAGGTTAAGAACAATCTGATGGCTTCAATTCTTGCAAAAGGAGAAAAGGTTTCAACATAATCTATGCCCTCTTCTTGTCTAAAGCCTTGAACCACTAACATGGCTTTGTTTTTTTACAACAATGCCCCTTTCATCAGTTTTGTTTTTGAAGACCTACTTTGTGCCAATTGGACATACATCCTTTGGCAGTGGTACAAGTTCAAATACTTGTTGTCTTTTAAACTGTTGGAGCTCCTCTTGCATAGCTTCTACCCAACTATTGTCTTTCAGTGCCTCTTGGTACTTAACTGGTTGGATGAGTGATAGAAAGCCAACAAAAAGACAGATGTTTTAGGATTAACTTCTAGTGAGAACCCCTTCACTGATGTTGCCAATGATTTGGTCTGGTGGATGAGATTTAAGGAAGATTAGATCCCCCTTGTATGGAACAATGGCACTGAATGGTGAAGGCTGCAGATGTGAATCATCTGAGCTAACATCTGTTGGCAATTTTGAAGAGCCAACATCTATTGGAGATGGAGGTGAGGAATAGGAGGAATGGGTGTGGCACAATGTTGGCTTTTATCCACAGATGATGGATTTTTGCCAACAGATGTTGGACTTGATTAAGTGGCAGAGGTTTGATCAACAACTGTTGATGCAGCAGTGACAGAGTTTTTACAGCTGTATTGAACATCTGCTTCTCTGGTGGTGGAATTGAGTTTGTATTATGGAATCACAATGTCAAACCCATGATATTGTGAGAAAGATTGTGGTGTACATGCAGGGTTAGTCTTGACAGACACATCTTCAAATGTAAATTTATCAAGGTTAAACAGTTCAGCAGGATTTGCTGGGATTTTTAATGATGAAAGTCCATTGAACTTTACATTCAAGGTCTCCTCCACACACCTAGTCCTTGTGTTAAACACTTTATAGGCCTTGGCAGTGGTTGAGTATCCCAGAAAATAACCACAGTCCAGTTCGGCTACAAATTTTGAAATTGAATCTTCTAAGTTTAGAATAAAACATGGGCAGCCAAAGATTTTGAAATATGAGATCAGTGGTTTGATCTTTAACAGAGTTTCATAGGCAGTCTTTTGATGCTTGGGGTTGATTAAAACTCTGTTCTACACATAACAAGCAGTGTTTACAGCCTCTGCCCAAAAAGTTAAGGGTAAACCTGAGTCTACGAGCATTGTTCTGGCAGCTTCTATCAAAGTTCTGTTTTTCCTTTCAACCACCCCATTTTGTTCTGGTGTTCTTGGGATGTTGTACTGCCTTACAATCCCTTTTGACACACAGAACTCATCCAACTCCTTGATTCTAAACTCTGTTCCATTATCACTTCTAAATACTTTTACTGGCAAGTCAAATTGCTTTTCAATTGGTTTCACAAAGTCTTGCAAAATACCTGCAGTCTCATCCTTAAAGTGCAAAAAGTAAGTCCATGTAAACCTTGAAAAATCATCAACAATAAAAAGACAATATGTTTTCTTTTTCAAACCCATGATTTTTACAGGCCAAACAAGTCCACGTGCAACATTTGTAAACACTGGGTTGTTTTGGACTCTTCAATGGACTTGTGTGAGTTTTTATGTTGTTTTCCTTTTAAGCATGAAACACAATGCTCATCACAAGTGAAAAGTTTTGGTGGGAGACCTCTTACAAGGCCTTGTTTTGAGAGTGTGGTGATAGTTTTAAGATTTGTGTGCCCAAGTCTCCTGTGGGATAGTTCTGTCTCTTTGGTAGAGGCATCTGAGAACAGACAGGCATCAGACATTGGATTATCCTTCAACATATTAACCACATACACATTGCCATTTCTATGAGCAACAAGTTGTGTTTTGCTCCCGGCTATGATTTCGTCAATCTTTTTAACCACTTCTGCCCCAACAAGCTTAGAAGTTTCCTTAAGAATGACTCATAGCTCTTGTCACTCATTTGAGACGCACTAACGAGGTTAAATTTAAGATTGTCAATAAGATTGACATTTTCAAACTTGAGTTTCCCAGCCTAACAGTCCCTGACCCTAACACCTTCCCTTTTGAATTGTTACCAAAGGATATTTCACCCACTCCATGTTTTTTGAAATCTTTGAGTAGGGCTCTACATCCAGTCATGTGCCTGGAGCCTCCACTATCTACATACCATAAACTATCTAAGCATGCAGAAGCTCCTTGCACATCAAGTAACAAATTAGTTTAGGTGAGTCTCCAAAGCCAAGATGGCTTTGGATGGGGTCACAGACATGTCATCCTCAAGTCCAGGAGAACGGACAATGGTTTGGTCAGATGTTTGGACATATTTTTGTAACTACTGCTGAAGACCATCTCCTGTTAAATGATGATAACCATAAGGATGTCTATTCATTTTTGGTTTAGATGACCTTTTGTAGGCTTCATAACCATGAGGGACGTTTTGGTATGATGGTTGACCATGTCCCCTTGGGAATTTGTTTGCAGGTGGTGCATCTGTTACTTGAACCTCTCTGGGAACAGAGGTTGCATTCAACTGTTTAGTAACAGGTGTTTAGACAAGGACAAAAGTCTGTTTGTTTTTTGATGTTGATTTTGTGAACTCTCCAATGCTTTTGATTTAATCTTTTTTGTTAATTTCAAAAGCAATAATGCATTTATCTGAACATAAGTCTTTTAAAACTTGAGGTTATACCTTAGCAGCAGCCATCATGGCATAATCACATTCACCATGACATACACTGGAATCTCATGGGTCAGCCAGAGGTTCCAACATAGGTTCAACAACCTTTTCTTCCAACATATGTTCACCAACAATTTCTGATGTAACATCTGTTTCAGCAACTTCTTCTACCACTTCAGATTTGGACTCCACTTCCTCAGATTCATGCCCTTCTGGTATTGTTTATAGTGCCATAAAGAAAAAATTATCTGATAAAACATCAGAATTAGCAACTAGAGCAAAATTTTCATCAGTTAAGTCCTCAGGTAAGCTACTCCAATCAACAAAGCCTTGTGTAAAGAAGCTCTATTGACTGGCCTTTGCTGGAGCAGATGTTTGTGCAGCTTGTGGTGCAGTTTGCACTTGAACCTGGGGTTATGGGGCTTGAACATATTGAATTTGAGGAACAGTGGTTTGGACATACTGGACAGGAACAATGTTTACAGGGTGTGTAAAATGAGCAGTGTTTTGCATTTGAGGAGCATGGGTATATTGGGAACAATGGACAGTGCTTTGGGTGTTTTGAGGTCTTGGACTACGGTGAGTGATTATAGGACCATTGTTTTGACTCCTACATTCCATAGCAAAGTGACCAAGCCTATTACACTTGTAACACTTATCTTTGATTTATCCAACCCAACCTTCAAGTTCCCATGCAACCCTGGAAACTTCCTACCAGTTCTTTTATAAAACTTGCTTGTTCTCACACTCAACAAGGCAAGTTGTTGCAAAATGTCCATTTCTTCCAGATCTGTGGGATCAAAATGTTGAAGGTCATTTAACTCAAAGGACAAGTTGTAAGGGATCTGGTTTTCCCCATTAGATGTGAAAGCATAGTTGGGTGAGTAAGAATCAGAGTTGAATGCTCCACCAACTATTATGTCAATGTAATGATCATAATTCTGATCCTTACTACTACCAGATGATTCTTCCTGACCAAAAAGTGTTGTACTACCAAAAGAGTAGTCATCAGCCACTTTTCCCAACTCTTGTAACTTCTTTTTCTGGTTGAGCTATCTCTCATAGGTGAGAAGCCTACCATGAAGTTGAGTCAAACTCATCTCCTTGAGCCCAACTGAGTTTCTAGCAACAAAGGCTATAGTGTCCCACTTTTCTAGCATTGATATAAGAAACCTACTATTTAAAGTTGAGTTAGCATATTCCACATTAACCAGTTTTAGCTCACTAATCAGAAAACTAAACCTCTCAAACTGTTGGGTTAATGACTCTCCCTTAACGTGACAAAACGTTTCATATTGTTGGTTCAACACTTCTCTGTTATTCTCAACGACCTTTTCTGTACCACCGAATTGCTCTTTTAGTGCATCCCATAACTCTTTTGCACTATTACAATGTAACAGGCTAGCATAGATATCATTGGGTAGTATTTTAGCAACTATACTGAATGCTTTAGCAACTAACTCAATTTTCTGAAAATCCTGCTCAGAGCAATTTTCAGGTTTCTTAGGTACTTGGACCTTGGGATCTTCTGCACTCGGTACCATCGGAACATGTGGTCCGAAGATAACCGATTTCCAGCAACTGGTATTTTGCTGTGTAAGTACATGACCCATCCTACGTTGCCAGATATTGTACTTAGATCTGACAAGCATAGGTGGCTTGTACAGTGTGCCAGTGTTATGAGGATCTTGTGTGTTTTGAGACATTTTGGTTGTTTTACAAAGTTTTTGTTTAAACTACTTTGAACGTGATTAAACTTTTAACTCTATTTTTCAACAAATATGAACAAACGATATCAATGAATTTAAGCTGATCTTTTATATCAAATTGATTGTTAAATCAAATTTGATTGACATATACTCTGATACCAATTGTTAGGATCTGAGTTTGAATTGTTTGTGTTTGTTTAAGATGAACAATGGAAGATGATAAAAAGATGAAATAATATACAGCGGAATGAATGTAAACTTTATAACACAAACAACGAGAGATTTGCTTTCATCATGAACACTTTCAGTTGAATGGTTGATTTACGCATGCATGAATTACAATTCTCCCCCTCAGCCTTAGATCACTGTGTTTGTTCGTACAAAATGCAAGTATGTGAAAGTGATCTAATAGAACAATACATGCACTGTTCTATTTATAGTATAAAGCTAACCACTGTGGAATCTTTGCTGACATCACCTAGACAATGACATCTAACAACTATAACAACTTGTAAACTCTGCTATAGCTAAACACTATTATATTACAAATCACTGATTATAAGCTTTGATGACTCTATCCTCTGATGAACTCTATCCTCTAATGAAGCTTTAGCAGACCTTCTTCAAAGGTGATCAGACATTTGTCTTCATCAGTGGTTTAACTTCAGCAGACTTTGTAAACCAGCAGACCTTAGGAAGCACCAGTTGTTTAATGCCTTTGTCATTAAGAGGAGAAGGAATCCAAAACACTGTTATTCTTGATCAGTTGTTTGCAAAACTATTTTGGCTTTCTATCATCTATTCTCAAGGTAGGATCCACATGAGCCAACAAAACTCAACCACAAAGGGGAATGGCTAATACCATGTTTGAATGTGAAAGATCTTTTCTTATTGATTGAATAGGAAGATACAACTACATATATATAAACATGAATAATACACTTTAGATCATTTTCTTATTGATTGAATAGGAAGATGCAACTACATATATATAGACATGAATAATACACTTTAGATCGTTCAAATATATAAAACTAAACAATAATGATAGAGAACATTATATTATCTAACAATACATACATATATATATATATATATAGAGAGAGAGAGAGAGACAAAGAAAGAGAGAAAGAGAGAGAGATCTGGTTAACGACTTTAACATTATCATGTTGACAAATTAAAAAAGAACGATGGTGTAAGAGTAGACAGTATTGATTTGTAATTTACTACATATTATGTGTTGCAATGGCTTTACTAGATCATCAATATAAACGACTATAGACACTATTGTAAAATAGTCCATTTATTAGGATGCATTGGTATGAAGAAGATAAAAGGGCTTATAACCACCATAATTAGTGACTATAGATTATTATCAAGATTTATATTTTGATTTTAGACATGTTTGTAACCCTCTATTTTGATTTTTAGGTTTGCGTTATGTACATCTCTTCATATGGTATCAATAACATGTTTGTTTATGTTTTACCCATATACAATAACAATAATTGGTAATAAATTAAAAGTGATACTAATCTAAAATATAACAATAACAATAATTGGTAATAAATTAATAGTGATGCTAATCTAAAATAAAAGTTGAAAAAATACAAAATAATGAGAATAATAATTAACTAAAAAACAAATTCTGAACAAAACATTCATACTAGTTGACATCTAACAAAATTTGAAGCAACAAAAACTAGAACCAATTTGAAACATTGAAGTCCCTTAGCTTGCTGAGATGTCTTTCCATGTCCTTTCTGCCCTTGTCCCACTCTTCCCTGTGAACTACAGTCGTTGGATCATCTCTCTCCTCCTACAAGAAGAAAAAAAATATCATCTGCTTAGACAAGATCCAATACTCTTGAATCTAAAATTAATATATATACAAGACAAGATCATCACCGAGGGAATTATTTTAAATGATGTTGCATTATCCCGAATAACCAGAAAATCCTTCTTTCGATCCCTGTTTCTTCCTTCAGGAACGGTCACCTGTAATACATGGTGATAATATTTATTATCATTCTTTAATATGTATGCAATGTAATACCAAGGTAAAAACATAAAGGATTAAACCAAAAGGTAACTCAGCTGCCATTTCCCAAAACCGTAACTAGCACAGATAAATTTATCAAAAACAGCCAAAGCGGACCATCAACTCCACGGGACTTACGCCAACAAGTATATTTAGTAAAGAAAAAGGTTGAAAGTGATCTAAAATATATTTTAAATATAATGTATGTAATATCTTAAATTGTTATTATTCAAAAGAACTATTCAGATTAGGACAAAATAATTCTCTTATAACTAAAATCATTATTAGAATGGACAAGATAAACCTATCCCGCCAAGTACAACAAAAAAATCACTACCCAACTGCATTACATTTTGTATGATACAAAGCCTCATCTGTAGTTTGTAAAATGGGAGTGTAGATATAATTTTAAAATTTAAAAACTATCCTTATGTAACTTCATGGTTTTTTTTTTATATATTAATAAAAAAACTAAAAAATAAAAAAAAAAAAAAAAAATTTAAAAAATATATATATATCTATACTTACCAAGACTTTGGCCCGAGTTATCGACTTTGTCTTTGAATCTATAACATAAATCTCTTCAAAGTCGAGCACAAAATCGGGATCATCCAACCGCCGGTTCCTGTAGTGCTTCGTCAGAAACACCTTCAACAAGAAACATAGTTATTACACTGTATCATAAGGATGAAAACGAAAGAAAATTACGTATTGAGCATAATTTATAGTAAACATATAGTTTGATAACCATATCTAATTTATTAATTAAAAAACCTGCTTGCCCAACCCAACCCAAGCGACCCGATCCATTTTGACTCATTACATAGAGGTAGCAAGAAACAAGAGCCTTATGCAGACCACAAAATCATACTGAGATAGAAAGTGGATCAAAACAACATTTTTATTAGTTGTAACGTGTTAGGTTGAGCCATAAAACTTTTTGCCCAAAATACTTAGCTTTTACTTTAGAAACCACTGGTGTATCAAATATGATTTCACAAGGTATCTTATACCGATAAGAACTAAAAGCTATTAAGATTAGGAGGTTTTGTATCTTAAGAAGACACATTAGCCCACTATCGACGTGTTGAAAATGTTTCATTCATTTGACCCATAGCCTTTTATTTTATTTCAAAAGTCTGACCCGTTAAACATTACCATAACCAACACATTCACAAGTAACTGCCATCCATAATGCACAAAATGATGAGCAATCAAAAGCAGACAACAAGATACGTTTCATCCTAATTTGAGCTATATAAATATAATCATGGGTTCCTCACCTTCATAACCTCCCACTCTGATTTGTACATGGGATCCCGAAGTGCATCAATTGGTGGTTCTGTGACGTTATAGGTACCCCAGTCACTCTTTGCACATCTAATATACTGCAATTGAAAATATTATCCTCTTGATTTCTTATAAAACTCTACTTTTGAATATGAAAAAGGAATCATTTATATTAAAAAAAAAAAAAACTAAAAAGTAAAAAAATTAACCTTCTCGGGCATGGGCGCAAGAACACGTGGAATCGCATAGATATCAGTATCCGGTTCGGTCACATACATCTGCAACACCAAACCATTATTTATTTTGGTGTAAACCAAGGTTTAAAAGAACGGAAACGAGTTTCGAGGTGTTTTCCCTTCGCCTCACGAGGCGTAAGCCTCGAGGCAAAACGAGGCGTAAGGCCGAGGCGGTATTAATAAAAAAATATAAAAATTATATATATTATAAAAATAATAATACTAACCAATTTCATCATCAGATTCATCAAAATCATCAAAAACACACTTAAAAAAGACATGAAATGCTTGAAATTGACATAAAAAGTCAAAAACAGCTATCAAAATCCCCTGAGGCGCAGCTTTTTTAGCGCTTCAGCCCCTCTGAGGCGCATAGACATTAAAAAACCATGAGGCGCGCCTTGAGGCGTACGCCTCAAACGTTTTTTAAAACCATGGTGTAAACACATAATAAAATTTTAAATTTTCTTGACCAATTGGACACCAACCCTTATCTAGGCACTACCTACCAATGGTGAACTTTTTATTAACTTGAACCGACTTTGAGGTCAACGAGACCTCAGTTAGTTACTGGATATGCATCCAAATCAACTATCCAAGACGTTTTTGTGGAACTATGGAAAGCCCCACCAATACCCTCCCTCCCTGGTAAACACAACTTGTACTTGGCAGAAAACCAGTTAAAGGATGCTTAATTTAGCCTTGTTTTTTCAATGCCATTTAAACAAACATATATTTAACAACATAAGTTAAGAAAGATTATACCTCTCTGAAATCGTAGACATCATTATCGGGATCAGGCGGCTTCCGGATAAAAAAATCACAATCCATCAAACTGATTTTATGAAACTCATCCTCGTTAATCCGATAATCAACAACCTCCTCAGAGTTCCACCCTTGAGTGGACACGAAGCTCTTACTATGCACCATCGTAATCCCATCATCACCACCACCACCACCCACAACCTCCTCGTACTCAACGTCGTAGTCTCTCTTATTATCCCCCTCATCTGCCTCTTCTTCGTCCAGGTCCTCGTGATCTGCTTCTCCACCGCCGTCTGCGTCATCTCCGCCGCCGTCTGCTTCGCCGCCCTCTCCGTCGTCGGAGAAGATTCTGAAGTCTCGGCGTTTGGGAAATGGTTTGAGGGATAAGGGGAAAGTGCGGATTCGGGGGAGTGAGGGAATTGGGGAAATGGATGGGAAAGTGCGGACCTGTAGTAGTGGGATTGGATTTGGATTTGGATTTGGAATTAGAATTGGAAGGAAGAAGAGGGTGGTGCTCATGGCGATTTCAGGGTTTAAGATAAGGTTTTTCGGAGAGGTGAAACTGTAAATATACTTTTATAATAAGAAAGCCTCTCTCTCTCTCTCTCTCTCTATATATACTATATACTATATACTATGTATGTATTTCTTGTTTGTTTGTCAAAACTTTAAATGCTTGTTCTGTTTATTTGTTGTTTGTCAAAGCTTTTAAGTGTTATTTAATCTGCCTAAGCCCTAAGAGTTGATAATAAGAGTTGATAATGGATATCTTCTAACTATGTGAGTGACAAAACTTATCTTTTAAAGAATGATCGGGAGTGGTTGTGAATTGAGCAGAGAGAAAAATATATGTGAATATTACTATTCATCTGTAAATATATGGAAAACAATGTTCACCTCTTATAAATTTTTAATTTTTTTAAAGGTGGTTGTAAGTAGATGACAGAAAAAAATGTAATAATAGAGGTATATAAAATATTATTTAATCAAAAAGGATAGAGAAAAGATAGAGATTTCTAGTGTAATTATATGAATATGGATAAAGAATACAATGTGAATGCTCTAATAGTAAAAAAAGGAAATTTAAACAATATCTATCAAATTTAAGTTGTCCCATATGTAATAAATTTAAGTTGTCCATATGTAATAAAAAAATTACAATATCAAATATATTAATTTTTATATTATTCATAAAATAACCTTTTGTCAACGTTATGTTACATTTGGCTTATTCTCTTTTTGTTGTGGCCTTATCAACTCTTCCTAGTTAGGGAAGCCCTTACCGTTTTCATTAAGGTTGGCGGTAGCAAACTAGGCTTCCGACTTCCGGAAGGAAAGAATTCGTTTACTTCCTGCAAATTCTGTGTTTGAATGGGAGGTTTTCGTCTTTTTTGATGATTAGTGAAACTCGACACCCATTGGAAGAAGGACAACCATCCGAGTGATTTCTAAGTTCTCATGCCGCAAGATGATTAAAGCCTTGAATTTTATGTTGGTCCGTATATTCTTTAATTGTCTCCTTCAATACATTCACGTTTGATTTGATCGCTTCGGCGATAAATGAAGTTGTTGTGGAAAATACCGTTGAAATGGTTGACCTTCCTATTTATATGTTCCATTTTAAGCTAATTTGATGGACATTATTACCATTGGTTTTATTGAATCGTTACTTGAAAATGTTTAAGGAACTTTCCCCAACATGAAGAAGATCGTTGCTGATTCCCTTGTACCGGGTCTTCTTAATTGTCGACCAAGTCTTGGCCAATGCCACTTCATGTTTCTAGCTCCTTATAGTTGATTTTGCAGGGGTTGGGGTTGATCTTTGCAAGTGTTTCAGTTTGAATGACTTTTATAACGTCGCAAAGGGCTGAATCCATTGAACATTTTTAGAGGAAGCTAGAACTTATTTTGGAAAGAAAGTGGGAAACCCGCGCGTTGCGGCGAGGTCGACAATAAGGGGTGGGAAAATAAGTCAAGCCTTCAAACGATTCCAAAAAAAACTATATAAGGTGTGTATGCGTGTAAAAGCCCCCGCACTTCATGGCAATGCAAGGTTTTACCGGCTACATGGGATAGTTAATTGATGTATGTTTCATTCTATATACATTCTGGCACCCAAAAAAAATCTAGAGGGGTTTTTAGTTTACATTAAACATACGAAGCACAAGTTGTAATATAAAAGATACGAATCAAGAAAGATCCCGGTTTTCGCCATTCGTTTTCCCGCAAGTAACGCCATTGCGGATCCTAACCCAAAGCCACACCTGCCAGCACCCTTGATCTTACATCGCAAACATGGAAATTAACCGTTTACACGCAACAGAAAGTTAGAAGTAAAAGACTGAAAATATGTCACATGCCACGGAATAGAACATTGTCCTTTTACGTACATATAACGACGAAAAGGCACCTGGTCGTGCACCTCGATTCCCTCCAAATGCTCCACCTGACAGATATTGTAACAATGCTTCATGTCAATAAGTAAAATATCTCAAAAAAATCTATGCAATAGTGAGTCAAAAAATGGAAACTGCATATAAACTTTAACCATTGTTGCACTTTTTCAAGGGTCCAAGATCAAGTATTGAATTTCAAAGCCCAATTCAAGTACTTCAGGTTCAACCTTAAGTGTTATCAACAATAATGTTGATTATGAATGAAATCTTGAATCATTTAGATTCCATTTTGAGATCAGTTATCAATGTAATATGAGTTTCAGCTAACCATATAAACCCATTTCGTTGCAAAACTTTAATCACAAATAATCAAAATTTTGGACTTTAATGAAAGAAATACAACAAAAAGCCATTATTTTTAATGAGACGTGAATATCATAAACCTAAAGTTTGATATACCCATGGCCATGATAAGCTTTGAGAGTTTTTTTTTAATTATTTCTGGATAATTCAACATATGAAACGATCTGAAAGTTAGGCGTCTAAATTAGCACGCGGTTGGGCCCACCTTCCCAGTTCGACCTGCATTATTATGGGTTCTTTTGGGTTTCTGGTCGGACCCGCACTGGGACGGATTAAAACAAATAACGAGGGTGAACCCGCTCTAACACAACCTTTTCTAACCCGAACTAATTTGATACGCGTTTAAAAGCTACTCATTCTTAACCAATTCACATGTTTCAACCCTTTACATAATCCGACCATACAATTTTGCCATTCATGATCTTAAGTGAAAAGTCAATTTTGCATTAGTTTTATTATTTCGTACTCCATCAATCCCTTGTAATTTTGTTTTTGAAAGATAGAATGTGAAGCCAGGCTGGGCTTGAGCTTGAACTTAAACGAGCCAGTTCAGCTCGATTATTTTTCCGAGCTAAAAAGTCGAGCTCGAGCTCGGCTCATAAAAACTTCGAGCCAGCTCAAGCCAGATCGTTAATTTATTTTTAATTTTGTTTACAAGTATAGATAACATAAAAAACAAAAATAAAAAAATGAACACACATTTCTAAAATACATATACATACACACACACACATACATACGAGCCATCGACTCGAGCCATGAGCTGAGCACCCCTGGCTCGAGCTCGGCTCGATTACAAAACAAGCTGGCTCGGCTCAGCTTGAAAACAAAACGAGCTTTTATCGAGCGAGTTTCAAGCGAGCCACGAGCTTTATGAACACCCCTAGAATCCACTATAAATAATCAGTTTGAAATAAGTGATCTCAAAGTTGTTTATTGAAAACAACTTATTTTCACTCTCAAATAAGTAGATAAGCATATACATGCTTTTTCATCCAAACACTTCAAAGTGGTTGTCTGTTTTAGAAAAATGCAATGAGCATATAAGTTGTATAAATGAGCTATAATCCCAAACAACCCTAACTTTATGAGATTCAATCTAAGCTTCCTAGTCAGGAAAAAATAAACAGTGAAGTAAACAAGTAAACAAATTGTTACCTCTTGACAAGCTCGTTCAATGGTTTTGCATTCTGAACCACATTGTCCTTCAGAATCTTGTTCAACAAACAAGCTGCTAGTGGACCAGATCAAAAGATAAGATACCAGCCAAAGAATCAAACAATGTTCCATTTGTTTATACTTTATACCAATTTACAGGTACAATTACATCTATCACCCATATCAAACAAATTTCAACGTCTACATTCTTGATTCTACTTTTATATACATGGAAAACAGTGATTCAAACATCAAAACCCCCTGTCTTACAGTAATTGCAGCCATAAAACGCAAACCATAACCCAATAATTAACAAACACAGATCACGAATTGATGCTGAAACAACTGAGACCCATTATTCAAAATCACCTCTAAGGTTTAGCTTAATTTTACACCATCAAACTTCCTAATTAATTCCCTAAGTAGTTAAGGCATTTGAACAAACACCTTATCTGCATCCCCAATCGAGATAATTTAAAGGCTCAAATGCAAAATAACAACATAGCATATAATTGGTTCATCTTACAGAAAAGAGAACTCATGAAGCTGTAAATTTACTTAATTTATTCAAGACACATACTTTACGACAAACACCCATTAGGAAATTCGACAAAAGAGAACTTGAATGAGCAAGTGAGAACGATTATGAAGAGGAGAAAGGATACCTGGATTATTGATGGGTCTCTCCTCGGTGTCGCTGTGTTTTCATCGGCCATTGTTTTCACTTCAAGATTATTAGGGGTCGGTGAAGTAAATGTTGAATTCAATCAGGGTTATATGGCTGTAATTATGGGAGTTATGGAAGTGATGGGTCGGAGTATTAATCCAATTAATAACTGCGCTGACGGTTGCAAGAAGTTCGACTGGCTGAAGATTTCTTAATAGGCCTAAGGTGGTGTGAGATTAGGCATCCGTTGAGGGAGGGAGGGGCAGGATGGGAAGAAAAAGTGTTAAAAATGAGGATTTGTTCTTGCCTTTTGGGTTGCCATCTTAATTTTTTTTTTTGGAAATTACCATTGTGTCCATCTGAAATGCTTTATATAGTTATATAAGGTGGTGTGAGATTAGGCATCAGTCGAGGGAGGGAGGGGCAGGATGGGAAGAAAAAGTGTTAAAAATGAGGATTTGTTCTTGCCTTTTGGGTTGCCATCTTAATTTTTTTTTGGAAATTACCATTGTGTCCATCTGAAATGCTTTATATAATTATATAAGGTGGTGTGAGATTAGGCATTAGTCGAGGGAGGGAGGGGCAGGATGGGAAGAAAAAGTGTTAAAAATGAGGATTTGTTCTTGCCTTTTGGGTTGCCATCTTAATTTTTTTTTGGAAATTACCATTGTGTCCATCTGAAATGCTTTATATAGTTTTATATAGATTAAGAACTTTTCTTTGAGACATTTATGAAGAAAAAAAGAATTGAGTTAGTTTATATTGATTAGATTAATTTAACTTTTATGGTATTTTCTTTTTAGGTAAGGCTATTTTTAATGGCTATATATGCTATCATTAAAGACAAGGATGATTAGAGAAACCCATCAATCATAATAAATTTTATCGGTACCAAGCGGGGACCACATGTCATCTTGTCTCTCGTGTGTTTTGAAAATAAGTCTGGCTTTGTTAACATTCAATTTTAATATGATATATCTAATGAATTTGAAAAATTAGAATTTAATAATCCTAACTTTGACATATTGACCGACAAAAATTCTAACTAAGGAAATCTTTTGTAACAATCGTAACTTTTAACCTATTTCCATCAGTGATCCATACTAACTAAAAGTTAACTCAGTTACTTTTTGTTACTTTTTGTTGACGAAGCAATCCACGTCATCAATGTTTGACTTATTTGCCACATAAGCAGTCCATGTCATCAAAATTTTGACTTATTTGTCACATAAGCAATCCACGTCAGCAAAAACTAACTGTGTTAACTTTTAATTAGTATGGGAACACCGTGGAAAAATATGTTAAAAGTTAGAATTGTCACAAAACATTTCCTTAGTTGTGGTTGTTGCGATCAATACGTAAATGTAAGTCCCAAATCAATGGATCTAACAATGATATCAAACAATCACCAAGGATAGGCGGAATCCAAACTTGGTGATATTCAAGAAAAATAAGAAATCACAAAAACACCAAATCACTTTAACACCTTGCACACGATTCTATTACTTTGACAAGCAAAACCGTCTGGTACAAGTGTTCTCTATCTCTAATCGCCTCTCTGTAGCTCATTCTAGCAATCTAGCAATATGGAGGCCTTAACCCTAGAAATGATATAAACTTGTTTATATACTCTAGGTAAGCCCATTCCCCACATGAGCTCCCCTTGGGCTTGCCTGGCCCACATGGCCTTAGGCATGCCCAAATGACCTATTAAAGGTCCAAAACCTAATATAAACTAACCATTTAATCACAGTTCGCTACCATAGCTCGTTGCGTATATTTGATACGTCGGTCTCACACTTCTAGGGCCTTATAAACTCTCCCTAGACTGATGCATTAAATTGTCATCATAGCATGAATTCAACAACGTCTTCAAAGAAGTCTATGGTTGTCGCTATGATGTAGATGTTGTGGAAGTTCTTGACTTCTGAACTCTCAGCACTGGTGTCACACCCCGACCGCGTTAAAATAATGAAACCGCTGCGGAAACGTCGGGGAGTGTCGTAACAGAATCATTGTTTCACAACACATGGATATTGAAATTATGTTTTATTGAATTATTAAGTGTTTAACATTGTCTTAAAAGTAAAACAAACAAGTTCAACATATCGTTTTTCTTGTTTTAAGTCACTAAGGCCTCGTCCATTCCTATGTGAGCATGCATCCTAGTCATCATCAAACATCATCAAACAACAGCACCTGAAACATATGTGAGAATAAAGTCAGCAAAGAAATGCCGGCGAGCACATAGGTTTTGTGAGTGTGTCAAATTCATGCCTTGTATACTTATTGCAATACCTCGTACGACTACAAGAGTCGATAATTGAAAACCTTGTTTTGGAAAGTGTTTTGTATTGCAATATGATTTACCAAGAAGAACAAGTTGGTTATATGTTTAAGTAAATCTTGTTGCCATGAATTCTTGACCTAAAACATTTGCTTTTGTAAACCAAGTTGTAAATCGTTCTTGTAATAAAACTCGTATGGTTTATATCATTTAGTAAACATCGTTGCGTGTCATCGTTTGAAATCAATCGTTCAAGTGAATTAAATAACGCCACGGAATGTAAAAAGATAAAAGCACTTATATATAAGAAGTACCAGTGGTGTATCTACCATGCTTTTATCACATTACACCCGTCCAGTTATCTAATCACATACCAAAAACCAATCATTCAATTATACTTATTCTCAAATCATTCGTGTTATCAAAACCAATCGTTCAACTCGTTCGTGTTATAAACCATCGTTTAAATCGTTCGTGTTTTAATTGTGAAAACTAACTTTTGGTCGTCTCGTTGAATACATTCAAACCTCTGTTTTGACTCGTTTCGTTCAACTTGTATTAACAAACCACCAAAGGCTATGTTAACAATCATCAGGTTCTGTCGTTACCCACATTACCCCCATACATAACCATGGCGATAATCCGATAATGGGATTTGTCAGATCCTATGGTACCATAACATACTACTGGTCGGCTTGATCATTGTTAATGAATGTCATTCGTGTTATGTACTAACGCACCAATAAGTTCGTTCACATTATTGAAATCGTTGTGTTTAATATAAACCATAGTATTTGTTTTGAAAACTCGAAATCGTTTAGCACATATGAATCACCCCATAACAATTGAAAGCAGTCTAATAGGGGAACTATGTACTCACTTGAGATTGCAAGGTATCCTCGATTAAGTGAACTAACAAGCTCGGAAAATCAAGGAATCAAGTGGCACCTAGTATCGGATCACTATGTTAATAAATTGACACCTAAATCGGGAGATCGGGTAGAATGAGGTTTCGTAAACCAAATGAGCATTGGAACTCGTGCGATATGGTTTAACAAAGCCTACATTCTGATTCGGAACCTATCCTAAGTGCTTACGACACACTCAGAAAACCTATGTACTCGCCGGCACTTTTATGCTGACTTATTTTCACATATGTTTCGGGTGCTGTTTTTGATGATGATTATGATGCATGCTCACATAGGAACGGACGAGGCCTTAGTAACTTAATAACAATGAAAGACAATTTGTTTATGTATCACTTTTAAATTTAAGACAATGTAATAAGCTAAAATTTAATAAAACATAACTTCAATCCATGTGTTGTGAAACAATGATTCTGTTACGACACTTCCCGACGTTTCTGCCGCGGTTTTGTTGTTTTAACGCGGTCGGGGTGTGACAAATATTCTTTCTATCCTTTTTTAACAGTCAACATGATGTCTGACTAATGGCACGATGCCAGGTGTGATGGAATGTCCACCTCAGGGTTTCATTAGGTAAAAAGTGAAAGATATGGTGTCAAATTGCAATCTGAATGTTGCAAATTGCATTTTACTCTTTCTTTTTTTTGGCATTTTCTGATTTCTTCTCTCTGTATGCTCTTACTATACAACTTCCGAAGTCTTCACCCTTACCTTCTTATTTAGCCAAAATAAAAAATAACAAAAACCATATAATATGTATTCATAAACTAGAGTATATTACTTCCAATTTATAAATATCATAACCTATGATCAAACCTTGAATAATAATTAAGGTTTTATAACCTAATATATTAGTTGACAGCTGACATGAAACTAAATTGTAATTTCTTGTCACACCCCCAAATTCCACAAGCGGAGTATCACCGCAGGGAGCGTGACATGACCAGGATCAAGCCACCAATCATATTGAACACTGTATTAAAGTAAATATAAAACCAACCACAATATAATTGGTGTCCAAAACAAATTAATCAAGTTCAAGTTATCAGCGGAAGCATAAAATTTAAAAACCAAAACATAGTTTAAAAGTTCAAATGTTTAACATGGAACTCAACAGTCCCTGTCCCACAATGACCTCTCCTTCTCGTGCAAGCTCCATCTAAGCACCTAACGACCTGCAAGGCATGTAGCAACGAATCAACAACAAAGTTGAGCGAGTTCACAGTTGGTTGTCAGTTTTAACGTTGATCTAAAAACCATTAGTTGTTTCGAAAATCATGAGTTAATCCTTTCCTTGTTTCCCAAACCATAATCAGTGGGGGCTACCCCATGTTAACCACTAGACCCGTTACCATATTGACAACTGACTAGAGTCATGTATATGTGCCCTGCGTCAATGTCTATCATCATTGACTAAGTGCCCAAATCCATTATTCCACTCCCGTCCTCTACGGCACAGTGTGAGGCTTGTCAAACCTAATAGCGCTATTTAACTAATGACCCGCTCGCCATTGGCCTGATGATTAAGTCGCTATAAAAATGAGGGACTTCATGATAGAGTTTTGTCTAGTAAGTTATATGTTGTCATCCTTCCTACGGAGGATGGAGGTACGTATTCTACCCAAGGAGAATACGCAGGTTTAATGTTGTCATCCTTCCCATGGAGGATGGAGGTACATATCCTACCCAAGGAGAATATGCAGGTTTCATTATTAATCCTTAACCCATTCCCAAACCACCGGGAATCCCATGCCTTGTAGAAAGTGTGAACTCACCGTAGGTTAGCTCGGCAGATAAGCGAAAGGTCAATCGAGCTGGTTGAGGCTAACCACGTCCTAACATGGTTACCATACAAGTCATGTAACACCCCGTAAAATCACGACCAATATTATAGAGACACGTGTCATGGAAGGTAAACGTGTTATAAACTCGGATCAAGTTAAAAGATGTATGGTAGGATTAAAAGTGTCAACACGTTAATTAATACCACTGAGTGACCTATTTATTAATCCCAAACCTTAATATGTTTTATAAACATCTGATATATATTCAAGTCCGGTTATTTCTGGTGGTAATTAATTCAAATTGCAAAGAATGGATCCTATGTGTCTTTACGACAAAACCTCATTCAAAAACCTCTTTCAATAAAGTCCAAGAACTTGTAAGTGCATGGCATCACATGCAAGAGCATGCAAGACTGATTATATGGTCCCCTCTACTGGAAAAAGGCATGAGATTCGAAGTTATAAAAGTTGCATGGTCAAAGCCTAAAAGTTTAAAAAAAATTTTGTCTTCTGGTCAACGGATGCGGACCGTATGGGCCTAGGCTTACGGTCTGCAAGGACTGTAACTAGGTAATTCAGATCAGGGTCAGTTGTGGACCGTATCAATTTGGACTTACGGTCTGTAAGAGGTGGATGCGGACCGCAAGGATTTTTGCTTACAGTCCGTAAGGATGTCGCTGGCAGTGAAAATGGATATATGCCTGTTCCAGCCAGTTCCACCGCCTTAGTTGCATGGTTTTCGAATTCAGGGGCTGCACCAGTGGTATTTCATGCATAGGGACACCTGGAATTCATCAGAGATCACTTGTAGGTTGTGTAATGATCTTGTGAGCTTTAATGTCCTATATAAGAACTTGTTGTTGCTAGTTCATTTGCTCACTTCACAAATTCATTCTAACTTACTCTCTGGAGCTCTCTGGACTTCAAGCAAGCTTCCATCAGCTCTTAATTCGTGCTAAGGACCATTGTGAGTGTTCTTAGCCTCTCTAATTCGTGTTTTATTAGTTTAATGACCTAAAGTCAAAGCCGTCGTAATTAAGCTTTGACTTAGTGATTAATCACTAATGGTCCAGTCATTTTTCGAATTGAAAGTGGCTATGAGTTGGTAATTATGTGGGTAATAAACCCTTAAAAGGGCACCCACTGATTATCACTCTAACTAGGTCAATTGTTGGGTCAAACTTAATTATAAAAAGTCAACAGAAAGCTATTTTGCAAATAAAATCATAATTAGCAATGTAGAAGCTATGAAACCTGTTTTAACACTTATATAACTTGGTAATTAATGTAAGAACATGTCTAAGCATGTTCAACCCGACAATTTTGAGTTTAGGCTCGGGTCGGAACCGAAAGTCGCAAAAGTAGACTTTTGCTTTGACTTTCAGTTCTGACCCGATTTAGCTTAGTTTAAACATGCCTTAGAGTTCCATTAGGACCAGGTTATAGGTTAGTATAACCCTCTGAGATTATACAACTTGGTTCCTAATCTATCCGATTCATTTGCATGTTTCCGTTATATGCTTAAATGTTGACCATTATGCCCTTTTGACCTTAAAACAAGATGTTTGGAAATGTGAGAGGACAAAAACCTTTATTACTGATTTATAAATATGTCCTAAAAATTTGACATCAGTTTGAGGTCTAAATTAGGAGTTATGCTCAATATCGTAATTAGAAAGCTTTTTATTAATTAAACGACATTATTAGCATAAAGCCTATCTAAACCCAAATTTTGACCCCAAACTTTTTACCCACTGATGTAATATAATATTTTCGGATTTTTGAAGACTTTTATTTATTTTTAAACTGAGCATAACATAGGGTTCTTGCTTTAATTTGGTAATTGTCGGTTATACCCTTTTTTATAATAAAATGAGTTTTACATAACATTTTGATACCAAACTTTTTGCTACTGATTTTATATTATAAATAAAATATTCTGAACTTTATAAACTGATAAAAAACTCATATTTCCTATTATAACCTGAAAATCGCTTAAAACCGACTTTTACGCGTTTTAAATGCATAGTATGGATTAAAACTATTTTTATCATATAAGACTTAATACCTACTGATGTTTTAAATAAATATTTATACTTTAATAGTAAGCAAAAGTTTTGAACTCAGATTTCCAAATTTGACCTTTTAAGCTTATGTGAAATTACCAAAATGCCCTTGCGGTGCATAGTTTGGTTATAAATGATAAATTTCACATATATGAAATACCCTACTGATATAACTTATTAAATTAAATATTTTTACTAATCATTTCAGACCTGAACTTCAGATTAATATTTAATCTCTTTTATAACCTTTAAAATGACCAAAATACCCATACGGGGCTTAATTTGAGTTTAAATTCCTTTTGGGTATAATGGAAGGTATCTTACTGATATCACAACATATTTAAGGCATATTAACTTAGGAAATCTATTCATGACTCTTTTGTTTACCCGTGATGCATTTTTCGCGTTCGGTGCGGTTTATGTAACTAGTTTGCATAAATTAACCGAAACGGGTCAAACCTTATCATTTTTATCTCAAAATCCAGAATGTGTTTAGTTTACCCATATTATACAAGTCTTCAAACTTGTCGGGTCTAAATCACATTCTATTCCGGTCTTCGCTTAATCATGCGTTTTGAACCGTATACCTTTCTTCGAAACTAACCGGTCTAAGTTTAAACTTAAGTAAGACCCGTTAGGAATCTAATAGGTTAATTAAAACCTTCGTTCCAGATTTAGGAGCCCAGTAAAAGATACTTTGCACTTGCTGATTTGTACGGCTGGGATAAATTTGAATAATTTGCTCACGTAAATACTTTTAACTTATTTTCCCTTATACGGGCTTGGGGTACGGTATATAAAAATACCGCTTGGTCGGGTATTGAATTTTAAATCGTACGAAGGTTAAATCATTGAGATAACCCGTTTATCCTGTTATGTTTGTTTTAAGCCTTTAGGGGGTTAATGACCATGTCCTGGATATCCTCGGCTCATTCATCGAAATGGCCACGACTTAAGCACAGGGTGTAGGCATACACCTGCCGGTGCGTATGTAGAATAATATACCCGCCTGTTCGAGAATAACTCGCCGTGGGATATATTATGTGGTGTGTCTATTAATCTTTAACCCGGTTCAGCCCGGGCTACTGAATGTATAATAAACAAGTAATTCTTTAACAAGTTTATTTTTAAATAATTATCCCAAGTTATAAAAGATATTTTGTGCCTTGTGCATTCAAATCAATTTTCTTAAACATTTTCAAAATGAGTCGGTTAATTGTATTTACCAGTGAAAACTGACGTATTTTCCCAAAAAGGTTAAGTGCAGGTACTAATCGAAATAGGTTGGCTTCTCCTAGCATCAATAAAGAGTCTTGCAAGCTTAGATATTTAAGAATCTGTTGAACAATGTTGCTTTTATCTTTGATCCGCCCGTGGATCCCTTTTACAACCGTTTGTAATAATTGATATTACTTTTCATCAGTTTGTAATGATATTATCTTTAGCTTCCGCTGTGCATTAAACTGTGATAATTTGACTATGATGATATCAACTACGTCACGATACTCCCCACCGGGCCCACCGGTAGTACGTGGAAATATCGGGGTGTGACAGGTTGGTATCAGAGCCAACATTGAGTGAATTAAACACTAGCCTTTTGTGTTTAATCTCAATGATACAGTTTGCACATTCCTCGACTTCCGAGTCTAGACAAAGAACTTAGGACTAATCCTAATTTATTTTATTTTGCTCTTTATTGTTTTTCTTTGTTGTTCTTTGTTTGTTTTGACAGGTTCAACAAAATGCCACCAAGGTTCAGAAGAGGAGGAAGAGGTAAGGCGCCATTTACCAGCCACGACCATGAGGCCGGACCTTCCCACAGCGAACTCCGTCTGCAACAATGAGCACAAGTCCTCAAGAGGATTGGTGGACATATTTGGAGCCCGCGAGGCGATCTGTCTCGCTAAGTTCATCACCATCTTACCATCATTATTTTGGGCCGCAATTAGAGAACGAGCCCAACGATTTGCACCATTCTTACCTACCACTACAGCGGTCGGGGTCACACCGCCCGTTTCAAGACCCGACCCCATTTTTCTAGAGCCGGTTTAACCTGGCAAATCAGATTGAAGAACCAATTGGTCATAACCCATTGGGCCCCGAAGACCATTTCCCTGAAGCCCAGGATATGGAGATGGATGATGACCCGGATCCCGTCGAACCACCATCTGGGACATCGACTCACCCCAACGAGATTTCGGATGGGTCGTCTTTTCATGGATCACCTTATCGTGGTCCAGACAACTATGAGGCAAGATTTCCCCAATACGACTGGGTGTTTACTCCCTCTTTCAACCCGTCGCAGCAGAATCAACAACAGGATCCCTCGGAGGATTCACGTTTTGTGGTGGTCACTCCACCGCCACCACCGCCGCCAGAGCAACAACCACCTCCGGAGCCACCGAGGCGTAGGAGATCAGGAGCACGGATGCCCGTGCAAGGGGGATTCCATTTCAGCACCCCTCAGCATTCAAGTGGCAGTCATAACCCGCCACTATACGAAGACTCCGCAGATGGGTGGGCCTTTGAACCCAGTTTCCGAGGTGGAATCTACGCCAGTCGCACCACCACCATCATACATGGGTTATGATAACCCAATTCCTTCCTACGCTGGTCCAACAACGTATAACCCTTTTGAACAACCAGCCCATACCAACTACAACTACGCCGAAGTTGACCCATACCTTGTAGCGGCAAACTACAATGCTCTCCATCCTGAAGGGCCCTATGGAGCTCCCTCGGGGATTGGATTCCCGGCCTATGGGTATCAAAATCCGCCACCTCCTCAACCTCTGCAGCCGCAACCACCGCAGATCCAGCCACCACAGCAGCAGGAGATTCTTCAAGGTTGAGCCAGGTGGAGCGTGAGGTTCGAGAGGAGCGTAGAAGCCACCGGGGATTTTTAAAGGGTTAGGCAAGTTTAATCAAGGGGAAGAACAAAAGGGATCATTAAATTCCTTGATTGTTTGTTTTGTATTTCTTTAATTTTCAATTAAGTCCCTGTGTGGGCATTTATCTATTTATATACCTAGTCCTTGCGAGGACTTGTCTTTTCATTTTTAGCCCTTGCATGGGCAAGTTATTTCTGTAAAAGTCCCGTTTAGGGCAATCATGTACTCTCAATTAATGTTAGTGGAATGTTCTAATTACATTTCTTTTGTCATTAAATGCATTAATGTAAAATAAGAAATAAATAAATATATTATTCCTTTTGTAAGATCTGCCCTTATATATTAAATAAAATCTTAAAGGCAAAACCTAGCCATGTGTCGTTTGAAGACAGGGCCATGATGGTAGTTCCTTATTAAGATTCAGATCCTTGTTAACATCTGAAAACATGTTAACATTCCTGGCAAATGTGATTCGATAAAATCATATAAGTCATCCTTATATTGGATCCTTCCAATTCCTTTCTGTATTATTTAAAACATCCTTTAGTGATGTAATGCCTGCGGGCCATATTTATTGTCATATAAGACAAAAGACAGTTGTAGTCTATGACTCCCTGTCAAGAAAGGTAATAAACTGTGTTCAAACCATAATGCCTTGATTCTATAAAATCATGGCTTGAAATTTAAACTTGTCCTTGTGACCTGGCCTTTTGTTGTGACAACTGTCAAATTTGCATGCATCCGTACAATTATTAAATGATGGTTAGTGCTTAATGACTGTGCTGATTTACAATCTATGACTTGAATTGCTCTCTGATTTCTGCATTATACTTACATGTGCATCACATATTGCAAATGACACATCATTGATTGCATGCAAACATATTGACATAAATGATGCACAAAGCACAATTAGCACAGTTAACAGACAAACCGGGAAAATGCTGACGGAGTTCAGTACATAGACATACGTTGTTTTGACGCAGTATGAGCCAGAAACCAAGTACTACATTAGTATGGTGTGTAGGGAAGTAAGGACCACAAAACTGCTTTTCTAGGAGATAGTTTAAGTGCCGGAAAGTGCCCAAAACTTACCTGAAGTGCAGAATTCTGCAGAAAATTCAGCAAATCAACATTTAAATACATAAATATTATGCAAAAATATGACTAAATGGTCCTGAATGCCTTCCTAAGTGTCGGGAATTAAAAGTGTCACAAAAGGGTACATAAAGAACACCAAATGGAATAATTTAGCACTTTAACGAACCGGTATCCAACCGAACAACCGGACACTACCCGAAACACTAAAATTACACTAGAAGCATTGTTTTATTATTTCTAAGCTAGTTATGATCCCCGAACATCATAACACATCATACAAAATATCTAGTAACTAATACATGTAACATACACTTAGAATCTAACTAATTCTCCTAACTAACCATCACAACACAACTAAACACCCCCCCCCCCCAATTCTCACGGTTATAGGGTGGGCCACCCCACCTTGATTCTCTTGATTCTCTTGATTTGTTTAAAAGATATGCCTTGTATTTAAGAAACACATTATACATTGGACTTTTCATGGTTGGAAGTTTATAAGTAAAACCCTCTAGTCCATTACATTCATTTCTATTACAAATCACCAACACAAACTCTCTCTCCCTCTTGCTTACCTACGACCAAGAACACCACACCACCACCATCACTTTCAAGCTTCCATTCATCCATTCTAAGGTGCTACAAAGGTGTAAGGAGCTAAGTTAGGAAGCTTGGAGCTTTCGGAAGTTAAAGGACCTTCACCGTTTGCTTTTATCCACTTGTTATCTTCACTTGAATCATCCCTAGCCTTGAGCTAGTGGTAAGAACTTCATACACTCCATTGTTTATCTTATATAGTGGTTAAAAGAAGATTTATGTTGAGTATTATGAAGAACACTAAAGAACACAATCATGAAATATGAACATCAGCTTGACATATGAAGTAATCTTGACGAACTATGTTGTTTAAGTATTGTTTTGCTTCTTGATGGTGGATTCTTGTGTTTATGATGTTAGTCATCATGTGGAACTTACTAGATTGTGATTAAACACATAATCTAGCAAGTAGAGGTGGTGATCTTGTGAAAGACCAAGATCATCATACTTTATGTTTCTCATGAACTTGAAGAATGAAAATGATTTTATGTTACTAGTCATAAACTTGGATGATTTCAAAACTAGTTTTCTCAAGAAACTAAAGTTATACACAAGAATTACTAAAACATTGTTTTTAAAGAAACTAATCATGTTTCTAGTGGTGAAACAAGTATAAAAGTACATGGTTAACAAGAAAAATACAAGAAGATTAATTTTTAAAAAATCATCATACAAGTTGTAAAGATCTAAAATCTTCAAGAATGATGTTATTAAATAAATAATCATATTTTTAAAGGTAACTAGGCTTACTAAAAACACTAGTAAATTACTACAAGTTTTTATAAAAGTTCAAGTTCATGTTGTTATGTAAAAAGCATTGTTATGGCACTTGGTAAGTGTAGGTTAAGTTGTTGATTGTTGTGATGATTTTAAAAAGAAAATGATATGCCGTAAAAACATGGACACCTCCATTTCTAGGGGAAACTATGGCAAAATTTTCTAAAAATATAAACACTTAGAAAAATATTTTCAAACAAGTATTTATAAGTGTATTTTAACCATGGGTTTTCTACGCTTTGCCATAATTTTTATTACAAAAATACAAGTATTGGAGGTTGGTTTTTATAAATAAAGATGGATAAATATATATTTAGAGTATATATTTACATTAAAGACATGATGTGTGAATATTTGTATACTTTGTGTAATAGTTATATTATTTTAGGATTTGAAATAATATAACCTAACAAAATGCCAAGAAATTACAATCCAAAATATTACCAAAAATCTCGAGGAATAAATACACAAGTTACACGCACAATATGGGGAAATCGAACGAAAGAACGTAACTTACAAAATATTCCGGAAAATACCTTTATGAATGGATTTTTGGTAAATAATATTTTGGATACAAGAAATGAAAATATGATTTTAATATTATTACAAAGTATATCATATTTTCGACAAGAAGAAAATATATTATTTTTGGGAGGTAAAAATATATTTTCTTGGAATTTTTAGAAGATATATGATTTTTGGGAAAAATATACATTTTCTTGGAATACATTATTTTTGGATAAAATAAGTTTATATATATATATATATATATATATATATATATATATATATATTCTAAGTGAGACTTGAAAATATATTGTTTTGGAAATATATATTGGATATTAATTAAGAAAATACGTACACACCGGAATACGACGCCAATGCATGGCAAGATACAAATACAAGAATACGAATATACATGTATGAGATACCCCCATCCTTGGGAATGAAATACGGATATAAATACTTGAGAAGTATTATTACGAAAATATTGTTTAACAATTATTCCAAAATTTATAAATATAATTTAGAGTTAAAATATTAATTGTTTTAACAAATAATTATATACTTGGAATACTACCGAAGACACTTTAAAACGTAACTCAAGGGCACTAACCAATACTATGACAAGGCACTACCCGCTCGTCTAACGGACCGTAGTACGCATGTAGGTAGTCGTGCGATCTAGAGGATGCTTTGAGTTACATCGGATACAAGGAACGCAAAACTGTGAGTTCATGTCCCCCTTTTCTTTAAACTGTTTTGTTTATTAACTTCGGGGGTGAAGTACATGTTTCAAATGATTACAAAATGCTTACGGACAAATACAATTGGTATGGTTAGCTAAGGAAAGTACAGTAGATCATGTGAATGGGTAGGCGCATACGCAAGGCCATTAATCCTCGTAGTAGGACCGAGGGACAGGAGTAATAGATCTATTCGGGTGTAGCGAGCCCTACCCATGAGACCGCTGAATGGACCATGAGGTGACTATGTCTTACAGCCGGAGGCCTGGTACAAAGTCTGCTAGGTTTGAGTCTTCCTGCACCATGTCACGTATATTAATGTATTAGCTACTCATTAATTGATCTGTTTCCTTGTTGCTTTCATACCGGGACTTATAAACCTACATACATACTTACAACGATTTCAAGGGTTTATACATACACACAAACAAACACATGAACTCGCTCAACTTTTGTTGATGGTTTCAAACTACATGTATTTCAGGGAATTAGTAAGTGGATCTGGCGGACGTTGGAAGTTTTTATGCTGCGATAGGAATAAAGATGTCATCCATGGTCTTTGGGTTTGGTCAGTGTGTCTTATTCCTGGACGAGACACGTCTTCCAAACCTTAGTTACATCTAATATCTTTTGGCGAGTCCTTAGTGAACTCATAAACAATTTGTATGGTTTGTAAAACTTGAATTTGAAGTCTACGTTTTAAACAATGTTGTTATGTTTTTAACTTATTTAATGGATGACAACTCTATGGTTTTTATCATATAGTTATTGTTATGATTGAATGCAATGGTATTAAGAAAGTCACACCATAAACACGCTTCCGCAAAAGTCAGGGTGTGACAGCTTGGTATCAGAGCTTCGATTGTAGCGAACTAGGATTCTTTCTCGAGTCTAGACTACAATCATTAGGGCTCTCACGAAAACGTTTTCACAAACATGTTTTCATTGCACACACAAAACGCCCAGATCCAGGAAAACAAACATTTTTACAAATAAAAGACACGAAACACATTTCAAAGTTAATGTTTATAATTCAGTCTGAGAGACTGGGTAGTTAGGCTGAGAGACTAGTTAGGACAGTTTGAGAAACTGGGCAGTTCAGTCTGAGAGACTGGGTAGTTCAGTCTGAGAGACTGGGTAGTTAGTCTGAGAGACTAGTTGGGATAGTTTGAGAAACTGGGTAGTTCAGTCTGAGAGACTGGGTAGTTAGTCTGAGAGACTAGTTGGGGCAGTTTGAGAAACTGGGGAGTTCAGTCTGAGAGGCTGGGTGTTTCAGTCTGAGAGACTAGGTGGTTCAGTCTGAGAGGCTGGGTGTTTCATTCTGAGAGACTGGGAAGTTTAGTCTGGAAGACTAGGAGGCTTAGTCTGAGAGACTAGGAAGGATAGAAAGTTTCATGAAGAATAATGCGGATACATGATTACATGATGAATTATCCTTGTTTGCAATACATTAAGTGTTAGTGATTACTATGAATATACATGCTACGATTATTATGTACCGGCACACATGTCACCTTCTTCCGAGAGTGAGGAATCAGACATTGATGACCCTACGACCACCGCCACAGATAATGAGATTGTACCTGCACCGGAGATATTTGCGTCAGGCACTGAGAGTGATCCTGATATGATGACCGAGGACGAGGACGACTTCCAACCATCCGCGCTGCCAGATTTTGGCGATGATTTACCCTTGCTGATGGTTTCCCTGACAAGAATCCTTCTGTCATTCGTGTTTCGGTCCATGACCACCTTATCATTGGTTACCCCGATGGCGAGCACATCGTGGTTCCGATCCTCGATGCCTCACCTCTTGTGGTCATACTTTCCGAGGCTTAGCCATTCGATGATCTGTATGATGATGACGACGTTGATGATCCTCCTGTTGACGCCCAGGGTGATGGAAAGATAGCTGAGAATGTTACTACTATGCTACCTCCTGAGATTCCTACCATTGAAGTATCCTCTGCTTCCATTTTACGCTCGATTTTAGACTCCTTTGAGTCTGTGACATCTGCAGCCTTACAGACAGCCAGATTGCAGCTTTCTCCTACGGATTCAGATGACGACACCGCTATGTCTACCGCACTATCACCTGCTCGAGATCCCACGCCTCCACACGACCCAGAGCCCGAGCTAGCTCCTATTCCTTTTGGGTCAGCCCGATGTTGCACCTACTGATCTTGAGCCGATTCCTGATCCTAACCATGTTTCTTTTGGATAACCAGACATTGCACTCCTTATACCTGATTCAGTTCCTGCACCTGTTGGTTCTCTTTTTGTTGAGTTATTTATTTCCCCGCCTACACCCGCTGATGTTGCTCCTTCCCCCCTATGGAGACTGATGTCCAATGCACCGACATGCCTCTCGCTTTCTTTCGGGGCATACCCGCACCCCGGGAAGGTACTCCAGGTTAGCACCCGCATGGCAATCCTTTTTGCTACAGCAGCATTTTCTCCAACCTCACAGGCCGCACCATTTTCCCCTTTCAATACTTCAACGATGGACGAGCCTTTCCGATGGTTCCTACCATACACTATGCTGATTTCAGACCCCTACCATCCCTCACATTATGGAGGCTACGCACGGAATGAGTTGCTCCTGTCACATCAGCTACAGTTTGAGGTTATGAGTCGCAGAGCTTTGGATCTTGAGCTGACACCACATCCTCCACCCTGTCTACTCTAGTATACTATGATCCTCCACATTCATCCCTGTCTCCTTCTGCACTCTCACCTGTTGCTATTACACCTTTACCAGGTTTCGATGCTCGTCTCTTCACTATCGAACAACAGATCTGTTAATTACTTCGACGTATATACAAGCTCCAGGAGGAGCTCGCACATGTTAGCAGTTTGCTTTTCTTTCCTCCTCCACCTCAGACACCAGTATAGTTGGCTTTTGGTTTTATGCGGATTGCATTACTTTTGGGAAAAGACACTACTAATGAGTCGAGATTGTGGAGACTTTTTGGAGACTACTTTTGACCACGTGATTTTGAGAGACTAATTGGGAAAGGGCAGGGTGACCCTGTGCTCTTTTGATGTGATACACTTTGTAGACAATATGATTGTGGTCGGAAAATAATGAAAGCCCAATCATCATATTCTTCAGTAAACTTGTAACAATACTTTGTGGTCAATGACTAATGAAAGCTCAGTCGCTATGTCCTCACAAAGCACATTGTTGATCTGTGTGTTTGTGTTATAAATGTGATGCTACGTGCTTACTTGTTACGTTCTCATTAAATATGTTCACACCTACATATTTATGCTATAATTGTGAGGATATATGATTGCTCGCTATGACGATTACTTATATACATATGTATACGCACCTCCTAGGTCTTATTCGTTAAGTAGAGGCTTATGTGCCTGTGTCATTAATAAGACCTGACCTATCCGATCTTCTTTTTAGAAGATATCGCTTCAAGGGAACGTCGATACCAACAACCCTCTGCCGACGACAGTGGCAGAACTACAAGAGCGCATCTCACAGGCCATTGCACAGCACGAGGCCCTTCGCTCCAAACGCGGTGGAGGTACCCCAGGAAATAACCCACCCAACGGCTGCACCTACAAGCAGTTCTTGAGCTACAAACCTCAAGACTTTGACGGCACTGGGGGTGCCATAGCTTTTGTGCATTGGGTTGAGAAGACGGATTATGTTTTGCGATTAAGTAAATGCGCCCCAGAACATCAGGTCAGTTACATAGCTGTACTATTTCTAGATGGGGCCCTGTCATGGTGGAACCTTCATGTTCAGACGATGGGCAAGACTGCTGCGTATGCTTTGTCGTGGGACGAACTGAAAGAACTGATGCGTAAAAGATATTGCTCTAGGGCAGAAGTCCAGAAATTGGAGACTGAACTATGGAACTTGAAAATGGAAGGTCCATAGATAACTGAGTATGTGCAGAGATTTCATGATTTATCACAAGTTGCTTCGCGTTTGGTGGAACCAGAATCTAGGAAGATCAAACGCTTCATCGGGGGATTGTACCTCAGATTCTAAGCCTGGTGACAACATCTAAACCTCCAACGATCACCGATGCTATCGACATAAGTGTGGCGCTCACTGAAGAAGCGGTTAGACTAGGAAAATTTTCCACTATGTAAGAGAAAAAGGAGACTCTTGTAGAGCTATCTGGAGATAACAAGAAGAAGTTCGCAAACTTCAAGAAGGGTACCCGGGTGAATAGCAAGAACAGGGCCAAGAAGGGAAAAAAGTACATGGGTATCCTACCTAAGTGCGACAATTGTCTACATTATCATGTCGGACGATGTAAATATGGAAAATGTGATAACTGTGGCAAAGTGGCGCATGTCAAGGAGACTTGTAGGTAAGGTACTGAACGAGAAAATGAAGGACAAGTTAGTAGCGAAAATCACGCAGGGAACGACGACAACGACAATTATCAAGGCAGGACGAGTGACAAATAAAAACGTGCTCAAGGTTGTCTTAACCGTGGGAGCAAAGAGCATTTCAGGAAATACTGTGTCACACCCCGACGACGTAAAACAACAAATCGTGGCGGAAACGTCAGGGAGTGTTGTAACAGAATTATTGTTTCTCAACCATGGATACAAAAGAGTTTCGTTTTATTAAATATTAAACATTAGCATTGTCTTTGAAACTGAACAAGCAAATTATATATCGACTATCATTGTTATTATGTCACTAAGGTCTCGTCCAGATCCTATGTGACTTATGCATCCTAGCAATAAACATTAAGCAACATCACCTGAAACATATGTAAAAACAAAGTCAGCAAAGAAATGTTGGTGAGTACATAGTTTTTGTGTGAGTGTCAGATTCATGGCTCGTTTACATATTGAAATACCTTGTACAATTTCGTTAATCGATATTAGGAACCTTGTTTTGTAAAATGTTTGTATTGTAAAATGAATAACCAAGTCAAAACAGATTGGTCATAATTTATAAACCTCGATGCCATGAATCTTAACCCAAAACATTTGTTTATGTAAACCAAATCATAAATCGTTCTCGTAATAAAACTCGTATGGTTTATATAGTTTCGAAAGCATCGTTGTGTGACATCGTTTAACTCGTTCTCGTTATAGATAATCGTTCATTTGTTTAAACCGTTCAAATCGTTCCAAATCGTTCACTCGTTCAAATCGTTCTCGTTTTAATTGTGAAAACTACTTTTGGTCGTCTCGCTAATAACATTCAAACCTTCGTGACTTGTTCATCGTTCAACTTGTTCAACTCGTATTAACAAACCACCAAAGGGTACGTTAACAATCATCAGGTTCAGTCGTTACCCACTTAACCCACACATAACCATGGGTGCAGTCTGATAACGGGACTTGTCAGATCCTATGTACCATAACCTAATACTGGTCGGTTCGGCCAAAATTAATGAATGTCATTCGTTATGTAACTACAACCAACAAGCTCGTTCACATTATCGAAATCGTTATTAGTTTAGTATAAACCATCCTACTCGTTTTAAAACCATCGTTAAAACATCGAAATCGTTTTGATACATATGAATCACCCCAAAACAATCGAAAACAGTAAAAGAGGGGATCTATG
Source organism: Helianthus tuberosus (assembly GCA_030545235.1). Classification (NCBI taxonomy): domain Eukaryota; kingdom Viridiplantae; phylum Streptophyta; class Magnoliopsida; order Asterales; family Asteraceae; genus Helianthus; species Helianthus tuberosus. The sequence goes on along the minus strand of CM060360.1, from coordinate 97,476,335 downwards.
TACTCACATATTGGTGCGTTTTTATATGTTAACACAATCCCTCAAATTGTTTATTCGTCCTAAATTAAATAAGAACGATTTAATAATCAAAACTCACAAAAATACCGAAGTTTCTCCGATACTTAGAATTTTCACATAACTTTGAGATCTTCTCGAAAAGTTATTATTTTTTATTATATTGGTGACCCTCTTCATGTTAATAGCAATATATCTACGATTTGCACGTCGTAATATATATATACACAAACGTGACATACAAATAATAACGTAGTACACATAATTTAAAACTCATAACACATATCACATTGTAACACATAAAATTTACCCATGAACAACCCATTCTAGTGTACGTCGAAAAACACTTATTTTAGCGATTCGGTAACATTTTCGGGCGTCGGAAGTCACGTATGACTAACCAAACACCAAGTAAACTTAATATAAGTTAAAATTCTTATTTTTATATAAGAAATATCAGTTTACTTACTGATCTAAAACAGTTTTATAAAAATCCTCTGAAAAGCCGATTTTTAACCGTTTTACCGCATAGTTTTGCATCAAACGTTACCCGAACCATCCCAAATCTAAACGACTTGAAATTTTAACATAACCCATGTTATTTACTGGATAAAATAGTGGTTATAATCATGATAGTGCAGGTCTTAAATAGAGCACATAAATCATGCAAATTTCACTTATTTTATCACTTTTTAAGCTATATGTACAACATGCAAAGCTATCAAATCTATGTCAAAGTTTCATGCCATTATAATATACCAAATAATGTTATTTTTAGTGTTTATAACCTGATCTAAAACATTTTTGTCATATAACCATTTTTTATCACTTCTTGAGCTTTAAATCAACATGTATTCTCATGTACAAGTGCCTAAAGCACACTATCATAGCATCATCATTTTATATTAATCTAAATGCATCCAATATGCAACTTATTCATGTTTATTTGCTGATGTATATGAACATTTATCATATCATGCATAGATCATTAAACACTTGCATTTTAACTATCATTCAAGAACAAGCAACAACTTAAACAAGTTCTTATCAAGAAATCAAACTTCAACACTCATACACCCATATATATGTATACGGTTATACATACATACATATGTACCACCATTTTTATTTGTATCAAGACCCATTTTATTTTAGATTTCAAGTTTGTGAAAATTCCAAGATTCAAGAGAAACTTCAAATCATCAAGAACAACCAAGAATCAAAAGTATGATTTAAACATAAATATTATACCTTCAAGATTCAAGTAAGTTGTTGAATGAGATTTTGATGATAGGAAGCTTGAAATCACTTGAAAGCACCATGGAAACACCTTTGGATCTTCACACCAACTTGAATTTAGCTTGAAAAGGGGTTGGATCTTGAAGAACAAAGTTGAAGATATGAATACGGTGAAGGTGATGGTGGTTACGGTTGGGAGGAGAGAGAGAGAGGGAGGAGAAGATTGTGATCTTATGAAAGATATGAAGATATATGTAGAGATTTTGCATGATTTAAGAAGAAGGCATGCAATTACAAGTGTCCATACAAGATCAAATCGAATTTTTCAAAATCTAGGAAAATATTTTGGTGGGGCCACCCAATATATGACCGTAAATTGAGAAGGGGGGGGGGTTAAATGTAAATTTGTTTGGTAAATTAGATAAAAACAGGTATTTAACTGGATACCGGGTATTTTATCTAGCTTTTAAATCCCGGTTTATGGCGTTTTAAATTATTTTTATTATTCTATAAAAATAAACTCGCCAAAATATTACTGAAATAAATTTCAGTTGCCGAGACTGGTTGCGTTGTCCGTGTTTGGCAGTATAAGCACTGTGTCGCGTAGTAACACGCGGCACGCGCTTTAAACTTGAAAAATAACGTTTTTAAGCGTTTTAAATTTATTTTTCAAAACGAACCTGATTAAAATAAAATTTTAATCATAACAGAATATTTTGGGATTTAAATATTATCCGGGCGGTCACCAACGTTTGTTTCCCAGTTTTGTCGTAAATAGTTCTAAAGTTCGAATAAACATGTTTTTGCCATACCGAATCCTTTGAAACTTATTTCTAAGTTATGTAAAGGATATTTAGGGTATGTTTGGCTTACGTCACAGTTTTGGAGTGTACGTCGCGTTAAACTGATTGCGTTTACGCACCAGTTTGCGTATAACCTTCCAGAAAGCGATTTAAAGCTTGAAATCAGAATCGAATCAAATCATAAAATCATCAAACACAAATACACATATAATAACACCAAAGCACATTGTTTTATTGATAATTGACATTGTTTTACATTATACGACGATTACAGAACACAGTTGTCATAGTCTCCCCTACTTTACGAAATTTCGTCCCGAAATTTTAACTAGAGGAAGCTTGTGAAAACAAATGCGGATATTTCGCCTTCATCTGGTCCTCACGTTCCCAAGTAAACTTGGGGCCACGTTTGGATTTCCAGCGAACTTTGACTAATCGAATCCGTTTGTGTCACACCCCGACCGCGTAAAACAACAAATCGCGGCGGAAACATCGGGGCGTGTTGCGACATAATTAATTGTTTCATAACCATGGCATACAAAGTTGTATTTTATTTATAAACAAAGGTGTTACATTGTTTCAAACAGGAAATTTAAAGAGTTCAGAACATAATTAAACATAGTCTATCTTCTTTTAAAGTCTAAGGCACAGGTCCGCCCTAGTATCATGATCACATCCTATGGAAAAGCACCTGAAAACACATGTGAAAATAGGTACGTCAGCATAAAAATGCCTGTGAGATACATAGGTTTGTGAAAATAGGATTCATGACTTATGTTTAAGAAAATGTTTAGTCATGAACCTTGTAATTTGCTTTGTCTTGTAAATCATTTGAAAACAATAAGATCAGATGATATGTATAAGTAAATGTCAGGTTAAATAAATAACCATGTAAAAATGTATTTTGTATAAGATAGGTTGTTTGTAAATCAATGTCTTGTGAAAAGTATGTTATTTGTATAAAATGTTCTATGTCTCAAACTGAAATGATTCAAATAACGTTACGCCATATAATACTATACAAACACTTATATATAGGAAGTACCAGCGGCGTATCCACCATGCTTGTATCATATTACACACGCATCGTTACTTAATCACTTAATCAAACCAAACCAACCAATGTAAGAAGTCTATGTTTAATTCAATTGTCAAATGTATTGAATAATATGTCAAATGTAAATCATGTCAAATGTCTATGTCAAATATCCATGTCAAATGTCTATGTCAAATATCCATGTCAAATGTCTATGTCAAATATCCATGTCTAATGTCTATATCAAAATGTCATGTATGGCAAGTGAAATGTCTCAAACTAAACCATATGTACAAAAACAAAGTATTGAAGTAAAACTTAGTTTAAATCAAAGCTATGTTTTGTGTAAATGCATGCAACTATTTAATATGAACATTTATGCGGTATTGTGAATATGCATACATCCAAGCCTGGCGACTGTGGTGATAAACCCTTTAAACAAATTAAAGGTCTATCTGTCTTAATGTCAACGAATTCGGTCATTCCTTTCTGTCCCCTTACCCTGGGATGTCCGGAACGGGAGTTGTCAATTCCTATGGTACCACTACCTACTAACGAACGGCGTAGCTAATGTTAATGGATATATTGTCCCATGTAAACAAACCAAATGTCATACCAAAATGTAAACATGTGAAAACAATGCACTAAGTATGTAATCAAATGAACATACATAGCGTGAAATGTCATGTAAAACGATGTACTAAGTAATGCACACAATGGGCATACCTAGCATGAAATTGTCATGTAAAACGATGTACTAAGTAATGCACACAATGGCACACCTAGCATGAAATGTCATGTAAAACGATGTACTAAGTAATGCACACAATGGGCATACCTAGCATGAAATGTAATGTAAAACAATGTACCAAGTAATGCACACAATGGGCACACCTAGCATAAGATGTAATGAAATCATGTACTATAATGTACTATCGAACATAGCAGTATATGATGTGAAAACTGGAAAGCAGGAAAGTAACAAGTAGGCACATGTGTTCCACCCCAAAACAGTTTGGAAAAACAGTAAAAGAGGGGTTCTATGTACTCACTTGAGATTGCTCAGTTGTATAAAGATAACCACCAAGCAATGCAATAGATCTCGGAATCAAACGGCACCTAGTATAGGTAACTATGTTAATAAACCGGACCTATCTCGGAAGATTGGGTAGCATTAGGGTTTGTAAACCAAATGAGTGTAGGAACTCACGTGATATGGTTTAACAAAGCCTACATGCTAAATGAAACTTAACATAATTGTTTACGACCCATTACGACCCGTTTAGGAAGCTTATGCTACTTTAACGCGTCGTGCGCGTGAAACGCGTTCGGACCGCCTAACTAGTCCTATGACAAGTATTATATGCCTAAACATGTTACATAATCAGTTACGTGACAAAAGTTTAGGTTACATATGCTTAATTACCAATTATGTATGAAAAGGGTATTCTGGTAATTTACCTAAGGCATATAAACTACCTATCATATGACTACTTAAACGTCGTGACCATAAGGTATAACCTCGGAAGGTTATTCCCTACACTATGGTCACCTAATGTATTTGGTCGGATCCTAATGATCGACCAAACTGGGTCGGGTTCGAAGGTATAGGCGATTTATTAGATCGCCTACCCTACGACCCTAGACAACGTGGTAATCAGTAGGCATAGTCCCAAGGGACTATGACCATCGTGATTACAATCACGTTGCGAAGTTCAAACGAACTTCGCATTGACCATTACTGGTCAACGCTGAAAGTCAAACAAAGTTTGACTTTCTGACTCGAAAAGCAGTAAAAATAAGGAAAAGAACGAAAGAATACTTACGAAGGGTCCCCGAATGCTAACCCAGATCAAAATAGCTCAGGTATGAAACGAAGGTTCCAACTTAGAGCTTTCTTAATCAGATTTGTGGGTTTTTGAACAAATGGGGGGTGGGTATTTATAGAAAAGGTAGAGCCGCTAGGATCGTTTCTTGAATAACGTGATTCGATCACATCCGTACACTTGTTGAAAGGTTATGGAAGCTAAATTCCATCCTTATCTTAGTGACTAAGCAACATAGAATATGTGGTGGAGGATCAATTGGTTGCAACTTGTGTTTAAAAACACTGAATCTGGTCCAGATAGGGGCTCGCGTGACGCTAAGGACCCTCGCGTCACGCTAGGCCCCTGTTTTGGCAGATTTTGCAGAAATGGCCCCTGCACTTTGTTTAAGCGATTTTCGATGCGTTTGAACCCCGTTAACCTCATTTCAAGGCTCTAAAATGAAGTTAAAGTATAGGGAACTCAAAACATGCTCAAAAATATCTAGGATGTCGGTTCGTTTGGCCGTACGATCGCGATGTTCGCTTAATTACGACGGAATGCGCATAAGCGCGAAAAACGATCCATATGACGCGACGAATGGATTTTTCTTAAGGCGATCAATAAAATAAAATATAGTCATGCTTTCATAAATTTTTGGATGTCCGGATGTATTCAGAACGTAAGTTATGCGCGAAAATGCAAACTTGTGCACTTTTTGACACTTTTAGTCCCTGAATGACCCAAAAGTTTATTTTAGCACACCGAACCCCTCAAAGCCTATTTCTAAGCTATGTAAAGGATATTTAAGGTGTGTTTAACTTATGGTTATGTTCCGGAATGTTCGTTACAGTTCAAATTGACATACTTTCGCAGTTTGTCATATTTAGTCCCTGTAAGCGAATTAACTTGTTTTTGCCATACCAAAGCCTTCAAAACTTATTTCTAAGTTATGTAAAGGTTATTTAAGGTATGTTGAGTATATGTTGATGTTCCGGAGTATTTCTCGCATTAAACTGAGTACGTTTACGCACTAGTTTGCGTATAACTCTCCAGAAAACGATGTAGAGTTTGAAATTACATAAAAGTCGAAACATGAAAAATGTAAAACACAATCAAACAAACATTGGGATCAAATAACATTGTTTTATTGATAACGGAACTATTCATAGTGATTACAAGCACAGTTGTTACAGTCTCCCCTACTTGTGGAAATTTCGTCCCGAAATTTATTTAGAGGAAACTCGTGGAAAAAGATGTGGATATTTCGCCTTCATTTGATCTTCGCGTTCCCAAGTAAACTCAGGTCCACGTTTAGCTTCCCAGCGAACTTTGACCAAAGGAATGCGCTTGCGTTTAAGCCACTTGACTTCACGTTCCATGATTTCCACTGGTTTCTCAACAAATTTCAGTGTTGTGCCAACACGAATTTCGTCAAGCGGTATGGAGTAGTTCTCATCAGCTGTACACTTCTTGAGATTTGATATGTGAAAAGTTGGATGAACATTTCCAAGTTCAGGAGGTAACTCAAGTCTGTAGGCTACCTTTCCGATTCTTTCGACGATCTTGAATGGTCCAACGTATCTAGGTGCAAGTTTTCCTTTCTTTCCAAATCTGATCACACCTTTCCAAGGTGAGACCTTAAGTAATACACGATCACCGACTTGAAATTCCAAGGCTTTGCGTTTTGGGTCCGCGTAAATCTTCTGACGGTTTCTAGCTGCCTGAAGGTTATCACGAACTTTCTTGACCTTGTCAGTTGTCTCTAAAATGAGGGCAGGTCCAGTAAGTTGAGCCTCGCCAATCTCATTCCAGCAGACTGGTGAATGACATTTTCGACCATAGAGAGCCTCGAAAGGAGCCATTTTGATGCTAGTGTGATAACTGTTGTTGTAGGAGAATTCAATCAATTTAAGATGTGAATCCCAGCTACCACCAAAATCGATCACACAAGCTCTTAGCATATCCTCCAGTGTCTGGATTGTTCTCTCAGATTGACCATCCGTTTGCGGATGATAAGCTGTGCTCAGATTAAGTTGGGTCCCCATAGCAGATTGCATGGTTCTCCAAAAATGAGAAGTGAAACGAGCATCTCTGTCAGAAATGATGTTCAAAGGAACACCATGTCGAGCCACAATTTCATCTACATAGATTTGAGCAAGTCTGTCAGTAGGAAAATCCTCGCGGATTGGCAAGAAATGCGCTGACTTTGTAAGACGATCAACGACTACCCAGATGGCATCATGACCTTTCTTTGTGCGCGGGAGTTTAGTAATGAGATCCATAGTAATGTTTTCCCATTTCCAAACTGGGATCTCTGGTTGCTCCAATAATCCCAAAGGACGCTGATGTTCAGCCTTAACCTTAAGACAAGTAAGGCATTTTGATACGTATAAGGCAATGTCTTTCTTCATACCAGGCCACCAATAGTGAATACGAAGATCCTTATACATTTTATCTGAGCCCGGATGAATAGAATAACGAGACTTATGGGCTTCATCCATAAGCAAGGTACGAAGATCATCCTGGCTTGGGACCCACAAACGGTCCATGAAGTAATATGATCCATTGTCCTTCAGTTCCAGAGCAGGCGTTATGTGATAAGGAAATTCCTTATCCATCAATCCTTGTGAAACACAAGATTGTTGAGCCTGAGAAATGCGTGCTTGAATATCGGATCGAGCTTGAATATCAGATTGAACACGTACACAATGAAGCTTAGTACGTTCCTTACGACTCAATGCATCAGCTACGACATTCGCCTTACAAGGATGGTAGCGAATTTCGCAATCATAGTCGTTTAAAAGCTCAACCCAACGTCGTTGCCTCATGTTGAGTTCTTTCTGATTGAAGATATGCTGAAGACTTTTGTGGTCCGTGAAAACCACACATTTTGTACCATACAAATAGTGTCTCCAGATTTTGAGAGCAAAGACAACTGCACCCAACTCAAGATCATGAGTGGTGTAATTCTTCTCATGAATCTTCAACTGCCTCGATGCATAGGCTATGACTTTGTTCCTTTGCATAAGAACACAGCCAAGACCCAATTTAGATGCATCGCAATACACAACAAAATCATCATCACCCTCAGGCAATGATAGAACAGGCGCATCGCAAAGCTTCTGCTTCAAGTGTTGAAAAGCTTCCTCTTGTTTGTATCCCCAATAAAAGGGCATTTTCTTCTGAGTTAGAGCAGTTAGAGGAACTGCAATCTTAGAGAAGTTTTCAATGAAGCGGCGATAATAACCCGCTAGACCAAGAAAAGAACGAACTTCAGTAGGAGTAGTAGGTGTATCCCAATCCTTAATCGCACTGATCTTGGAGGGATCTACATGAACACCTCGTTCGTTGATAATTTGTCCCAAAAATTGAACTTCTTTAAGCCAAAATTCGCACTTGGAGAATTTGGCGAAAAGTTGTTCTTTCTTCAGGAGTTCCAGAGTAAGACGAAGATGCTGCTCGTGATCAGCTCGCGTCTTAGAGTAAATCAAGATGTCGTCAATAAAAACAATGACGAACTGATCCAAATAAGGTTTGCAGACCCTATTCATTAAGTCCATGAAAACAGCAGGAGCATTAGTCAAACCGAATGGCATGACTGTGAATTCATAATGTCCATAACGAGTACGGAATGCTGTCTTCGGAATGTCTTCTTCTTGCACCCGAAGTTGATGATACCCAGATCGCAGATCAATCTTCGAAAAATAAGAAGCACCTTGTAACTGATCAAAGAGGTCATCTATGCGAGGTAGAGGATATCGATTCTTGATGGTAAGCTTGTTAAGCTCACGATAATCGATACACATCCTAAAGGATCCATCCTTCTTCTTGACAAAGAGAACGGGAGCACCCCAAGGTGAAAAACTAGGACGGATAAAACCTTTGTCAGAGAGCTCCTGAAGCTGCTTAGACAATTCTTGCATCTCAGACGGTGCAAGACGATATGGAGCTCTGGCTATGGGATTTGCACCAGGTACGAGATCAATGCGGAACTCGACTTGGCGTGCTGGAGGTAGACCAGGTAAATCTTCAGGGAACACTTCAGAATAATCCCGAACGACAGGAATATCTGAAATAGACTTACCCTTGCCTTTATTTTCTGTAACATGTGCTAAGAAAGCCACATAGTTCTTCTGCAGATACTTCCGAGCTTTAAAACAAGACATGAGTCTGAGACCACCGATAGGCTTCTCACCTTGAACCTGCAGGATCTCGCCTGTCGAAAGTGGCACACGAACAATCTTCTTAGAACACACTATCTCTGCGTGATGCTTGGATAACCAATCCATTCCCACAATAACGTCGAAGCTTCCAAGTTGCATAGGCGCGAGGTCAATAGGAAAAAGATGGTCGTTAAGATTCAACTGGCAGTTGTGAAGAACAGAATCAAGAATAATGGGTTCACCACTAGCAACCTCTACTGTCAAAGATTTGCCTAGTTTCGTTCTAGACACGTGAAGCATTTGCTCAAAAGACAAAGACACGAAACTCTTATCGGCACCAGAATCGAAAAGAACAGATGCAGGCTGATTATTAATAAAGAACGTACCGTTCACCACATTATCGTCAGCCTGTGCCTCTTGGGCATTCATGTTAAAAACTCGGCCTCGAGCCGGAGCCGGATTCTGGTTCTGGTTCTGGTTCTGGTTGGCTAGCCTTGGGCACCGGTTTCTATAGTGGGTCAGATCCCCACAATTGTAACAAGCACCTGGTGGGTATTGTGGTCGTGCAGCTTGACCCTGTTGCGGAGCAGCTTGTTGAGCCGGGTTCTGAACCGCGGGATTCTGAGCAGATCGACAAAAATTGGCGAGATGGCCTGATTTCCCATAGTTAGTACAGAAACGGCATGGAAGTTGCGGCTGGTGGTGACTGTTGCATCTATTGCACAAAGGTGCATTCCCTGAATAGGGTCTCTTCGCTGGAGGCTGTGCAGGTTGGTTGAGAGCTGCCTGATTAGCTTGGGCAGTGATAGCAAAATTTTGAGAAGCCTTACGCTTCTTTGACCTCTTCGAAGAACCAGAGTTCTTTCCATTCAAGTTTTGACCTTTCTTGCTATCTTCCTTGTCAGCCGACTGCTTCTTGCCCTTGTCACCCTTTCTGTGTAGCTTTCCCTTTCTAATCTGCGACTCAGTCAATGTCGCAGATAGCTCGATCGCCTGACGAAGTGTGGCAGGGTTACTACCAGTAAGAATGTCTTGTACCGAGTCAGGTAGGCCATCGATGTATCTCTCGATAGCTTTGTCGAGTGGGGTGACCATTGTTGGGCAAAGCAGACTCAATTCTTCAAACCGATCAGTATAAGCCCTGTGCTCACCACTATCTTGCTTCAATACATCAAACTCTTTCTCCAACGCTCGCTGTTCATGGCGAGGACATAATTCCCTCATCATAAGGGCTCTAAGTTCAGCCCATGTCTGTGCGAGAGCAACTTCTGCACCCCGGTCTCTCATAACCCCGTTCCACCATGTCAAAGCCCTCTTCTGAAATACGCTCGAGGAGAACTCGACCTTGCGATTATCCGGACACTGCACATGGCGAAAAGTATTCTCTATGCTTTCGAACCACCGAAGAAGCCCAGTCGCTCCCTCAGAACCACTAAACTTGAGTGGTTTGGCCTGGTTAAAATCCTTGTATTTGCATGGAACATTGTTGTTGTTGTTGGCCTGGTTCCATTGAGCAAAGAGATTTGGAAATTGAGCAGCCATCTGCTGCGCAATAATTTCTGCCAGCTCGGCAGTTGCTATCTGATTCTCGCGTCGAGGAGGCATTCTAAAAGAGGAAAACATGAAAAGAACGAGTGAGATGATTGGATGAAAAGAATGAGATGATAAAAACAAGAATTGCAAACAGCATAGATGGTGGTCATTCGTCCGTATCACAAAGCAAACAAACGACTCACAGTGACTAATCAAAGTAAATGGGTCAAAAATAATGTATAATGAAGACATGCTCGCCTATAAGTGAACACTCACTCCAAGAATTCCCAGGTAAGCACAACTGGTCTCGCGTCTGGTTGAGATGTATACGAAGTGCTTGCCTAGACAGAAAACCCAGAATACAGGCATTCACCCTTCCAGTTTGCACATGTTCACATTATTTAAAACCCAAAACGTTTGACGGGATTTTGAAAATTAGAAGGCACAAGGCCAAAAACCAATACTGAAAAGGGTTCAAAACCATATAACAGAGGGTTCAAAACCTTACAATTGAGGGTTCAAAACCTTGTAAAAATTTATTCAAAAACAGATGATTGTTTTTCAAAAATCGTTTCAGAAAAATTTTGGTTCCTTGTTTTGTTAATCACCTAAGGATAGGTGATGTACATGTTTTAAGATCTAAACACAAGATAACTCGTGTTAGGTTCCTAGAAAAGTTATAGTCTAGGTCAAAGCATTACTAATAACCTAATTCCCTATAACCATTGGCTCTGATACCAACTCTTCTGTCACACCCCGACCGCGTAAAACAACAAATCGCGGCGGAAACATCGGGGCGTGTTGCGACAGAATTAATTGTTTCATAACCATGGCATACAAAGTTGTATTTTATTTATAAACAAAGGTGTTACATTGTTTCAAACAGGAAATTTAAAGAGTTCAGAACATAATTAAACATAGTCTATCTTCTTTTAAAGTCTAAGGCACAGGTCCGCCCTAGTATCATGATCACATCCTATGGAAAAGCACCTGAAAACACATGTGAAAATAGGTACGTCAGCATAAAAATGCCTGTGAGATACATAGGTTTGTGAAAATAGGATTCATGACTTATGTTTAAGAAAATGTTTAGTCATGAACCTTGTAATTTGCTTTGTCTTGTAAATCATTTGAAAACAATAAGATCAGATGATATGTATAAGTAAATGTCATGTTAAATAAATAACCATGTAAAAATGTATTTTGTATAAGATAGGTTGTTTGTAAATCAATGTCTTGTGAAAAGTATGTTATTTGTATAAAATGTTCTATGTCTCAAACTGAAATGATTCAAATAACGTTACGCCATATAATACTATACAAACACTTATATATAGGAAGTACCAGCGGCGTATCCACCATGCTTGTATCATATTACACACGCATCGTTACTTAATCACTTAATCAAACCAAACCAACCAATGTAAGAAGTCTATGTTTAATTCAATTGTCAAATGTATTGAATAATATGTCAAATGTAAATCATGTCAAATGTCTATGTCAAATATCCATGTCAAATGTCTATGTCAAATATCCATGTCAAATGTCTATGTCAAATATCCATGTCTAATGTCTATATCAAAATGTCATGTATGGCAAGTGAAATGTCTCAAACTAAACCATATGTACAAAAACAAAGTATTGAAGTAAAACTTAGTTTAAATCAAAGCTATGTTTTGTGTAAATGCATGCAACTATTTAATATGAACATTTATGCGGTATTGTGAATATGCATACATCCAAGCCTGGCGACTGTGGTGATAAACCCTTTAAACAAATTAAAGGTCTATCTGTCTTAATGTCAACGAATTCGGTCATTCCTTTCTGTCCCCTTACCCTGGGATGTCCGGAACGGGAGTTGTCAATTCCTATGGTACCACTACCTACTAACGAACGGCGTAGCTAATGTTAATGGATATATTGTCCCATGTAAACAAACCAAATGTCATACCAAAATGTAAACATGTGAAAACAATGCACTAAGTATGTAATCAAATGAACATACATAGCGTGAAATGTCATGTAAAACGATGTACTAAGTAATGCACACAATGGGCATACCTAGCATGAAATTGTCATGTAAAACGATGTACTAAGTAATGCACACAATGGCACACCTAGCATGAAATGTCATGTAAAACGATGTACTAAGTAATGCACACAATGGGCATACCTAGCATGAAATGTAATGTAAAACAATGTACCAAGTAATGCACACAATGGGCACACCTAGCATAAGATGTAATGAAATCATGTACTATAATGTACTATCGAACATAGCAGTATATGATGTGAAAACTGGAAAGCAGGAAAGTAACAAGTAGGCACATGTGTTCCACCCCAAAACAGTTTGGAAAAACAGTAAAAGAGGGGTTCTATGTACTCACTTGAGATTGCTCAGTTGTATAAAGATAACCACCAAGCAATGCAATAGATCTCGGAATCAAACGGCACCTAGTATAGGTAACTATGTTAATAAACCGGACCTATCTCGGAAGATTGGGTAGCATTAGGGTTTGTAAACCAAATGAGTGTAGGAACTCACGTGATATGGTTTAACAAAGCCTACATGCTAAATGAAACTTAACATAATTGTTTACGACCCATTACGACCCGTTTAGGAAGCTTATGCTACTTTAACGCGTCGTGCGCGTGAAACGCGTTCGGACCGCCTAACTAGTCCTATGACAAGTATTATATGCCTAAACATGTTACATAATCAGTTACGTGACAAAAGTTTAGGTTACATATGCTTAATTACCAATTATGTATGAAAAGGGTATTCTGGTAATTTACCTAAGGCATATAAACTACCTATCATATGACTACTTAAACGTCGTGACCATAAGGTATAACCTCGGAAGGTTATTCCCTACACTATGGTCACCTAATGTATTTGGTCGGATCCTAATGATCGACCAAACTGGGTCGGGTTCGAAGGTATAGGCGATTTATTAGATCGCCTACCCTACGACCCTAGACAACGTGGTAATCAGTAGGCATAGTCCCAAGGGACTATGACCATCGTGATTACAATCACGTTGCGAAGTTCAAACGAACTTCGCATTGACCATTACTGGTCAACGCTGAAAGTCAAACAAAGTTTGACTTTCTGACTCGAAAAGCAGTAAAAATAAGGAAAAGAACGAAAGAATACTTACGAAGGGTCCCCGAATGCTAACCCAGATCAAAATAGCTCAGGTATGAAACGAAGGTTCCAACTTAGAGCTTTCTTAATCAGATTTGTGGGTTTTTGAACAAATGGGGGGTGGGTATTTATAGAAAAGGTAGAGCCGCTAGGATCGTTTCTTGAATAACGTGATTCGATCACATCCGTACACTTGTTGAAAGGTTATGGAAGCTAAATTCCATCCTTATCTTAGTGACTAAGCAACATAGAATATGTGGTGGAGGATCAATTGGTTGCAACTTGTGTTTAAAAACACTGAATCTGGTCCAGATAGGGGCTCGCGTGACGCTAAGGACCCTCGCGTCACGCTAGGCCCCTGTTTTGGCAGATTTTGCAGAAATGGCCCCTGCACTTTGTTTAAGCGATTTTCGATGCGTTTGAACCCCGTTAACCTCATTTCAAGGCTCTAAAATGAAGTTAAAGTATAGGGAACTCAAAACATGCTCAAAAATATCTAGGATGTCGGTTCGTTTGGCCGTACGATCGCGATGTTCGCTTAATTACGACGGAATGCGCATAAGCGCGAAAAACGATCCATATGACGCGACGAATGGATTTTTCTTAAGGCGATCAATAAAATAAAATATAGTCATGCTTTCATAAATTTTTGGATGTCCGGATGTATTCAGAACGTAAGTTATGCGCGAAAATGCAAACTTGTGCACTTTTTGACACTTTTAGTCCCTGAATGACCCAAAAGTTTATTTTAGCACACCGAACCCCTCAAAGCCTATTTCTAAGATATGTAAAGGATATTTAAGGTGTGTTTAACTTATGGTTATGTTCCGGAATGTTCGTTACAGTTCAAATTGACATACTTTCGCAGTTTGTCATATTTAGTCCCTGTAAGCGAATTAACTTGTTTTTGCCATACCAAAGCCTTCAAAACTTATTTCTAAGTTATGTAAAGGTTATTTAAGGTATGTTGAGTATATGTTGATGTTCCGGAGTATTTCTCGCATTAAACTGAGTACGTTTACGCACTAGTTTGCGTATAACTCTCCAGAAAACGATGTAGAGTTTGAAATTACATAAAAGTCGAAACATGAAAAATGTAAAACACAATCAAACAAACATTGGGATCAAATAACATTGTTTTATTGATAACGGAACTGTTCATAGTGATTACAAGCACAGTTGTTACAGTTTGTTCTTCAACTGTTTGAATGTACGGTCCACTATCTCCACAGGTTTCTCGACAAAGTGCATCGTTTCATCGATTTGAATCTCGTCGAGAGGAATGTGAAGATCAGCATCAACTAAACACTTTCGCAAATTGGACACATGAAAATTCGGATGAATATTTCCAAGCTCTGGAGGTAGTTCTAGTCGATAGGCAACCTTTCCAACTCTTTCAACAATCTTAAATGGTCCAACATATCGGGGTGCAAGTTTTCCTTTCTTTCCAAATCTCACCACTCCCTTCCAAGGTGACACCTTGAGTAGGACACGGTCTCTGATTTGAAATTCTAAGGGCTTGCGTCGCATATCTGCATAACTCTTTTAACGGCTTCGAGCTGTCACAAGATTATCGCAGATTTTCTTGATTTTGCCTGTTGTTTCCAGAATGAGCTCAGGTCCAGTAAGCTGAGCTTCACCAATCTCATTCCAACAGACAGGTGAACGACATTTTCGACCGTAGAGAGCTTCGAATGGTGCCATATTAATACTAGCATGATAACTGTTGTTGTTAGAGAACTCGATCAGTGGAAGATGAGAATCCCAATTACCACCAAAGTCTATCACGCATGCCCTAAGCCTATCCTCCAAAGTTTGAATCGTTCTCTCAGATTGTCCATCTGTTTGGGGATGATAAGCAGTGCTTAGATTCAGTTGGGTTCCCAACGCAGATTGCATGGTCTTCCAAAAATGAGATGAAAACCGAGCATCATGATCGGAAATGATATCCAAAGGAACACCATGCCGTGATACAATCTCATCAACATAAATTTTTGCAAGTTTATCAGCAGATAGATCCTCGCGAATCGGTATAAAATGAGCTGATTTCGTTAATCGATCGATAACAACCCAAATAGCATCGTGACCTTTAGATGTACGTGGTAACTTAGTGATGAGATCCATTGCAATGTTCTCCCACTTCCAAACCGGTATCTCTGGTTGTACAAGCAAACCAGAAGGTCGTTGATGTTCAGGCTTGACTTTGAGACAAGTTAAGCATTTTGATACATACAAGGCAACATCCTTCTTCATACAAGGCCACCAGAACTGAGTACGAAGATCCTTGTACATTTTATCAGCACCAGGATGGATAGAATATCGAGACTTATGAGATTCGTCCATTACCATGGTGCGAAGATCGTCTTGTTTCGGAATCCACAAACGATCCTTGAAATATAGCAACCCATCGTCCTTTGTTTCGAGTTTAAGTTCGAGTCGAAGCGGTAGCTCATATTTCAATAAGTCTTTGATCACACAAGATCGTTGAGCTTGAAGGACACGAGATTGAATATCAGATAGAGTTCGAACAGAATGAAGCTTGACTCATTCCTTTCGACTAAGCGCATCGGCTACGACATTCGCCTTACCAGGATGGTAGTGGATCTCGCAATCATAATCGTTTAAGAGTTCAACCCAACGTCGTTGCCTCATGTTCAGCTCCTTCTGATTGAGAATATGCTGGAGACTTTTGTGGTCTGTGAAAACCACACACTTCGTTCCATAGAGGTAGTGTCTCCAGATTTTAAGTGCGAAAACCACAGCTCCTAATTCAAGATCATGAGTCGTATAGTTCTTCTCGTGAATTTTCAGCTGTCTAGACGCATAAGCTATGACTTTACCTCGTTGCATAAGAACGCAACCAAGTCCTAGATTCGACGCATCACAATAGACAACAAAATCATCGTTTCCCTCAGGTAGAGATAAAACAGGAGCATCACAGAGCTTCCGTTTCAGTGTTTGGAACTCTTTTTCTTGCTTAGGTCCCCACTCAAAAGGCTTATTTTTCTAAGTCAACGCAGTGAGTGGAACCACGATCTTTGAGAAATTAGAAATGACTCGACGATAATAACCAGCAAGACCAAGAAATGATCGAATCTCTGTAGGTGTCATCAATGTATTCCAATCCTTAATAGCTGCTATTTTGCAAGGATCCACATGAATACCTTGCTCATTGACTATATGACCCAAAAGCTGAACTTCTTTAAGCCAAAATTCACACTTGGAGAATTTAGCGAAAAGTTGTTCCTTCTTTAGAAGTTCCAAGGTCAAACGAAGGTGTTGCTCGTGATCTGCTCGAGATTTTGAATAAATGAGAATATCGTCGATGAACACAATGATGAACTTATCTAAATAAGGTTTACAGACCCTATTCATTAAGTCCATGAAGATAGCTGGGGCATTCGTCAAACCAAAAGGCATGACAGTGAACTCGTAGTACCCATATCTCGTACGGAATGCAGTTTTGGGAACATCTTCTTCGAGAACACGAAGTTGATGATACCCAGAACGCAGATCGATCTTGGAAAAGCATGAAGCACGTTGCAGCTGGTCGAAGAGATCATCAATTCTAGGTAGGGGATATCGATTCTTGATGGTAAGCTTATTAAGCTCACGATAATCGATACACATTCGAAAAGATCCATCTTTCTTTTTCACAAAGAGGACAGGAGCTCCCCAAGGCGAAAAGCTCGGACGGATGAATCCTTTATCAGACAACTCTTGAAGCTGTTTAGATAACTCTTGCATCTCCGATGGTGCAAGACGATAAGGTGCTTTCGCAATCGGGTTGGCATTGGGTACAAGGTCAATATGAAACTCGACTTGACGAACTGGAGGCAAACCAGGCAGTTCATTGGGAAACACCTCTGGATAATCCCGAACAATCGGAATATCCTGAATACTCTTGCTCTTGCCTTTCTCCTCGGTGACATGTGCCAGGAAAGCAACATATCCTTTTCGCAAATAACTTTGGGCCTTTCTACACGACATAAGCTTCAAACCATCTGATGCTTTTTCGCCACGAACTTCCAGAACATCGCTAGACGAAAGAGGAATACGAACAATCTTATCGAAACAAACCACCTCAGCATGATGTTTGGTTAACCAATCCATCCCCACGATAATATCAAAACTCCCAAGTTGCATCGGCGTGAGGTCAATGGGAAAAAGGTGGTTATCAAGGTTTAACTGACAATCACGAATAACAGAATCGAGAATAGGAGGTTTACCAGTAGCAACTTCGACAGATAAGGGTTTCCTCAGTTTAGTTCTAGGTATCGCAAGCAAATGTTCAAAAGATAATGAAACAAAACTTCTATCGGCACCAGAATAAAAAAGAATAGATGCAGGTCGATTGTTAACAAGAAACGTACCATTAACCACCTCGTTGTCAGCCCTCGCTTCGTTAGCATTCAGATTGTACGCTTGCCCACGAGTGGGATTCACATTTGAGTTGACATTCGCATTCGTGTTCGTATTAGCATTCACGTTTGCATTCACCAGCCTTGGATAGTTGTTGCAGAAGTGACCAAACTCTCCACAATTGAAACATGAACCCGGTGGGAATCTAGCAGCATTCCCCTGAACCGGAGCTTGATTCTGAACAATCTGATTCTGGCCCAAACGATAGACGTTGGCCAGATGCCCAAGCTTACCACACGTTGTGCATTGCCTACAAGCTTGTTGTGCAACATGATGACCGTTGTAGCGAGCACAATGAGGTGCGGTACCATCATACGCTTTCTTCGCAGGCGGTTGAGCTGGTGGGTTCTGAGGGTTCCGAGCAGTAACTGCAAAGTTCTGAGCACCCTTTCGCTTTCTCGACTTCTTCGATGACTCACCTTTCTTACCCTTACCCTTTTCCTTGACAAATTCGGTCGACTTCTTCTTATCACCCTTGCAGGTAAGTTTACCCTTCCTGACTTGCGACTCAGTCAGGGTAGCAGATAACTCGATCGCGTGACGAACAATAGTAGGATTAACGCCAGTCATAATATCCTGTATGGAATCGGGTAAACCATCGATATACCTCTCTATCGCTTTCTCCAACGGGGTAACCATAGTAGGACACAAAAGACCGAGTTCCTCGAATCGATCCGTATATGCACAATGTTCTCCCCCATCTTGCTTTAGATCGTCAAACTCTCGTTCCAAGGCTCGAATTTCGTGACGGGGATAAAACTCTTTCATCATGAGAGCTCGAAGCTCTTCCCATGTTTGTGCCAATGCCACTTTGGCACCCCTACCGCGCATCACTCCGTTCCACCACGTAAGAGCACGCTTCTCAAACACACTTGATGCAAATTTAACCTTACGCCCATCCGGACATTGCATATGTCTGAATGTGCTCTCGATACTTTCGAACCATTGAAGGAGCGCAGTTACTCCTTGCGACCCAGAAAACTTTAGCGGCTTAGCAGAATTGAAATTCTTGAAATTACATTGTGCATTGTTATTATTATTGTTGTTGTATAGCTCGTGGATTTGGGTCACAACGCCTGGAAGCACAGCAGCCATTTGCTGAGAGATAAGGGCTGTGACTTCTTCAGCAGTAAAAGATTGTGCATCACGTCGAGGAGGCATTGTCTAACAAGGAAATATGAGAAACGAGTGCGGTCGACAATTAGGAAAAACAAAAGAGGTATCGAAAATATCGACGAAACATAAGGAAGGCGATCATTTGTTCGTTACCTCGAACAAACAACGACACACAGAGACTAATCAAAGTAATGAATCAAAATAATGTATCGCGAAGACATGCTCGCCTATAAGTGAACACTCACCCCAAGAGTTCCCAGGTAAGAGTGACTGGTCCAATTATGTGGATTTGTACGAACACTCTAGCCTTAGACAGAAAACTCAGGGTACAGGAATTCACTCTTCCAGTTTGCACGTGTTCATATTATTTAGACCCAAACTTTGACGAGATTTTGAAAACTCAGAAGGCACTAAGCCAAAAATGAGTCAAACTGGAAGGGTTCAAAACCTAACAACAGAGGGTTCAAAACCTAGTAATCAATCATCCTAGAACGGATGATTAATTTTTGAAGCAAATTAGGATTTTGTGTTCTCGTTGTGGTTATCACCTAAGGGTAGGTGACGGTTTTGTTTTTAAAAACGCAAATCAACTTGTGTTGGGGTCCTAGAAAGTTATAGTCTAGGTCAAAACATTACTAATAACCTAATTCCCTATAACCATTGGCTCTGATACCAACTCTTCTGTCACACCCCGACCACGTAAAACAACAAATCGTGGCGGAAACGTCGGGGAGTGTTGTAACAGAATTATTGTTTCTCAACCATGGATACAAAAGAGTTTCGTTTTATTAAATATTAAACATTAACATTGTCTTTGAAACTGAACAAGCAAATTATATATCGATTATCATTGTTATTATGTCACTAAGGTCTCGTCCAGATCATATGTGACTTATGCATCCTAGCAATCAACATTAAGCAACATCACCTGAAACATATGTAAAAACAAAGTCAACAAAGAAATGCTGGCGAGCAAATAGTTTTTGTGTGAGTGTTAGATTCATGGCTCGTTTACATATTGAAATACCTCGTACAACTTCGTTAATTGATATTAGGAACCTTGTTTTGTAAAATGTTTGTATTGTAAAATGAATAACCAAGTCAAAACAGATTGGTCATAATTTATAAACCTCGATGCCACGAATCTTAACCCAAAACATTTTTTTATGTAAACCAAATCATTAATCATTCTCGTAATAAAACTCGTATGGTTTATATAGTTTCGTAAGCATCGTTGTGTGACATCATTTAACTCGTTCTCGTTATAGATAATCGTTCACTTGTTTAAACCGTTCAAATCGTTCCAAATCGTTCAAATCGTTCACTCATTCAAATCGTTCTCGTTTTAATTGTGAAAACTACTTTTGGTCGTCTCGCTAATAACATTCAAACCTTCGTGACTCGTTCATCGTTCAACTTGTTCAACTCGTATTAACAAACCACCAAAGGGTACGTTAACAATCATCAGGTTCAGTCGTTACCCACTTAACCCACGCATAACCATGGGTGCAGTCTGATAACGGGACTTGTCAGATCCTATGGTACCATAACCTAATACTGGTCGGTTCGGCCAAAATTAATGAATGTCATTCGTTATGTAACTACAACCAACAAGCTCGTTCACATTATCGAAATCGTTATTAGTTTAGTATAAACCATCCTACTCGTTTTAAAACCATCGTTAAAACATCAAAATCGTTTTGATACATATGAATCACCCCAAAACAATCGAAAACAGTAAAAGAGGGGATCTATGTACTCACCTTTGGGTGCGTTTTTATATGTTAACACAATCCCTCAAATTGTTTATTCGTCCTAAATTAAATAAGAACGATTTAATAATCAAAACTTACAAAAATACCGAAGTTTCTTCGATACTTAGAATTTTCACATAACTTTGAGATCTTCTCGAAAAGTTATTATTTTTTATTATATTGGTGACCCTCTTCATGTTAATAGCAATTATCTACGATTTGCGCGTCGTAATATATATACAAAAAGTGACATACAAATAATAACGTAGTACACATAATTTAAAACTCATAACACATATCACATTGTAACACATAAAATTTACCCATGAACAACCCATTCTAGTGTACGTCGAAAAACACTTATTTTAGCGATTCGGTAACATTTTCGGGCGTCGGAAGTCACGTATGACTAACCAAACACCAAGTAAACTTAATATAAGTTAAAATACTTATTTTTATTTCAAAAATATCAGTTTACTTAATGATCTAAAACCGTTTTATAAAAATCCCCCGAAAAGCCGATTTTTAACTGTTTTACCGCATAGTTTTGCATCAAACGTTACCCGAACCATCCCAAATCGAAACGACTTGAAATTTTAACATAACCCATGTTATTTACTGGATAAAATAGTGGTTATACTCATGATAGTGAAGGTCTTAAATAGAGCACATAAATCACGCAAATTTCACTTATTTTACCACTTTTTAAGCTATATGTACAACATGCAAAGCTATCAAACCTATGTCAAAGTTTCATGCCATTATAATATACCAAATAATGTTATTTTTAGTGTTTATAACCTGATCTAAAATATTTTTGTCATATAACCATTTTTTATCACTTCTTGAGCTTTAAATCAACATGTATTCTCATGTACAAGTGTCTAAAGCACACTATCATAGCATCATCATTTTATATTAATCTAAATGCATCCAATATGCAACTTATTCATGTTTATTTGCTGATGTATTTGAACATTTATCATATCATGCATAGATCATTAAACCCCTTCATTTTAACTATCATTCAAGAACAAGCAACAACTTAAACAAGTACTTATCAAAAAATCAAACTTCTACACTCATACACCCATATATATGTATATGGTTATACATACATACATACATATGTACCACCATTTTTATTTGTATCAAGACCCATTTTTTTTAGATTTCAAGTTTGTGAAAATTCCAAGATTCAAGAGAAACTTCAAATCATCAAGAACAACCAAGAATCAAAAGTATGATTTAAACATAAATATTATACCTTCAAGATTCAAGTAAGTTGTTGAATGAGATTTTGATGATAGGAAGCTTGAAATCACTTGAAAGCACATTGGAAACACCTTTGGATCTTCACACCAACTTGAATTTAGCTTGAAAAGGGGTTGGATCTTGAAGAACAAAGTTGAAGATATGAATATGGTGAAGGTGATGGTGGTTACGGTTGGGAGAGAGAGAGAGAGGGAGGAGAAGATTGTGATCTTATGAAAGATATGAAGATATATGTAGAGATTTTGCAAGATTTAAGAAGAAGGCATGCAATTACAAGTGTCCATACAAGATCAAATAGAATTTTGCAAAATCTAGGAAAATATTTTGGTGGGGCCACCCAATATATGACCGTAAATTGAGAAGTGGGGGGGGGGGGTTAAATGTAAATTTATTTGGTAAATTAGATAAAAATAGGTATTTAACTGGATACCGGGTATTTTATCTAGCGTTTAAATCCCGATTTATGGCGTTCTAAATAATTTTTATTATTCTATAAAAATAAACTCGCCAAAATATTACTGAAATAAATTTCAGTTGCCGAGACTGGCTGCGTTGTCCGTGTTTGGCAGTATAAGCACTGTGTCGCGTAGTAACACGCGATACGCGCTTTAAACTTGAAAAATAACGTTTTTAAGCGTTTTAAATTTATTTTTCGACACGAACCTAATTATAATAAAATTTTAATCATAACAGAATATTTTGGGATTTAAATATTGTCCGGGCGGTCACCAACGTTCGTTTCGCAGTTTTGTCGTAAATAGTTCTAAAGTTTGAATAAACATGTTTTTGCCATACCGAATTCTTCGAAACTTATTTATAAGTTATGTAAAGGATATTTAGGATATGTTTGGCTTACGTCACAGTTCCGGAGTGTACATCGCGTTAAACTGATTGCGTTTACGCACCAGTTTTCGTATAACCTTCCATAAAGCGATTTAAAGCTTGAAATCGGAATCAAATCATATCGTAAAATCATCAAACACAAATACACATATAATAACACCAAAGTACATTGTTTTATTGATAATTGACATTGTTTTACATTATACGACGATTACAGAACACAGTTGTCACATACTGCCCTAAGAAGAATCAGGCACAAGGATGAAATCTCAATAGCGGAGGTAGGGAAGCACGCCAGAATCCAAACAAGGTTATCCATATGTTCCATATTAGTCAACATTATGCATCTGTGCTACTTGATATTAATACAAATTTTAGCTTCGCATCTCCAGAGTTTGAGAGTATACTTGGTTTAGTAGCAAGTAAGTTAGATAACCCGTACTAACTAAAGGGAAACTTCGTCGACGTATTTGGAATGGATTAGTTGTCAAGAAATCGAGCGTAGATTGTTATCCGCATCCCGATGATGAACGATGAAACGACCATGGTTCATGAAGCAGGATACGCCCCTACGGATTATCCGTTGTTGAAGACACGGAAGTTTTCGCGCAAAGGATGTGTTGCCTTCTTGGCTCATGTCGTGGACAAAAGAGCCGAAGAACCTAAGCTCAAACATATCCCTGTGATAAAGGAACATCCTAAAGTCTTCCTCGAAGACTTGCCAAGACTACCGCCCCAACGACAAGTCGGATTCCATAATTGACTCTATTCCAGGCGCCGCGCCTGCAGTCAATGCACCTTAGCGACTTACACCTTCGGAGATGCAATGATTGTCAGTGTAACTTCAGTAGTTGATATAGAAGGAAGATAACAGACCAAGTTTCCCGCTTTGGGTAACCCCAGTTTTGCTCGTCAAGGAGAAGGGCGATAACTTTCATACGAACATCAAACTACCGGGAACCGAACGAGCTAACCAACAAGAGTCGGTGACTCTTGCTAAGGATTAATGAATTACTTATTTAACTAACTGTGAGGATCCAACTACTATTTCACGACTGATCGATGATCGAGTGTCATTAGCTGTGAATTCAGGAAGAAAGTATACCGGGGAAATTGTGGGATAATAACCTGTTTTAAATGTACACAAAAAAATGGTGTTTCCTACACGATGTACAAAACAGTTTTGCACAAAATACGAAACTTTGAGAATCTAGAAAACATGTACTTAGGACCTTTGGGGAACCCAGGTCCAAACTCGTAAAGGTTGCTTAGGAACCACACCTGTTAACTCAAGCAAACCCCATTATCCTAACATATATGCTATTTCAGTTAACCAAACAGAAAGTACTCAAATTTCTTTTGTTGAAATCTCCCGTTTTGCTTCTAGCGAGTAGATGTTTGCATCTTTACTCCCCATAATGGTAGTTGCATCGCGTTAATTTTCTTCACTGAGAGCGAACACACATTTGCTTCGGTACTTTATCATTTCATCATTTTAAGCAAATACTCATTGATTCATTGCTTATATGTCACGCATGCACCATTTGCTACGCATGAGGTTTCGTTTCGAATAAACGCTTCATTGAAGTTCAAATATTATTTTGCTAAAGCTAATTGTTGGTTTAACCTACATTATTGTAATTGTTGGCTTCTTTGTTATCAAGTCAACACACTTTCTTGAAACCTCTTTTCTTTCAAGTTACATTCACGATTTATCTTCGTAACCATGCTGAGATTCCCTTGTTGTGTAACAACTGTGCTTGTAATCATCGTGAACAATTCTATTATCAATAAAACAATGTTATTTAATCCCAATGTTTGTTTGGTTGTGTTTTACATTTTTCATGTTTTGACTTTTATGTAATTTCAAACTCTATATCGCTTTCTGGAGAGTTATACGCAAACTGGTGCGTAAACGTAATCAGTTTAATGCGAGAAATACTCTGGAACATCAACATATACTTAACATACCTTAAATAACCTTTACATAACTTAGAAATAAGTTTTGAAGGCTTTGGTATGGAAAAAACAAAGTTAATTCTCTTACAGGGACTAAACTTGACAAACTACGAAAGTATGTCAATTTGAACTGTAACGAACATTCCAGAACATGACCATAAGTTAAACACACCTTAAATATCCTTCACATAGCTTAGAAATAGGCTTTAAGGGGTTCGGTGCGCTAAAATAAACTTTTGGGTCATTCAGGGACTAAAAGTGTCAAAAAGTGCACAAGTTTGCACTTTCGCGCATAGCTTACGTTCTGAATACATCTGGACACCCAAAAATTTATGTAAGCACTATAATATTTTATTTTAGTGTTTGGCATGAGAAAAATCCATTCGTTGCGTCATTTGGATCGTTTTACGCGCTTGTGCGCATTCCGTCGTAATTAAGCAAACATCGCGTTCGTACGACTAAACGAACTGACATCCGACATATTTTTGAACATGTTTCATGTCCACAATGTTTGGGCATCATTTTAGGGCCTTAAAGTTGGCTTTACGGGCCTTAGAAGTGTCGGAAAGGGCCTTAAACACGTGCAGGGGCTGAAACTGTCATTTCTGGAAACATGTTTGCAGATCAGAAGCCCCAGGCGGCCCGCCTGAGGTTTATCTGATCCTAAAGCGGGCCGCATCAGCCTCCCTGATCAGATAAGAATGCTTAATCAGCAATTTCCAGCTGTTTTAACCACAACCACACACTCTAAATCGCCCATTCTGATCATTTAGGGTCATTTTTAGGCACCACAACAATTGGACATGTGTACGCACAAGATTAAGGCACGATATTCGACAAACGATCTTAACGGTTACCCGAAAACTATAAATACCCCACCCCCCATTACTTCTAACTCACTAGAATCTGATCTTAAAGACTCTAAGTTGGAACCATTGTTCCATACCTGAGTTATTTCGATCTAGATTAGCATTCGGGGACCCTTCGTAAGTATTCTTTCGTTCTTTTATCGCTTTCGAGTCCGAAAGTCAAACTTTGTTTGACTTTCTGCATTGACCAATTTATGGTCGATGCGAAGTTCGTTTGAACTTCATAACGTGAGCGTGATCACGATGGTTATAGTCCCTAGTGACTATACCTACTGATTACCACGTTATCTAGGCTCAGTGACGAGCCGTAGTTTCGGTCAGAATACGTATTCTTGCGTATTTTGTAACCAAACTACTCTTAGGTATCACAACCGTTTGTTGTGATACCAAACCTGTTTTCCAAACTTAGTTAAGCATGTTTTAACATGCTTAGCTCGTCACTTTTAGTTTGTGCTTGTATAGGTCAGGTAAGCGATCTAAAAAATCGCTTATACTTTCGAACCCGACCCGTTTGGTAGATCATTAGGATCCGACCAAGCACATTAGGTGACCATAGTATATAGGGAATAACCTTCCGAGGTTATACCTTATGGTCGCTTCCTTTAAGTAGTTGTATGATAGGTAGTATATATGCCTTAGGTAAATTACCAAAATACCCCTTTGATGCCAAAATTCATTTTAAACATATGTAACATAACTTTTGACATCTAAACTGATTTGACAACAATATTAGACATGTTAAGGCATATTTTACTTATCATAGGACTAGTTAGGCGGTCCGAACGCGTTTCACGCGAACGACGCGTTAAAGTAGCATAAGCTACCTAAACGGGTCGTAATGGGTCTTAAGCACTTAGGTTAGGTTTCTTTTAGTATGTAGGCTTTGCTAAACCATATTACACGAGTCTCTATACTCGTTTGGTTTACGAACCCTCATTCTATCCGATCTTCTGATTTAGGTCCGGTTTATTAATGTAGTTACCTATATTAGGTGCCGTTTGATATTCCGCGATCTCTAGCATTGCTTGGTGGTTATCTTAGGACTTCTGAGCAATCTCAAGTGAGTACATAGACCCCTCTTTTACTGTTTTCCAAACGTTTTGGGGTGAAACACATGTGCCTACTTGTTACTTTCATGCTTTCCTCATATACCTGCTATGTTTGTTAGTACATTATAGTACATGATTTCATTACATTTTATGCTATGTATGTCCATTGTGTGCATACTTAGTACATTGTTTTACATTACATTTCTGCTATGTATGTTAACTGATAGCATGCTAGCACATTGATTTACATGGCTTTTCTGCTTTGTATGTTAACTTAGCATACTTAGTACATTGTTTTCATATAACATGTTCACTTTTGCTATGACATTTGGTTTGCACAAACGAGACTATTATACGTTCATTAACATTAGCTACGCCGCTCGGTAGTAAGTACTGGTACCATAGGACTTGACAAATCCCATTCCTGACATCCCGGGTTTGTTTGGATGTAAGGAATGACTGAATCCGAATACAATTCTTTTGATAACCTTGACTGAAAGGGTTATCCGACTGTCTCAAGGCTTGAATGTATGCGTTAACTTACCACCTAAATGTTTGTATCAATGTAACATGTATTACTTTGTGAAACATAACTTTTTGATATATTTAAAATACTTGTTTTGTACATTTCTACATTTGGACTATTTGACAATACTTTACTTACAAGACATAACATTTATTACACATTACTTGACTACTTTTGGACTATCAACATTTGACATGGTTTATACAAGGACTTTTGACAATTGGGTTAAACATAGACATTATACATTGTTGGTTGGTTAAGTGACTTAAGTAACGAAATGTGAGTAATATGATACAAGCATGGTGGATACGCCGCTGGTACTTCCTATATATAAGTGTTTGTATTATATTACATATCATAGCGTTATTTAAATCATTCATTTTGGACTTATACATTTTACACAAGTAACATGTTTTCACAAGACTTTGTTTTTCAATACGGTTTATTTTATACAACTCTTTTTTACATGGTTATTCATTTAACCATACATTATTCTTTTATTTATACATATCATCTGAACTTATTGATTTTCACAAACCTATGTATCTCACAGGCATTTTTATGCTGACGTACCTATTTTCACATGTGTTTTCAGGAGCTTTTCCGTAGGATGATGATCATGACACTAGGGCGGACCTGTGCCTTAGAGACTTAAAAATGGAGATAGACTTTGTTTAATTATGTTATAAACTCTTTATTTACTGTTTAAAACAATGTAACACTTGTGTTGATAAATAAATACAACTTTGTATGCCATGGTTATGAAACAATTAATTCTGTTACAACACTCCCCGACGTTTTCCGCCACGTTTTGTATGTTATACGTGGTCGGGGTGTGACAGAAGAGTTGGTATCAGAGCCAATGGTTATAGGGAATTAGGTTATTAGTAATGCTTTGACCTAGACTATAACCTTTCTAGGACCTTAACACAAGTTATCTTGTGTTTAGATCTTAAAACATGTACATCACCTATCCTTAGGTGATTATCAAAACAAGAAACCAAATTTTTTTGAAACGATTTTGAAAAAAAAAAACAATCTTCTGTTTTTTTGAATGATTTATTACAAGGTTTTGCACCCTCTTTTATTAGGTTTTGAACCCTTCCAGTTTGACTAAATTTTTGGCCTTGTGCCTTCAAATTTTCAAAATCTCGTCAACGTTTTGGGTTTTAAATAATGTGAACACGTGCAAACTGGAAGAGTGAATGCCTGTATTCTGGGTTTTCTGTCTAGGCAAGCACTTCGTATACATCTCATCAGACGCGAGACCAGTTGTGCTTACCTGGGAATTCTTGGGATGAGTGTTCACTTATAGGCGAGCATGTCTTCATGATACATTATTTTTGATCCCTTTACTTTGATTAGTCACTGTGCGTCGTTTGTTTGCTTGGTAATGCGGACAAATGACCACCATCTTTGCGTTTGTTAATTTTGTTTCATCTCATTCTTTTCATCCAATCCTCTCACTCGTTTCCTTTCATGTTTTTCCTCTTTTAGAATGCCTCCTCGACGCGACAATCTGATTGCGACTGCCGAACTGGCAGAAATTATTGCGGAGCAGATGGCTGCTCAATTCCCAAATCTCTTTGCTCAATGGCAACAGGCCAACAACAACAACAATGCTCCATGCAAATACAAGGATTTTTACTCGGCTAAACCACTCAAGTTTAGCGGTTCTGAGGGAGCGACTGGGCTTCTTCAATGGTTCGAGAGCATTGAGAATACTTTCCGCCACGTGCAGTGTCTGGATAATCGCAAGGTCGAGTTTTCTTCGAGCGTGTTTCAGAAGAGGGCTCTCACATGGTGGAACGGGGTTATGAGAGATAGGGGTGCAGAAGTTGCTCTAGCGCAAACTTGGGCTGAACTTAGGGCCCTTATGATGAGGGAATTCTGTCCTCGTCAAGAACAGCGAGCGTTGGAGAAAGAGTTTGAGGACTTGAAACAAGACAGTGGCGAGCACAGGGCTTATACTGATAGGTTTGAAGAGTTGAGTCTGCTTTGCCCAACTATGGTTACCCCACTCGACAAGGCTATCGAAAGATACATCGACGGCCTACCTGACTCGGTACAAGACATCATTACTGGTAGCAACCCTACCACACTCCGTCAGGCGATCGAGTTATCAGCGACATTGACTGAGTCGCAGGTTCGAAAGGGGAAGCTGCACAAAAAGGGTGACAAGGGTAAGAAGCAGGTGTCTGATAAGGAAGATAGCAAGAAAAGTCAAAACAAGAAGGGAAAGAATACTGGAGGGTCTAGGAAGCGGAAGGCTTCCCAAAACTATGCTGTTACTGCACAGGCTCAAGCTGCACCAAATCAGCCTGCGCAACCACTAGCCAAGAAGCCTTATCTTGGCAATGCACCCTTGTGCAACAGGTGTAACGGCCATCATCAACCACACCTCCAGTGTCGTCAGTGCACCAACTGCGGAAGGCCTGGTCATCTTGCTGTCGCCTGCCGCATTCCTGTTAACCAGAACCAGGCAGTTCAGAACCAAGCCCAACAAGTTGCTCAGCCTCTTGCTCAGCAACAGGGTCAAGCTGCACGACCTCATTTTCCTCCTGGTTCGTGCTACAATTGTGGGGATCTGACCCACTACAGGAACCGGTGCCCAAGGCTAGCCAACCAAAATCAGAATCAGAACCAAAATCCGGCTCAGGCTCGAGGGCGAGCTTTTAACTTGAATGCCCAAGAGGCGCAGGCGGACGATAATGTGGTGAACGGTACGTTCTTTATTAATAACCAGCCTGCATCTGTTCTTTTTGATTCGGGTGCCGACAAGAGTTTTGTGTCATTGTCTTTTGAGCCATTACTTCGCGTGTCTAGAACAAAACTTGGTAAACCTTTGACAGTAGAAGTTGCTAGTGGTGAACCCATTGTTCTTGATTCTGTTCTTCACAACTGCCAGTTGAACCTTAACGATCATCTTTTTCCTATTAACCTCACGTCTATGCAACTTGGAAGCTTCGACGTCATTGTGGGTATGGATTGGTTATCCAAGCATCACGCTGAGATAGTTTGTTCTGAGAAGATTGTTCATGTGCCGCTTTCGACAGGCGAGATCCTACAGGTTCAAGGTGAGAAACCATCTGGTGGTCTCAAACTCATGTCTTGTTTTAAAGCTGGAAGTATCTGCGGAAGAACTATGTGGCTTTCTTAGCACATGTTACAGCAGATAAAGGCAAGGGTAAGTCTATTTCAGATATTCCAGTCGTTCGGGATTATCCTGAAGTTTTCCCTGAAGAGTTACCTGGTCTACCTCCAGCACGCCAAGTCGAGTTCTGCATTGATCTCGTACCTGGTGCAAATCCCATTGCCAGAGCTCCATATCGTCTTGCACCGTCTGAGATGCAAGAGTTGTCTAAGCAGCTTCAGGAGCTTTCTGACAAAGGCTTTATCCGTCCCAGCTTTTCACCCTGGGGTGCTCCCGTTCTTTTTGTCAAGAAGAAGGATGGATCTTTTAGGATGTGTATCGATTATCGTGAGCTTAACAAGCTTACCATCAAGAATCGATATCCCCTACCGCGCATAGACGACCTCTTTGATCAGTTACAGGGCGCTTCTTATTTTTCGAAGATTGATCTACGTTCCGGATATCATCAACTTCGGGTGCATGAAGAAGATATTCCCAAGACAGCGTTCCGCACTCGTTATGGGCATTATGAATTCACAGTCATGCCATTCGGTTTGACTAATGCTCCCGCTGTTTTCATGTACTTAATGAATAGGGTATGCAAACCTTATTTGGATCAGTTCGTCATTGTTTTTATTGACGACATCTTGATTTACTCCAAGACGCGAGCTGATCACGAGCAACATCTTCGTCTTACTTTGGAACTCCTAAAGAAAGAGCAACTTTTCGCCAAATTCTCCAAGTGCGAATTTTGGCTTAAAGAAGTTCAATTTTTAGGACACATCATCAACGAACAAGGTATTCATGTAGATCCCTCCAAGATCAGTGCGATCAAGGATTGGGATACGCCTACTACTCCCACTGAGGTTCGTTCTTTTCTTGGTTTAGCGGGTTATTATCGCCGCTTCATTGAGAACTTCTCAAAGATTGCGGTTCCTCTAACTGCTCTAACACAGAAGAACAAGCCCTTTGAGTGGGGATTCAAACAAGAGGAAGCTTTTCAAAACTTGAAGCAGAAGCTTTGCGACGCGCCTGTTCTAACTTTGCCTGAGGGCAATGATGATTTTGTCGTTTATTGCGATGCATCTAAACTGGGTCTTGGCTGTGTTCTAATGCAAAGGAACAAAGTCATAGCTTATGCATCGAGGCAGTTGAAGATACATGAGAAGAACTACACCACTCATGATCTTGAGTTGGGTGCAGTTGTTTTCGCTCTAAAGATCTGGAGACACTATTTGTATGGTACAAAATGTGTGGTTTTCACGGACCACAAAAGTCTTCAGCATATTTTCAACCAGAAAGAACTCAACATGAGGCAACGACGTTGGGTTGAGCTTTTAAACGACTATGACTGCGAAATTCGCTACCATCCTGGTAAGGCGAATGTCGTAGCTGATGCATTGAGTCGTAAGGAACGTAATAAGCTTCATTGTGTACGTGTTCAATCTGTTATTCAAGCTCAATCCGATATCCAAGCACGCATTTCTCAGGCTCAACAATCTTGTGTTTCACAAGGTTTAATGGATAAGGAATTTCCCTATCACATAACGCCTGCTTTGGAACTGAAGGACAATGGATCGTATTACTTCATGGACCGTTTGTGGGTCCCAAGCCAGGATGATCTTCGTACCTTGCTTATGGATGAAGCCCATAAGTCTCGTTATTCTATTCATCCGGGCTCAGATAAGATGTATAAGGATCTTTGTATTCATTATTGGTGGCCTGGTATGAAGAAAGACATTGCCTTATACGTATCTAAATGCCTTACTTGTCTTAAGGTTAAGGCTGAACATCAGCGTCCTTCTGGTTTATTGGAACAACCAGAGATCCCAGTTTGGAAATGGGAAAACATCACTATGGATCTTGTTACCAAACTTCCGCGCACAAAGAAAGGTCATGATGCCATCTGGGTAGTTGTTGATCGTCTTACTAAGTCAGCGCATTTCTTGCCAATCCGTGAGGATTTTCCTGCTGACAGACTTGCTCAAATCTATGTGGATGAAATTGTAGCTCGACATGGTGTTCCTTTGAACATCATTTCTGACAGAGATGCTCGTTTCACTTCTCATTTTTGGAAAACCATGCAATCTGCTATGGGGACCCAACTTAATCTGAGCACAGCTTATCATCCGCAAACGGATGGTCAATATGAAAGAACAATCCAGACTCTGGAGGATATGCTAAGAGCTTGTGTGATCGATTTTGGTGGTAGTTGGGATTCACATCTTAAGTTGATTGAATTCTCCTACAACAACAGTTATCACACCAGCATCAAAATGGCTCCTTTCGAGGCTCTCTATGGTCGAAAATGTCGTTCACCAGTCTGCTGGAATGAGATCGGCGAGGCTCAACTTACTGGACCTGCCCTCATTTTAGAAACTACTGACAAGATCAAGAAAGTTCGTGATAACCTTCAGACAGCTAGAAGCCGTCAGAAGAGTTACGCGGACCCAAAACGCAAGGCCTTGGAATTTCAAGTCGGTGATCGAGTATTACTTAAGGTCTCACCTTGGAAAGGTGTGATCAGATTTGGAAAGAAAGGAAAACTTGCACCAAGATACGTTGGACCATTCAAGATCGTCGAAAGAATCGGAAAGGTAGCCTACAGACTTGAGTTACCTCCTAAACTTGGAAATGTTCATCCAACTTTTCACGTGTCCAATCTCAAGAGGTGTTTAGCTGATGAGAACCTCCACATAACGCTTGACGAAATTCGTGTTGGCAAAACACTGAAATTTGTTGAAAAGCCAGTGGAAATCATGGAACGTGAAGTCAAGTGGCTTAAACGCAAGCGCATTCCTTTGGTCAAAGTTCGCTGGGAATCTAAACGTGGACCCGAGTTTACTTGGGAACGCGAAGATCAAATGAAGGCGAAATATCTGCATCTTTTCCCACGAGTTTCCTCTAAATAAATTTCGGGACGAAATTTCCATAAGTAGGGGAGACTGTAACAACTGTGCTTGTAATCATCGTGAACAGTTCTATTATCAATAAAACAATGTTATTTAATCCCAATGTTTGTTTGGTTGTGTTTTACATTTTTCATGTTTTGACTTTATGTAATTTCAAACTCTATATCGCTTTCTGGAGAGTTATACGCAAACTGGTGCGTAAACGTAATCAGTTTAATGCGAGAAATACTCCGGAACATCAACATATACTTAACATACCTTAAATAACCTTTACATAACTTAGAAATAAGTTTTGAAGGCTTTGGTATGGCAAAAACAAAGTTAATTCTCTTACAGGGACTAAACTTGACAAACTACGAAAGTATGTCAATTTGAACTGTAACGAACATTCCGGAACATGACCATAAGTTAAACACACCTTAAATATCCTTTACATAGCTTAGAAATAGGCTTTAAGGGGTTCGGTGCGCTAAAATAAACTTTTGGGTCATTCAGGGACTAAAAGTGTCAAAAAGTGCACAAGTTTGCACTTTCGCGCATAACTTACGTTCTGAATACATCTGGACACCCAAAAATTTATGTAAGCACTATAATATTTTATTTTAGTGTTTGGCATGAGAAAAATCCATTCGTTGCGTCATTTGGATCGTTTTACGCGCTTGTGCGCATTCCGTCGTAATTAAGCAAACATCGCGTTCGTACGACTAAACGAACTGACATCCGACATATTTTTGAACATTTTTCATGTCCACAATGTTTGGGCATCATTTTAGGGCCTTAAAGTTGGCTTTACAGGCCTTAGAAGTGTCGGAAAGGGCCTTAAACACGTACAGGGACTGAAACTGTCATTTCTGGAAACATGTTTGCAGATCAGAAGCCCGAGGCGGCCCGCCTGAGGTTTATCTGATCCTAAAGCGGGCCGCATCAGCCTCCCTGATCAGATAAGAACGCTTAATCAGCAATTTCAAGCTGTTTTAACCACAACCACACACTCTAAATCGCCCATTCTGATCATTTAGGGTCATTTTTAGGCACCACAACAATTGGACAAGTGTACACACAAGATTAAGGCACGATATTCGACAAACGATCTTAACGGTTACCCGAAAACTATAAATACCCCACCCCCATTACTTCTAACTCACTAGAATCTGATCTTAAAGACTCTAAGTTGGAACCATTGTTCCATACCTGAGTTATTTCGATCTAGATTAGCATTCGGGGACCCTTCGTAAGTATTCTTTCGTTCTTTTATCGCTTTCGAGTCCGAAAGTCAAACTTTGTTTGACTTTCTGCATTGACCAATTTATGGTCGATGCGAAGTTCGTTTGAACTTCATAACGTGAGCGTGATCACGATGGTTATAGTCCCTAGTGACTATACCTACTGATTACCACGTTATCTAGGCTCAGTGACGAGCCGTAGTTTCGGTCAGAATACGTATTCTTGCGTATTTTGTAACCAAACTACTCTTAGGTATCACAACCGTTTGTTGTGATACCAAACCTGTTTTCCAAACTTAGTTAAGCATGTTTTAACATGCTTAGCTCGTCACTTTTAGTTTGTGCTTGTATAGGGTCGTCAGGTAAGCGATCTAAACAATCGCTTATACTTTCGAACCCGACCCGTTTGGTCGATCATTAGGATCCGACCAAGCACATTAGGTGACCATAGTATATAGGGAATAACCTTCCGAGGTTACCTTATGGTCGCTTCGTTTAAGTAGTTGTATGATAGGTAGTATATATGCCTTAGGTAAATTACCAAAATACCCCTTTGATGCCAAAATTCATTTTAAACATATGTAACATAACTTTTGACATCTAAACTGATTTGACAACAATATTAGACATGTTAAGGCATATTTTACTTATCATAGGACTAGTTAGGCGGTCCGAACGCGTTTCACGCGAACGACGCGTTAAAGTAGCATAAGCTACCTAAACGGGTCGTAATGGGTCTTAAGCACTTAGGTTAGGTTTCTTTTAGTATGTAGGCTTTGCTAAACCATATTACACGAGTCTCTATACTCGTTTGGTTTACGAACCCTCATTCTATCCGATCTTCTGATTTAGGTCCGGTTTATTAATGTAGTTACCTATATTAGGTGTCGTTTGATATTCCGCGATCTCTAGCATTGCTTGGTGGTTATCTTAGGACTTCTGAGCAATCTCAAGTGAGTACATAGACCCCTCTTTTACTGTTTTCCAAACGTTTTGGGGTGAAACACATGTGCCTACTTGTTACTTTCATGCTTTCCTGTTTTCACATCATATACCTGCTATGTTTGTTAGTACATTATAGTACATGATTTCATTACATTTTATGCTATGTATGTCCATTGTGTGCATACTTAGTACATTGTTTTACATTACATTTCTGCTATGTATGTTAACTGATAGCATGCTAGCACATTGATTTACATGGCTTTTCTGCTTTGTATGTTAACTTAGCATACTTAGTACATTGTTTTCATATAACATGTTCACTTTTGCTATGACATTTGGTTTGCACAAACGAGACTATTATACGTTCATTAACATTAGCTACGCCGCTCGGTAGTAAGTACTGTTACCATAGGACTTGACAAATCCCATTCCTGACATCCCGGGTTTGTTTGGATGTAAGGAATGACTGAATCCGAATACAATTCTTTTGATAACCTTGACTGAAAGGGTTATCCGACTGTCTCAAGGCTTGAATGTATGTGTTAACTTACCACATAAATGTTTGTATCAATGTAACATGTATTACTTTGCGAAACATAAATTTTTGATATATTCAAAATACTTGTTTTGTACATTTCTACATTTGGACTATTTGACAATACTTTACTTACAAGACATAACATTTATTACACATTACTTGACTACTTTTGGACTATCAACATTTGACATGGTTTATACAAGGACTTTTGACAATTGGGTTAAACATAGACATTATACATTGTTGGTTGGTTAAGTGACTTAAGTAACGAAATGTGAGTAATATGATACAAGCATGGTGGATACGCCGCTGGTACTTCCTATATATAAGTGTTTGTATTATATTACATATCATAGCGTTATTTAAATCATTCATTTTGGACTTATACATTTTACACAAGTAACATGTTTTCACAAGACTTTGTTTTTCAATACGGTTTATTTTATACAACTCATTTTTACATGGTTATTCATTTAACCATATATTATTCTTTTATTTATACATATCATCTGAACTTATTGTTTTTCAAGCGATTTACAAAACAAAATCAAATTACAAGGTTCATGACTAAACATTTTCTTAAACTTAAGTCATGAATCTTATTTTCATAAACCTATGTATCTCACATGCATTTTTATGCTGACGTACCTATTTTCACATGTGTTTTCAGGAGCTTTTCCGTAGAATGATGATCATGACACTAGGGTGGACCTGTGCCTTAGAGACTTAAAAATGGAGATCGACTTTGTTTAATTATGTTATAAACTCTTTATTTACTGTTTAAAACAATGTAACACTTGTGTTGATAAATAAATACAACTTTGTATGCCATGGTTATGAAACAATTAATTCTGTTACAACACTCCCCGACGTTTTCCGCCACGTTTTGTATGTTATACGTGGTCGGGGTGTAACATGTTGGTACATACGTTTATTGTCAGATTGCGCTGAAACCAAGTTCAATTGCTTGAACTTGTCCATTTCGCATATTCAATTTAAAACGCCATATGATGTATGGAGAGCATCATATTCAAATTTTGCAAAAGGTCTTTTGTTTCGAGTCGTAGTAGACTTGTTTGGTCTACGACTCCACTAAATCGTTTGTTGGTTTCGACACCTTATGGTGATGCTTTCACAAAATTAAAGCTTGCGCTAATTTCGTTACGCACCTCATACACAGATTTAATTGTTTATTGACTTGCTCTAAATCCGTTTTGCGGTCCCAACACAGTTGTGTGCTAACGCAATGGTACATAGGTTCATTTCATATCACGATGTACCTCCTAACGATTCTTTCATCATTGGTCGAATGCCTTGCGGTACTTATTACCTTTTCATCTTCAATCAGAAACAGTAGTTCTTTGATGTTCCATATCTGATTGAAAACTCTATGGCGTTGTGTAAATCAAATTTTCAGGTTTGTTTCAGTACACTTTCATTCAATTTCAAACACGGTGAACTTGTTTAGTCGCCACTATTATTGAATTATGTCATCACGACACCCTACGGTGTCATTACGAATTTGTAGCTTGTGCTAATCATGGTTAGCCGTCTCACACAAAACTACACATGCTTTTGTTTGACTTATCATTTAAACATTCCGAATGCAACTACGAACTAAGACAATAATACACCAGATTCGCCTGTGTTCCATTCGGTGTTTTTTCGCAATTCAAGAATGTCAACACACTATTTTATATATCTAATTGTTCGAAAGTTGACAGATCATTTTCATGTTACTATCACATTCGAGTTGTTGATTTTGAGTTCATATAGCTGATGCTATGGTTTGTGAAAAGTCGTTGGCATATTGTGACCGATTGTTTGAAAATCCATTGGTCAAAACTCCTTTGTTACACCCCTGTTAATTGAGTTACACTAGATTATACATCTATACATCTAGTGTCTTTTGACATCAAATACTAGAACACATACCTTTTAACCACTGGGTTCTTGTTGAAACATATCCCTGGACTCACCTGATATGAATAAGATTTGATTCGGTTTTGTGGTTATCTACCTCAGTATCATTCACATACATACACGCATAATGTAACCCTAAGGAGTTAAGGTAGTACAAATTTTGAGGACGAAATTTTCTTAACAGGGGGAGAATGTGGCAACTGTCAAATTTGCATGCATCCGTACAATTATTAAATGATGGTTAGTGCTTAATGACTGTGCTGATTTACAATCTATGACTTGAATTGCTCTCTGATTTCTGCATTATACTTACATATGCATCACTTATTGCAAATGACACATCATTGATTGCATGCAAACATATTGACATAAATGATGCACAAAGCATAATTAGCACAGTTAACAGACTAACCGGGAAAATGCTGATGGAGTTCAGTACATAGACAGGCGTTGTTTTGACACAGTATGAGCCAGAAACCAAGTACTACATTAGTATGGTGTGTAGGGAAGTAAGGACCACAAAACTGCTTTTCTAGGAGATAGTTTAAGTGTCGGAAAGTGCCCAAAACTTACCTGAAGTGCAGAATTCTGCAGAAAATTCAGCAAATCAGCAT
The DNA here is from genome assembly GCA_030545235.1 of Helianthus tuberosus. Taxonomy (NCBI): domain Eukaryota; kingdom Viridiplantae; phylum Streptophyta; class Magnoliopsida; order Asterales; family Asteraceae; genus Helianthus; species Helianthus tuberosus. The sequence continues at coordinate 97,437,489 of CM060360.1, read as the reverse complement.
TTAAATACATAAATATTATGCAAAAATATGACTAAATGGTCCTGAATGCCTTCCTAAGTGTCGGGAATTAAAAGTGTCCCAAAGGGTACATAAAGAACACCAAACGGAATAATTTAGCACTTTAACGAACCGGTATCCAACCGAACAACCGGACACTACCCGAAACACTAAAATTACACTAGAAGCATTGTTTTATTATTTCTAAGCTAGTTATGATCCCCGAACATCATAACACATCATACAAAATATCTAGTAACTAATACATGTAACATACACTTAGAATCTAACTAATTCTCCTAACTAACCATCACAACACAACTAAACACCCCCCCCCCCCCCATTCTCACGGTTATAGGGTGGGCCACCCCACCTTGATTCTCTTGATTTGTTTAAAAGATATGCCTTGTACTTAAGAAACACATTATACATTGGACTTTTCATGGTTGGAAGTTTATAAGTAAAACCCTCTAGTCCATTACATTCATTTCTATTACAAATCACCAACACAAACTCTCTCTCTCTCTCCCTCTTGCTTACCTACGGCCAAGAACACCACACCACCACCATCACTTTCAAGCTTCCATTCATCCATTCTAAGGTGCTACAAAGGTGTAAGGAGCTAAGTTAGGAAGCTTGGAGCTTTCGGAAGTTGAAGGACCTTCACCGTTTGCTTTTATCCACTTGTTATCTTCACTTGAATCATCCCTAGCCTTGAGCTAGTGGTAAGAACTTCATACACTCCATTGTTCATCTTATATTAGTGGTTAAAAGAAGATTCATGTTGAGTATTATGAAGAACACTAAAGAACATAATCATGAAATATGAACATAAGCTTGACATATGAAGTAATCTTGACGAACTATGTTGTTTAAGTATTGTTTTGCTTCTTGATGGTGGATTCTTGTGTTTATGATGTTAGACATCATGTGGAACTTACTAGATTGTGATTAAACACATAATCTAGCAATAAGAGGTGGTGATCTTGTGAAAGACCAAGATCATCATACTTTATGTTTCTCATGAACTTGAAGAATGAAAATGATTTTATGTTACTAGTCATAAACTTGGATGATTTCAAAACTAGTTTTCTCAAGAAACTAAAGTTATACACAAGAATTACTAAAACATTATTTTTAAAGAAACTAATCATGTTTCTAGTGGTGAAACAAGTATAAAAGTACATGGTTAACAAGGAAAATACAAGAAGATTAATTTTTGAAAAATCAACATACAAGTTGTAAAGATTTAAAATCTTCAAGAATGATGTTATTAAATAAATAATCATATTTTTAAAGGTAACTAGGCTTACTAAAAACACTAGTAAATTACTACAAGTTTTTTTTTATAAAAGTTCAAGTTCATGTTGTTATGTAAAAAGCATTGTTATGGCACTTGGTAAGTGTAGGTTAAGTTGTTGATTGTTGTGATGATTTTAAAAAGAAAATGATATGCCTTAAAAGCATGGACACCTCCATTTCTAGGGGAAACTATGGCAAAATTTTCTAAAAATATAAACACTTAGAAAAATATTTTTAAACAAGTATTTATAAGTGTATTTTAACCATGGGTTTTCTACATAAGCTTTGCCATAATTTTTGTTACAAAAATACAAGTGAAGGGGTAAGGTCCCAAAAACCTCATAAAAAGGATTTGGACCATACCACAAACTGACCTTTCTAGCCTTTTGACCTTGCGCGACCGCGCACTGGTCCTACTAAAGAAACAAAGAAATCAGTAATTTACAGTCGCGCGTCGAAAGGATAACATGAGTCCTTGCGCTTTCTCCCATACAACAAAGGATTGAAAGAAACCTTTGTCCAATACTTCCGCCACAAAGTCCAGACTTGGATATTATTTTACCCAGACTTGGGATTTGTTTATCTGTGTCCACACAGCAAGGTGCCACACCAGATTACAACAGAAATCTTCTAGAAAGAAATACAATCATGCACTACCCAGACGGTTATAACCGTCTGGACACGTGTCATCACCATAGACAACCCTGAAGTCACAACGAAGGCATGCAATCGAGGAGTAATCTCCACTTAATCTCTTTCCACGTGGCGATCCCCTAGCCACAGATCAAACCACGATCCGTGTGCATTCACTTCGGATCGAGGTTAATTAACGTCAGATCAAAGAAATCAAACGGAAGAAAAATAACCGCTACGGCGTTAAGCATTTTCCGTTATCTTTTCAATAATGGGTTTTCCCTCCCAAAAACTCCCGGTTATAAATAAGAGAACTGTTCAGGTATAAACGCAGACTACTCTCACTCTTCAAATACTTATCTTCTCCGATACCAATACTTATTCTCACGCCGGAGTCGGGTCAAGGAGAGAACCCTCTTCTCCCCTTGGCGAGGCTAACGGTGTTCTTTTTTGCAGAGCTACCGGAGAAGTAATTCCATTGCAACTGAATCAACCGAGGGAGAGCTAACCTTTTATGCGGATTCAAACCCCCTAACTATCTCGGTTCCGACCATTTAGTTGGTGTTTCTTCAACAAGTATTGGAGGTTGGTTTTTATAAATAAAGATGGATAAATATATATTTAGAGTATATATTTACATTAAAGACATGATGTGTGAATATTTGTATACTTTGTGTAATAGTTATATTATTTTAGGATTTGAAATAATATAACTTAACAAAATGCCAAGAAATTACAATCCAAAATATTACCAAAAATCTCGAGGAATAAATACACAAGTTACACACACAATATGGGGAAATCGAACGAAAGAACGTAACTTACAAAATATTCCGGAAAATACCTTTATGAATGAATTTTTGGTAAATAATATTTTGGATAAAAGAAATGAAAATATGATTTTAATATTATTACAAAGTATATCATATTTTCGACAAGAAGAAAATATATAATTTTTGGGAGGTAAAAATATATTTTCTTGGAATTTTTAGAAGATATATGATTTTTGGGAAAAATATACATTTTCTTGGAATACATTATTTTTGGATAAAATAAGTTTATATATATATATATATATATATGTATATATATATATATATTCTAAGTGAGACTTGAAAATATATTGTTTTGGAAATATATATTGGATATTCATTAAGAAAATACGTACACACCGGAATACGATGCCAATGCATGGCAAGATACAAATACAAGAATACGAATATACATGTATGAGATACCCCCATTGTCACACCCCGACCACGTAAAGCAACTAGACGTGGCGGAAACGTCGGGGAGTGTTGTAACAGAATCATTGTTTCATAACCATGGAATAAATAAATTCTGTTTTTTGAATAAATGAACTCATTGTTTTAATACAATAAAATAAGTACAACTATGATCTTCCAAGTTTTAAAGTTGCTAAGGCACAAGTCCATCCTAAATGTAGCACGTATCAACAATCATTGCAAAGCAGTACCTGAAACATGTGTAAAAATAGGTACGTCAGCATAAAAATGCCTGTGAGATACATAGGTTTTGTGAAAATAGGATTCATGACTTGTAAGTTTAAGAAAATGTTTAATAAAGTTTAGCCATGAACCTTGTAAATTGATTTATTTTGTAAATCGTTTGAAAAACAATAAGATCAGATGATATGTATAAATAAATGTAAGGTTAAATGAATAACCATGTAAAATGAGTTTGTATAAGATAAGTTGCTTGTAAAACAATATTTTGATAAAAAGGCTTATAGTATATTTGAAAATATACTTTGGATTTTAAGAGAATCGAATGAGTAATATATTAAAGTATATTTCAGTTCCAATATCGTTAACCTAAGTGTACTAAATAACGCCACGGTATGTAATGCAATGAAAACACTTATATATAAGAAGTACCAGCGGCGTATCTACCATGTTTTCATCACATTACACTCGTCCCGTTATCTAAACACTAACCAAAACCCAATTGATAGATAGATAGTACATTAAATATACCTTCGTTGTTTAAAATAATAGTTTTGAGTAGTATATTACAAGTATACTTCGGATTTATAAATAACATATTAAACTATGTTTTGGTTTTATAAATAACATATCAAAATATGCTTTGGATGTGATAAATATATGTTGGTTTTGTACAATATCACACATGGGAGCATATCAAACTATACTTTTGGGAGTATAACTAAATATACAAAAATAATGTGATTTAAGAATTCATTCAGACCTAGTGCCTCAAACTACACCTTTGAGACTATAAGGATACCACAAAGGCAATCCCTATTTGGATGGAGAAACAAATTGGTTTCAGACATTCCATGACAACAGGAATGGGGTGTCTAATCCTATAGCGCTATATCATACTAACAATCGGTCTGGTGAATATAAAATAAGTACACTTCAACATTTTTATTTTATGTTCTTCGAGAAATCAATGTTTAAACCATAGATAGTCATTTAGTTTGTCAAAAGATAAGTAATAACATGTATAATCAATTATACTTTGAAATCATGAAAATAACACATAGGTACACATGCTTCACCCCAAAACAGTTTGGAAAACAGTAAAATAGGGGAACTATGTACTCACCTGAGATTGCTTAGAAGTCCTAAGATAACCACCAAGCAATGCTAGAGATTACGGAATCAAACGGCACCTAATATAGGTAACTATGTTAATAAACCGGACCTATATCGGAGGATCGGATAGAATGAGGGCTCGTAAACCAAATGAGTATGGGAACTCTTGTAGTATGGTTCAACAAAGCCTACATACTAAATGAAACCTAGCCTAAGTGCTTACGACCCATTACGGCCCGCTTAGGTAGCTTATGCTACTTTATCGCGTCGTTCGCGTAAAACGCGTTCGGAACGCCTAACTAGTCCTATGACAAGTAAAATATGCCTTAACATATCTAATATTGTTACCAAATCAGTTTAGATACCAAAAGTTATGTTACATATGCTTAAAATGAATTTTGGCGTAAAAAGGGCATTTTGGTAATTTACCTAAGGCATATAAACTACCTATCATACAACTACTTAAACGAAGCGACCATAAGGTATAACCTCGGAAGGTTTTCCCTATCTACTATGGTCACCTAATGTGTTTGGTCGGATCCTAATGATCGACCAAATGGGTCGGGTTCGAAGGTATAAGCGATTTATTAGATCGCTTACCCTTTCGACCCAAGACAACATGGTAATCAGTAGGCATAGTCACAAGGGACTATAACCATCGTGATTACAATCACGTTGCGAAGTTCAAACGAACTTCGCATTGACCATAAACTGGTCAATGCAGAAAGTCAAACAAAGTTTGACTTTCGGACTCGAAAAGCAATAAAAGAACGAAGGAACACTTACAAAGGGTCCCCGAATGCTAATCTTGATCCAAGTAGCTCAGGTATGAAACAATGGTTTCAACTTAGAGCTTCTAAGATCAGATTCTTGTGAGGAATGAGTGAAGTTGAGGTGGGTATTTATAGTAAATGGACCACCGTTAGGATCGTTTCTTGGATAACGTGCCTTGATCTCACCCGTACACTTGTCGGAATGTTATGGTAACTCATTTTGCCCCCACCACAAGAGTTTGACACATGGCATTGGCCTTTGGGGGGGTTAAAGGCTGGGAATAGGCTGTTAAAAACAAGTTTCTGCATCTGACCCCTGCTTGCACACCGTAACACAAAAAACGTTGAGGTGCGCAAGGACCTGCAGACCAGAAAGTTTGAAAAATGGCAGAACATGCCCCTGAAGCTCCAAACTTGCTATTTGATGCATTTTTGACACGTTTAAGCCCCGTTAACCCCATTTCAAAGCTCTAAAATGAAGTTAAAGTATAGGGAACTTAAAATGTGCTAAAAAATATCTCGGATGTCGGTTCGTTTGGCCGTACGATTGCGTTGTTCGGTTAATTACGACGGAATACGCATAAGCGCGAAAAACGATCCAAATGGCGTGACGAATGGATTTTTCTTATGCCAAACACTAAAATAAAATATTTTAGTGCTTACATAAATTTTTGGATGTCCGGATGTATTCAGAACGTAAGTTATGCGCGAAAATGCAAACTTGTGCACTTTTTGACACTTTTAGTCCCTGAATGACCCAAAAGTTTATTTTAGCACACCGAACCCCTCAAAGCCTATTTAAAAGATATATAAAGGATATTTAAGGTGTGTTTAACTTATGGTCATGTTCCAGAATGTCTGTTACAGTTCAAATTGGCATACTTTCGTAGTTTGTCAAGTTTAGTCCCTGTAAGCGAATTAACTTGTTTTTGCCATACCAAAGCCTTTAAAACTTATTTCTAAGTTATGTAAAGGTTATTTAAGGTATGTTAAGCCTATTTCACTATTCCGGAGTGTTCATTGGATTAAACTGGTTATATTTACGCATCAGAGCGCGTATAACCCTCCAGAAAGCGATTTAAAGCTTAAAATCGAACAAGAGTTGATATGTGCAAACGATACACATATTTTTACAAATCCCAAGTATGAAATACAATATTTCATTGGTTTGGCATTTTTTTGATGGTTGAAGTGACACAGGTGTCACAGTCTCCCCTACTTTAGGAAATTTCGTCCCGAAATTTAATTCTAGAGGAAACTTGTGAAGACAGCTGTGACGGTTTCGCCTTCTAATAGATCCATTGAACCCTTAAGTAAAATTCTGGGCCATGTTAGGACTCTTAGCGAATTTGTTAACCCTTAAAGTGAATTCCTTGTAATAGTAAAACATGGAATTTTGAACTACGGACAGAAGAACGTTTCTTATGAAGACTTATCATAGGAAACTTGGTGTGTGATTGAGATCAGAATTGGGGAGTGTGAGAATAAATGACATTGGTCGGGGTCCAAGACTTCTCCCGTATCATTACTCTTGTCGCTATATGTCTTAACACATGACAAAACTTTCGGTGGTTTATGTGCACTGAATTCCATAATTATGTAGGCCTCCATAATTACGTAATTCCTTGGACAGTCCGCACAGTTCATTTCATAATGCGTAGGAAAAAAATCACTTGAATAAACATGAAGCGACTCGACTAGACCACCAAAGGATCCTTTTAATTAGATCAATGAACGATCTTTTTAACTAGATCAACACATGATCTTCTTAACTAGACCGTCGTACGATCTCCTTAAATAGACCACTTAAGGGATCTTTTTAGTTACATCATCACATGATATTTCTAATCAGATTTTCAAAATCAATCCGTTTAACCAGACCATTCAAGAGGTCCAATTATAGAATAATACTTTATAACCCGAGGGACTTAACTACAATGTTGAAGTCCATTAAGGATTTAAGATAGTATCTTTGGATATCCTATTATGAATCTCTCGTATGAGATATGGAAGATTCTATGAGGATTTGGATGGATCACATACAACCACAAAACATGTAAGAAAACACATAAGCACAAATTTAGTTAACTTGATTCTTTAATTCGTTATCTTTGGGCATGGATATTTAAAGCACACCAGGAATCCAATCAGTGGATTTTATTTGGCACTTTAATCATTTTCAAGGATCCATCTATAAAGATAGAAGGATTTTCAATAAGAGTTTGGCTTTGTTTCTTAAAAGAAACGAGTGTTTAAGGTTCTTGGGGAGATCACAAGTGATCATAAAATGACAGAACCACACGAGTAGTTTGTCTTTGGGTTGACATCATAAGGTTGCATCAAGCATTCACACAAACGCATAAATTTTGCAGAAATAAAAACAACAAATCTTTATTTATGTAACAACCGAATTGTCTTGAAGTGTTAAAAGATAATAACCAAGGAAATACAAAACACTAATTGTTCACTGCTGCATCATTGTTCATGTTTGCCTCATTGATGTTAAACACTCGTCCACGCGCTGGAGGTATGTTAACAAGTCTTGGGCAATTGTTACTGTAGTGGGTAAGGTCACCACAGTTATAACATGACCCCGGAGGGAACCGTTCTTGAACAACAGCAGGGTTTGCAGTAGCTTGATTTGCATAACGACAAACATTGATCAAATGTCCCAACCGCCCACAGTGGGTACATTTGTGACACTGCTCTTGCTCTACATGATGACGGTTGCACTTGTTGCACAAAGGTGCGGTACCAACATAGTTTTGCCTTTTGCGAGGTTGTGCTGGCTGGTTTGGTGCAACCTGTTTGTCTTCAGCAGTTACAGCGTAGTTTTGAGAGGCTTTGCGCTTCTTCTTCTTGGACACCTCAGCATTTTCTTCCTTTGGTTCCACATGAGCAGTCTTGTCAGATGGTCTTAAGTCGCCCTTCCGAAATAGCTTGCGCTTCCTGATATGGGATTCAGTCAGAGTGGCAGCCAATTCAATGGCTTGTCTGACAGTAGTAGGGTTGCTGCCAGTAACGATATCCTGAACTACGTCAGGAAGACCATCAATGTATTTCTCAATCGGCTTATCCAGAGACGTAACCATAGTAGGGCATAACAAGCTCAATTCCTCATAGCGGTCAGTACAGGCTCGATGTTCCCCACTGTCTTGCTTCAAATCATCAAATTCCCTTTCTAGAACCCTTAGCTCATGACGAGGACAGAATTCCTTCATCATAAGAGCCCTAAACTCAGCCCAAGTCTGTGCTAATGAAACCTCAGCACCGCGGTCTCTCATAACCCCGTTCCACCATGTAAGAGCCCTCTTCTGAAACACACTCGAAGAAAACTTGACCTTGCAATTTTCAGGACACTGAACGTGACGGAAAGTATTCTCAATGCTCTCGAACCATTGAAGAAGCCCAGTTGCTCCCTCAGAACCACTAAACTTGAGCGGTTTAGCCGAGTTAAAATTCTTGAAATTTCATGGAGCATTGTTGTTGTTGATGGCTTGAATCATTTGAGCATAAAGATTTGGGAAGGCAGCAGCCATTTGCTGCGCGATGATTTCCGCCAGTTCGGCATTCGCCATCTGATTGTCGCGTCGAGGAGGCATTCTAAAAGAGGGAACATGAAAGGAAACGTGTGAGAGAATTAGACGAAAAGAATGAGATGAAACAAATTTGATGAAAGCAAGGATAGTGGTCATTTGTTTGTTACTACAAAGCAACAAACGACCCCAGTGATTAATCAAAGTAAATAGGTCAAAAATAATGTATCGCAAAGACATGCTCGCCTATAAGTGGAAACTCACCCCAAGAGTTCCCAGGTAAGAGTGACTGGTCCGATTATGTGGATTTGTACGAACACTCTAGCCTTAGACAGAAAACTCAGGGTACAGGCACCCACCCTTCCAGTTTGCACGTGTTCACATTATTTAGACCAACTTTGACGGGATTTTGAAAACTTAAAGGGTTCAAAACCATATAATAAATCATCCTAGAACAGATGATTAGTTTTCAAAGCGGGATAGAAATTTATGTTCTTATTGTGGTTGTCACCTACGAATAAGTGACGGTATTGTTTTAAAAATAAACACAAGAAAACTTGTGTTAGGGTCCTAGGAAGGTTATAGTCTAGTTCAAAGCATTACTAATAACCTAATTCCCTATAACCATTGGCTCTGATACCAACTTTTCTGTCACACCCCGACCACGTAAAGCAACTAGATGTGGCGGAAACGTCGGGGAGTGTTGTAACAGAATCATTGTTTCATAACCATGGAATAAATAAATTATGTTTTATTGAATAAATGAACTCATTGTTTTAATACAATCAAATAAGTACAACTTTGATCTTCCAAGTTTTAAAGTTGCTAAGGCACGAGTCCATCCTAAATGTAGCATGTATCAACAATCATTGCAAAGCAGTACCTGAAACATGTGTAAAAATAGGTACGTCAACATAAAAATGTCTGTGAGATACATAGGTTTTGTGAAAATAGGATTCATGACTTGTAAGTTTAAGAAAATGTTTAATAAAGTTTAGTCATTAAACTTGTAAATTGATTTGTTTTGTAAATCATTTGAAAAACAATAAGATCAGATGATATGTATAAATAAATGTAAGGTTAAATGAATAACCATGTAAAATGAGTTTGTATAAGATAAGTTGCTTGTAAAACAATATTTTGATAAAAAGGCTTATAGTATATTTGAAAATATACTTTGGATTTTAAGAGAATCGAATGAGTAATATATTAAAGTATATTTCAGTTCCAATATCGTTAACCCAAGTGTACTAAATAACGCCACGATATGTAATGCAATGAAAACACTTATATATAAGAAGTACCAGCGGCGTATCTACCATGTTTTCATCACATTACACCCGTCCCGTTATCTAAACACTAACCAAAACCCAATTGATAGATAGATAGTACATTAAATATACCTTCGTTGTTTAAAATAACAGTTTTAAGTAGTATATTACAAGTATACTTTGGATTTATAAATAACATATTAAACTATGTTTTGGATTTATAAATAACATATCAAAATATGCTTTGGATGTGATAAATATATGTTGGTTTTGTACAATATCACACATGGGAGCATATCAAACTATACTTTTGGGAGTATAACTAAATATACAAAAAAATGTGATTTAAGAATTCATTCAGACCTAGTGCATCAAACTACACCTTTGAGACTATAAGGATACCACAAAGGCAATCCCTATTTGGATGGAGAAACAAATTGGTTTCAGACATTCCATGACAACAGGAATGGGGTGTCTAATCCTATAGCGCTATATCATACTAACAATCGGTCTGGTGAAGATAAAATTAGTACAATTCAACATTTTTATTTTATGTTTGAGAAATCAGTGTTTAAACCATAGATAGTCATTTAGTTTGTCAAAAGATAAGTAATAACATGTATAATCAATTATACTTTGAAATCATGAAAATAACTCATAGGTACACATGCTTCACCCCAAAATAGTTTGGAAAACAGTAAAATAGGGGAACTATGTACTCACCTGAGATTGCTTAGAAGTCCTAAGATAACCACCAAGCAATGCTAGAGATTACGGAATCAAACGACACCTAATATAGGTAACTATGTTAATAAACCGGACCTATATCGGAGGATCGGATAGAATGAGGGCTCGTAAACCAAATGAGTATGGGAACTCATGTAGTATGGTTCAACAAAGCCTACATACTAAATGAAACCTAGCCTAAGTGCTTACGACCCATTACGGCCCGCTTAGGTAGCTTATGCTACTTTATCGCGTCGTTCGCGTAAAACGCGTTCGGAACGCCTAACTAGTCCTATGACAAGTAAAATATGCCTTAACATATCTAATATTGTTACCAAATCAGTTTAGATACCAAAAGTTATGTTACATATGCTTAAAATGAATTTTGGCGTAAAAAGGGCATTTTGGTAATTTACCTAAGGCATATAAACTACCTATCATACAACTACTTAAACGAAGCGACCATAAGGTATAACCTCGGAAGGTTATTCCCTATCTACTATGGTCACCTAATGTGTTTGGTCGGATCCTAATGATCGACCAAATGGGTCGGGTTCGAAGGTATATGCGATTTATTAGATCGCTTACCCTTACGACCCTAGACAACGTGGTAATCAATAGGCATAGTCACAAGGGACTATAACCATCGTGATTACAATCACGTTGCGAAGTTCAAAAGAACTTCGCATTGACCATAAACTGGTCAATGCAGAAAGTCAAACTTAAGTCAAACAAAGTTTGACTTTCGGACTCGAAAAGCAATAAAAGAATGAAGGAACACTTACAAAGGGTCCCCGAATGCTAATCTTGATCCAAGTAGCTCAGGTATGAAACAATGGTTTCAACTTAGAGCTTCTAAGATCAGATTCTTGTGAGGAATGAGTGAATTTGAGGTGAGTATTTATAGTAAATGGACCACCGTTAGGATCGTTTCTTGGATAAGGTGCCTTGATCTCACCCATACACTTGTCGGAATGTTATGGTAACTCATTTTGCCCCCACCACAAGAGTTTGACACATGGCATTGGCCTTTGGGGGGTTAAAGGCTAGAAACAGGCTGTTAAAAACAAGTTTCTGCATCTGACCCCTGCTTGCGCACCGTAACACAAATAACGTTGAGGTGCGCAAGGACCTGCAGACCAGAAAGTTTGAAAAATGGCAGAACAGGCCCCTGAAGCTCCAAACTTGCTATTTGATGCATTTCTGACACGTTTAAGCCCCGTTAACCCCATTTCAAAGCTCTAAAATGAAGTTAAAGTATAGGGAACTTAAAATGTGCTCAAAAATATCTCGGATGTCGGTTCGTTTGGCCGTACGATTGCGTTGTTCGGTTAATTACGACGGAATGCGCATAAGCGCGAAAAACGATCCAAATGGCGTGACGAATGGATTTTTCTTAGGCCAAACACTAAAATAAAATATTTTAGTGCTTACATAAATTTTTGGATGTCCGGATGTATTTAGAACGTAAGTTATGCGCGAAAATGCAAACTTATGCACTTTTTGACACTTTTAGTCCCTGAATGACCCAAAAGTTTATTTTAGCACACCGAACCCCTCAAAGCCTATTTCTAAGCTATATAAAGGATATTTAAGGTGTGTTTAACTTATGGTCATGTTCCAGAATGTTTGTTACAGTTCAAATTTGCATACTTTCGTAGTTTGTCAAGTTTAGTCCCTGTAAGCGAATTAACTTGTTTTTGCCATACCAAAGCCTTTAAAACTTATTTCTAAGTTATGTAAAGGTTATTTAAGGTATGTTAAGCCTATTTCACTATTCCGGAGTGTTCGTTGGATTAAACTGGTTATATTTACGCATCAGAGCGCGTATAACCCTCCAGAAAGCGATTTAAAGCTTAAAATCGAACAAGAGTTGATATGTGCAAACGATACACATATTTTTACAAATCCCAAGTATGAAATACAATATTTCATTGGTTTGGCATTTGTTTGATGGTTGAAGTGACACAGGTGTCACACCCATCCTTGGGAAGGAAATACGGATATAAATACTTGAGAAGTATTATTACGAAAATATTGTTTAACAATTATTCCAAAATTTATAAATATAATTTAGAGTTAAAATATTAATTATTTTAACAAATAATTATATAGTTGGAATACTACCGAAGACACTTTAAAACGTAACTCAAGGGCACTAACCAATACTAAGACAAGGCACGACCCGCTCGTCTAACGGACCGTAGTACGCATGTAGGTAGTCGTGCGATCTAGAGGAAGCTTTGAGTTACATCGGATACAAGGAATGCAAAACTGTGAGTTCATGTCCCCCTTTTCTTTAAACTGTTTTGTTTATTAACTTCGGGGGTGAAGTACATGTTTCAAATGATTACAAAATGCTTACGGACAAATACAATTGGTATGGTTAACTAAGAAAAGTACAGTAGATCATGTGAATGGGTAGGCGCATACTCAAGGCCATTAATCCTCGTAGTAGGACCGAGGGACAAGATTAATAGATCTATTCGGGTGTAGCGAGCCCCACCCATGAGACCACTGAATGGACCATGAGGTGACTATGTCTTACAGCCGGAGGCCCGGTACAAAGTCTGCTAGGTTTGAGTCTTCCTGTACCATGTCACGTATATTAATGTATTAGCTACACATTAATTGATCTGTTTCCTTGTTGCTTTCATACCGGGACTTATAAACTTACATACATACTTACAACTATTTCAAGGGTTTATACATACACACAAACAAACACATGAACTCGCTCAACTTTTGTTGATGTTTTCAAACTACATGTATTTCAAGGAATTAGTAAGTGGATCTGGCGGGCGTTGGAAGTTTTTATGCTGTGATAGGAATAAAGATGTCATCTATGGTCTTTGGGTTTGGTCAGTGTGTCTTATTCCTAGACGAGACACGTCTTCCAAACCTTAGTTACATCTAATATCTTTTGGCGAGTCCTTAGTGAACTCATAAACAATTTGTATGGTTTGTAAAACTTGAATTTGAAGTCTACGTTTTAAACAATGTTGTTATGTTTTTAACTTATTTAATGGATGACAACTCTATGGTTTTTATCATATAGTTATTGTTATAATTGAATGCAATGGTATTAAGAAAGTCACACCATAAACACGCTTCCGCAAAAGTCAGGGTGTGACATTTGTGCCATTATATTATATTAATAAATTATGACTAAGGATAATTATAATGAAAAATCCTGAATATATATGCTTAACAAATTAACCAATATGGTTTATTAATACCATGGTTAATAAAGATATCAAGATGATGATCCTGTTATGGGGTTCTGAATGAATCATTGTCATTATTTTATGTAGCAATCAAGCTACATGGCAGAGTCTGAAGAAATCAACAGTCACCCAAGGGAAAATCATGATACCACCAGAATCAACATAGCTGGTGCAGAACTGCATGCGTTGATAGAAAATGTCGTTACTCGAGCTCTGGATAGATGAGACAATGAATCAAGTGGTACTCGAAGCAAGACCCTATCGGTACCTCATTCTAATTCACACCCTAAGACTCATTCTGAGGCTCATAGTAAGCCACCATCTAAGACGGATGATGGCCAGCACTCTTCAAATCAGCACAGTATCCCGTCTTAGAAGATTATATTTGATCAAGAGCCACGTGCAAAAACCTGCTCATATAAGTATTTCGTCTCCTGCAAGCCCAGGGATTTCACTGGGAAAAAAGGAGCCATTGATTGCATAATGTGGCTAGATGAGATGGATACAGTGGTTGATATTAGTAGGTGTGCTGAGCAAGATGTTGTGAAGTATGTTTCACAGTCATTCAAGGGAGAAGCCCTAGCTTGGTGGAGGTCTTTAATCCAAGCTACTGGAAAGATTCCGTTATACAATTTATCATGGGCTCAGTTTGTTGCTTTGATTAAGGAGAATTACTGTCCTTAACATGAAGTTGAGAAAATCGAGTCTGACTTCTTATCTTTGGCTATGAGAAACTTTGACTGTCAGGCTTACCTTACCAGTTTCAATACCATGTCTAGATTGGTTCCTTACTTGGTACCACCGGAACCAAAACGCATAGCCCGTTTCATTGGGGGTTTAGCCCCGGAGATCAAAGCTAGTGTGAAAGCGTCACGACCTGCTACTTTTAGGTCAGCAGCTGATTTGTCGTTATCCCTCACTCTGGATGCGGCCAGGCTAAGATCGCTTAGGAATTCTGATGCTGGGAAGAGAAAACGTGAGGATGATAACTCACACCGTTCAGATAAGAAGCACAAGGGGAACTCTGACCACAAGAAGAGTTCAGGGTTCAAGAAAGATGACCAACAGTCGGGTGAGAAGCCCAAGTGCAAGACCTGCACGAAGCGCCATCTGGGGAAGTGCAGGTATGAATCAAAATCCCAATCGCAGCCTAGGGCTTGTGGGATCTGTAAGTCTTCTGAGCATAAGAAGTTAGATTGCAAGAAGATTAAAGATGCAACTTATTACAATTGTAACGAGAAGGGGCATATCAAGTCCAACTGCCCAAAGTATACGAAGAAGCCTGAAGAAGGCAAGAAGGCCAATGCTCGGGTCTTCCAAATGAATGCCCAAGAAGCAATCCAGAATGACAATGTGATAACAGGTACCTTTCTTATCAATGATGTTTATGCAAAGGTATTATTTGATTCGAGTGCAGGTAAGTCATTTGTTGATGATAAGTTTTGTAAGTTATTAAATCTGCCTATTAGAACCCTAAGCATAAAATATGAAGTAGAATTGGCTGACGGTACCATAGAAACTGCCTCAACCGTATTAGATGGATGTTTCATATCCATTAGGAACCACTCTTTTCTATTGTCTTTGCTTCCTTTGAAATTAGCTGGTTTCGACATAGTAATTGGCATGGATTGGTTATCTCACAACCAAGCTCAGATAGTATGTGACAAGAAACTAGTGGTTATCAAGACTCCGTATGGTGAGCCACTTACCATTCAAGGAGATACTCAGTATGGATTGCCTAAGCAAGTGTCTATGCTTAAGGCATCAAGGTGTATGAAGAAGGGTTGTGTCATTTATTTGGCACAAGTGACTATTGACGAACCAAAGCCCAAGGTTGAAGACATCCCTGTTATTTCTGAATATCCCGAAGTATTCCCTGAAGAGCTACCTAGTTTACCCCCAGATAGGCAAGTAGAGTTCAGAATCGACATTATTCCTGGAGCAGCACCTATTGCAAGAGCACCTTACAGGTTAGCACCAATTGAGATGAAGGAGTTGAGAAATAAGTTAGATAATTTGCTGGCAAAAGGTTTTATTCGACCTAGCTCATCTCCTTGGGGAGCACTGATCCTGTTTGTGAAGAAAAAGGATGGATCGATGCGTCTATGCATCGATTATCGTGAGCTTAACAAGGTTACAATCAAGAACAAATATCCATTGCCCAGGATCGACGATCTGTTCGATCAACTTCAAGGAGCAAGTTATTTCTCTAAGATTGTCTTGAGATCAGATTATCATCAGCTGAAGGTTAGAGATGAAGATGTGCACAAGACTGCATTCAGAACTCGCTATGGTCACTACGAGTTCTTAGTGATGCCGTTCGGACTCACTAATGCACCAGCAGCATTCATGGACCTCATGAATCGCGTTTGCAAACCCTATTTGGACAAGTTTGTTATAGTCTTCATTGATGACATTCTTATTTATTCGAAAAATTAGGCCGATCATGAGAAGCATCTTCGATGTATTCTTAAACTTCTTCAGCAAGAGAAACTCTACGCCAAGTTTTCAAAGTGTGAATTTTGGCTTCGTGAAGTCCAATTCCTTGGACATGTGGTTAGTGAGCATGGTATCCAGGTGGATCCCGCTAATATTGAAGCTATCATGAATTGGCAAGAACCGAAGACGTCCATAGAGATTCGCAGCTTTTTAGGTCTGGCAAGATACTATAGGCGTTTTATTGAAAATTTCTCAAGGATTGTTGCACCCCTAACTTCATTGACTCGCAAGAATATCAAGTTTGATTGGGGTCCTAAGCAACAAGAATCCTTTGATATCCTTAAGAAAAAGTTAAGCAATGCGCCAGTATTGACACTGCCTGAAGGGATCGAAGAATTTGTTGTTTACTGCAACGCATCGTACACAGGCATGGGATGTGTGCTTATGCAGAAGGGAAAAGTTATTGCGTATGCTTCCCGACAGTTAAAGGTGCATGAGAAGAATTACACCACCCACGATTTGGAGTTGGGTGCAATAGTATTCGCACTAAAGCTTTGGAGACATTACCTGTATGGGACTAAATGTGTGATCTATTCTGATCACAAAAGCCTTCAGCATCTGTTCAACCAGAATGATCTGAACATGAGACACCGTCGATGGACGGAGACACTGAATGATTATGATTGTGAAATTCGCTACCATCCAGGCAAGGCGAATGTGGTCGCCGACGCATTGAGCAGAAAGGAAAGAGTTAAGCCCATTAGAATCAATGCCAAGAGCATTGAATTGAGAAACAGCTTGAATGAAAGGTTGCTAGCCACTCAGAAGGCAGTTGTGTTAGAAACTAACTTCCCAAATGAGAAGTTGGGTGTCACTGCTGATCAACTGTCTTGTGACAAGGATGGAATTCTAAGATTGAATGGACGAATATGGGTTCTAATTTATGGTGGACTACGAGATGTGATTCTTCAAGAAGCCCATAGCTCCAAATACTCAGTTCATCCTGGAAGTGACAAGATGTACCAGGATTTAAAGGCAAATTACTGGTGGATAGGTTTGAAGAAATCTATAGCCACTTATGTGGCCAAATGTTTGACGTGCGCGCAAGTTAAAGCTGAACACCAGAAGCCATCAGGTTTGCTACAACAACCTGAACTTCCCACCTGGAAGTAGGAAATGGTAACTATGGATTTTATCACCAAGTTACCAAAGACAAAGCGAGAAAATGATACTATTTGGGTTATAATCGACAGGTTGACTAAGTCAGCCCACTTCTTACCTATTAAGGAAACACACAGCTCAGATAAGTTAGTTCAGCTGTACGTGGATGAGATTGTATCTCTCCACGGAGTGCCAGTGTCTATTATATCTGATAGGGATACGAGATACACATTGCATTTTTGGAAGAGCTTTCAGCAATCCCTAGGCATTCGATTAAACTTCAGCACTGCATATCATCCTCAGACAGATGGTCAGAGCGAGCGTACGATTTAAACTCTGGAGGATATGTTAAGAGTTTGTGTTATTGATCTAGGTGGAAGTTGGGATGATCATCTTCCACTGATCGAATTTTCGTACAATAATAAATATCACTCGAGTATTCAAGCTGCACCTTTTGAAGCTTTGTATGGAAGAAAGTGCTGAACGCCAGTTTGCTGGGCGGAGGTTGGAGATGTCCAACTAACATGACTTGATACAGTCCTGGAGACGACAGATAAGATTGTGCAAATTCGTGATCGTCTCAAAGCTGCCAGGGATAGGCAGAAAAGCTACGCATATAAAAGGCGTAAACCTCTGAAATTCGAGGTAGGTGATAAAGTACTACTTAAGGTATCACCCTGGAAAGGGGTGATGCATTTTAGCAAGAAAGGCAAGTTAAGCCAAAGATATATAGGACCATTCGAGATCATCAAATGTGTCGGAACAGTGGCTTACAAGTTAAACCTGCCTGAAGAGCTCAGTGGAATTCATAATGTGTTCCACATCTACAATCTGAAGAAATGTCTAGCCGATGAATCGTTAGCCATGTCACATAAGGATGTGCATATAGATGAGAGCTTAAAGTTCATTGAGAAACCTTTGTCGATTGAAGATCGACAGGTTAAGAAGCTTCGAAGAAAGCATGTACCGATAGTGAAGGTTAAATGGGATGCCCGTAGAGGTCCCGAATACACACGGGAGGTCGAGTCCATGATGAAATAGAAGTACCCTCATTTATTTCAGTAAATCTCAAGGTCGAGATTTCTTTTAAGGGGGTGAGGATGTAACACCTCGTAAAATCACGACCAATATTATAGAGACACGTGTCATGGAAGGTAAACGTGTTATAAACCCGGATCAAGTTAAAAGATATATGGTAGGATTAAAAGTGTCAACACGTTAATTAATACCTCTGAGTGACCTATTTATTAATACCAAACCTTAATATGTTTTATAAACATTTGATATATATTCAAGTCCGGTTATTTCTGGTGGTAATTAATTCAAATTGCAAAGAATGGATCCTATGTGTCTTTATGACAAAACCTCATTCAAAAACCTCTTTCAATAAAGTCCAAGAACTTGTAAGTGCATGGCATCACATGCAAGAGCATGCAAGACTGATTATATGGTCCCCTCTACTGGAAAAAGGCATGAGATTCGAAGTTATAAAAGTTGCATGGTCAAAGCCTAAAAGTTTAAAAAAAATTTGTCTTCTAGTCAACGGATGCGGACCGTATGGGCCTAGGCTTACGGTCCGCAAGGACTGTAACTGGGTAATTCGGATTAGGGTCGGTTGCGGATTGTATCAATTTGGACTTACGGTCCGTAAGAGATGGATACAGACCGCAAGGATTTTTGCTTACGGTCCGTAAGGATGTCGCTGTAGTGAAAGTGGACAAATGCCTCTTCCAGCTAGTTCCACCACCTTAGTTGCATGGTTTTCGAATTCAGGGGCTGCACCAGTGGTATTTCATGCATTGGGACACCTGGAATTCGTCAGAGATCACTTGTAGGCTTGTGTGTAATGATCTTGTGAGCTTTAATGTCCTATATAAGAACTTGTTGTTGCTAGTTCATTTGCTCACTTCACAAATTCATTCTAACTTACTCTCTGGAGCTCTCTGGACTTCAAGCAAGCTTCCATCAGCTCTTAATTCGGGCTAAGGACCATTGTGAGTGTTCTTAGCCTCTCTAATTCGTGTTTTATTAGTTTAATGACCTAAAGTCAAAGCCGTCGTAATTAAGCTTTGACTTAGTGATTAATCACTAATGGTCCAATAATTTTTTGAATTGAAAGTGGCTATGAGTTGGTAATTATGTGGGTAATAAACCCTTAAAAGGGCACCCACTGATTATCACTCTAACTAGGTCATTTGTCGGGTCAAACTTAATCATAAAAAGTCAACAGAAAGCTATTTTGCAAATAAAATCATAATTAGCAATGTAGAAGCTATGAAACCTGTTTTAACACTTATATAACTTGGTAATTAATGTAAGAACATGTCTAAGCATGTTCAACCCGACAATTTTAAGTTTAGGCTCGGTTCGGAACCGAAAGTCGCAAAAGTAAACTTTTGCTTTGACTTTCAGTTATGACCCGATTTAGCTTAGTTTAAACATGCCTTAGAGTTTCATTTGGACCAGGTTATAGGTTAGTATAACCCACTGAGATTATACAACTTGGTTCCTAATCTATCCGATTCATTTGCATGTTTCCGTTATATGCTTAAATGTTGACCATTATGCCCTTTTGACCTTAAAACGAGATTTTTGAAAATGTGAGGGTACAAAAACCTTTATTACTGATGTATAAAGATGTCCTAAAAATTTGACATCAGTTTAAGGTCTAAATTAGGAGTTTTGCTCAATATCGTAATTAGAAAACTTTTTATTAATTAAACGGCATTATTAGCATAAAGCCTATCTAAACCCAAATTTTGACACCAAACTTTTTACCCACTGATGTAATATAATATTTTGGGATTTTTGAAGATTTTTAAACTGAGCATAACATAGGGTTCTTGCTTTAATTCGGTAATTGTCGGTTATACCCTTTTTTTCTAATAAAATGAGTTTTACATAACATTTTGATACCAAACTTTTTGCTATTGATTTTATATGATAAATCAAATATTTTGAACTTTATAAACTGATCAAAAACTCAGATTCCTATTATAACCTGAAAATCGCTTAAAACCGACTTTTACGCGTTTTAAATGCATAGTATGGATTAAAACTATTTTTATCATATAAAACTTAATACCTACTGATGTTTTAAATAAATTTTTATACTTTAACAGCAAGCAAAATTTTTGAACTCAGATATCCAAATTTGACCTTTTAAGCTTATGTGAAATTACCAAAATGCCCTTGCGGTGCATAGTTTGGTTATAAATGATAAATTTCACATATATGCAATACCCTACTGATATAACTTATTAAATTAAGTATTTTACTGATCATTTCAGACCTGAACCTCAGATTAATATTATGTGGTGTGTCTATTAATCTTTAACCCGGTTTTCAGCCCGGGCTACTGAACGTATAATAAACATGTAATTCTTTAACAAGTTTATTTTTAAATAATTATTCCAAGTTATAAAAGATATTTTATGCCTTGTGCATTCAAATCAATTTTCTTAAACATTTTCAAAATGAGTCGGTTAATTGTATTTACCAGTGAAAACTGACGTATTTTCCCAAAAAGGTTAAGTGCAGGTACTAATCGAAGATGGCTGGCTTCTCCTAGCATCAATAAAGAGTCTTGCAAGCTTAGATGTTTAAGAATCTGTTGAACAATGTTGTTTTTATCTTTGATCCGCCTGTGGATCCCTTTTACAACAGTTTGTAAAAATTGATATTACTTTTCATCGGTTTGTAATGATATTATCTTTAGCTTCCGCTGTGCATTAAACTGTGATAATTTGACTATGATGATATCAACTACGTCATGATACTCCCCACCTAGCCCACCGGTAATACGTGGAAATATCGGGGTGTGACAAGTCAGGTCTAGGTTCAAGTAGTTCACGTAGTTTTACACATAAGCTAACAGATTACGAACATGTAATGATCATGGAAAACACGTTGAACACGATAACATATTAACAGTTGCAGTCATGCAAATCATACCCAAACTTTTGCGACTCAAATGATTGGGCTCGCACAAGTTCAATGACCCAACAATCTTGTGCGATTCAATGATTGAAGCCCACTAAACCTTCGGCCCAATCTGTTGTGCGTCCAGCACAATCTTGTGTGACTCACAACAGGTTGTGCGACTGAAACAAACCCGACCCAAAAATAAATGCAATCCATCCCCCATATAGCCCAACATATAAACAGATAATCAACTTGTGCGGTCCATTTGATCTTGTGCGATTACAAATGGCTTGTGCGACTGGAACCTCCTTGTGCGACTGAGTTTTGGGATTTAAGGCCCAACCCACATAATAAGGTTCAATCAGCTGTGTATGGCCCAAGACTTGTGCGATCGACATGCCTTGTGCGACCCACATGTCTTGTGCGATCATGCAGTTCCAAGTTGTACATTGTGCCTAAACAGTTACACCAATCTTGTGCGACTGTGTTGTGCGACCGGGGCTTGTGCAATCAGATCAGATATTGTGCGACTGACAAGCTTGTGCGATTGGTTATGTGATTTCCTAAAATCATGCAATCCGTTCTAACAGTTTCCATATTTGAAATCTATCAATCAACACAATCAACAGTTCCTAACCAATCCATTATTCAATCAAAACAAGGATTTTATCAATTAATTTGTATGAACCCTAATTAATCATATAACAACACATCATCGTCACATCGAATCAATTAGCATGATTAACATCAAGATCCTCAACTCATCATTCAATAACTTCAGCCAAATCTTTTAACTCATCCGAATCCAAACACATATAGCCGATTACATTCCTTCGGTTCTAGATCATTATTATCATCACATGATTATCAAACCCTATATTGCACTAACATATTACACATGTGAGCCGATTTACATGAACGCTAAGTTCATCCATTTATATCATAATCAATCATATATCATTCGTAAATCATTATGTAAGAACATATAAGTCACAATATCATCTAACAAAACAATAATCATCAAACACTAACCGGTTGGAAGGTAAAAAAGGATGACCCGAATCAAGAAAGCTTCGAAAAGGGGATGTGGCCGTCAGCTTCGAGAGGAGAGAAAGAGAAAGTAGGGTTTGTGTGTGTTGTGTGTTTTTGCAAACAATGAGGAAGCAAAACCTCATAAGGGTTATGTGTGGGTTTAAATAGGGGAGTGGGCCGAACCCTTGCATGGGCTGCCCCTTGGTTTCAAGTACAAGAAGTGTGGGCCGAGAAGGGTGTGGAATAAAAGCCCAAAGACTTGTGCGATTGGATTGATGTTGTGCGGTCACATTACATATACATATATTACACACATTCACATAACATGTAACATTCATTCATTAAAACCCACATATCAATTAGTCAAATAGAGTTCATACACGTTACATTCAACACAAAGATAGGTTCGGAAATACGAGTTGTCACATTATCCCCAAGTTGAAAGAAATTTCGTCCCGAAATTTAGCACGTAGTTGCTGAGGAAACTAGTTGGGTTGCGTGGTTTGCTTGGTTTCCTGGGGTGTCACATCCTTCCCCCGTTGGTTTGGAATTTCCTCCCAAAGTTCCGCAGTAGCTTCAGCCTCAGTAGCGATTTCACTTTTATTGAACAACTGGGGATACTTATGTTTCATTTGGTCTTCTCGTTCCCAGGTGAACTCTGGGCCACGACGGGAGTTCCAACGAACTCGAACAATGGGTATCCTGGTACGCTTGAGAACCTTAACGTCTCGGTCTGTTATCTCTACTGGTTCCTAAACAAATTGCAACTGCTCGTCGATAGTGAGTTCCTTGAGAGGAATTATGAGGGTCTCATCTGACAGACACTTCTTCAGATTTGACACATGGAAAACATTGTGAACTCCGCTGAGTTCTTCAGGTAGATTCAGTTTGTAGGCCACCTTGCCTATTTTCTCAATGATTTCGAAAGGTCCAACATAGCGTGGATTCAGCTTGCCTCGCTTGCCAAAGCGAACTACACCTTTCCAAGGTGAGACTTTAAGTAGCACTCGATCCCCGACCTGGAAATCGAGGGGTTTCCTATGCTTATCAGCGTAGCTTTTATGACGGTTACGAGCTACCTCCATTCGTTGTCATTTCTTGGCAATCTTTTCTGTCGTATCGACGACGAATTCTGGGCCAGTGATTTGGCTGTCACCA
The DNA here is from genome assembly GCA_030545235.1 of Helianthus tuberosus. Taxonomy (NCBI): domain Eukaryota; kingdom Viridiplantae; phylum Streptophyta; class Magnoliopsida; order Asterales; family Asteraceae; genus Helianthus; species Helianthus tuberosus. The sequence goes on along the minus strand of CM060360.1, from coordinate 97,413,728 downwards.
ACTTCTGCCCAACAGAGAGGTGATCGGCATTTTCATCCGTACAATGTCTCAAACGGAGCAGCCTGGATGCTGGTTTGGTAACTGTTGTTATATGAGAACTCTGCCAAAGGTAGATGCCTTTCCCAGCCATTACCAAAGTCGATTACACATGCTCGAAGCATGTCTTCTAGGGTTTGGATGATGCGTTAAGACTGCCCATCCGTTTCCGGGTGATATGCTATGCTCATGTCTAAGCGTGAGCCAAAGGATTTGTGCATCGCTTGCCACAATTCAGATGTAAAACGTGAGTCACGATCAGATAAGATGGAAGTTCTCACCCCGTGCCTCGCAACTACTTCCTTTAGGTAGACGTCTGCTAGAGTAGAGAACTTATCCGTTTCCTTGATAGCCAAGAAATGTGCAGACTTTGTCAGTCGATCCACTATCACCCAAATGGTATCGTTTCCTCGTTGAGATCTAGGCAGGCCAGTAACGAAGTCCATGGAAATTTGCTCCCATTTCCATGTCGGGATTTCTGGTTGCTGAAGCAGGCCTGATGGTTTCTGGTGTTCGACCTTGACCCTAGCACAGGTCAAACATTTACTGAAATAGGTTGCTATGTTAGCTTTCATGTGGGGCCACCGGTACGTATTTTTGAGATCGTGGTACATCTTATCAGAACCAGGATGTACTGAGTAACGAGACTTGTATGTTTGATCCATTACAAGCTAACGTAGATTACCATAAAATAGAACCCAGATGCGCCCCGCCAAGTAGTAAGCACCGTCTTCCCTTAGTTCTAACCATTTCTTCGATCCCCGCAGGGACTCATCCCTGATTTTTTCTTCTTTCAATGCTTGAGCATCACGAATTTGGGCAGGAAGACTAGAGTGAATGGTAAGCTGTAACGCACGTACACGCTTAGCTTTTGTTTCCTTCCGACTAAGGGCGTCAGCCACCACATTGGCTTTGCCTGGATGATACTTGATTGCGCATTCATAGTCGTTAAGGAGTTCGACCCATCGACGCTGTCGCATGTTCAACTCCTTCTGGTCGAAGATATGCTAGAGACTCTTGTGATCGGTGTAAATGGTGCACTTGGTACCGTACAAGTAATGCCTCCATATCTTAAGAGCAAACACCACTGCTCCCAACTCCAAGTTGTGAGTAGTGTAGTTCTTTTCGAGAACTTTAAGTTGGCGTGATGCGTAAGCAATGTCTTTCTCACGTTGCATTAACACACAACCAAGTCCTAGGATTGACGCGTCGCAATACACCACAAAATCGTCATTGCCTTCAGGCAACAAGAGAATAGGTGCGCTACAAAGTCTCAACTTCAGCTGCTGAAATGCGGATTCCTGAGCATCACCCCAACGGTAGGTGATACCCTTCTGAGTAAGAACAGTAAGAGGTTACGCAATCTTCGAGAAATCCTTTATAAACCTTCTGTAGTAACCCGCCAAACCCAAGAATTGACGGATTTCAGTTGGTGTTCGAGGTGCAGGCCAATTCTTGATTGAGTCAACCTTGGATGGATCAACGTGAATCCCATCCTCATTCACCACGTGGCCTAGGAAATGGACTTCACGAAGCCAGAAATCAAATTTCAAAAATTTAGCATAAAGCTGTTCTGTCCGAAGAAGTTCTAGGATGAGTCGCAGATGACGCTCGTGTTCCTCCTGACTCTTGGAATAGACCAGGATATCGTTGATGAACACAATAACAAAATTATTCAGGTAGGGTTTGCACACTCTGTCCATGAGATCCATGAAGACCGCAGGTGCGTTTGTCAGCCCGAAAGGCATAACCAGAAACTCGTAGTGCCCGTAACGAGTCCTGAATGCTGTCTTGGAGATGTCCTCGTCTCGGACTCTCAGCTGATGATAGCCAGATCTCCGATCAATCTTGGAGTAGAAACTCGACCCTTGCAACTGGTCGAATAGGTCATCAATATGCAGGAGAGGATAACGATTCTTCACGGTCATCTTGTTGAGTTCGTGATAGTCTATACACATTCAAAAGGTACCGTCTTTCTTCTTTATAAACAAGACTGGAGCTCCCCAGGGCGAAGAGCTAGGATATATGAAACCTTATCCAAGAGTTCTTGTAGTTGCGCACACAGTTCTTCCAGTTCTGATGGAGCTAAACGATAAGGTGCACGAGCTATAGGTGCTGCTCCAGGAGCTAGCTCGATTTGAAACTCGACCTGACGATGAGGCGGAAGACCATGTAATAACTCAAGGAATACTTCTGGAAAGTCGCGTACGATCGGAATGTCTTCTATCTTCTTTTCCTTCGTTGAGGTGTCAGTAACGAGAGCCAGAATAGCAGCGTGGCCCTTTCGCAAACACTTCTGGGCCTTAAGAAAAGAGATGATGCCCACCACAGCACCACTCTTGTCACCACGAATAACGAGAGGTTCCTCACCAGAACGAGGAATACGGACGATTTTCTCCTTGCAAAGAATCTCTGCTCGATGCTGAGATAACCAATCCATCCCAATGACGATGTCGAAACTACCAAGAACGATGGGGATAAGATCGATAGAGAAGGCCTGACCAGCTAGAACGAGATTGCAACCCTTAACTATATGCGTGGCCTTAAGACTCTTACCATTAGCTAATTCTACAACATGCTTGGTGTCTAAGGGAATTGGGGCACGTTTAAGCATCTGACTAACTCTTAGAGACACATAACTAGTATTGGCACCCGAATTGAATAAAACAGAAACAAAGAAGTCATCCAATAGGAACTTACCCGTCACAACGTTGGGATCGTTCCTAGCATCACCCTGACCAATCACGAAGGCACGTCCCCTGGCACCATTGCCATCGTTGTTACCCCCATTATTGTTCCCATTTCCCTGGTTATTGTTGTTGTTCTGATTCAGCTGTGGGCAGTTTCTCTTGAAGTGGCCTTTAGCACCACATTGAAAGCACCCTTTATTATTATTACCCTGCTGTTGCTGCTGGTTCGGTGGAGCTGGATGCTGCTGCTGACGATTCTGATTCGTAGGATATGGGCTCCTGCAATTCTTCACTGCATAGCCAAGTTTGTTGCATCTATGACAGTGACCCTTGCTACACGGTCCGCTGTGGTGCAAATTACAACGATTGCACTTAGGTTGATTTCCTTTGTACCCTCCTTGACCTTGATTACCCAAGGATTGTTGACCGGGGCTCTTGTAGTCGTCAGTCCTTCGCTGGTGAGACTGAGACTGGATAGAAGTTGAACCCTTGCTTGAATTTCCATCCCACTTGCGCTTGTTGTCACTAGGAGCATCAGAAGTAGTAGCACTAATACGCTTTGGCAGTCTATTCTACTCAACTGCCTTATCAGTGAGACGGGGGGATAATCGTATGACCTGCTGAATTGTGGGACGGTTAGCCGAAGTCACCATACTCTGAATCTCTGGCACTAAACCCTTGATGTAAAGCTCGATACGTTTGTAGGGAGGGTCCACCATAGTAGGACACAAAGCAGCTAGTTCATTCGATCTCTTCGTATACGCCTCGATCTCAGACCCCGTCATTTTCAGATTGTAGAACTCCACTTCTAGCTTATGAATGTCATCACAATGACAATACTCCTCCTTGATAAGATCCTTAAATTCGTTCCATGGGGTGGCATTAGCAGCTGCCAGCCCTAGCATTTGAACCTGTGCGTTCCACCACATGAGCGCACTACCTTCAAGAGTTCCCGTAGCAAACTTCACCCTATTAGCAACAGGGCATTCACACATTTCGAAGACAGATTCGATCTTCTCGAACCAGTGGAGGAGACCTACAGCTCCTTCTGTACCACTGAAGGTACTAGGTCAACAGTCCATAAAGGTCTTGAACGTACACACGGGAGGTTGAGCATGTTGACCTGTCGCGCGAGAAAGAAAAGACAAGGTTAAGCACGAGAGTTGGTTCGCTAGAGTAGGATCTAAACATCCTAGGATAGGTCGAATGGCAGGGTATACCTCCTACTGGAATTGCTGCGAGTGCCTCAGCAACTCGTTCGTTGATCAAAGCCGTCAGCTGGGCTTGAGTCAAGTTCAGGCGTCCACTCATGATCTTCACACCGAAGTAAACACAAGTGAGAATGGTGTCGCGAAAGTATGGGATAACAGAAGAGAGCGAGCACACAGGGTTCAAGCAATAATTGTTACACTAACTAAGCATACCATGATCAACGCACTACTTAAACTAATAGGCAGGCAATACATGCATAAACTATATCACCTATTGTGTTGAATCTTGCACGTGGAGCGAAGCGTCGTTGTGGATCGTTGAGCACTGTACAGGTTATAGTCTGGTTTTGTCAAAAAGCTTTTCCCTTTTTAAAACCAAGTTCACTATAACCAATGGCTCTGATACCAATTTGTCACACCCCCAAATTCCACAAGCGGAGTATCACCGCAGGGAGCGTGACATGACAAGTCTCAAGCCACCAATCATATTGAACAATGTATTAAAGTAAATATAAAACCAACCACAATATAATTGGTGTCCAAAAGAAATTAATCAAGTTCAAGTTATCAGTGGAAGCATAAAATTTAAAAACCAAAACATAGTTTAAAAGTTCAAATGTTTAACATGGAACTCAACAGTCCATATCCCACAACGACCTCTCCTTCTCATGCAAGCTCCATCTATGCACCTAACGACCTGCAAGGCATGTAGCAATGAATCAACAACAAAGTTGAGCGAGTTCACAGTTGGTTGTCAGTTTTAACGTTGATCTAAAAACCATTAGTTGTTTCGAAAATCATGAGTTAATCGTTTCCTTGTTTCCCAAACCATAATCAGTGGGGGATACCCCATGTTAACCACTAGACCCGTTACCATATCGAAAACTGACTGGAGTCATGTTTATGTGCCATGCGTCAATGTCTATCATCATTGACTAAGTGCCCAGATCCATTAGTCCACTCCCGTCCTCTGCGGCACGGTGTGAGGCTTGTCAAACCTAATAGCGCTATTTAACTATTGACCCACTCGCCATTGGCCCGGCGATTAAGTCGATATAAAAATGAGGGACTTCATGATAGAGTTTCGTCTAGTAAGTTATATGTTGTCATCCTTCCTACGGAGGATGGAGGTACGTATTCTACCAAAGGAGAATACGCAGGTTTAATGTTGTCATCCTTCCCATGGAGGATGGAGGTACATATCCTACCCAAGGAGAATATGCAGGTTTCATTATTAATCCTTAACCCATTCCCAAACCACCAGGAATCCCATGCCTTGTAGAAAGTGTGAACTCACCTTAGGTTAGCTCGGCAGATAAGCGAAAGGTCAATCGAGCTGGTTGAGGCTAACCACGTCCTAACATGGTTACCATACAAGTCGGGTCTAGGTTCAAGTAGTGCACATATTTTTACACATAAGCTAACAGATTACGAACACATAATGATCATGGCAAACACGTTGAACACGATAACATATTAACAGTTGCAGTCATGCAAATCATACCCAAACTTGTGCGACTCAAATGATTGGGCTCGCACAAGTTCAATGACCCAACAATCTTGTGCGATTCAATGATTGAAGCCCACTAAACCTTTGCCCCAACCTGTTGTGCGTCCAACACAATCTTGTGCGACTCAAAACGGTTTGTGCGACTGAAACAAGCCCGGCCCAAAAATAAATGCAATCCATACCCCATACAGCCCAACATATAAACAGATAATAAACTTGTGCGGTCCATTTGATCTTGTGCGATTACAAATGGCTTGTGCGACTGGAACCTCCTTGTGCGACTGAGTTTTGGGCTTTAAGGCCCAACCCAAATAATAAGGTTCAATCAGCTGTGTGTGGCCCAAGACTTGTGTGATCGACACTGCCTTGTGCGACCCACATGTCTTGTGCGATCATGCAGTTCCAAGTTGTACATTGTGCCTAAACAGTTGCACCAATCTTGTGCGACTGTGTTGTGCGACCGGGGCTTGTGCGATCGGATCAGATATTGTGCGACCGACAAGATTGTGCGATTGGTTATGTGATTTCCTAAAATCATGCAATCCATTCTATTAGTTTCCATATTTGAAATCTATCAATCATCACAATCAACAGTTCCTAACCAATCGATTATTCGATCCAAACAAGGTTTTTATCAATTAATTTGTATGAACCCTAATTAATTATATAACTACGCATCGAATCAATTAGCATGATTAACATCAAGATCCTCAACTCATCATTCAATAACTTCAGCCAAATCTTATAACTCATCTGAATCCAAACACATATAGCCGATTACATTCCTTCGGTGCTAGATCATTATTATCATCACATGATTATCAAACCCTATATTGCACTAACATATTACACATGTGAGCCGATTTATATGAACACTAACTTCATCAATTTATATCATAATCAATCATATATCATTATGTAAGAACATATAAGTCACAATATCATCTAACAAAACAATAATCATGAAACACTAACCAGTAGGAAGGTAAAACAATGATGATCCAAATCAAGAAACCTTTGAAGAGGGGATGTGGCTGATGTGTGCAAAATGCAACATATAAATTACATCAATTGTGGCATGAAACTAACCCTTTTTTAGCACTAATGTTGGAAAAAGTGTGCTTTTGTGTTCCTTTTGTATTTTCAGGATTAAATGAGCTCAAATGAACAAAAGAAGCAAAAAGGCAACAAAATCTAACATAGATACAAGAAAAGGAATAAACGTGGCATGCCCGACCCCTCAACAGCATCCTCCCAAGCAAGAACAAGAAAACAGAAGGCTGAACACGCCCCGTGCTCAATGAGCACGGGGGCGTGCCCAAGTGTCTGCAGAAAAGACAAAGTTGTAGAAGCTTTTATCACCCACCAAGGGGGCATGCCCAGCGGACACGGGGCCGTGGTCAATACCAAGGGAAACTTGAACCAGCACCCCATGCACAAAACAGAACCTCCTAACAGTTTTTCTTCGTTATAGCAAGTTCAGCACGGGCCGTGCCCACCCAACACGGCCGCGTGCTGAACAATCTGCAGGAAATCGCCCAGTTCAGGTAACTGGACACGGGGTGTGTTCACTGAACACGCCCCCGTGCCCAGGCTCTGTTTCTTTTTAATAGATTTCTGTTACTGGCAATCTGAACATGGGGCCGTGCCCGGATACCACGGGCCCGTGTCTAGACGCCCAGTAACATTAAAATTTGTTTTTAAACACACTTTTACACATTCAATCAACCTAAAAATTTATTTTTGGGACACATTGAGGACAATGTGTAATTTAAGTGTGTGGGGGGGGGGGGATGCTAAAACCTTGAATTTTGTAAGTCCTAATTACAAGCTTTAAAAAGGTTATATTTTTACAAATTTACAACCGATAACGTCGTGATAAAAAGAACCAACATAAGAAAATTATGAAACGACATGACAAATCTAGTTAAAATTTGATTATATATACTTGATAACATAAAAACCCATTCCCACAAAAAGTGAGTATTGAGCCTTTATTGAGCATACAAATACACATCTTTAAACTAAATGCTCATTTTTCGTTTCTTGTGTGAATAGCCGCTTGGTTTCTTACAACTCTAGAACTTGCCACGACAATTCATTCCCGGTCCTTACCAACTTAAACCCGAGTAAGTAAATGATGGAGGCATTATGACTAACCCTTTTTATTTCTACACCATTATTTTTTTTTTTACCACCTACCCAAAATCCCCCTAGTTAACCCCTTTGAGCCTAAACCTTTTCATTTCTTAACCCACAAAATAAACACCCTTTTACCCACCAAAACCCTTTTTCATTTTAAACCATTTATTTTAGTAACAAAGCTCGGTTTTTCATATGACATTCCTTAAAAAATGATGATGAAGCCAAGGAATAAAACAAACAAGTTCAACAAAAAGAACTTTGTTTAAACAATTGCTTCATTAAAATAAAAAAATAAAAGTCTTGCGAAAACCGATGCTTTTTACGCCTTTCGCGCTTTTTCTACTAACCACTAACCCAACCACCTACCTTTAACCCAAGCCTAACCCTTCCCCAAAGTCCTCTTGATATCTACAAAGGTTTATAGTTAAAAAGGAGGATGATTGATTGCTTGGCAAGCATATTGTAGAAGTAAGTTCCATGCCGCTCTCAAGTGTTTCACAAAAATACATCTTCGGCCGAGTGTTGAGTGATCTCCCGTGAGGTATGTGAACTTGTATATAAATGGAATTTTAAAGAGGCATGTTATGCCCAAATAAATAATTTATCTTATGTAATGTTTTAAATAAATCATGACGAATAGGATTGTAAATAAAATAAAAATAAAACCTAATAAAAATCTTGGAATCCCGACACTCTATGACAAGCCCGAAAACCTTCTCTTCTACCCATTCCATTTGGGAGTGTAAAGCCACATTATAAATAGTTTTGATTGAGGACAAGCAAAGATTCAAGTGTGGGGGTATTTGATGTGTGAAAAATGCAACATATTAATTACATCAATTATGGCATAAAACTAACCCTTTTTTAGTACTAATGTTGGAAAAAAGTGTGCTTTTGTCTTCCTTTTGTATTTCAGGATTAAATGAGCTCAAATGAACAAAAGAAGCAAAAAGGAAACAAAATCTAACATAAATACAAGAAAAGGAATAAACGTGGCATGCACGACCCCTCGACAGCATCCTCCCAAGCAAGAACAAGAAAACAGAAGGCTGAACATGCCCCTTGCTCAATGAGCACGGTTGTCTGCAGAAAAGACAAAGCTGTAGAAGCTTCTATAACCCACCACGGGGGCGTGCCCAGCGGACACGGGGCCGTGGTCAACTCTAAGATTCGCAGAATCTAGGGAAATCTTGATAGTACAGATACGCTTCTGCACACGGGGTCGTGCCCAGCGGACACGGTGGCGTGGTCAACTAATGCAGACAAACTGCAATTAATGAAGAAATAGAAGACGAGTGGACACGGGGCCGTGTCCGGACTTCTGTGCAGGCTATAAATAGGGGTGCTTGGCTCACTTGCAAATCATCCCTTGGCAAACCACCTCTCTCACACTTCACCTGTAGGTCCCCTTGATTCGTATGGATCGTCACAGAATTGTATATCTAACCTAGAGTGCGGATTCCTCTAGATCAGATTTGTTACAGAAACAAGTAGTAAACAGAATTCAATCAAACAAGTCTTCTATTGATTATCCAAACTAGAAGTTTTACAATCAAATCAAGACCTCACAACCTCACAGCCTATCTCTGTGATCATGCTAAACCCAAATTTTGAAATCTCTCACTCTCTCTACTTTCTCTCTCTAGAATTCTCTTCCTACTAAAACCCTAATCACAAAACATGTTTATATACCACATGTCTGTGTACTGGGCTTCCCACTGGGCTAGGCCATTTTCCAAGCCCATTACAACAAATAAACTCCCTAACCAATAAGCTAAGCCCAATACTAAATATCCAAAGACTAAATAATCAAACTATTAAGCTGTTGTCACCGAATATGCACCAACAGACTCCCCCTTGACAATAGCTTCATAGTGTAACTTTGTCTTCAAACATTCTGTGTTCTTTTGGTCTTTGGATAGCGTCAGCTACACAGTTTCTGTCATCAACAGACTCCCCCCTTAGCTGATGCTTCCAATATCCAAAACTTTCATTCGTTGTAGATCAGTTAGCTAGCAATCTTTGGTTAAGCAAGTTAGCTCCAAATTCTTCCATATCCCTCACTTTCTTTGCAATGTAGTAGAAGGATCCTACAATGCATCTTCACACGTTCTGCATTTCACTTTCAATCTGCACTTTACTTGTATTCTGCACTTCATTTTGATAACTGCATCAATCTGTTTAGCAACACAAGCAAGTATCTCAAAAAACCATTAGTCTTTTTCACATTAAAGATAAACCAATATTTTATCTTTGTTTGCAAAAATAACAATCTTTCAGTTCAAAATGGAAGTCTTTTAAAAAGAAAATATTTTTGGTATTTTTGATATTTTTCAAAACAAACTAAACATACTAAACTAAACTAAAAAATATTTACAATTTCATCTTTTTGTGAGAATCATGTGCAAGAAGATCATATCAGCAAAATCAAACTGTTTCACACCATTAGTTAATTCTTTATGTACTTTTTTGTGAAAAGCAGTCCAAGACGATTACCAGTATTTTTATCCACTTAAACAAAAGGCACGAACATTTCAAGTTCCATTACCGTATGATACGTTAAGGTAATATTATTACTGATATACTAGTGTGTCCCACTTCAGGATATACCCCCGCGATCAAGGTATGCACAAAGATTCATCGTAGTAGGTGAGTATACTGAATTCATCCGTTTTGTTTTTCAACGATAGATAATTGGTGATCAGGTCAGTACTTCCGTACAGAAGAGACCAAAATATCTAACGGGGGCTAAGACAAATACCATTTTTGGTATGATTTATGCATTTTGCACTTTTTGAATGACTCTCTAGGAGAGCTTCTTCATTTATGGGTTTTGGCATTTTTAGCTCTTTTAAGATATACTGGTTGTGCCTAGGTCAGCATGTATCTGGATGCAGCAGAAGGACAACCCTGATATCCCCAGATGAAATAACAGTATAAAGACCCAAAACCTCAGATTTTGGCAATCTATCAACGCAAGATTTAAGGTCATTAAACCATACACCACTGATGTGTTCCCCACTCATATTCAGTTCGTTTATGTTTATATCACATTGGTAAGTTGATTATTTCATGTTTTTTGCCTACTGGTACATCATATGATGAAGCTGCTATCACACTTAAGCAATTTAATTCAGTTTGAGTGTGACAATCTAACTTGTTGATGCACTATCATTTCTTCTATTTCACAACATGAAATCTCTTTTCTCAATTTTTCATTTTTTTTATGTTTTTCATTTTTCAATGTTTTTGTATTTTTTTATTTTAAATTTATAACTTACTCCCCTAAACACACGCACTAACTAAACTCTTTTTGGCTTAGGGAAATTTCTCCCCCTAAATTTTTGTTTTTATGGAGCAAGTTTTGAAAACACAAATTTAAAAACACAAACAGACTCCCACTTCAATCTGACAACAAGTTTTTTACTTTTAAAGTTTTAGAATAATCATAATAATCACTAAAGTAAATAGTTCATTACCAAGGTTAACCTACTATTCACCTAAGACGCTTTACAGGAATAACCACTGTCGAACACATCAACAGTCCTTCTTGGTCATCCTGCACACACTCAACAACTCAGTTAGTCTTAAGAACCCAAGCCCTGATAGTCTTGGGTTTTCCAAATTCATCCATTACATGAACATCCATCCAATATCCATCACTCCTAACTGGAGTCTTGGATCTCTTACCCGTTGTTGACCAAGATTGATAATTTCCACTAGGTCTTTGATTGCGAGAGTTCCAATAAACTCCCAGATTTTCTGACCTTTGAAAATTATTACCTTGATACCTTCTTCTCCCATTCTCATACCTTGAATTTTGAAAAATTTTGGATGTTGTTGAACATTTGAGTTACTAAAACTCCTATGTTCGTTTCTTCTTTGAAAATTTCGATTACCAGAAGTCTGGTATCGATTTTGATATCCAAAATTTCTACTTTGACTTTGAAACCGATTTGATTTACCATTATAATGACTAAATTGTGGAGAAATACTTCTTGGTCTATCAAATCTTTTCGAAGTTGAAGGTTTAGATTGAAATTCAGGTTTCTTTGTCTGACAACTTGTTTTTACACTAATGCTTGACCCAACCTGATTCCCATCCTTAACCTCATCAACTTTTTGTTTACCTTTCTTCAAAGGACAACAACTCGCCACATGTCCTTTGTTGTGACATCTAAAACAGGATCTTTTCTTATAAGTTTTCTTTTTGTTTGATCCCTTTTTAGATGTGTTGGCCTTTTTGTCTTCAGTATCCTCATCCACTTTATGAGGTGTACTGTTAGACCCTACAGATTCTTTCAAAGAAACTGGACTATTTGGCAAGTCCACAGCTATCGGATCCACTACAGCTGGTGTAGTAGGCACAAAATCAATTAACTCATTTTCATCAGGTAAAAAAGAGTAGTCTTGATTTTTAGAAGATGAAGCTTTAGTAAACCCCACTCTCGTTCTATCATTACTCCTTTTTAGCCCTTTTTGAATTTTAGTCCTAACTAATGAAGAATTTCCAAATTTGTCTAACTTTCCTTTAAGTTCAACAATCTGGTCTTGTGCAATGGCCAATTCCCTGCACTTTTTAGAAAATTCATTAGTTTTATCCTTTACAGTCTCACGAGCCAAATCAATGATCTGCAATAGTTCATTAACTTTGCTTGTTAAACTGCTGATTTCTTGTTCATTTGATTTGCGTTTATCCAAACAATTTGACTCTCTTTTAATCAAAAGAACATTTAACTCTTTTCGTTTTTCCAAATTAGCTAACATAATTTTGTTTTGCTCCGATAGTCTGTTAACTTTACCCTATAGTTCAGTGCAATTATGACACGTATGACTTACAGGTTCTGATGTTACCTTCACCACTGTTGTAAGCTCATTCACAGCATTTATGCACTTTGAAACTTCTGCAGCCTTCTTCTCAACAGTTTTCTTCTTCTCTTCTACCACAACATCTGCATTTCCCTGATATCACTTTTCTAATGCATCCCACATATCCTTTGAATTAGTGTACTTCGTAAAGGTATGCTTGATGCCATCAGGTAAGGACATTTTTATAGCAGGTAAAGCTTTCTTCTCAGCATCAACCACCTGTTTCTCAGAATCATCCATCTTCTCATCAGAAATCACTTTAACTCTTCCTTCAATACGACGCGTAGGAGCAACATATCCATCTATTATACAATACTACATTCTGGTATCTTCACTCTTCACAACCGACTCAAACTTCTCTTTCCAGTCAACATATTCTTTGACGTTTGTAAGCTTTGGCCAACTCTTAACAGTCTCACTGACCTTGTCCATTTTAACCATCTTTAAACACGTTTTTACCTTAATCGTACTGAAAAAAACCGTACAATATTTTTCCAAAAACTGTTTTTACCAAATTATACCGTTAGAATCGTCTCGAAAAAATGAATCCAATGATATATAATGTCGAAAACCAAAACCGTACAATATTTTTCCGAAAACTGTTTTTTTTGTCCTAAAAATCAACCGAGTCCAACGGTGCAAACGGAAACATTAATTCCTCTATGTGTATCTAATTCCTCTACAAAAATAAATACTCCACCTTTTAATTTTGCTGGCAAACCAAGTTAATTTCGCTGTGTCACGCTAATTTTGTTGGCAAACCAAGTTAGATATGCTGATAGAGTAATTATAATTATGCTGGTAGAGTAGATATAATTATGTTGACTTTTTAAATTCGCTGGAACAGATTCGCTGATCACTTAATTTCTCCGGTTAATTATGCTGACTTAATTTCGATGGTTCACCGGTCAGTTAATTTCGCTGGCTAATCAGGTCGCTATTACGACGACTTTAATTTCGTCGATCACCGTAATAATGTCGCTGAGGACAATTACACGGTTACCAAAGTCGCCTTTGGATTTTTTAATTTCGCCGGTCACCGAGATATTAAGTCACAAATTCGCTGGTCAGTCAGTGTAGATGTTAAATTTGCTGTGAAATTGTTAATTATGCTAGAAAATTTTTGGAAACTCAATCTGATCGAATTTTCTGCAGATTTTCCAGATTCTTCTAACAATTTCCTGCAAAATCGAAACACCAAAATCAGTCAAATTTTGATAAAAATATGAAGAACACAACGAAGAACACGAAGAACATGAAGAACAAATCTTCAAACCTTCAAGTTTTTCTTCAAATCTCCAATATTTCTTCAAAATCTTCAACTTTCCAGCAACCAAAACACTAAAAACTGCAAAATTAAATACCCAATAAGATCAAAATACCCTAAAATTTTTGAAAATCTTAAGAAGAATATCCAAAAAATTCGAAAATCCTTCAAAACCCTAGTTTTCTGCAGCAGCCAATTCTGAACCGAGCTTCTTCAAGAGCCTATCGCTCTGATACCAATTGTAGGTCCCCTTGTTCGTACGGATCGTCACAGAATTGTATATCTAACCTAGAGTGCGGAATCCTCTAGATCAGATTTGTTACAGAAAACGAGTAGAAACAGAATTCACAATCAAACGGGTCTTTTATTGATTATCCAAACGAAACGTTTTACAATCAACTCAAGACCTCACAACATCACAGCCACTATCTGTGATCTTGCCTCTAAACACTAAATTCGAAATTTCTCTCTCTCTAGACTTTCTCTCTCTAGCCTCCAAGAACTCTTCTAAGAACTTAAACCCTAATCACAAAACATGTTTATATACCACATGTTTATGAACTGGGCTTCTAACTGGGCTAGGCCATTTTCCAAGCCCATTACAACAATAAACTCACTAACTAATAAGCTAAGCCCAATACAAAATATCCAAAGACTAAATAATCAAACTATTAAGTTGTTGTCACAGAATATGCACCAACATCACCCACACTCCACCACCACCACCATCATCCATCATCCATCATAGAGTGTGTGTAGTAGTCTCAGGATCCAAGATTGATCGTAAGAGTTCTAGACAATCAAAGGCCATGTTTGTCTAAGTCTCTTACATCACTTGGTGAAGACAAGCATTTAGTGTAATACTTTTTATTTTTAATCTTTTCGCACTTTTTATTTGGTTATGTATTAATGACTTTAATAACTAGTTTCTTATGTTGAAGGTGAGTCTTTCTTATCATTTGTCCGTGGTGTCTTGGCGTTATTTTACTGTCTATATAAAATAAAAGATTTACATCATTCATATCTCCATGGTCTATATGGTGATATGTTGGCTACCAGGTCGGGGGTTAAGGGAATGGTTTAGTAAGAGTTTTGCCTTGTTCAGTGTATAGATCCTGCAAGGACCTGGGTCAAGCTTAGTAGGATCTCCTTCAATACCCACAGGTATTGTATGGCGGGGGTCCGAATTTCTTGATCCCCTCATATGTAAATTACTATTAATATATTAACCCGGCTACTTAGGACTGTATCCCTGCTGACTCAGACTACTTAGTCGAGGGTAACGTCACCTTCAAAAGAGGGGCCTACCACATTACGCATTAATAACTTAATTAATTATCTTTCAATAATCTGACCCTTTAGGATTGTATCCTTGCTGACTCAAACTACTGGGTTGAGGGTAACGTCACCTTCCAAAGAGGGGCCTACTACAATAACTAAGATAATCTCTTAAGAAGTGCAAAAGTGCGGAAATAATCAAATGTTACTCTAAAGGCGAGTCAGATCCAAGTGATTCATCTTGTCTATCTGTTTTTATTTTTATTTTCATTTTTCAGCAATTTAGTTTTTATTTTTCTAGTTTAAAACCTTTTTCTAAATTTTTGATTTGATTAGACGTTGAGGATAAACCGGTATTAAAAGCTCTTGTGTCCTTGGACGACCTCGGTATCTTACCAACACTATACTACGCTCACGATGGGTGCACTTGCCCATATGTGTGTTTGGTGTTAGTAAATATCGTGTTTTATAAATTTAAAAGTTGACTAAAGTGGTTAAAAAGGGCTAAAATATACATAAAAATATAGTACACCACACACGCATCATGGCCATCAGCTTCGAGAGGAGAGAAAGAGAGAGTAGGGTTTGTGTGTGTTGTGTGTTTTTGAAACAATGAGGAAGCAAAACCTCATAAGGGTTATGTGTGGGTTTAAATAGGGGAGTGGGCCGAACCCTTGCATGGGCTGCCCCTTGGTTTCGAGTACAAGAAGTGTGGGCCGAGAAGGGTGTGGAACAAAAGCCCAAAGGCTTGTGCGATCGGATTGAAGTTGTGCAGTCACATTACATATACATATATTACACACATTCATATAACATGTAACATTCATTCATTAAAACCCACATATCAATTAGTCACATAGAGTTCATACACGTTACATTCAACATAAAGATAGGTTCGGAAATACGAGTTGTCACATTTCTCTTTCAAAAGATTGTTGCAAGACTATTCTTCCAACAGCTAATGACACACTTAACATAAGAGACATAACACGTTGGCTTTCTGATCTCCTCATGATATTAAGTGAGGCATGTTTGAGGGTTAATATATATAGATGGTCGAACCAGATGCAAGTTCGTTATACACCGACTCGAAAAATTCAAACGTCTCATTGTCGGAAGACGATTGGCTATCGTGTCCATCGGAAACGTCGAAGATGTAGGAAAATCCATTTGTGAAACTAGTGGAAAAGCCCGCGCGTTGCGGCGGTTATCCCGACTGATATGATATTCATTTATGATATGTATTATAGATATTGACTTTTAAGCATGAAGTTTGTTAGTTACAAAACCCAACATGTCACTCTTATCTTACAAAACGATACATGTGAGTTATGATAAATTAACTTGAAATGCGTAACAATGGTTGGATGAAAGAACAAATATAGCATATCACCTATGACTGAATAAAATTAACTGGGAATCAGTATCATAAATGAAACCTAAAGTTAAGGTGTAATCGTTGTTGGCCTGTAGTTTGCAT
Organism: Helianthus tuberosus; assembly: GCA_030545235.1. NCBI lineage: Eukaryota > Viridiplantae > Streptophyta > Magnoliopsida > Asterales > Asteraceae > Helianthus > Helianthus tuberosus. The sequence goes on along the minus strand of CM060360.1, from coordinate 97,397,242 downwards.
GGTTTGTTTCACCTGGTTTATCTTTTAAAGTATTGTGGTAGTATCATTAATATATCAATTCATGAATCGCATAATTGACATAAAAACCAAGAATACAATAGTTGGTTAACGAGATAATGGAAGTGGAAATCATTACCTAACTAGACCTCATGTTTCTTTTGTCATTTAGTTATTTGTTTGTTGTTTTACTACTTTAGTAGTAGGCTTGTTTACTTATTTATTTTTTTAATATGGACTTCCCGGTTTGTTTGTATAAAAAAGTGATCATTTGATTTCTGGCCAAATGACCTAAAAATGTACTAAAATGCTTAAAGGTAAGAAGAAAAGGTCATCTGAAAGTCATTGAAAATTTATTTTAAATCGGGGGACCATAGTAACCACGTCGAATGAGATAGTATGATTAATTTAAATAAGGTTTGAATGTCTCCTTGATTTCGTCCATACTGGTTGTCCACCGTTCATCATCCTCCCGATCGTCTTGTTTGTTAGTTTGCTGGTGAGCTGGGGTGTTTAGTGGTGTGGACGTCGTACCAATACATCCATGGGTCTTCTCTATTTCTTTGATTATGTTGTATAGTATTATTCTAAGAATCCGTTGTAAGTTTAACACATTTGTGTCCGACCATTCCTCCAGGAAAACCGCATCATCCGCATACAAGAGATGTGTTGGCATCAAACCATTGTTATCATATCGAATGCCATGAAATAACCCCACTTCTGATGCCTTCTTCATAATTCCTGATAACGCTTCCATAGCGATAAGAAAGAGAAACAGAGATAAGTGGTCCCCTTGACGGAGCCCCCTCGTGCAATCAAACTCCATTGTTGGAGAACAATTTACCAACACAGAAGCTTGGGCCGAACGGAGGATTGCCATAATCCAGTCACACCATTTAGTTGGAAAACCCATTTGCATCAATATAGATTGAAGAAAATTCCAACTAAGTGAGTCGTATGCCTTATGTATATCCATTTTAATTATTAACTCTAGATTGTCATGGGTTTCCAACATATATCATGGACTTCAAAGAGAAGAAGTCGCCGATGGAGAAATAATTCCTAATCATTTAAGGTTTTACATTTCAATTTAATATGTTTGATTGTTTTTTTAACATGAAGTAGCAATAAGAACTCATAAGAAACAAATTTAGGTCCAACATCTTTATAGCGATCTCAATCATGTTAATAAACAGACAAATGACAATACTTCAGCCAGTGCACCACCATATTTAAAGCAATCTCGACATGCACGTTCCATCTTAAATATAGTATTATTAATATTATTAATTTTATACATTTATCTGATAATCATAAAATATTGATAAGTAGTACTAATGAAAAATTTTATATATTTATCTTAATTATAGGTTACAAAGGTGTCGAAATCACTAAAATGTCCCTAAAGTGTCTTAAATTTTTTGGAAATGCGCAAGTTTACCCCCTCTAAAATAGATTGGCTCCCTTGTACATGTTGCTTCAAAATGTGTACTCAATGTAAAATTACCAAAAAAGGTAAAATCCTAATTCTCTTAATAAGGTAGTATAGAAGTATAGATTATATATATTTATACATACTATTAAATCATGAAAATCCTTAATTTAATCAATTAATTCCTTTAATTATTATAAAACTTTTATTTAATTCCTTAATTTAATTTAATTAATGGAAGACATAAGTGGGCATGGATTCCATAGATGAAATGTCTAGATTGCCCTCAAAGTGTCTTAAAACTTTGGACAATGTCCAAGTTTCCCCCCTCTTAAATGGCTTGCTTCATTTACATGGTGCTACAAGATTTGTATCTAGGCAAAATTACAAAAATGGTAGAAAACCCAGTTCTCTTAATATAGTATTATAGATATTAATTATTAATATTATTAATTTTATACATTTATCTGATCATCATAAAATATTGATAAGTAGTAGTGATGAAAAATTTTATACATTTATCTTAATTATAGGTTACAAAGGTGCCGAAATTACTAAAATGACCCCAAAGTGTCTTAAATTTTTGGGAAATGCGCAAGTTACCCCCTCTTAAATAGCTTGAGTCTCTTGTACATGTTGCTTCAAAATGTGTACACAATGTAAAATTACCAAAAGGGTGAAAATCCTAGTTCTCTTAATAAGGTAGTATAGAAGTATAGATTATTTATATTTATACATACTATTAAATCATGAAAATCCCAAAGGTTGCATGTCTAACCTTTACTTTAATCAATTAATTCATTTATTTATTATAAAACTTTTATTTAATTCCTTAATTTAATTCAATTAATGGAAGACATAAGTGGGCATGGATTCCATGGATGAAATGTCTAGATTGCCCTCAAAGTGTCTTAAAACTTTGGACAATGTTCAAGTTTCCCCCCTTTAAAATGGCTTTCTTCATTTGTACATGGTGCTACAAGATTTGTATCTAGGCAAAATTACGAAAAGGGTAGAAAACTTATTTCTCTTAATATAGTACTAGTGGGAATGCCCGCGCGTTGCCGCGGGTTTTTATATTTTTTTGGTGTATGTTGCGTGAAGAGTTTCACGTAATTTATTTTTAAAACCAATTTGCTAATACCACTAAGGTATTAATTCAAGAAGAGAAAATGAGTATAAAAAAAGAATTGACATAAAAAACAACAATCATCAAGGCTCTTTTGAAAAACGCAAAACATAACTTGTAACCATTTTTAATGACTTAGTAGTTTTGGTGGTTCAAATGTAAATAGATTAAATATGTCAAACATTGACTCTTAACGTATGTCTAGGGCTCGACTCATTTAGTATTTAATTCTGAAGCTCGAGCTCGGCTCGAAGATAATTTTCAAGCTCGAGCTCGGCTCGGGCTCGACTCATTTAGTATTTTTTTAATTAATTTAAATTAATTATAATTATTATTATACATATAATTTAGTTATTTTTTATATTTATATAAATGGTAATTATTATTATATAAATATATGTTTAATATATTAATAAAAAATATATAAATAGAAAGCTCGATTAAGCTCGCGAGCCGGCTCGAGCTCGATAAGCGAAGCTCGGGCTCGTTTACTAAATGAGCTTGTTTTTAGGCTCGGGCTCGAGCTCGTTTAAGCTCGGCTCGTTCGAGCTTTTTTTCGAGCCGAGCTCGAGTAGCTCGGCTCATTTGCACCCCTACGTATGTCTAACGCATAAAACGTTCTTATATGATAGTCAACAACTAATAATATAAGAAAGAAGTTAAAGTGTTTCGGGTGAAACCAACCAAATCAACCCACCAAAAAATACAATTTTGCCCCTCTAGTACTAAAATATAGTTTCATAATCTTGTATACACAATGCTTTATATTTAGTTATAAAATTGCAGAGAACAAAGATGGTACCAGTTTTTTAACACACATGGAGATTCCAAAAGTTGGAACTACCAAACTTAGTGACACAAAACCCATGGACTTAAAGTTGCATTTGCAAAAGGCAAAACATGAACTTGGTAGTTTGAGAAATGATGGTTGACAAAGAGGGTTTAAACATTCGATCTCTGAGTGTACAAACTGTATATATATGAGTAGAAAGGATACACTATACTAATAGTTGATAGAGGTGGTCACCGTTGGTGCTCAATTTCACAATAAAAATGGTTGGTCAACACAGAGATCCTCCGGCCTTTGGTTCCAAACCCGCGTCTAGCCATCGGTGTGCGGTTTGATCCATAGACTTTAACAAGAAAACAATTTGTTAGATCCACTGGTTGAGGCGTTGGTAATGCCTTTGATGCTTCGGATTCTGAATGCTTCATTTTGGCTTTCCAGTGCCATATACAACTATTAGATTCTAGTTCAAAAAATATAAAAAGCACATTTTAGATTTTGACATAAAAACAAAAACTAAGAAAATCAAACGTGGAGCAAAGTAATCTCGTAGAACATGTTTAACAGTATATAAATGGGTAGTTTTAAGTTATCTCATCTTTGGTCCTTAACGGGTCAAATGGATAATCATATTTTTGCAATCGTATTTGATAGAATAATATCTAACTATTTATGATCATATCCGGACAAAAAATGTTTTAGGCCAGCCCAACAACCCCTATCAAAATTACCATTCTGACCCGTTACCGAACACAATCCGACCATCCTATTTTGCACCTGCATATTAAAATAGATAATGATATAAAAAATTGAAGAAAAACACATATATATATACCTTCCACCATAGGTTGACCGTCTTTGACTCCATTGTCTTTGCCCAGGAATTGTGCTTTAAAGATTTCTCATGTAAGTCTAAGATGTTGTGATCACATATTTCAGGTCCCCTACTGTTCCAGCATAAAAGTCAGTCCCTCATGTTTCAGTAACAAAGGTCAGCTTTCATTTCTTAAAAATAATCAGTGTGTGGGAATGTACACGTTATTAAAAGGTAAGTACCAACACAACTCAAAGATTGAGTAATTTGATACAACTCTAAAAACCCATCACCCGGACATTAAAATAGCAAAAGATCAAAACTTTGATCACCTACCCGTCACCCGGAAATTAACATAATGAAAGGTCGAAACTTTAATCACATACCCTTCAATACAACTCTAAAACCTATCACCCAGACCAATTAAATAACGAAAGATCGAAACTTTAATAACCTATCCTTCGATACAACTCTAAAAACCCATAACCCATATTAAAAATTAAAACCCATCACCCAGAGCATACAAATCACAAGAATTTCGACACTCGCCATAGCTACAACTATGATCTAGCATCAAATTGTGCTAGAAACTAAGATAAACAAAAACATCTCAAAAAGCCGTACAAAGAAGAAAAATAAGAAAAGAAACCAGGGGAATCAGGTGGATGCAGGATATACAACAAACCACAGAATATTCAGTTATATGTTTATTTATACTTTCAATTATTATAAAAAGCAGTTAGCAAAGATGGACCCATACAGCAAAAAACACCAAGGGAACTTCAGTCTACCCATCTTATCTTCTTTAGACTATATAGTGGGAATGCCCGCATGTTGCTGCGGGTACTTATGTTTTTTTTTGCCGCAAGTAGAGATATATCGAAGAGTAATCGAGTATGATATAAGGTCAACACAAGAAATTAAAATTGTTTTTTACATAGGTAAACTAAATATAATCTTTTAGTAACCTAAGATATAAATGATTGAGCAATTAATCTGTTTAAATTTAAAATTTTTCGAGCAGAGATATGCTGATTACAAAGAATTTCAAAAATAAGAACAGAGATATGTTTATTACAAAGACTAATAGCATACTGAGTTTGCTTGATCTTCGAAATCATTTACTCAAAACACTATAAAACTATATCATAACTCGTGTAATATAATATATCTGTAATCATACGCTAACGGTTCATTAAACTTTTTGACAAAAGGTGGTTTTTTTCATCCCATCTCAAGGGTCGAAGCATGAGGTACAGTTAGCGAGTCTGTTGGCGGCCTGCCGTTTCTTCTCAAGTGCATAAAACCATCCATTTATTGAAAAGAAAGTTAAGATTATGAATGTAATAATATGACACATGTTAATTAATTAATAACAAAAATAATAATAAAGAATAGTTCATGGGTAAGCCAAACTTGGTCCATCTTGACATGCACCGAAAGATACCCATTTTGACACAGTACCAAACCATCAATTTTAATACTCCTACCTGACTGGAACTCTTTAGCATTGATTCAGTGTGCGGGTAAAGTTTTTTCTGACAAGCAAGCTAGACAAAGCCTCACGTATTTCTTTCCAACAACCTGAAGATGTAGTAGTATCCAAGTGTTACATTTAAAACTCAAATTTACTTTTTATTTTATTGTATAAAAGTCTGTAGAAGAAAAGGTGAAGAGGGTAGATATAAACTGAAGTTGCAACCTACCTGAGCAAGAATGTTATGGTGTGGGTCATAGTGTAATGGTGCCACTGGGCAAGCTGGACAGAACCAAGCATTGACCGACTCCATTTCAGTTCCACCAACAAAAAAGTAGTCAAGGATAACATCGTTCCTTAGCTCTTGTATCTACATATATGACAAAGACAATGAACTATAAGGCAAACAAAATAACTAAACTCCCATCGAACATGTTTATATATGAATGAGTAGATTTGGGTTATTTTTATCTAACTTACGTCAAACGTGTAGATTAAAAATAATAGGTTTGAAGTAAACGTATCAAATAGGCAGAAATTTTACCGGCATATTTGGGGCAGAGCCACATTGAACCCACTAACATTTTTTAACTTTAGTTAAGAAATATGAACCCAATACACAACTTTCTATCTTTGCTCTAGTTTTTTAGCATAAAGAAGTTAAAATCTTCTAAATTAATTTCTTAAAAATATATTATAATTGAGACGTATAACTTATGCAATCATATTTAACCCACACAGAACAAAAAGTGTTCTTGCCCAATCCATCCTGATTCAAACTTTCTTGTTTTGACCCGTTACCCAACCCACCCCACCCACCCATTTAGCCACATCTTGCTATAACGCATGACAATATAGACATGCCTAATCCAACAAAGGATGTTCAGATAAATAAGTAGGTAGGAACATCAGGAGGAGGACGAGGACCGGTGGACTGAATTCTCTGAACTAAATACTTTTAAATATTAAATATATTTTTTTAAATGTAATATAAGCATTCTTTGAAGAAACTCACAGAATGCTAGAGTCTCTTGCTTCCAATTGTTGCAAAAATATTTTTTCCCAACCTGCAAGATGTTTATAAAATATTCTTTTTCAGAATCTACATAAGGATCTGATCTGCAACAAAAATAGGTCATTAGATGAACTAAAGATTGACTTGGTATCAGTTCATATTTTCAGCAAAGGAATTTTCTTTGACACTTTATGTATGTTTTCAGAATTGAATTTCAATGGAAACACTAATCTGAGCTTGTGGTCGTTTGTAGACATAAACGAACCTTTCTATCTCTTTGCCACTAAGAGTGGTCCGTAAACCTAGACGCCACCTAGGCCACAGACCATGGTTGTTTCCTTCTCACACCCTCTCCAATTCCCCTCTAACTCTTCCCTGTTCTATTTGTGGCCGTTCATATACACAATTTCCGCTCGTCTAACCAAATTATAAAACATATGTATTTCCCCAAAAGAATAGTAAAAAAATCATGATTTTGTTGGTTTATTGTGCCTCTAATTCCAATAGGAATACAAGAACAGTAAAAAAGTACCTGAGAAAAATGAAATTGTAGGCTACCCCAGCTTTTTTAACCAACATTTATAACAACTTTTTTAACCAAGCTTGGCCCTTGTTTTGCTTTAACAAACGCATGTCCCAAAATGTAGGCTACCCCCGCTTCCCTAGCCTCCAATAGGTCCTGTAACCCAGCCCGTGAACCATCGTCAATCTTTGGGCTCTCTTGTACCACAAACCTCACTCTTTTCTGTGCTTGTTTAACATGTGACGCCTGTATTTCTTGAGCCTCATGTCCATCTAGGTTGGTGGAAGGCGCTCTTTCCAAACTCCACCAGAATATGCACTGAGACACCCGGTGCTCTTGTGGGATTATATGGCCCACCAGAAACCGTGGGACTTCACAATAACCATACCAGAATATGCACTGAGACACCTGGTGCTCTTGTGGGATTATATGGCCCACCAGAAACCGTTCTTCTCGTACATGTGGGATAGGGAGTGATTTCACACAAAGGAAAATTAGCATACAATACATCAAAAAGAAAGTCTGAATGAGTTGTGTTTAAATTAGCACCTCATCATGTTTGCTTACATCTACTAAGTGTTAAACAAAAGCACATAACACCAACTACTATGACATACTAACCTGATTAATCCAATAATTCCCACATTCAACATCAACAGTTTCTTCAATTGCAAACTACAAATTAACGATTATTATAAACAGTATGGATAACGAAGAAAATCATCAACAATAGAAGAAGAAAAGGGCAAAATCCCCAAACGTACATGCTAATTGCTGAATCAAATAACGACATATAAGAAACAGGTTGGTGAGAATAAAATTACAGAGATTGAAGAATCAAAGGACGACAGATGAAGGTGCTCTCAGACGACTCTTTGCCTATCGATTGCTCTTTCAATCTTCTCAGTGAATACATCAAAATCAAGGGATGATTGAATTAATAAAGGAAACGCCAAACCTAAAGTTGAGTGGGTGGGATGGAAAACACACGACGCTTCAAGTGCAACATTCAATTAGGGTTGTGGTGGGATGTGGAAGAGACGATGGTAACCATGGAATTGAAATTCAGCTTTAAAAGCTATCCAGAATTCCAATTATACCCCTAAATGTCTTAAAACTTTAGATAATGTGCAAGTTTACCCCCTCTAAAATAGTTTGACTCTCTTGTACATGTTGCTTGAAGATGTGTACACAATGTAAAATTACGATAAGGGTAGAAAACCCAGTTTACTTAATAAGGTAGTATAGATTATAGATATGTAGAATGTGTGATATGTATTTTTTGTGTGGGTGAAATGGAAGAAAGTGTGATATATATAGATTTTTAAGTTTCTTTTTTTTTCTTTTAATTTGAAACGGTAACTTAACAACGGTCAATAGCCCACAACGTTTCAATTTTTCAAAGTTCCACGCGTGAAAAACTTGACGCCTTATATGATGCACGCGTTGTGGACTTGACCGACGGTGGTGTGCGTGATGGTTCCACGCGTGGTGGAGATGCCACCACGTGTAGGTCCTTTTTCAGAGGATCGATCACGAAACCAAATCCTTGTCTATAACAAACACGGTCACGAGTGCGGAATCCCCGTGACAATGCAAACCAAACACAGAAATAGCAAGAACACGATGTAACCAAAGATTCACAATCTATTGATTAAACGGATAAAGAACAAACATCAAACACATACACACAATGTTTGAAGATAAACTCACAGTAGGATGTGCTCTCATGGTTTCACACATAAACCAAGTGTGGTTTATATAGGCAGCCCAGCCCAATGTCGACGAAAGACATAAAGGACCTGACGAAAAACCAAGGTCGACGAATAACCAGGTTATTCGTCACTGTTTACGACGAAACATAGAGAGACCAATAAAGAGGTTTTTCGTTACACATGTGTTCGACGAAAGATGGGTCTTTCGTCGAGGGCTGCAAAAACAGAACAACTGCAAACTGTTTGACAGTTTGCAGCAGAACCATGTAAACACACACAAACAAACTATAAACTACTGACCAAATGCAACATGCATTAGTTTTAAACATTACATACCAAAGAGACAAACTGTCGGACCAAAGTTAGATAGGAGGATATCCGACTTGGTCAACTGACGGAACATACAGACTCGATAAGTAAAAGACCGTAAAATACAATGCTAATAAAGAACAAGTTACAGACACCAAAAAAAATGGATCAACAAACTCCCCCTTGTCTGTTACTTGGTCTTCGGTCTTCAATCTTTAATCTTCAGTGTTTCTCGGACCAGGAACTGCCAGCGTGGGTCCCACGATAGTAACAAAAGCAAGCGACGCGCTGAAATGGTAACGCATGATGCGCGTCCTTGTCTTCGTAAAATATATCATGTCGGAACAACTTGTTGATGTCAGCCGCGGACATATTCACTATCCACATCGGGTCTAGCTTGTGGAAGTTCTCTTTATCACCTTCGAAAAGAATAACGGCTTCATGAGAATCCGAATCATAACACCATAACTTCATATCCTCAAGAAAGTTCTGTTTCATGGGCATCAATGGAATCTTGTCCATAACCTTCGCCGGCTGATATATGAGCTTGTATCGAGCCGTGTTGGTCAATGGATCCAACATGTACTTGATTTGTTGATACACCGGAAACTGTGGTTTATACAATTCATCCTTCCACCCTTTTCTGCGTTCGAATTTCAATTTCCTTGCAAATAATGTTGCGCCATAATAATTTGAACGGTTGATTATTTCCAATTTTGATAAGGTGGCAACATCATAGAATGGTAGAGATAAGATACTCAGCATTGAGTTGAAATACTGGATTCTGTGTTCGCGCTTGATCGCAACACAGTGAATTTCTTTCACGAACATCCAGCTCAGAATCTTCCCATGAGGCTTAACTTTTTCAAACTTCAGAAAATCAACTTATGTTTCAGGATGCGTAGGCTTTTCAACCTTTTACAAGAACCTTTTTCTCCATTCTTGGAATGAATCTTTCGAATTCTCTGAAGACGTACGATTCTTTAACTGCTCGTCGATATCTTCCAGATTTTCTTTCATCCATTCTTTATCAAACGGATCAAACTCCATTCCATCGGCACGTACATACGTTGATTTGCTTGTTTCGCCTTCAAACACTATCTCGTCAATGTTTTAAGTATCGACAGTTTCTGGTTAAATCGACATTTGATCGGTAACTGAATCTTCAATTGTCTTCATTTCATTCAGAGCTACAATCTGTTCATCCGTGAAGTCAGCAATCAACTATCCCTCTTCTAGAACTTCTCCGGTTACCGGATGTAAAGCCTGTAAAGCAAGATCAACAGAACTAGGAACAGAGGATGTACCAGCCATAGAGCTTTCAATGTAAGAACTGCTCTCTAGCTGTTGTATTTCTTCTACATTTCCACCAGAGGTTCCTTGTGCTGATTTAATCTGCGATGGCTTGAATACAACAATTTCAGTAGATGCAGTGGCTGGCGGTTTCTCAGATGTCACAGAAGGGTCAGGGTTACCCAGATCCTCAGAATCATGATCCATTTTCTTCAAAACTTCCTGTTGTTTGCATCGATCGCCCCACCAAATGTTAACACGCTTTCTTACAGCCTCGAAACCATCAGTGATTCTCTGGACCCCATCTGTTATCTTGTTATTGCGAATGTTATACCACTCTTTCATGTCGTCATGCTTTTCTTTGAGAGTTTCAGCTAACCTTTGAACAACAGTGCTTCTTTCTTTCAACCGATTAGTCTCAATACCACGAGTATTATCAGCAGCTCGCATGTGCTGTAATTGACGTACTCTTTCTTCATCAGCAGCTTTCAAGCGTGCATTCTCAGCTTTCAGTTGCTCAATCTCTGCTTGTTGGTGAGTGATCTCAGCTTATTGACGCCCAATAATGGAATTCAACGTGTTTATCTCCAACTGTTGCTTGATTATGTCACTTCTTGTAATGTTAATCACTGCCGATTGCCTATCAATTTGACCTGCAACAGCTTGCAATTGAGAAAACAGGAAATCTACCTTTTCATCTTGCTGCATCTAAGAGAATCTACTTTTTCTGCGCTCTGAGGTCGGTTGAGAAGTCGTTGCTTGAATAGTCGATGCAATTGAGCGAGCCGGTTCTTGGGGTGTCACGGTAGGAGTTTCAGGAGCTGAAGTAACCATAGGAGTTGGTTCGGATGACCTTGTAGGAGATGAGATAAAAGTAGCAGCTTCATCGGCCGTGAATCCAAGGTTTGGATTCATTTCTGCTTCTTGAGTAGGCTCTTGCTGTGGAACGGACTGCTGCACAGATGAAGAACTGATGTACTTCATTGCCTTTTTCTTTCGATGGGCAGTGGTTTGCTTTTTCTTCAAACGTTCAACTTCGGTATCCGAAGGAACGTAATCAGCATAATCCTCTTGTCTAATCTTCCTGACTTTCCTCACACCACGTTCATCGAGATAGAACTCGTACCCAGGCTTAGGTTGATTATCATCTGATTCTATATCCTCTTCATCATCTCCAGCTGAACTAGCACCAGCTGTATCAGCAGCAGATGCACCAGCCGTAGATGCACCAGCAGCACCAACATCTCCACCATCACCGCCTTCATCATCACCATCATCGTCACTGTCGGAAGAATCCACATCCTTTCGTCCAAACTTGTCTTCCATCATCTTCTTCAATTTTGGCTCCTCATCGTCAGATTGGCTGTCATTGTGACGCCATTTGTCGTTTTCTAGAGCGATGTAGTCTGTCTTATCAAGAGCACCGATTAACTTTCTTGGCGGCTTGCTTTCTTTGTATCTCTTCGATGCAATGCCTCTGAATATCTTCAGTGAATGCTCTATCATAGTATCTATCTTTAGAATGTCACCATCGGCTTTCGGAAGATCGGGATGCTGAATATTCATAATCATTTACAGAAAACGGGGATACATCCAGAACTTATTCCCTGTTGTACGACCACCGGTTCTTTTCATATTTTCTTTCATGTTAGCGTAAATGAACTTCAAAATGCTAAACAACTTGTTTAGCACTAAAGCCACCATGAGTCCCACAAGATCATTCCCCGCCATGTCGTATCCAGCACGTCTGTTGCTAATACATTGAATGAGTACGTGAAGTAGAAACTTGTAGCGCATTGGCAAATCTCCTTTGTTGATTTGACTGCTGAAAATATCACCGGTATACTTCATCCTAAGCAAACAACCGCGAGTGCACATGATTGGAATAGAATACGGTGCATTCGGATCATCTTGAAGTTCCAGTACGGTGTTTAAGATATCCGGAGAGACATTCACATTCACTTCATTAACTCGCCCTTGTATAAGCTCAGTTCCGTCACTTGTAAACCGGTGTTGAAAAAGTAACGGCCTTGTTTATCCGAGATTCCCTTATCCATTGAGTGATCTCCTTCAGTTCTGTGATCTTCCCTTCAGGATCAAGGTATGCAATCATGTTGTGACGTTTTTCGGACATAACTTGTTCTTCAGGTTTGTCGGTTATCTTGGTCGCGAGCTTGCGTTTCTTTTCTTTTGGTGCCATTCTATATTCGAAAACATCCACTGTAAGTCATAATATCACAACATGTGCAATAGACATATGTGTATACATGTTAAAGCCTAAAGTGAACAGTGAACATGGGTATACATATCTTCTGTGAAAGTGCACACAACAGAAAATTTTTGAAGTGTTGGACTACGAAAAACTAGGACAGCGACGAAAAACATGCTTTCATGGCGAAAAACCCTTGGTGAAACAAAGTCAACATTGACCTTTGACCACTGGTTTTTCGTCGACAGGCTTTCGACAAAAAAATTCCTTTGTTAAACAAGTTATTCGTCACAGATGGTATGAAGAAATACGTATTTCGTCGTCAGAGGTATTTCGTCGACAGTTTTCGATGGACATCAATTTGGGGGTTTTTCGAAACAACTGGTTTTTCGCCGAATGAAGTTGAATCGACGATGATTCAGAAAAAAATCAAACACATTGGACACTTGGTTTAACCACCAACAAGAAGGAAATAACCCCAGTTATGTAACCGACACGAGTTTGATCCGAAAATACACCCAAAACAGTTTAAACAACAACCAATATCCCATCCCCTGTTTTGGTACCCGAAATCATAAAACCAAATCAATGCACAGAACTACATATACACCCTATGTTTATCAGATTTCATGAAAACCAAGAGAAACAACAAAGTATAATAAGAAGAAATCAAATAATAAGGGTGTCCGAGGGTTTCTAAAGCATTCGAGCAAAAGAGGGAGGTCCTTCGAGAATTTAGACATGAAAATAACCCACTTGTATGCCTTGATTTGATGAGAATTTTGGATAAAATAAAGTGGGTTTGAAGTCGGTGAAAGGGAGGTATGGGTGTTTGAGTGTGGGAGAATATAAACAGTTGAGAGGGTTTTGAAAAAGTGAAGTTGGTAAAGCACTGGGACCCTTTATATAATTCTGACCCTCGACGAAACACCATCCTCGATGAAAAATGTGTTTGGGTCGACGAAAAACATTGATGGGCTTGTACAGTAAGCCCATGATGAAAGTCCATGAAGACCAATGTTTTTCGTCGTGACCTCGATGAAAAATAGGTATTTCGTCGCGAACAAATTCTATTTTGACCAAGATTTCAACACCGTTGACCTGAATGGTTTTTCGTTGACCTTTAGGTCTTTTGTGGACCCTTAGGTTTTTCGTGGAACATTTTCATTTGAAATACTAAGCCATTGAAATTGCACACTTTGAACAGATTTTACTGATTTGAACAGGTTTTCCCTTGTGATCAAATTTACCAAATGCAAAAGACATTTTATGAAGTCGGTTTCAGGCTTTTCGGCAGAAAACTCCAAGTTTCAACTTCGGCTAATCAAAAAAAGAACTTTACAAATTACACTAGAACTGAAATTAAAGTGCAGTAAACTACCGAGAAACAATAAAAAGCAGTAAATGACTGTACAAAGTCAAACTTTTGCGAGTTTCAAGGAAAAAGAATCATACCAGCTTACAGTCTTAGTCAACATGGTTTTTGTTTCGGTTTAACGCTTTGGATAAGTATACTACCACGATTATCGATATTGTTGTCCACAAGAGCTCAAACCGATCAGATGTAATCATAATTAGGAGATACTATTTACGGTAAGGGTTATACTTACAAGTCGGTGTTCATCCACTCAAGACACATTCCCGTATCAAGGTATGCACGAGAGTTCATCTTACCGGTGAGTATACCGCTTATCATCTGTTTTCAACGTATATGATGTGAGATACTCGCTTATTTTTTATTGAAAACAAGCCCTATGTGATAGAATCACTTATTGATGAGGAACTTGATTTTCACATGCATGAGGGCACAGGAGCAAGTCCGTGAATAGGTCAGTACTAATGTACAGCAAAGAGACGAACTTGACTCCTGGATAGATGTGATATATTATCACTTATTTTGTTTGGACATGTGATTGTTGATCACTTATTGGGGTCGAATGCAATATGTACACGTATGTATAGTATCATGGAAGATCTAGACTTCGTCTCCGTTATTTTTCGGTAAAAGATACAACCATGATACCCAAATGATAAGACATCATAAAGACCGCATATCTCAGAACCTCGGCAATCAATCAAACGAAATTTCGGTACCAAGATCATATGCCAATGAATGTTTCCCACCTGACTTGAAGTCTGTTAGATTTGTATCATCCTTTACATTTTAATCTGATTGTGAGCCAACCGATACATCATTAGTAGATATACTTATCATTTCTCAATTTTTTTGTTTTACATTTTTGAATATGTTGACCGACCACACCAGTGAGTATCATCATTTTCCTTTATCCAAGAAACTCATTTTGGATTTTCTAATTAATTAATTTTTTTTGAATTTTTGCTTTTCTATTTTTTTTTTAATTTTTGAATTTTCAAACTTAAAGACAGAAAGTAAAGACATCTTTTTGGATTTTTTTTAACTTTTTCAAATGTTTTTGTATTTTCTTGAATTTTCTCCTCCTAAAATGCGAAAAGGTTACGAAAAATGAAAATCTTTTTGTATTTTTAGAGTTTTTAAAGAAAATATTTACAAAAACGATTAGCCAAAGAAGTTTTACTCGGGTATCTCCTTAATGCCATTGACCAAAATAAGATAATCAAAACGTGATTTATCAAAAGCTTTAGTGAACAGGGCGGCACGTTGGTGATCAGTGTGGATTTTGACAACATCGATGAGTCTTTTGTCAAAACAATCACGTCTGAAGTGATATTTAATTTCGATGTGTTTGGTCTTGGAATGCTGCACAGGATTTCTAGTGATCTGTAAGGCAGCATTGTTATAAAAAAAAATAGGAGTAGATAGGAATTCAAAACCGTAGTCGCGCATTTGTTGTTGGATTCCCAAGACTTGAGAGCAACAACTAGTGGCAGCAATGTATTCAGCTACAGAATCCCCAAGACTTGAGAGCAACAACTCGTGGCAGCAATGTATTCAGCTACAAAAGTTGATGTAGCAACACAGGTTTGCTTCTTGCACTGCCATGTGACCAGGCGATTTCCTAAGAATTGACATCCAGCTGTTGTTGATTTGCCGTCGATTTTGCAGCCACCAAAATCAGAATCACTGAACGCAATCAAGTCGAAGCTATCATCCCTAGGGTACCAGAGACCGGTGTCCGGGCAACCCTTCAAATAGCGAAAAATCCTTTTAACAACTCCTAGATGTGAGGCCTTTGGGTTGGCTTGATATCTTGCAAGCAGGCACGTAGGATACATGATGTCAGGCCTCGAGGCTATGTGATACATTAGAGATCCGATCATTGCGCGATACTATGAAGAGTTAATGCTTTCACCCTTCAGATCCAGAGTAATCCCGTGTTTCTACGGAAGTGGGGTACCAATGGGCGTTGCGTCAGACATCTGGAACCGGCTCAAGATGTCACCAACATATTTAGTCTGATGGATGAATATCCCAGACTCGGTTTGTTGAAGTTGTAGGCCCAAGAAGAAATTCATTTCCCCCATTGCGCTCATCTCGAATTTTTCTTGCATCATACGCTCGAATTGCCTGCACAAAGAATCATTAGTTAAACCAAATATGATATCACCAACGTATACCTGTGCCAACAGAAGATATCCATCTTGTTCTTTGATAAAGAGGGTGCAATCGATAAGACCTCGCTGAAAACCATTCTCCAATAGATAGTTAGATAAGGTTGCATACCAAGCTCTGGGTGCCTGATGTAAACCATAAAGAGCTTTGTTGTGCAACCAAACCCGATCTGGATGAATAGGATCTTCAAAACCCGGGGGCTGTTCGACATACACCTCTTCTTCAACCAAACCATGTAAGAAAGCACTTTGCACGTCCATTTGGTAGACCTTGAATCCTTTAAATAAAGCATAAGCTAGAAAGATCCGAATAGCCTCAAGACGTGCAACCGGTGCATAGACTTTATTGTAGTCAATTCCTTCGATCTGACGAAACCCTTGAACAACCAATCTCACCTTGTTTCGAATGACTACTCCACGATCATCCTTTTTACATTTGAAAACCCAACGTGTGCCAATTTTCTTGTAATTTTCAGGCCTTTCAACAAGCTTCCAGACACCCAACTTTTGGAACTGTTGCAGTTCTTCCTGCATAGCTTCCACCTAAGAATTATGATTTAGAGCTTCTTTCCAAGACTTTGGTTCTTCTTGTGAAACATAACACGCGAAGGACCAATCATTTTGTAAGCTGGATTCTCTGATAGCTGAATACAACCCAACATTTTGGTTGTTTCTCAGCTGATTACGCGTCTGCACTCCACTATGGACATCTCCAATAATATTCTGCTGCGGGTGAGTATCATGAATTCTCGTTTCAGTGACATCAGGAACACGAGTATTAATACCCAAATTATTAAGATTAAGATCAACAACGAAATCCACGCCAGGCATCGACGTAGAGGTGGATGCATTTCCTTCAGCAGTGTCTACATTCTGCACATGCGTAGTTGCTTCAGAAGCACCTTGAACAGGAGCAGCTAGAGCCGAAGTGCCTTCATTCGCATCGTGGAACTCATCATCTTTCGACGACGCATTGTAATCAGTAGCATCTTCAAATTCCTCATTTTGAACAATGTTATTAACCGAAGTAGAAGCTTGAGAGTTAACAACAATTGGTCGCACCAAAGATGAGTCAACAGTATTATCACTTTCTAGTAACATTTGATCAGCTACAGATGCTTCATCAAAGGTTGGCAGATTAAAGGAGTCGAATAGTCCATCATAATCGAACATCCAAGGATCACCCGGAGCTCTAACAGGATTAGTATATCTTTGAACCTTCACTTCACTCCATAACTCAACCTTTTTGGTTGTCAAATTCCAAACACAAAAATTCGGAGTAGCATATCCAAGAAAGAAACCCTCGATAGCTTTGGGGCCAAACTTTCCATGCGGTTCAATCATAGTGCATGGAGCGCCAAAAGGTTCTAAGTGAGAAATGTCCGGTATCCTTTTGTGTAACAGTTCGAAACAAGTCTTTTCATGCCTTTTAACTGTGAGAACTTTGTTTAAAGTGTAGCAAGCAGTAGCCACAACCTCCCCCCCAAAACTGAATAGGAAGCTCCGACTCTACCAACATCGTTCTTGCAGTCTCTATTATCGTTCGATTCTTCCTCTCAGCGACACCGTTTTATTGTGGAGTGTATCGAGAACTGTATTCATTAAGAATGCCCTTTGAAGTACAGAACTCATCCATTATGCGATTTTTGAACTCAGTGCCATTGTCGCTTCGAATCCTCTTCACTTTCAAAGTGTACAAATTCTCTAGCAAGGTAAGAAGATTCTTGAGGATTTCAGGAGTTTCACTCTTGTGTGCAATAAAAGATACCCAAGAAAATCTAGAGTAGTCATCAGTAACCACCAGACAATAAGCATCCCCAAAGGTTGTCTTGTGTTTCATAGGTCCGAAGAGGTCCATATGAAGACGTTCAAGAGGCATGCTGACAGAGTTGACTTTCTTAATCGGGTGAGACTTCTTCGTTTGCTTTCCTTTCTGGCACGAAACATAGACATCTTGTAGATGAAAACTTCTCACAGGCACACCATTCACAAGATTGTTTTTCACCAAATGGTTCATTTTTCTCAAGTGAATGTGCCCCATTTGCCTGTGCCAAGATATAGACTCCTTTTCTGTGGCTTTCGAGACAAAACATGTGACTTGTGCAGATGTCGTAATCGCTTGGCTCATGTCGAGAATATAAAGATCATTAACTATTGGAGCCGATAAGAGAATCCATTCTTTTGGAATTTTAAATCCATGCTTCAGGACATAACAACTGGCATCATCAAAATGCACGGTGAATTTCTTATCGCAGATCTGCGAAACACTTAGAAGATTGTGATCAATTTTTCGTACATAATTGATCTTATTGAACACACAAAACCATTGGCGATCTTTCCTTCTCCAGTGATGTATCCGCCCTTGTCTCCAGCAAATGCGACATAACCTCCTCTAATGTTTTTTACATCATAAAGAAGCCGTAAGTCGCCCGTTATGTGCCTAGATGCTCCACTCTCAACAATCCAATGACTACTAACAGTTCCTCCTGGAACATCCTGTACATTTCATTTAATGATTAGTTGAGGTTGGGGACCCAAGCCTTAGTGGTCTTGGGTCGTCCCTGAGCATCACGAAATGTGATCTCGATTTCTTGATGATTTTGAAATATAGCACCTCCCTGTGAACCTTCACCCGTTTTAGGTTTCCAAGTCTGATTTTGTTTACCAGATTGAGTTTTATGAAAAGATTTTGAAATTTATGGTTTTAACGGTTGTGATGAACTTGGTTCCTTTTTAACAGATTTGACTTCCGATTTTAAAGCCTTTTCAAACGCCTTTACGTTTTGACGTCGTTGTTTTGTTTCTTGTTCTTTAGCAGTTCACTTATCTTGTTTTGGTGAAACAGAACGACGTTGTTGATGACCTTTTTCAGGAGGGGCTCTGTCAACAAATTTTTCTTTGGGAGTATTTGTACAGTTTTTGATAATATGTCCAAACTCCCCACATTTAAAACAAGTTTTCCTTTCAACAAACTTAGGAACTTCCGATTGACGAACAGATGTCGAACCTGTAGATCCAGAGGTACTGGTTCCTTCATCACACCCATTTGTGTATTGGGTGTAGTTGTTTTGACTGTTACGTTTTAAAATTTTGACTTGTTGGACAAAATCGGTATTTGATTTATTTTCAAAGTCTCAATTTTATCAGTACCTTTTGATGCTATAAATTTGTAACAACCCTCGGTAAAACCGACACTCTCGAATATTTCCAAACACCTTAGTATATTTTAAAATGTCCCAATATACCTTTAAATACACCCCGTATGTGAAAACCGAGCCCGAAATATGTTATAGTATTTAAAATAAATATAAAAATCTGATTATTAAGTTGAGGCGAGCCGCGTAGACCCACCCCAACTATTAACGCGGGCGGTATGAAGGGGAGAACCTGATTCCGTCTGATTTCTTAAGTCCAAGCGGGCCGCGTAGACCCCATCTCAAGCTAACGCGGGCCGCGAGAGATCGATAACACGGCAACACCCCAGGCCGACACGTGCCATCATCGTGTCGAGCCTAGTAGATGACCGGGACAAGCTACCCTGTTGACCAGGGTTGACGCGGGCCGCGTAAGCGACCCTAGTCTTTCACGCGGGCCGCGTGAGAGTCGAGATCAACAACTATATAAGCAGGCAACAGGTTTTCATTTTCCGTCGTTCATTTCTCAATTCTCAATCACGAATTCTGATAGTAGGCTTATAATACTCGGGTATTATACCCCCTAATTAGCGAGGTTCTGCTCCGTTGTAAGTATTATAACCCCGGTTTCATACTAGATACGCTGCCCGATTGATTTAGGGTTCCGTAACAACTGTCGTGGTTCTGCCCGACGTAGTTGTTGGAATGCCGTCTCGGGGAGGGTATCATTAATAATTTCAAAGGGTTATGATACTAACCTAGGTACATTTGTGTAAATTATAGATTATATCCAGGAAACCCTTACGCGAAGTCGAAGATAGCAATGTGAGTTTATCCTCTTTTTGTTAAACTTTTTATAACTAATTTACAAAACCTTTAATGCTTAATAATCTGATTAAGCAGTGATTGAGTCTTTGTAGTTCTTCAATTACTGTCAGTATGTTGGGGTTTTGTATACAAAATTTACTACACTGTGAGTAGTAAGTCGGGGATGACAGTACGTTATCATTGGACGACGAGTTAGCCAATGTGTAATATGACCCACAAGTCAGGATTGAAAGTACTAAATGAGTAATTATGTAGAAATAAACAATGTGATCGCTCTCAATACTGTTTTAATTGATAAAATGTTTCTTGATTAAACTGGGATTCACTCACCAGTATTTCCCACTGACAAATGTTTTTAAAACGCGTTTCAGGTAACACAATGTGACAACCAATTAGTAAAAAGCTAGCTGGAGAGCACTGAAGGCTTGGGAAAAATGTGGCTATAAAAGTTACCTAAAAGACGACATTTTAAATTCAATAAAATAGGTTTTATCCCTATAAACGTATTGTAATAAGAAACTTGGGTTTTGCCCATGTGATTATTAATATTAAATATGGTGGTTTTACTCTGATAAACATTTCCTAACTATGGTCCTGATGTAATTTCCGCTGTCAAAATAAACAAGTCTGATACCACCACTACTGAGTTCGCGTCTGCCCGTTCCCGGGATAGATAAGGGATCGGGGGTTGCGACAGGAGGTGGTATCAGAGCCTAGCCACTGGTCTAAGACAAAGAAGTGTTCTGCTGACACTTAAATTCTAAATTTTGTGTTAGGAAATAAATTATGAAAATACATGCATAACTGTATTTCGTTGTTATGTGTTATTTGACTATTTGTTAGTTTACAGTATGAGTGATCAAGGACCCTCAGACATGAGTCGTCAGTTGTCTGATTCACCTAGGAGTGAAGGTACCTCATCACAGCCTGCCCTTTCTGGGTATTCTGCTGATCAGGAAGAAGGAATGTTTGCCTTTAGAGCTCAGTCGGAGGAGCCATTCCTTAATAAAAAGAGAGGATGGTTCAGTAAAGAAGCGTTTGCACGTTAGAAAAGAATGCGAATGTTACAACAGCAAAGAGTTCTAGCAGCCGCTAAGCGAAAGACAGATGCCCATACACAGGATATGCTTAATAGAAGCCTAGCAAATTTTCATATCCTAGCTACCACTGCAGCTGACCCAAGTCTGGAACAACTAGTAGCCCCACAACCACAAATCCCAGATCAACCCATGGAGATAGAAAACCCTGAAAACCAAGTGGAGATGCATGACTTTAACCCAGAGGAAATCCCTAGGGTACCTGCACCAAACCCCCTAGAACCAAATTACGACCCCTGGTGGGACGATAATAGGGACTTTGTGCAACGTTATCCGGTACATGATGACACACCCATACAGAACATAGGAGCCTATCCAGGTATGGACCCTTTAGATCCCTATTACCAAGATGAATATATTAGGGAAATTTTAGAAGATCCTTACCGATTTCAGGCACTTTCACCCCCATATCAGGAACCCGCACCCCAGATTCCGAACCCAGTCCTAGAACCTGCACCCCCAATGAGTGCAGAAAACGTGCAAGAACTTAGGACCTTCGGTGAAGAAATTTTAGAAAGCAGTGAGAGAATGAGACAGGTGGGAGAGCGTGTCTCGTATGGAAATACGATAAGCGCAATATGGATTTTTGGATAAATCCATATCCGTGATGGGATAGAGGAGATGGTAATAGTAATAATAATATAATAATAAAATAAAATAAAATATGTGTGTACGGATGCATATTACTATCAGTGTGATTCTATTTCTGTTGGTATTGTGATTTTATTTTAGTACTAGAATGTAGTGGATGCATAGTGTATGGAAATATAGTAAAAGTCACAATGATCGATGTTTTTGGCTAGATTGCGCGTCATATGATTAACTATATTGAATATTATCTTGTGATATTAATATAAGGTAAATGTTTAAAATTCAGATAGCCGATGAAGGAAATCAAGGAAATCTGAATAACGATAACCAGAGTAACATTAACGTGGTTAATGAGAATCCGAGCATCAATAACAATGGAAATCAAATGGATAATAGTGCTGTTCAACATATAGTGGCACAAGGAATCATAGATGCAATGCCATTTATAATTCAAACTATTCAAGAAGCGAATAATAAAAGTAAGCATAGCAGTAAGCGACCAATCGAACCCGAAAACAGTGTAAAGAATGGACCTGTACTTCAAATGCCCATTCCCAAAAGAAGAAGAACCATGCCTTATGGTTGTTCTTATAAAGAATTCTGGTCTTGTAAACCAATGGAATTCTCTGGCAACGAAGGAGCCATTGCAACTCTACGCTGGATAGAGAAGACTGAGGCAGTATTAAGAATCAGCAAGTGTGCTGAAGAAGATAAGATATTGTTTGCCTCGAATCTATTTAAGAATTCAGCACTGGAATGGTGGAACACTATCCTCCAATCAAGAGGAAGTGATATAACCTACAATATGGAATGGGAAGAATTTAAGAACAAGGTAGAAAGGAAATTATGCCCACCCAATGAAAATGAACATATAGCAAACAAATTCTTAAATCTTAGGATGACTGGTGTGGATAGTAAGGGATACACTAAAATATTCTTCGAATATGCTAGAATAGTGCCAAATTTTGCTTCACCAGAACCAGTATTAATCTCCCGTTATATTTGGGGATTAATTGGAGAAATAAGACACGTAGTCAAGGCAGCTAGACCTCAAACCATAGAAGAAGCTGTAGAACTAGCCAATACCTTGACAGATGAGTTAGTACGTACCCGAGAAGAAGATCAAAGGAGGAGCCTAAGCCAGAAGCTCACACAAGAATTTCGTTCTGGAAATTCTAATCGTCGGAGAAATATATGTTCTACATCTGCACCTTACTGTAAGAATTGCAAAAGAAAGCATTCAGGAAAATGCTCCATATACTGTAACTTTTGCAAAATATCGGGACACAAGGAGGAAAATTGCAGGAAGAAAGCTAATAACAAGATATGTTACAACTGCGGAGAACAAGGTCATATCAAGCTTTATTGTCCGAAATTAACTCCAGCTACAAACAACAAGAATACTCAAAATGCTAGAGCATTTGTTCTGACTGCAGATGAAGCTAAAATAATTCCAGATGTCATAGCTGGTACGTTTTTAGTTAATGATGTTTTTGCTAAAGTATTATTTGACTCTGGTGCAAACCAAAGTTTTATTAATACATCATTTTGCAAATTTCTAAATCAATCATTAACTAAACTACCACAAGAATGTCTAGTAGAGACAGCTAATGGAGAAACCGTTAGGATTTCTGAAATCTTGCAGGGAGCAAGAATTGAAATTTTAAATCAAAAATTTGTAGCAAACCTTTATCACATGAATCTGGCAGGATTCGATGTTATTTTAGGAATGGATTGGTTAATAGCCAATAAAGCCAGTATTTTATGTGATCAAAAGTCAATTCAAGTAAATTCACCAATAGGTAAAATGATCATGATTAAAGGAGATAAACCATCTAGATCCATAAAATTTATCTCTGTGATGAAAACTGCAAGTTGTATAAGAAAAGGTTCTATAGTGTATTTGATTTCCATAATCACTAACACTAAAGGAAAGGATTTGAAAGATATTCCAGTAGTATCACAGTTTTCAGATGTATTTCCGGAAGAATTGCCAGGGCAACCTCCAGATAGAGAAGTTGAATTCAGAATCCATTTAATATCAGGAACGACACCGATTGCCAAAGCACCTTATCGTTTGGCACCCGCCGAAATGCAAGAATTAAAGAAACAATTGGACAAATTGTTAGAGAAAGGATTTATACAACCTAGTTCATCGCCATGGGGAGCGCCGATACTGTTTGTTAAAAAGAAGGACATATCAATGCGTATGTGCGTTGACTACCGTGAATTAAACAAAGTCACGATTAAGAATCGGTACTCATTACCAAGAATCGATGATCTGTTTGGTCAACTGCAAGGAGCTCGATTTTTCTCTAAAATCGATTTAAGGTCAGGATATCATCAATTAAAGGTACAGGAAGAGGACATTCCTAAAACCGCATTTAGAACAAGGTATGGACATTATGAATTTACTGTCATGCCATTTGGTCTAACCAATGCCCCAGCTGCATTTATGGACATGATGAACCGAATATGTAAACCATATTTGGATAAATTCATAATTGTTTTTATAGATTATATTCTCATTTACTCTAAGAATAAGGAGGATCATGCAAAGCATTTGCACGCACTTTTAAGTTTATTAAGAAAGGAAAAGCTTTACGCTAAATTTTCAAAGTGCGAATTTTGGTTAGAACAAGTACAATTCCTTGGACACCTAGTCAATCATGAAGGAATTCATGTGGATCCAACAAAGATCGAAGCAATTACTAAATGGAAAACCCCTGAGTCACCAACCGAGGTTAGAAGTTTCTTAGGATTGGCTGGTTATTATAGAAGATTTATTCAAGATTTTTCTAGAATAGAAATTCCCTTAACTAAGCTGACCTGTAAATCTGTTAAGTTTGAATGGGGATTAAAACAATAAGAAGCCTTTAGAAACCTTAAGTAAAGATTAACTAATACACCCATACTAGCATTGCCAGAAGGATCTGAAGATTTTGTAGTCTATTGTGACGCTTCTAAATTAGGTTATGGATGTGTATTGATGCAACGGCAAAATGTTATACCTTACGCATCTAGACAACTTAAGAATCATGAAGAGAATTATTCAACCCATGATTTAGAATTAGGAGCTATAATTTTTGCTCTTAAGATTTGGAGACATTACCTTTATGGTAGTAAGTTTACCGTATTCACTGATCATAAAAGTTTAAGGTATATTTTCAAACAAAAGGAGTTGAATACGAGACAAAGACGCTGGATGGAAATGCTTAATGATTATGATTGTGATATCCAGTATCATAAAGGAAAAGCAAATGTAGTGGTAGATGCTTTAAGCCGAAAGTATCATGAAAAGCCAAAAAGGGTACGTTCTCTTAAATTAAATCTGCAAGTAGATTTAAATGATCAGATAAGAGAAGCACAAGAATCAGTAATCAAGGAAGATACTGAAAAATTGAAAGGTATGCTAAAAGAATTAGAACAAGGAACTGATGGAATTTGGAGATTCCATGAAAAGAGAATGTGGATATCTAAATTAGGAAACCTACGTCATCGTATATTAGAAGAAGCCCATAAGTCTAAATATACGATGCATCCAGGAAATGACAAGATGTACCAGGATTTAAGGAAAAATTTCTGGTGGATAGGAATGAAAAAGGACATAGCAGCCTATGTTTCTAAATGTCTAACTTGTTCACAAGTTAAGGCTGAACACCAGAAACCCTCAGGATTGCTACAACAGTTAGAAATGCCGGTGTGGAAATGGGAATTGATAACAATTGATTTTGTTACTAAATTACCCAAAACAAAGAAAGGAAATGATACAATCTGGGAGATTGTAGATAGGCTAACCAAGTCAGCTCATTTCTTACCAATGAAAGAAACTTTTAGTATGGAACAATTAGCTAAATTGTATGTAAATGAAATTGTTTCTTTACATGGCATTCCTTTATTAATTGTTTCTGATAGAGATAGTCGATTTACCTCTCATTTTTGGTCAAGTTTCCAAAAGGCAATGGGAACCAAGTTAAAACTAAGCACAACTTATCATCCTCAAACGGACGGACAAAGCGAAAGGACAATTCAGACAATGGAAGACATGCTTAGAGCTTGTGTAATTGATTTCGGAGGTAATTGGGACGATCACTTACCTTTAATAGAATTTTCTTATAATAATAGTTATCACACAAGTATCAATGCTGCACCATTCGAAGCACTTTATGGACGAAAGTGCCGAACCCTAGTCTGTTGGGCAGAAATTGGGGAAAAACAACTATCTGGACCCGAGATAGTGCAAGAAACAACTGATAAGATTATTCAAGTCAAGGAACGACTGAAAACAACACGTGATCGACAGAAGAGTTATGCTGATAACCGACGCAAGCCATTGGAATTTCAAATAGGAGATAAAGTATTGTTGAAAGTCTCTCCTTG
Organism: Helianthus tuberosus; assembly: GCA_030545235.1. NCBI lineage: Eukaryota > Viridiplantae > Streptophyta > Magnoliopsida > Asterales > Asteraceae > Helianthus > Helianthus tuberosus. The sequence continues at coordinate 97,370,960 of CM060360.1, read as the reverse complement.
GAAAGGAGTAGTAAGAGTCATCAAACGGGGAAAGCTAAGTCCCAGTATATTGGACCTTTTGAGATTATTAGAAGAATAGGACCTGTAGCCTATCAGCTACAACTGCCAGAGGAAATGGCAGGAATACATTGTGATAACCGTCACTTTTCCGTACATTCCGTACACGAAATGAACAGTAGTTTGTGCTTAAATGACTGTGCATGATCTAGTTTACCAGAAAAATAAATTTCTGAATTCCATGCAAGTGAATTCATGCATGATATATGCTACAAGAATTACGTTATGATAGCGTTGCGTCAAAAATATTAGTAAACTCACCGGTAAGACACACTGTGTCAACAGAACTGCAGAAAGCCGTCAGACATTAGAATTGAGGCCTAGGTGTAGGTCCGACGACGAAAGTACTTTAAAACCCAAGAGTACATATAAGGGTTTAATTTATAGACATTGCGAAAGCAAAAATAAGCACTAAAAAGCACCCGAAACGCACTTTAAGTGCAGACTTTTGTATAATTCAGCTCAAATCAGCATTTAAACACATGAATATTATGCTGAAACTTCGTTTTATCATTCAGAATACTTCCTTAAGTGTCGGGAATTGAAAGTGTTACAAAAGGACACTTAAAAGACACTAAAAGGGGCAATTTAGCACTTTAACGAATCGGTTTGTAACCGAATAACCGGATATTACCCGGAACACCAAAATAATGCTAGAAGCATTGTTTTTATTTTTCTAAGCTAGTTAGGGTCCCCGAACACCCTAACATACTATATATTTAATATACACATATAACACTAACCGATACACTCATGATCCAACCAAATTACTTAACTTGTCATTACATCTCAACCAAGACCCCCCCTTCCTACGGACGGTCACAAGGTGGTCCCACCACCTAGATTTTATTTCATTAGTTTATTTTATTTGTTGGGAACTTTTGAGACATATTAACCTTTGTATAAAAGAATGTTGGAAGTATTCTATAAAAGACCACAAGTTCTTAACAAATTGTCATCACTTTCAACACACCAAAACCTTCTTCCCTTTCCTCTAAACTCACGGCCACCATCTTCCTCACATAAACATCCATTTTCAATTCTTTTCAACATAATCCAAGGATGTTCAAAGGTGAACCAAGCATAGTTAGGAGGGATTCAAGCTTCGGAAGTGGAAGGACCTTCACCATTTGCTTTTATCCACCACTTTTACACTTTGAAACTTCCCTAGCCTTGTGCTAGTAGTAAGTGCTTCTAATCATCATCTTGTTCTTGTTTATGATGGTTAATAGGTGGTTTAATGGTTAAAAGTTAAGAACACTAAAGAACATAGTTTAAAGTCTTATAAAAATGATGAACTTGTTGGATAAAAGAAGTATAGTTGTGTAAAACTTGTAAGACTTGTTTTGTGGTGACTATTTAGTGCCGATCTATGTTGTGGTAGCTCGGATCATCATCTAACCCGGATTAGTCATGTTCATGAAACATGACATAGAATATGTTAAGAATGAAAAGGGGTAAATGATGAAACTCTACTACACACTAAACATGAACTTGAGTAAAAGTAATTTTTCTTGTAAAATAAGACTCTAAACAGGTAGATCTAAAGATCTACAAGTGGTTTTTCGGAAGAACCAAGCAAAAATATTAGTCTTGTTTAAAACCCGGATCTTACATGAACTAAATATATTTTTAGTAAATAAACAAGTGTGTAAACACTTGTGTAACAAGGAAGTTCAACAAAGAAATATTTTTGTGAATCTTGACTAGAAGTTGTGAAACTTCAAATTCTTTAAAAATAAAGTTTTTAAGAAACTAAACTTATTTTAAAGATAACAAGATTTACTAAATGTGCTAGTAAGTTACTACACATTTTTGTAAATATTCAAGTTCATGAAATGGAGAAATTAGTGATTATTGTTGATGATTATTGTTGATAATTGTTGTTGATGATTGTTGACAATTTAAAAGAAAATAAACACATGTTCTGAAAACATGGGAAACCTCCATTTTTAGGGGAAACTCTGTCAAAATTTTTATAAATTTTGACACTTAGAAAAATATAAGTTTTTGAGAAACTTATTCCCTAAAAATGTATTTAAAAGTATTACCAAGGTTTCCCTAATTTTTGGTGATAAGAAATGAGGATTTCTTCAAGAATAAAAATGGATATTAGTATGTATATTTTTGAGAGAAAAATATATATTATTTTATCACCAACTTTTGTGCTAAGTGTATGTGACAACCCTCACCAAACCAGGTATCCGTACGACTTAATTAATGATTAATTACTGCTTAATTACTGTGCTTGTTTGAACTAGCTGATGAACTGCTACTTGATATCTGATACATGTACTTACTTGCATCATACTTTACTTATCGTCACTACATTATTTACATACTGAACCTTAGTGACAAACATGATGCACAAAAAGCACAGTAGCACTATAACGGATAACCTATTGAACATGCTGATAAAGCCAGCATCAGGCAAACGCTGCCTCTAAGGCCTGTATGAGCCAGAAATATTTTGCTACACTAGTGGTGAGTGTAGGGATATAAGGGTTGTAGAACTGCGTCTCTAGGAATAAGTCACAATGACTGGATGTGCCAAAAACGTACTCTAAGTACAAAACTCAGCACTTTACATAACAATTCAGCTTTTAGCTAACTAATAAAGTGCCAAAACATGAGAAAAATATTACTAGACACTTTCCAAAGTGTCGGAAATAAGTTGTGTCACTAAAAATAACAATAACGACACTTTAAAGCTTTATTAAGCGCTTTAACGGATTACTATCCAACCGAACAACCGGGCGTTACCCGAAACATGAAAATATTGTTATTTTCATTATTTATCTTTTTCTGAGCCAGTTAGGGTCCCTGAATACCCTAACACCCATTGTAACGCGTGACACACCACTAACCGAGTTAACACTTAACTTAACCAAACTAATGTCTAACTAGTTGGTTGAAATCGAACTAGGTACCCCCCCCCCCCCCTAACCAAATCGTCCCCTTGGGGGACACACCATGTACGAAACTTGATTATTTTAATCTAATATGTCTAGTATCTTGCATACATATGATCTAGTGGATAATAAACCTAGGTAATGTCTATAAGTAACATCATTAACACAACATAATCATCCATCTCACAACTCACCACAAAACTCTCTCTCTCTCTTGCTCTCCACACTCACGGCCGAACACCCCCTTGGCCCTCCATCCATTTTCAAGTTCGATCTTCATATTCCAAGGTTATTCAAGCATCAAGGGTCTCGTATTAGGAAGCTTGGTGCAAGCGGAACGCGAAGGACCTCTTTCCCTAGCTTTTATCCACCTCATTTGCGCTTAGATTCTTCCCTAGCCTCGAGCTAGTGGTATGTTGCTTAGAATACCTTCTTAATCTATTCTAAAGTGGTTAAAAGGATTTGTATCGGTTAAAACTCGTTAACATGCAAGATGATACTTTAAAGTTTACTAAAAACACTAAAAATGGTGGTTAATAGCTCATATGTTGTGTAAATGTTGTAGTAATTAAAATTTATGGTTATTTAGGCCCGATCTATGATGTGGTAGCTCGGAACATCGTTTAACCCGGTATGGTAAGGTCATGGAACTTAACATAAGCTTGTTTTGAATGATACAAGGGTTAAAAGGTGAAACTCTACCACATGCGAATCATGAACTTGTGTAAAAGAGTTTTACTTGTAAAATTGTGTTTAAAACTAGCTGATCTACGCATCTGCAAGTGGTATTTTCAAAGGACCAAGCGTTAAAGAAGTCATGCTTTCTAAGAATGGATCTTACACTAACAAGAATGATTTTTATAAAACCACAAGTGTGTAAACACTTGTGAAATGAAAAGATTCGACAAAATAACAGTTTTTGTAAAAGATGACGGGAAGTTGTAAAGATGGATTTTCTCTAAAAACGAGGTTTTTTACAAGATCAAATTACCTTATATGAAGATCTACTAAATTTAAGGGGATTTACACCACAGTTTTGGGAAAACTGCAAGTTCATGTAATTTTTGGCAATTTACACATATGTTGATTAGTTGTTGTGAGAAAAGTTGTTCTGATCAAATAAAGAAAATTGTTGAGTTGATTTGTTACAGAAAATGATACGCTTGAAAGAGTGGCCACCTCCAGTTACAGAGGGAACTCTGGCGAAATTTTTCTAAAAACCTAACACTTAGAACCATTTACACTACAAGCGTTAGAATTATTTTTGACATGTTTTCGAAACATAAATTTCGCCATGACTTCATTTACTAAATATTCGGAGGTGGGATTTTCACAGAATTTAACGTGATAAATATATATTTTCACACACTGTTTATGATTATTTTGTGAAAATACATAAATATTATTTTTAGAGTAAAAATAATATTTACGAACGTTAACGAATCCAAAATAATACGAACGCTTTCACCATAAATATATAAGTTACACCGGTAATTATATTACCACTCGATTATTAAAACGTAACTTACGCACTTACGGAAACATTTATGAACGCGTATTTTAACAACGTATTATTGGAGAAAAATTATGTGAAATGAAAATATAATATTTTTGAGAAAAATACTTATATTTTGGAATTGGAAATATATATATATATATATATATATATATATATATATATATATATTAAGTGAGACTTAATGACTTAATTTGAACGCACATGTATTGAATCCCCCATCCTTGGGAAGGAGATTAACTACCAAGTATATACAGAACGTAAACACGAAATAGTTGTCTAACTATTTCCCAAAGACTTAAACTATAAAGCTAAGGCACGGCCGTCCGTCTAATAGAATTAGCACTTGTAGGTCGTCGCACAGCTGCCTGATTTGGAGTACTTGGTAGAGACGCACCGACTGTGAGTTCATGTCCCCCTTTTCTCTAACTGTTTTCAGTTTTCTTAACTGCGGGGGTGAAATACATGTTACTTTGTTTACAAGTACTTTATACACGGTATGGTTAGCGTAAGGAGGTTTACTACTTAGATCATGTGAGTGGGTAGGCAGAAACTGGAGACCATTAATCCTCATTGAAGGACCGAGGGACGTAAGCGGTAGATCTATCTGGGTGTAGCGAACCCAACTCTAGGCCCAACAGAACGGACCTCTGAGAGGCCCAGCAGAACGGACCTTGAGTGACTTTGTACCTAACGCTAAATTTGCTAGGTTTGAGTCTTCCTACTTGCACTTCACACATACTAATGGCCTTGCAAACCATTGGTGATCTCTTTTCCTTACACTGCTACATACCAGGGAATTTTTATACTTACAAGTGTTTTACATACTCACTTACACATGAACTCGCTCAACATTATTGTTGATTTTTCAACTTACATGTATTTCAGGAAATTAAAGATCTGGCGCGGTATGTTATGTTTTCCCGCTGCATAAGGGTTCCAAGGTCATCCCAATTTAGGAAATGTGACTCTTTCCTGGACAAGTCACAAATCTTAAACTGCATTTATTTCATGTTATTGTTTATGTTGTTCAAGACAATGTTTTACGTTATGATGTTGTAAGTCTCTAAGACAATGGTATGTTACTCTGGTATTAAAACTTAATCAAATGGATGATCTTGCATGATTTTACTTCATATAGCTTTGTTATGATTAAGCTATGTCACACCAAAATTAACCACGCTTCCGCAAAGCTAGGGTGTGACAGCTTGGTATCAGAGCTCTGATCATAGCGAACTAGGATTCATTCTCGAGTCTAGACTATGATCACTAGGGCTCTCACGAAAACATTTTTACTACATGCCACTTAAGTCCAGATCCAAAACTTTTTACAAACAAATGTTGAGCACATTTTATTATTTATAGGCTCAGTCTAGAAAGGGCTGAGGCTCGGTCTGAGAGGCCGAGGCTCGGTCTGGGAGATCGAGGTAGTTGGCTAGTGGGACTAGGAGAATTGGCTAGTGGGACTAGGAAGAGCAGTCTGAGAGGCTGGGAGAATTGGCTAGTGGGACTAGGAAGGGCAGTCTGAGAGGCTGGGAGAATTGGCTAGTGGGACTAGGAAGAGCAGTCTGAGAGGCTGGGAGAATTTGGCTAGTGAGACTAGGAGTATCAGTCAAGAAGACTGGGAGGCTAGTGGGACTAGGAGAATTATGTGATATCTTACTTGGTGACTTATGTGATTATCTGATTGTATGACTGATTATTTGAGCATATTTGTGTTTATGTTACAGACTCATGGACTCAGCCGGTACTGGCGTTTCGGACACCACTGGACCCATACCTATCGTATCTGATGACCTCACATCCTCCGAGCACGAGGTGCACACATCTGACTATACCAGTACTGACGAGGATGATTTCCAGCCTTTCGCCCTGCCCGATGGTGCTGATGAGCCTGCAGATGACCCTCCCGCTGAGTACCTACCTCTAGTAGAGATTCCGGCCCCTATACCCTTAGCCGTTTATCCAGCATATGATTTTCTTCTTGACGCCGAGGCTGAGGGCGATATTGACCTGTTTGAGGATGAGCCCTTTGAGGATGAGATCCAGGGCGAGGCCCTTCTTCCTGCGGGCGATCTTCTGATGATCGCTGACGTTCCCGCTGAGGATTCGCCTGCACATTCTCCTGTCCCAGACTCCTTCGAGTCTGTGGCATCCGCACCTTCTCACACATTGAGCGCACAGCACTTTGCGCATGATTCTGATCTTGACCAGGCATCCTCTGTTGCACCTATACCCAGTTTTGCGTTCGACCATGATGATATGGAGGATTCCGATCCTGTCTTTCCCCCAGGATTCGACCCAGATGAGGATATAGAGTTTATACCTATGGATCAGCCCATGGAGGATCCAGCTGACCCAGTAGATCCTATCGACCCCGAGTTTGACTTCGAGATGGCTTTTGATGATCCCGAGCCTGCCGTCGCCCCTGAGCAGGCAGCCGCTCTAGACCCCATACTTGAGCATGACCCCGTACATGCTGGCATCCCTATTGAGCCTGTCATAGCAGACCCACCTGTTGATGATTTCCCCGTGGGTGTTCCTTTGTTAGAGGGCGATCATGTCGTTGTTGATCCTGTTGTTCCTCTACCTGTTGTTGATATACCTGTTGACCATCCAGTTGAGCACATTGCACCTATTCACCCTTTTGTTGCTCCCCCACCTGATCCCATCCCACTAGAGCCCGAGCATGCACTGTTCGCGGCACACATGGATCCACCAGATGAGCATGCACAGCACCGTTGGATACCTGCTGATGAGGATGTTCCACCTTTTCCCCCTCAGACCCCTGATACACGACATGTTGATTTTTCTTTTCAGGTTCCTCAGTTTGTACCTCCAGCGAGGACTGGAGAGGGTTCTTCAGCCCATCCTTTTGGGCATGTACCGATGTCTATCCCCTTCATGCCCCAGATGTCATCTGTTCCACCCTCTGTTGCTCCATTTCATGTGGCACCTTTTGATCCCACCAGTGAGCCGTTCCTTTGGGCACCACACTCTACTATGCCACCTACTGACCCCTACCATTCTTTCCACATGGGGTATACTATCGAGGACGTTTTGATGTCTTTTGTCGCCCAGCACGAGTCACACAAGCAGCGCATCCAGGAGCTTGAGAGAGCTCAGCTGCCACCATGCCAGTGCCATGGTCAGGCACACTCTCCTCTGCAGCCATTTCGACCCTTACCTCCAGATTATGCTGCCCGTCTCTTTACACTAGAGCAGCAGGTTGCTTCTATCATCTGTACCCAGCGAGCCATGGAGGAGGACTGGCTCCAGTTACGTCGTTTGTTTTACACCCAGTTTCCCCCTCCTCCACCGCCATCTGTATAGAGCTCATCAGTGCTGTTTGGGTAGACGTTGGTGAGAAGACGGCGAATGCTTTTGACTGCACAACATTTTTGGAGACTACTTTATGATTCTGACTTTTGTTGATATGTATTTGATGTATTGACACTGATTCGATATGATTTTTGGACTAGGGTGATGTAGCCCATAGTCGACTGATGTTGTATGACACTGTGATGTACTTGTACGCTTACTATGTGGTCTCGATATATGGCAATCGCAGTATTCTCATCATACTTGATGCTTGATTTGGTTATTTGTATTTTAGGACATGGGATGTTGTGTGATTGATGTTTGTGACATGGGATGTTGTGTGATTGATATGATTATAACATGAGATGTTATGTACTATTACTACCGTTATATACATATGCTAAATTATGACCTGACTTATGTATTATAACTATGGCCTGACCGACGTGAATACATCTTTTAGAAGATGCCGCCTAAACGTCCAACGCCGATGCCTACCAATGAGGTAGAACTCCAGCAAGTTATCGCTGCTGCCATTGCACAATACGCCGCTTCGCAAGGAGGACCCAGCGGAAGCAGCTCAAATAACAATGGCAACAATAATCCACCTCATGGTAATACTAAGTCATTTAGACCTACCATGACCTAATTGGATATCTATAGCAAAGATGCTAATGCCGTTCACGTGTTACAATGTATGTGCAGGGTGCACCTACAAGCAGTTTCTAAACTGCAAACCGGCCAACTTTGATGGCACAGGAGGTGCTGTCGCCTTTGTTCGTTGGGCCGAGAAAACTGAATCTGTTCTACGCATGAGCAAATGCGCACTGGATCAGCAAGTCACCTATATCTCAGGGCTATTCTTGGATGGAGCCCTCTCTTGGTGGAATCTACAAGTTCAGACACTAGGCGAAGCTGCTGCCTACGCGCTAACTTGGACCGAACTGAAGGAACTTATGCGCAAAAAGTACTGCTCTCGCGCGGAAATCCAAAGATTGGAAACCGAGTTCTGGCATCTGAAAATGGACGGTCCAAAGATCGCAGAAAACGTTCAAAGGTTCCATGACTTATCACATGTGGTACCCTACATGGTCACTCCGAAGTTCAAGAGGATTGAACGTTTCATTTGGGGATTAGCTCCTCAAATCATAAGCATGGTAACCTCATCCAAGCCTGCGACAATTACTGAGGCAATCGATTTGAGTGTGGCTCTCACAGAAGAGGCTATTCGCCTGAACAAGTTTGATGATGCTGAGCTTAAGAAGAAAGAGACTCACGTCGAGTCGTCAGGAAGTAACAAACGGAAGTTCTCAAACTTCAAGCAGAGCGCCAGTGTGGCGGTTAAGAAAGGAGGATCGAATGCGCCAGCTCAGTTTACAGCTGGTGGTGGAAAGAAGGGAAAAGGATATATGGGCACCCAGCCCAAGTGCAACAACTGCCAACTCCACCATTCTGGCCGGTGCGGGCCAAAAGTATGCGAAGCATGTGTGAAACGTGGCCACCTGAAGGACACTTTTTGGGCCACTGCTGGTCAGGGAGGCCAGGGAGGATTCAGAAACAGAAATAACAACCGGGGTGGGAATGGAAATCGCCCACAAGGAAACTATGGAGGTAACGAGAATCGAGGCAACAATGCTAACCAAGCGGGTGTAACAACTGTGCTTGTAATCACTATGAACAGTTCCGTTATCAATAAAACAATGTTATTTGATCCCAATGTTTGTTTGATTGTGTTTTACATTTTTCATGTTTCGACTTTTATGTAATTTCAAACTCTACATCGTTTTCTGGAGAGTTATACGCAAACTAGTGCGTAAACGTACTCAGTTTAATGCGAGAAATACTCCGGAACATCAACATATACTCAACATACCTTAAATAACCTTTACATAACTTAGAAATAAGTTTTGAAGGCTTTGGTATGGCAAAAACAAGTTAATTCGCTTACAGGGACTAAATATGACAAACTGAGAAAGTATGTCAATTTGAACTGTAACGAACATTCCGGAACATAACCATAAGTTAAACACACCTTAAATATCCTTTACATAGCTTAGAAATAGGCTTTGAGGGGTTCGGTGTGCTAAAATAAACTTTTGGGTCATTCAGGGACTAAAAGTATAAAAAAGTGCACAAGTTTGCATTTTCGCGCATAACTTACGTTCTGAATACATCCGGACATCCAAAAATTTATGAAAGCATGACTATATTTTATTTTATTGATCGCCTTAAGAAAAATCCATTCGTCGCGTCATATGGATCGTTTTTCGCGCTTATGCGCATTCCGTCGTAATTAAGCGAACATCGCGATCGTACGGCCAAACGAACCGACATCCTAGATATTTTTGAGCATGTTTTGAGTTCCCTATACTTTAACTTCATTTTAGAGCCTTGAAATGAGGTTAACGGGGTTCAAACGCATCGAAAATCGCTTAAACAAAGTGCAGGGGCCATTTCTGCAAAATCTGCCAAAACAGGGGCCTAGCGTGACGCGAGGGTCCTTAGCGTCACGCGAGCCCCTATCTGGACCAGATTCAGTGTTTTTAAACACAAGTTGCAACCAATTGATCCTCCACCACATATTCTATGTTGCTTAGTCACTAAGATAAGGATGGAATTTAGCTTCCATAACCTTTCAACAAGTGTACGGATGTGATCGAATCACGTTATTCAAGAAACGATCCTAGCGGCTCTACCTTTTCTATAAATACCCACCCCCCATTTGTTCAAAAACCCACAAATCTGATTAAGAAAGCTCTAAGTTGGAACCTTCGTTTCATACCTGAGCTATTTTGATCTGGGTTAGCATTCGGGGACCCTTCGTAAGTATTCTTTCGTTCTTTTCCTTATTTTTACTGCTTTTCGAGTCAGAAAGTCAAACTTTAGTAATGGTCAATGCGAAGTTCGTTTGAACTTCGCAACGTGATTGTAATCACGATGGTCATAGTCCCTTGGGACTATGCCTACTGATTACCACGTTGTCTAGGGTCGTAGGGTAGGCGATCTAATAAATCGCCTATACCTTCGAACCCGACCCAGTTTGGTCGATCATTAGGATCCGACCAAATACATTAGGTGACCATAGTGTAGGGAATAACCTTCCGAGGTTATACCTTATGGTCACGACGTTTAAGTAGTTATATGATAGGTAGTTTATATGCCTTAGGTAAATTACCAGAATACCCTTTTCATACATAATTGGTAATTAAGCATATGTAACCTAAACTTTTGTCACGTAACTGATTATGTAACATGTTTAGGCATATAATACTTGTCATAGGACTAGTTAGGCGGTCCGAACGCGTTTCACGCGCACGACGCGTTAAAGTAGCATAAGCTTCCTAAACGGGTCGTAATGGGTCGTAAACAATTATGTTAAGTTTCATTTAGCATGTAGGCTTTGTTAAACCATATCACGTGAGTTCCTACACTCATTTGGTTTACAAACCCTAATGCTACCCAATCTTCCGAGATAGGTCCGGTTTATTAACATAGTTACCTATACTAGGTGCCGTTTGATTCCGAGATCTATTGCATTGCTTGGTGGTTATCTTTATACAACTGAGCAATCTCAAGTGAGTACATAGAACCCCTCTTTTACTGTTTTTCCAAACTGTTTTGGGGTGGAACACATGTGCCTACTTGTTACTTTCCTGCTTTCCAGTTTTCACATCATATACTGCTATGTTCGATAGTACATTATAGTACATGATTTCATTACATCTTATGCTAGGTGTGCCCATTGTGTGCATTACTTGGTACATTGCTTTACATTACATTTCATGCTAGGTATGCCCATTGTGTGCATTACTTAGTACATCGTTTTACATGACATTTCATGCTAGGTGTGCCATTGTGTGCATTACTTAGTACATCGTTTTACATGACAATTTCATGCTAGGTATGCCCATTGTGTGCATTACTTAGTACATCGTTTTACATGACATTTCACGCTATGTATGTTCATTTGATTACATACTTAGTGCATTGTTTTCACATGTTTACATTTTGGTATGACATTTGGTTTGTTTACATGGGACAATATATCCATTAACATTAGCTACGCCGTTCGTTAGTAGGTAGTGGTACCATAGGAATTGACAACTCCCGTTCCGGACATCCCAGGGTAAGGGGACAGAAAGGAATGACCGAATTCGTTGACATTAAGACAGATAGACCTTTAATTTGTTTAAAGGGTTTATCACCACAGTCGCCAGGCTTGGATGTATGCATATTCACAATACCGCATAAATGTTCATATTAAATAGTTGCATGCATTTACACAAAACATAGCTTTGATTTAAACTAAGTTTTACTTCAATACTTTGTTTTTGTACATATGGTTTAGTTTGAGACATTTCACTTGCCATACATGACATTTTGATATAGACATTAGACATGGATATTTGACATAGACATTTGACATGGATATTTGACATAGACATTTGACATGGATATTTGACATAGACATTTGACATGATTTACATTTGACATATTATTCAATACATTTGACAATTGAATTAAACATAGACTTCTTACATTGGTTGGTTTGGTTTGATTAAGTGATTAAGTAACGATGCGTGTGTAATATGATACAAGCATGGTGGATACGCCGCTGGTACTTCCTATATATAAGTGTTTGTATAGTATTATATGGCGTAACGTTATTTGAATCATTTCAGTTTGAGACATAGAACATTTTATACAAATAACATACTTTTCACAAGACATTGATTTACAAACAACCTATCTTATACAAAATACATTTTTACATGGTTATTTATTTAACCTGACATTTACTTATACATATCATCTGATCTTATTGTTTTCAAATGATTTACAAGACAAAGCAAATTACAAGGTTCATGACTAAACATTTTCTTAAACATAAGTCATGAATCCTATTTTCACAAACCTATGTATCTCACAGGCATTTTTATGCTGACGTACCTATTTTCACATGTGTTTTCAGGTGCTTTTCCATAGGATGTGATCATGATACTAGGGCGGACCTGTGCCTTAGACTTTAAAAGAAGATAGACTATGTTTAATTATGTTCTGAACTCTTTAAATTTCCTGTTTGAAACAATGTAACACCTTTGTTTATAAATAAAATACAACTTTGTATGCCATGGTTATGAAACAATTAATTCTGTCGCAACACGCCCCGATGTTTCCGCCGCGATTTGTTGTTTTACGCGGTCGGGGTGTGACAGCGGGCGCCGTGAATCGTAATCAGAGGAATGATCAAGCTGGTGGAAACGGGCAAAGACTTGGATGCTTTAACTGCGGTGATATCGGGCATTTTAAGAAGAACTGCCCAGAGTTAAACCAAGCCCGTGGAAGAGTGTTCCAACTCGAAGCAAGGGAAGCGCGCCAGGACCCCAATGTCGTTACTGGTACGTTCCCTGTAAATCAACGCTATGCATCCGTTTTATTTGATACTGGTGCCGATTATAGCTTCGTGTCGTTAGAATTTAAGAATATGCTTGGGTTAGCCGCTAATAAGTTAGATATTCCCTACTCAATCGAATTGGCTAATGGGAAGTTAGTAGAAGCCAATGAAGTGATCAGAGGCTGTGTGATTGAATTGGGAGAGCGTGAGTTTGCTTTGGACCTACTACCAGTTCAGTTGGGAAGCTTCGACGTAGTAGTAGGAATGGATTGGTTACCAGGCAACAAGGCTGAGATAGTTTGTCATGAAAAGATCGTTCGTATCCCAACCGAAGATGGCGAAACAATTGTGGTTCACGGAGAGAAGCGTGATACGCCGTTAAGAATTATCAGTTGCCTGAAAGCGCGAAAGTGTTTGCAGAAGGGATGTGTTGCCTTCCTGGCACACATTGTGGATAAGAAGGCTGCTGAGCCAAGAATCGAAGACATCCCTGTCGTGAGGGAATACCCAGAAGTCTTCCCAGAAGACTTACCTGGACTACCACCTCAGAGTCAAGTAGAGTTTCACATCGACTTAGTTCCAGGCGCCGCGCCTGTGGCTAAGGCACCATATAGACTTGCTCCGTCTGAGATGCAGGAACTGTCGACACAACTTCAAGAGTTGTTAGATAAGGGATTTATCCGACCAAGCTTCTCGCCTTGGGGAGCTCCGGTCCTGTTTGTCAAGAAAAAGGACGGTAGTTTTCGTATGTGCATCGACTACCGGGAGTTGAACAAGCTGACGATCAAGAATAGATACCCTCTGCCAAGGATTGATGATCTGTTCGACCAACTGCAAGGTTCAAGCTTTTATTCAAAGATCGATCTTCGATCTGGATACCATCAGTTAAGGATACAAGAAGAGAGTATCCCAAAGACAGCCTTCAGAACTCGTTATGGACACTACGAGTTCCTTGTTATGCCGTTTGGGTTAACAAACGCACCTGCAGTCTTTATGGATTTGATGAATAGAGTTTGCAAGCCGTACTTGGACAAGTTTGTGATTGTGTTTATTGACGACATCTTGATCTATTCAAGAACAAAGGCTGAGCACGAGTAGCATCTAAGAGCTATCTTGGAGCTGCTAAAGAAGGAACAGTTGTATGCCAAATTCTCCAAGTGCGAATTTTGGCTACGTGAAGTCCAATTCCTTGGACACGTGGTAAATGGAGATGGAATCCACGTGGATCCAACAAAGATCGAAGCGATCAAGAATTGGGAAACGCCAAAGACGCCAACCGATATTCGACAATTCTTGGGTTTGGCTGGCTACTATCGAAGGTTCATTGAGGACTTTTCAAAAATCGCTCAACCATTGACGCTCCTCACGCAGAAAGATAAGAAGTTTGATTGGGGAATCAAACAGGAAGAAGCGTTCCAGATATTGAAGGATAAGCTCTGCAATGCGCCAATCTTAGCACTACCGGAAGGTACAGATGATTTTGTGGTATACTGTGACGCTTCGCGTCAAGGATTAGGTTGTGTGTTGATGCAACGCCAAAAGGTTATTGCTTACGCATCGCGTCAACTGAAAGTGCACGAAAAGAACTATACCACACATGATTTGGAACTTGGCGCAGTGGTATTTGCACTAAAGATCTGGAGACACTACCTTTATGGTACAAAGTGTACAATCTTTACAGATCACAAGAGCCTACAGCACATATTCAACCAGAAGGAGCTGAATATGAGGCAAAGACGTTAGGTTGAGTTGCTGAATGATTACGACTGCGAGATAAAGTATCATCCAGGGAAGGCGAATGTGGTCGCCGATGCCCTAAGTCGGAAGGAGAGGATCAAGCCCATAAGGAGAGGATCAAGCCCATAAGGGAAAACTCTGTCAAAATTTTTATAAATTTTGACACTTAGAAAAATATAAGTTTTTGAGAAACTTATTCCCTAAAAATGTATTTAAAAGTATTACCAAGGTTTCCCTAATTTTTGGTGATAAGAAATGAGGATTTATTCAAGAATAAAAATGGATATAAGTATGTATATTTTTGAGAGAAAAATATATATTATTTTATCACCAACTTTTGTGCTAAGTGTATATAGTATGTGTCATACGTGCTAGTGTATTAGGACTTAAAAATACACTAAACACTCATGAGGAGTATAAACATAAAAATACACATGCAAAATACAAGATACATAATTCGGGTGCAAAGTGCAAAACACGAGATACTTATATTAATTTTAGAGAAAATAATATAAGTAAGATACGTAGTTAAAAATACAGAATATTTTTAACACAAGAATATATACAAAAGAGAGTGACTGTACTTGTGCGACGCAAGTCTAGTGACTAACGTTAAGAAAACGCGTATAGGTTACGACGTTAATTAAGCAAATCCGGTGAAGTTTACGACGCAAGGAACACAAAGTTGTGAGTTCATGCTCCCCCTTTTCTTTAACTGTTTTCAGTTTTTATAACTCTCGGAGGTGAAATACATGTTACAAATATTATAATTTTTACAAAGGGTAAAAATACAAGAAGCACTCTTGGTGAGAACGAGAACCGAGTGCAATATGATTTGAGAATACAAGAAGCACTCGTGGTAAGTGCAATATGATGAGCTTTAAGAAAAGCCTAGAAAATACTAGATCATGTGAGCATAAATGCCTAGAAAATACTAGATCATGTGAGCATAGACTAATACAAAAGATGCCATAAAGTCTTGGTGAATACTAGTACCAAGCCATTAAAAACATTCATTAATTAGGGACGAGGGTTAGATCTAACGGGTACGGCCGAGCCCCACTCAGGGTTCTTATGTGACCACTTGAGTGCTTCGGTGTCCCAGTCGAGGGAAATCGACACAGTCGAGGGAAATCGACACAGTCAAGGGAAATTGACGCAGTCGAGGTTAATTGACGCAGTCGAGGGTAATCGACACAGTAAAGGGGCCAACACTAATGCTCCATATGCTCACATGCCTTAAAGGAGCCAACACTAATGCTCCATATGTCCTCACATGCCTTGAGGGAGAAAATACTAATGCTCCCTATGTCCTCACATGCCTTGAAGGAGAATATACTAATGCTCCCTATGTCTTCACGTGCCTTGATGTCCTTGTATAAACAATCATTTA
This sequence comes from Helianthus tuberosus, assembly GCA_030545235.1. Lineage (NCBI taxonomy): Eukaryota > Viridiplantae > Streptophyta > Magnoliopsida > Asterales > Asteraceae > Helianthus > Helianthus tuberosus. Next base: position 97,354,629 of record CM060360.1, on the reverse strand, counting down.
AAACGTGGGGTACACAACAAAACTTGAATGATAATTGAGTACGTGGGGTACTCAAGAAAACGGGAATTATACTTGAGTACATGGGGTACTCAAGAAAGACTTGAATTATACATGACACATACTATGTTTTCATACTAAGTATAAAATCGTGAAATACAAAAACGCATGAACTCGCTCAACTTTATGTTGATGTTTTCCAAAATTACATGTATTTCAGGTGACAGGATGGATCTTGGGCGCAAGTGTCGTAACTAGAAGTAGACTACAAGTTTAGATGTCATCCACTTTTGTTGAATTGTAACCTTGTCAAAGGTCGTGTTTTGAAAACTTAAATAACAAGTGTTTGTAATACTTAAATTTTCATAAATGGATGAACATCGTTTTGATCATGTAGTTGTTTATTACGATTGAATGCAATGATAACAAGCTAGTCACACATCATACGCTTCCGCAAAAGACAGGGTGTGACAGTTTGGTATCAGAGCTTCGATTGTAGTGAACTAGGATTCTTTCTCGAGTCTAGACTACAATCACTAGAGTTCTCTCACAAAAAAACATTTTACAAAAAAAGTTTTTCATTGCATTCACGAAAGCGCCAAGATCCACAAGTCAGACACTTTTCAAAAAGTGAGAAGGCAAGGACATTAGTGAGGAATACCTTTAAAATAAGGTGCCAACCAAAGCATAGTCTACACGAGTTAGACTTGCCAAAAACAAAATGACCCCCCCCCCTAAAAAAACGAGAGTTATACGTAATATAATGTATTAAATTGCTTGATTATGCTAAGTAGCATATTTGTTATTGATATACATACATACAAATAAGTGTACGGAATGATTATTGACGTGAATGAGATACTTTCGACTCTGACTCCTATTACTGTACGTGACTCGCACGATGAAGCTACCGACCTCGCATCCTTTGCAAAGCTCATGGCTGGGAGTGATTACCAAACAAGATGCTGAGCTTGCTTCCGTAGGAGATGGCTGCTCTTCCCTCTCGATCGTGAAGGTGCCTAACTACGGTGATGATGACGAGGCAGAGGCGGCAACCTTGATCGAATTCTCAATCAACTGGACGAGATCCCTGCGGCTTATGTGAAGCAAGATTGACGACATACTTGACCAGAAAAGGAAGATGAAGTATTCATCTCGAATGTGCCCCTCTGTTGGACCGTTCTACGACCTTAAACCGTCAGTTAAGGTAGTTCATCTTTGCGTACGAAGGCGGAATCAACGTAAACAAAGTCATAACAGCTATTATCCTTTTAATCCTTCTTTTCTGATTGATTTGAGTGCTTGTACAATGTTTTCTGATACAAATCCGGCAGCACTTCGTGTTTCACACAATGACCATCTCTATCTAAAATGAATCACACAATACCTATATATAAGCAAGAGATTTCGCTTGAAACAGCTTGAAGCGAAATCATGAGTTGTTGATTTCGCTTGAACTGATTTCAAGCGAAATCTTCAAGTTTATCCACTACAAACCCTAATTTAACCCTATTGTGTGATCATTCAAACAATTCTAAACATAAGACTTGATAATGACGTAATCAATAGACATTTAGTGCACCAACAGACTCCCCCTTGGATGTTGATGAAGTCTTTGGCTTCAAGTCTTTGTCTTTAACAATCTTTAAACATTGTAAAAACTCTCATCAATCTTTATCTTCAAGCTTTAAACTTTAACCTTCAATCTTCCCTTGACCGTTGATCCAGACTCCCCCTTTCACAGACTCCCCCTCTCAATATGCTAAAATCTGAGATATCTGGTTCAAGCTTTGACAATTATCTTCCGTTGGGAATAAAGAAGTCCAAACCTGTTACTCAACCAACAAACATTACAATTCTATCTTTTCAACAATAATTCACAAACTCAATCAGTTTTAGAAATCCACTCAAGTATTCAGGTCCAAGTCAATGACCCTGATCACTTGATTAATCTTACCAAGTCCAAATTAATGACCTTGGTTGATCTTTTGACGAAACAATACTGATTTTAAAACAACAATTTCAAACATTTTCTGAAAATAACAAGTATCAAGTTAATGAACTTGTTTTTAACATTTCAAACAATTCAAACTTCAACAAAGTAAGCTCTCCTCATTCTTTAGTCCAAAATCTCCTGCATCTACTTCAAACAACTAAGAATCCAACAATCAACTCTCCACTTTGGTTTGTCTAAAATAAAGCAGAAATAAAATCTTTTTGGATTTTATAAAGTATTCTAAACTAAGAAATGAAATACAGAAAACTTAAATTGCAGAAAGTAAACAAAGTAAACTATTTACAAACATATTTTTGTGAACGTGTCAGGGAATCATATCAGCTTTTCAGACAAAATACAAGTACCGTTAAGCTTCATTTCATACTCAGACTTAAACAATTCACCTTGATTGTCAATATACTGATCCATCTTAAATTTCCACATAAATTTCAATTTATTCAGGATACGATTTAGATGAATTAAGAACTTAGCTCATTCATGTGTCCCACCTCTTGAATATACTCCCGTATCCAGAATCCCAATAATCAGTCTTACAGGTGAGAATACTACAATGATATCTGTATATAAATTAGGTATGCGAGGGCCGAGGGATCTCAGGTCGATACTTCCGTATACGCAGAGAGATATCAGCTTCGACTTTTCGGTGTGTCCCCTTTAGAGGATCTTTTTGCATACAACAGCAGCATTTATCAATTTTATTGTTTCAGCATGCTGAGGGTTTAATGTTGTGTTTCAAGCATTGCAGCAAGTATTAGCCAAGGACTAGGTCAGAACCACCGTTCAGCAGAAGTCCCGGAATAATACCCCAGATATCATAGAGTATAAAGACCTAGTATATCAGATTAAGAGACCATTCAAACGAGATTTCAGGGGTTACCTATATATCCAAGTAGTGTTCCCCACGAATTCACAAGTTTGAATTTTAGGTTTATATCCCGAATAAATCTACTAAATGTGTGAAAACCTATCGACACATCATCAGTGAGATTGTTTAACTCTTTTATACTTTACAAATCTTTAGCATACTATAATCGTCTAGCTGATGTACTATCATTTTCCCTATATACAAGCTCTTTTTCAGATTTTATCATGTTTTTGTATTTTTGGATTTTTTACTGTTTTTGTATTTTCTGAAAATAAACTATGTACAAACATCTACTCCCCGTAAATACCAAAACAAGTAAAAATTCGACAAACCATTGCAGATTGTTTCTCGTCTTCATCCGCAACAGTACTCTCATCAACGCCAATTATGCCATCCGACACTGAAAGAAGCTTCATACCATTCAGTTTTAACAAATATTTAAACCGATTTTTATCAAAAGCTTTGGTATGTAAATCAGCTTTCTGTTCGTCAGTGTGGATTTTCTCAATTCGTATCAACTTTTTCTCAAAGCAATCACGAATAAAGTGATGACGAATTTCTATGTGTTTAGTTTTAGCGTGATGTACTGGATTTTTAGTTATATTTATAGCGGCCTCATTATCAACAAAAAGAGGTGTGTTAAGAAACTGCAAACCGTAGTCGCGCATCTGTTGCTGTATCCACAAGATCTGAGAGCAGCAACTGCTAGCAGAAACATACTCCGCTTCACAAGTAGATAACGCCATAGACGTTTGTTTCTTACACTGCCAGGTAACCAATCTAGGACCAAAGAACTGGCATCGTGCAGTTGTTGATTTTGAATTGACTTTGCAGCATCCGAAATCCGAATCGGAATACCCTTCGAGCGTAAAGTCGCCTTTTCTAGGATACCACAACCCCAATGAAGGAGTTCCTTTCAGGTAGCGTAATATCCTCTTCACAATAATCATGTGCGATGCTCTCGGGTTAGACTGAAATCTTGCTGCGAGGCACGTTGGGTACATGATATCAGGACGTGAAGCAGTTAGGTACATTAAAGAACCTATCATGGAACGGTAAAATGTTTCATCAGCCCTGTCTCCGGTGAGATCTGGGTGAATCCCATGATTTGTTGCAAGTGGGGTAGCAGCTGGAGTAGAACTTGACATCCCAAATTTCTCTAGAATATCATGAACATACTTTGACTGATGAATGAAAATTCCCTCAGGAAGTTGTTCAACTTGTAAACCCAGAAAGAATTTCATCTCCCCCATTGATGACATTTCAAACTTTTGCTTCATCACTGATTCAAAATCTTTGCATAGATTTTCATTTGTTGACCCAAAGATTATATCGTCCACATAAATCTGAACTATCAGAAGATGACCATCGACTTCTTTAGTGAAGAGAGTGGCATCCACTTTTCCACGAATGAACTTGTTGGCTAGTAGGTGTTGAGACAAAGTCTCGTACCAAGCTCTCGGGGCCTGGTGTAAACCATACAACGCTTTGTCCAATAAGTAGACCTTGTTTTTGTAGATTGGATCGGTAAAGCCCGGCGGCTGACCGACATAAACCTCCTCTTTAACCTTCCCGTAAAGAAACGCCGATTTAACATCCAACTGATAAACTTTAAAGTTCTTCCAAGACGCAAATACTAGGAAAATTCTGATTGCCTCTAGTCGTGCTACAGGAGCATAGACTTCGGTAAAATCAATTCCCTCCTGTTGACTAAAACCCTGAACAACGAGTCGAGCTTTGTTCCTTACAACAACTCCTCTATCGTCCCTCTTACACTTAAACACCCACTTAGTGTTAATTTTCCTCTGACCATCCGGTAAATCAACTAACTTCCACACTCCCAATTTCTCAAATTGACTAAGTTCCTCCTGCATTGCATTGACCCAAGAGTCTTCAGTAAGCGCCTCTTTGTAAGTTCTTGGTTCAATCTGCGAGATAAAACAACTTAATGAGAATTCAGTTTGCAAAGGAGCAACTTTTGTATAAAAACATGTAAGCCCTTTATCAATCTGATTTCGAGTGCGAACGCCTGTCTGCAATTCTCCTATGATCAACTCCTCTGGATGATATGAAAAAGTTCGCGGCATCACTTCGCTTGGAACATCTACATTTCCCTCCAGATTAGTAACATTCTGCTCTGCATCTTGATCACCAACTTGGTTTGTTTGACCTGAAATCTGAATTTGCTCCCCCTCAGAATCTGAATCTGAATCACCATGATCAAATATTGGCATGTTTTCAGCTTCTAGATTATCATTCTGAGCCGACTGATTATCCTGAGCAACTTCATTCTGTTGGACATCATCATGTTCACCAGCATTACTTAGACCTGCTTCATCGTCATTAGAAGTTTCCCGTGGTCTCCTCGAATACTCAGCTGGGAACCTTAACTGCGACTCATATTCACGCAAAATATCCAACTCATCAAAGAAATCTTCTTCATCCTCTGATTCTTCTCTCATGTCAAACGAATCCCAAAGTTTGTCATAATGATAACGCCATGAATCACCAGGATTCTGTGGCGGCATAGTATAACCTTGACATTCAACATTTGCAGCTTCAATAATCCGCTTCTCACTTGGAACGAAGACACGTCGCAATGGATTTGCATAACCAACAAATATTCCCTCAATGCACTTCGGACCAAACTTTCCAAAAGGCTCTATAACCGTACAAGGTGACCCGAACGGTTCTAGATACTTCAAATTCGGTTTGCGATTATTGATTAGCTCAAAGCATGTTTTGTTGAATTTCTTGACAGTGAGAACCCTGTTGAGCGTATAGCATGCGGCGGAAACAGCTTTAGCCCAAAAATTAATCGGTAACTTTGAATCTGCGAGCATAGTTCTAGCCGTCTCGATTAGTGTCCGGTTTTTGCGTTCTGCGACTCCATTCTGCTGCGGAGTGTACGGAGCACTAAACTCATGCAAAATACCTCTTTCATCACAAAATTCTTCCATCTTGCTGTTCTTGAATTCAGTACCATTGTCACTTCGAATTCTCTTGATACGCCTTTGGTACAAATTCTCAATCTTCCTGAACAGCCCCATTAAACTGTCAAATGTTTCATCTTTCGTCTTCAAGAAAGAAACCCATGAAAATCTGGAATAATCATCAGTAACGACCAAACAATAGTAATCTCCTGTAATGCTTTTGACATTCACTGGACCAAACAAATCCATGTGAAGTCTTTCCAGAGGTCTCGAAACTGAATTGACTTGCTTTGTAGGGTGTGACTTTTTCTTCTGCTTGCCTTTGATGCAGCTAATGCACTCCCCTTCCAGATGAAAACCTTTGATATTAACTCCCAATACCAAATCATTGTGCACCAAGTGATTCATCTTCCTTAGGTGAATATGCCCCATCTTTCGGTGCCACAATCTTGATTCTTTCTCAGTTGCTCTAGACACAAAACAATGTGCTTGACCAGTAGTTGTAGTCGCTACACTCATGTCTAACACATATAAATCATTCACTCTAGGTGCCCTCATGATAATCCATTCTTCAGGGATAACAAAACCAGGTTTCAAGATCAAACATTCTTTATCAGTGAAGTGAGTAGTATACTGATTGTCACAAATCTGCGAGATACTAAGCAGATTGTTCTCCAGCTCAGTGATGTAGTTAACTCTCTCAAACGTCACAATCCCATTGGATAACGTTCCTTCACCAACAATTCTACCACCTTCATGACCAGCAAATCCTACGTAACCACCATTAATGTTTCTCACATCACACAGTAACGCGGTTTTTCCTGTCATATGTCGAGATGCGCCACTATCCATGATCCATCTTGAAATGGCTCTTGGAAGATCATGCACATAACAAACTTCAAATTAACCAACTTTAATAAAGATGCCGATTCATGCTTCGCGAACAAGGAAGCTCCGGCAATTCAAACTGCTTATTCGAACATGGTGTCCACCCAGGCCTCATCAGCCTTAGGTGTAACCTTGACTCTAGCAATTTGTATTTTGAAATTTTCAGCCTTCAAAGGTGGAAAATTTGCATCATAATCAACCGAAATTGATTCTTCAGCCTTTTTCACTTTAGAAGTTGAAATTTTCATTTCAGTTTTTGGTTTCCAAACTTGTTGAGATAATGCAACCTGTTTATAAAACTTGTCGTTTTTAGTTACCACTTTCTTAACAGGTTCATTTTTCACTTTTATGTTATTATTTTTCACACTCTTTTTCTCAACAACGATTGGTGCTTTACCCTTCACATCAACTTTCTTCTGTTGAATCTTCACATTTTCAATCTTAGGCTTGGAGTTGGTGCAATTTCTTGCAATGTGACCAACTTTGTTACATCTAAAACATGTACGAGTATCAACAACTCGACTTGTGCCTTCAGACTGATAATGTGAAGCTCTTTTCTCAAAGAACTCTTTGTTTGATTTTGAAAAAATTTCATTTTCCTCATCAGAAAGTGAACTTGAACTGTTCACAAACACCTTTTTTTCAGCAAACCTTTTGTTTTGAAAACTCTTTTTCTGATAACTCTTACCATCCCTATAACCACCAGACCAATTGTTTCGATTGTTATTATAAAAACGTGGTGGAACAACAGGCTTTTTGTAGTAAGCTTTATCTTTCTCAAAATTCATTTGCCTTTTTGTTTGTTTCAAACTGTTCACTTCCGACAACTCAACTTCAACCAATTTGAAAACATTTGTCAACTTTTTCACATTAACATTCTCAATTGGAAACTCAGAATCCGAATACAACTTATCAGATCCAGCCATCTTGTACATCACAAGACCCGGTTCATCACTTAAGTTGTTTTTGGATTTTGATTTCTGAATGTACTTGTCCAAGAAACACCCATCATCTTCAGTTGAATCAGACATTAAAACACTTTCAGCTGTACTCTTAACAATCTCTGTCTGAACACTATCATCAGATGATGTAAAAGTAACATCAATGTTTTCTGGAAGTTTAACTTCTTTTTCTTCCTCAATTTCAACCAAACCAGATTTCTTTTTCGTGTAGTTAGCCAGAACAGGTGGTGGAACTTGATGAAACCCCACCCCAGTTCCATCACAATACACATCTTCGCCCGCTTTGTCTTTCCCGATGGGTTTGGGAATAATATGTTGCAAAACAAAGCTTGCGGAGCTGTAACTGTTAAGCTTCAACTGGATTCGCTCGTTTTCGATTACAGCCTCTTGAACTTTAAGTTTCAATTTAGCGATTTCATCCAGTTGTTTATTGATTGATTCTTCTTTAACTCTGAGCACTGCTTTTAAATGTTCATTTTCTTTAAAAGTTTTACCATTTCGATCATCACAATCTTTCATTGTGCTTTTGAGTTTTTCAAATTTTTCAGAAATCTGACGGTTTTCAAGAATCAACTTTTCATTTTCTTGTTTAATTTTGTCATGATCAATTTCATCAGTTTCAATTTGAGCAGTTAATTCTCTTATCCGTTCAGTTGAAGCTTTAACTGTTTTGTCACGACCAAGAATCTGATTCTCAACGTTTCTGACCTTTGCTATCAGATCTTTAATTTTCTCACCGTTGAGATACGTGACAGTATTACAAAATTTGCACTCTTTGTTGCAATTTTTGCAATCAGCATTTCCTTCGATCTTTTTACCTGACGCATTTGTTGACGAGTTTGGACTGACCTGGCTTTTTGACTCAGACATGGAGTTAGAGTCTACCTCAAGTGCTTTGGCAGCCAGCACTTTGTCAGCCATTTTTCCTAGGTTCTCTGCAGTCAACTCCTGCGTTGTATCGATAACTCCAGTATCAATCTTCTTTGATTTTTCGATCTCTTCTTTCTCTTTTCTCTCTTTCTCTTTCTCTTCTTCAATCATTTTCGAAGTTGGAGTTCCCCACCATTTGTGTTGCCAATACTCATCATTTTCTTTCATTTCCTTGATTAAGACTTCCAGATCAAGAGTTTTGTGATCGATTGCAATATTTCCATACTCATCAAGATAACACTCCCTGTCTGGATCCCATCTGTTGGCTCTCTTTGCTTCCAAAAAGATACTAGAAAGTCTAGTAATTTTGTTTTCCGAAATCATTTTTCTGTATTTATACTTCTGCTCTTTAGTTCTCTCATCTTTCCATGGAATAGGTTCATTTTTCGCCATGAATGCGTAACCAACCGCATCTTCTTTTGGTAGAACCTCTTGACTCCAATCATACCCCTCATCATCGTAAATCACTGCAAGAGCTCTAGATTTCTCTTTGTTGTCTTCAACCTGCTTCAATCTAGGCGGCTCGTATTTATTCTGATGATAAATTGCCTTCTTGTAGTAATCATCTCTGAAAGGATTCTCCGATTCATCAGCATAAGCGTTTCGGCATTCTCGTTTAAAATGACCATTCTGCTTACACTTGAAGCAAGTCACCTTCGATTTATCGAATCCCAACTTAGTAGAAGCACCACCAATTGTTTTTCTGCCAGTGATTTCCATGAATCTTTGTGCACGACGAACAGCACTTGCCATAGCCCAACGAATATCGATCAGTTCCATTTCTTCCGGATCAATCTGATCGTAATCTTCTTTCGTCAGATTTGTGTTGCCTATCTTCCCAGCTACTAATCCTTCATATGATTCCAACACCGATGCTAGGAAGATCATCTGCTGCTTGGCCGATTCCTCATCAAAGTTCTGAGCATTCTTCAAGTCTATTGCAATGTTGCATTGAAAACGATTCTTTGCATCAGAATGACTTCCAGAAGATCCACTGTGATAACCACTGTGACTTCCACTGCTTTGATCACTTTGACTTTCTTTGCCAGTTATCGACACATTTTCAGCAGAAAACGCAGTTTTTGGAGAAGTTGCTTTTGGCATCATGCTTTTTGGATAGTACAAATCCAAATTATGCTGATAAGATGAGTGATTAACTTTGTACGTCTTCTTCAACTCCAGTTCATGACTTTCAAGTCTCTCAATCACCAAATCTGGTTTCAACATTTCAGGAGCAATAGTATTCTTCAGCATCAATGCATAATATCTCCAATCCATATCTTCTGGTAATGAATCGAACAGTTTGTCAACCAGTTCTTCATCAGAATATGTGATATCATGTCTTGCTAATTCCAGCTTCAGATGACCGAACCTCTCTATCATTTTACACACTGACTCATTTTTAAGACAACCAAGCATATCAAACTCTTTCCTAAGAAGTTTCTTTTTGTTTTTCACTATCTCTGTACTTCCTAAACATTTCTGTTTTAACTTTGCCCAGAGGTCTTTAGCGTTTGAATAGTCTATCAGTGAGATAATATCTTCCCGAACAGATTGAAATAACAATGCTACACACTTTTGTTCGGCTACAAATGAATCAATCTCATCTGATGCTGTTAAGACTTCACCATTCTTGTTTCCTTGATCATAACCGTTCTTCAGACTTTTCCAACTTGGAAATGCAAATGCCATCATCCCGTCTTCAAACTTTCTGGACCACCGACTATACTCCTCAATAGCCATTAGCTTTGGAGGTTTATTGAACGTTCCGAAAGCACTTTCCGACTCCCAAGCTTCCTTTTTCTTCTCTTTTGGTGGGTTATCATTCACATTGCTTGACGAAGTATTATCGTTTCCGGAATCTCCAGCGAACGCATATATATCGCTAAACGGGTTCATGAAAAGATCATCCATCGTGAATGTTCCTGCAAAATCAGCAAAACACTTAGAAATTTTCAAAGTTTTGAAAAATCAGCAAGTTCAAGCGAAACTGAATAGTTTGAAGCGAAATCAACACTTAAACTATTCAAGCGAAAACACACTTTAACTTGTTTGAAGCGAAAACCCAAAATTACACTTCAAGCGAAAACAGAAAGAACAGTTTCGCTTCAACTGTTCAAGCGAAAACCACTATTTCGCTTCAACTGACCAGAAACTTCAAGCGAAATCCCAAAAGATCAGATTCAACAGTTTCATGCGAAAACCAGATAATCTATTTCGCTTCAGATGATTCAAGCGAAATCCAAGATAATACTTTCAACAGTTCAAGCGAAATTCAGAATATCAATTTCGCTTCAACTAGTTTCAAGCGAAATCGTCCAATTATCAAGCCAATATGTCTGATTTGAAGCGAAATCAACCTATTATCTTCGAACTAACTCAAGCGAAATCCAGTTTTAGGTCAATTTTAACATGTTTTAATCTGAATTTTAGTCCGAATCTTTGTAGGCTTTGTTAAAACTACGTTTTACACGATATACTCGAAAATCAGACCATTTCGACCGTTGGAACTAGTTCAGATATGAAAAATATAAAAAGAAATGAGTAGAAAGAAGAGAATCCGCTGCTATGGTATGAACTCCTCGTCCTGAGCTCTGATACCACTTGTTGGACTGTTCTACGACCTTAAACCGTCAGTTAAGGTAGTTCATCTTTGCGTACGAAGGCGGAATCAACGTAAACAAAGTCATAACAGCTATTATCCTTTTAATCCTTCTTTTCTGATTGATTTGAGTGCTTGTACAATGTTTTCTGATACAAATCTGGCAGCACTTCGTGTTTCACACAATGACCATCTCTATCTAAAATGAATCACACAATACCTATATATAAGCAAGAGATTTCGCTTGAAACAGCTTGAAGCGAAATCATGAGTTGTTGATTTCGCTTGAACTGATTTCAAGCGAAATCTTCAAGTTTATCCACTACAAACCCTAATTTAACCCTATTGTGTGATCATTCAAACAATTCTAAACATAAGACTTGATAATGACGTAATCAATAGACATTTAGTGCACCAACACCCTCCTACTACTAGGAATTCTCTCTATTCCTATTCCATCTAATCGTCGTGCCTATTCGCGCGTAACAACAACAAGTGTTAGCGCGTGGACCACTGCAATGGTCCTTTCCATGACAAGAGGTATGAGGACAGTAGTGTCCCCTCCTTGATTGATCATCTGCTTGGACGAGAGAAAATTTCGGGTAACTGTGCAAGACAATTTATTATTACGGGGGCCCACGTAATAACGACTTGTAGTGCACATAAATCCTGGTGGACTCTGCGGGTCAAGCTAATGAAAACCACACAAAATAATCTATAGGTGTTCACACCTTCATCTGGTAGAACAACACTTAGATCAGTGCTTTAGCACGTTAGAAAGTAGGAAGCCTGTCTTAGCCTACTTCGTGACTGACACTTCTACCTGCATACGAGACGTTTGTGAAGACGATGTTTAAGCAAGAGAGGTGGAATGACATTCAGGAAGAATCAGTGACGATACACTCCCTATCACCTCTACACAAACAACCCCATCGAAGGGGAAATATACGCACCAGTAAAGCTAAAGACCTAAGAAAACCAATGTAGCAGGAAATAACTGAAACTTGAATGACCAAGGCGTTGTAGCCTCGGGTCTATTTCAAACAATATGCCAAGTTGGCAAGCCTATGTGAAGGCTCAATAACTGTTTCCTCGCTTATACACTGGTTATTTATACGTGTGAAATTGGGTGGCTTATGGTGCTATGTATATCATAGAAAATTGAAATGTTGGCTAACCCACTTCATACCATTTTGGCAGAAGAGAATGCCGCCCAGGCAAGACACAAACACCAGTACGTTGCCAAGGACAGAAGCCGAGCTGCAAGAACGCATCTCACAGGCAATTGCGCGACATGAAGCCCTCCGCTCTAAGCACAGCGATGGCACTACTGAAAATAACCCTCCAACTGGCTACACCTATAAACAATTCCTGGACTGCAAGCCATTGAATTTTGATGGCACAGGAGGTGCCGTTGCATTTGTTCGTTGGGCAGAAAAGACTGACTCCATTATAAGAATGAGTAACTGTTCGCCCCGACAGAGTGTTACTTATATCTCAGGGTTATTCGTAGACGGCGCACTCTCCTGGTGGAACCTTCAGGTTCAAACCCTTGGTGCGGATGCTGCTTATGCACTAAGCTGGGATGAGCTCAAGGAAATGATGGAAAAGAAATACTGTTCTAGGGCTGAAATCCAGAAGCTTGAGGTGGAGTTCTGGAACTTGAAAATGGACGGACCGAAGATTCCTGAATACGTCCAACGATTTCACGACTTGTCTAGGGTCATCCCCTACTTAGTCAAACCGGAATTCAAAAGGGTTGAACGATTCATTTGGGGACTTGCACCCCAGATCAGGAGCTTGGTTACTACCTCAAGGCCTCCAACTATCGCGGAGGCTATCGATTTAAGCGTTACGCTTACTGAAGAAGCTCTACGTGCTGGAAAATTTTCGGAATCTGAGGATAACAAGAAAGAGACTCATGTGGAGTCGTCGAGCAACAAGAAGAGGAAGTCCTCAAACCTAAAGATGAGCACCCAGGCAAAAGAAAGAAAGTGAACCCGCCGCCTGGAAGGAAAACTGATGGAGCTAGTAATAAGGCTGGTGGTAAAATATACTCGGGGACTAAGCCGAGATGCGGGGAATGCACTTTTCACCATGAAGGTCGATGTCTAAGGCCTACGTGCGGAAAGTGTGGAAAAGAAGGGCACAGCAAGGATGCCTGTTGGGCGAAGGACCCAGATGGAAGAAATAAGAGAATACCAGGTTGCTATAAATGTGGTGAAGCAGGGCACTTTAGGAAAGATTGCCCTAGGAAGAAACAAGCAAGGAAGGGTTTTCACGATCGAAACTCGTGAAGCACGCCAGGATCCAGATACGGTTACGGGTACATTCCCTATTAACCAACCTAATGCATCTACTTTTAATTAATACTGGCATCAACTTTAACCTTACATGCTTAGAACTTAAGAAACTGGCTGGCCTAGTTTCAAATAAAATAGACGACCCATATTCTTTCGAAATAGGCACATAGAAGGCTAGTTTAAACAGTCGAAGGAATTGAGGATTGCATGTAGGGACTCAGAAGGCCGGAACCTTCTGTTACCATTGACTCACGATGTCATAATATGATAGTCAGCATGGATCAGAAATCCAAGTATACATCTGAGGTTGTTCGATATGGGAAAATCAGACGCATCCCTCTTGCGGATGATGAAACCCAACTTTCCTGCAATAGGTGCAAGGATGCTAGACCCCACAAGGCGGCATATCTACGACATCCCTCATTGGTCGAAGAGGCATAGAAACGCCTCAGAGTAGACTGCAGAGCCTGAGAACATCCCCGTGATGGAAGAAGTCCCAGTAGCCTTTTTAGAAGACTTGCCAGGAACGCCTCTCTGTAGCGACGAGAGGAGTTTGGGATAAATCGTGTGCCAGGAGCAGCACCAGTGACGAATGACGCCATACCGACTAGCTTCACCAGCAAAGCATGAAGCTCTGATATAACTGCAAGAGCTGCTAGACAGAGGAAATTAAGGACGTAGCATCCTTAGTTAAGGAGACAAGGAGAAAGTTGGTAGTCTCCATTTTACATAAACTGCAGAAAATTGAGAATCAGAATCCTTTGCCAAGGACTGACGACACAAATGAGCCAATCGTAAGGTTCCAGTTACCACTCAAAGATCAACTTGAGGACAAGAGGTCCTCCACTGTGAATACAAGAGGAAATGTCCCTAAAACGACCTTTAGGACTTGCTTCGAGCATTACGGGTTCCTAGGCGTATCCTTTGGCTTAACACATGCATCGACAATATTCATGGACCTCATGAAACGAACGTGTGAGCCATACCTAGATAAGTCATATACTTATTGACTACATTCTAATATGGCCAACGACCAAGGAAGGTCGTGAGCAACAGCTGCAATTTACCTTGCAACTCTTAGAGAAAGCACAGTTATGTGCGATGATGACGAAAAGCGGATTTCGAGTTCGCGAAGGGAGAACTGGAAATAAATGGTGGATAAGAACGAAATTCATGCCAACCCTGCAACCAAGAGCTAAGGAGCTAGAGTTGCAATTATGTGACGTCTCTCGACAAGTCTCGATTGTACGTCGATGCAACGAGACCACGACATTGCACACGCGGCAAATTGATTAAGGGATCACGAGAAGAGATCTTGAGATAGATACAGTGATTGCGTGCCGCAACTGGACGTCATTACCTGAAAGAAAACGTTGCACGATCTTTATTGATCACAAGGGTTGCAACACACCGATGATCGTAAGAACTCGAATATGAACTGAGCTGCTGATCAATGCAGACTGTATGAACACAATACGTGCTTGTGTGATAAACCTTAATGAAAAGTCGGAACACTCACTTGCCCTTAGTGGAGTCTTCCTACAACAGTATTTATCACACCGCCGTCTAAACGATACACTCATGATCCAACCAAATTACTTAACTTGTCATTACATCTCAACCAAGACCCCCCCCCCCCCTCCTAAGGACGGTCACAAGGTGGTCCCACCACCTAGATTTTATTTCATTAGTTTATTTTATTTGTTGGGAACCTTTGAGACATATTAACCTTTCTATAAAAGAATGTTGGAAGTATTCTATAAAAGACCACAAGTTCTTAACAAATTGTCATCACTTTCAACACACCAAAACCTTCTTCCCTTTCCTCTAAACTCACGGCCACCATCTTCCTCACATGAACATCCATTTTCAATTCTTTTCAACATAATCCAAGGATGTTCAAAGGTGAACCAAGCATAGTTAGGAGGGATTCAAGCTTCGGAAGTGGAAGGACCTTCACCATTTGCTTTTATCCACCACTTTTACACTTTGAAACTTCCCTAGCCTTGTGCTAGTAGTAAGTGCTTCTAATCATCATCTTGTTCTTGTTTATGATGGTTAATAGGTGGTTTAATGGTTAAAAGTTAAGAACACTAAAGAACATAGTTTAAAGTCTTATAAAAATGATGAACTTGTTGGATAAAAGAAGTATAGTTGTGTAAAACTTGTAAGACTTGTTTTGTGGTGACTATTTAGTGCCGATCTATGTTGTGGTAGCTCGGATCATCATCTAACCCGGATTAGTCATGTTCATGAAACATGACATAGAATATGTTAAGAATGAAAAGGGGTAAATGATGAAACTCTACTACACACTAAACATGAACTTGAGTAAAAGTAAATTTTCTTGTAAAATAAGACTCTAAACAGGTAGATCTAAAGATCTACAAGTGGTTTTTCGGAAGAACCAAGCAAAAATATTAGTCTTGTTTAAAACCCGGATCTTACATGAACTAAATATATTTTTAGTAAATAAACAAGTGTGTAAACACTTGTGTAACAAGGAAGTTCAACAAAGAAATATTTTTGTGAATCTTGACTAGAAGTTGTGAAACTTCAAATTCTTTAAAAATAAAGTTTTTAAGAAACTAAACTTATTTTAAAGATAACAAGATTTACTAAATGTGCTAGTAAGTTACTACACATTTTTGTAAATATTCAAGTTCATGAAATGGAGAAATTAGTGATTATTGTTGATGATTATTGTTGATAATTGTTGTTGATGATTGTTGACAATTTAAAAGAAAATAAACACATGTTCTGAAAACACGGGAAACCTCCATTTTTAGGGGAAACTCTGTCAAAATTTTTATAAATTTTGACACTTAGAAAAATATAAGTTTTTGAGAAACTTATTCCCTAAAAATGTATTTAAAAGTATTACCAAGGTTTCCCTAATTTTTGGTGATAAGAAATGAGGATTTCTTCAAGAATAAAAATGGATATAAGTATGTATATTTTTGAGAGAAAAATATATATTATTTTATCACCAACTTTTGTGCTAAGTGTATATAGTATATGTCATACGTGCTAGTGTATTAGGACTTAAAAATACACTAAACACTCATGAGGAGTATAAACATAAAAATACACATGCAACATACAAGATACATAATTCGGGTGCAAAGTGCAAAACACGAGATACTTATATTAATTTTAGAGAAAATAATATAAGTAAGATACGTAGTTAAAAATACAGAATATTTTTAACACAAGAATATATACAAAAGAGAGTGACTGTACTTGTGCGACGCAAGTCTAGTGACTTGTAACACCTGTGGCATTTCAACCATCAAACAAATTCCAAACCAATGAAATATTGTATTTCATACTTTGGACTTGTATAAATATGTGTATCTTTTTCACATATCAACTCTTGTTCGATTTCAAACTCTAAATCGCTTTCTGGAAGGTTATACGCGCACTAATGCGTAAATATAACCAGTTTAATGCAACAAACACTCCGGAATAGTGAAATAGGTTTAACATACCTTAAATAACCTTTACATAACTTAGATATAAGTTTTGGAAGGTTTGGTGTGGTGAAATCAAAGTTAAATCGCTTACAGGGACTAAAGTTGACAAACTGCGAAAGTATGCCAATTTGAACTGTAACAGACCTTCCGGAACATGACCATAAGTTAAACATACCATAAATATCCTTTACATAGCTTAGAAATAGGCTTTGAGGTGTTCGGTATGCTAAAATAAACTTTTGGGTCATTCAGGGACTAAAAGTGTCAAAAAGTGCACAAGTTTGCATTTTCGCGCATAACTTACGTTCTGAATACATCCGGACATCCAAAAATTTATGTAAGCATGACTATATTATATTTTAGTGTTCGCCATAAGAAAAATCCATTCGTTTCGTCATTTGGATCGTTTTTCGCGCTTGTGCGCATTCCGTCGTAATTAAGCGAACATCGCGTTCGTACGGCTAAACGAACCGACATCCGAGATATTTTTGAGCACATTTTAAGTTCCCTATACTTTAACTTCATTTTAGAGCTTTGAAATGAGGTTAACGGGCCTTAAACGTGTCAAAAATGGCCTTATTACACAACAGGGACTAATTCTGCCATTTTTCAAACTTGCTGGTCTGCAACAAGCTTACGGACCTCAACCTTATTGACCTTACGGTCCGTAAGGTATCTCCAGCAGATCAGAACCTTCTTAAACAGCTGTTAACAGCTGCAAACCACTCCTAATCCCAATGCCAAGTGTTGATCTCTTATGGTGAGTGACCAAATGAGCCACCATAAGCTTCCGACACTTGTACGGGTGAGATCAAGGCACGTTTCCCGATAAACGATCCTAACGGTGGTGCATTTACTATAAATACCCATCCATACTCAACACAAAAACCCACTAAAAGCTGATCCAAATGCTCTAAGTTGAGGCCTTCGCTTCATACCTGAGCTATTCGATCACGATTCACTAGCGGGGACCCTTCGTAAGTATTCTTTCGTTCTTTTCCTTATTTTTACTGCTTTTCGAGTCATAAAGTCAAACTTTGTTTGACTTTCAGCGTTGACCAGTAATGGTCAATGCGAAGTTTGTTAGAACTTCGCAACGTGATTGTAATCACGATGGTCATAGTCCCTTGGGACTATGCCTACTGATTACCACGTTGTCTAGGGTCGTAGGGTAGGCGATCTAATAAATCGCCTATACCTTCGAACCCGACCTAGTTTGGTCGATCATTAGGATCCGACCAAACACATTAGGTGGCCATAGTAGGTAGGGAATAACCTTCCGAGGTTATACCCTATGGTCACATCGTTTAAGTAGTTGTATGATAGGTAGTTTATATGCCTTAGGTAAATTACCAGAATACCCTTTTCATGTATAATTGGTAATTAAGCATATGTAACCTAAACCTTTGTCACATAACTGATTATGTAATATGTTTAGGCATATAACACTGTCATAGGGCTAGTTAGGCGGTCCGAACGCGTTTCACGCGAACGACGCGTTAAAGTAGCATAAGCTACCTAAACGGGTCGTAATGGGTCGAAATCACACAGGTTAAGTTTCATTTAGTATGTAGGCTTTGTTAAACCAAATGACACGAGTCTCTACACTCGTTTGGTTTACAAACCCTAATGCTACCCAATCTTCCGATCTAGGTCCGGTTTATTAACATAGTTACCTATACTAGGTGCCGTTTGATATCCGCGATCTCTAGTATTGTTTAGTTGTCACTCCAGAACTACTGAGCAATCTCAGGTGAGTACATAGACCCCTCTTTTACTGTTTTCCAAACTGTTTTGGGGTGGAACACATGTGCCTACTTGTTACTTTCATGCTTTCCTGTTTACACATCATATACTGCTATGTTCATTAGTACATTATAGTACATGATTTCATTACATTTCATGCTATGTATTGCCATTGTGTGCATTACTTAGTACATCGTTTTACATGACATTTTAACATGATTGACATTTGATCATGCATTTCCCACAAAACATAACTTTGATTTAAACCAAGTTTTACTTCAATACTTTGTTTTTGTGCATATGGTTTAGTTGAGACATTTCACTTGCTATACATGGATATTTGACATAGACATTTGACATGGATATTTGACATAGACATTTGACATGGATATTTGACATAGACATTTTGACATTGGTTTGGTTTGATTAAGTGATTAAGTAACGATGCGTGTGTAATATGATACAAGCATGGTGGATACGCCGCTGGTACTTCCTATATATAAGTGTTTGTATGGTATTACATATTGTAGCGTTATTTGAATCATTTCAGTTTGATACATATAACATTTTATACAAATAACATACTTTTCACAAGACATTGTTTTACAAACAACTTATCTTATACAAATCCATTTTTCTATGGTTATTCATTTAACCATACATTATTCACTTATTTATACATATCATCTGAACTCATTGTTTTTCAAATGATTTACAAAACAAAGCAAATTACAAGGTTCATGACTAAACATTTTCTCAAACATAAGTCATGGAACCTATTTTCACAAAACCTATGTATCTCACAGGCATTTTTATGCTGACGTACCTATTTTCACATGTGTTTTTCAGGAACTGTTGCATAAGATGATCAAGATACATATAGGCAGACTTGGGCTTTAGTGACAATAAAAGATGCAAGACTAGTTAAATTTTGTTGTATTTCCTTGTTTGATTAGACATTGTAACACTTTTAATCAATAAAACGAAACTTCAATTGCCATGGATTTGAAACGATTAATTCTGTTACAACACTCCCCGATATTTCCGCCACGTTTTGTATGTTCCACGTGGTCGGGGTGTGACAGAAAAGATGGTATCAGAGCCAATGGTTATAGGGAATTAGGTTATTAGTAATTAGTAATGCTTTGACCTAGTCTATAACCTTCTTAGGACCCTAACGCGAGTTTACTTGCGTTTAGTCATAAAACAATACTGTCACCTATCCTTAGGCGACGACCACAACTAGAACATAAATTTCAAAACCGCTTTGAAAACTAATCATCTGTTCTAGGATGATTGATTACAAGGTTTTGAACCCTCTATTGTAAGGTTTTGAACCCTCTGTTATATGGTTTTGAACCCCTTTGAGTTTTCAAAATCTCGTCAAGGTTTTGGGTTTTAAATAATGTGAACACGTGCAAACTGGAAGGGTGAATGCCTGTATTCTGGGTTTTCTGGCTAGGCAAGCACTTCGTATACATCTCATCAGACGCGAGACCAGTTGTGCTTACCTGGGAATTCTTGGAATGAGTGTTCACTTATAGGCGAGCATGTCTTCGCGATACATTATTTTTGACCTATTTACTTGATTCTTCACCAGGGTCGTTTGTTGCTTTGTAGTAACAAACAAATGGCCACTATCCTTGCTTTCATCAGATTTGTTTCATCTCATTCTTTTCGTCTAACTCTCTCACTCGTTTCCTTTCATGTTCCTCTTTTAGAATGCCTCCTCGACGCGAAAATCAGATGGCGCCTGCCGAGCTGGCGGAAATCATCGCGCAGCAAATGGCTGCTGCCTTCCCAAATCTTTGTGCTCAAATAATACAAGCCATCAACAACAACAATGCTCCATGCAACTTCAAAAGTTTCAACTCGGCCAAACCGCTCAAGTTTAGTGGTTCCGAGGGAGCAACTGGGCTTCTACAGTGGTTCGAGAGCATTGAGAATACGTTCCGTCACGTTCAGTGTCCTGAAAATCGCAAGGTCGAGTTTTCTTCGAGTGTGTTTCAGAAGAGGGCTCTTACGTGGTGGAACGGGATTATGAGAGACCGGGGTGCTGAAGTTGCACTAGCACAGACTTGGGCCGAGCTTAGAGCTCTTATGATGAGGGAGTTCTGTCCTCGTCATGAATTACGAGCTTTGGAGAGGGAGTTTGATGATTTGAAGCAAGACAGTGGTGAACATCGAGCCTATACTGACCGTTTTGAAGAATTGAGCCTGTTGTGTCCCGCTATGGTTACTCCTGTGGATAAGGCGATCGAGAAATATACTGATGGTCTTCCTGACCTAGTTCAGGATATTGTTACTGGCAGTAACCCTACTACTGTCAGACAAGCCATTGAACTGTCTGCCACCCTAACAGAATCCCACATCAGGAAGAAGAAGCTTTTTCGAAAAGACGACCCAAGACCATCCGACAAGACTGCTCAAGTGGAACCAAAGGAAGAACATGCTGAGGTGTCCAAGAATAAGAAGCGTAAGGCTTCGCAGAATTTTGCGATTGCTGCTCAACCCAACCAAAACATCCGCCACCAACCAGCTCAGCCTCCTGCAAGGAAACCTTATGCCGGTACTGCACCGATATGCGACAAATGTAATGCACACCACTTAGCTCACCTACAGTGTCGTTTGTGTGCATCATGTGGGCGACTCGGTCACCTGGCAAATGCTTGTCGTTTTACCCCGAACCAAACTGGTCCAAACCAACCTCAAGTAAATCCTGCTCAAGCTCGTCTTCCACGAGGTCCTTGTTTCAACTGTAACGAGATGAGCCATTTCCGAAGAAATTGCCCAAAGATTGCTAATGCGAATCCAGCGCAGGGATGAGCACTGGACCAACTAGAAGACAATGTTGTTTAGAAATAATCAAGCCTTATGTATTATTTTCTTTTGTTGTCAAGGTCCATGAAACAGTTGTTGTTGTGGTTGTTTATAAATAAATCTTTTTATTTTGCATTGCAATGTACAAATATGATGGCATGTATAAACAACGTATTCCCTACAATACCGACAATCAAGGGAATCGTATTCCTTGAAGAACGGACTACCCCGAAATTTCCTCCATTTTATTATCTCTTGCGTTTTCCACGGAAATCCTTAGTACCCGTCTCTTGCAAAGAAACGAAGTACAAGGCGCAAGTTACAACTCTGTGTGAATACCCAACGTACCACTATAAATTCTTAATAGGGTACCTAAGGGTATTTCCGTATCTTCAAATTTTTGTGTTCCTTAATTCGAATATTACGTTTTCTTGAAAACGAAATCGAATTTTTGGAAGATCTTTCCATCTTCATAGTTAGATTCTGGTTAATGTTTAAAGTATCGAATGAAATCCATGAAATGGATTCCTAGTGTGCTTTAAATGCATGTACATAATTAACAAAACAAAACTTACAAATTAAAGAACTAGATAAACAATTTTGTGGTTATGTGACTATGTGTTTATGCATTTTGTGTTTTTGTTGTGACAACCCGCACAAAACCAGGTATCCGTACAACTTAATTAATGATTGATTATTACTTGATTACTGTGCTTGATTGAAACTAGCTGATAAACTGCTACCTGCATACTGATACATGCACTTACTTGCATCATACTTTATTTGCTGTCACTACATTACTTACGTACTGAACCCTAGTGACAAACATGATGCACAAAAAGCACAGTAGCGCTAAACGGATACACAGTGAACATGCTGATATAACCAGCATCAGGCAAATACTGCCTCTAAGGCCTGTTAAGAGCCTCATATATTTTGGCTACACTGGTAGTGAGTGTAGGATATAAGGGTTGTGTTACCGCGTCTCTAGGGATAAGATACACTGATTCGGATGTGCCTAAAACGTACTTTAAGTACCAAACACAGCACTTTAATAATTTAACCAGCTTCTAGCTGACTAGTAAAGTGCCAAAAATGAGAAAATATCACTAGACACTTTCTAAAGTGTCGGGAAAACAAATTGTGTCACTAAAAATGTAATAACGACACTTTAAAGTCTTTTGTAACACTTTAACGGATTACTATCCAACCGAACACCCGGACTTTACCCGAAACATGAAAATATTAGTATTTTCACTATTATTGTTTTTCTGAGCCAGTTAGGGTCCCTGATTACCCTAACACCCGCCATAACATGTTACACGTAACTAACGGAGTTTAAACCTAAACTAACTTACTTAACCATAACTAAACTCCTAACCATCTACTTAAAACCGAACTAGATACCCCCCCCCCCCTTGCTCTCGTAACCGGCCCCTCAACCTAGGGGGCACCAATTTGTACTTGGTGATTTGGGAGATCTTGCCATGTCTAAAATCCACACTACATATGATCCATTGGACATTAACACTAAATCTTCCTATATATACCCACATAATCTAGAGATAATCACACCACTTATCACAACACAAAACCAACTCTCTTTCTCTCTTGGTGGCTCACGGCCGAACACCACACACACCACCATCATAATTTCGGTTCTTGCTTCCACCATTCCAAGACCATTCAAACATCACAAGTCGCGTATAAGGAGCTTTGGTGCACTCGGAACACGAAGGACCTCAACCGTTGGCTTTTATCCACGCGTTTTTCGTCACAACTCTTCCCTAGCCTTGAGCTAGAGGTATAACCTTTAAAACTCGTTTTTACACATATCTAAAGTGGTTAAAAGAACTTTCGTCGGTTAAATATCGTAAACACGCGTTTTGAACCTTTAAAGTCTAGTAAAATCACAAAAATGGTGGTTAATAGCATATAACTTGTGTAAAAGTCGTAGGACTTGAAATTTGTGCTTATTGTGACCCGATCTATAATGTGGTAGCTCAAAACTTCGTTTAACCCGACTTTGAAAAATCACGTATCATCACATAAGCTTGTTTTTGATAGATACAAGGGTTAAAGATGAAACACTACCACATTTTAGAGACATGAACTTGTAAAGAAATATTTTACTTGTGTAAAAGTGGTTTAACCGGTAAAATGGTGTTTAAAACTAGCGGATCTACGTATCCGCAAGTGGTATCTTCAAAGGACCACACTTTAAAGAAATCATGTTTTAAAGAAACGGATCTTACAATGTTAAGAATGATATTTAGAACACACGAGTGTGTAAACACTTGTGTAACGCACATTTCGACAAAATGACTATTTTTGGGAAAAATAACTAGAAGTTGTAAAGTCGGACTTCTCTAAAAACGAGGTTTTTACAAGATTGAAAGTACTTTATATAAAGATCTACGTATATAAATGGGATTTATAATATAGATTCGGAAAAACTACAAGTTCATGCGATTATGCAACTTTACATATTTATTGACTAGTTTGATGTGTCGGAAATTGTTTGATTGAAATAAAGAAGATTGTTGAATTGATTGTTAAAAGAAAATGATACGCTTGAAAGCGTGGCCACCTCCAGTTACAGAGGAAACTCTGGCGAAATTTTCTAAAAACCTAACACTTAGACTTTTTACACAACAAGTGTTACAACTATTTTTGGACATACTTTTGAAACATAAACTTTCGCCAGTACTATATTTTACTAAATATTCGGAGGTGGGATTTTCACAAAATATTAACGTGATAAATATATATTTTCACACACTGTTTATGATTATTTTGTGAAACGCATAAATATTATTTTTAGAGTAGAAATAATGTTTACAAACGTTAACGACTCCAAAAGTAATACAAACGCCTTCGCCATAAATATATAAGTTACACCGGTAATTATATTACCACCCGTATGTTAAAACGTAACTTACACAATTACGGAAATATTTATGAACGCGTACTTTTACAACGTATTTTGGATAAATACTTATATTTTGGAGTTGAATATATTTAAAGGTTAAGTGAGACTTAATGATGGAAAATATTACGCACATGTATTAAATCCCCCATCCTTGGGAAGGAAAATAACTATCAAGCATGTACAAAATGTAACACGAAATAGTTGTCTAACTATTTCCCGCAAACATAAACTATAAAGCTAAAGCACGGCCGTCCGTCTAATAGAATTAGCACTTGTAGGTCGTTGCACAGCTTACTACTTCAGAGACGCTTGATAGAGCTTACGCATCCACTGTGAGTTCATGTCCCCCTTTTCTCTAACTGTTTTCAGTTTACTTAACTGCGGGGGTGAAATACATGTTACTTTGTTTACAAGTACTTTATACACGGTATGAATTACGTAAGGAGGTTTAGATCATGTGAATGGGTAGTTAGAACACCGAGGGACTCAGGCGGTAGATCTATTTGGGTGTAGCGAGCCCAGCTCCCGGTCCAACAGAACAGGCCTCTCGGAGGACTAACAGAACGGATCCGGAGTGACTTGGTACCCAACGCAAAATCGGCTAGGGTTGTATCTTACTTACTTGCATTTCACGACATGCTAATGGCCTTGCAAACCATTGGTGATCACAAGTCCTCTTACACTGCTACATACCAGGAAACTTTTATACTTACAAGTGTTTTACTTACTCAATTGCACATGAACTCGCTCAACATTATTGTTGATTTTTCAACTCACATGTATTTCAGGAAATTAGACGGATTCTGGCACGGTATGAACGTTTTTCCGCTGCAATCTTCATGAAGTCATCAAGGATTAGGGGTTGTGTTCTCTTACCTGGACAAGACACAATCCTTAACCCTCGTTTATGTTTGTTATAAGTTGTAATGTTTACCGAACACGGTTATGGTCGTATGTTTAAAACAATGGTATTGTATGTTGATTTCTAAACTTAATGATGACTTGCATGGTTTTTAAATTCATATAGCTTTGTTATGATTACGCTATGGTATTAAGAAGTCACACCAAAGTTAACCACGCTTCCGCAAAGCCAGGGTGTGACAGCTTGGTATCAGAGCTCTGATCATAGCGAACTAGGATTCATTCTCGAGTCTAGACTATGATCACTAGGGCTCTCACGAAAACATTTTCTGCATACCACCCAAGTCCAGATCCAAAACTTTTTACAAACAAATGTTGAGCACATTTTATTCATTATTTTAGGCCCAGTCGGGAGGCTGAGGTTTGGTCTAGTGGGACTAGAAGTGTTGTCTAGTGGGACTAGGAGTGTTGGCCTAGTGAGACTAGAAGTGTTGACTAGTGGGACTAGGAGTGTTGGCCTAGTGAGACTAGAAGTGTTGACTAGTGGGACTAGGAGTGTTGGACTAGTGGGACTAGAAGTGTTGACTAGTGGGACTAGAAGTGTTGACTAGTGGGACTAGGAGTGTTGACTAGTGGGACTAGAAGTGTTGACTAGTGGGACTAGGAATGTTGGCTAGTGGGACTAGAAGGATGATTTGAATGCTTACTTGGTGATTTACGTGATTATTTGATTATATGATCGACAATTTGTGCACACTTATGTTTGTGTTACAGGTACATGGACTCGTCAGATTCAGGTGGTTCAGGCACCACCGGACCCAGACCCATAGTGTCGGATGATTTAGAGTCCTCGGAGCACGAGGTGTACACGTCAGACTTTACCAGTACCGACGATGACGACTTCCAGCCATTCGCCCTACCTGATGGCGACGATGAGCTCCCTGTTGATATTCCGGCCGGGGATTTGCCACTAGCGGTGATCCCTGCTCCCATACCCCTCGCTGCTTACCCTGCTCATGATTTACCCATCGACGAGGAGGACGACGTCGACTTATTTGAGGAGGAGCCTTACGAGGAGGACGCCCAGGGCGAGGCCCTACCTGCTGTTGCCCCTCTACTGATTGCAGATGCTCCGGCTGCGGAGGCACCTGCACATTCCCCAGCCCAGGACTCCTCTGAGTCTGTGGCTTCTGCACCGACACATACCCTTAGTGCGCAGCACTTTTCGCACGAGTCTGATTCGGACCAGGCTCTTTCTGTTGCTCCCGTACCGGGACTTGTCTATGATACTGACGACGAGGGGGATTCAGACCCTATGTTTCCCCCAGGCTATGATCCTGACCGAGATTTGGAGTTTGTCCCTATGGACGAGATGATGGAGGATCCTGCTGATCCTATTGATCCTTTTGATCCGATCGATCCTGACTTTGACTTTGATATGGCATTTGATGACTTTGAGCCTGCCATTGCCCCTGAGCAGGCAGCTGCTCTTGATCCGTTACCAGAGCATGATCCTATGCATGCTGATGTACCTCTTGAGCCTATTGCTGTTGATCACCACCTAGGTATTCCTTTGATTGCAGACGATCATGTCCCTATTGATCCCATTGATCCTCTACCCCTTGTTGCTGTACCTGTTGACCCACCATTTGAGCACTTGGCACCTGTTGACCCTGTTGTAGCCCCTTTATTTGATCCCGTTCCCATAGAGCCCGGACATGCACCGTTCGCGGCACAGATGGATCCACCGGACGAGGCCGCACAGCACGGGTGGATCCCGGCTGATGAGGACGTCCCGCCACTACCCCCACGGATTCCAGACGCTAGACACACTGACTTTTCGTTTCAGATTCCCACATACATACCTCCAGCGGGGCCTGGAGAGGGCTCTTCAGCCCACCCATCAGGGCATGTACCGATGCCCATGCCTTTCTTACCACAGATGCCTTTTGTTCCACCTACTACAGCTCCTTTTGGTGTAGCACCATTTGACCCCACACGAGAGCCATTGCTTTGGTCTCCGTTTTCCCCTATGCCACCCACTGACCCATACCACAGGTTCCATGTAGGCCACACCATTGAGGATGTACTGATGTCTTTTGTTTACCAGCATGAGTCGTACGAGCAGCGACTACAGGAGCTCGAGAGAGCTCGGCCATGTCAGTGCCATGGTCAGGCACCCTCTCCGTTACAGCCGTTTCGATCATTACCCCCTGATTATGCTGCTCGTCTTACTACTTTGGAGCAGCAGATTGCCTCCGTTATTCGCACGCAGCAGGCGATGGAGGCAGATTGGTTAGAGATGCGCCGTTTGTTTTATACCCGTTTTCCCCCTCCTCCACCACCATCTGCTTGAGCTCATCAGTGCCACAGGGTAGGCGAGGTGAGAAGTCAGCGATTGCTTTTACTTGCACAGCATTTTGGGGAGACTACGTTATGATTTGACTTTTGTTATGTACTTGATGTTGTATTGATACTGATGTAGCTTTTGACAGGGGTGATGTAGCCCCAGTGATTCATGATTGTATGTATACACTTACGATGTGGTCTCATTATTATGGCAATCGCAGTTTTCTCACCATATTTTGGATTCGCTTGATTACTTGTTTATATTTTATGACATGGGATGTTGTGTGATTGATATTTGTGATGTGTGATAACATGAGATGTTATGTGATTATACTATTATTATTACTATATACGTACACTGTACTCTGTCCTGACCAACGTGAACACATCTTTTAGAAAGATGCCACCAAGACGACAACAGCAGCCTATGCCTACCACTCAGGAAGAGCTACAACAAGTCATTGCTGCTGCCATAGCGCAGTACGCAGCTTCTCAGCCAGGAGGGAGCGGAAGTGTTAATCAAGGCAATAACAATCCACCTCACGGTAATACTACGCCATTCGAACCTACCATGAACTAATTGGAGATTTTAGCGGTGATGCTAATGCCAAACGCATGTTTAAACATACGTGCAGGATGCACCTACAAGCAGTTCTTAGACTGCAAACCAGTTAACTTCGATGGCATGGGAGGTGCAGTTGCCTTTACCCGCTGGGCTGAGAAGACCGACTCTGTCATACGCATGAGCAAGTGTGTTGAGGATCAACAAGTCACATACGTTTCAGGGCTATTTCTCGACGGAGCCCTATCTTGGTGGAACTTACAAGTCCAAACCTTAGGCGAAGCTGCCGCCTACGCCCTGACTTAGGCCGAATTGAAAGAACTGATGCGCCGAAAGTACTGTTCACGCGCAGAAATTCAGAGGTTGGAGACTGAATTTTGGCACTTAAAGATGGATGGTCCGAAAGTAGCAGAGTACGTTCAGAGGTTTCATGACCTATCTCAAGTGGTTCCTTACATGGTTACGCCAGAATACAAACGAATCGAGCGCTTCATTTGGGGTTTGGCTCCCCAAATAATAAGCATGGTAACCTCCTCCAAACCAGCAACTATCACTGAAGCCATCGATTTGAGCGTGGCTCTCACCGAGGAGGGGATTCGTTTAAACAAGTTTGGTGATGTAAAGGCAAAGGAGAAAGAGACTCATGTTGAGTCGTCCGGAAGTAACAAAAGAAAGTTTTCAAACTTCAAACAAAGTGTTAGCAGTGATGGTAAGAGAGGAGCACCAAGCACGCCAGCTCAGGGTGCAGCTGGCAGTGGAAGGAGAGGAAGAGGATATATGGGCACCCATCCCAGGTGTAATGCCTGCCAGCGTCACCATTCTGGTCATTGTGGGCTAAAAGTATGTGAAGCATGTGGGAAACGTGGTCACTCTAAGGACACCTGTTGGGTTGGTACTGGCCGGGGAGGCCAGGGAGGATATATGAATAGGAATAACAACCGGGGAGGTTTTGGAGGTCGCCAGCCGGGGAATAATCGAAACAACAATGCCAACCAAGCTGGAAATGCTAACCAGAACAACCCGCCAGTTATGGATGGTGCGGGAAGTGGTAAAAGACTTGGATGCTTCAATTGCGGTGATGCTGGGCATTTTAAGAAAGATTGCCCAGAACTGAACCAAGCCCGTGGAAGGGTGTTCCAGATCGGTGCACGGGAAGCGCGCCAGGATCCCAACGTTGTTACCGGTACGTTCCCTGTAAATCAACGCTATGCATCTGTTTTATTTGATACTGGTGCCGACTATAGCTTCGTATCACTAGAATTTAAGAATATGCTTGGGTTAGCTGCTAATAAGTTAGACATACCCTACTCGATCGAATTAGCTGATGGGAAGCTAGTTGGAGCCGACGAAGTAATCAGAGGTTGTGTGATAGAATTGGGAGAACGCGAGTTTACTCTTGATCTACTACCGGTCCCATTGGGAAGCTTCGACGTGGTAGTAGGAATGGATTGGTTATCTGGCAACAAAGCTGAGATAGTTTGCCACGAAAAAGTGATTCGTATCCCAACTAATGATGGTGAGACCATTGTCGTACATGGAGAGAAGCGTGAGACGCCATTGAGAATTATCGGCTGTTTGAAGGCAAGGAAGTGTTTGCAAAAGGGATGTGTTGCCTTCCTGGCACACATTGTGGATAAGAAGGCTGCTGAACCAAGAATCGAAGACATCCCTGTCGTGAGGGAGTATCCAGAAGTCTTTCCAGAGGACTTACCCGGACTGCCACCTCAGAGACAAGTCGAGTTTCACATCGACTTAGTTCCAGGCGCCGCGCCTGTGGCTAAGGCACCTTACAGACTTGCTCCATCTGAGATGCAGGAACTGTCGACACAACTTCAAGAGTTGTTAGACAAGGGTTTTATTCGACCAAGCTTCTCGCCTTGGGGAGCTCCAGTCCTGTTTGTTAAGAAGAAGGACGGTAGTTTTCGGATGTGCATTGATTACAGAGAGTTGAACAAGCTGACGATCAAGAATAGATACCCTCTACCAAGAATTGATGATCTGTTCGACCAACTTCAAGGCTCAAGTTGTTACTCTAAGATCGATCTTCGATCTGGATACCATCAATTAAGGATACAGGAGGAAAGTATCCCAAAAACAGCCTTCCGAACTCGTTATGGACACTACGAGTTCCTCGTGATGCCATTTGGTTTAACAAACGCGCCTGCGGTATTCATGGATCTAATGAATAGAGTTTGCAAGCCATATTTAGACAAGTTCGTGATTGTATTCATCGACGACATCCTGATTTACTCAAAGACGAAGGCTGAACACGAACAACATCTTAGAACCATACTAGAGCTGCTAAAGAAGGAACAGCTGTACGCCAAATTCTCCAAGTGCGAGTTTTGGCTACGCGAAGTCCAGTTTCTTGGACATGTGGTTAATGGAGATGGAATTCATGTTGATCCCACAAAGATCGAGGCAATCAAGAACTGGGAAGCACCTACGACGCCGACCGAGATTCGACAATTCTTGGGTTTGGCTGGCTACTATAGAAGATTCATAGAAGGCTTTTCAAAGATCGCTCAACCCCTTACCACGCTCACACAGAAGGATAAGACGTTTGATTGGGGAATTAAACAGGACGAAGCGTTTCAGATATTGAAAGATAAGCTCTGCAACGCGCCAATCTTAGCTCTACCGGAAGGTACCGACGATTTTGTGGTATACTGCGACGCATCGCGTCAGGGATTAGGATGTGTGTTGATGCAACGCCAAAAGGTCATTGCTTACGCATCACGCCAACTGAAAGTGCACGAAAAGAATTATACCACACATGATTTAGAGCTTGGCGCTGTGGTTTTTGCACTAAAGATCTGGAGACACTACCTGTATGGTACGAAGTGCACAATCTTCACAGATCACAAGAGCTTGCAACACATATTCAACCAGAAAGAGCTGAATATGAGGCAAAGACGCTGGGTTGAATTGCTAAACGATTACGACTGCGAGATCAAGTATCATCCAGGGAAGGCGAATGTGGTCGCCGATGCCCTAAGTCGTAAAGAAAGAATCAAGCCCATAAGGGTTAGGGCTTTAGAAATGATCGTACGAACCGATCTTCCCTCGCGCATTCGCGCTGCACAAAAAGAAGCCCTTAAAGAAGGAAATCTTGAGGATGAATATCTCCGTGGGATGGAGAAGTTATTGGCACCAAACAAAGAAGGAACATTATGTTTCGAGAAAAGACTTTGGGTTCCTTTGTTTGGAGGTTTAAGGAATGTTATTTTCGACGAAGCGCACAAGTCACGGTACTCTATACATCCCGGGGCGGATAAGATGTACCACGATCTCAAAGATTACTATTGGTGGCCTAGGATGAAAGGCGATGTTGCTGTCTACGTGAGCGAATGTTTAACGTGCGCTAAAGTTAAAGCTGAATACCAGAGGCCTTCGGGACTTCTGCAACAACCGGAGATTCCCAAATGGAAGTGGGAACAAATCTCCATGGATTTTGTTACAAAGCTGCCAAGAACGCCAAGAGGCCATGACACTATCTGGGTGATAGTGGATCGATTAACAAAAACGGCACACTTCTTACCTATCAGAGAAAAGGATAACACGAGCAAATTGGCTGAAATATACATGAGAGAAATCGTCGCACGTCATGGAGTGCCTCTCTCAATCATTTCTGATAGAGACGGAAGGTTTGTGTCAAGAATATGGCAATCCTTCCAAGAAGCTTTTGGCTCTCAATTAAATCTGAGCACTGCATTTCATCCGCAAACTGATGGCCAGAGCGAGCGAACGATACAAACCTTGGAAGACATGCTGAGAGCATGCGTTATGGATTTAGGAGGTAGCTGGGATAAACACTTACCCTTGGTCGAATTTTCTTACAACAACAGTTACCACACCAGCATTGGTGTCGCGCCTTTTGAAGCCCTATACGGACGCAAGTGCCGATCACCACTATGTTGGGCTGACGCAGGTGATAGGCAACTTGCCGGTCCCGAAATCGTCCAAGAGACGACGGACAAGATTGCGCAGATTCTTAAAAACATCGAAGCCGCTCGCCACAGACAAAAGGCCTACGCGGATCCAAACCGTAAACATGTGGATTTTCAAGTCGGAGAGATGGTATTATTGAAGGTTTCACCCTGGAAAGGGGTAGCGCGCTTTGGAAAGCGAGGAAAGTTGAATCCACGCTACATTGGTCCCTTTAGAATTCTGGAAAGAATTGGGACAGTAGCATACAAGTTGGACCTACCTGCTGAACTAAATGGTGTTCACGATACATTCCATGTATCCAATTTAAAGAAAAGTCCAACTCAAGTTGACGTTGCCATTCCTATCGACGAGATTCATGTTGACGACACGCTCCACTTCATAGAAGAACCCGTCGAGGTCACAGATTGGAAGGTTAACAGGACCCGCCGGAGTAGTGTCAAACTCGTCAAGGTTCGCTGGAATGCCAGACATGGTCCTGAATACACCTGGGAGCGTGAGGACCAAATGAAAGAAAAGTACCCCCACTTATTTCCCAAGAACCCTGCATCTACAAGCAGAACTTAAAATTTCGGGACGAAATTTATTTAACGGGGGGAGTATGTGACAACCCGCACAAAACCAGGTATCCGTACAACTTAATTAATGATTGATTATTACTTGATTACTGTGCTTGATTGAAACTAGCTGATAAACTGCTACCTGCATACTGATACATGCACTTACTTGCATCATACTTTATTTGCTGTCACTACATTACTTACGTACTGAACCCTAGTGACAAACATGATGCACAAAAAGCACAGTAGCGCTAAACGGATACACAGTGAACATGCTGATATAACCAGCATCAGGCAAATACTGCCTCTAAGGCCTGTTAAGAGCCTCATATATTTTGGCTACACTGGTAGTGAGTGTAGGATATAAGGGTTGTGTTACCGCGTCTCTAGGGATAAGATACACTGATTCGGATGTGCCTAAAACGTACTTTAAGTACCAAACACAGCACTTTAATAATTTAACCAGCTTCTAGCTGACTAGTAAAGTGCCAAAAATGAGAAAATATCACTAGACACTTTCTAAAGTGTCGGGAAAACAAATTGTGTCACTAAAAATGTAATAACGACACTTTAAAGTCTTTTGTAACACTTTAACGGATTACTATCCAACCGAACACCCGGACTTTACCCGAAACATGAAAATATTAGTATTTTCACTATTATTGTTTTTCTGAGCCAGTTAGGGTCCCTGATTACCCTAACACCCGCCATAACATGTTACACGTAACTAACGGAGTTTAAACCTAAACTAACTTACTTAACCATAACTAAACTCCTAACCATCTACTTA
Source organism: Helianthus tuberosus (assembly GCA_030545235.1). Classification (NCBI taxonomy): domain Eukaryota; kingdom Viridiplantae; phylum Streptophyta; class Magnoliopsida; order Asterales; family Asteraceae; genus Helianthus; species Helianthus tuberosus. The sequence continues at coordinate 97,321,088 of CM060360.1, read as the reverse complement.
AAACCGAACTAGATACCCCCCCCCCCCTTGCTCTCGTAACCGGCCCCTCAACCTAGGGGGCACCAATTTGTACTTGGTGATTTGGGAGATCTTGCCATGTCTAAAATCCACACTACATATGATCCATTGGACATTAACACTAAATCTTCCTATATATACCCACATAATCTAGAGATAATCACACCACTTATCACAACACAAAACCAACTCTCTTTCTCTCTTGGTGGCTCACGGCCGAACACCACACACACCACCATCATAATTTCGGTTCTTGCTTCCACCATTCCAAGACCATTCAAACATCACAAGTCGCGTATAAGGAGCTTTGGTGCACTCGGAACACGAAGGACCTCAACCGTTGGCTTTTATCCACGCGTTTTTCGTCACAACTCTTCCCTAGCCTTGAGCTAGAGGTATAACCTTTAAAACTCGTTTTTACACATATCTAAAGTGGTTAAAAGAACTTTCGTCGGTTAAATATCGTAAACACGCGTTTTGAACCTTTAAAGTCTAGTAAAATCACAAAAATGGTGGTTAATAGCATATAACTTGTGTAAAAGTCGTAGGACTTGAAATTTGTGCTTATTGTGACCCGATCTATAATGTGGTAGCTCAAAACTTCGTTTAACCCGACTTTGAAAAATCACGTATCATCACATAAGCTTGTTTTTGATAGATACAAGGGTTAAAGATGAAACACTACCACATTTTAGAGACATGAACTTGTAAAGAAATATTTTACTTGTGTAAAAGTGGTTTAACCGGTAAAATGGTGTTTAAAACTAGCGGATCTACGTATCCGCAAGTGGTATCTTCAAAGGACCACACTTTAAAGAAATCATGTTTTAAAGAAACGGATCTTACAATGTTAAGAATGATATTTAGAACACACGAGTGTGTAAACACTTGTGTAACGCACATTTCGACAAAATGACTATTTTTGGGAAAAATAACTAGAAGTTGTAAAGTCGGACTTCTCTAAAAACGAGGTTTTTACAAGATTGAAAGTACTTTATATAAAGATCTACGTATATAAATGGGATTTATAATATAGATTCGGAAAAACTACAAGTTCATGCGATTATGCAACTTTACATATTTATTGACTAGTTTGATGTGTCGGAAATTGTTTGATTGAAATAAAGAAGATTGTTGAATTGATTGTTAAAAGAAAATGATACGCTTGAAAGCGTGGCCACCTCCAGTTACAGAGGAAACTCTGGCGAAATTTTCTAAAAACCTAACACTTAGACTTTTTACACAACAAGTGTTACAACTATTTTTGGACATACTTTTGAAACATAAACTTTCGCCAGTACTATATTTTACTAAATATTCGGAGGTGGGATTTTCACAAAATATTAACGTGATAAATATATATTTTCACACACTGTTTATGATTATTTTGTGAAACGCATAAATATTATTTTTAGAGTAGAAATAATGTTTACAAACGTTAACGACTCCAAAAGTAATACAAACGCCTTCGCCATAAATATATAAGTTACACCGGTAATTATATTACCACCCGTATGTTAAAACGTAACTTACACAATTACGGAAATATTTATGAACGCGTACTTTTACAACGTATTTTGGATAAATACTTATATTTTGGAGTTGAATATATTTAAAGGTTAAGTGAGACTTAATGATGGAAAATATTACGCACATGTATTAAATCCCCCATCCTTGGGAAGGAAAATAACTATCAAGCATGTACAAAATGTAACACGAAATAGTTGTCTAACTATTTCCCGCAAACATAAACTATAAAGCTAAAGCACGGCCGTCCGTCTAATAGAATTAGCACTTGTAGGTCGTTGCACAGCTTACTACTTCAGAGACGCTTGATAGAGCTTACGCATCCACTGTGAGTTCATGTCCCCCTTTTCTCTAACTGTTTTCAGTTTACTTAACTGCGGGGGTGAAATACATGTTACTTTGTTTACAAGTACTTTATACACGGTATGAATTACGTAAGGAGGTTTAGATCATGTGAATGGGTAGTTAGAACACCGAGGGACTCAGGCGGTAGATCTATTTGGGTGTAGCGAGCCCAGCTCCCGGTCCAACAGAACAGGCCTCTCGGAGGACTAACAGAACGGATCCGGAGTGACTTGGTACCCAACGCAAAATCGGCTAGGGTTGTATCTTACTTACTTGCATTTCACGACATGCTAATGGCCTTGCAAACCATTGGTGATCACAAGTCCTCTTACACTGCTACATACCAGGAAACTTTTATACTTACAAGTGTTTTACTTACTCAATTGCACATGAACTCGCTCAACATTATTGTTGATTTTTCAACTCACATGTATTTCAGGAAATTAGACGGATTCTGGCACGGTATGAACGTTTTTCCGCTGCAATCTTCATGAAGTCATCAAGGATTAGGGGTTGTGTTCTCTTACCTGGACAAGACACAATCCTTAACCCTCGTTTATGTTTGTTATAAGTTGTAATGTTTACCGAACACGGTTATGGTCGTATGTTTAAAACAATGGTATTGTATGTTGATTTCTAAACTTAATGATGACTTGCATGGTTTTTAAATTCATATAGCTTTGTTATGATTACGCTATGGTATTAAGAAGTCACACCAAAGTTAACCACGCTTCCGCAAAGCCAGGGTGTGACATTTGTATACTCTGGATATTCGTTATCCAAATCCTCGTAGAATCTTTCATACCTTCATATGAGGGATTCGTAGTAGGATATTCAAAAAGGTACTATCTTAAATCCTTAATGGACTTCCACGTTGTAGTTAAGTCCCTTGGATTATAAAGTACTATTCCAAAGTTTAAGGGAAACATGTGTTGAAAAATTAAAGAGATCCTACGTCGATCTAAAGTTAAATAGATCCTCCGTCGATCTAAAGTTAAATACATCCTACGTCGGTGTAGTTAAATGTTTCTCTTAGATAGTTGAGTTAAAGAGATCCTACGTCGATCTAAAGTTAAATACATCCTACGTCGGTGTAGTAGTTAAAGAGATCCTACGTCGATCTAAGTTAAATAGATTGGTTCGACAATCTAGTTAAATACATCCTACGTCGGTGTAGTAGTTAAAGAGATCCTACGTCGATCTAAGTTAAATAGATTGGTTCGACAATCTAGTTAAATACATCCTACGTCGGTGTAGTAGTTAAATACATCCTACGTCAGTGTAGTAGTTAAATATTCCTCTTGGGTAGTTTAGTTGAATAGATTGGTTCGACAATCTAGTTAAATACATCCTACGTCGATGTAGTAGTTAAATAATTCTCTTGAGTAGTTAAGTTAGATAGATTGGTTCGACAATCTAGTTAAATGTATCATGTGTTTATGTAGTTAGATAGACCCTCGTGAGGTCTAGTTCAAGAGATTATTCGTTTAATTTTTCCCCATACGCATTATGAAATAAACTGTGCGGACTGTGCAAGGAACTACGTAATTATGGAGGCCTACATAATTATGGAGTTCAGTGCATAGGAACCACAGGAAGTTTTGTCATGTGTTAAGACCAACAGTGGCAAGAGTAATGATACGGGAGAAGTCTTGGACTTTGACCAATGTCATTTATTCTCACACTACCCAATTCGGATTTCAAGCACACACAAGTTTCCTTTGATAATTCTTCACGGGAACTGTTCTCCTGTCTATAGTTCAAAACTCCATGTTTTGTTACTACAATGACTTCAATTTGAGGGTTGACATCTTTGCTAAGAATCCTAACATGGCCCAGAGTTTTACTTAAGGGCTCAATGGATTGTCTGAAGGCAAAACCGTCACAGCTGCCTCCACAAGTTTCCTCTAAAACTAAATTTCGGGACGAAATTTCCTAAAGTAGGGGAGACTGTAACACCTGTGGCATTTCAACCATCAAACAAATTCCAAACCAATGAAATATTGTATTTCATACTTTGGACTTGTATAAATATGTGTATCTTTTGCACATATCAACTCTTGTTCGATTTCAAACTCTAAATCGCTTTCTGGAAGGTTATACGCGCACTAATGCGTAAATATAACCAGTTTAATGCAACAAACACTCCGGAATAGTGAAATAGGTTTAACATACCTTAAATAACCTTTACATAACTTAGATATAAGTTTTGGAAGGTTTGGTGTGGTGAAATCAAAGTTAAATCGCTTACAGGGACTAAAGTTGACAAACTGCGAAAGTATGCCAATTTGAACTGTAACAGACCTTCCGGAACATGACCATAAGTTAAACATACCATAAATATCCTTTACATAGCTTAGAAATAGGCTTTGAGGTGTTCGGTATGCTAAAATAAACTTTTGGGTCATTCAGGGACTAAAAGTGTCAAAAAGTGCACAAGTTTGCATTTTCGCGCATAACTTACGTTCTGAATACATCCGGACATCCAAAAATTTATGTAAGCATGACTATATTATATTTTAGTGTTCGCCATAAGAAAAATCCATTCGTTTCGTCATTTGGATCGTTTTTCGCGCTTGTGCGCATTCCGTCGTAATTAAGCGAACATCGCGTTCGTACGGCTAAACGAACCGACATCCGAGATATTTTTGAGCACATTTTAAGTTCCCTATACTTTAACTTCATTTTAGAGCTTTGAAATGAGGTTAACGGGCCTTAAACGTGTCAAAAATGGCCTTATTACACAACAGGGACTAATTCTGCCATTTTTCAAACTTGCTGGTCTGCAACAAGCTTACGGACCTCAACCTTATTGACCTTACGGTCCGTAAGGTATCTCCAGCAGATCAGAACCTTCTTAAACAGCTGTTAACAGCTGCAAACCACTCCTAATCCCAATGCCAAGTGTTGATCTCTTATGGTGAGTGACCAAATGAGCCACCATAAGCTTCCGACACTTGTACGGGTGAGATCAAGGCACGTTTCCCGATAAACGATCCTAACGGTGGTGCATTTACTATAAATACCCATCCATACTCAACACAAAAACCCACTAAAAGCTGATCCAAATGCTCTAAGTTGAGGCCTTCGCTTCATACCTGAGCTATTCGATCACGATTCACTAGCGGGGACCCTTCGTAAGTATTCTTTCGTTCTTTTCCTTATTTTTACTGCTTTTCGAGTCATAAAGTCAAACTTTGTTTGACTTTCAGCGTTGACCAGGAATGGTCAATGCGAAGTTCGTTAGAACTTCGCAACGTGATTGTAATCACGATGGTCATAGTCCCTTGGGACTATGCCTACTGATTACCACGTTGTCTAGGGTCGTAGGGTAGGCGATCTAATAAATCGCCTATACCTTCGAACCCGACCTAGTTTGGTCGATCATTAGGATCCGACCAAACACATTAGGTGGCCATAGTAGGTAGGGAATAACCTTCCGAGGTTATACCCTATGGTCACATCGTTTAAGTAGTTGTATGATAGGTAGTTTATATGCCTTAGGTAAATTACCAGAATACCCTTTTCATGTATAATTGGTAATTAAGCATATGTAACCTAAACCTTTGTCACATAACTGATTATGTAATATGTTTAGGCATATAACACTGTCATAGGGCTAGTTAGGCGGTCCGAACGCGTTTCACGCGAACGACGCGTTAAAGTAGCATAAGCTACCTAAACGGGTCGTAATGGGTCGAAATCACACAGGTTAAGTTTCATTTAGTATGTAGGCTTTGTTAAACCAAATGACACGAGTCTCTACACTCGTTTGGTTTACAAACCCTAATGCTACCCAATCTTCCGATCTAGGTCCGGTTTATTAACATAGTTACCTATACTAGGTGCCGTTTGATATCCGCGATCTCTAGTATTGTTTAGTTGTCACTCCAGAACTACTGAGCAATCTCAGGTGAGTACATAGACCCCTCTTTTACTGTTTTCCAAACTGTTTTGGGGTGGAACACATGTGCCTACTTGTTACTTTCATGCTTTCCTGTTTACACATCATATACTGCTATGTTCATTAGTACATTATAGTACATGATTTCATTACATTTCATGCTATGTATTGCCATTGTGTGCATTACTTAGTACATCGTTTTACATGACATTTTAACATGATTGACATTTGATCATGCATTTCCCACAAAACATAACTTTGATTTAAACCAAGTTTTACTTCAATACTTTGTTTTTGTGCATATGGTTTAGTTGAGACATTTCACTTGCTATACATGGATATTTGACATAGACATTTGACATGGATATTTGACATAGACATTTGACATGGATATTTGACATAGACATTTTGACATTGGTTTGGTTTGATTAAGTGATTAAGTAACGATGCGTGTGTAATATGATACAAGCATGGTGGATACGCCGCTGGTACTTCCTATATATAAGTGTTTGTATGGTATTACATATTGTAGCGTTATTTGAATCATTTCAGTTTGATACATATAACATTTTATACAAATAACATACTTTTCACAAGACATTGTTTTACAAACAACTTATCTTATACAAATCCATTTTTCTATGGTTATTCATTTAACCATACATTATTCACTTATTTATACATATCATCTGAACTCATTGTTTTTCAAATGATTTACAAAACAAAGCAAATTACAAGGTTCATGACTAAACATTTTCTCAAACATAAGTCATGGAACCTATTTTCACAAAACCTATGTATCTCACAGGCATTTTTATGCTGACGTACCTATTTTCACATGTGTTTTTCAGGAACTGTTGCATAAGATGATCAAGATACATATAGGCAGACTTGGGCTTTAGTGACAATAAAAGATGCAAGACTAGTTAAATTTTGTTGTATTTCCTTGTTTGATTAGACATTGTAACACTTTTAATCAATAAAACGAAACTTCAATTGCCATGGATTTGAAACGATTAATTCTGTTACAACACTCCCCGATATTTCCGCCACGTTTTGTATGTTCCACGTGGTCGGGGTGTGACATGACTAACGTTAAGAAAACGCGTATAGGTTACGACGTTAATTAAGCAAATCCGGTGAAGTTTACGACGCAAGGAACGCAAAGTTGTGAGTTCATGCTCCCCCTTTTCTTTAACTGTTTTCAGTTTTTATAACTCTCGGGGGTGAAATACATGTTACAAATATTATAATTTTTACAAAGGGTAAAAATACAAGAAGCACTCTTGGTGAGAACGAGAACCGAGTGCAATATGATTTGAGAATACGAGAAGCACTCGTGGTAAGTGCAATATGATGAGCTTTAAGAAAAGCCTAGAAAATACTAGATCATGTGAGCATAAATGCCTAGAAAATACTAGATCATGTGAGCATAGACTAATACAAAAGATGCCATAAAGTCTTGGTGAATACTAGTACCAAGCCATTAAAAACATTCATTAATTAGGGACGAGGGTTAGATCTAACGGGTACGGCCGAGCCCCACTCAGGGTTCTTATGTGACCACTTGAGTGCTTCGGTGTCCCAGTCAAGGGAAATCGACACAGTCGAGGTTAATCGACACAGTCAAGGGAAATTGACGCAGTCGAGGTTAATCGACACAGTTGAGGGTAATCGACACAGTAAAGGGGCCAACACTAATGCTCCATATGCTCACATGCCTTAAAGGAGCCAACACTAATGCTCCATATGTCCTCACATGCCTTGAGGGAGAAAATACTAATGCTCCCTATGTCCTCACATGCCTTGAAGGAGAATATACTAATGCTCCCTATGTCTTCACGTGCCTTGATGTCCTTGTATAAACAATCATTTAAAACGTGGGGTACACAAGAAAACTTGAATGATAATTGAGTACGTGGGGTACTCAAGAAAACGGGAATTATACTTGAGTACGTGGGGTACTCAAGAAAGACTTGAATTATACATGACACATACTATGTTTTCATACAAAGTATAAAATCGTGAAATACAAAAACGCATGAACTCGCTCAACTTTATGTTGATGTTTTCCAAAATTACATGTATTTCAGGTGACAGGATGGATCTTGGGCGCAAGTGTCGTAACTAGAAGTAGACTACAAGTTTAGATGTCATCCACTTTTGTTGAATTGTAACCTTGTCAAAGGTCGTGTTTTGAAAACTTAAATAACAAGTGTTTGTAATACTTAAATTTTCATAAATGGATGAACATCGTTTTGATCATGTAGTTGTTTATTACGATTGAATGCAATGATAACAAGCTAGTCACACATCATACGCTTCCGCAAAAGACAGGGTGTGACATACATGATGTGTTTCATGTATCTAATCTCAAAAAGTGTTTAGCTGATGAATCACTAATAGTACCTCTTAAGGATATAGAGGTAAATGAACAACTCAAGTTTGTAGAAAGGCCTCTACAAATTGAAGACAGGAAAGTCAAGAATCTCAAACATAAGAGACTAGTTCTGGTCAAAGTAAAGTGGGACTCCAAAAGAGGACCTGAGTACACATGGGAACTCAAATCTGAAATGCAAAGGAAATATCCGCATTTGTTCTAGTAGATCTCGAGGACGAGCTCTAATACAAGGTGGGGAGGATGTAACAACCCTCGGTAAAACCGACACTCTCGAATATTTCCAAACACCTTAGTATATTTTAAAATGTCCCAATATATCTTTAAATGCACCCCGTATGTGAAAACCGAGCCTGAAATATGTTATAGTATGTAAAATAAATATAAAAGTCTGATTATTAAGTTGAGGCGGGCCGCGTAGACCCACCCCAACTATTAACGCGGGCGGTATGAAGGTGAGAACCTGATTCCGTCTGATTTCTTAAGTCCAAGCGGGCCGCGTAGACCCCATCTCAAGCTAACGCGGGCGGCGAGAGATCGATAACACGGCAACACCCCAGGCCGACACGTGCCATCATCGTGTCGAGCCCAGTAGATGACCGGGACAAGCTACCCTGTTGACCAGGGTTGACGCGGGCCGCGTAAGCGACCCTAGTCTTTCACGCGGGCCGCGTGAGAGTCGAGATCAGCAACTATATAAGCAGGCAACGGGTTTTCATTTTCCGTCGTTCATTTCTCAATTCTCAATCACGAATTCTGATAGTAGGCTTATAATACTCGGGTATTATACCCCCTAATTAGCGAGGTTCTGCTCCGTTGTAAGTATTATAACCCCGGTTTCATACTAGATACGCTGCCCGATTGATTTAGGGTTCCGTAACAACTGTTGTGGTTCTGCCCGACGTAGTTGTTGGAATGCCGTCTCGGGGAGGGTATCATTAATAATTTCAAAGGGTTATGATACTAACTTAGGTACATTTGTGTAAATTATAGATTATATCTAGGAAACCCTTACGCGAAGTCTAAGATAGCAATGTGAGTTTATCCTCTTTTTGTTAAACTTTTTATAACTAATTTACAAAACCTTTAATGCTTAATAATATGATTAAGCAGTGAATGAGTCTTTGTAGTTCTTCAATTACTGCCGGTATGTTGGGGTTTTGTATACTAAATTTACTACACTGTGAGTAGTAAGTCGGGGATGACAGTACGTTACCATTGGACGACGAGATAGCCAATGTGTAATATGACCCACAAGTCAGGATTGACAGTACTGAATGAGTAATTGTGTAGAAATAAACAATGTGATCACTCTCAATACTGTTTTAATTGATAAAATGTTTCTTGATTAAACTAGGATTCACTCACCAGTATTTTCCACTGACAAATGTTTTTAAAACGCGTTTCAGGTAACACAATGTGACAGCCAATTAGTAAAAAGCCAGCTGGAGAGCACTGAAGGCTTGGGAAAAATGTGGCTGTAAAAGTTACCTAAAAGACGACGTTTTAAATTCAATAAAATAGGGTTTGTCCCAATAAACGTATTGTAATAAGAAACTTGGGTTTTACCCATGTGATTATTAATATTAAATATGGTGGTTTTTCTCTGATAAACATTTCCTAACTACGGTCCTGATGTAATTTCCGCTGCCAAATTAAACAAGTTTGATACCACCACTACTGAGTTCGCGTCTGCCCGTTCCCGGGATAGATAAGGGACCAGGGGTTGCGACAAAATTTAACATCACTGCTTTTCTTCTTGTAACGAGCTCCTTTTGTTTCAAATTTAACATCACTGCTTTTCGTCAAAAACACTTGTTACGAAAAACATGTATTTCTTCAACAACCCTTTTACGAAAAACAGGGTTTTTCGTCAAAGCTCCTTTGACGAAATACTATGTTATTCGTCGCCTGGGTTTTTCGTCAAGAGATGGTCACAGACACAGACAGAGAGTTGGTGAGATTTTTCAAAAAGGAAATCTTATCTTTTTGTACTGACAGACACACGTTCAACCTAACAATACACCCATCTTACCAACCCAATATTTTAATCAAATATCAAATTTTCTTTTAATTTTAAAATTCAAGAACACTATGAAGAACACTTGAAGATATGAAGATTCCGGCCAAGTTTTTCACCGGAGAAATTTTCCGAAACACAAATTTGCTCAAACTTTCAATGAAAACCCAGTTTTATCACATTAACAAGTAATATAACAAAGGTTTTTGATAAAACTTTAGCAAATATAAAGATTTAAACAGATTTTTAGAAACTTTTTCAGAAAATTATGAATTTCAAAGATAACAGTTTCAGAAAATCACAAACAACACTTGATGAAAACACAACTATGTTTGGTTTTAAACAGGGATAAGAGCCAATGCTCTGATACCACTTGTAGGTCCATTTTCGAAGGATCGATCACGAAACCAAATCCTTGTTTATAACAAACACGGTCCCGAGTGCGGAATCCCCGTGAGAATGCAAACCAAACACAGAAATAGCAAGAACACGATGTAACCAAAGATTCACAGTCTATTGATTAAACGGATGAGAAGAAACATCAAACACATACAAACAATGTTTGAAGATAAACTCACAGTAGGATGTGCTCTCATGGTTTCACACAGAAACCAAGTGTGGTTTATATAGGCAGCCTAGCCCAATGTCGACGAAAGACATAAAGGACCTGACAAAAAACCAAGGTCGACGAATAACCAGGTTATTCGTCACTGTTCACGACGAAACATAGAGAGACCAATAAAGAGGTTTTTCTTCACACATGTGTTCGACGAAAGATGGGTCTTTCGTCGAGGGCTGCAAAAACAGAACAACTGCAAACAGTTTGCAGCAGAACCATGTAAACACACACAGACAAACTATAAACTACTGACCAAATGCAACATGCATCAGTTTTAAACATTACATACCAAAGAGACAAATTGTCGGACCAAAGTTAGGTAGGATGATATCCGACTTGGTCGACTGACGGAACATACAGATTCGATAAGTAAAAGACCGTAAAATACAACGCTAATAAAGAACAAGTTACAGACAAAAAAAATGCATCAACATAACGTGGCGCCCTGTCCCCCTAAGATACATAACACGTTGGCTTTCTGATCTCCTCATGATATTAAGTGAGGCATGTTTGAGGGTTAATATATATAGATGGTCGAAGTTGAACCAGATGCAAAAAATAACATTTACAAAGAAAAGAACACAAAATTTGAACACTACACGTATATTTGTGGGATGACTCCAACGTTGTTTATCAAAAAAACTGGTTTATTATGTATCTCTACTCTAAAATTATAAATTCAAAACCAAAAATATAAATATGTTCAAAACCTTTAAACACCTTGGGAGAGGGAGGTCTTGGGTTCAAGATACGAAACAAATAAATAAAAATTTGCCATTCAAAAGAAAATATAAATATGTAAAAACACAACTACATTTAGTTTACCAAATCCGAGCCTCTTAGCTAAACGTGTCTGTAGGGATTCATATCCCTAGTTATATTACACAATGCATCTACAGTGTTAAGCCTATAGCTATGTAAAATATATTTCACTAGACATCCGACAATTATAATAGACGATAAGACTTATGGTAAATTTTCTAACCAGTTCTCAAGACTAACCTATGTGCTTCACCTGAAATCTGCAACTTGCTACTTCTCCCAAAATTCAATAATCTCACAGAAGTGTGATTTGATAATTTAAATGACATGTTAATAATGGTACTAATTCATATAAACTTGTCTGCTAGGATTTACTAATAAGAATGTGTTTCAACTTCAAACAAAAAATGTTTAACTTTCTTAAATGCTAAGTCTGTCTATAAACAACTTATAGATCCGAGGTCCAAGTGTTATAAATCACGCTTACATACTTGGTTATATAGATAGATACCAATTTGGATAAATGACCATCATCATGAGTTCACAACACAAAGTTACAAGAAACAACACACGCCCAAGAGCGCACCATTATTGACAACACACCAACCAAAACACGTCCATAGTTAATGTCTTACAAACCTTATCGCAACATGATTTGCATAAATGCAAATATTACTACATCCTCTCATGCAAGTTTGGCTGCATTGGTTGGACACGGAATGAAAAGGGTTCATGTTGTTGGTAATCTCCCATGGCTGCCATTTCACTTTGTTGCTGCGCGCATATATCAATCAAAACCACAAATTTAGCATTACGGAAAACTCATAGACACCATAGTAGAGTTGTTAGACACAATATGAACTTACCACCAAATACATGAGATGCTTATTCTCCTCCTCAAGAACTTGTTCCTGACTCACACATGGTACATAAATTCAGCTTACTCACAATTAAGTAACCTTTCTATATCGTAATTGAAACTAGCAAACTGTAACCAGAAGAAGCACCAACACTTACGCGTTTTCGCATGATTTTGGGGATTTCATCCTGTTTAGATTTGAAAAAAAAAAGTCATCAGAACATCAAATATATAAACCAATATTAGGGTGTAATCTTTATTTAAAAATAGCTCCAAATAAGCTTACTTTTTTCTCACGAATGTTGGTCAGACCATTTTCAAGTGCATCTTCATATCCAATTAGTTCTTCATAGTTCAAAGAAGTTATGTCTTCCCCTTTCAGGTGCCTAAAACAAAACAATTACTAACATTTATAGAGAGAGAGAGAGAGAGAGAGAGAGAGAGTAAAAAGTTATGTACCGGAGCTCAATTTGCATGCTCTCGTTCTCTTTCTTGATTCTGTCAATTTCATTCTGCAGATTCTGCGGGTATATGGCAAGATCATCAAGAGTCAAAGAGAAGACATCAATCATCATTCAAAAAATTCTTTGATTAAATAAAGACATGTATTAAACTTACATGTCAGATCTAGGTGGATAATATAATATAATATATATACTTGACTTAAACAACCTATACATTTCAAATCAAGAATAAAGCAGCACTAAATATCTTAGGTTTTTGCAAGTAAAGGGAAGTGAGAGAACACCAGTTACTTCCAGATCTGTTCATGGATGTAACAAGTCTATCAAAAGAAAGTGCCGGATCTTAACCTATTTGTAGATCTGGCCGTGGAACTCATGTATCAAGTTTTCTTGACATCTTTTTGGCAATCAAATGACCAGATCTTTCCATGAAAACACAACAGACAAAAGGGTTACAAAAAGAGAGAAACCTACCTCATGTTTAGCATCCCACAACTTATTTCCAGAAAGCCTTTGATACCGATCCAGCATGTCAATCAAGCTTTCATGCACACAAAATGAAATAAAAGATTAATATTAGCATCAACCCACAATAAGAAATCTCACATAACATAAGTTGCAGAAGAAAGAAAACCCTAAAATAGTCTAGAAAAGCATGAGTAAAAATCTAAAAGATGCTTACTTGGTTTTGGGGCTGCAGTACTCATACATCTTGCCAGAAGAGCCATAGATAACAAGAGAGACATTAGCATCACAAAGAACAGTAATTTCTTTAGCTTTCTTGATGATTCCATTCTTTCTTTTAGAGTAAGTGACCTGCCTGTTACTTGTGTTCTCTATCCTCTTGATCTCTATCTTTCCTCTCCCCATCCCCTCTCTCAATTTGCTTTCAGTTTACAATAATGAATCTTGTTATTATTAAATAGAATTACAAAATGTGTGTGTGTGAGAGAGAGAGAGAGAGAGATTGGTTTCTAATTAGAGCTGGAAAACAAGAGACTTTCCAAAAGAGTGAGCAAGAGTGTCTTTCCTTGTGGGGTTTTGACATGTCCAAGACATCTCCATATTATCTCTTGTACTTATCAATTCATTTACTTCTTAACCCTAGACTCCCTCCATTATCCTTTGGTCTATTTCATCAAACCCTCCTATAAAATAACATCTTCCACAGCTTAATTAAAGATTTCTCACCCATTTATTATATCGTTTAATTAATGTTCATCGTAATAGCAATTAATCAAATACCTACGTCTAGTTATCCCTAACCACAATAAATTAATATTTAAAACAATATTGAATAAAAAAATACACATTGTTTCATTTGTTTTACCCAGCATCATAAAACATTACTTCAAGGAACTTTTTCAACCTAACGATAGTCTACTTTAGAGTTTAGACGGTTAGAATTCGAAAAAAATAGAATTACTAGAAAACACTCATGTTTAGAAGTAAAAATGAAAACTTACTCGATATATCAGAAATTTTATCATCAAATCATTGATACAATATAATCCGTTCGGACCGTTCCCAGATTCCAAGTACTGCATTCAAATTTTCCAATTAAAATGATTCTTTGCTAAGGGTGTTTCAAATAACAAATTTTCCAACAACAACAACAATAATAATATATCCATCTGTATTATATTTGTTTTTTTATATGAATCAACGTTTAAACACTATTAATGTAGCATAAAGATTTGAATTTGAAGCTAGTAACAACTTTTGGTTAGATGTTTATACGTTGGTTAGGATGCTTATGCATATGTAATGAATATATGTGAGGGTTAATTGGAGAACACTAAAAAAGTGGGGAACAATGAACACTATTATATTTAAGGTTTAGGGGTTAGGATTTAGGCTTAAGATATCCTAGTTAGGGTCGACAAGCCGGTTCCAACGTCGCTGTAATGAGTCCAATCGGAGTTCTTTTGAGTCGTTTTCCCACTGTTTCCCACATTTTCAGTGTTACTCAATGAACCTCACACTATATATATATATATATATATATATATATATATATATATATATATATATATATATATAGGACAAAGATCCGTTAGGAACCACCCCTTATTGCGAGAACCGCGAGAACCAGTGTGAACATAAACAGTAATTCCTAAAAAAATCTAAAAAACACCCAAAAAATTTTTTTTTATTTTTTTACTATTTTTTTTGAAAAAATCGCAATATTTTGTTAATAAAAAAAATAAAAAAAAAATTTCAAAAAAAAAAAAAAAAAAAAAATTTCGAGTAACAGTTATCCATGCACATGTGCATATGTATCGTTTCTTTGTCAAATTCCGTAATTCATTACAAATAATAGTCAATTGCACTTTCATTTACACTACCATGTGTAATACACTACTTTTTACGTTAACAATGTTAGAAATGCACATGTGCATTTATATGTATTAACAGGAAATAAGGTGTTTTGGTACACTACTTTCTCTTTCATCTATCGTTCCATCCATAATACACAAGCATGCACATGTGCATTTTTGTCATTTCTTTGACAAATTCCGTAATTCATTACACATATTAGACAATTGCACTTTATTTACACTACCATATGTAATACACTACTTTTTACATTACCAATATTAGAAATGCACATGTGCATTTATATGTATCAACATTAAATAAGGTGTTTTGGTACACCACTTTGAATACACTTTCCTTTTTCATCTATCATACCATCCATAACACACTACCATTACCTCCTACCATCCATAATACAATACCATTATCTCCTACCATCCATGATACAATACCATTAACAATATTTTCACTTTAATACATGTATGTAAACACCATTTATACCATCCAATCAACATATTACATAAAAAATTGACAACTATAACCAAACCATCAACCACTAGATATAACTAACCAAAAAACATGTATATGAGCCTACTTCTCCATTCAAAATCACAAACTTTTTGTAACAAAACACGTTATATCATGGTTATACCTAATTATGCACATGTGCATTTTGAATATTGGTAATGTAAAAAGTAGTGTATTACTAATGGTATTGTAAATTAAAGTGCAATTGTCTATTCCTGATAACGTATTACTGAATTTGTTGAAGTAATGATACATATGCACATGTGCATAGATAACTGTTACTCGAAAAAAAAAGTTTTTTTTTTTTTTTTTTTTTTTATGGTAACGAAATATAGCGAATTTTATTAAAAAAATATTAAAAAAAAATAAAAAAAATTTTTGAGTGCTTTTTTGATTTTTTTTAGATTTTATTTTGTGTTCACATTGGTTCTCGCGGTTCTCGCAATAAGGGTGGTTCTCGCATGAACCTTACCCTATATATATATATATATAGGAGAAGGATCCGTTAGGAACCACCCTTTATTGCGAGAAACGCGAGAACCAGTGTGAACACAAACAGTAATACCTAAAAAAATCTAAAAAACACCCAAAAAAAAGAATTTTACTATTCTTTTTTGGAAAAATCGCTATATTTCGTTAATAAAAAAATAAAAAAAAAATTCAAAAAAAAATTTCAAGTAACAGTTATCCATGCACATGTGCATATGTATCATTTCTGTAGGTCCCTAATCTCGGAGGATCGATTACGAAACCAAACCCTTGTTTATATCAAACACGGTCACGAGTGCGGAATCCCCGTGACGATGCCAAACCAAACACAGATAATAACAACACGATATAACCAACGAATCACAGTCAATTGATTAAAAGGATGAGAACAAGGATCAAACAGATACACACAATGTTTGATAGTAAACTTTCACAGTAGGTATGCTCTCATAGTTTCTGTGTGAAACCATGTTGTGTTTATATAGGCAGCCCAGCCCATAAGTCGACGAAACATTAAATGGGCCTGACGAAACATCACAATCGACGAAACACTAGGTGTTTCGTCACTGTTCATGGCGAAACTTGGGGGTGTGACCATAAGGGAGTTTCGTCATATATGTACTCGAAGAAACATGGTATTTCGTCGAGGGATGCAAAAGATGATATGCTGCAAACATACATTTTGCAGTAGTCATGAATAAACACACAAACATAACATAACTACCCATTATGCAACATGCATTGTTCATTTAACATTACATAAACAAACGAGACAAACTTGTCGGACCACAGTAAGATAGGAGGATATCCAACTTAGGTCGACGGTGAATACAGACTCGATATTCTAAAAGACCGTAAATTACAACGCTAATAAAGACAAGTTACAGACACCAAAATATGCATCAACAAACTCCCTCTAGTCTGTTACTGTCTTCGATCTTCGATCTTCAGTGTTTCAGCGACCAGGTGCTTCCAGCATGAATTCCTCGGTAAAAGCAGTAATAAGCGACGCGTTGGGATTGTAGCGCTTGATGAGCGTCCTTGTCTTCATAAAATATATCATGCCGAAAAAGCTTGCCGATGTCGTTCGCCGACATATTCACGATCCACATCGGATCTAACATCCGAAAGTTTTGACGATCACCTTTAAACACGATCACCGCCTCATGAGTATCCGAGTCGTAACACCACAACGCCATTTCTTCCAGAAAGTTCTGTTCCATAGGCATCAACGGAATCTTGTTCATGACCTTCGCCGGCTGGTTAATGAGCTTGTATCGAGCCGTGTTAGTCAACGGATCCAACGTGAACTTGATCTGTTGATATATTGGAAACTGTGGCTTGTACGACTCATCCTTCCATCCTTTCTTCCGTTCGAACTTGATTTTCTTGGCAAATAACGTTTCGCCAAAGTAATTTGAACGGTTAATGATCTCCAGCTTCGATAAGGCAGCAACGTCATAGAATGGCAATGATAGAATACTTAGCATGGAGTTGAAGTACTGGATTCCGTGTTCGCGCTTGATCGCAACACAATGAATTTCCTTTACGAACATCCAGCTCAGGATTTTTCCATGCGGCTTAACTTTCTCAAACTGCAGAAAATTGACTTGTGCTTCCGGCGGTGTAGGCTTTTAAACCTTTGACAAGAAACGTTTTCTCCATTCTTTGAATGATTTAGTCGGATTATCAGAAGACGTACGATTCTTCAACTGTTCATAAATGTCTTCCTGATTCTCTTTCATCCATTCTTCATCAAATGGATCAAACTCCATTCCGTCGGCACGAACATAAGTTGATTTGCTGGATTCGCCTTCAAACACTATTTCTTCAATGTTTTCAACATCTGCTGTCTCTAGTTCAACAGGCATCTAATCAATCACATAATCTTCAACTGATTTCATTTCGTTCAAGGCTAGCAGTTGTTCTTGTGAAAGATCCGCAACAAACTCTCCTTCTTCAAGAACTTCTTCCAGTGATCGGATAAACAACCTTTAAAGCAAAGTCGGCAGTGCTTGGATCAGAAGATGTACCAGGCAAGGAGCTTTCGATGTAATAACTGCTTTCAAGCTGTTATTCAAGTTGTTGTATCTCTTCAACGGCTCCACTAGAGGATTCCCTGGATCCTCAGTATCATGATCCCTTTTCTGTAACACTTCCTGCTGTTTACATCGATCTGCCCACATAATATTGACCCGCTTTCTCACAAACTCAAAACCTTCAGTGATGCGCTTGACTCCATCAACTATTGTGGTGTTTCGAGAATCGTACCACTCTTTCATATAGTCATGCCTTTCTTTGAGAGCATCGCCAACCTCTGAAGTTTAGAGCTGCTTTCTTTCATGCGGTTCATTTCAATACCATAAGTATTATCCGCCACTCACATCTGTTGCAACTGTCGCTCTCTCTCTTCATCTGCAGCTTTCAAACGAGCATTTTCAGCTTTCAGTTGCTCAATTTCAGCCTGTTGGCGAGTGATCTCTGCTTGCTGACGACCAACAGTGGAATTCAACGTGTTTATCTCCAACTGTTGTTTAATCATGTCGGCTCTTGTAATGTTGATCACGTCCGATTGTCGATTGATTTGACCTGCAGCAGCTTGCAGTTGAGAGAATAGAAAGTCTACCTTTTCATCTGGCTGCATCTGAGAGAATATAGTCTGTCTGCGCTTTGCGGTCGGGTACGACGTAGTTGCACGAATCGTCGATGCAATAGAGCGTGTCGGTGCTTGAGGAGTCACTGTAGGAGTTTCAGGAGTTGAACTCACTACAGGAGTTGGTTCTGTAGACCTTGGGGGCGAAGGCACCATAGTAGAAGCTTCAGTGTCCGTGAATCCATGGTTTGGATCCATTTCTGCTTCTTGAGAAGGCTCTTGCTGAGGGACGGACTGCTGCACAGATGTAGTACCAATGTACTTTCTAGCTTTCTTCTTTCTACGGACAACCGTTTGCTTTTTCTTCAAACGTTCCGCTTCGGTATCCGAAGGAATGTATTCAAGGTCATTTTCTTGTCTAATCTTCCTGATCCTTTTAACACCACGTTCATCGAAGTAAACTTCATACCCAGGCTCAGGTGGATTGTCGTCCGATTTAGAATCCTCCTCATCACCACCAGCTGAAGTATCACCAGTTGTACCAGCAGTCGATGCACCAGCACCAGATGCACCAACGGCACCTGTATCACCACTATCACCAGCTTTATCATCACCATCACTCTCACTGTCAGAGGAATCAGAATCCTTTCGACCAAATTTTTCTTCCATCTTCTTCTTTAACTCCGGCATTTCATCATCAGATTGGCTGTCATTGTGATGCCATTTGTCGTCTTCTGGAGCGATGTAGTCGGGTTTACCAAGAGCACCGATTAACTTCCTAGGCGGCTTGCTTTCTTTGTATCGCTTTATTGCAAGCTCCTTGAATATCTTCAGTGAATGTTCTATCATCGATTCTATCTTCAAGATGTCATCGTCAGCTTTTGGAAGATTTGGATGCTGAACATTCATGATCATTTGCAAAAACCGAGGATACATCCAGAATTTGTTCCCAGTTGTTCGACCACCAGTTCTTGTCATGTTCTCCTTCATGTTGGCGAAGATTTACTTTGAAATGCTAAACGGTTTGTTCAGCACCAATGCCACCATGAGTCCAACGAGATCGTTGGCTGCCATGTCATAGCCAACACGCCTGTTGCTAAGACATTGAATTAGTACGTGTAACAAAAACTTGTACCGCATAGGCAGATCTCCCTTGTTGATTTGAGTGCTGAAGATATCACTAGTACACTTCATCCTTAGTAAACAGCCACGAGTGCACATGATTGGAATAGAGGATGGAGCCTTCGAATCGTCTTGCAGTTCTAGAACGATGTTTAAGATTTTCGGTGAGACATTCACGTTTAGATCATTCACTTGCCCTTGAATAAATTATGTTCCATCAACTACAACAACGCTTGCACAATTCCAGAATGCTTTAACGAGTGACTTGTAAACTGGAGTTGAAAAAGTGACAGCTTTGTTAATCCGTGACTCCCTTATCCACCGTGTGATTTCTTTCAATTCACTGATCTTTCCTTCGGGATCCAGATAGGCAATCATATTGTGACGCATCTCAGACATCACAAGTTCTTCCAGTTTATCAGTTATCTTTGTCGCGGGCTTGCGTTTCCTTTCTTTCGGTGCCATCTGTATGTGTAAAACATCCACAATAAGTTAAAATGTCACAATATGTGCGTTAAACATATGTCAATACAAGTTCAAGTGTGAATTGGACAGTTAACATTCAAATACACTTGTTTTGTGAAAGGATACCTAAACAAAAATTATTCTAAGTGTTGGACGACGAAACTTCAACACTTCGATGAAACTCTCTTCATCAAGACGAAACGCCCTTGGTCAAACAAAGTCAGAGTTGACCTTTGACCAGTGGAGTTTCGTCGACAGTCTTTCGACGAAAGTTGTTCCATTTTACAAAGGGGTTTCGTCGCAGGTGGTTTCATCGACAGCAGTTTGAAGAAACATAAGTTTCGTCGTCATAGAGGTTTCGTCAACAGCAGTTAGGGTTTCGTCGAATTTGGGGATTTTCAAATTTAAAGGGTGTTTCGCCGAAGGACGGTTATCCGATGAATTATCCTCAGAATCAAACACAATTCGAACCTTTATTTAACCATAAACAAGAAGAAACACACTAGAATGTAAATCCGACTAACTTTGACCGAAAACACACCTAAACAATTTAAACAACAAACAAACAAACATCCCCTGTTTTTGTTGTCCAAAACCCAAACCAAACAATGTACACATCAACCTATAAACCCTAGTTCTATCAATTTTTATGAGAAACCAAGACAAACACAAGTTTAGATCATGAAGACATCAAGTAAACAGAGTCTCCGAGGGTTTTTCGGACAATCGGACAAAAACACAGGTTTCCTAATGTTCGAAACATTTGAACAATCATTTGTATACCTTTGATTTAGATAAAAATGGTAAAGAAAATGAAGGATTTTGAGGGTCGGTTAAAGGTATGGGGTGTGGAGTGTGGAAGAAGATGAAACAGAGAGTTGTTGGATTGAAAAAGTGATATCTCTGTTGAACTGGGTCCCCTTTAAATATCAGACTCTCCGACGAAACTCTGTCTTCGACAAAACTTCGTGTGGGCTCGACGAAACTCATGATTGGGCTTGGTTTGGGCTTGAACACTAAGCCCATGACGAAAGTTTAAAGGGCCCAGGAGACTTTCATCGAGATCTCGACGAAACATGGTGTTTCGTCGTGAACCAAATTAATTTTGACCAAGTTTGAAAATAGTTGACCTGACCAATGGTCTTTCGTCGACATATAGGTGTTTCGTCGACCTTAAGGTTTTTCGTCAAACCCTTTTTTCAAAAATAACCAAGTCTTTGAAATTTTGCACACTTTTGAATAGATTTTGTTTATATGAGCAAATTTTCATTTTGATTGAGTTTACCAAATGCAAGGACATTTTATGAAGTAGGTTTCAGGCTTTCGACAGAAAACACCAAGTTACAACTTCGGCTAATCAAAAATGAACTTTACAAATTGCACTAAAACTGAATTTAAAGTGCGGTAAACTAACAAAAATCTATAAAAGGCAGTAAACGACTGTACAAATGCAATCTTTTTGCGAGTTTCAAAGAAAAGGAATCATACCAGCTTACGGTCTTAGTCAACATGATTTTTGTTCGGTTTAAAGCTCTGGATAAGTATAATACCACGATTATCGGTATTGTTGTCCACATAAGCTCAAACTGATCAGATGTAATCATAATTAGGAGATACGATTTACGGTAAGGATTATACTTACAAGTTGATGTTCATCCACTCACGACACATTCCCGTATCAAGGTATGCACGAGAGTTCATCTTACCGGTGAGTATACCGTTTATCATCTGTTTGACCGTATAAAAGAATGTGAGATACTCACTTATTTTGATTAAAAACAAGCCCTATGTGATAGAATCACTTATTGATGAGGAACTTGATTTTCATATGCATGAGGGCACAGGAGCAAGTCCGTGAACAGGTCAGTACAACGTACAGCAGAGAGACGAACTTGACTCCCGGATAAATGTGATATTTTATCACTTATTTTGTTTGGACATGTGATTGTTGATCACTTATTGAGTTCGAATGCAATAGGTACACGTATGTATAGTATCATGGAAGATCTAGACTTCCTCTCCGTTATTTTTCGGTAACAGATACAACCATGATACCCAGATGAAAAGACAGCATAAAGACTGAATATCTCAGAACCTCGGCAATCTCTCAAACAAAATTTCGGTACCAAGACCATATGCCAATGAATGGTTCCCACCTGACTTGAAGTCTGTTAGGTTTGTATCATCCTGCACATTTTAGTCTGATTATGAGCCTACCGATACATTATTAGTAGAGATACTTATCGTTTCTCAATTTTTCGTTTTACATTTTGAACATGTTAACCGACCACACCAGTACATATCATCATCTTCCTTTATCCAAGAAATTCATTTTTGGTTTTCTAATTTTTTTTTTTTGAATTTTTCAAACGTAAAGACAGAAAGTAAAGACATCTTTTTGGATTTTTGACTTTTTCAAATGTTTTTGTATTTTCTTGAATTTACTCCCCCTAAAATGCTAAAAGGTTACGAAAACGAAAATCTTTTGTATTTTTAGAGTTTTTAAAGAAAATATTTACAAAAATGATTAGCCAAGAAGTTTTACTCGGGTATCACCTTAATGTCATTGACCAAAAGTAGATAATCAAAACGTGATTTATCAAAAGCTTTTGTGAACAGGTCGGCACGTTGGTGATCGGTGTGAACTTTAACAACATCGATTAATCTTTTGTCAAAACAATCACGTATGAAGTGATATTTAATTTCGATGTGTTTGGTCTTGGAATGCTGCACAGGATTTCTAGTGATCTGTAAGGCAGCATTGTTATCAACAAAAATAGGAGTAGATAGGAATTCAAAACCATAGTCACGCATTTGTTGTTGGATCCACAAGACTTGGGAGCAACAACTAGAGGCAGCAATGTATTCTGCTTCACAAGTTGATGTAGCAACACAGGTTTGCTTCTTGCACTGCCACGTGACTAGGCGATTTCCTAAGAATTGACATCCAGCTGTTGTTGATTTGCCATCGATTTTGCAACCACCAAAATCAGAATCACTGTATGCAATCAAGTCGAAGCTATCATCCCTAGGGTACCAGAGACCAGTGTCCGGGAAACCCTTCAAATAGCGGAAAATCCTTTTAACAGCTGTCAGATGTGAGGCCTTCGGGTTGGCTTAATATCTTGCAAGCAGGCACGTCGGATACATGATGTTGGGCCTCGAGGCTGTCAGATACATTAGAGATCCGATCATAGCATGATAGTATGAAGAGTTAATGCTTTCACCCTTCAAATCCGGAGTAATCCCGTGATTCTGCGAAAGTGGGGTACCAATGGGCGTTGCATCAGACATCTGGACCCGGCTCAAGATGTCACCAACATATTTTTGTCTGATGGATGAATATCCCAGACTCGGTTTGTTGAACTTGTAGGCCTAAGAAGAAATTCATTTCCCCCATTGCGCTCATCTCGAATTTTTCTTGCATCACACGCTCGAATTGCCTGCACAAAGAATCATTAGTTGAACCAATTATTATATCATCAACACACCTGCACCAACAGAAGATCTCCATCTTGTTCCTTGATAAAGAGAGTGCAATCAATAAGAACTCATCGAAAACCATTCTCCAGCAAATAGTTGGATAAGGTTGCATACCAAGCCCTAGGTGCTTGATGTAAACCATAAAGAGCTTTGTTTAGAAACCAAACCCGATCAGGATGAATAGGATCTTCAAAACCCGGAGGTTGTTCGACGTGCACCTCTTCTTGAACCACACCGTGTAAGAAAGCACTTTTGACGTCCATCTGGTAGACTTTGAATCCTTTAAATGAAGCATAAGCTAGAAAGATCCAAATAGCTTCCAGACGTGCAACTGGTGCATAAACTTCATTGTAGTCAATGCCTTCGATCTGACGAAATCCCTGAACAACCAATATCGCCTTGTTTCAAATGACTACTCCACGATTGTCCTTCTTGCATTTGAAAACCCAACGTGTGCCAATTTTCTTGTAGTTTTTCGGCCTTTCAACAAGCTTCCAAACACCCAGCTTTTGAAATTGTTGCAGTTCATCCTGCATGGCTTCAACCCAAGAATTATCTTTTAAGGCTTCTTTCCAAGATTTCGGTTCTTCTTGTGAAACATAGCACGTGAAGGACCAATCATTTTGAAGACCAGATTCTCTAATGGCTGAATATAAACCAACATTCTGGTTGTTTCTCAGCTATTACGCGTCTGCACACCGCGTTGGAGTTCTCCAATAATATTCTGTTGCGGATGAGTATCGTGAATTCTCGTTTCAGGAAAATCAGGAACACGAGTATTGATACCCAAATTGTTAATATTAAGATCAACAAGCAACTCCACACTGGGTATAGGCATAGAAGTGGATGCATTCTCTTCAGCAGTATCTACATTCTGCACATGAGGAGTTTCTACAGAAGCACCTTGAACAGGAGCAACCAGAGCTGAAGTGCCTTCATTCGCATCATGGTATTAATCATCTTTTGATGACTCATTGTAATCAGCAGCATCTTCAAATACCTCATTTTGAACCGTGTTGTTAACCGAATTAGAAGCTTGGGGGTTAATAATAATAGGTCTAACCAATGGCGAGCCAGATGCATTGTCACTATCAAATAGCATTTGAGCAGTTGCAAATGCTTCGTCAAAGGTTGACAGATTAAAGGAGTCGAATAGCCCATCATAATCGAACATCCAAGGATCACCCGGAGCTTTAACAGAACTTGTATACCTTTGAACCCTTACTTCACTCCATAACTCAATCTTTTTGGTTGCCAGATTTCATACACGAAAATTCAGAGTAGCATATCCAAGGAAGAAACCCTCGATAGCTTTGGCGCCAAATTTTCCATCCGGCTCAATCATAGTGCATGGACCGCCAAAAGGTTCTAGGTAAGAAATGTCCTGTTTTGTTTTCTGTAGAAGTTTAAAACAAGTCTTGTCATGCCTTTTAACTGTGAGAACTCTGTTTAATGTGTAGCAAGCAGTCGACACAGCCTCCCCCCCAGAACTGAACAGGAAGCTCCGACTCTACTAACATCGTTCTTGCAGTTTCTATTATCGTCCGATTTTTCTTCTCAGCGACACCGTTTTGTTATGGAGTGTAGCGAGAACTGTATTCATGAAGAATGCCCTTAGAAGTACATAACTCATCCATTACACGGTTTTTAAACTCAGTGCCATTGTCGCTTCGGATCCTCTTCACTTTCAACGTGTATAAATTTTCCAGCATAGTAAGAAGATCCTTGAGGATTCCAGGAGTTTCACTCTTGTGTGCCCTAAAAGCTACCCAAGAAAATCTAGAATAGTCATCAGTAACTACCAAACAATAAGCATCCCCAAAGGTTGTCTTGTGTTTCATAGGTCCAAAGAGGTCCATATGAAGACATTCGAGAGGCATGCTAACAGTGTTGATTTTCTTAAGCGGGTGAAACTTCTTCGTTTGCTTCCCTTTCTGGTACGATACACAGATATCTTGTAGATGAAAATTTCTCACAGGCACACCATTCAAAAGATTGTTTTTCACCAAATGGTTCATTTTTCTTAAGTGAATGTGCCCCATTCGTCTGTGCCAAGATATAGACTCCTTCTCCGTGGCTTTTGAGACAAAACATGTGACTTACGCAGATGTCGTAATCGCTTGGCTCATATCAAGAATATAAAGATCATTAACTCTTGGAGTCGATAAGAGAATCCATTCTTTTTGAATTTTGAAACCAGGTTTTAGCACATAACAACCGGCATCATCAAAATACACGGTGAACTTCTTATCGCAGATTTGCGAAACACTCAGAATATTGTGATCAATTTGACGAACATAATTGATCTTATCGAAACATACAACACCATTGGAGATCATCCCCTCTCCAGTGATATATCCGCCTTTGTCTCCAACAAATGCGACATAACCTCCTCTAATATTTTTCACATCATACAGAAGTCGTAAGTCGCCTGTCATGTGCCTAGATGCTCCACTGTCAACAATCCAATGACTATTAACAGTTCCTCCTGGAACATCCTGCACGTATCATCCAACGATCAGTTGAGGATGGGGACCCAAGCCTTAGTGGTCTTGGGTCGTCCCTGAGTATCACGAAAAGTGATCTCGATTTCCTGATGATTTTCAAACACAGCATCTCCCCCTGAACTTTCACCCGTCTTAGGTCTCCAAGTCTGATTTTGTTTACGAGTTTGATTTTATGAAATGATTTTGAAACTTCTGGTTTTAACGATTTTGATGAACTTGGTTCTCTTTTAACAGATTTGACTTCAAATTTTAAAGCCTTTTCAACTGCCTTGACGTTTTGACGTCGTTGTTTTGTTTCTTGTTCTTTAAAGGTTCGTTTATCATGTTTTGGTGAAACAGAACAACGTTGTGGGTGAAACTTTTTCAGGTGGGGCTCTCTTAACAAATTTCTCTTTGGGAGTATTTGTACAGTTTTTAATGATGTGTCCAAACTCCCCACATTTAAAACACGTTCTCCTTTCAACAAACTTAGGTGAATCTGATCGATGAACAAATGTCGAACCTGTAGAACCTGTAGAACCTGAGGTACTTGCGTTTTCATCACACCCGTTTGTATGTTGAGTGTAATTGTTTTGACTGTTGCGTTTTAAAATCTTGACTTGTTGGACAAAATCGGTGTTTGATTTGTTTTCAAAAGTCTCAGTTTTATCAGTACCCTTCGATGCTACAAATTTGACATCACTGCTTTTCTTCTGGTAACGAGCTCCATTTGTTTCAAAATTTGATTTAGAAACGTTAGGCCTTTGAGCTCGCTTCTCTGGTTGTTTACCCTTAGAAGCAATAGGTTGTTGCTTTGTCTGTTGTTTTTTATTTCCAAATTGTTTTCTAACCTCATATTTTGGAATAGGATCACATTGAGT
The DNA here is from genome assembly GCA_030545235.1 of Helianthus tuberosus. Taxonomy (NCBI): domain Eukaryota; kingdom Viridiplantae; phylum Streptophyta; class Magnoliopsida; order Asterales; family Asteraceae; genus Helianthus; species Helianthus tuberosus. The sequence goes on along the minus strand of CM060360.1, from coordinate 97,293,806 downwards.
TACAATAACTCCCGGGATCGTCTTTCCCAAAAACTTGCTTGTGTTATCTTCAAAAATTTTATCAATCGAAGATGGATTAACATTTTTAATTTGAAAATCGTTGTCTAAATAAATTTTAACATCTCCGACCAAAGTATACAACACATTATTGCTCTTAACAGTAGACACAGATTCCTTGTCATCCTTGACATCTTTGACAGGATCTATCACTTGTTTGGCAATGGGTTGCACAGCAGGAGTAGGAGGATCACAAAGAAAATGATTCTTGATTGGAATTTCTACTCCTTTCAACTTATTAAGTGATTTATCGTGATCGCTGATCGGAGTGTCACGCTCCGGTCAAAGATATAATTTATAGTCCCAAATTACCCTTAACAAATAGTTAGTGGTAGCAAGGGGTCGAACCACAAAGAGTCTGTGGTTTGCGAATGGACTTTGAATGAATTGTATAAGATGTCACTATTATGAAGCTTGCTGCTTGTTTTTATGATTTTTGTTTAATGAAGAAAAGATTTGAATAAAATTACTAAAGTGATTGAATGGTTTAACTACAAATGGTAAACAAATTGCAAGAATTGAAATTGATTGCTTGAACAATAATAAGAAAACAAGGTTCACACCCGGTTTCAACAAATGCAAGACCTAGGGTTACTATGTGTTTTAATTTACTTTACTCGAAATAATTCATTAACGGGTCACAATCACAAAGCTTAGGTGCCAATCGCTATCAACGTCATAGACAACGGACCACGATGCACTTCATTACTTTGGACTAGTAAATCCTATCAAAAGACAAGGCATAAATACATGTATTCGTTTCACAAAGTTAAATTTAATCATTCACTCTACAATTCGCAAATTCAATACAAACGTAGGACAATTCTCTAAAGATTCAAATGTAAATCAAGTTGTCACAAAGCAAACATCAAAATATAATAACCCTAACTCTTACATAAGTCTACACCGGGGTGAAACCTCCTGGAAATTAGCCGAGCATGATCGAAAGAACTTGATCACCGGATGTTGGAAGCTTGAATTGGGTCATCTTGAAGCTTGAAGGTGGATGAATGGATGAATGGTTAGGATTATGGAAGGTTGGTGATAATGGATTTGAATGAATGATGTGAGGGTGAATTAGGGTTCTTGGTTGTGATTCGGATGAAGGTTTGTGATGATTTCGGTGTTGATTCGGGTTGTGGTAATGATCATGGATGTTGATGATGGATTCGTAGGTGATAGGTGATGAGTAGTGGCTCCCAAGATGATATTCAAAAATAAAAAGTATGTGTAACTCCCGAAATTGATGACCAACCACACCCTTGACTCGTTCCCGTAACCAAACAAAAGAGATTCGCGTCGGCAACTTAGAGAGGCCGTCGCCGACGGACCTAACCACCGTCTGCGACGGTATGTGCATTCTTCAAAAACCATCGATGGCTAAACTCGCTGTCTACGCCGCTTCAAGCTACGGGAGATTACACGGGGTGTCGCCGACAGGCCCTTTGGCCATCGGCGACGGTGCCTCAAAACCTTCTTCTCTGTTTTTCGCGTTCCTTGCTCCCGGTTGACCCGTTTCGCGTTCCGGTGGTCCAGTTTTCAATCCGGTGACCCGTAAAGCTCCAGAAAAACTCCTTAAACTCTGCTAGACCTGCAAAATAAGTATCTAATCAAAAGTGGGCTATTCGAAATTAAAACATGTGTAAAAACATCGAATTAAACAATTACGAGCACCGGTTTTCGACCACGTATCACATCCCCACACTTGTCTTTTGCTTGTCCTTAAGCAAATCTGTTTTTCACTTTCACGTGGGTCGAACAATGAATACACTCCCCATTCCCGAGACGAAGGTTAAGTTCCATTGTCATGCTAAAGTTCAAACTCTTTACAATTTTCAACATATTTAACTTGTAAAATGATTTCACATACACAAATGGTTACCCAAGATTAACCCGCCCACGAAACCAACAATTCATGCACATCCTTTACAATGTTCTCTCCACTCAGCTTGTAAATTGGCTAATATTTATAATGTATTAGCACTTCAAAGAATATTCACTCAAAACCGATTAGAACACATACCCGCATAAGCTTGCAACTCAATCATTCTCCACCATTGATCACGAACACTAAGCACAAGTCATAAGGTCTTTGTAAAGGTTGTAACGGGGCTAGGCTAAGGGTAGGAATTAGGATATTTTAAAGCGGCTAAGGTGGTGAAAATTCGATTTTTATTATAAATGACTACTCTAACCAACACTAACTATAAACACCAATTATGAGGCAACAACTTTTTGCCTTTTATTCCACAACTACTAACATTTCTTTTTGTGTTTTTCTCAATGCTTTTTCAATTCTTTTTCATAACTTTTTCTGAAATATTTTTTTTATGCAAACAATCAAAAACAACTATACAAATACGACTCCTATAATCGAATTTTCATCACACGGGTTTAAAAGAAAAGGTTTAACAGTTGTGGGCTATAGGGTGGTCAAACGAAAGGTTTAGGCTCAAAGTGGGCGACTAGGGGATTTATTAGGGTAAGGATGGATAAATGGTTTTAAAAGAAAAGGTTTACTTAATGCCTTAATCATTCTCGTGCTTGTATTCGGTCTATGGTCTCAAACGTATCAAAAGTTGCAAGTTCTACAATATATGACTAATGGTCCACTCAACAAAGAAACATAGGAATGTAATCTATGATATAAAAGTGGCTCAAAACCACACATATCTAAAAGGGTATGGTATGTGACATGCATAAAATACTAGTTTCTTAAGCGGATTATTCCCAAATAACCACCCGCTAAATACCCGTCATGCTATTAATTCGAACTTGACCATGACAAAAGACCAAATGGGTTGTGACATCCCTCGTTGACTTAGTTACTTGTGCTTTTAAGATCGCTTTTGAAACAAGATATTTTTGAAAAAAATTTGAAATTTTCCCCCATCCCCACACTTGAGGTAAACATTGTCCTCAATGTGTAGTATTTAAATGAACGGGTCAAAATCTAAAACTTTTACTACTCCCCCATCCCCACACTTGAGGTAAACATTGTCCTCAATGTGTAAGAACTAGAGTTTTAAAACGCACAAGGGATGTGACACGGCTAATGACGGGTGGTCCATGGGACAACCCTTAAATGATCTAAATACATGCACATTCCATGCTTATTTTGGTTAATTAATTGAACATGATAATCACTGGATGATTTGATGTGCAAGCATTATAATGTTTAAAATGTGGATTTTATTGAGCTTTGACTTTGTGAGGACAACATCACCTCAATTTGATCAACATCTTGGGCGGCTGGGCTTTTGTTTCATTGGGCCGATATATGGGGAGGACTTCTAAGCATCACGTGGACATTAATGAGATGGAACTTTAAATCATCAATCACTTCTTGGGCCATCATCATCATGATCCATCATCATCATCACGCAGCCCAAGACCAAGAGAGAAAGAAATGCACGTGGACTTCTTGTGGATTTCTTTGATTGGGCTGCACTTGGCATCTTACAACATCACGTGGCTGGCTTGAATGGGCCGAACTCTAAGGATTTGGCAGATGGACTTTTGTGGAGTTCACGTGACTTGAGGATTTCTTTGTTTTTAGAAGCATAACAAAGTCAACAACATTAAACATCATGTCATACACACACATGGGGCGGCACTTGTTGTCAGATGCACATGAGGGTTTGAGGATAATCAATCATCAACATCATGTGATCACAGAAACATCATCATCACCTCATGATAGTGGGCGGCACATGTGAAGAGGCATACGAAGATCAATTGTTTTGGATTGGGCCATTGGAAACAAAGTCAAAGACATCATCATTCTTTATTGAAGGCAGACATTATCACGTGAACAAAGAAGAACATTGAGGTCACTACCGTAAATTACGGTCTCACCGTAATTTACGGTGGACCTGAAATCCACCTGGTTGCTACCGTAAATCAGTCAATCTATACCGTAACATATTGAAGTCCACCGTAATTTACGGTGGAGTCGACGGAAAAAATGTAACTGCCTTCATGTAAGCAGTTTTATTGTGTCTTTTGGGGGAGGCGGATCATTGGTCGGTTTTGGAACTCACTAGGGGCGAATTTTGGCTGTCTTGCTTGGTTTGGAACAATTTCTAACATTCGGTTTGTGTTTATGATTCCTATGAACATTAGATTTGTTAGTATGATGATTCACCAAACTATGTCCGGCTAAACTTTTCGGTGATCATCTTAGGTGAAGGTTTCTATTGAACTTTTGTGTGTTTATTTCCGAATTTCTAGAATGATAACTTGCGTTGCTTGAATATCATGGTGTATGTTTAATTGCTTGTAACTTGTTAATTGATATTGCAATTTCTAGTCTCAATCGTACGTTCTTGGTGCCGTTGGCAATCGAGATATCACGGGAAGGGTTAGGGTTGGTTATTGATTAATTGGTCATCGGGAAACAACCTCGCGTTTATATAATCCGAGTACTTTGTTCCCTTTTATCACTTCGATTATGCATGCACGAGTTATGTCTATGTAACTCTTTCTAGTTGGAATTACACACAATTGTTTAAAGAAACTGAAACCTAAGATGGTCATTGTTCTCTCCTAATCTGTTTTAAAACCTACATTTGATTTGCCATTAGTTTAATTTAGTTTTCTAAAACAACAATCCAAAGTATTGATCTTTAATTTCTGCAAATTAGGTTAATTGTAGTTTAATTGCAAAGCTATAAAATCAACACACTTTCCATATACTCCCTGAGTTCGATACCCTATTACCGCTATCTATAGTTGTATTTGGGATTAAATTTGCGTGACCCACGACAATCACGTCAAATTTTGGCGCCGTTGCCCGGGAGTAGTGCGCAACGTGTGTTATTTTCTTTCTTTCTTTTTAAGTTTGTTATTTTTCCGGTTTACGCTGGGTGTGTTAGTGTGCAGGTATTGACAGGTGCATGCGTACTAGGAGCTCTCACAAGCTATCACCTTTGGCATTTGATCCGGAAATTGAGCGAACGTTAAGAGGAAACAGAATTTTGCTAAGAGAGAACAGAATCAGTGGTTCACCAACAACACCACCTACACCAATCACACCAATTCGATACATGGATAATCCACCACCACCACCCACTACGGGTGAAGTTGTACCACCTTTCATACCATCATCCACTCAACCTTCACCAAATACCACCATACCCAGTTCTACTACCGAATTTACTTCACCATTTGATATTCCCTCACCCAATACTACATTACCTACCACTACTCAAACTGAACCTACCATTACCTTTAGCCCTGCTTCTACAATTCCACCACTTATCCATTTCTTTCCAGCTTCAGGTCAATCATCATCCACCTATACATTACCACAAGGCTCAACTGTTGTTCATGCTACTTCATCATTTGGAGTACCAAACCAATCAGGTTTTCAATACTCATCTATTCCATTTGGGTCATCATTGGGGGGTATAGAAGGAGATGGATATGAAGATTTCGAGGGTTATGAGGAAGAGGGTTATGCTTATGTGGGTAGTGGAGATCAAGGGGAGTTGACTTATGTACCTAGTCAAACGCAAAGAATGTCAAGTGTTGGTGGGATTCCACAACAACAACTCATACCACAACACATTAGACCAAGGCCACAAGGGGTACAAGTGCAACGTCCTACGCCTTTGCAACAACTTCGTCCACAAAACGTACAACATCAATTCCAAAGGCCAATTCAACAACAACCAATGCAACCTCAATTTCAACAACCATTGGCACCACAAGGGCGTATGCCGAGACCAATGGGTCCTATGCGTCCAAGGGGTCGTGTGGGTGTACCAAGAAGGCATCTTAGAGATCACGCAAGAGGTATTGAAGCGCATTTCAGGCCAGTGATTACTCATAACCCGTCACCGGTAGTTATTCCTCACAATGACCAAGGGAGGACATTCGAAGTTCGAACCAACTCGTTACAAAGTTTGCCAAAGTACAAAGGTCTAGCAACAGAAGAGCCTTATTTTCATTTAGAGGCCTATGACTCGATTTGCAATACTCTTGGGAGTCAAGGTTTCTCGGCCGATGATGTGAAGTTGGTCTTATTTCAATTTTCGTTGGAAGACAAGGCAAAGAAGTGGTTCTACACTTTGCCTTCAGCATCAATTTATACTTGGGCGGAGATGCAACAAATTTTCTTAGACGAATTCTATACCGCCCAAAAGACTAACGATGCTAGAAAAGGGTTGAGGAGCTTCCAACAACAACATGGTGAGATGTTCCATGAAGCGTTTGAACGATTCAATATGATGATAAAGAATTGCCCTCACCATGGGATTGAACTTTGGGAGTTGATGAACGCTTTTCACGAAGGGTTGAGTGCCGAAGATGCTCGTGATTTGATGTCCATTACCGGTGGGACTTTTGGAACAAATTATGAGAATGATGATTGGGAGTTTTTGGAAAGCATGGCAACTACATCAAAGAGAAAGGCTCAAGCATCTAGGAGAGCCCGACCGGCCATTGCCCGACCTCAAGTGCACGCCATAGATGACGGTAATGTTCAAACTACTAACCAAATTTATGATGTGTGTGCATTGTGTAATGAAATAGGTCATGCGGCTGAAAATTGCCAAGGGTTGATGGAAGGGCAATATGAAGAGGTGCATGCGGTTCAAGGTCAAGGAGGGGGTGGTAGAAACTACAACAACATGAATTCTAATACATACCACCCCGGGTTGAGGAACCACCCAAATTTTCGTTATGGGAACCCCTCGAATCAAGCTAACCCGAATTTCCAAGGAAACCAAGGATTTCAAAGGCAATATCAAACGGTTCAAAGTTCTTCGGGTGGAAATGAGATGATGGAGATGTTGAAGGCGATGCAAAGTGAAATGCAACGAATGAACCAACGTGATGAGGTTCGGATGCAAAAAGACGAGGTTCGTGACAAAAGCATCCAATCGTTGACCACTCAAATGGGTCAACTTGCAAGTGACGTGGCGATGTTAAAGAAAGCAAAAGGCCAGCTACCGAGTGATACGGTGCCAAATCCCAAGAACACAAAAAGCATTAACATCAATGTGGTAAGCACCGTTCCAAATACTAAATTTAATGAAACATTGCTAACTTCTTCGTATCAAGTGAATGCAGGTTTGAAAAAAGATGACGAAGTCGACAATAATAAAGAGTGTGAAGCGCCAATCGTGCCTATCCGTGTGGGAAAATTAAAAATCCCTCACGCATTGTTGGACTGCGGGGCAAGCGTGAGTGTGCTACCAAGCGATCTATACGATATGTACGACTTTGGTCCACTCGAAGGTATAGACACCATGGTGAGCTTGGCGGATGGAAGTTGGAGGCGTCCACGGGGAATGGTTAGGAATGTTAAAATTCAGTTGGGAGAGTTTGAATATCCGGTGGATTTCCTAGTTTTGGACTATGCTTTTACTAATATGGCATCACAACAAAGGGTAATTTTAGGTCGACCGTTTCTATACACAGCAAATGCTCAAATTAATTGTAGAGATGAGGTTATTACCATGACCGAAAAGAACCGTAAGTTGTACTTTGATGTTCAAACTAGAGTGATTAGTTATGAGTCCATTGAGAGGAAGGGTGGTGAGTCTAGTGATTGTATGAAAAATGTGTTACGACGAATGAGAAAAAAACACCCACCGGACCGTGAAGAAGCATATATGGGTGCGAGCAAGAGTGTATTTGATTACTCACTGAGTCAAAACAAGATGGATGCATTTTGCTCAATGGCACAAGGAAGTGATAGGAACCGGTTCTTTGAGCCACCATAAATGGGGGTGGTTCGGTCTGGCTGAAGACTCAAAACTTAGCGCTGCTCGGGAGGCAACCCGGGGTTTTATATTGATCTTGTTGTTTTTATCTTTCTATGTTTCAGGGCCATGGCGACATTCAAGTGTGGGGAAGATGTACGGATATTTGGGTGAAGGTGGTGATAGGAAGTCGGATTATCTACAACATATGTTGTGGCAAACTTCACCAGGTCGATGTACTCTTTCCTTAGTCTTGTTATGTTCTTTAGCTTTGAAATATTGGTAGTTAGTTTGTTTGGTGGTGTCATGTTTTCAAAAAAAAGAAAAAAAAATATATAAAATGAAAAGTACAAAAAGAAATTTGGGGTTTGAGAGTATAAGCAAATGCTGATGTTGTTGGTTAAAGCGATCTTTTCCTCAAAACCATACATTGGGACAATGTATCCCAAGTGTGGGGATGGGGGAAATTTTTGAGAGTTTTAAAAATTTTGTAAATCCGAGCGAAAATTGTTAAAATTTGAAAACTTGATATTGTGCCATTTGACACACCGACACCCATTCCTAGTCTTTTCTTGGTGAGGATTTGAGCCAAATGATTGTTATTGATATTTCATTGTTTGAGTGGCGGTGTGTGTTGTGTGTTAATAGAACTTGTGTGTGAATACTTGTTAAATCCTAGAATTAGCATGCTTTTGAAAATGATAGGGGGACTTTTAGGAAGCCTCGTCTAGATGTGTGAGAGTGCGGGATTGGTGGGTTGGACCTCATACGTTATATATATGAGCTTGGTATTGTGAGGGGTGGGGGTTTGGTCCTTAGAAAGCCATGTTGAGCCTTAGACCATTCGGTTGTGACCCGAGCTTACTTCCTACAAAAATTTTACCTTTTGAGATGACCCGGTTTAGGAGATTTAGTATGTAGTATTGATGTTCTTGTATATATTGTTGAGTTAGATGTGTTAAAAAAAAAGAGAAAAATATGAAAAATACAAAAAGAAGTATTTATTTGCAATAGAGTTGAGAATGTCAAGAAGCTTTGTATTTATTTTTGGTGTTTGCTTTGTAGTGGTAGAAATAAAAACCGGGTCAAATCAATTAGCTCTTTCATATGTATTTCATCATTTTCCTACCTTGACACTTAGCCCCGTTACAACCCGCAAGTCCCTTTTGATTCTAAAGCATGTTTGATATTTATTCGGAGGAAACTTGATTCTTATACAAGCTTATTGTCGCACGCACACACACGCATTGAGTGGTTTAGCATTATGTGCTAATATTTCTTGTCACCGAGAGTTTTTGTGAGGGGTGTGTCTTGTGGTATGATTGAAGGTTAGTAAAATGACTATACATTTTAGCTTGGTTTGCATCTTAATCACTTGTGGTTTGAAATAGTTTTTGAATCGGTTGCTTGGGACAAGCAACGGGTAAGTGTGGGGATGTGACGGGTGGTCCATGGGACAACCCTTAAATGATCTAAATACATGCACATTCCATGCTTATTTTGGTTAATTAATTGAACATGATAATCACTGGATGATTTGATGTGCAGGCATTATAATGTTTAAAATGTGGATTTTATTGAGCTTTGACTTTGTGAGGACAACATCACCTCAATTTGATCAACATCTTGGGCGGCTGGGCTTTTGTTTCATTGGGCCGATATATGGGGAGGACTTCTAAGCATCACGTGGACATTAATGAGATGGAACTTTAAATCATCAATCACTTCTTGGGCCATCATCATCATGATCCATCATCATCATCACGCAGCCCAAGACCAAGAGAGAAAGAAATGCACGTGGACTTCTTGTGGATTTCTTTGATTGGGCTGCACTTGGCATCTTACAACATCACGTGGCTGGCTTGAATGGGCCGAACTCTAAGGATTTGGCAGATGGACTTTTGTGGAGTTCACGTGACTTGAGGATTTCTTTGTTTTTAGAAGCATAACAAAGTCAACAACATTAAACATCTTGTCATACACACACATGGGGCGGCACTTGTTGTCAGATGCACATGAGGGTTTGAGGATAATCAATCATCAACATCATGTGATCACAGAAACATCATCATCACCTCATGATAGTGGGCGGCACATGTGAAGAGGCATACGAAGATCAATTGTTTTGGATTGGGCCATTGGAAACAAAGTCAAAGACATCATCATTCTTTATTGAAGGCAGACATTATCACGTGAACAAAGAAGAACATTGAGGTCACTACCGTAAATTACGGTCTCACCGTAATTTACGGTGGACCTGAAATCCACCTGGTTGCTACCGTAAATCAGTCAATCTATACCGTAACATATTGAAGTCCATCGTAATTTACGGTGGAGCCGTAAATTACGGTGGAGTCGACGGAAAAAATGTAACTGCCTTCATTTAAGCAGTTTTATTGTGTCTTTTGGGGGAGGCGGATCATTGGTCGGTTTTGGAACTCACTAGGGGCGAATTTTGGCTGTCTTGCTTGGTTTGGAACAATTTCTAACATTCGGTTTGTGTTTATGATTCCTATGAACATTAGATTTGTTAGTATGATGATTCACCAAACTATGTCCGGCTAAACTTTTCGGTGATCATCTTAGGTGAAGGTTTCTATTGAACTTTTGTGTGTTTATTTCCGAATTTCTAGAATGATAACTTGCGTTGCTTGAATATCATGGTGTATGTTTAATTGCTTGTAACTTGTTAATTGATATTGCAATTTCTAGTCTCAATCGTACGTTCTTGGTGCCGTTGGCAATCGAGATATCACGGGAAGGGTTAGGGTTGGTTATTGATTAATTGGTCATCGGGAAACAACATCGCTTTTATATAATCCGAGTACTTTGTTCCCTTTTATCACTTCGATTATGCATGCACGAGTTATGTCTATGTAACTCTTTCTAGTTGGAATTACACACAATTGTTTAAAGAAACTGAAACCTAAGATGGTCATTGTTCTCTCCTAATCTGTTTTAAAACCTACATTTGATTTGCCATTAGTTTAATTTAGTTTTCTAAAACAACAATCCAAAGTATTGATCTTTAATTTCTGCAAATTAGGTTAATTGTAGTTTAATTGCAAAGCTATAAAATCAACACACTTTCCACATACTCCCTGAGTTCGATACCCTATTACCGCTATCTATAGTTGTATTTGGGATTAAATTTGCGTGACCCACGACAATCACGTCAGCTAACTTCCCCAAAATAATTTACAACAATAACAAACCTAACTCACTTTCGTAGGAATCACGGTTGCATTTAGCTTATGCAACAAGCCCTTTTAAACCTCCCAATAGCTTGGGAGGACGAGAAGTCTCGTGAGGGTTATATAGGGAACACACCCACAACGTTCATTTAACTAGGCAAAAGTAAATAAAACGAAAAAAAATAACGAAAACAAAATAATATACAACAACAACAACACAAACATACCTTGCCTCTACCGCTGATATCTCTCGTTAGGGTTCACTGGCGGGTTTGGCTGGTATTGATAACCAGTGAGGGCCTCAAACATCTCCCTATAGTTATCAAGCGGGCTCGGCTCTCCTTGAGGTGGTGGTTGGTAAGGAATCGGGATGAAGCTAAAGCCGACTGCCTCGGGCCAATGAGGGGTTGGATCGGATGGGCCTTGTGGATGGGGGAAGGTTGGGGTAATCGGTCCACCCCGAGTGTTCGGCATATGGGAGACCGGGTTGATAGTCTCTTTGATGTCGCTCCTGATCATGGAGCACCTTGGCATTATTAATAGCCATTTGGTTTGAGACAGCTAAAGCTCTCCATCGGCGTTGCTCTAATTCTCTTTGTGCATTTTGACGCCTTGCCTCTTCTTCCTCCCATGCCTGTCTTTGGGCCCTATCTTCCTCTTGCAACTGTAACAAACGTTCCATTTGTGACCGTTGTAACTCTTGTTGCAGTTGTTGTTCCTCCATTTGTTTCTCCATCCTCTCGTGAAAGGATGCTTGAAAAGCCCATTGTTCTTGCGAGTACGCCCCTTGTGCCTCTTCCCAAGCCTTCCTACTCGCCTAGTATTCTCTCCCTTCGCCAATGCATGCCGATACATTATCGTAAACCGCTTGTTGCCCGCGGGTCCAAAGCCGATACGACGGCACCTGCCTTTGGTTCACAAAGTTTGCTACATCAGCAGAAATATCCCGATGCTTCAAAACGTTTGCATTTTTGTGTCAATTTTTCATCATTATCTTTCAAAACGTTTTCGTTTTCTAACATCTCTTTACATTTATTTTTGAAAAATTCTTCAATTTTTGTGAATTCTAAATTTCTTGTTCTGAATTTCTCATCTTTTTCAATACAAACACTGCACGTTTCCATGCATTTCTTGCACTGTTCAATTGTTTTATTCAATATTTCAGGATCCGTTTTTACCTCAGTGATTGTTACCTCGGCTTTTTCTGTTGTCTCTATCTGATCAGCTTCTTCTTTCTTCTGATCCTTGCCAACATCAACATTTTCAGTCTTAACTTCTTCTACTTCTTTCTTCTTCATCTCTTCTTCACCAACCTACTGTTCTTCAGTAACAGCTTCTTTTTCTTCAACACTCTTCTGTTCCTCAGCAACCTTCTTCAAATCATCAACCAACTCTTCAACATTCTTCTTCATTCTTTCTTCATCCCTCTTTTTCAGACTTGTTGTTATGACATCTCTGATGATTTTATCCATCTTTTTCTATAGTGTTTATCTTTTTCAACATTTGAATAGTACTCGCCGGATAGAGGGACTACTGCAAGAACATCATCAAAAACTACTTCTTTTGGATGAACAACTGGTTCTCCGTTCCTGTTGACATAACAATCTCTTTTCTTGTCATATCTCCCGTAGTTCTTTGCTTCTTCATACTCATTCTCCATTTCTTCAATCCGATAACCAGCAATACATCTTTCTCTGTATGTCTTTTCGTTCAGAATCTCCTCTCGAGTTTTATCCTTTATTTTAGCAACAAACGCATGATGTTTGTTCTTTGTTCTTTGATACAGTTCTACCATGTTCTGTGAACCTATCATCAACAAGATCATCTTCTGGAAGGAATTCGCTCCAGTCAAACCCTTCATCATCTTGTATCACAACGCAAGCTCTTGATTTCTCCTTTTCAGAATTATCTTCAATTTGTTTCAACCTTGGAGATTCCTCTCTGTTCTTGTGATAGATTGCCTTTTGATAATAATCTTCTTTGAATGGATTGGCGGTTTCTTCAACAACAGATTTTCTGCATTCTCTTTTGAAATGACCCTTTTGCTTGCATTTGAAGCAGGTCACTTTTGATTTATCGAAGCCTAGTTTTGTTGATGGTCCACAGATTGATTGTCTGCCAGTAATATACATGAACCACTGAGCTCGTCGAATGCAGCTTGCTAAACACCATCTCAAATCAATGAGCTCCATCTCTTCTGGATCGATCTGGTCGTAATCTTCCTTTGTTAGTTCGGAATTCCCAATTTTCCCAGCTACCAGATCTTCATAAGATTCTAGAATTGATCCCAAAAGACTCATTTGTTGTTTAGCAGCATTGATGTTCATTGTTGAAGATTTCTTTAGCTTTAAAGCGATGTTGCAGAGACTCTCTTCAGGTTCTTCAGAGTTTGATGTTGTTGACGATGAATGATATCCTAAATCGTAACTTGATGAGCTTTTCTGTGGTTCTTTTGATTTTTCAACACTGAATGCCGTCTTTGGTGATTCATTTACAGTCACCTGAGGTACACTAACCTTGTGGTAAAGACTGACATTCTGTTGATACGAAGAGCTACTCATCTTGTTCTGTTTCTGCAATTCAAGCTCATGAGTTTCAATCTTTTCAATCAACACATCGAGAGTAATTGTTTCATACAAAACATCATTTTTCAAAATAAAAACAAACGTTTGCCATTGATCAGCTCGTGGTAACGCTTCAATGATTTTATCTATGATTTCCTCTTGAATTTTTACTATCCCAAACCTATCAAGCTCGATTTTTAAATGACAAAATCGCTCAATCATTTGTCTCACCGACTCTCCTTTTAAACTGTCAAACAGATCAAATTCCTTTTTTATTAAAGCAATTTTATTCATTTTAATCTGTTTACCACCCTCAACTTTAACCCTTAAAGCTTCCCAAACCGATTTAGAGGAACCATCATGAACAAGTAATGCAAAAATATCATCTCTAATCGATTGTTGGATTAAGGCAATCATCCGTTGTTCCTATGAGAAGTTCTTTTTGTCTTCAACAGATAGGCTTTTGAGTGGGATTTCTTCGCCTTTTTCATTGACAGGTCTATCATATCCAAACTCCATGCAAAACCAGCTTTCATGTGCATAAGCTTTGGCCCAGTTGATAAAACCTTCTTTCCACCAAGTGTAGTCCTCAATACTTTCGAGTTTAGGTGGTTTCGAATAAGTTCCGTAGAAGTTATCATGTTTAATATTATCATTGATTTCTTTTGTTATGGTTTTAGGTGTGACAGTTTGAGTTTCCGAAAATTCTGATGTGAAAGCTTTGTAGAACGTGTTGTAGAACTCTTCAGCCATGACGTTTCTCGTTTATCACCTCGAATCACCTTCAAATAAACAAACACGATCAGTTTAAAAACTATCAAACAACTAGATCGGATGGATATCCGATCGAGTGAGGTCAACGAAAGTCAACAAGATAACAATGATCGGATGACAACGGATCGGATGGTGATCCGATCGAGTGACTATCCGACGATTGGCTTCCAAATCAATTGACTACTAGGTGTCGGATGGTGATCCGATCGAGTGGTGATCCGACACTTGACAATATGCTTTGGATCGGATGGTGATCCGACACTTGAACCTGAGACACAAGCAAATAGAGTGATTAGGATTGGATGGCAATCCATTCGGATTACCACTCGACACTTGAACCTTAAAACCTAAATAACAATGTGCTATGGATCGGATGGTGATCCGATCGAGTCAGGGTCAACAAAGTCAACGTTTAATGACTTGCAAAGGATTGGATGGTGATCCGATCAGATTGCACTCCGACACTTGATACAATGTACTTAACAAAAACAAATCAGCTAAGGATTGGATGGTCATCCGATCGGATTGCCATCCGATCGGTGAACATCATCAAGAACATCAGTAAACATTTTTAGCGAATCGGACAGAAAAATCTTGATTTCTCTCAAAATACTTGGAGTTTTGATCTGAAATTTTGTAGGCTTATAGATCAATGATTTTCGCACGTAATATCCAAAAATCAACCAATTTTACCCGTAAAAGCCATGTTAATTTTACTTTTTTTTGTCTAACATTGAAAGAGATGAAAAATGAAGAAATTTGACAAACCTGGATGAATTTTTTATCTGAAACTGATGAAATCTTGTGCGAATCTGTGTGATTGATCCGTGCAATCGAGCTCCTGCTCTGATACCACTTGTAGGACCGGTTTTTGACTCCGTAACGATTGCATATCGACACGTGTGATGTGCGGAATCCGTACTCGTGCGTGGACCGAACACGAGAACATACACGAGAACGTATAATAAACTGTGATTCTATTGATAATCTGAAAACGTACAAAGTACCACGAATAACCTTGAGCACTTTCTCTCTCTAGCTTCTAAGCTCCAAAAGTGCAAATGACCAAAGGTCCTAAACTAAATCCCTAAAGCTTCTATTTATAGGCCAAGGCAATAAGGAATGTTTCCTTATTTACAATTATGCCACCTTGCCTTAACTTAACTAGATATTACAATATAAGCTCTAGTTTTCTTCAGATTCTGCTATGAAGTGGATTGACAGAGGCGATAGAAATAAATGCACTAACAAAATGCAAGAGAGACGATAGAGGAGTGATAGTGCGAAACAAAGCTCGCCTAGTCGTTCAGGGCTTTAGTCCGCAAGAAAGGATAGACTTCACAGTGGTTTATGCTCCAGTTGCTAGACTCGAGGCCATCAGAATCTTTCTAGCATTCACCTCTTGGAAAGGGTTTAAGGTTTACCAGCTAGATGTCAAGTCAGCTTTCCTATACGGGAAAATGAAAGAGGAGGTATACGTCGGTCAGCCACCGGGCTTCACCTATCCGATTCATAAAGATAAGGTTTACCTCTTGGAGAAAGCGCTGTATGGATTGCATCAGGCCCCGAGAGCCTGGTATGAGACATTCTCTCAACACTTGCTTTCCAATGGCTTTATCCGAGGCAAGGTGGACGCCACTCTTTTCACAAAGGAAGTCGCTGGACACTTACTGATCGTTCAGATTTATGTTGATGACATAATTTTTGGGTCTACAAACTAAGATGTCTTCAAAGAATTTGAACAAGTGATGAAGCAGAGGTTCGAGATGTCGTCAATAGGTGAGATGAAGTTTTTCTTAGGGCTACAAGTCGATCAGATGCCTGAGGGAACTTTCATACATCAAACGAAGTATGTTTACGACGTTTTGGAGAAATTTGGGATGTCGGAGACTACACTAATGGCCACCCTGTTAGCAACTAATCACGGTATCAACCCTGATCTCACCAGAGAGAAGGTCGACGAGACACTATACCGTTCGATAATTGGTTCACTAATGTACCTGACTGCATCCAGACCCGACATCATGTACCCGACATGCCTCGCAGCCGGATATCAGTCGAGTCCTAGAGTCTCACACATGTCCATCGTCAAAAGAATTCTACGCTACCTGAGAGGAATCCCAAGCCTGGGGTTGTGGTATCCCAAAGACGGTGACTTCCAACTTGAAGGATTCTCAGACTCGGATTTCGGATGCTGCAAAATCAACGCAAAGTCAACAACTGCAGGATGCCAATTCTTCGGACCACGCTTGGTCACTTGGCAGTGTAAGAAGCAGACAACCGTTGCTCTTTCAATGTGTGAAGCAGAATACGTGTCAGCCAGCAGCTGCTGCTCGCAGATTCTGTGGATCCAACAGCAGATGCGAGATTAAGGTTTGGAATTTCTTACTTCACCTATTTTTGTTTACAACGAGGCAGCAATCAACATAACTAAAAACCCGGTACATCACGCTAAAACTAAACACATAGAAATTTGACATCACTTCATCCGTGATTGCTACGAGAAGAAGTTGATTCGAATATAAAAGACCCATACCGACGAACAAAAGGCATATTTACATACTAAACCATTCGATAAGTCACGCTTTCAATACTTAATAAAACTGAATGGTATGAAACTTTTGTCGTCAGGGGGAGCTATAGTTAGCGTTGATGAGAAAACCACAGCAGAGGGCGTCGAGAAGCGATCTGCAATGGTTTGTCTCATTTTTACTTGTTTTGGTACTTAGGGGGAGATAGTTATATTTCACAAAATACAAAAACATTAAGAAATGCAAAAATACAAAAACAACAGAAAAGTTTCAAAATGTAAAAAGCAATAGAAAAACCAAAAATAGTTTGTGTAAAAAGAGGAAATGATAGTACATCAGCTAGACTGTCACGGTATGCTAAAGAAATGTAATGTTTAAAGAACATTAAACGGTCTCACTGATGATATGCCGATAGGTTTTTACACAATTAGTAGACTTTTTCGGGATATAAACATAAAAATCATATCTTACTTATTTCGTGGGGGAACATCTCTCGGATATATAGGTAATATCTGGGGTATTATACCTGGAAGATTTCATGTTTCTGACATACTAGGTCTATATACTTAGTAATATCTGGGGTATTATACCTGGACTTCTGATTTTTCGGAAGCAATAGCCTAGTCCTCGTATAATACTCTACACACTTTAATTCTTAAAGCCTCCCCTCAGCATAAAAATTGATAAACATTGAAAAATGTGAATCAAGTGTTGTTGAAGAAAATATCCCTAAGTGGGACACACCTTAAAGACGAGCTATTATCTCTTTGTCTGAACGGAAGTTCTAACCTGAGCTCTCATGGTCTCGCACTACCCTATTACAGATATCATTATGGTATGTTCACCTGTAAGACTGAATATAGGGATCTGGATACGAGAGTATATTCTGAGGTGGGACACGCGAATAATTTTAGGTCTTAAAACACCTAATTCGTATCCTGAATAAGTTGAAATCTGTGTGAGAATTTAAAACGGATCAGTATATCAACAATCTAGGTGAACTGTTTAAATCTTAGAGTGAAATAAGCTCAACGGTACCTGTGACTCGTCGGTAGCTGATATAATCCTCTAACACGCTCATCAAAAATATGTTTGTAAATAGTTTACTGTTATTCCTTTTAGATTAAAACCCAAAAAGATTTTAGTGTGTTTTAGCATAAACTTTCTTAAAATCCAAAAAGATTTTATTTTCTGCCTTAGTTTACGACAAACCATGGTGGAAAGCTGATCTTCGAAATCTTGCTTGTGATGCAGAAAGTTTTTGGCTGAATGAATGGGTTGGGAGATAATCAAAAGGTTTGAAGTTTTCAAAGTCAAACAAGTTCATTAATTTGACACTTGTACAGTTTCAGAAAAAGTTTGAATAAAAAGTCAGTTGGTTCGTATCGGGTCAACCAAGGTGATTAACTTGGACTTGGTAGGCAAATTGAGTAACCAGGGTCATTAATTTGGACTTGTACTTGAGTGGATATCTAAAACTGATCAAAACTGATAAAAATTTGAAAATGTTAAAATGTTAAAAGTTTAAAAATGTTTGAGTTGAATCGAATGACCCTTCGATCTGAGGACCCTCTGATCGGATGACCATCCGGGTGAGGTGGTCAACCCTATATAACGTTCAATTGTTGAGGTCAAAGTCATTCGTTCAAACAGCCCTTCGTCACACCCACATTCTCTCTCAATCTGATCTTGATAATTGCTTACATTCTTGCCATTCCACACACAAAGGATTGTTGGTGTACTCATCATTCACTGTGGGAAAGGTAGGTCTCTCAAATTTCACCGCTCAATTTCATGTATTTGATGTTTGTATGGGTTGTTGGTTCGGACGAAGGGAAATCCTTAGATCTAGGGTTATTTAGGCTTTGTTTGCATGATTTGAAGTTAGATCTAGGATCATCGGCCTTAGATGCATAGATTTACCATTCCAATTTCACTGAAAACACCTTAGAATTGAACATAGGATGATTTGAATGTGTCGGCTGCCGAGTAACTAAATGTCAAATTAAACCCAATCTATTGATTTTGATAGAAATTGAACATAGGGTTTTGTTAGTCGGCAAGTTCTTTGAGAGAAATTTTGATCAACTTTGAAAAATGTTAGAAATTTTTGATCTAGATGTGATAACATTCAAACTGTTCTTCATTTCTTGAACGGAGGACCCTCCGATCAGATGACCATCCGATCGGATGCCCATCCGATCCATTGCACATTATTGTTTGAATATTTTCTAAGTGTTTGCTTGTGTATATGTTGTAAATTGTTCAAACTGTTATTCATTCAACACACGTGTAAAAATGTTCTTTGTCTATCTGCTCATTGTGATCGAATGACCATTCGATCAGATGACCATCCGATCGGATGACCATCCGATCGGATGGCCATTCGATCGGATGGCCATCCGATCCAAATACACATGTTTTGAATCATTCATTGTTAAACTGTTATGTTTTCATCCGAATGATCATCCGATCGGATGACCATCCGATCCATGTCACTTGTCTTGACTGTTGTGATCTTAAAGGTATAAAGCTCATCCAATCGGATGGCCATCTGATCAGTCAGTACTGTGATAGAGTGTAGAGGTGAAAAGTGTTAGAATTTTTTTTCAAAATTTTGAAAACTTTTCACTTTGTACTTTATGTCTTGAAATTAGTGCACATTCTAACAATGATATTTTGAAATACATGCAGGCAAGAGCAACTGACTTTCATCCTAATCACAATATCTACTGCATATTGGATGAAAATTATCCTAATATGAAGCCATTCAAAGAAATTATTCCATTGATGAAAGAAAGCATAATCTTTAAGGCACTAACAGAGAAGCATGTATGTTATGAATCTCACATTCGAATGTTCTGGAAGTCTGTGAGATACGATGAGAAGGAAAAGATGATCTATTCTGCAGTTAAGATGAAAGATGAGAACAATAAGGACATAGATCTTGAAGTTAAGTTCACAGTTGACGAAGTAAGAAGGGTGTTAGACTTGAAAGACAATGACAACGATCCAATCATCATTCCTGAACGTTTAAGCAAAGGGTTTTGGTTTAGAATGGGATATACATGACATGTGAATGACAAAGGTTACATTAAGTCAAAATTCTGCAGGCCGTATAAGTTTATGGTACTTTGTGTCATTCATGTGACAACCCTCAAAATCACAGGTACTGTACAAATAATTAATGTTAATTATGTGCTTAATGACTGTGCTTGATTACAACTGGCAATTTAAAATGCTTTATGATTTTTGCATCGTACATACATAAGCATCATATTTTATACTGTCATACATTTATTACACACAAACGTTAGTGACATACTTGATGCACACAGCACAGTTAGCACACTGAGCGGTTAATTCAGAAACATGCTGACAATGCCAGCACATAGACAGACAATGATATTATGGCCAATATGAGCCAGGGACAGGGTACTACACTAGTATGGAGTGTAGGGAAGTGAGGACCTTAAAACTGCGTCACTAGGTGATAGTTACAGTGCCGAGAAGTGCCAAAAACACACTTTAAATGCAGAATTCTGCATTCTTTTATAAAATTCAGCATTTTAAATTACTAGTAAAGTGCAAAAACATGGTAGAATGGCCCTGTATACTTTCCTAAGTGCCGGGAATAATTTGTGTTGCAAAAATATTTATAAAAGACATTTTTTCGGACTAATTAAACACTTTAATGGAACGGTGTCTAACCAGACAACCGGACATTACCCGGGACACTAAATTTTTGTCAATGACATTGTTTTACTATTTTTGGCTAGTCATGATCCCCGTTTGCCATAACGCCCACTAAAAACCCAATAACTAGCATATATCATCACATTACTTACAATCAAACTAACAATTACCATTTAGTTGAAAATTTTGCAAACAAGCCCCCCCCCCCACCCAACCGAAAATCGGTCCCCATGGACCCACCAAATTATCTACACCATACTTACTATCTTCTACTAGATTTTAATCCATTATTTTATTAGATATTTACTTGTGTAAGTAACCAAGGTATGTGAACGATCATATAAGTATGGCCTTCTCTTACAAACAAATCATTCCATATCTTACACCCTCACTCATCTTCACTCTCTCTCTCATTTTCGGTCACCCCAAACCGCCACCATCACCACCATTTTCACACCATCTTCATCCAAGATTCAAGTACATTCAAGCTACAAAGTTGAGCCATGGAGGTTGCAAGTTGAGGGGCATTCAAAAGAGCCTTGTTCTTGTTTGTTTCTTCATCTTTTTCTTATCATCTTTACACTAGAATTCTACCCTAGCCTTATGCTAGTAGTAAGTCTTACTACACCTTGTTTCATCTTGTTCTTAGTTAAAAAAAATGTAGTATGAAGATTATAGTTAAATCACAAGAACAAGAATACAAAAAGATGTTAAACAAGAATAATGAACACAAAAGTTTACTTGATGATAAAATGCTACTAGTATGATGTTGATTATGGGTATGTTGTTAATGTTATGTTGATTCTTGGTTATATGGATTAATCACCCTATGAATATGGTTAGATAATATTTAGAAGGGTGATTTAACCAAAGTAGAAATTGGTTATATGTTAAGTAAAATAACCACCTTCTAAGTGAGCCATGAACTTGAATAGAAATGATTTTCTTGTGATAAAAGTGAATAAAATAAGATAATGATCATGTTGATCTAAACTTTATAAAGGGTTTTTATAAATAAACCAAGTTAGAAAAGCGGTTTTGGGAAAATCATGACCATTACATACTCTTACACTATTTTTAGAACTAAAATAAATATAGAAACCATTTATTTACAAGAGGAGTTCAAGGGTTTTAATTTTTGCAAATGTTGTTTACAAGTTGTAAACAAGTAACTCGTTTAAGAAAATGGTTTTTAAAGAAATAAATACGTTTCGGAGGGTAACTAAGTCCACTAAAGGTTTTACTAAGTTACTACGCGTTTTCGGAAAATGTCAAGTTCATGATTATTATATATCGCGTATATTTTGCGATCGAACTGGGAGGGCACGAATTTACGCTAGACCTACTGCCAGTCGAGTTGGGAAGCTTCGACGTGGTAGTGGGGATGGATTGGTTATCGAGCAACAAGGTCGAGATCGTTTGTCACGAGAAGACCATCCGCATCCCTATAACGGATGAAGAAACGATCGTAGTGCACGGAGAGAAGCGTGATACACCAGTGAGAATTATTAGCTGTCTGAAAGCTAGAAAGTGTTTACAGAAGGGATGTGTTGCATTCTTGGCACACATCGTGGATAAAGAGGCCGCAGAGCTTAAGGTAGAAGACATTCCGGTCATGAGGGAATATCCTGAAGTCTTTCCAGAAGACTTGCCAGGATTGCCGCCACAGCGACATGTCGAGTTCCACATTGACTTGGTTCTAGGCGCCGCGCCTGTAGCCAAGGCACCCTATAGACTTGCACCATCGGAGATGCAGGAGTTGTCAACGCAACTCCAGGAGCTGTTGGGCAAAGGATTCATCAGACCAAGCTTCTGACCTTGGGGAGCTCCAGTTCTGTTCATTAAGAAGGATGGTAGTTTTCGTATGTGTATAGACTACCGCGAGCTAACTAACTTGACTATCAAGAACAAATATCCTTTGCCAAGGATTGATGACCTATTTGATCAGCTGCAAGGTTCAAGTTTCTATTCAAATATCGATCTTCGCTCAGGATACCATCAACTAAGGATACAAGAGGAAAGTATCCCGAAGACGGCCTTTTGGACTCATTATGGACATTACGAGTTCCTGGTTATGTCGTTTGGATTGACAAACGCACCGGCAGTTTTCATGGACCTGATGAACCGAGTCTGCAAGCCGTACTTGGATAAGTTTGTGATCGTGTTTATTGATGACATTCTAATCTACTCAAAGACGAAGGACGAGCACGAATAGCACTTGGACATGTGGTTAATGGAAAGGGAATTCATGTTGATCCCACAAAGATCGAGGCAATCAAGGATTGGGAGACCCCAAAGACGCCAACCGAGATCCGGCAGTTCTTAGGTTTGGCTGGTTATTATCGAAGGTTCATTGAGGATTTCTCAAAAATAGCTCAACCCCTTACCGCACTCACACAGAAAGACAAGAAGTTCGATTGGGGTGACAAACAAGAAGAAGCATTTCAGTTGTTGAAAAACAAACTTTGTGACGCACCGATCATATCGCTACCCGAAGGAACGGTCGACTTTGTGGTATATTGTGACGCCTCGCGTCAAGGTTTGGGTTGCGTGCTGATGCAGTGGCAGAAGGTTATAGCATATGCGTCACGCCAGTTGAAGATTCACGAGAAAAATTACACCACCCATGATTTGGAATTGGGCGCGGTGGTGTTTGCATTGAAGATCTGGCGACATTATTTGTATGGCACGCGATGTACAATCTTCACGGACCACAAGAGCCTTCAGCACATATTCGATCAGAAAGAACTTAACATGAGGCAAAGGCGCTGGGTAGAACTGTTGAATGATTATGATTACGATATCAAGTATCACCCGGGGAAGGCGAATGTGGTCGCCGATGCCCTGAGTCGAAAAGAAAGGATCAAGCGAATAAGGGTTAGGGCTTTGGAAATGATTGTCCGGACATACCTCTCTTTGCGCATGCGTGCCGCGCAGAGAGAAGCTTTGAAAGAAAGGAACATTGAGGGCGAGTATCTCCGTGGGATGGAGAAGCAGTTGGTACCAAACGAGGAAGGAACTTTATGCTTCATGAAATGAATTTGGGTTCCTTTGTTTAGTGGTTTGAGAAAGGTTATTTTTGATGAAGCTCACAAATCTCGGTACTCGGTTCATCCAGGGGCAGATAAAATGTACCAAGATCTTAAGGATTTCTATTGGTGGCCAAGGATGAAAGGCGATGTTGCGGTATATGTTAGAAAATGCTTAACGTGCGCCAAGGTAAAGGTCGAATACCAAAAGCCTTCAGGTCATCTGCAGCAACCTGAAATACCCAAATGGAAATGGGAACAGATTTCCATGGACTTCATAACGAAATTGCCAAAGACACCCAAGGGCCATGATACAATTTGGGTAATAGTAGACCGTCTAACAAAATCTACACACTTCTTGCCAATCAAAGAGAAAGACAACACGAGCAAACTTGCTGAAATATACATGAGGGAGATTGTCGCACATCATGGAGTGCCTCTCTCGATTATCTCTAATAGAGATGGGAGATTTGTATCAAGGATTTGGCAATCCTTCCAAGAAGCTTTTGGCTCGCAATTGAATCTGAGCACTGCATTTCATCCACAAACTGACTGCCAGAGCGAGAGAACTATTCAGACATTGGAAGATATGCTGAGAGCATGTGTAATGGACCTAGGTGGTAGCTGGGACAATCACTTACCATTGGTCGAATTTTCGTACAACAACAGCTACCACACCAGTATTGGAGCCGCGCCATTTGAAGCTCTATATGGACGCAAGTGTCGATCACCGCTATGCTGGGCCGATGTGGGTGATAGACAGCTGGTTGGGCCGGAAATAGTGCAAGAGACAACAGACAAGATCTTTCAAATTCGAGAACGCATCAAGGCGGATCGTGACAGACAGAAAGGCTATGCAAATCAAAGGAGGAAACCTTTAGAGTTCCAAGTTGGGGATATGGTTTTGTTAAAGGTTTCACCCTGGAAGGGTGTGGCACGCTTTGGGAAGCGTGGGAAGTTGAATCCGCGTTACATTGGCCCTTTCAGAATCCTGCAAAGGATTGGGCTTGTAGCATACAAGTTGGACTTACCTGCTGAACTTCATGGCGTTCATGATACATTGCATGTATCGAACCTGAAAAATAGTCCAACTCAAGAGACAGTTGTCATTCCTGCTGACGAAGTTCATATCGACAACACACTCCACTTTGTTGAAGAACCTGTTGAGGTCACTGATTGGAAGATTAACAAAACACGCCGGAGTAGTGTCAAACTCGACAAAGTTTGATGGAATGCAAGACATGGGCCAGAATTCACGTGGGAACGTGAGGATCGTATGAAGTCCAAGTACCCACATTTATTCCCCAAGACCCCTGCAACTAGAAGCAGAACCTAAAATTTCAGGACGAAATTTTCTTAACGGGGGGAGAATGTGATAACCCTCAAAATCACAGGTACTGTACAAATAATTAATGTTAATTATGTGCTTAATGACTGTGCTTTATTACAACTGGAAATTTAAAATGCTTTATGATTTTTGCATCATACATACATAAGCATCATATTTTATACTGTCACTCCATTTATTACACACAAACGTTAGTGACATACTTGATGCACACAGCACAGTTAGCACACTGATCGGTTAATTCAGAAACATGCTGACAATGCCAGCACATAGACAGACAATGATATTATGGCCAATATGAGCCAGGGACAAGGTACTACACTAGTATGGAGTGTAGGGAAGTGAGGACCTTAAAACTGCGTCACTAGGTGATAGTTACAGTGCCGGGAAGTGCAAAAAACACACTTTAAATGCCGAATTCTGCATTCTTTTATAAAATTCAGCATTTTAAATTACTAGTAAAGTGCAAAAACATGGCAGAATGGTCCTGTATACTTTCCTAAGTGCCGGGAATAATTTGTGTTGCAAAAATATTTATAAAAGACATTTTTTCGGACTAATTAAACACTTTAATGGAACGGTGTCTAACCAGACAACCGGACATTACCCGGGATACTAAATTTTTGTCAATGACATTGTTTTACTATTTTTGGCTAGTCATGATCCCCGTTTGCCATAACACCCACTAAAAACCCAATAACTAGCATATTTCATCACATTACTTACAATCAAACTAACAATTACCATTTAGTTGAAAATTTTGCAAACAAGCCCCCCCCCCCCCCCCCCCCCAACCGAAAATCGGTCCCCATGGACCCACCAAATTATCTACACCATACTTACTATCTTCTACTAGATTTTAATCCATTATTTTATTAGATATTTACTTGTGTAAGTAACCAAGGTATGTGAATGATCATATAAGTATGGCCTTCTCTTACAAACAAATCATTCCATATCTTACACCCTCACTCATCTTCACTCTCTCTCTCATTTTCGGTCATCCCAAACCGCCACCATCACCACCATTTTCACACCATCTTCATCCAAGATTCAAGTCCATTCAAGCTACAAAGTTGAGCCATGGAGGTTGCAAGTTGAGGAGCATTCAAAAGAGCCTTGTTCTTGCTTGTTTCTTCATCTTTTTCTCATCATCTTTGCACTAGAATTCTACCCTAGCCTTGTGCTAGTTGTAAGTCTTACTACACCTTGTTTCATCTTGTTCTTAGTTAAAAAAATGTAGTATGATGGTTATAGTTAAATCACAAGAACAAGAATACTAAAAGATGTTAAACAAGAATAATGAACATAAAAGTTTACTTGATGACAAAATGCTACTAGTATGATGTTGATTATGGGTATGTTGTTAATGTTATGTTGATTCTTGGTTATATGGATTAATCACCCTATGAATATGGTTAGATAATATTTAGAAGGGTGATTTAACCAAAGTAGAAAGTGGTTATATGTTAAGTAAAATAACCACCTTCTAAGTGAGCCATGAACTTGAATAGAAATGATTTTCTTGTGATAAAAGTGAATAAAATAAGCTAATGATCATGTTGATCTAAACTTTATAAAGGGTTTTTATAAATAAACCAAGTTAGAAAAGCGGTTTTTGGGAAAATCATGACCATTACATACTCTTACACTATTTTTAGAACTAAAATAAATATAGAAACCATTTATTTACAAGAAGAGTTCAACGGTTTTAATTTTTGCAAATGTTGTTTACAAGTTGTAAACAAGTAACTCGTTTAAGAAAATGGTTTTTAAAGAAATAAATACGTTTCGGAGGGTAACTAAGTCCACTAAAGGTTTCACTAAGTTACTACGCGTTTTCGGAAAATGTCAAGTTCATGATTATTATGTATCGCGTATATTTTGCTCTTGGTGATGTAAAGTTGTTTAAGAGATTGTTTGTTGATTCGTTTTGAAAAGAAAACGATATGCTAGTAAGCATGGACACTCCCGTTTTAGGGGAAACTCTGGCGAAATTTTCCAAAAATCCCTAGACTTAGAAAAATTATTTTCTAACAAGTATTTACAAAATATATTGACTTGTTTTTCGGAAGTAAACTTCGCCATAAAATTTATTACAAAACTCCAAGTTATCGGAGGTGGGTTTTCTAAAATAAAAGCGAATAAATATATATTTAAAATATATATTTGATAGTAAAACACTTGTGTGATTATATTATTTATTTTGGGGTAAATATTATTTGGTTACACAATATGAAAATATATTATTTTTGAGAAAAATATATATATTTTGGGTTATATGGATTTCGATAAATCTGTTGAATGTATTTTTCTAAGTGGGACTTAAGATATACTTTTTTGTAAATACAAGTGTACATGTATAAATACCCCCATTCTTGGGAAAGTAATACACATAAAAATACTTGAGAAGTGTAGATACGAAATAGTTGCCTAACTATTTTTCCTAAAAGACTAAAGTTAAGTTAAAATAATGATTATTATTTCGACAAGTATAATATCAAAGTAACGCAACTCAAAACACTAAACCCTAAGACAAGGCACGGCCCGTTCGTCTAATAGACATTAGTACGTGTAGGTCGTCGCTCAGCAGATCGAGTTTGAGGTTGACGTTAACGGTTACGCACTTCTGTGAGTTCATGTCCCCTTTTCTCTTAACTGTTTTCAGTTTTATACTTCGGGGGTGAATTACATGTTACAATTATTACAGACATTTAATTACATGGTATGGTTAGCTTAAGGGGGGGTTTTACTACGCGATCATGTGAGTGGTGGGCATGACACTTAAGGCCATTAATCCTCATTGTAGGACCAAGGGACATGAGTGATAGATCTATTTGGGTGTAGCGAGCCCACACCCGTGAGGCCGGGGCGGCCCATAGTGGTGACTATGTCTTCATACCGGAGACAAATTTGCTAGGTTTGAGTCTTCCTGCACCATTTTCACACATACCATTGGCTTTGCAACCCATTGGTGATCAGTTTTTTCCTTAATTGCTAAATACCAGGGACTTTTATTTATACAGACATTTTAAAGGTTTATACGTACTCACTTACACATGAACTCGCTCAACTTTTGTTGATTTTCCAAACTACATGTATTTCAGGAAATTAGTGGATCTGGCGGTGTGTGCAATCATGTCAAGCTGCGTAATGCATAATGATGTTATCCGGGTTTATGAGGTGTGACCCTTGCATGGACGGGTTACGCGTCTCTAAACCATGGTTTCTATTTCACGTCTTTTGTGGTGTCATGTGAACACGTTTTAATATGTAATGGTTGTAACTTGTTTTATGTGTCGACTTTTAAAACAATTAGTGTTGTGGTAACTTTTAAAACGTAATGAATGGATGACTATCATGTGTTTTATTTTCATATAGCATTGTTATGATTGTGCTATGGTATTAAGAAGTCACACCAAATAAACCCACGCTTCCGCAAAAGTCAGGGTGTGACAATTTATGCATTGTCTAACAGGAAAGGAGCTTATGATGAGACATCATATTATATAATGAATATCATCACGTGTTTGGTACTCAATGGGCCATACAATATATCACAAGTGATTTTTAATCACATGGTTGACAACATCAGAGGTGAGAAGTACATCATGTATCCACAGTTTATTCAGATATTGCTAGATGATCAAGTGCCCAATCTTCCAAAGGATCTGAAAGATGAGCTGGAGTTGTATAACATGGATAGTGAGACCTTGAAGAGGCTGAATAAGTATAAAGGCTTGAAGCCTGAGCAGGAGCCTACGGTTAAAAGAATGTTTGGAAAGATTAAAACGGCCAATTATGTGGCACCTGAGAATGATAGATGGAGGCATGAAGACAATAATTCTGAAGATGAAAGTGAACAACTAAATGAGATGGTGGAAAAGAAACTGAGGTTTTGGTATGAGAAGGATGATAAGAAGAGAAAGAGGACACCCAAGATATCACCAAAAGTGACAACGCCGAAAATAGTGATTAAGGGTAAAGTTGGAAAAGGGGAATCACAAGAAAGATTGGTAGATTATTCTTTGGAATGTTATACTAATAGTGTTAATGTTTGTTTTGCAGAACCAACGAAGAAGAAATCTCCACCAAGACTGGTTGGTGAAACTGTGATTCCTCCAACAGACTTGATTCAACAAGGCGCAGATCTTCTGAACATGTCATATGATCAATATATCAAGCATACTGCTGCTGAAGCTGCTAAAGCTACTCAAGAAACTCTAAGTTCTAATGTTGAAAAAGTAGCTAAAACAACAAAGAATGTTAAAGCAGAAGGTGTTAAAGAGGCGTTAGTTGAAGGTGTTGTGCAAAGTGATTCAAGCTCAACTGAAAGCAACGAGATTGATCCTTCAAAGATTTCTCCAACATCGTATGTATCTGGGAAACAAAAGTACAAAGGCACACCAAAGAAGAAAAAAGCATCAGATGAAGAAGATTCAACTTATGAGCCTACACCGCAGGAGAAAAAGAAAGGTCTAAGGAAGCGTAAAGCAAGGCCTTTAGGAGCTGTTTCTAGAAGTGTTAGAGCAAAGAAAGATTCTACAACAGTTCCTGAGGTTCAAGTTCCTGAAATGCAAAGTGTTCCTATTCCAGAAGTTCAAAGTACTGAAGTTCCAATCATTGAGAAGAATGTTGAAGTTCCTGAAGTGGAAAGTGTGAAAGCTCCAGAAGTTGATAAGGGTAAGCATGTTGAAAGCCCAGATTATGAGAGAGTTGAGAATGTTGAAAAGGTTGTTGAAGATGTAGAGGTGGAGTACATGGGTGAAAGACAATCTACACCACCACCAACACCGATCAATCCTACAATTCACATTCCTGATGATCCAAAGATAGTTGAAGATCCTTCATCAGCAAAGAAAGCTACAACGTCAAGTTCTAGTCTTGGATTTCCTAAGGTTGAAGGTGAATATCCTGAAGATCTTCCTGAAGGTGATTACGCTTTATTCAACGAAGGGAAGATTAATGTGTTAACAAAGAAAGTAAGTGTGCTGGAAAAGTCAAAAGCCAAAGCTGAAGCAGAACGCGAAGAGTTGAAAGAAAAACTTGAAGCTTCTAAAGATGAAAATGTCACGTTGAAGAAAGATCTTGAAGAGCATGCTGAAGTTATAGATTCACTTTTAAAAGATCTTGAAGATCATGCTAAGGTGATTGATCGAATCACTGAAGAGTTTGATGAAGTAAATGAGAAGTACGCAAAGGTTAATGAAGCCAACAGGACACTACATCAAATGATCGGTGAACTGCATGAAACTGCTTCGAACGAGAACAAAGTGTTGAGACAAGAAATAGAAGCGTTAAGGGCTGACAAAGCAGTGAAAGACGAGCAGTTGAATATGCTTTACACTGTTATTGAACACAAGCTTGGATTCAATGTTAAAGCTGTGTTTAATGAATTAAAGATTCAAAGGGTTGAAGCCAGGAGGGCTGAAAGAGAAAACAGTTGGCTGAAGAAGCAATGCAGAAGAAGAAAGGGTTGGTAGTTGATACTGAAGAGACTGCTGGATCTTCAAGCCAACCAGATCCATCTCAAGTTGAAGGTACTAAAGATGATAATACACTTCCTCTTGTTGTTGTTAATGATGTAAAAGATGTTACACCAGAAGAAATACAACTTGATCAAAGAAAGACAGTTGAAAAGGGTCATGAAGAGAAGGAAGAGGAAGAAGAGGATCCAGAGTTGAAGGATTTATTTGAATCAATCGATAACTATGATGGTGATAATGTTGACGATGATGATCAGGGGGCAACAGGGTTGTTAATTGTGAAGCCTTCTACTCAACATACTATTGAAGACTTCTAGAACGACGAGCTGAATGAACAACATGAGGATCAACATCAAGAAATGTCTTCTTCTTCTAAACAACATGCTGGTGAACAGGTATACCTCACACTCCATAAAGTTATTTACTTGCATGTTGAGGTTGAGGGGGAGTTAGAGGTGATTAGATCAAGGGAGTCGATGTTAGAAGAGTTGGGAATGGATGATGGGCATATGAAGTTCGATAGAGAAGATGAGATACCACCATCACCTGAAAGAGAATATTCTTTCAAGTTTATCAACGAAGCCGATAATTTCAAAGATATGTTAATTGAAGAGGGGTCTGATGTTTCTGACGAAGACACACCTTTTCATTATTCGGGTGTTGATGATACATTTCCTACTTTCTCTGAATTATTCAAGTCTCACAATGAAGAGGAAGTTAGAAGGAAAGTAGTGGAGAGGATTAGTACTGAGGGTATTCCGGAAATTGTTCCACAAGAAGAGCTACTGGAAGGCAGGAAGAAATGTTTAAGGTGATGCCAAAGGAGATGAAGTACAAGAGGCCTTTACAATACTTTACAGATCATCTAGATAAATCTCTGGGTGATATTCTTTCATGGGGTTATCTTAAAGACTTACAAGTATATGCAATCAGAAGAGAGCATGGAGTGCAATACTTCGAGTTCTTATCTGATATAAAGACACTTCCATGGTGGGATGTGGAAGAGCTTGTGCAGACGAAGAATATCAAGCAGTTCTATTATGGTCTTGATGTAAAGATGCATGATCAGAAATTATGGAACTACATTAAGCTGCAAGCCAAGAACAAATTTCCAGATTGGAAGCCTCACTATCCTGAACAAATTGTCAAATATGATTCAATCACTGGTGAGAAAGACATAACTCTGAAGATAAAGCCTCCAAGATGTCTGAAAACATGCCACTATGTGCTATGGAACAAGATTTCCATGAAGACTTTAAAGGTTGGATATACAATCAAAGCACATCAGAAGCAGTGATCTCTCTGTATGATAAGAAGACAGGTGAAACAAGATGCATCAACGTGCTTGATCCGATGTGGCTTGTGAATTGCTCGAAGAAAGATATAGATTGTTTGTTCTTCAACAAGATAGTCTATGATGGGCCTGACAGAGCACAAGCACAACATTATCAGAAAATGTGAATTTGTGTTTTGCAAAAGATACATACTCTGGAAGGTACTGGCAGACGAAGTTCAGAGATATAGAGCTGGAGGAATTCTTAAAGAAAGAAAAGAGAAGTAAAAAGTTCAAAAAGATTGCAGAGAGAGCAGTTGTGTTGGGTAGAAGAGAGTTCCAAAGGCCACCTCCAACTGATCAAACTCTAATTGAATCGCAAGAGAATAACATTCCAAGGTGGGAGAGATCGAGGGATGGAGATCCAGAATACAGAAAATATTGGAATGAAATTGGAAGGCCTTTGAGGCGAAAAATGTTAGCAGAGAGGGCAGAGAAGAAAAGGTAGAAGGCTAGAGAAAGCAGGCGCAGTAGGAAGACTCAGTGAAGACTATACAGGAAGGAAGTCTATAGCTACATCCAAGGGGGAGTCTGTAGATGCACTTATGTCTGTAGCTTCCGTCTGTATCGAGTCTGTATTTTATCCTGTATGTGTCTATGTATAGTTTTTGTATGTTTGTTATTTTATAACTGGGAGATACGGGTCGTAAACGTATTATGTAAATGTGATCCGGTCGGATGGGCATTGGGTCATCCGGACGGATGACCATCCAGACGGATGACCCTCCGACCG
This sequence comes from Helianthus tuberosus, assembly GCA_030545235.1. Taxonomy (NCBI): domain Eukaryota; kingdom Viridiplantae; phylum Streptophyta; class Magnoliopsida; order Asterales; family Asteraceae; genus Helianthus; species Helianthus tuberosus. Next base: position 97,261,349 of record CM060360.1, on the reverse strand, counting down.
GATGGCATATGGTCTCCCAGTATGAGCTTTGTCTATAAATAGGGACATAGGGGCTCATTTGTGAGAACTTTTTGGCAGTCTCTCTAGCGAAGCTCTGTCCAGATCTCATTAGGAACTTTGTACTTTCACATTATCTAAATGAGATTGGAAGCGTTAACCGTCGATATTGTTGTTGATTACTCTTTGACATTATATACGGATTCCGCACGTCTACACTGATCGATCCGACCTACATTCTTCATTCAAGAACTGATTCCTACACACTCACAAAACCTACTCCAAGAAACAAGCCAAAACAAAAGCCAGAGCCTGCAAAGAAGTCTACAGCAACATCTGCTGAAACATTTGTCAAAGAAAAGAAAAAGGGAGTTGATGAAACCCTGAACATTCAAGCAGATGATGATGTTGCTAGAAAGAAGACTATACAGAATCAAAATGAAACAAAGGAGAGGGTTTGGAAAAAGGAAGAAAAGGAGTTGAAAGATTGGGAAATAAAGACTAAGGATCTTGGCACTTCAAATAGGAAGAAATCATACAAACACAACAAACCTCCACTTTCCATATTTCCTAAACCACCAACACAAAAACAAGATCCTGTCATTCCTAAAAAGCTAACCACTGCTGGGCTCAAAACCACTGCTGGTACCAAAAAGCCACCCACTGTTGTACGTAAACCAACACCCTCACCACAAAAACCACCTGCCAAAAAGCAGAAAAAAAACCCTCTTCACCATTACCATCATCCACTGCAACAAATGTTGATGCAACAAATGCTTCAATAGCTGTTAGTCAATCCATTGATTCTTCAACATTCCAATTTCCATCACAATCAATCTTTACACGTATAGCCCATTCTCCTTCAAAAACTCCCTCACCAAAATCAGTTTACACAAGAAAAGGGAAGTTCATGGTGCATGCAGAAGACATACCTGCACATACTCCTTTGTCATCCTCACCTTTTATTCAAACTTCACCCAAACCATTCATACCACCTCCATCACCAACATCAAATCCACTTAACCAACCACTCACTGATCACACCCCTCGAGACATACCATTGGCAGTACAATATCCTCTAGAACTGCCCGCAGTTCAAAGTTATACAGAGGATGATCCATCCAAAAGAACCTTCCCATCTCTTTATGGCTTCAGAACTCCAAGAAATATTGATGAGCATTTGAAATTAAAAGCCAAACAAGTTGAATATATAGCAAAAGAAGAGAGTAAAGGGTTAGGTGACACCAACTTATCAAGTCGAATGCAGCATGGGCTAAGTAAGGTCAGGAAACTGGAAGACTTTGCAAGAGACATGGGCAAGAAGATGTCAAATCTGCCACCTAATGTTGATCTTCAAAAGGAATTGAGGAAAGATCTCATAGAACTTATCATGAGAGACAAACCATACCAAGCCCATGAGCATCAGTTCAAAAACTTGCCTCTCACAGCTCTTAAAGAAGAACCAAACAGATGTGAAAGAATGAAGAATGATCCTCAAATGAGGAAGATGCTCCCAACTGGAACAAGTTTAAGACATCCAGTGCAGATCTTGCCTTAGAGTACAAGAGAAAGAGAGCTGAGCTTGTAGCAGCCAAATATCGGACTGCAAGGGCCATTGGAAGATGGTCCAGGCAGTATGTTAATCAAATTTATGATAAGTTGGAAAAACTAAGAGAATCAGATCCTACAGCTCCTAAGAAGCCGATGGACAAAGATCAAACCACTGATAAGCCTCAGCAGCAGACCCTCTCTCTTATAAAGCTGTTCACATCTTCTGATGTATCCATCCATGTCATAAATCAAAGAACAAGACATCAACAGATAGATGAGGAAGATGAAAAGAGAGAAGCTGATATCAGAAAAGAGGCTCTCAAAAATCAGTTGTTGTATGGATTGGATGATGCTTCCTTGAAACTTCAAGCTCAACTTACTGAAACCATCAAAAGGTTGACAAGCAGACCTCAATCTCCAAGCTCATCACAAATAAAGATTCTCCCAAGAAACCCATTAGACCCAAAAATACTAAAGTGGAAATCTGACAAACAGACCCACGTATTGACCTTGCTCAAGTCTGATGGAGGAGTTGTAAAGCTTTCAAGGGAGGATGCATTAGGTCTGGATGTAAATGACCTCCAAGATCTGTTGAACCTACAACTTGATAGGGATGAAGATGATGAAGATTCCTTGAATTTTGAGCTCCAATTTAAAGTGCAAGTTTGGGAAAAACTGTTGAGAGAATAAAAGATCAAAATAAGGAAGTGTTTTGCATCATTTGTTCTAGGGGGAGATTGTTGGCCCATGCAATCCTTCTTTGAAGAACAGATGATTCAGAAAGCCAAAACTAGTTCTCAACAGTTGATCCACAATAAGCAGTGCATGAATCTATTTCCCTCCAATGGCAGTGTTTCTAACAGCTGATGATACTAAAGACTGTTATTCTCAACAATTGTTCCTCTAAAGACTGCTGGTTACAGAGACTAATGAAGGCCTACCAACTACTGATTATCAAAGCCCTGTTGAAGTCCAAGTACTGCTGAATCAATGGCCTGATCAACCTAAGAGGAAAGCACTGCTCAGCAACATCAGTGCTTAAGCATCAACAACAGATAGGAGCATCAGTGTTTTACTTATCAGTATTTCAATGTAACAGTGTCTGTTTAGTATCAGTGTTTAGAGGTTGTTAGTCTGTTAAATGTCACTATTTAGGCGACGTCGGCTAAGATGCTCAGTGGTTAGATTTGTACTATAAATAGAACAGTACTTGTACTGTTCTATTAGCTCTTTGCACACACTCATTTTGTACGAACAACTGTGAGCTCAGTCTAAGGGGGAGTTTAGCATTCATGCATGCAATAGTTGAACCTTTGTAATTAAATTCAACCTTTCGACTAATGAAAACATGTGTGATGAAAACTATCTCTCTTTGATTGTGTTATAAAGTTTTACTTTCATTTCCGTTGCAATTGCTCTCGGATCTATCTTCTTCCATTTAATCATTTTGTTTAAAACAAGACAATCAGGACACACTTAGATGTTAACAACAAGATTAGCCAAGAATGGCCATAAACATAGAAACACAAGCCTTGGTGATCCTCACATGGAGTTGATTCAGGAATCAAACCAAAGTCAAGTGTATGATACAAAATTGCTTCTTGTTCAAGGATAAAACTATGGTGACCTTATCTCTTGGGTAGAATGCTAAAATGGAGTTTGACATTGGTTGGAATAAGTAGGATTTATCTGTTGGTGATTATATTAAAATGAGTTACCGTCATCCGCGGATTACGACAGGATGTTGATTGTTAAAGTCCTTAAGATCACTTTGTTTTCCATACCTATTTGTTCTTTTTTTCTCAACAACAAATGTTACTCTACTCTACTTCACAACAATAATAGTAACATTCCACTTTTGCCGAAGTTTGAACCTAGAACCTCCCATTAAGAGGCATATGCCTCTACCAAGTGAGCAATGATCTTAGCTTTTGGAAATTGTTATTGACGACATTTTTGTTCTTGAGTAATGATCTTAGCTTTTGAAAATTGTTTTTGACTAAATAATTTTTTAATCAAAATGATGGTTTAGAATAAAATAACCAAATTTGATGTAATTCTTAGGAAGAATATTTTTCTAATTGTATAATGTTTAATTAATTTATTTATTTAAAATTTTGTATTTTTATTATACACATAATCTTTAAAACAGAGATGTTCTCTAATTTTTTAGCTATAATTTTTAAAAGGGGTAACTTTGTTAAATAATAACCAAGTTTTAGAATTGTTCTAATCTGGCCACTTATAAAAACTTATGTTCCAATTAGATCACTAAGTTTACTTTAATGTTTCAATCCTATATATTTTTACCTAAAAATAGAAGGTCATCCATCATATATATGATATTTATCCAGGTTTTTCTTTTTTTAAATATTTTAACATGGCTTATAAATGTCAACTTGATTTCTTTTAAAATTGCAAAAAAAGAAAAACTATTTATATGAAACAAAAGATAATAAAGATTAGGATCAAATACAAAGGATAACATAAATAAAAGGGGTAAGAACAATTCTAGTTCATTGATCTTAGATTTGAAGAGTTGAGATTAATTTAAGAGAAAAGAAAATAATGGAAGAGCATAAAGGGAATCTCATATTTATTGACTTTCTCTCTCCACATACATGCAAGGCACATGCCAATTTCTCCATCAATTTAAAACGTTAATAACTTTTTTATACGACATTTGTTTTTTAATAAAATTTCACTGTAATAACGAGTGTTTTTTTATCTTTAATATGAGTATGATATTGTTATATAAAAATAAAATAAAAAATTTCATTCTTACTGGGTTTTCTTTGTATTGTGTTAAAGGTTCTTGTCGTTGTATCTTTCAACTGGGTTTCGGTCCTTACGTTTTTTTTACTAAGGTTTCTATACATTGTGTTATTATCAAAACTTATAACACACTACTAATTTGGGTTATGTCCATTGCGTTTTTATCAGAACCTATAACACAATGTATGACACAATGAAGATAGTGTTATATTTGGGTTTTTTATACATTGTGTTATAGGTTCTAGTCATTGTGTTTATTATGTTATCGAATGTGTTTTAATCTGTTGTCTATTGTGTTTTTGTTTTGTTGTGCATTGTGTTTTAATCTGTTGTTCATTGTGTTTTAGTTTGTTGTCCATTGTGTTTTAGTCTTCTGTTCATTGTGTCTTTTAGTTGCATCAATTGTGTTTTTAGTTTGGTACTCATTGTGTTTAGTCTACTGTCTATTGTGTCTTTTATCTGTTGTCAATTGTGTTTTTAGTTTGATACTCATTGCGTTTTATGTTATGTTCATTATGTAATACGCAACTAGGTTTTCACATTGTGTTTTATGTTATGTCCATTGTGTAATACGCAACTGGGTTTACTCATTGTGTTTTATATTATGTCCATTTTTGTAATACACAACTGGGTTTTAATTTTTTTTAAAGTAAAATAACAGGGTACTTATATTAAAGATAAAAAAACGCTTGATTTTATGGTATAATTTTTTAAAAACAAATGACGTATAAAAAAGTTACGACGTTTAAAAAATGAGGGGCAAAAAACATGTGACTTGCATGTGCATAATCTTTATGTTCTCGTTGACGAAATTACCCTTCCCACTTGAATCTATTTTGGACATTGTCCCTCTATAGTGGCTTCTTACACTTCTTATTTTTAAAGTCCTTTGTATTATAACTCAACCCATATATATAAACTCTATTATATTTGTGATAACCCTCACTAAACCAGGTATCCGTACGACTTAATTAATAATTAATTACTGCTTAATTACTGTGCTTACTTGAAATTGTGGATAAACTGCTACTTGAATGCTGATACATGTACTTACTTGCATCATACTTTACTTGTTGACACTCCATGTTTTGCTTACAACACCTTTGTGACAACCTTGATGCACCAAACGCAGAGTAACACAATGAACGGATAACCTATTAAACGTGCTGTCATAACTAGCACCAGGCAGGCACTGCCTCTAAGTCCTGTAAGAGCCAGAGATAGTTTACTACACTAATAGAAAGTGTAGGGATATAAGGGTTGTAGAACTGCGTCACTAGGAATGAGATTACAGTGACCGGATGTGCCTAAAACATACTTTAAGTACAAAATTCAGCACTTTAATTAAAATTCAGCATTAAGCTACCTAATAAAGTGCCAAAACATGGGAAAAATATTACTAGACACTTTCCAATGTGTCGGGAATAAGTTGTGTCACTGAAAATAATAACCACGACACTTTAAAGCTTTGTTACGCACTTTAACGGATCACTATCCAACCGAACAACCGGACTTTATCCGGAACATAAAAATATTGCCATTAACATAGTTTTTCTTTTTCTGAGCCAGTTAGGGTCCCTGAATACCCTAACACCCGTCACAACGCACTACATGCTAGTAAATGGTTTAACCTCTAACTTAACTTAACTAATACTTAACTTATGGTTGGAATTGGACTAGGTTACCCCCCCCCCCAACCGAATCGGTCACATTGGGACCACCCCATGTACTTGCATGATTATTTTATTCACACTTGCCTAATATCTTGGAGACATAGGAACTCTTGGATAATAACCATGATTTTTGCCTATAAGTAACTAAGCATAATACACCATAACATTCACACTCTCATACTCAACAAAAACTCTCCCTCTCCTCTCTAAATAACTCACGGCCGAACACCCCTATATCAATCCATCCATTTTTCGATTTTGTCCAAGCTATTTCAAGAGCATACAAGTGCTAAGGATCACATACGAGGAGGCTTGGAGCATTCGGAACGTGAAGGACCTCTTCTCATTGCTTTTATCCACTCATTCTTCGACTAGATTCTTCCCTAGCCTCGAGCTAGTAGTAAGTGACTATAAACACACTCTCGATCTATTTTAAAGTGGGTAAAATGAAATATGACGGTTAAAACTCAAGAACATGCTAGATGATATGTTAAAAGTCTACTAAAATGTTAAAAATGTTGGTTAATAGCACAAGGGTTGTGTAAATCTTGTAAGATTTGTTTTGTGTGATTATTTAGTGTCGATCTATGATGTGGTAGCTCGGATCATCATCTAACCCGGATTGGTCATGATCAAGAATCATGGCATAGAGTTTGTTTAAGTGTACAAAGGGTTAAATGATGAAACTCTACCACACACTAAACATGAACTTGTGTAAAATCAATATTACTTATGAAATAGTGTTTAAAACTAGTAGATCTACGGATCTACAAGAGGTATTTTCAAAGGACCAAGTGTCAAGGAAATCTTATTTTCTAAAACCGGATCTTACACGAACAAGAATGATTTTTATAAACACACAAGTGTGTAAACACTTGTGTAACACTAAATTTCGACAAGGAACTAGTTTTGTCAAATTTTACTAGAAATTGTAAAGATGGAATTTCATTAAAAACAAGACTTTTACGAAACCGGATTGATTTATACAAAAGATCCCCTAAAAGTAATTAGATTTACTTCATATTTTAGATAAACCACAAGTTCATGCATTTTTGCGATTTACATCTATTTTGACTAGTTTGATGGTTTGAATATTGTTTATTGTTGATTGAGAAAATTGTTTATTTGAATTTTAAAAGAAAATGATACGCTTGAAAGCGTGGCCACCTCCAGTTACAGGGGAAACTCTGGCAAAATTTTTCTAAAAACCTAACACTTGGGAATATTTTCACTACAAGTGTTGTAAATCTATTTTTGACTTGTTTTCAAAACGTAAGTTTCGCCACGACTTTATTTGCGAAACATCGGAGGTGGGATTTTCACAAAATAAAACTTGATAAATATATATTTGATATATATATATTTCATAACAACACTTGTGAGATTTTTATGATTATTTTGTGAACTATACAAATATTATTTTTAGGGTAAAAATAATATTACCGAATGTTAACGATTCCAAAATAATACGAACGCCTTCACAATAAATAAGGAGTTACAACGGTATAATTATTACCACCCGATCTTTATCCGTAACTTACGCAATTTAGAAAATACCAACGAACGCGTATTTGTCAAAGAATATTATTTTGGAAAATTGTATGAAATAAAATATAATATTTTTGGGAAAAATGATTATATTTTGAAGTAAGAAATAGAATATATTAAGTGAGACTTAATAATGTATTTTGAATGTTACGAACACGCATGTAATAAATCCCCCATCCTTGGGAAGGAGAATAATTACCAAGTACTTACAAAAATATAAACACGAAATAGTTGTCTAACTATTTCCCAAAAACATAAACCTTAAGCTAAGGCACAGCCGTCCGTCTAATAGACTTAGTACGTGTAGGTCGTCGCACAGCTGCTTGATCAGGAGATATACTTGGTAGAGACGCACCACTGTGAGTTCATGTCCCCCTTTTCTCTAACTGTTTTCAGTTTTCTAAACTGCGGGGGTGAAATACATGTTATTATGATTACGAATATTTCTTACATGGTATGGTTAGCGTATGGAGGGTTATTATTTAGATCATGTGAGTGGGTAGGCGGAAACTTGAGGCCATTAATCCTCAGGGTAGGACCGAGGGGCAGGAGCGGTAGATCTATCTGGGTGTAGCGAGCCCAGCCCCAGGCCCAAACAATATGGACCTCGGGGTGACTTTGTACCCAACGCATAAATCTGCTAGGTTTGAGTCTTCCTACTTGCACTTCACAAATATCAATGGCCTTGCAAACCATTGGTGATCTCTTTTTCCTTATTTGCTACATACCAGGATTTTATACTTACAAAGGTTTTACTTACCCACTACACATGAACTTGCTCAACAATTTTTGTTGATTTTTCCAACTTACATGTATTTCAGGTAATTAAGGATCTGGCATGGTATGCTACGTTTCTCACACTGCATAAGAGAAATAAGGTCATCCAAGCTTAGGGGTCGTGGCTCTTGCCTGGACGAGCCACAATTCTTAAACTACGTATGCTTTATGTTTATAAATTCTGAACAATGTTTTTATGTTGTTAGGTTGTAATCTCCGTCGCACGTGTCAGTACTTTAAAACAATGTTGTGGTACTTTTATTTTAAGTCAAGGGATGATCTACATGGTTTTATTATCATATAGCTTTGTTATGATTAAGCTACGGTATTAAGAAGTCACACCAAATAAACCACGCTTCCGCAAAGCCAGGGTGTGACAGCTTGGTATCAGAGCCTTGATCATAGCGAACTAGGATTCCTTCTCGAGTCTAGACTATGATCACTAGGGCTCTCACAAAAACATTTTTACACTGCATACCACTTAAGTCCAGATCCAAAACATTTTTATAAACAAATGTTGAGCACATTTTATTTATTATTTATAGGCTCAGTCTGGAAAGGCTGAGGCTCGGTCTGGGAGGCCGAGGCTCGGTCTGGGAGACCAAGGTAGTTGGCTAGTGGGACTAGGAAGAGCAGTCTGAGAGGCTGGGAGAATAAGCTAGTGGGACTAGGAAGGGCAGTCTGAGAGGCTGGGAGAATTTGGCTAGTGGGACTAGGAAGAGCAGTCTGAGAGGCTGGGAGAATAGGCTAGTGGGACTAGGAAGAGCAGTCTGAGAGGCTGGGAGAATTTGGCTAGTGAGACTAGGAAGAGCAGTCTGAGAGGCTGGGAGGCTAGTGGGACAAGGAGAATTGTTTGATTGCTTACTTGGTGACTAATGTGCTTGTCTGACTATATGATTGATTATTTGTACATATTTGTGTTCGTGTTACAGACACCATGGACTCGTCCGGCACAAGTGATTCGGACACCAAGGACCCTAGACCCATAGTATCAGACGACTTAGAGTCTTCAGAGCACGAGGTCCACACATCAGATGTTACCAGCACAGATAAGGATGACTTTCAGCCCTTTGCGCTACCCGACGCTGTCGATGAGCCCGCTAATGGTCCTTTTGCTGGGTACCTGCCACTCGTAGAGATCCCTGCTCCCATACCTTTAGCCGTTTATCCTGCTTACGATATACTCCTCGACGCCGACGCTGACGACGACGTCGATCCGTTGATGATGAGCCCCTGGAGGACGATGTTGAGGGCGAGGCCCGCCCTTCTAGCAGACGGTGGTCTTTTGTTACTCGCAGATGCTCCAGCTGAGGAGTCACCTGCACACTCACCCGCTCCAGACTCCTTCGAGTCTGTGGCCTCCGCACCGTCACACACTCGGAGCGCACAGCACTATTCACACGGTTCACATCCTGACAGGGCATCATCTGCTGCCCCTGCTCCTAGATTTGCTTTCGATCACAACCTTGATGAGGATTCATACCTTGTTTTTCCCCCCTGGATTTGACCGGACCAGGAGATAGAGTTCATCCACTTGGATCAGCCTATGGTTGACCCAGTAGACCCAGTTGACCCTGCATTCGCTGATCATGCAGATTTTGATATGGAGTTCGTTGATCCCGAGCCTGCCATGGCCCTTGAGCCAGTAGCTGCTCCTGACCCAGTGTTTGAGCATGACCCTGTTCATGCTGGCATGCCCATTGATCCTGTGATTGCTGACCTACCCATTGATGATCACCCTGCTGATGCACCACTACTGGAGGGTGACCATGTTATTGCTGCTGGTCATGTTGATCCCCCACTTATCGCTGTTATACCTGCTGATTCTCTTGTTGCACCCCACCCTGACCCTGTGCCTGTACAGTTCGATCATGCGCCTTTTGCAACCCAAGTTGATCCTCGATACGCGCACACCCGAAATGGGTGGATAGACGACGACAATGGTTACCCACCTTTCGAGTTTCCTGTGACGCTCTCTTGTGGCTCCTGTTTCAGCCCCTGTTCCAGCTCCTATGGATGCACCTTTGCTACCCACACTCACCGCTGATGTCCTCCACATCGTTACATGACCCGGAGCCTGCACTCGAACCAGCTACTCCACCATTTGGGTCAGCTTGATGTTGCACCTGCTGAACCTACACCTTTACGTTGTCACGATCCTGTTTCTTTTTTTGTCTGTCGGACGTTGCACCCCTTACATCCACCTGCATCAGACAACCCCCTCATCTGTGGAGAGGTTCGTTTTCCCTTGTGAAGATCGACGCCCGTGCGCCATCGTGCCTAACACTTTCTGTCAGGACATACCCGCGCCTAGTAGAGATGCTCCAGGCCGCACCGCTTGCTATATTCACCTCTACAACGCTCGATAAGCCGATTTGATGGTCCCTATAAACGCACTATGCTAACTATAAACCCTCACCATTTCTCGCGTTATGAAAACCACACAAGTTGCTCCTGTAACATCAACTGCAGTTGAGGATATGAGTCGCGAAACGTGGAAGCTTGAGCTGACACCACAAAGAGCAACGTCAAATGCAAAACGTTACATAACCAAAAACATGAGTTAAGTGTCTACATCACAAGACAGCATATTGTCTGAAAACTTTAAGTAAACACCACCCCCTCCACCAGCATGCCTTGATCCGCCACCTACATCAGGATCCCTTTTATGCTCTTGACCTCTGAAATTTCACCGTCCTCAGGATCTCGATACTCGTTCCTTTTACCATTAAGCGGCAAATCAGTTGACTACTTCGAGGAATATACGAGCTCGCAGAGGAATTCAAAAATGTCGACAGTTTAATTTTTCTTTCCTCCCCCACCTTAGTCACCAGAAATGCTGGTGTCTGGATAACGCAGACTGCGTTATGATTGGGTAGAGACCCCAAGATTGTGGAAATTTGTGAAGACCACGTCTGACTACGTAATTTAGATATGCGGATATACTTGTTGGGCAAGGGTAGGGAGACCCGGTGACCCGGATAATGTGATACATTTTGTAAGACAATAAAGTGGTAGCAGGAAAACGATGGGAACCAATTGTCATTAAGCATGCACCCAAAGCACTGTCGCCATGTCATTACTAAATGCGATCAGTAACGCTTATGTGCGTACTAAAATTTTAATACTACATGTTTACTTGCTATACTTTCATTAAATGAAACCCTCAAATTACGTACGAATGTTATAAGTTTGATGCAGTGTGCTTACCCGTTTAATGAAAACCTAATTATAAGACGTGATACCAATATGACACTAATGTGCTATGACTAAGAAACACGTGTTTGTTTGATATACTTTCGGTAAACATGATTCCAATTACTTGCTTGATAAATTGCGTGATGTGTAATATGATGACTTAAACATGTGTGATACATGTGTTTCGAACGACTATTTATGTTCCCCGAATGGAAGCGACCTAACTAACATGAACTTCTTCCTAGAAGATGTCGCATCAAGAGATCACCCGACTGACTGAGGCAGAATGGTTAGTGCACGCCTCTCGAGTCAGAGCTCGACACGAGGTTCTTCGCTACCAACATGGCGAAGGTTCCTCGGGGAGAAACCTACCTAACGGTTGTACCTACCAGCATTTCCTAGAATGCAACCCTCTGAATTTCGGTGGCACGGGAGGTGCCATAGCTTTTGTAAAATGGGCTGAGAATGTGGATGCCGTTGTGCGAATGAGTGGCTGCACGCCAGAGCAGCAAGTCCCGTACGTTTCCGGATTGCTACAAGATGGAGCTCTATTATGGTGGGACCGTAAGGTTCGAGAATTGGGCGAGGCTGTAGCATATGCGATGTCATGGAGCGAGCTGAAAGAAATAATGCGGAAGGAGTATTGTTCACAGATTGATATCCAAAGGCTGGAATTAGAATTCTGGGAACTACAAAAGGAAGGTCCAGATGTGGTGAAGCACGTACGAAGGCTTTACGATTTGTCACGGGTCATTCCCTACCTAGTGGAACCCGTGTTGAAGAAAATGGAGCAATCCATTTGGGAACTGACACCTCAAGCCTTGAGCTTGATGATGGTATCAACGCCACCATCACCCGTGATTGCCCATGTGATAGGACTGGAGCTCACTAAGGAAGCACTTAGGCTGGTGAAACTTTCGATCCCGGACGAGAAAAAGGAAACACCAGTGGAGACATCTGTGAAGAACAAAAGGAAGCTCGGTGAATTTCAGGGAGGTGATCAGGCAAATAAAAAGAATAAGGCCAAAAAGGGAAAGATGTACCTGGGTAATCTACCTAAGTGTGAAGTATGCCAGCGCCATCATATTGGGAAATGCGGTAATAGGAAGTGTGACAACTGTGGTAAAAGGGGACACTACAGGGAAACGTGTTGGCAGGAGACGAAAAGGGGAAAGGAAGGTTGTAACAGCGATGGTAAGGGGCAGCTTGGGAAGGATTGCCCAAGGGAGATTAACCAAGACCATGAAGGAACATCCAACACCGAAGCTAGTGAAGCATGCCAGGACCCAGATATGGTCGCTGGTACGTTCTTTACCAACCCAAAATTTTGCATTCATGTTATTTGTTACCAGTGCCGACCATAGCCCCGCATCTCATGGAATTAGGAATCTACTTAGTTTAGTAGAGAGTAAGTTAGACAACCCACTCTTAATGAGGTTGGTTAATAAACGACCTCGTCATAGTAGCTAGGATGAAACCGTGGTCGAGCAACCAAGCGGAGAATCGTTATCCGCATCCCGGAGTCGAACGACGAAGCAATCATGACCCATGAGGCAATGGACAGGAGGAGCCAAAGAACTAAGCACGAAGATCTTCTTATTACAACGAAATGCCCTAAGGTCTTCCCCGAGGATTTGCCATAATGTTCTCTCCCACGGCTAATCCTGTTCACATCAGATAAATTCCCGGCATCGCACCTGCAGTCAATACCCCTCAACGACTTACATCTTCGGGAACGCAAGGATCGACAGTGAAGCTTCAGAAGTGGATGGAGAAGGAAGATAACAGACCAAAAATCCCCTGTTGGGGAAAACCCCATATCTGCTCGTCAAAAAGAAAGATGATGATTTTCAAGTAAACGTCTGCTACCGGGAGCCGAGCGAACTAACCCACCAGAGTCAGTAACTCTTGCTAAAAATTAGCGGACTTCTTACGCGAGCGACTATGATGATTCAACTACTACTACACGACTGATCGACGATCGAACATCGTTAGCAGAGCAACTCAGGGAGTATACCAAGGTAAAATTGTGGGACAATGATTGTGCTTAGATATAAACAAAATGCTGCTTCCTACACAATGTATAAACCAGACCCACACGAGGTGCGGAATCCAGAAAAACTAGAAGCCTTACATCTAGGAACCATATATGTCAACTCAATCCAATATCATTAACTTGACCAACTTGTCATTGCAGTTAACGAACCCGCAAGTACTTCAATTTTTTTTTCTTCCCGTTGAAGTCTTCACTCTCACATCTAACAAGTAGAAATTTGCATTTCTGCTACCCTCAAGTAGTTGCATCGCGTTGTTTTCTTTCGCTGAGAGCGAACGCACGTTTGCTTCGTATATTTGGTCACTTCTTCGTTTTGGTAAGAACGCATCACTTCATCACTTGAAAACCTATATATAACCCATGTACCATTTGCTACGCATGTGGTTTCATTTCGAATAAACGCTTCATGAATGTTCAGATATTACGTTGTCAAATCTAATTACTGGTTGTGATTCGAATGACCTACATTTTTGTCATTGTTGACTCTTTTGTTATCAAGTCAACGCACTTATTGGAACTACCTTCTTTCAAGTTACATGTTTGCTATCATGTCAAGATTTCCTTGTTGATATGTATGTTTATTGTTTGGTTACGTTGAAACTAGGTTCAACTGCTTGAACTTATCCAGTTCACATGCTCAATTTGAGACGCCATATGATGCATTGAGAGCATCATATTCTAATACTTTGGCACAGATTCTTTTGTTTCGGGTCGTAATAGACTTATTTGGTCTAAGACTCCACTAAATCGTTGATAGATTTCGATACCTTACAGTGATACTTTCACAGAACAGAAGCTTGCGCTTATTTGACTACTCACTTCGTATACGGATTTAATTGATTATTTGACAACTTGCCCTAAATCCGTTTCTTTATCACAATTAAATCACTCTCAACACACTTGCGTGCTGAGTCAAAGGTACATAAATTCATTTCATATCATGGTGTACCCCCTAACGATTCTTTCATTACCAATCAATTGCCTTGCAATACTTAGCTTCACCTTCCGGCTTGTTTCGGTACACCTTCATCTGGTTTCAAACTCAGTAATTTTGTTCAGTCACCGCTATTTCGAATCTTGTCGTTGCGATTCCTTGTGGTGTCATTACCAACTTGCAGCTTGTGCTAATCATGGTCAACCGTTCCACGCAAAATACATAAACTTTTGTTGACTTGTTATGTAAATATTCCTGATGCAACTACAATTCAAAGCAAGAATACAAAAGATTCGTTTGTATTCATTCGGTGTATTCTCGCCGTTCAAAATGTTCAACGCACTGAACCTTGCCACTCGTCTACTTGGGAGTTGACAGATCACTTTACCATCTCATTTGAGTTGAAACATTTCTAAATTTATATAGAGAGTGCTATGTTTCGTGAAAACTCGCTGGGATACTGCGATCGGACATTTGAGGATCTTATTAGTTGAAACTCCTCTCTTGTGGACCCCCCTGTTAGCTGGAATACATTAGTCTATACGTAAAACACGTTTTGTACTTCTAACATCAACTGCTATGAGCACCCACCTTCTTAACCCTAGGGTACGGATTGTTAAGTATTCATGGACCCCCAAGTGTGAGTAAGGGTTGATTCGGTTTGATGACTATCTACCTCGATATTAATTAGGTATCCATGTGTGACGTGACCATAAGGAGATAAGGTAGTACAAATTTCGGGGACGAAATTTCTTTAACGGGGGGAGAATGTGACAACCCTCACTAAACCAGGTATCCGTACGACTTAATTAATAATTAATTACTGCTTAATTACTGTGCTTACTTGAAATTGTGGATAAACTGCTACTTGAATGCTGATACATGTACTTACTTGCATCATACTTTACTTGCTGACACTCCATGTTTTGCTTACAGCACCTTTGTGACAACCTTGATGCACCAAACGCACAGTAACACAATGAACGGATAACCTATTAAACGTGCTGTCATAACTAGCACCAGGCAGGCACTGCCTCTAAGGCATGTAAGAGCCAGAGATAGTTTACTACACTAATAGAAAGTGTAGGGATATAAGGGTTGTAGAACTGCGTCACTAGGAATGAGATTACAGTGACCGGATGTGCCTAAAACATACTTTAAGTACAAAATTCAGCACTTTAATTAAAATTCAGCATTAAGCTACCTAATAAAGTGCCAAAACATGGGGAAAATATTACTAGACACTTTCCAATGTGTCGGGAATAAGTTGTGTCACTGAAAATAATAATCACGACACTTTAAAGCTTTGTTACGCACTTTAACGGATCACTATCCAACCGAACAACCGGACTTTATCCGGAACATAAAAATATTGCCATTAACATAGTTTTTCTTTTTCTGAGCCAGTTAGGGTCCCTGAATACCCTAACACCCGTCACAACGCACTACATGCTAGTAAATGGTTTAACCTCTAACTTAACTTAACTAATACTTAACTTATGGTTGGAATTGGACTAGGTTACCCCCCCCCCCCCAACCGAATCGGTCACATTGGGACCACCCCATGTACTTGCATGATTATTTTATTCACACTTGCCTAATATCTTGGAGACATAGGAACTCTTGGATAATAACCATGATTTTTGCCTATAAGTAACTAAGCATAATACACCATAACATTCACACTCTCAAACTCAACAAAAACTCTCCCTCTCCTCTCTAAATAACTCCCGACCGAACACCCCTATATCAATCCATCCATTTTTCGATTTTGTCCAAGCTATTTCAAGAGCATACAAGTGCTAAGGATCACATACGAGGAGGCTTGGAGCATTCGGAACGTGAAGGACCTCTTCTCATTGCTTTTATCTACTCATTCTTCGACTAGATTCTTCCCTAGCCTCGAGCTAGTAGTAAGTGACTATAAACACACTCTCGATCTATTTTAAAGTGAGTAAAATGAAATATGACGGTTAAAACTCAAGAACATGCAAGATGATATGTTAAAAGTCTACTAAAATGTTAAAAATGTTGGTTAATAGCACAAGGGTTGTGTAATGTCACACCCCCAAAATCCACCATGCGGAGTTCCACCGCTTGGAGGCGTGACGTGACCAGGATCGAGCCACCAATCATACTGAACAACGTACTTAAGTAAATAAAGACAACCACAATACGATTGGTGACCAAAAGCTAGCTAACCAAGTTTTTTTAATTTAGACAGCGGAAGCATAAACGTAAGGTTCAAAACATAAGTTCGCAGTTCATAAGTTTAAAGTCCAACACATAGGTTTAATAAGTTCATAATGTTTTAAATATTAAACACTGGACATAACCGTCCGTACACCACAATGACTTCTTCCTCGTGCAAGCTCCAAATGTTTAGCGACCTGTAAGGCAAGTAACAACGAGTCAACAACAAAGTTGAGTGAATTCACAGTTGGTTGTTTAGTTATAGCATTCGTTTCGTAAATCATCTATTCGTTTTGAAAACCATGTATCGTATAAGTTTGCATCGCGGTCTTTCTGACATGTTTGCGAAGATTAGTGGGGGTTTCCCATGTGTTACTAGACCACGCGTATCGACTTCTACGAAAATGTAAGAGGTGCCCTAAGTCAATGTATATCAGCATTGACCCTTTGCCCATAGTCCATTAGTACACGCCCGTCCGACTGGCACGGTGTGAGGTTTGTTAAACCTAATAGCGCTATTAACTAATGACCCGCTCGCCATAGGCCTCGGCGATTAAGTCGATAATTGAGGGACTTAAAGTGATAGAGTTGATGGTCTTATGATCGTGTACGTAGGTTTTACGTACGTGCCCTTCAATCCGAGGACAGTAGTAAGTATGAGTGTACGTAGGTTTTACGTACGTGCCCTTCAATCCGAGGACAGTAAAAATAGTTTAATAGTAATGATAGTACAAGTAGTTATTCAATCCCATTCCCAACCCCTGGGAATCCCATGCCTTAGAAAGAGTGTGAACTCACCTCGGTTTGCTCGGTTAGGTTCTCAAATATAGTTAACAGTCAAGGTCGGTCAATCACGTCCTAATAAGGTACGGATAACAATCAGTTTCTCATGCATAACACGTATCCTACGTATGGTTTATTTGCACATTACTTCGTCCACATAACAGGTACACACTTTAACAATTTATGCCCATATAAACCTCCCATCCATTCCCCACTCATAAACAAACATACTATATTGCACGTAACACACATAACATGTTAGATCATTCACCGATAGCATACTCGACATTTATACACGCAAGTCACAACTTATGTCAATTCAGCATTTATATTCGAAACCGGCTGTTTTCGGACATTTAAATAAAATACTTAACTTATTCCAAAAATTCCCAAATTTTTGCGGAACGTCCTAATCGACCCACAAATTATTGTGTAAAAATATCGGGGTCTAGTTCATTATCAGTAATTTATAGAAAATCGCTTACCGAACTGTGATCAGATTTGTTACATTCTGATCACAGTTTACGGAAAAATTCGTCAAAAATTCCTCGTAAGTCCGTTTATCTAAATTCCAGTTCGAGGGTCACAAATACATCCGTGACCATTTTTGATAAAAGTTTCAGGGGCTGGTTCGGTTCAGGTTTTAAGTTGTGATCGAAAATGCACATCCCAATTTTCTGCAGTAAAAATCAGCCTTAGCTGCTGTCACGAAAACAGATTTTTAAAATAGTAACCGACCTCAGAAAAATACGATTCCAGCGCCATTTTCTTAGTTTTTTGAAATGACATGATTTAGGCTTTTGAAATTCCGTTTTTCGAGTTTTTAAAGTCCGTTTACAGCCTGTTGAAGGCGGCTGAAAAAGTAACTCAGCATGTTATTTTTAAGTTTAAACATTACTAAATCGCATCAACGAGTGTCCGAACAATGGATTTAGCAAGAAACCAACAATCAAACATCAAGTATGATTTAACCAACTCTCAAACCAACAAGATTCCGCTTCAAAATTCAGCCACAAGTAAACTTTTATGTAGCTTATATGTTCATAACACATGTTTCATATTTTCTAGTATTCTTGTAATCTAGTAATTTAAACAACAATACATCATGCTATATATCATAATTTTCGAACAAGATGAAATTAAGTGTAAGGAAACTTACTACTAGCCTCTAGCTAGGGAAGAGTCAAATGAAAAAGTGATGAGAAAATGATGATGAGAAGGACTAGAACAAGCTCCTATGAAGTTCCTTCAAGTTGCACCTTCCATGGATAGAAACTAAGCTTTGAATGGACAATGTAATGAAGAAGATGATGATGTTTAAGGTGGTGATGGGGTGTTCGGTTTTGGGCAGCCGATCAAGAGGGAGAGAGAGTGAAATGGGAGTGTAATCTTATGGTGAAGTGATAAGTTGTAAGACATGCCATACTTATATATGATTTAGTCACTTCTACAAGTAAGATATCCAATAAACAATCCATTTAAAATCTATCAAGATATTTGAGGTATGGATAGATGGATATGTGGGGTCCCACTTTGGGCATTAAAATCCTTGGGGGGGGGGGGGGGGGGGGGGGGTATGTTGTAAATATTGTGACTAAAGTGGCTAAGTGTAAGTTAGATGTAAGTAATGTGATATAAGTTAGTTGGTTTATTTTTGGCGGGTGTTATGGCATACGGGGATCATGACTAGCCATAAATAATAAAATAAAGTATTTGACAAAAATTTAGTGTCCCGGGTAATGTCCGGTTATACGATTAAATACCGTTCCGTTAAATTGTTTAATTGTTCCGTAAGGCGTCTTATTTATATATTTTTGTAACGCAATTTATTCCTAACACATAGGAAAACATACCGGACTTTTTAGTAACTTTTCTGTATACTATTAGTATGCTAACACGCACATATAAGTATAACACAGAAATCAGAGAGCAGTTAAATGATTCAGCACAGTCATCAAGCACTTTAATTATCATTTAATAAATTGTACGGATTACATATAATTTTTTAGGGTTGTCACATTCTCCCCCTGTTAAGAGAATTTCGTCCCGAAATTTAGCGCGTGGTTACTGAGGAAGCTAGTTAAGTTGCGTTGTTTTCCTGATTTTCCTGGGGTGTCACATCATCCCCCCGTTGATTTGGAATTTCGTCCCGAAATTCTGCAGTAGCTTCAGCCTCAGTAGTGGTTGCGTTTTTCTTAAACAGTTGGGGATACTTGAGTTTCATTTGGTCTTCTCGTTCCCAGGTATACTCTGGGCCACGACGAGCATTCCAACGAACTCGGACCAGAGGTATCCTGGTATGCTTGAGGATCTTAACATCTTGATCCGTAATCTCTACTGGTTCCTCGACGAATCGCAGTTGTTCGTCGATAGTGAGTTCCTTCAGAGGAACTATGAGGGTCTCATCTGACAGACACTTCTTCAGATTCGACACATGGAAAACATTGTGAACTCCGCTGAGTTCTTCAGGTAGATTCAATCTGTAGGCGACTTTGCCAATTTTCTCAATGACTTCGAATGGTCCGACATAACGTGGATTGAGTTTGCCTCGTTTGCCAAAGCGGACTACACCTTTCCAAGGTGAGACTTTGAGTAGCACTCGATCCCCAACCTGGAGCTCAAGTGGTTTTCTTCCCTTATCAGCATAGCTTTTCTGACGGTCACGAGCTGCCGCCATTCGCTGTCGTATCTGAGCAATTTTCTCGGTGGTATCTACCACAAGTTCTGGGCCAGTGATTTGACTGTCACCAACTTCTGCCCAACAGAGAGGTGATCGGCATTTGCGTCCGTACAATGCCTCAAACGGAGCGGCTTGGATGCTGGTGTGGTAGCTGTTGTTGTACGAAAACTCCACTAGCGGGAGGTGCCTTTCCCAGCCATTACCAAAATCGATTACACATGCCCTAAGCATGTCTTCAAGGGTTTGGATGGTGCGTTCAGATTGCCCATCCGTCTGCGAGTGATAAGCGGTGCTCAAATCTAAACGTGAGCCAAAGGACTTGTGCATTGCTTGCCACAGTTCAGAAGTAAAGCGTGCGTCACGATCAGATATAATAGAGGTTGGCACTCCGTGCTTCGATACCACTTCCTTTAGGTAAATGTCTGCAAGAGTAGAAAACTTATCCGTTTCTTTGATAGCCAGAAAATGTGCAGACTTGGTTAATCGATCTACGATCACCCAAATGGTATCGTTTCCGCGTTGAGATCTGGGCAGGCTGGTAACGAAATCCATGGAAATTTGCTCCCATTTCCATTTCGGGATCTCCGGTTGCTGAAGTAGGCCTGATGGTTTCTGATATTCAGACTTGACTCTCGCACAAGTCAAGCACTTGCTGACGTAGGTTGCTATGTGGGCTCTCATGCCAGGCCACCAGTATGTGGTTTTTAAGTCGTGGTACATCTTATCTGAACCAGGATCTACTGAATAACGAGACTTATGTGCTTCATCCATCACAAGCTCGCGTAAGTTGCCATAGAGTGGAACCCAAATACACCCTGTTACATAGTAGGCGTCGTCTTCCTTTTGTTCTAGCCGTTGTCTCGATCCTCGTAGGGATTCAGCCCTGACGTTTTCTGCTTTCAATGCTTCGACCTGAGCATCGCGAATCTGAGCGGGAAGGTTAGATTGGATGGTAAGCTGTAGAGCACGTACACGCCTAGGTATGGTATCCTTTCGACTGAGGGTGTCTGCCACCACATTGGCTTTGCCCGGATGGTACCTGATCGCGCATTCGTAATCGTTCAAGAGCTCAACCCATAGGCGTTGACGCATGTTTAACTCCTTTTGCTTGAAGATATGCTCGAGACTCCTGTGATCGGTGTAAATGGTGCACTTGGTACCGTACAGGTAATGTCTCCATATCTTAAGCGCGAATACCACTGCTCCCAGCTCCAGATCGTGAGTAGTGTAGTTTCTTTCGTGAACTTTAAGTTGGCGCGATGCGTAGGCAATGACCTTGTCACGTTGCATCAATACGCAACCAAGTCCTTGGATGGAAGCGTCGCAATAAACCACGAAATCATCGGTGCCTTCGGGCAATGAGAGGATAGGCGCGCTACAAAGTCTATCCTTTAGATGTTGAAATGCAGACTCTTGTGCATCACCCCAACGATAGATGACACCCTTCTGAGTCAGTGAAGTGAGAGGTTGCGCAATCTTGGAGAAGTCTTTGATAAACCTTCTGTAATATCCTGCCAAACCCAAGAATTGGCGGATTTCTTTTGGTGTGCGGGGTGCAGGCCAGTTCTTGATTGAGTCAACCTTAGATTGATCCACATGAATTCCATCCTTGTTTACCACATGGCCTAGAAAGTGGACTTCGCGAAGCCAGAAGTCACATTTTGAAAACTTGGCATACAATTGCTCTTTTCGAAGAAGTTCAAGCATAAGTCGCAGATGCTGCTCGTGTTCCTCCTGACTCTTAGAATAGATCAGGATATCGTCAATGAACACAATAACGAACTTATCCAGGTAAGGTTTGCACACTCGGTTCATGAGATCCATGAAGACTGCTGGTGCATTCGTCAGCCCGAATGGCATAACCAGAAACTCGTAATGGCCGTAACGAGTTCTGAATGCTGTTTTGGAGACGTCCTCATCTCGGACCCTCAGCTGATGGTATCCCGATCTCAAGTCAATCTTGGAGTAATAGCTCGACCCTTGCAACTGGTCGAACAAGTCGTCAATACGTGGAAGAGGATAACGATTCTTCACAGTCACCTTGTTGAGTTCGCGGTAGTCAATACACATTCTGAAGGTACCATCTTTCTTCTTTACCAACAAGACTGGAGCTCCCCAGGGCGAAGAGCTAGGACGAATAAAACCCTTTTCCAAGAGTTCTTGTAGTTGTGTGGACAGTTCTTTGAGTTCTGATGGAGCTAGACGATATGGTGCTCGAGCTACTGGTGCTGCTCCAGGAGCTAGCTCGATTTGAAACTCAACTTGGCGATGAGGAGGAAGACCAGGTAATTCCTCAGGAAATACCTCGGGAAAATCGCGCACAATAGGGATGTCTTCAATTCTCTTTTCTTTCGTGGATGTGTCAGTAACGAGCGCTAGAATGGCAGTGTGGCCCTTTCGTAGACATTTATGGGCCTTAAGGAAAGAGATGATGCCTTCGACAGCACCACTCTTGTCACCACGAATCACGAGAGGGTCTTCACCAGAACGAGGAATGCGGATGATTTTCTCCTTGCAGACAATCTCCGCTTGATACCGAGATAGCCAATCCATTCCAATAACGACGTCGAAACTACCCAGTGTGATAGGAATAAGATCGATAGGGAAAATCTGACCAGCTAAGACGAGGCTACAACCTTTAACTACATGTGTGGCTTCAAGACTTTTACCATTTGCTAGCTCTACCGCGTGTTTGGTGTTCAAAAGTGTTGGGGTACGTTTAAGCATTTGACTAACTTTTAGAGACACATAACTGGTATCGGCACCCGAATCAAATAAGATAGTAACAAAGAAGTCATCCAGAAGAAACTTACCCATCACAACGTTGGGATCGTTCCTTGCGTCACCTTGACCAATCACGAAAGCACGACCCCTTGCTCCATTACCATTGTTGTTACCCCCGTTGTTGCCTCCATTGTTGTTCCCGTTTCCCTGGTTGTTGTTGTTCTGATTCTGGTTAAGCTGGGGACAGTTCTTCTTAAAGTGGCCTTCAGCGCCACACTGAAAGCATCCTTTATTTCCCTGCTGATGTTGCTGCTGGTGGTTCTGTGGGGCTTGTTGTTGTTGGCGATTCTGATTCGCAGGACGCGGGCTCCTGCAATCCCTAGCTTCATGACCCAACTTATGACATCTCTGACAACGACCTTTGTTGCACTGACCACTATGGTGTCTGTTACATTTGTTGCACTTTGGGTGGTTTCCTCGATACCCACCCTGTCCTTGATTACCGGAGGATTGCTGACCCGGACTCTGGTAGTCGTCAGTCCTTCGCTGCTGAGACTGACCCGAAGCAGAACCCTTACTGGAGTTTCCATCCCATTTTCGCTTGTTGTCGGTAGGTACATCAGAAGTAGTTGTGGCACTAATACGTTTGGGTAGCCTGTTTTGCTCCACCGCCTGGTCGGTGAGACGATGAGCCAACTTGATAATTTGCTGAATGGTACCCAGATTGGCTGAAGTCACGTGACTTTGAATCTCTGGTACAAGGCCATTGAGGTACAGCTCGATTCATTTGATGGGAGGGTCCACCATAGTTGGACACAGGATGGCCAGTTCGTTTGACCTCTTAGTATACGCTTCAATCTCAGACCCCGTCATCTTTAGATGGTAAAATTCCACTTCTAGCATGTGGATGTCATCCCGACTACAGTACTCCTCCTTGATCAGCTCTTTAAAACCATTCCAGGGTGTGGCATTAGCAACTGCCAGTCCTAGTAGTTGAACTTGCGCCTTCCACCAGGTTAACGCAGCTCCTTCAAGTGTTCCGGTAGCATATTTCACCCTACGGTCTTCGGGGCATTCGCACATTTCGAAAACTGACTCAAGATTTTCAAACCAGTGAAGAAGGCCCACTGCTCCTTCGGTGCCACTGAAAGTGGTAGGTCGGCAGTCCATGAACGTCTTGAACGTGCACACAGGAGGCTGAACATGTTGACCTGTTGCGCGAGAATAAAAGACAAAGTTAAGCACGAGCGTTGGTTTGCGGAGGTAGGATCTAAACATCCTAAGGTGAGTTGATATGGCAGGTTATACCTCCTGCAGGGACAGCTGCGAGTGCCTCAGCAACTCGTTCGTTGATCAAAGCCGTCAGCTGGGCTTGAGTTAGGTTCAAACGTCCACCCATGATCTTCACAACGAAATAACGTAGGTGAGAAAAGTGTCGCGAAAGTGCGTAAGAGTGGGACGATAGTAGAGAGTAAGCACACATGGTTCAAATAGTAATTATCACATTATCTAATGCACAGTGAGAACTATCTAACCGACAATATAACATAAATCATACCACTTATGGTGTCGAGTCTTGCACGTGGAGCGAAGCGTCGTTGTGGATCGTTGAGCACTGTATAGGTTATAGTCTGGTTTTATCAAAAAGCTTTTCCCTTTTTAAAACCAAGTTCACTATAACCAATGGCTCTGATACCAATCTGTCACACCCCCAAAATCCACCATGCGGAGTTCCACCGCTTGGAGGCGTGACGTGACCAGGATCGAGCCACCAATCATACTGAACAACGTACTTAAGTAAATAAAGACAACCACAATACGATTGGTGACCAAAAGCTAGCTAACCAAGTTTTTTTAATTTAGACAGCGGAAGCATAAACGTAAGGTTCAAAACATAAGTTCGCAGTTCATAATTTTAAAGTCCAACACATAGGTTTAATAAGTTCATAATGTTTTAAATATTAAACACTGGACATAACCGTCCGTACACCACAACGACTTCTTCCTCGTGCAAGCTCCAAATGTTTAGCGACCTGTAAGGCATGTAACAACGAGTCAACAACAAAGTTGAGTGAATTAACAGTTGGTTGTTTAGTTATAGCATTCGTTTCGTAAATCATCTATTCGTTTTGAAAACCATGTGTCGTATAAGTTTGCATCGCGGTCTTTCTGACATGTTTGCGAAGATTAGTGGGGGTTTCCCATGTGTTACTAGACCACGCGTATCGACTGCTACGAAAATGTAAGAGGTGCCCTAAGTCAATGTCTATCAGCATTGACCCTTTGCCCATAGTCCATTAGTACACGCCCGTCCGACTGGCACGGTGTGAGGTTTGTTAAACCTAATAGCGCTATTAACTAATGACCCGCTCGCCATAGGCCTCGGCGATTAAGTCGATAATTGAGGGACTTAAAGTGATAGAGTTGATGGTCTTATGATCGTGTACGTAGGTTTTACGTATGTGCCCTTCAATCCGAGGACAGTAGTAAGTATGAGTGTACGTAGGTTTTACGTACGTGCCCTTCAATCCGAGGACAGTAAAAATAGTTTAATAGTAATGATAGTACAAGTAGTTATTCAATCCCATTCCCAACCCCTGGGAATCCCATGCCTTAGAAAGAGTGTGAACTCACCTCGGTTTGCTCGGTTAGGTTCTCAAATATAGTTAACAGTCAAGGTCGGTCAATCACGTCCTAATAAGGTACGGATAACAATCAGTTTCTCATGCATAACACGTATCCTACGTATGGTTTATTTGCACATTACTTCGTCCACATAACAGGTACACACTTTAACAATTATGCCCATATAAACCTCCCATCCATTCCCCACTCATAAACAAACATACTATATTGCACGTAACACACATAACATGTTAGATCATTCACCGATAGCATACTCGACATTTATACACGCAAGTCACAACTTATGTCAATTCAGCATTTATATTCGAAACCGGCTGTTTTCGGACATTTAAATAAAATACTTAACTTATTTCAAAAATTCCCAAATTTTTTCGGAACGTCCTAATCGACCCACAAATTATTGTGTAAAAATATCAGGGTCTAGTTCATTATCAGTAATTTATAGAAAATCGTTTACCGAACTGTGATAAGATTTGTTACATTCTGATCACAGTTTACGGAAAAATTTGTCAAAAATTCCTCGTAAGTCCGTTTATCGAAATTCCAGTTCGAGGGTCACAAATACATCCGTGTCCATTTTTTATAAAAGTTTCAGGGGCTGGTTCGGTTCAGGTTTTAAGTTGTGATCGAAAACGCACAGCCCAATTTTCTGCAGTAAAAATCAGCCTTAGCTGCTGTCACGAAAACAGATTTTTAAAATAGTAACCAACCTCAGAAACATACGATTCCAGCGCCATTTTCTTCGTTTTTCGAAATGACATGATTTAGGCTTTTGAAATTCCGTTTTTCGAGTTTTTAAAGTCCGTTTACAGCCTTTTGAAGGCGGCTGGAAAAGTAACTCAGCATGTTATTTTTAAGTTTAAACATTACTAAATCGCATCAACGAGTGTCCGAACAATGGATTTAGCAAGAAACCAACAATCAAACATCAAGTATGATTTAACCAACCCTCAAACCAACAAGATTCCGCTTCAAAATTCAGCCACAAGTAAACTTTTATGTAGCTTATATGTTCATAACACATGTTTCATATTTTCTAGTATTCTTGTAATCTAGTAATTTAAACAACAATACATCATGCTATATATCATAATTTTCGAACAAGATGAAATTAAGTGTAAGGAAACTTACTACTAGCCTCTAGCTAGGGAAGAGTCAAATGAAGAAAGTGATGAGAAAATGATGATGAGAAGGACTAGAACAAGCTCCTATGAAGTTCCTTCAAGTTGCACCTTCCATGGATAGAAACTAAGCTTTGAATGGACAATGTAATGAAGAAGATGATGACGTTTAAGGTGGTGATGGGGTGTTCGGTTTTGGGCAGCCGATCAAGAGGGAGAGAGAGTGAAATGGGAGTGTAATCTTGGTGAAGTGATAAGTTGTAAGACATGCCATACTTATATATGATTTAGTCACTTCTACAAGTAAGATATCCAATAAACAATCCATTTAAAATCTATCAAGATATTTGAGGTATGGATAGATGGATATGTGGGGTCCCACTTTGGGCATTAAAATCGTTGGGGGGGGGGGGGTATGTTGTAAATATTGTGACTAAAGTGGCTAAGTGTAAGTTAGATGTAAGTAATGTGATATAAGTTAGTTGGTTTATTTTTTGCGGGTGTTATGGCATACGGGGATCATGACTAGCCATAAATAATAAAATAAATATTTGACAAAAATTTAGTGTCCCGGGTAATGTCCGGTTATACGATTAAATATTGTTCCGTTAAATTGTTTAATTGTTCCGTAAGGCGTCTTATTTATATATTTTTGTAACGCAATTTATTCCTAACACATAGGAAAACATACCGGACTTTTTAGTAACTTTTCTGTATACTATTAGTATGCTAACACGCACATATAAGTATAACACAGAAATCAGAGAGCAGTTAAATGATTCAGCACAGTCATCAAGCACTTTAATTATCATTTAATAAATTGTACGGATTACATATAATTTTTGAGGGTTGTCACATGTAAATCTTGTAAGATTTGTTTTGTGTGATTATTTAGTGCCGATCTATGATGTGGTAGCTCGGATCATCATCTAACCCGGATTGGTCATGATCAAGAATCATGGCATAGAGTTTGTTTAAGTGTACAAAGGGTTAAATGATAAAACTCTACCACACACTAAACATGAACTTGTGTAAAATCAATATTACTTATGAAATAGTGTTTAAAACTAGTAGATCTACGGATCTACAAGCGGTATTTTCAAAGGACCAAGTGTCAAGGAAATCTTATTTTCTAAAACCGGATCTTACACGAACAAGAATGATTTTTATAAACACACAAGTGTGTAAACACTTGTGTAACACTAAATTTCGACAAGGAACTAGTTTTGTCAAATTTTACTAGAAGTTGTAAAGATGGAATTTCATTAAAAACAAGACTTTTACGAAACCGGATTGATTTATACAAAAGATCCACTAAAAGTAATGAGATTTACTTCATATTTTAGATAAACCACAAGTTCATGCATTTTTGCGATTTACATCTATTTTGACTAGTTTGATGGTTTGAATATTGTTTATTGTTGATTGAGAAAATTGTTGATTTGAATTTTAAAAGAAAATGATACGTTTGAAAGCGTGGCCACCTCCAGTTACAGGGGAAACTCTGGCAAAATTTTTCTAAAAACCTAACACTTGGGAATATTTTCACTACAAGTGTTGTAAATCTATTTTTGACTTGTTTTCAAAACGTAAGTTTCGCCACGACTTTATTTGCGAAACATCGGAGGTGGGATTTTCACAAAATAAAACTTGATAAATATATATTTGATATATATATATATATATATATATATATATATATATATATATATATATATATATATCATAACAACACTTGTGAGATTTTTATGATTATTTTGTGAACTATACAAACATTATTTTTAGGGTAAAAATAATATTACCGAATGTTAACGATTCCAAAATAATACGAACGCCTTAACAATAAATAATGAGTTACAACGGTATAATTATTACCACCCGATCTTTATCCGTAACTTACGCAATTTAGAAAATACCAACGAACGCGTATTTGTCAAAGAATATTATTTTGGAAAATTGTATGAAATAAAATATAATATTTTTGGGAAAAATGATTATATTTTGAAGTAAGAAATAGAATATATTAAGTGAGACTTAATAATGTATTTCGAATGTTACAAACACGCATGTAATAAATCCCCCATCCTTGGGAAGGAGAATAATTACCAAGTACTTACAAAAATATAAACACGAAATAGTTGTCTAACTATTTCCCAAAAACTTAAACCTTAAGCTAAGGCATGGCCGTCCGTCTAATAGACTTAGTACGTGTAGGTCGTCGCACAGCTGCTTGATCAGGAGATATACTTGGTAGAGACGCACCACTGTGAGTTCATGTCCCCATTTTCTCTAACTGTTTTCAGTTTTCTAAACTGCGGGGGTGAAATACATGTTATTATGATTACAAATATTTCTTACATGGTATGGTTAGCGTAAGGAGGGTTATTATTTAGATCATGTGAGTGGGTAGGCGGAAACTTGAGGCCATTAATCCTCAGGGTAGGACCGAGGGGCAGGAGCGGTAGATCTATCTGGGTGTAGCGAGCCCAGCCCCAAGCCCAAACAATACGGACCTCAGGGTGACTTTGTACCCAACGCATAAATGTGCTAGGTTTGAGTCTTCCTACTTGCACTTCACAAATATCAATGGCCTTGCAAACCATTGGTGATCTCTTTTTCCTTATTTGCTACATACCAGGATTTTATACTTACAAAGGTTTTACTTACTCACTACACATGAACTTGCCCAACAATTTTTGTTGATTTTTCCAACTTACATGTATTTCAGGTAATTAAGGATTTGGCATGGTATGCTACGTTTCTCACGCTGCATAAGAGAAATAAGGTCATCCAAGCTTAGGGGTCGTGGCTCTTGCCTGGACGAGCCACAATTCTTACACTACGTCTGCTTTATGTTTATAAATTCTGAACAATGTTTTTATGTTGTTAGGTTGTAATCTCCGTCGCACGTGTCAGTACTTTAAAACAATGTTGTGGTACTTTTATTTTAAGTCAAGGGATGATCTGCATGGTTTTATTATCATATAGCTTTGTTATGATTAAGCTACGGTATTAAGAAGTCACACCAAATAAACCACGCTTCCGCAAAGCCAGGGTGTGACAATATTACCCCCTTTCATAACCAGATCCTAAATATGGTTGTGGGCAATGAAAGCTTCAATTTATATTAGGCTGTGTCACACCCCGACCACGTAAAACAACAAATCGCGGCGGAAACATCGGGGCGTGTTGCAACAGAATTAATGTTTCATAACCATGGATATCAAAAGTGTTTTGTTTTATTAAACATTGAGTAATTACATCGTCTGGAAATCTAAATACACTATTTAAACATAGTCTATCATTGTTATTGAGTCACTAAGGCCTTGTCCAGTCCTATGTGAGCATGCATCTTATCAATCGATATCATTCAACAATACCTGAAACATATGTGAAAACGAGGTCAGCAAAGAAATGCTGGCGAGTACATAGGTTTTGTGAAAATAAGATTCATGACTTCTGTTTTAAGAAAATGTTTAGTCATGAACCTTGTAATTTGCTTTGTCTTTGTAAATCGTTTGAAAAATAATAAGTTCAGGTGATATGTATAAATAAGAGAATAATGCATGATTAAATGAATAACCATGTAAAAATGAGTTTGTATAAGATAAGTTGTTTGTAAATAAATGTCTTGTGAAAAGTATGTTACTTGTATAAAATGTTCTATGTCTCAAACTGAAATGATTCAAATAACGCTACAATATGTAATACCATACAAACACTTATATATAGGAAGTACCAGCGGCGTATCCACCATGCTTGTATCATATTCCACACGCATTGTTACTTAATCACTTAATCCAAACCAAACCACCAAAGTGATGTTCATGCCCAAATGTAAATCATGTAATATGTATAACCAAAATAATATGTATGGCTAGTGAAATGCATCAACTAAACCATAGGTGAAACGCACAAAACAAAGTATTGAAGTAAAACTTGGTTTAAACCAATACTATGTTTCGTGTAAATGCATGATCAAATGTAAATCATGTACAAATGTTTACCCAATCGTTAAAACATCGTGTGAAACCCAATCGTTACCCAATCGTTAAAACATCATGTGAAACCCAATCGTTACCCAATCGTTAAAACATCGTGTGAAACCCAATCGTTACCCAATCGTTAAAACATCGTGTGAAACCCAATCGTAAATCGTTTAATTCGTTTTAGGTCGTGAAACTACTTAAATGATCGTCTCGCTAATAACATTCAAACCTTCGTGACTCATCACTCGTCGCTTCTCGTTTTCGTATTAACAAACCTCCATAGGGTAAGTTAACAATTACAGATTCAGTCGCTACCTACCATACCCACACATAACCACGGGTGTAGTAAATAACGGGATTTGTCAGATCCTATGGTACCATAACCTAATACTGGTCGGCTTGATCATTGCTAATGAATGTCATTTGTTATGTAACCCAACCAACAAGTTTGTTCACTTTATTGAAATCGTTATTAGTTTTGTATAAATCGTCTTAATCGTTTTTGAAACCATCGTTATACCATCGAAAATCGTTTTGTTATCATCGTTAAAGCCTTGAAAACATTTAGCACATATGAGTCACCCCAAAACAATTGAAAGCAGTAAAATAGGGGAATAATGTACTCGCCTGGGAGTGCTTAGGAGTCTTGAACAACTACCAAGAAAGCTTAGAGGAGTCCCGGAAATCAAACGGTACCTAATATAGGTAATTACATAAATAACCCGGACCTAAATCGGAAGACTGGGTAGCAGGAGGGTTTGTAAACCACATGAGTGTAGGAACTCATATGATATGGTTTAACAAAGCCTACATACTAAATGAAACTTAACCTAAGTATTATCGACCCATCGCGACCCATTAAGGTAACTTATGCTACTATAACGCGTCGTGTGCGTGAAACGCGTTCGGACCGTCTAACTAGTCCTATGACAAGTGTTATATGCCTAGACATGTTACATAATCAGTTATGTGACAAAAGTTTAGGTTACATATGCTTAATTACCAATTATACATGAAAAGGGTATTCTGGTAATTTACCTAAGGCATATAAACTACCTATCATACAACTACTTAAACGATGTGACCATGGGGTATAACCTCGGAAGGTTATTCCCTACACTATGGTCACCTAATGTGTTTGGTCGGATCCTAATGATCGACCAAACTGGGTCGGGTTCGAGGTATAAGCGATTTATTAGATCGCTTACCCTACGACCCTAGACAACGTGGTAATCAGTAGGCATAGTCCCAAGGGACTATGACCATCGTGATTACAATCACGTTGCGAAGTTCAAACGAACTTCGCATTGACCATTACTGGTCAACGCTGAAAGTCAAACAAAGTTTGACTTTCTGACTCGAAAAGCAGTAAAATAAGGAAAAGAACGAAAGAATACTTACGGAGGGTCCCCGAATGCTAACCCAGATCAAAATAGCTCAGGTATGAAACGAAGGTTCCAACTTAGAGCCCAAATGATCAGATTTGTGAGAAATGAAGTAAAGGGGGTGGGGTATTTATAGATTTCGGGTAACCGTTAAGATCGTTTCTTGAATAACGTGCCTTAATCGGAACCGTACACTTGTCGGGACCTTATGGTGGCTAAAAATCCATCCTTATCATCTGACTAGACTCATGGGAATGTGTGGTTGAGAATCGAACAGCTGGGACCCGCTGTTAAAAACATGGAATCTGGTCCAGAAGGGGGCTCGCGTGACGCTAAGGCCCGTCGCGTCACGCTAGGCCCCTGTTTTGGCAGATTTTGCAGAAATGGTCCCTGCACCTTGTTTAAGCGATTTTTGATGCGTTTGAACCCCGTTAACCTCATTTCAAGGCTCTAAAATGAAGTTAAAGTATAGGGAACTCAAAACATGCTCAAAAATATCTCCGATGTCGGTTCGTTTGGCCGTACGATCGCGATGTTCGCTTAATTACGACGGAATGCGCATAAGTGCGAAAAACGATCCAAATGACGCGACGAATGGATTTTTCTTATAGCGAACACTAAAATATAATGTAGTCATGCTTACATAAATTTTTGGATGTCCAGATGTATTCAGAACGTAGGTTATGCGCGAAAATGCAAACTTGTGCACTTTTTGACACTTTTAGTCCCTGAATGACACAAAAGTTTATTTTAGCACACCGAACCCCTCAAAGCCTATTTCTAATCTATGTAAAGGATATTTATGGTATGTTTAACTTATGGTCATGTTCCGGAATGTCTGTTACAGTTCAAATTGGCATACTTTCGCAGTTTGTCAAATTTAGTCCCTGTAAGCGAATTAGCTTGTTTTTGCCATACCAAAGCCTTCAAAACTTATTTCTAAGTTATGTAAGGGCTATTTAAGGTATGTTAAGCCTATGTCACTATTCCGGCGTGTTTGTTGCATTAAACTGGTTATATTTACGCATCGGTGCGCGTATAACCTTCCAGAAAGCGATTTAGAGTTTGGAATTGAACAAAAATTGATATGTGCAAATGATACACACATTTTTACAAATCCCCAAGTATGAAATATAATATTTCATTGGTTCGGTATTTGTTTGATGGCCGTGGAGGCACAGGTGTTACAGTCTCCCCTACTTTAGGAAATTTCGTCCCGAAATTTATTTAGGGGAAACTTGTGGGAGCTTGAGAACATGAAATTGAAAAGATCGAACAACATTGGTTTGGGTTCTGAACTTCTAGTAACTTTAATAACATCATGATTGCAATGTAAGAGGGATACTTATATACAAGTATATGAAGCGTCATTGGTGCGTCCACCATACCTCCATTACATCGTCCTCATTTTGTTATTGTTGTCACTATGGGTTCTTACACATAATAAACCTTACTGGGTTTCTGTGCACTAAATTTCATAATTATGTACGCGTCCATAATTAGACAATTCCTTGCATAGTCCACACAGTCTATTTTAAAATGTGCAGGGGAAAAAACCAAATGAACAATCCTGTGATGAGTGTGACTAGACCGCCATAGAGTCCTTTTAATTAAATCATTAATTGATCTAAATAGACTATCAAGGAGTCTGTCCAGCTATATCACTAGATGTCGTTCTTTAACCAAATTGTGAATCAATCTTTTTTATTAGACCACTAAAGGGTCTCTTATGAATCATTGAGCAGTACTATCTAATCCAAGGGTCTTAACTATTACATAGAAGCCCATTAAGGATTGAAGGTAGTACCTTTTGAATATCCTGCTACGAATCTCTCATATGAAGATATGAAAGATCCTGCGAGGATTTGGATAACGAATATCCAGAGTATTAAAAGCACAAAAATGCAGACAAGAAAACATGAGATGAATAAACACATAGTCACATAATTGTATAATCGTTTAATCGCAAAATCGTTTAATCGCAAAATCGTTTAATCGCAAAATCGTTTAATTTGTTATCTTTGGACATGGGTATTTAAAGCATACTAGAAATCCAATCCGTGGATTTCACTTGACACTTTAAATATTTTCAAGAATTTAACTATGAAAATAGGAAGATCTAAAAAGGAATTCGGCTTGTCCTAATTGAGTTGTAATGTACATATTAAGGTGTACAAGGAATCCAATCAGGCTCCGAAATCAACGAAGGTGTTGATCGTGGTCGGCTCGGGACTTTGAATAGATCAAGATGTCATCAATAAAAACAATGACGAACTGATCCAAATAAGGCTTGCAGACCCTATTTATTAAGTCCATGAAGATGGCTGGAGCATTTGTCAAACCAAAAGGTATGACTGTAAACTCGTAATGGCCATACTTCGTGCAGAAAACCGTTTTGGGAACATCTTCTTCGAGAATACGAAGTTGATGATACCAAGAACGCAAATCGATCTTGGAAAAACATGAAGTACCCTGCAGATGATCGGATCATTGATTTAAGGTAGGGAATATCGATTCTTGATGGTAAGCTTACTAGGCTTACGTTAATCGATATATATTTGAAAAGATCCATTTTTTTCTTTTCACAAAGAGAACAGGAGTTTCTCCAAGGTGAAAAGTTCGGACGGATGAATCCTTTATCAGACAACTCTTGAAGCTGTTTTGATAATTCTTGCATCTCGAACGGTACAAGACGATAAGATACTCTTAGATTTAAAAGAAACGAGTGTTTGAGGTTCTTAGGGAGATCACAAGTGATCATAAAAATGACAGAACCACACGAGTAGTTTTGTCTTTGTGTTAACATCATAAGGTTGGATCAAACATTCATATAATTGCATTAGTTAAAAATAAAAACCACAAATTTTTTATTTATATAGCAACCGCATTGTCTTTAAATGTTATAAGATAACAACCAGAGGAAATACAAAATACTAAAAGTTCACTTCTTCATCATCGATTGCCTCATTGATGTTAAACACTCGACCACGTGCTGGATTCACATTGACGTGAACGTTCGCATTCGGGTTTGCGTGAGCATTTGCATTCACCAGTCTCGGACAGTTGGGGCGGAAATGACCAAACTCTCCGCAGTTGAAACATGAACCCAGTGGGAATCTCGCAGCATTCCCTTGAACCGGAGCTTGAACCTGAGCAGCCTGATTTTGTCTCAGACGACAAGTATTGGCTAAATGCCCAAGTCTACCACACGTTGTGCATTTCTTGCAATCTTGTTGTGCAACGTGATGACCGTTGCAACGGGCACAATGTGGTGCGGTACCAGCATATGCCTTCTTTGCATGTGGCTGAGCCGGTGGATTCTGCAGGTTCTGAGCAGTCTGTGCTGTAACAGCAAAATTTTGGGCACCCATCCGCTTCTTCGATTTCTTCGACGTCTCACCTTCCTTACCCTTCCCCTTATCCTTCTTCTTGTCCTTTCCAGAATCGGTTGCCTTCTTTTTATCACCCTTGCGGGTGAGTTTACCCTTTCTGACTTGAGACTCAGTCAGGGTAGCTGACAACTCGATTGCTTGACGAAGGGTGGTAGGATTAACACCGATCAAAATATCCATAATAGAATCGGGTAAACCATCTATGTATCTCTCGATCGCTTTTTCCAGAGGGGTAACCATGGTGGGACACAATAGACTGAGTTCTTCAAAACGATCCGTGTACGCACGGTGTTCAGCCCCATCTTGCTTTAAGTCGTCAAATTCTCGTTCCAAAACTCAAATCTCGTGACGGGGACAAAACTCCTTCATCATGAGAGCCCGAAGCTCTGCCCATGTTTGTGCCAACGCCACTTCGGCACCCCTATCTCGCATAACACCATTCCACCAAGTAAGCGCTCGCTTTTCAAACACACTCGAAGCAAATTCCACCTTACGCGCGTCCTGACACTGCACATGTCTGAATGTGCTCTCGATACTCTCAAACCACTGCAGGAGCGCAGTTGCTCCTTGAGTCCCAGAAAACTTAAGTGGCTTCGCAGAATTGAAGTTCTTGAAATTACACGGTGCATTATTGTTGTTGTTGTTGCCGTTGTTGTACATCTCGTGGACTTGGGTTACAACACCGGGAACCACAGCAGCCACCTGTTGAGAGATCAGGGCTGCGAGTTCTTCAATAGTAAAAGTCCGAGTATCGGTTCGGGTATCGCGTCGAGGAGGCATTGTCTGACAAGGAAACGAGTGAGAGAGTTAGACGAAAAGAATGAGATGAAACAAATCTGATGAAAGCAAGGATAGTGGTCATTTGTTTGTTACTACAAAGCAACAAACGACCTCGGTGATTTAATCAAAGTAAATAGGTCAAAAATAATGTATCGCGAAGACATGCTCGCCTATAAGTGAACACTCATCCCAAGAATTCCCAGGTAAGCACAACTGGTCTCGCGTCTGATGAGATGTATACGAAGTGCTTGCCTAGACAGAAAACCCAGAATACAGGCATTCACCCTTCCAGTTTGCACGTGTTCACATTATCTAAGACCCAAAACCTTGACGAGATTTTGAAAACTCAAAGGGGTTCAAAACCATATAATAGAGAGTTCAAAACCTTACAATAGAGGGTTCAAAACCTTGTAATCAATCATCCTAGAACAGATGATTAGTTTTCAAAGCGGTTTTGAAATTTATGTTCTTGTTGTGGTCGTCGCCTAAGGATAGGTGACGGTATTGTTTTATAACTAGACGCAAGTAAACTCGCGTTAGGGTCCTAGAAAGGTTATAGACTAGGTCAAAGCATTACTAATTACTAATAACCTAATTC
This sequence comes from Helianthus tuberosus, assembly GCA_030545235.1. Taxonomy (NCBI): domain Eukaryota; kingdom Viridiplantae; phylum Streptophyta; class Magnoliopsida; order Asterales; family Asteraceae; genus Helianthus; species Helianthus tuberosus. The sequence continues at coordinate 97,224,549 of CM060360.1, read as the reverse complement.
CCTATAACCATTGGCTCTGATACCATCTTTTCTGTCACACCCCGACCGCGTAAAACAACAAATCGCGGCGGAAACATCGGGGCGTGTTGCAACAGAATTAATGTTTCATAACCATGGATATCAAAAGTGTTTTGTTTTATTAAACATTGAGTAATTACATCGTCTGGAAATCTAAATACACTATTTAAACATAGTCTATCATTGTTATTGAGTCACTAAGGCCTTGTCCAGTCCTATGTGAGCATGCATCTTATCAATCGATATCATTCAACAATACCTGAAACATATGTGAAAACGAGGTCAGCAAAGAAATGCTGGCGAGTACATAGGTTTTGTGAAAATAAGATTCATGACTTCTGTTTTAAGAAAATGTTTAGTCATGAACCTTGTAATTTGCTTTGTCTTTGTAAATCGTTTGAAAAATAATAAGTTCAGGTGATATGTATAAATAAGAGAATAATGCATGATTAAATGAATAACCATGTAAAAATGAGTTTGTATAAGATAAGTTGTTTGTAAATAAATGTCTTGTGAAAAGTATGTTACTTGTATAAAATGTTCTATGTCTCAAACTGAAATGATTCAAATAACGCTACAATATGTAATACCATACAAACACTTATATATAGGAAGTACCAGCGGCGTATCCACCATGCTTGTATCATATTCCACACGCATTGTTACTTAATCACTTAATCCAAACCAAACCACCAAAGTGATGTTCATGCCCAAATGTAAATCATGTAATATGTATAACCAAAATAATATGTATGGCTAGTGAAATGCATCAACTAAACCATAGGTGAAACGCACAAAACAAAGTATTGAAGTAAAACTTGGTTTAAACCAATACTATGTTTCGTGTAAATGCATGATCAAATGTAAATCATGTACAAATGTTTACCCAATCGTTAAAACATCGTGTGAAACCCAATCGTTAAAACATCGTGTGAAACCCAATCGTTACCCAATCGTTAAAACATCGTGTGAAACCCAATCGTTACCCAATCGTTAAAACATCGTGTGAAACCCAATCGTAAATCGTTTAATTCGTTTTAGGTAGTGAAACTACTTAAATGATCGTCTCGCTAATAACATTCAAACCTTCGTGACTCATCACTCGTCGCTTCTCGTTTTCGTATTAACAAACCTCCATAGGGTAAGTTAACAATTACAGATTCAGTCGCTACCTACCATACCCACACATAACCACGGGTGTAGTAAATAACGGGATTTGTCAGATCCTATGGTACCATAACCTAATACTGGTCGGCTTGATCATTGCTAATGAATGTCATTTGTTATGTAACCCAACCAACAAGTTTGTTCACTTTATTGAAATCGTTATTAGTTTTGTATAAATCGTCTTAATCGTTTTTGAAACCATCGTTATACCATCGAAAATCGTTTTGTTATCATCGTTAAAGCCTTGAAAACATTTAGCACATATGAGTCACCCCAAAACAATTGAAAGCAGTAAAATAGGGGAATAATGTACTCGCCTGGGAGTGCTTAGGAGTCTTGAACAACTACCAAGAAAGCTTAGAGGAGTCCCGGAAATCAAACGGTACCTAATATAGGTAATTACATAAATAACCCGGACCTAAATCGGAAGACTGGGTAGCAGGAGGGTTTGTAAACCACATGAGTGTAGGAACTCATATGATATGGTTTAACAAAGCCTACATACTAAATGAAACTTAACCTAAGTATTATCGACCCATCGCGACCCATTAAGGTAACTTATGCTACTATAACGCGTCGTGTGCGTGAAACGCGTTCGGACCGTCTAACTAGTCCTATGACAAGTGTTATATGCCTAGACATGTTACATAATCAGTTATGTGACAAAATTTTAGGTTACATATGCTTAATTACCAATTATACATGAAAAGGGTATTCTGGTAATTTACCTAAGGCATATAAACTACCTATCATACAACTACTTAAACGATGTGACCATGGGGTATAACCTCGGAAGGTTATTCCCTACACTATGGTCACCTAATGTGTTTGGTCGGATCCTAATGATCGACCAAACTGGGTCGGGTTCGAGGTATAAGCGATTTATTAGATCGCTTACCCTACGACCCTAGACAACGTGGTAATCAGTAGGCATAGTCCCAAGGGACTATGACCATCGTGATTACAATCACGTTGCGAAGTTCAAACGAACTTCGCATTGACCATTACTGGTCAACGCTGAAAGTCAAACAAAGTTTGACTTTCTGACTCGAAAAGCAGTAAAATAAGGAAAAGAACGAAAGAATACTTACGGAGGGTCCCCGAATGCTAACCCAGATCAAAATAGCTCAGGTATGAAACGAAGGTTCCAACTTAGAGCCCAAATGATCAGATTTGTGAGAAATGAAGTAAAGGGGGGTGGGGTATTTATAGATTTCGGGTAACCGTTAAGATCGTTTCTTGAATAACGTGCCTTAATCGGAACCGTACACTTGTCGGGACCTTATGGTGGCTAAAAATCCATCCTTATCATCTGACTAGACTCATGGGAATGTGTGGTTGAGAATCGAACAGCTGGGACCCGCTGTTAAAAACATGGAATCTGGTCCAGAAGGGGGCTCGCGTGACGCTAAGGCCCGTCGCGTCACGCTAGGCCCCTGTTTTGGCAGATTTTGCAGAAATGGTCCCTGCACCTTGTTTAAGCGATTTTTGATGCGTTTGAACCCCGTTAACCTCATTTCAAGGCTCTAAAATGAAGTTAAAGTATAGGGAACTCAAAACATGCTCAAAAATATCTCCGATGTCGGTTCGTTTGGCCGTACGATCGCGATGTTCGCTTAATTACGACGGAATGCGCATAAGTGCGAAAAACGATCCAAATGACGCGACGAATGGATTTTTCTTATAGCGAACACTAAAATATAATGTAGTCATGCTTACATAAATTTTTGGATGTCCAGATGTATTCAGAACGTAGGTTATGCGCGAAAATGCAAACTTGTGCACTTTTTGACACTTTTAGTCCCTGAATGACACAAAAGTTTATTTTAGCACACCGAACCCCTCAAAGCCTATTTCTAAGCTATGTAAAGGATATTTATGGTATGTTTAACTTATGGTCATGTTCCGGAATGTCTGTTACAGTTCAAATTGGCATACTTTCGCAGTTTGTCAAATTTAGTCCCTGTAAGCGAATTAGCTTGTTTTTGCCATACCAAAGCCTTCAAAACTTATTTCTAAGTTATGTAAGGGCTATTTAAGGTATGTTAAGCCTATGTCACTATTCCGGCGTGTTTGTTGCATTAAACTGGTTATATTTACGCATCGGTGCGCGTATAACCTTCCAGAAAGCGATTTAGAGTTTGGAATTGAACAAAAATTGATATGTGCAAATGATACACACATTTTTACAAATCCCCAAGTATGAAATATAATATTTCATTGGTTCGGTATTTGTTTGATGGCCGTGGAGGCACAGGTGTTACAGGCTGACAAGTATAAAAATGGTGAAAGAGAACAGAAAAAAAAGGCAAAGTTTGATGATTTTTATTGCATGTATCCATAAACGATTGAGAAAGAAATGAACTCAAAGGTCAAAAAGTAAATTGATGTTTGAAATCGATTTATAATAAAGGTTAGAATAAATATAAATTAATGAGCCCATCAATTTTTTAAGGATATTTTTAAGTGTTTTTAGGATGATTTACCTTTTATTCAGGTAAACTATATATGATTAGAACATAAGTCAAATTTTAATGATTTAATTAGAGCAAAAAAATTTTGAGTGATCTGATTAGAAAACTTCTGAAACTTGGTTATCATTCTATAAAATATTAGATATGTTCTTTCTTTAAAACATTTGTTTTACTATTGACATTTTTCTAACAATGGGATTTCTTTGTGACGAATTAATTTTCTTTCTATATGTTCGGAATCAATTGAATTATGATTTAAAAATATCATAAACTTATATTAAAATCTTTTAAAAGTATGTTTAGATCGAAACAAACTTAAACAAAATAGAATTTTAAAATATTTGTCTTATTTGGCAAAAAAAAAACAAGGTATATGTATATAAAAATATCATAACTAAATGCTTTTGGAAACGAAATCTGATTTTAGAAAACTCAAAATATTATATTTAAACAAACATTGAGTTTCTCTTTTTCCGAAAAAACCAATGTATACAAAATTTAGACTGAAATAAAAGAAATAAGTTGCATTCAAACTAGTGGAAGAAATAAAAGAACAAGCTTTCGAAATGATCAAAAATCGAACAAGAGATTTCAAAACAAATTGAAATAACAGAAGAAAATTTGATGATATAGACCGAAGCCTTTTGTATGTCGGCTTACAGAGTATTTTTGTTATCGTACTTGTATGTTTACTCTATGTTTTTTGTTTATTTGTTTCGGTTTTATAATCTTGTAGCATCTTTCTACCTTTTCTCAGTTGAATTATTATAGAAGTTCCCTTTGCCATTCAAAAAAAAATAGATTTAAACTTCGAAAAGCTCAAGATTCTGCTTACAAATAAATAAAACTTATAATTTTTTATCAGTTTATTTGTTTCGGTTTTATAATCTTGTAGCATCTTTCTACCTTTTCTCAGTTAAATTATTATAGAAGTTCCCTTTGCCATTAAAAAAAAATTAGATTTAAACTTCGAAAAGCTCAAGATTCTGCTTACAAATAAATAAAACTTATAATTTTTTATTGCAACAAAACTTTTGATTTCCAATGATCGATTCTTCATAATTCCTTTTGATGCGTTTTGATTAAACCAAAACGATTTCCATTTTGTTTTCGGTATTTCCCGGCACAGAAGCCATGCGATACTCTGTTCATCATTTTCTTTCTTGGAACTTTTCAAAATTGAACAATCCGGTTCAGTCTATGTCTGAATACGATATTTGGTGTCGGTTTAATGATCAATTATAAAAATTCGATTTTTTCTGTGTTTTTTATTGTGATTTTTTTTATAACAGGGGTACGCACACGACTTTCGGGATGCCCTATTCTGCGTTCTTCTTGGTTGAACACTCATCCCTGCATATTTTCTTTATCTTCATAATCAACTTTTCAAATTTCTCATTTTACCATGGAAGTCCTCATCTTCACCATCATCTATATACTTGGCAGGCGGCAAATGGAATGCATATCTACAATAAGGTCGTCGCATCTTTAACAGCAGTTTAAATCTTACATTTGCTTCACTTTCACATTAAAATCGAACCGAATCTCATGCGTGATTCAAGGAAAAGAATTAAAAGAGATATATTTGCACTTAACAATCTGACCGTCGAACGGCTAGATCGCCACGAGTGAAAGGTTTCTTCATGGACTAACTATTCACATTCAACCAGTTCGTTCCGATCAAACCTTGAACAAATCACCCTCGTCCATAATGGTATCGCCGTTAACAATTCATAATAATCATTGTCTCTGTTTCGTTTTCTAATTCCGGCAATCCTTTACAGGTTCGCGAGATGATTTTCCATGAATGAAAAGGGTTAGTATATATAGGCAAGTAAGCGACGTAAAACCTCTTCGAAACAGTGTGACTCTTTGATTGTAAACCGTTTATAATTGAGTTGGTTCGTTGGTTCATGCGAAGCATGATACAGAACGACACCTTTATTAATTTTCTTGCAAAGCATCATCAATTTATTGAATGAATGTGTTGGTTCATTTGAAGAGGATATCCTTTACTTTAATAATAATTTACTAAACTAACTATGTTAAATGAAGATATCAAAAAAAAAATTAAGATTACGTAGGCGAGAAAAATTGGCGAAACGGTTATCTATACTACCTTATTAAGTAAACTGAGTTTTCTACCCTTTTGGTAATTTTACCTTGTGTACAAGTTTTTAAGCTACATGTATAAATGAAGCAAGCCGTTTTAGAGGGGGCAAAGTGAGACAATGTCCAAACTTTTAAGACGCTTTGTGTGCATTTTAGGGATTTCGCATAGGGTTAAAATGGAGATTTCGTATTGTGCTACTGAATCGTCCGGCTTTTCCTTTATCCAATGCTTCACTTTTCATACGTCCATCTAACTGTTCTTCTGGTTGGTAGCGAAGGGTTTTTGCAAACCCCTAATCGACTTCCAAAATTGTGAGTAATCAAGGAATACCTTCAGTTCTTGATCATATTTTTGCCTTTGTATGCCTATCACTCCTAGAAAACCTAAAATCGCATAGCCGCTCCCTTCAATCGCCATGGCTGATCATATCCAAAGGAGGGTAAAATCTGAATTGGTCCCCAATGATAAACAGAGGTACAAATGACGATCTCTATTCCGCCTGATCATATCTGCAGGTGGTTTTATCGAGCAATATTTAACCAAGATATGGAAGTTAATACTTTCTGTTGTTTCACTCGCGTCATGGTTTTTTATGTAGAGCGTTGGATCCGGTTGTCATGCCATCAGTGGCTAGCCAGATTGTAAAAAATCAGCTTTTAAGTTTTGTAAAATCATTGTCGAGGTCGACCGTGCTTGCACTTGCTTACTGTTTATCCAGGTGATTTTTCTATTTCTTCTTTTGTTTGATACTTGATCGCGGTTGAATATCTTGATTTGTTGTTAATTGCATGTTTAAATTATTATTGTAGTGCAATTCAACAAACGCAAACGTTTTTTCACGGAGACCACTGATTCTACCAATACAAGAAATGTATGTTCCACAACAATGATTTCTATAGGATTAGCAAGTTATTAGTTTTTGGAAAATTGGATTAAAATAATCCCAACTTTGATGTATTGGCCGGCGACAATCCCAACTAACGAAATGTTTTGTGACGCTGACAGTCCCAGCTTTTAATCTATTTTCTCCCAACGAGCTTTTTTCTAACTGAGGTCTGACCTCATTAGTTTTTGATGATTTGGACTGCTTATGTGGCAAAAAAGTCAAAGCTTTGATGATAAGGACTGCTTATGTGGCAGTCCACATCAGCAAAAACTAACTGAGTTAGACCTCAATTAGAAAAGGCTCGTTGGGAGAATATAGGTTAAAAGTTGGGACTATCACAAAACAATTTTTTAGTTAGGACTGTTGCCGGCCGAGAGGTGTTGGGATTATTTAAATCCAATTTTCCTTATTAATTTCTTTTTATTATTAGTTGTTGTGTTGTTTGGCAGATGGGATTCCAATTTACTGGCAAAGTTGTATACACTGAGGTATGGGTTGTGGCTGTATCACTTTTCATGTAGTTGCTCGGTATTTCTACCCGGAAATGGCTACCCGCAGGTGGTCTTGGGACTGTCTTGTTGACACTTGCTGGTTGTGAGGTGTGTTTCACAATACATATGTATATTATACACTTATACGTATATGTACGTCATTTCATGTGTGAAGATTAATTTATCAAGTTATCTGTAGATGTAGATATTCACAAACTTTCTCTCAAGTGCTATGATCATGCAACCCGTCCATTTGTGCCGAATGAGTGGATCAAAGCAAAGATAGGAGGCTATGAAGTTTCCAGAACTGTAGAGGTTTGTTGAATTGTTCTTTCATATTATGCACTCTAACAAGATTTTATAGTATAAAACTTACAAATATCTATGTATTAATCAACTAGGTTAATGCCCGCGTAATACGCGGGTTCAACCAAAACCATATTATTTACTTTTAAATGTAATATTTTGTACAAACGCATATTTTTGAAGTTGGGACCGTTGCCCGCCAACGGCTAATAGATGGGATTATTAAAATCCATTATTCCTTAATAGAATCATAAAAATATACTAATACAATAATACTAACCAAATGCGACGCTTGATCCATTAGACTAATCTCGCCAATCATACCGCACTTGAACCATTAGACTATAAATACGAAATTTAACCGTCAAGAATTTAACCTACTTTTCGCTTGCCTATTCCAACCCATTGTCTATTAACTGTCTGCCATTTCAACCCAAGTTCAATATTTTTAAAAAACTCTTGACTTCACAAACATAGTATAACATACTAAGCACTTGGTAAATAAAATCTAAGAGGATGTTTACATAAATACCACAATTTAATTTACATTGAATACATATCCACATGCTAAATATATACAATGTTTTCTTATCTTAGTCAATTTAAGACACTTAATAGCAAAGGATGTTCTCCAAAAGTATAAGCACATAATTATTCCAATTGTAGTGTTCATAATCTAAAAAGGAAAATGGAGGTTACTTCATTAACATACCAAAACTTTAGAAAGTTGTAGAAATATTAATCAACATCAACGTTTTTAACTTCTTCAACAACAACCGTATAATGTTTTCTACGGTTCATTAGAGATGAGCAAACGGTACCGGGTACCGATACTGAATTTACCGAGTTGCGTACAATTTTGGTATCGATTTGGTACCGACTTTTGACAATTTCGGTACCGGTTCGGTACCGGCATTTACCTTCAAATACTGGTACTGTACGGTACCGAAGCGTACCATACCAGGTATACATGAAGCTTTGTTTTTAAATCTTAATTTACCGGAAAGGACCATCACATATGTAAAATCTTTCCCGACCCCATGGATAAAAGGGTAAAAAATCCATCATACAGAACAAACACCAACCACATCACATAAGCAAGTAATGGAGCAAATCCATAAAACAAAAACCGAAACCTAGGGATTCATGGCGCTGCCATATGTTTTTTGTAATCTTAATCTCTAGTCAACAATACAAAAATACTTTCAAATTTCAAAATAAAAATATAGTACCAGCATCCCTCCTTTCTTACAATCATCCTTATGCGTCAGCAAATCTGTTAATCATGACAGAATCGTACAAATTAACACTTCATTTCTACACACAAATGTCATTGTGTGTTTATAAAAATATCGAAAGTTGGAAACTTTACCCCAACTCAAAGAGTTTCATGTGGGGACGAAGATGCAGGCTACTGTTTAGCACGGTACGGTAGCAGTACCAAAAATGTTCGGTTCGGTACACGTATTTGAAGGTAAAAACCAGTAGTTTTTCCAGTACCATACCAAACCGGAAGTACCAGAAAATTTCAAAAGTGGGTACCAAATCGATACCAAAAATAATTCGGTACAGGAACCTATTTGTTTTAATGGATAAGAAACAAAAGGAAAGACCACATGAGATGATAATGATGCAAAATTTAAAATAACTATAACTCTGAACTTGTGTATTGAACTTTTAGTGGCTAATTAAAATTTTAAATACATAAAATGATTACGCTATTAACTGTACAAATTGGTTGCGAGAGAAATAAACATTATAAGGAAAAGTGTGACAAATAGCATAGGGAATTAACTTTAGATGCCAGGTGAAAAATATTTACATGACAAGTATTGAAATCGACCAATCAGAAACTAAAAAATACAATATCTAGATACAATTATACAAATGCCCTTAATAAAAAAACTAAGAAAATTAAAAGTTTTAAGCAAGACTTGTTACCTTCGACAGGGGAATTCCACTTGGTAAGTCACATTTTAATCAAATCTCGTAAAGATATTGTTGCATCATCAGTTTTGTTTTTAAATCTCTTCTGCTAATGGCATGAATACCACACCCACCTATAACCCATCTACTACCAGATCCGTGCAGCCAACCACCGCCTCCACTCATCTTCACCGCTGCGAAACCACCACAACCAGCAGCGTTGAACCACTCCCCCTTGCACCCATAATCGACCATCAACACCCCCTTCTAACCCTAACCAACTACTGCTCACAATCAGTTTCACCAAATCAAACTAATGGCACGGCGTGAGGAAGTTTCCTATGCTTTCCTTTTTAACTCAAATAAAAAGCAAATTCACACATTTGCAATCTGAATCCAAATAGATAACATCACTCCGAAGAAAAGTGCTCATACTTTCATGGATATTAGATTCGGTGTACTATATTTAATATGATGACAAAACTATACCCTCTCAACACTAAATTCCAAATTATACCAGATGCAAGTTCAATCTCTAAACAAATTCTAACTACTCCGATTTAAACTAAATTAAGTGATTGAATAATTGATTACCAGGAGATTAGTTGTTTTCCTTGTTACATGATTTGGCCGACGGTCTACCATCCAAATTAACGAAAACGGTGGTTTTTCTTACAAACACACAAAGCGCCATGATAGAAAGGTTCGTTTTAACAAAACATTGGAAGAATTGGATGGAAAAAAGGTGGAATTAGGAATGTCCATTCGTTTAACAAAAGGTTGAAGTGGTTTTAGCCTTTACGAATATAAATAACTACATAAAGTCGAGGGGATTAGGTTCACAATTAATGGATTTCGTTACTTTAATGAACTGTTAACACGTTCATCTGTGATTGAATAAGAACCTTACCTTCAACAGTTTCTGCAAGGCGTATAGAAATATCGCTAGTGACCTGGCCATCATCTTATACTTTTGGAGACCAATTGCCCTGCAATAGTCGAATATCATAAGTCAAAGACTGCCAAAGATGCATAAAAGAACCTCCAAAGACCTGGAACAATTCATCAAGACTTAAATATCCCTTATCAAATTAACAAAAACATGTTAAGGTAAAACTTAACATGAGGTAACCAGGTGGGAAGCTGATAGAAATCACATATTATTAGTATATTGTAATAGTATAAGGGAGATTAGTGTAATTGTTACTTCTATAAATAAGGCATTAGTCATTAGTGAAGGATAAGGAGAGAAATTAGTAAGTTGTTAGGCTCATGCTTATCGCATTGAGAAGGGCACAGCCCTGGCCACTTCGGTGGTTAATATTTTGTATCGTCTTCTTCATTCTATCAATATAGTTACAGGTTTAGCTTTCCTCATCTCTATTCAATTCAGTACTTATCATTGGTCTGACCTGCCACTGCTCTACTACTGATCGATCTCATATTCAATCAGATCTATCTTCAATTTTTGGTTCCTTGTCACAATCGGATCTCAGATCCAGTTCGTTTCAGATCTTCTTCCTTCCATCAGATCCAATTCGTTTCAGATCTTCAATTCCCGCTGCAACATCGTCGATTTCTGAATCCAATTTCTGAATTTTCGGATTTCAGTTCCGATTTCAAATCAATCGCTGGTTTCACATCTCTGTTCTTGTTCGAGTTCTGATTCTCAGATCTCTCCTGTTCGTTCCATTTTCTGATTCAATTTCCAGATTCATTCTCGGATTTAATTTTTGACTTCATATCAATCGCTAGTTTTACTTTCCTTTTCTGTTCCAGTTCGATTGAAATTGCGCTATGGAGACTGATCTGACTTCGAGATTGGATCTTCACGAGCAATAGATCCATCAAATTCACAGTGATATGGCTGAAATTAAAGCAACGTTGCAGGTTTTGAAAGCGGATTAGGAGGAACAGAGAGATTTCCAAAAGTTTTTTTCTAAATTGGATAAAACAACAGAATTCGAGTGTTGTGATGGATTTTTCATGTGCGGATGTCCGATCTTCGCCTTCATCTTCACATTTGGCTGCCGTGGACTCGTTATTTGCCGCATCATCCATTCGTCATGGCAACTCGGTAGCTCCGGTCACTTCAATTACCTCGTCAGATCTGGACAACTGTGTAACGGATCATTCCTCAGCGAACTCAATAGTGCAGAATGCAGATAGGGCTATGTCGGAGGATTTTACGTGGGTGTTGGGCTCAGATGCTGTCTTGGGCCTTGTTATTGTCAACATTCGACTAGCCGACTTACCGCCTAAGTTGTTTGATCTGGATCCTGATCCAGAACCACCTGACCGTCATACACCTTTGCTTTCAGCTCCTATTCGGGTTCCTTCAAGTCAACTCTGGGTGGTGCACGGGCAGTGTCGGCCTCCCGAAGACTCAACTAAAGAGATCTCAGTGTCGTCCTCCTGTGTTCTCACAAGTCAAAGTCAAAGTCAAGGTCAAAGTCAACGACCGGTTATACGGATTTGACTTGTAGAAATTTCTTTATTTTATTTGTATTATGTGGAGTAAGTGTTGTTAATTACAAGCCATCGACGTAGTATTCAAACAACCTACGACTGTGAACTATAGGAAGTAACAATGCGATAAAGTTAATCAACTAATAATCAAGCTATGCTAATCAAATCGACACCATATCGCAACTCGAACTATACTTATTGGTTATCATTATACGTGTGTGTGCTTTATGTGTTACTTGTGCATGTTTAATTATGTTGTGTTGTGGTAATCAATCGAAACTCAAATGAACTCGAAAGGCAATCGAACTCAATCGACATCGAACTAGAATCACAATCGAACTATGATAATTAGTGGAGAAGGGATAGTGCTCGATATGAGTGATTGGGACTGAAAGTAATTTGACTAAGAAACCCTATCATATCGAATCGCTCGCATTCGAAATCGACTCAGCAAAAATCGTCGCGTCAAACATTCGAATCAAGTGCCATCCGGCCGGATAGCCATCCGACCGGATAGCCACAACGCCACAGGCCAGGTGCCATCCGACCGGAATGTCATCCGACCGGATAAGTCATCCGAGCGGTGTGCCACCCGATCGACAGCCCTTTCCTCTTTTGGAATCCTATAAATACCCCTGTCATTGTCATTCTTTCTACTTTTGGAAACCCTCTGTCTGAACAGCTTGTGCTCCCCACCTTTTCTTCGATTTCTCTCGATCAAGGTAAGATCTCGTCCTAAATCTTGTACTTTCTTGATATACACGTACTCCTACACCTTTCTATCTTTTAAATCTTCACTTTCAACCGTGAAATCACTAGATTTCGGGTGTTCTAGGATGATGTCATCATGTGTTCTTCAAGAACTTCATGTTTTGGCCTCAATCCAACAAGAACAACTTAGATCTAACCGATTTCCACAAAGATCTTGTAAAGATCTCGACACAAGAGTGGTGAAAAAGGATTGAAAGATGGTTTTTAACTTTCTTTCAACTCTTTTGCACTCAATGTACTCAAAGCCGATAGGATCCGACCCTGATCTAGTCTTCTACTCGATCGTAGTGTTGTACTAGCTCAAGATCCGGATTCTGCCCACGAGACTACCGATTTCAGGTTAATCAAGAACAACCGTCTCGAGCCGGTAACCGGCCGAACTAGGGTGATTCCTGGTCGGGTTGGTCATCTGGGTCAAACTAGGGGTTCTGTTGGTTAACACATTATCAAAGCGTCTCGACATAACGACAAACCATCTAAACGACCAAATGTAGGACGAACGGAACAACCGGAACGGATTGCTATCCGACCGGATTGCTGTCTGATCGGATAGGTCATCCGAACGGATTGTCATCCGAACGGATCACACTTAGGTCCCACCTTTAAGCTACCTTATCTGAAGTTTGAGTATCGAACGAATTGCAATCCGATCTGATGACCATCTGACTGGATTACTCTTCGGATCATGAGATACTAAGACTTTAAAGACTTAAACAATTTTCAACATGTTCATTAACAGGGTTGCCACCCGATCGGATGGACATCCGATCGAGCGACACTTCTGCTGTGAAGTTGCCTTCACTAAGTAATCTCACCACTAAGTTGCCGTCCGACCGGACCACCGTCCGACGGGATGACCATCCGAACGGATTGTCATCCGCACGACCCACCATCCGATCGATCGAATTGATGGATAGAGATACTTCAATGCTTACAAAATGCTACAACGAAAACTTTAAAAGTCAAGCCATCATACACAAACACATTCTCCTTATAGGAAGAAACAATCCACTCGAATCGTCATCCGACCGGACCAGCTGTCCGACCGGATGGCCATCCGAACGGATTGTTATCCGCAAGGATTGCTGTCCGATCGGATTACCATCCGATCGAACCACTATCCGACCCATTTACACTTTGCACCATTTGACGCGTAAAACGTCACTTATCGTTATGCTATCGAATCCATTCAGGCTAACCTTACTCGCTAAGCGCTCCCTTCAATCCATTAACCGCTGTGAGTATACTCGATCCCTTTTTGCTTTACGCACTTTTGGGCGTTACATACGTTACGAATATTCAAACTACAACAATCACACTACTCAATACTATTTGAACGCTAACTGTTAATGCATGTTATACGTGGCTTATGAATGCTTGTTTGTTATGTTTACACATGGAATGTTGTCTACCTGCCCTAGCAACGATAGTACTATAGTTTGGACTCAGGACCCGTTCACACGGGGGTTGTTAAGGACCATTACTTGCATGGAATACGGTGGTAATCATGTATTGCGAACTGCCTCGGGCAGTCAACCGCAGTCATTGGTATCGATGGATCTATGTCGATAACTAACGTGCTTCATTTCACTATGTGTACGTGTTGGTTATGCGTAAACGAATTCGAACTCTACATGCTATTATCAAACTTGTATGCTCACCTTTACATTTTAATTATTGACTTTATTTTAACGTATGTGACAGGTGCTTAGGACGCACACTTGGTAGGAAATTGAAGCTAGAATAAAGCTTTAGAGCCCAACAAATAGTTGTCTGTAGTGGTCAAACTAAGGGTCTCTAGAAGCAGATAAACAATTGCTGACTATTTTAAATCTGAGTTGTCAGAAAAGAATATTTGCCTGGATTTATGTCTGTAATAATTATTTTACTGTTTGAGATACGGTATGGGACGTATTATTTAAATTGAATAGTATTGATAATTGTTATGGAAACTTCTGGACAATCTGTTTCGCTCAGTGCCATGCCCCGATGTTTCCGCTATCGGTTGGGGTGTGACAGATTGGTATCAGAGCCATAACTATAGGGAATTAGGCAAGACTCGACCTAGTCCGGGTCGAAGTCTTAGAGACCTAGACTATAGTTAGGAACCAACAGACCGACTCGAGTACATCCAGTAGGGATTATGTACGAGCTTATTCCTCGCTATTGTCGCTCATGCTACACTATCACTACACTCAAATTTTCAACTATAAAAAGGCGATAAAGTCGAGATTAGGTGTGAAAACCATAAACTCCCGACTAAATTGCTTAATCGATGCTGTTTGTCAACTTAACAGTGATCTCTTCATTCTTTTTCAATAATGAACGCTTGTTCAGCGGGGGAATTATACCAAATCAGGGGTGAAACCCATATTTTGATGAATAATTTCCTCCATTTTATCAAAAACAGGGACGAAGTTGTTAAGCCAGGGGTGAAACCCTAACCTTGACGACTTGTTCCGCACATTTTACAAAACTCTCACCAAGGTCTCGACGGACTCCAAAGACCTGAAGTCTTGATATGACTAACGGGATGTGTGCCAAACGCCCAAGAATCGAGGCAAAAGCACAGTTCTGAAGGTCAGACATGAATGACAAGTCCTTGCGAATAGTTGAACCACCTTGGTTAGTCAAAGTCTACTAGCCGCAGACAATCCATCTCTCAATTTTTATGTGTTTCGAATCTGAGCCCGCTACTGCTGACTTTGATAATTCGTCAATTTTATGTGTTTTATGTGCTTTTACCTGTTTATGTGCTTAATTTTGAAGGAATTAATCGATTTGTGCCTTCGCTTCGATCGACACACACGACTCGCACTGCATTTCTACCCCAAAACGTTAACAAATCGTTGAATTATGAGCGACTTTATACTACGATATACGCTTATACTACGCTGTTTTCGAACAATCGCAGACTTTGAATGATAGGTTTCTGTTTTCTGACTGCCTCTAGTGATTAAATGCGTATGTGCTTCCTTGCTTCTGTGCTTTACGTGCTTAGGTGTTATGTGATTATGTGCTCTACGTGCTTATGTGTTTATGCGATTTTGTGCTCTACATGTTATGTGTTTGCATGAATATGCGTGTTCCTGAGCTTTAGTAAGTAGTAGACGTGTGAGGTGAGATTCGAATACAATGTGTTGAGACCTGTGACGATGTCTATTGCAGAAAATGTCATCTGGATCCCGTCACACACTTACTCGTCAAGAAAAGAGGGACAAACGCCTTGCTGCCATCATCGCAAAAAGTGTGGCAAAGGCTGTGAGTGATGCTTACGAGAATGCCAGCAAATCCTCTGAGGAATCAAGGACCGACGCTCCTAAAGCTACCACCAGGCCCATCAATTTCAAGCAATTCAAATCGTGTGGGCCAAAGGAATTCACTGGCGAGGGAGGTCCTACTGCACTATTCCAATGGTTTGATTCCATTGAGGTCACTCTGCGACAAAGTGGTTGCCCCGATGACCTCCGAACTCTGAATGCTACTGGCGTTTTCTAGTCTCGTGCACTAGACTGGTGGACGGCCGAGAGGAACAAGCGAGGGAACGATGCAGCCTACGGACTGTCGTGGGACGAGCTCAAGGAAGTCATGCTAGAGGAATTTTGCCCTCCTCACGAACGTCAAAAGCTAGAAGATGAATTTTGGCACATACATCAACATGAGGGTGACAACGCTGCTCTCACTGCTCGTTTCAAATAGCTCAGCATCATCTGTCCCGATCAAGTCAAGACTCCGGAGATCACGATCAAGAAGTACATCCGAGCTTTGCCCGACTGCGTCGCAGATTTCATACAAGCGGCTAAGACTAAGACGATCGAAGAGACTTACCTACTGGCCGCCGAAATCAACGACAAGAGGGTCAAGGCTGGTGTCTGGGATAAAACTCCGAAGCACCTGCATCAAGCTACTACCGCCACACCAACTGCTGAACCCACCTCATCAAGCAACAAGAGAAAGAACAAGAGAAAGAACAGCTCCAGCAACAAGAACTGTGCGATCACTGCTGCACCGATTCAAGCTGTACCAGCCCAACAGCGTCAAGTAGCGGCGCCTGTGGCTAATGCACCGCCTGCAAAGTGCGCATACACTGGGCCACACCCGCTCTGCCCTACTTGTACCTACCACCACCCGACTGCCATTGCTTGCCGTTTTTGTGCTCATTGCAATGTATACGGCCATTTTACTGCCAACTGCCGTATTCGACAAGATCCTGCTCATCAAGCTCTACTCACTGCCCCACAGGGTCAACAAGCTCCTCCGGCACCCGCGGTCAAAGCCAGAGCCTGCTTCGCATGTGGCGACCCGAACCATTTCGCCAACATGTGCCCAAATAGGGTCGTGAAGCAAGAGCCTCAGCAACAGCAGCCTCAGCAGCAACAACAACAGCAGCAGCAACAGGCCGCACGCGCCAGAACTTTCAACATCAACGTGCGTCAAGCCCAGGCTGACAACAATGTGGTCAATGGTACGTTCCTTGTGAATGGTATTTATGCTTCATGTTTGTTTGATACTGGAGCCGATAATTGCTTTGTATCGTTCGAATTCGAGAAACTCCTTAGTCGTAAACGCTCTCAACTCTCCTCGACGTTCGATGTTGAAGTAGCTACCGGAAGAACCGTCGCCGGCAATTCTGTTCTTCGTGATTGTACTCTTGAGCTCAACAATCACATCTTCCCAATCGACCTTATTCCGATGCAACTCGGAAGTTTTGACGTCATAGTAGGCATGGACTTTCTTCGAGAAAACCATGCTGAAGTTGTGTGCTTCGACAAGATGATTCGATTTTCGCTCGCGAATGGTGACTTATTATGTGTATACGGTGATACTACTTCAAAGGGTCTCAAGTTTATGTCATGTGTGCAAGCTAGCAAGTATCTCCGCAAGGAATACAGGGCTTTCTTGGCTAACATTGTAGTAGCGGAGAAGGAAAAGAAAGAGAAGAAGGAAGTGAAACACGTTCCTGTGGTTCGAGAATTTCCTAATGTTTTTCCAGAGGATCTTCCCGGACTACCGCCAAGTCGTGATATCGACTTTCGTATCGACCTCATTCCGGGAGCCAACCCTATTGCCAAAGCTCCCTACCGACTCGCGCCGTCCGAAATGCGCGAACTCTCAAACCAACTCCAGGAATTACTTGAGAAAGGCTTCATTCGCCCGAGCACCTCTCCTTGGGGCGCGCCAGTCCTTTTCGTCAAAAAGAAGGACGGGTCGTTCAGGATGTGCATCGACTACCGGGAATTGAATAAGTTAACTATCAAGAACTGCTATCTCCTACCTCGTATCGACGATTTGTTTGATCAACTACAAGGCGCTACGTGTTTCTCCAAGATTGACCTACGTTCAGGCTATCACCAACTGCGTATACAAGAGGAGGATATACCCAAAACCTCGTTTCGCACCCGTTACGGCCACTACGAATTCGTTGTCATGCCTTTTGGTTTAACCAATGCACCAGCGGTTTTCATGGATCTGATGAATCGCGTGTGTAAACCGTATCTCGACCATTTCGTCATCGTATTCATCGACGATTTCTTGATCTATTCCAAATCAAAAGCCAAACACGCGCAACATCTACGTTTGGTTCTCGAGTTACTCCAGGGAAACCAACTCTATGCCAAGTTCTCCAAGTACGAATTCTGGTTGGAGGAAGTTCAGTTTCTGGGTTACATTGTTAATAGTCAAGGTATTCACGTCGATCCTGTGAAGATTGAAGCTGTTAAGAGCTGGGTTACACCTAAGAATCCGTCTGAAGTCCGCTCCTTTCTCGGACTAGCGGGCTATTATCGACGATTTATCGAGGGATTCTCAAAGATCGCTGTGCCACTCACCTCTCTTACGCATAAAGACAAGCCTTTTGTTTGGAAAACTGAACAAGAGTCTGCCTTTCGAACCCTCAAGCACATGCTCTGCAACGCTCCTGTTCTCACATTGCCCGACGGAAACAATGATTTCATTGTCTATTGTGATGCTTCCAACCTTGGTCTTGGTTGTGTCCTCATGCAACGGGACAAGGTCATAGCTTACGCATCTCGTCAGCTCAAAGTCCACGAGAAGAACTATACAACCCATGATCTCGAGCTACGCGCAGTTGTTTTTGGGTTAAAGATTTGGCGACACTACCTGTATGGTACCAAGTGTACGATCTTCACCGATCATAGGAGCCTGCAACATATCTTTAATCAGAAGGAACTTAATATGCGTCAACGCCGATGGGTAGAACTTCTCAAAGATTACGACTGTGAGATCCGTTATCACCCAGGCAAGGCAAATGTTGTTGCCGACGCACTTAGCAGACGGAGCTACCTGCTTAGCACTCGTAATGTTCAAGCCCAACACGATCTCGAAACCCTCATCCGCGACTCTCAACACGCGTGTTTTAACGAGCGCACCCTGAAGAAAGAAAGAATCTACCACGATGGAGCCCAGCTTGTGAGCAAATCGAATGGGATATTTCACTTTCTGGACCGAATTTGGATTCCGAAACGAACCAATAAGCGACAGATCTTGATGGACGAAGCCCACAAATCCCGGTATTCTATTCATCCCGGTGCCGATAAAATGTACCAGGACCTTCGTTATAAGTACTGGTGGCCGGGTATGAAAAGGGATATCGCTCTCTATGTTGGAAAATGCCTAACTTGTGCTAGAGTTAAGGCTGAACATCAAAGACCCTTTGGCTTACTCGAACAACTACCAATTCCCATGTGGAAGTGGGAAAGTATAGCTATGGACTTTATAACCAAGCTACCACACACGTCATCAGGTCACGACAGCATTTGGGTTGTGGTCGACCGTTTGACTAAATCAGCTCACTTTTTGCCAATACGGGAAGACTACAAGGTAGAACAATTAGCCCGAATCTACACCGACGAGATCATTTGTAATCATGGGACGCCTCGTGACATCATCTCTGATCATGATGCTCGGTTTACCTCGTGACTGTGGGAAACATTTCAAACGGCACTCGGTTCATCGCTTAATCTAAGTTTCCACCCTCAAACCGACGGTCAGACTGAAAGAACGATTCGTACTCTTGAGGACATGCTCCGCTCATGTGTCATAGACTTCGGTGGTAATTGGGACAAATACCTGCCGTTAGTCGAATTCTCGTATAACAGCAGCTATCATTCTAGCATCCAAATGGCACCATTCGAGGCATTATATGGAAGAAGATGTCGATCGCCTATTGTGTGGCACGAGATCGGTCATTCGCAATTAACCGGTCCTGAGCTATTACAAGAAACGACAGACAAAATTTTCTCGAGACAACCTGGTGAAAGCTCGGAATCGACAGAAAAGTTACGTCGATAAACGACGCAAGCCCCTTGAATTTGACGTTGGTGACTACGTACTCCTAAAGGTATTTCCTTGGAAGGGTGTGGTCCGATTCGGCAAGAAAGTGAAGCTCGCGCCTCGATATGTTGGACCTTTTAAGATTCTGGAAAGGATCGGAAAAGTCTCATACAAACTCGAACTACCGGAGGAACTTAGTAATGTCCACCCGACTTTCCACGTGTCAAACCTCCGAAAGTGCCTAGCCAACCACGGCTTACACATTTCTCTCGATGATCTGCAAGTTAACGAAATATTACACTTCGTGGAAAAACCTGTCGAAATCATGGATCGCCAAACCAAGCAACTCAGACGCTCTCGCATTCCAATCGTGAAAGTCCGATGGGAAGGCAAATGAGGCGCAGAGTTCACTTGGGAACTCGAAAGCGACATGAAGGCAAAGTACCCGCAGATGTTTAAAGAGAAAGTCTAGAAATACAAAGTTCTCAAACGTGATTCACGGCATTGTACAGCTTCCAGCTTAATTTCGGGACGAAATTCCCTAAACAAGGGGAGGCTGTAACACCCCGTGTTCTCACAAGTCAAAGTCAAAGTCAAGGTCAAAGTCAACGACCGGTTATACGGATTTCACTTGTAGAAATTTCTTTATTTTATTTGTATTATGTGGAGTAAGTGTTGTTAATTACAAGCCATCGACGTAGTATTCAAACGACCTACGACTGTGAACTATAGGAAGTAACAATGCGATAAAGTTAATCAACTAATACTCAAGCTATGCTAATCAAATCGACACCATATCGCAACTCGAACTATACTTATTGGTTATCGTTATACGTGTGTGTGCTTTATGTGTTACTTGTGCATGTTTAATTATGTTGTGTTGTGGTAATCAATCGAAACGCAAACGAACTCGAAAGGCAATCGAACTCAATCGACATCGAACTCGAATCACAATCGAACTATGATAATTAGTGGAGAAGGGATAGTGCTCGATATGAGTGATTGGGACTGAAAGTAATTTGACTAAGAAACCCTATCGTATCGAACCGCTCGTAATCGAAATCGACTCAGCAAAAATCGCCGCGTCAAACATTCGAATCAAGTGCCATCCGGCCGAATAGCCATCCGACCGGATAGCCACAACGCCACAGGCCAGGTGCCAATCGACCGGAATGTCATCCGACCGGATAAGTCATCCGAGCGGTGTGCCATCCGATCGGACAGCCCTTTCCTCTTTTGGAATCCTATAAATACCCCTGTCATTGTCATTCTTTCTACTTTTGGAAACCCTCTGTCCGAACAGCTCGTGCTCCCCACCTTTTCTTCGATTTCTCTCGATCAAGGTAAGATCTCGTCCTAAATCTTGTACTTTCTTGATCTACACGCACTCCTACACCTTTCTATCTTTTAAATCTTAACTTTCAACCGTGAAATCACTAGATTTCGGGTGTTCTAGGATGATGTCATCATGTGTTCTTCAAGAACTTCATGTTTTGGCCTCAATCCACCAAGAACAACTTAGATCTAACCGATTTCCACAAAGATCTTGTAAAGATCTCGACACAAGAGTGGTGAAAAAGGATTGAAAGATGGTTTTTAACTTTCTTTCAACTCTTTTGCACTCAATGTACTCAAAGCCGATAGGATCCGACCCTGATCTAGTCTTCTACTCGATCGTAGTGTTGTACGAGCTCAAGATCCGGATTCTACCCACGAGACTACCGATTTTGGGTTAATCAAGAACAACCGTCTCGAGCCGGTAACCGGCCGGACTAGGGTGATTCCTGGTCGGGTTGGTCATCTGGGTCGAACTAGGGGTTCTGTTGGTTAACACGTTGTCAAAGCGTCTCGACAAAACGACAAACCATCAAAACGACCAAATGTAAGACAAACGGAACAACCGGAATGGATTGTTGTCCGACCGGATTGCTGTCCGATCGGATAGGTCATCCGAACGGATTGTCATCCGAACGGATCACACTTAGGTCCCACCTTTAAGCAACCTTATCTGAAGTTTGAGTATCGAACGATTTGCAATCCGATCAGACGACCATCTGACTAGATTACTCTTCGGATCATGAGATACTAAGACTTTAAAGACTTAAACAATTTTCAACATGTTCATTAACAAGGTTGCCACCCGATCGAATGGACATCTGATCGAGTGACACTTCTGCGGTGAACTTGCCTTCACTAAGTAATCTCACCACTAAGTTGCCGTCCGACCTGACCACCGTCCGACCGGATGACCATCCGTACGGATTGTTATCCGCACGACCCACCATCCGATCAATCGACTTGATGGATAGAGATACTTCAATCCTTACAAAATGCTACAACGAAAACTTCAAAAGTCAAGCCATCATACACAAACACATTCTCCTTATAAGAAGAAACAATCCACTCGAATCGTCATCCGACCGGACCAGCTGTCCGACCGGATGACCATCCGAACGGATTGTTATCCGCAAGGATTGCTGTCCGATCGGATTACCATCCGATCGAACCACTATCCGACCCATTTACACTTTGCACCATTTGACGCGTAAAACGTCACTTATCGTTATGCTATCGAATCCATTCAGGCTAACCTTACTCGCTAAGCGCTCCCTTCAATCAATTAACCACTGTGAATATACTCGATCCCTTTTAGCTTTACGCACTTTTGGGCGTTACATACGTTACGAATATTTAAACTACAACAATCACACTACTCAATACTATTTGAACGCTAACCGTTAATGCATGTTATACGTGGCTTATGAATGCTTGTTTGTTATGATTACACATGGAATGATGTCTACCTGCCTTAGCAACGATAGTACTATAGTTTGGACTCAGCACCCGTTCACACGGGGGTTGTTAAGGACCATTACTTGCATGGAATACGGTGATAATCATGTATTGCGAACTGCCTCGGGCAGTCAACCCGCAGTCATTGGTATCGATGGATCTATGTCGATAACTAACGTGTTTCATTTCACTATGTGTACGTGCTGGTTATGCGTAAACGAATTCGAACTCTATATGCTATTATCAAACTTGTATGCTCACCGTTACATTTTATGTATTGACTTTATTTTAACTTATGTGACAGGTGCTTAGGACGCACACTTGGTAGGAAATTGAAGCTAGAATAAAGCTTTAGAGTCCAACAAATAGTTGTCTGTAGTGGTCAAACTAAGGGTCTCTAGAAGCAGATAAACAATTGCTGACTATTTTAAATCTGAGTTGTCGGAACAGAATATTTTCCTGGATTTATGTCTGTAATAATTATTTTACTGATTGAGATACGGTATGGGACGTATTATTTAAATTGAATAGTATTGATAATTGTTATGGAAACTTCTGGACAATTTGTTTCGCTCAGTGCCATGCCCCGATGTTTCCGCCATCGGTTGGGGTGTGACAATAATCTTTCAATCATTTAGTCCAGTGAAATTAATATGATAATGAATGAGTATCCATTGTTGATACAGCCAACACTTTGGGTTGCTCATCCACATAACGGTAATATAAAACAACATTAAGGGCAAGATCGTCAATTGACTCAATTGCAAGAACTCAAATAAAGAATCAAACAACATTAAACATTACCTGTTCCAATATGTACGACTGAAAACAATCACATCCACTCCTAACCGCATAGTGATTGTTTTGAATCCATTGCCCTCTTAAAAATATAAATGGCATCTAAACTAATATAACATCTAAATTTATACCCTACCAACAGGTGATGTTGGTGATTTCAAAACAAACTCCTCGCGAATTTTAACATTCTTATCACTCGTTGGTGATCGTATGTTTTCAGACAGTTCTTTCGAATCTCGAACATAATTGACTTGAAAGATGTGAGTCAACTTATGGCTACTTACAACCGCTACGCAAATAGAGAACGCTTGAAGCATAGACATTGATGGATCGTATTTGAGTGAGTAAAGTCCATCCTCAACAGTAACCAGCCGAAAACTACACTTTTTCTTCTTCCCAACCTGCAAACCATCAATTATCAAATTAGTAGAAAATAAAAAAAAATAAAAAAATGGTTTGTCATAAGTTGATGTTGGTTTGGTAACGTGATAGCTTCACATAGATAATAGGCATCCTCTATTTCGCTCTGTCATGTAGCTAATCATCATCAATAAATCATCAAAAAAGAAACAAAAAAACGTAAGAATATTTAAACAATACTAATCCATACAATAATCTATCATCAAATAACAACAAATATGTTTACTGTTCTTTTCATCTTCGCATGCATTTACTTGAACTACCAGATGAAGAATTACCCACTTTCTTGCTCTACTCGTCAAGAATATTCAGCAAAGCACCATTCACCGTATCTGATGAAAAAAAAGAATCCGTTGGTTGGTTGAATAAACAAAGCAGGAACTTACAATTACTCAATCACAGATTCATATTATTTGTTGCTTTGGTTCTTATCTAGTTAGAAGACACACATTAAACCTATTTGTCATAGATATTGTAGCAGTTATTATGTTATGCATGTTTAAGAAATCTACCCAAGGAATGTGAAAAAAAAGTGAGGAAATTTGATAGAATTTTTACCCAACCAACCACCCCTCATGAAAATAAGAACTTTCGAAAATGTTGAACATATGTAAATCCAGATCAACAACTGTAACATTATATAATCTTAAAATAAAAAAGGAGAACGAACCAGGAACAATCAATCAAGCAATCATGGGGGAAGTACCACATGTATGTAGTTAAACATTTGCCCTTCTCCTTACTTTGATTGCCATCATCAGCGTGATTAATCCTCCCATACTGTGTCCAAGGGTGGGCCCATGGATCGGGCCTAATAGCAGCATTACACTTTAAGTCACTTACAAAAAGTTTATATTCTGCTATTCTCCTTTCCGAATTCGGCCATCTCATTTCATCAAAATCAACTTCAAGAGTATCAAAATTATTATTTAATTTAGTCATCACATAAAGTTTTTCACCTGAACTTGTAAAGTTCCTATATCTGAAGTGTACCACCGAGAAATTCTTCATTTTTTGTGGGATAAAAGTAGGAACTGGATTAAGCCTGAATTCATATAACTGACTCATGGTGTGTAGCGTATATATTGTTCCCTTGAAAAAGTGTAGATCAAGGATAGGGGGATTGTAAGAGATATATCTCCATTCGGATTGTTTACCAGCTAAAGAGAAAGCTAAGCCAGTGGAATTACGTTGATAGGTGATTATCACAAACACCCACATAGACATTGCATGTGAATAGACAAGAATACCCTTTTAGCTTGCTGACATAGCATTAGAGAAATCAGGGAAATGAAGTTCCTTCCTTGCTGAAAAGGACAATAAACATATTTGCTGTAATATTTAAAATTAAAAAAAGATATCCAAAAAGGAAAAAATATTTTTACCTGGTAACGTGATAGCTTCACATAGATAATAGGCATCCTCTAATCCGCTCTGTCATGTAGCTAATCACCATCAATAAATCATAAAAAAAAAGGTAAAAATATTTAAACCATACTAATCCATACAATAATCGATCATCAAATAACATTCAAGATTAACGAAATCGGAAGTAACGGACGATTATAACAGAAATCAAACAATACAGATGAATGAACTCTAACTAACATTAGACTATTAAAGAAATCAGACGAATGAAATAACAAAAAAGAATGAAACAACATCAAATAATTGAAGAAAACCCTAACGAATCAAAGCATAGAATAATCGATTATAATATCGTCGATTAAAACCCTAACTATAATCATCATCAATCAATAATCCAAAAAAACATAAACAATCTTGAAAGAATACTAATAAATACTACTATTGACCATCTAATAACATTCAAGATTTAAGAAATCAGAAGTCATCAAACGATTATAACAGAAATCAAAGAATACAGACGAATGATACCTAAGTAACATAAGAACATTAACGAAATCAGACATTACCGTGGATGAAGGTATTCAGATCCGATGAATGTTGATACCAATTGTTCGCCATGTTCGTTGTGTTCGCCAGAGAGAGAGAGAGAGAGAGAGAGAGAAAGAAGGATTAGGGTTTTGTTTTAGAAGAGGAACAGAGTAAATGAAGCGTACAAAAGAAGCTATTCCAATCCTTAATTTAGAGCTATGCCACATGTATGATGATGTGGCTGCTTATTTGGCTTAAGCCAATGGGTGACATGTGTCCCCCAAGGTTTCATTTATTATAGATATAGATATAGATATAGATGTGATTTGTTCTAAAAACGTTCCATCTGATGCGGGTTCCCTGTATTTTTATGTTTAGCAAGTTGGGTGGTGGTCACCTACAATCGTAAGAGGTGAAGATCGCGAGGCCATTCATATTCCAAACCACAAGTTTACTATGAATGTTGTGAGAAATATGACTCAGAAGACTCGTTGGCATATTAAAACTCATCTCGCAATCAACCATTAAGATGTCAATAAGATTAATATAAGTACATGATATACTTTTTTTTTGGGTATGCCATTTGTGTATTTTTTTTTTTTTTTTGACTAAAATGTCATTTTCGTCCCGCAGGTTTGACCAGTTTTGCGACTTTCGTTCAAAGGTTTGTTTTTCCGCATCTGGATCCGAAATGTTTGAAATTTTGCCATTTTCATCCGACTCGTTAACTCCGTCCATTTTTCTCCGTTAAGTCATGGGTATTTTCTTCCTTTTTATTTAGCAAGGGTATTTTGAATACATGTACGTTATTCTAAATGCTTGTACATATAGTAAAAAGACCAAATTTTTCTTTAAGTCAACAAAAAAAAAACAAATACCCCTAACTTAACCGAGAAAAATGGATGGAGTTAACGAGCCGGATGAAAATGGCAAGATTTTAAACCTATTGGATCCAGATGCGAAAAAACAAACCCTTGGACGAAAGTCGCACAACTGGCCAAACCCTAGGGATGAAAATGTCATTTTACTCTTTTTTTTTAATATTTTATGTAACTGTATGGATTGTTATTTGTACAGATTATCGTAGCGGATATGAGGAAAGTCTTGGCGAAAAATCCGCCAGTCGAACAACAAAGATTGCATCGGAGGGTTTTCCTTGAAAACGTTGACCCTGAAAATCAGTCACTTTTGGTTGGTCTTATTCCTTGTATTTTCTTCTTAATTATCAAGATTATATAACTTTTTCATTCTGAGGGCCTGTTTGGTTGCCTCTGAATGGCTTCATTCAGAGGTAAACCTCTGAATCGGACAGAGGTATCCTTGTTTGGTTCACAAAAACTTCACCTCTGAACTGAACCATTCAGCTCTGAATGGTTCAGCTACTTCTCATCTCTGAATGAAAATTGGACTTGTATGCCCTTTGCTCCTTCTTCTTCACGAGTTCTCCACAGCCACCACCTCCACCTCCGACACCACCTCCACCACCTCCGACACCATCTCCATCATCATCATCATCATCGTCACCGACGCCACCACCTCCACCATCTCCGCCAACACCTCCACCATCTCCGCCACCTGCACCTCCACCATCTCCGAAACCCCCAAATCAAACCCTAATCGATCCCATCATCGAACATCATCGTTATCATCTTCATCGATCATCATCATCTCATCAACATCTTCATCGATCATCGATCATCACCGACGCATCACAACCGCCGCCGCAACTCCTTCTCCGGTCTCTCTTTCCCTCCGACTCTTCTCTCGCTCTTCTCGTTCCCGTCCTCTCCCTCTGCTCGTTTTCAGGTGGTTGCAGCTAGTCAGAGGGTGCGGCTGGTCGTTTTAGGGTTGTAAGAATGTTGATGGTGATGAAGTACAGAAAGAAAGATGGAGACTCTGATTTTAGAGAGAGAGAGAAAGATAATGTTGAAGATGGATATGAATTATGTGTGTTTTTTTTACTTGTAGAAATGAGCAGGTCACTTTACACAAGGGAATCCGATGTAGGGTGTATTTATTTTTTTTAGGGGTAAAAAAGTCATTTTACACAATCATTCAGATGTGCAACCAAACAGCGTTTTATTGGTTCAGCACTTACTTGTTCAGACCCTCTTACCCATTCAGACCTCTTATTCATTCAGCACTTATTGATTCAGATGTTGCCAAACAGCCCCTGAGTTATTGTAATTTCTGTTGTACAGATTCTGGTGTCTTGCTTTGTGAAAACTTCTCATTTTGAAGAGTACTTATATTTAAAGGTAAGATAATGTTTGAGAATTGAGCTTAAATATTTATTACTTTATTTGTATTTTTTTTTTTATTTTTATATGGAAGCAGGAGCCTATCATGTTGGTCTTCTGCGAGTGATTACACATCACCGGGCTCGACTCGCAACACCAATCCGTACAGTCCAAAAGATTTACAACAGCCCCGACTTGGACAGCTACCCCTTTGCAGATTCAGTCTTCCCTCGTGGTAGAGCGCCTTCAAATCAACCGATGAACCCACTTACAAAGTCAACGGAGAAGAAAAGTCAAAAGGTCAAAGCAACAAGTCTTCAATAAAGTCAAACAACAAGGCAGAAGGAAAGACCAGAGGAGGTGCTCCAATCCATCCAACTCTAAAACCGTTGATAATAAAACAACTTCTTATCCAAAAGATACAAAACCGTCAAATGTGGATGGAAAACCGTCCAATAAAGCGGTTGAAAGTGACGGTGTAACTGAACAAAAGGTGTCACGAGCTGCAATGGAAGAGAATATTGTTCTTGGTGTTGCTTTGGATGGGTCAAAATGAACTCTTTCTATTGAAGAGGATATGGATACTGCTTCAGCTCAAGTAAACGAACTGACCAATTTTATTAGGGGGAGGGGTAATTCACTAGTGATAGATTCTATCACTACCAAGCACCAATCAACTCATGTCATGTCATCATCCAATATTCTATCACTATCACTAGTGATGAAATTATAAGGGGTGTGGTATCACTAGTGATGGAATTCTATCACTCCCAATTTTTTTTAATTTTCATTTTAAAATTAAAAATTAACAATAAAACACTAAAATATAAATTTCATTAAACTTAAAAAATAAATTACATAGCAAAATATAAAAAACAACTAAACCTTGGAAAAAAAAAAAAAAAAAACTAAACGAGTGGCATCTCCCAACCCCACTTTGCGCAAATCTCGCGCTTTTGTTAAATGACAATTGACTTAAACGGTTCGTCGAGATGGTTGTGTTTTTCACACAAGATTTTTAAATCATTTTGTCTTTCAACCGTCTTCAAGTGTTCCTTGTACGCCTGCTCGCGTTCAACTTTGTGGGACATAATTATATCTTTTCTTTCTTCGGCCTTCTTGTATCGCATGATTTTCTCCTCTTCGATTCTAAAGATCGACTCCGCCACCGCTTCCTTCCCTTTGCTTGATGATTCACCACCTCTCCTGCGGCGTGGCCTTGTAGGTGTATCTCCTTCAACGGGGTCGTCTTCTGGTTCGTCAAGGGGGTCGTCGTTTAAGTTCATTTCGGGCAAGTTATCTGACGCGGAAGTCGTGTAGTTCCCCGAATCGGATGTCTTTGATATTTTCGAACCTCCTCGTTTTTTTGGAGCCGTAGGACCACGCATGTCAACCAACTCAACGGGGACCCACTTCGGGTGATTTCTCGCAACTTCCCATGCGGCCACGTGTGGAAAATTCCTCTTTTTGTAGACACTGCAATACATTTCGGTGGCTTGTCGCATGATTGTCGCCTCGCTCGCTCCACTTTGTGGGTTTCGGTTCTACAAAAAATATAATAGGTTATCTTTTAAAAAAAACTGTTTTATGTTTTTTTTTTAAAACTGTTTTATGTTTTAAAAAAAAAACTGTTTTCTGTTTTTTTTAAACTGTTCTGTTTTTTTTTAAACTGTTCTATTTTTTTTAAACTGTTAAGTTTTTTTTTTTTTAAATAAAAACTGTTTCTGTTCTTTATAAAAAACAGTTTTCAATGAAAAAATATTTAAACTTTAATAAAAAAACATACCTTTTGAATGAAACAAGCGTTGAACTTGCTAATTTTCCCGTTCAAATCCGTCCATTTCGACGTCATTTGGTCCATGTTTCGAATATTTGCACTGGGAAGTTGCCTAAAATGATTAATGACCCGTCTTCAAAACGCATCCTTTCTTTGCTCGTTGGCATGTTTCCTGTTCTCCGAGATGTGCAAGTACGCCTGAACCAAGGAAACCTCCTCCTCGCTCGTCCAATGTTATCGGACAGTTTGTCGGACTTCTTGAACGTCATCATTTTCTTCTTCTTCCTCTTCCTCTTCTTCTTGTTGTTCTTGAATGTAATCATCATCTTCATCGTCGTCAAGACTTTGTTGTGGTTCACGATACGCGTTTGCAAATTGATGGATGAGGGTGTTGTCTTCTAGTGGGTCGAGTTGGTGGGGTTGGGTTTGAAAGTTTGGAAACGATTGGTGAGGTTGAAACGGTGGAACGAACGGTTGGTTATGGTACGTTTGCGATTGAAAGGGTGGATAATGTTGGGTTTGAAAGGGTGGGTATTGTTGGGTATGAAAGGGTGGGACTTGGTCGGTTGCGTCTTGCAACCTAAAGCGCGTCGGCTCGCCAAGATTCGCTCGAACCTTGGGTCTCACAGGATTTTTCTTCGTACCCGAACCTCTTTTTTTCGAACCCCCACCTCTCTTGCTTGAACCTTCCATGTTTCTTGTAAAAATATTTGGAGAGTTTGTTGATTTTTTGAATTGAGTTTGAGATAATTTGTTGTTTCTTTGAATTGAATGAGGATTTATAAAAAAAATGTTTCAAACGGTCAAAAAAATAACAAACGGTTAAAAACCAACGTTCCATTTTCAAATATCAACGCGTGATGAGTTTAACGCGTTCAAAATTTAACGCGTTTTTTTTTTTCGCCGGCGGCGGTGTTCCGTGATGGTTCAACGAGTGATGGGGTGGTATAACGGACCACCCCGTGCGTCCTAAAAATAAAATAAAAAAATAAGAAACCGCTGGGTTGTCACTCGGCCCATTCTGATTCGTACGGACCCGTTTGAACTCAGATGTGGTTTGACCCGAACTTTCTAAATTGTTATGTCCAAAAAGTTTTGACTATTACTGTAATAAAGTTGTTTTGTAATCAAATCATAGTTACAAGTAAGACGCTTTGAGGGCATTTTAGGGATTTCGCATAGGGTTAGTAAACCCAAGAGAAATGTGATTGTATTTCACACCCGCAGCGAAGCGCGGGCTTCTTTACTAGTATATATTGGTATCTGCTCTTTCATCCATTTCAAAAGATTATGTGTTGTTTGTATCTTAAATAAAGGGGCATGTATGTTAAACAAATGGGTAGAAACAAAGGGGTATGTGTATAGTAAACAAAGGGGCATGTGTGTTAAATAAATTGGTGTAAACAAAGGGGTATGTGTTTCAAACAAAAGAGCACGTGTTACTTTTTGTAAAAATATTATAAATATAATATAATGTGGAGGTGCTCTCAGCGCAACGACATAGGAAACAAACCACGGCAATGTGTCAGTTGCGTTTTGGTGGGAACCTAACTTAGTACACACAATAAGGGTTGTTGATGTCGGTCCAGGTAGGTGCCAATCACCATACTTATACTTACTATTGACTATAAAAAAAAGTATATATTTTATCTGTAACATCTAGAAATATAATCTATCTTATGAGTATACAACAAATAAAACACATCTTTTAACATCAAAATAACCTATTATAACCCAACTTTGTTTTGTGTAATCTAAACCAATTCCCATTAATCCATGACACGACTCATTAAGGAACATTAGCATATAGAACAGTATATGTGTGCAATTTAACACCGAATGACTTGTTATTATATATTGTGGCTTTGTATAACCTAAGACAACTCACTACATGACAAACCAATCATCATACATGTATAATTTACACACCAAAGTAGCTTGCTATTACCTAATTTAACATCATAGTTTCCATGATTTTTTACTGATGTTATATTTAGTTTTAATGAAATGTTTCATTTTTTTAATTCAACGGCAAATTTCTTATATTCTCTATTGTTTGTAGGACTTGAACCTAAGATCTCCCCCTCCCAAGATGTTTAAATGTTTTGCCTTTGACAATATACCATCACCCATTGGTGTTCCGATGTATACAACAAAGTTTTACTTATTCATTTGTTTTAAAATTATTAACGGATTGCATTTAAACTATAATTCAATTCTAAACAGAATCAAATCCTTGTTTCCTTTTCTTTTTCACTATCTCATCTAACGCTAACCCTATGTTTCTTGAACATATTACAACTTTACAAAGTTTGTTTGAGTCGGGTGCTGTCCCTTTAAAAATATTACCACTTTACAATATGATTATTTACAATATGTTTATGACATTATATTAAGGTGATAGTTTTATTTAATAATAAAAAGATATTAAAAGTGGGTACGTGGATTTTTGACTTTTGACCATCAACTTTTGACTTACTTGTCCAAAAATGTAGAACGGGAACTAGGGTTGGATACAAAGTTGTGAGGAGTCTTGTCATCTATATAGATTGATGGCATGTTTTCTTTTCTTTTATCTTCTTGGTAATAATCATGCGGATCTGTTTTAGAAGGGAAAATCTCTAAAATAGCCATTAACTAGTCAAAATATCACAAATAGCCATGTGAGTCTTTACAAGAAGCCGTTTCAAGCAACTGAAACGGCCTAAAACCCATGATTGCCACGTGTCCAGTTGGCTTGTGATCTTTCAATATGGCTCAAGCCTTTTCAGTGTAGCGGCTTGAGATCTTTCAACATGGCTTGAGATCATTCAACACGGATTGGCTTGGCTTGAGATCTTTCAACACGGCTTGAGATCTTTCAGTGTAGCGGCTTGGCTTGACTTAAGATCTTTCAACATGGCTTGAGATCTTTCAACATAGTTTAAATATAAACGAATAATTAAAAATATAAACGAATAATTAAAAAAATCTCAATTAAATGTAAGAACTTGAAAATCTCAATTAAAAAAATCCGAAAGTTTTAACTTGAAAATAATAATTATTTAACTTGAAAATAAAAAATTACTAGGTTAGAACCCCGTGTATTACATGGGTTAAATAAATGTAATTTTTATACTAAATAATAAAAAAATAGAATAAATGTGATTTTATATATTAAGTAATAAAAAAAGTTATATACTTAAGAATCTCGTGTATTGTATGAATTGGATAAATGTAATTGTATATACCAAATAATTAAAAAAGTTATACCTTTAAAACTCGGTGTATTACACGGGTTAAATAAATTTAATTTTGTATACTAAATGATAAAAATGTAACATCTTTAAAAAACTCATGTATTGTAAAAAATTAATATTTTTAAAAAGCTCGTGTATTATACCCGTGTAATACACATATTCAACTCGAACAATACACACGAGGTTTTTTAAGTTATATTAACCCCTCTATTAATTTGCAAATATAAGTTGTATGTTGGTTTTACTATTCAACTTGGTACAAGTGTTTGAAGCCTTTGTACAACAACTATTAGCCACCACCCATTATCCTCATTACCATCTTTCTTACCAATTAGAATTCCATATGTTTCCCAATATATTATACTGTCACACCCCCAAAATCCACCATGCGGAGTATCACCGCTTGGAGGCGTGACGTAACCAGGATCGAGCCACCAATCATATTGAACATCATAATTAAGTAAATAAGACCAACCACAATACGATTGGTGACCAAAGCTAGTTAACCATGTTTAGTTTAAACAGCGGAAGCATAAAAGTAAATCCAAAAGCATAAGTCCATAGTTTATAAGTTAAAGTTCAAAACGCAAGTTTAATAAGTTCATAAGGATTTAAATAATAAGTACGGAACATAACAGTCCGTACACCACAACGACTCCTTCCTCGTGCAAGCTCCAAGCGTTTAGCGACCTGTAAGGCATGTAACAACTAGTCAACAACAAAGTTGAGTGAGTTCACGTTTGGTTGTTTAGTTTTAAGTTGTTTCTGAAAAACGTGGTTTGACTTTCGTTGGCTTAATTGCCGTGAGGGTTACCCCGTAGTTGAAAGTATGTTTAATCAGTTCATTTTTCATTACCCAAACCATAACCATAATCAGTTAGGGGCATTCCCCGTGTGAACTACTAGACGGTATGATATCGACTACTACGAACAATAGTTGTGCCCTACATCAGTGTCTATCATCACTGACAGTTTGCCATAGTCCATTAGTACACGCCCGTCCGAACGGCACGGTGTGAGGTTTGTTAAACCTAATAGCCCTATTAACTAATGACCCGCTCGCCATTGGCCTCGGCGATTAAGTCGATATGAAGAGGGACTTATTGATAGAGTTTTGTCTAGCTAGTTTTAAGGTTGTTGTCCTGCACCAGGAGGACAAACGTACGTATTCTGCACCAGGAGAATTCATAGGATTAATAACGGCCATCCTCTCCACATGGTGGATTTTGGGGGCGTGACAGATACAATCTTAAAAGACAAAGTCGGTGGATTTTCCACCGGCTTTGCCTTCCAGCCAGTGGCGGATCCAGCCGAAGAAATCACTGGGTTCCTTTTTCCAAATCATACAAGGTTTACACTACAAAAAAAACGTTTTTTTTCCAAATCATACAAGATTTACACTACAAAAAAACGTTTTTTTTTCCAAAAAGACTGGGTTCCTGGGAACCCGGTGTTTCCCTCTAAAGCCGCCCCTGCTTCCAGCCCCTGTATTTTCATGATGCGTGCGAAGTGTTATATATATTAGGTGTATATTTTAAGCCCTTTTTAACACTTATTTTAGCCAAGTTTTAAATTTATAAAACACGATATTTCACTAACACTAAACACACATATGGGCAAGTGCACCCATCGTTGAGTGTAGTATAGCGTTGGTAAGATACCGAGGTCGTCCAAGGACACAAGAGCTTTTAGTACCGGTTTATCCTCAACGTCTAACCAAAATAAAAGTTTAGAAAAATGTTTTAAACTAAGAAAAATAAAACTAACTAAAATGCTGAAAATAAAAATAAAAATAAAAACAGATAGACAAGATGAATCACTTGGTTCCGACTCGTATCTAGTATAATCTTTGATTATTTCCGCACTTTTGCACATAATTAAGAGATTATCTTAGTTATTGTAGTAGGCCCCTCTTTTGAAGGTGACGTTACCCTCACCCCAGTAGTTTGAGTCAGCAGGGATACAATCCTAAAGGGGTGGATTATTGGAAGATAATGAATTAAGTTATTAATGCAGTATTGTGGTAGGCCCCGCTTTTGGCGGTGACGTTACCCTCGGCTAAGTAGTCTGAGTCAGCAGGGATATAGTCCTAAATAGCCGGGTTATAGTATTAATAGTAGTTAACTTATGAGGGAATCAAAGAGTTTGGACCCCCGCCATCCAATACCGTGAAGTATTGAAGGAGGTCCTACTAAATTTGACCCAGGTCCATTGCAGGACCTCTAAACGCTGAACAATGGCAAGACCTTTACCAAACCGTTCCCTTAACCCCCTACCAGGTAGCCAACATATCTCCATATAGACCGTGGAGATATGAATGGTGAAAATCCTTTATTTTATATAGACAGTAAAATAATGCCAAGACACCACGGACAAACGATAAGGAAAGATCACCTTCAACATAAGTAACTAGTTATTAAAGTCATTAATACAAAACCAAATAAAAAGTGCAAAAGATTAGAAATAAAAAGTATTATACTAGACACTTTGTCTTCACCAAGTGATGTAAGAGACTTAGGCAAACATGGCCTTGATTGTCAAGAACTCTTACGATCAATCTTGGATCCCGAGACGACTCACACACTCTATGATGGACAACGGATGATGGTGGTGGATGATGGTGTTGTGATGGTGGTGGGTGGTGGATGAAGTGTGAGAGAGGTGGTGTGCCAAGGGATGAGATGAAATGAATCCAAGCACTCCTATTTATAGGCTGAACAGAGAGCTGGACACGGCCCCGTGTCCGCTGGGCACGGCCCCGTGTCCGCTGGGCACGGCCCCGTGTCCGTCTGACACTCTCTCTCCTCATTAATTGTAATTCGCAATTACAATAAATGCGCCTGCTGTACTTTCGACACGCCCCCGTGTCCGCTGAGCACGGCCCCGTGATGGGCAATAGAAGCTTCTATAAGTTTGTCTTTTCTGCTGCTTCTTGGGCACGGCCCCGTGCTGGCTGAGCACGGGGCGTGTTCAGTCTTCTGTTTTCTCTATTTTGCTTTGGAAGGTGCCGTTGAGGGTTCGGGCAGTCCACTAATGTTCCTTTTCTTGTATTTGTGTTGGATTTAGCTGTCTTTTTGCTTCTTTTGCGTTTTTGAGCTCATTTAATCCTGAAAATACAAAGGAAGACAAAAACACTCTTTTTCCAATATTAGTACTAAAAAAGGGTTAGTTTTATGCCTCATTTGATGTAATTTATATGTTGCATTTTACACACATCAAATACCCCCACACTCGAACTTTTGCTTGTCCTCAAGCAAAACTCTTTAATATGTGGCTTACACTCCCAAATGGAATAGGTAGAAGAGAAGGTTTTGGGCTTGTCATAGAGTGTCGGGATTTCCAAGATCTTTTTGGGTTTTATTTTTATTTATTTACACTCCTATTCGTAATGATTTATTTAGAACTGTTCATAAAAGAAATTACTTATTTGGGCATAACATGCCTTTTTAAAATTCTATTTATATACAAGTTCACATACCTCGCGGGGAAATCACTCACACTCGGCCGAAGGTGTATTTTTAGTGAATCACTCGAGAGCGGCACGGAACTTATTCCTACCATAGGCTTGCCAAGAAATCAATCCTCCTCCTTTTTAACTTTTATACCTTTGTAGATATCAAGAGGACTTTGTGGGTTAAGGGTTGGCTAGGGTTAAAGGTAGGTGGTTGGGTTAGTGGTTAGTAGAAAAAAAGTTAAAAGCGTAACAAGTGTCGGTTTTCGTATTTTTGCAACTTTTTCATTTTGATGAAGCTTTTATTCAAACTAAGTTATTTTTGATTAACTTGTTTGTTTATTTTCTTTTTGCTTCATCATTATCACTAAATTATATATATATATATATATTTTTTTTCACGAAGAACCGAACTTGTTACTAAAATAAAGGGTTAATAATGAAAAAGGTTTTGGTGGGTGAAAGGGTTTTTGTTTGGGTGATGAAACGAAAAGGTTTAGGCTCAAAGGGGCTAACTAGGGGGTTTTTGGGTAGGTGGTAAAGGAAAAAGAAAAATAATGGTGTAGAAATGAAAAAGGGTTAGTCCTAATGCCTCCATCATTTACTTACTCGGGTTTAAGTTGATAAGGACCGGGAATGTATTGTCATGGCAAGTTCTAGAGTCGTAAGAACCAAGCGGCTATTCACACAAGAAACGAAAAATGAGCATTTAGTCAAATGATATGTAATTGTGTGCTCAATTAAAGGCTCAAAACTCACTTTTGTGGGAATGGGTTTTTATGTGATCAAGTATATATAATCAAATTTTAAATAAGTTTGTCATGCCTTTTCATAATTTTCTTATGTTGGTTCTTTTTATCACTACGCTATCGGTTGTAAATTTGTAAAAATATAACCTTTTTGAGAACTTGAATTTCCCGAGTTAAACCTAGACAAGTAAAAAAAAATGAAATTTTTGAAAAAAATTGGGGTGATTAGCGGTTCCAATAGAGTTTTGTGTAAGGCTTGTATTTAGGACTTGCAAAATTCAAGGTTTTAGCATCCCCCCCACACTTAAATTACACATTGTCCTCAATGTGTCCCAAAAATAAATTTTTAGGTTTGATTAGATGTGTAAAATAGTGTTTAAAAAGCAAAAATTTGTGTTACTGGGCGCTGAACACGGCCCCGTGTTATCCGGGCACGGCCCCGTGTTCAAGTGCCAGTAACAAAATTAAAATAAGAGAAACAAAAGTCTGGACACGGGGGCGTGTTGGGTGAACACGGCCCGTGTGTAGGTACCTGTACTGGGCGTTTTTCTGCAGGTGGTTCGGCACGGGGCCGTGTTGGTTGAGCACGGCCCGTGTTGAACCTTCTGAAATGGAGGAAATTGTCGGGTTGCCTCGTTCTTGTGCATGGGTTCATTTTTTCTCGTTCCCCTTTTCATCCTTTACCACCATGAGTGTGTGTTGTACTCATTACAAACCATCCAAACCTTAAAACCATCATTTCATTTCATCATAGAGAGAACTTACATAATCCTAAATTAAACTAGATAAAACAAAGAAATAACAATCCATGGAGTCCTAGCCTTTACTTTATTTTAATTTAGCAAAATTTCCAAGAAGTAATTAATCTTGGTTAAACAAGGCCTTTTTGAACTCCTTCTTCCGAGTGCGGTTCTCCTCAAATGTCGGCGAGCCATTCTTCTACCTCCCTTGGAAGGAGAAAAGAAGGCTCATTGGCATTAGTTTGAGGAGTTTCAACTTCCACCGGGATCTCTTGTTGGTGTTCCATGGGAGGTTCCGCCGGAAAGTCTTCCCACCCGGTAGGGTTGTTGATTCCGAGTGCCAGGTTCCAATCTTGTTGAGGAAGGACTGGTTCCATTGGAGGTACTACAAGAATATTTAACCTCTGGTGCAAGAGGTTAATTTCTTGGAAGCTGCTTTCAAGTCCCATCGTTAGATCGTTAATACGGCCGATTAGGACCTCCTCTACTGAAGTCATTTCGTCGAGAGCCTCCCTTAATGCTATCACATAGTGTACAAGTGTAGCTTCAATGGAGGGTCTTCTTCCTCTACGGCTGTTTGGCGAATGCACAGGAGATGTTTCGCTGTTTTCACTCGTCATCCTACGAAAGATAAACTAAAAATAGTTTATTTAATGAAACAGTAACCGGACACGGCCCCGTGCTCACTGAGCACGGCCCCGTGTTCATCTTTCTGCAGAGTTTTGGAACAAGGAAACTTGGGTTTTTAAGTTATTTTCTGAACGTTGTGGGGCCTTTTTGGCTACTAATAACTTAAAACAATGTTTCATAACATGTTTTTACCAAGATTCTTTGATCAAAACTCATTTATCCCTACCATAGAGTTAGAGGAATTCCAAACTTTCAATGGTAGCTCTTGGAGAAAGATGAAGAAGAAGGAAATTGCTAAAAGAGGAAAGGACAAGATGGGTTGTTGGAACCTTCTTTTAGACTTACCTAGGATAGTTTGAGAGAAGATTCCTGCAAATCTCTGCCCCAAGTTGGTCCAAATGTGCAGAATTCTTGGCTGCATTTATAGAAAATGACAGCAACCTGGACACGGCCCCGTGTTCAGTGGACACGGCCCCGTGTGCAGGTGGAGTTCTGACACAGTTTGTCCGTATTCTGACGTACTGATCAGAATGGAATCTTTCGATGGACACGGGGGCGTGTTGGCTGGGCACGGCCCCGTGTCTAGGGACTGTTTTATGAAGTTGTCTAGTTTTTTAAGGAACTTGTCAGTATCAGGTGGCTCCTGACTGGTTGGAACAACCCCAAAGTGCCTAATATACCTTAATTGTCCTAGACTAAGGCGAGAACGCAAGAGGTTGTCGGTGAGGGTAATTCCTATTTTCATTCTAGGTGGACAAGTCCAACCCTTTTCCGGGCTCTTGTTAAAGAAGGTATATGCCGAATCGCTCAGGTCTATGTATGCACCGAACGAAGTCGATGGAGAGTCCTTCACGGCACAATCGACACAGGGACGACTATCGTCCAAGTCTTTGCTAGGTACGAAGGTATTTTCGGGAGCAACGAGGTTGTCGGAATGCGGTTCCAACATTTCTTCATGGGTATCGTCTTGGGGTGGATCAATAAAATCCTTCCCAAGCTCTTCTATCCATTTCAGAATTAGCTCTTCTAGTTGAAATAACTCGCTAAGGAGCATTTCCCCTAGAATATCTGGCTGGGCGCATTCGAGGGAGAAATAGTGCTTATTTTTACTTTCGCCCCTCTTATGGTTGTGAGAAGATGGTGGGTCCATGTAGTGGGGCCTATAATTTAGGAAGTAGCATTTTACTTCTTCATGTTCGCCACCACATAATTGACACCACGTACCATAAGAGTGCCGAAAGTAAAAATAATTACTATCACTCATGTTTATGTCAGAAATTACCAACCGTCGGGATCTAACGGTTCTGTTTTCAGTAACTGAAACTTGGGCACGGGGGCGTGTTGAGTGGACACGGCCCCGTGTTCAGCTTACTGTCTGATGTAAAACAGGATTGCCAGTTCCAATGATTGAGCACGGGGGCGTGTTCAGCGGGCACGGCCCGTGCTGAGCTCTGCAAAAGCTGAAAAACTAAGAAAATCCTAAAAAAAATAAAAAGAAAAATAAAAGATGATTAGGCTGTTGATTCCTAACTTTCTTAAAATCCTTGTGTCCCCGGCAACGGCGCCAAAAACTTGATGCGTGCGAAGTGTTATATATATTAGGTGTATATTTTAAGCCCTTTTTAACACTTATTTTAGCCAAGTTTTAAATTTATAAAACACGATATTTCACTAACACTAAACACACATATGGGCAAGTGCACCCATCGTTGAGTGTAGTATAGCGTTGGTAAGATACCGAGGTCGTCCAAGGACACAAGAGCTTTTAGTACCGGTTTATCCTCAACGTCTAACCAAAATAAAAGTTTAGAAAAATGTTTTAAACTAAGAAAAATAAAACTAACTAAAATGCTGAAAATAAAAATAAAAATAATAACAGATAGACAAGATGAATCACTTGGTTCCGACTCGTATCTAGTATAACCTTTGATTATTTCCGCACTTTTGCACATAATTAAGAGATTATCTTAGTTATTGTAGTAGGCCCCTCTTTTGAAGGTGACGTTACCCTCACCCCAGTAGTTTGAGTCAGCAGGGATACAATCCTAAAGGGGTGGATTATTGGAAGATAATGAATTAAGTTATTAATGCAGTATTGTGGTAGGCCCCGCTTTTGGCGGTGACGTTACCCTCGGCTAAGTAGTCTGAGTCAGCAGGGATACAGTCCTAAATAGCCGGGTTATAGTATTAATAGTAGTTAACTTATGAGGGGATCAAAGAGTTTGGACCCCCGCCATCCAATACCGTGAAGTATTGAAGGAGGTCCTACTAAATTTGACCCAGGTCCATTGCAGGACCTCTAAACGCTGAACAATGGCAAGACCTTTACCAAACCGTTCCCTTAACCCCCTACCAGGTAGCCAACATATCTCCATATAGACCGTGGAGATATGAATGGTGAAAATCCTTTATTTTATATAGACAGTAAAATAATGCCAAGACACCACGGACAAACGATAAGGAAAGATCACCTTCAACATAAGTAACTAGTTATTAAAGTCATTAATACAAAACCAAATAAAAAGTGCAAAAGATTAGAAATAAAAAGTATTATACTAGACACTTTGTCTTCACCAAGTGATGTAAGAGACTTAGGCAAACATGGCCTTGATTGTCAAGAACTCTTACGATCAATCTTGGATCCCGAGACGACTCACACACTCTATGATGGACAATGGATGATGGTGGTGGATGATGGTGTTGTGATGGTGGTGGGTGGTGGATGAAGTGTGAGAGAGGTGGTGTGCCAAGGGATGAGATGAAATGAATCCAAGCACTCCTATTTATAGGCTGAACAGAGAGCTGGACACGGCCTCGTGTCCGCTGGGCACGGCCCCGTGTCCGTCTGACACTCTCTCTCCTCATTAATTGTAATTCGCAATTACAATAAATGCGCCTGCTGTACTTTCGACACGCCCCCGTGTCCGCTGAGCACGGCCCCGTGATGGGCAATAGAAGCTTCTATAAGTTTGTCTTTTCTGCTGCTTCTTGGGCACGGCCCCGTGCTGGCTGAGCACGGGGCGTGTTCAGTCTTCTGTTTTCTCTATTTTGCTTTGGAAGGTGCCGTTGAGGGTTCGGGCAGTCCACTAATGTTCCTTTTCTTGTATTTGTGTTGGATTTAGTTGTCTTTTTGCTTCTTTTGCGTTTTTGAGCTCATTTAATCCTGAAAATACAAAAGGAAGACAAAAACACTCTTTTTCCAATATTAGTACTAAAAAAGGGTTAGTTTTATGCCTCATTTGATGTAATTTATATGTTGCATTTTACACACATCATTTCACGATATTGTAATTTTAGCCCTTTGATTTTGATACATTTAAAGTTTCATAAAATGACAAATTTAGTCCCTAAACCTTCTACTTTGAATTTTCAAAACCACAACGTCATCTTTCAAACTTTGTCAGCACCAACCCTCTACTTTGGTTTTCCACCGTCACCCCCTTAGCTTTACGCCACCAACCCTCTTCTTTTATATTTCCATAAACACCCCCTCATCTTTTACACATTTTCGCCACCACCCCTATACTTTTACACTATGTTTTTTAGACTTTGCTTTTTTACCCCTTGCACTATTACTCCATTTTTACACCCGCCCAACTTTAAAAAAATTGCAATTGTAACCGCTAGACTACAACTCCTACTTTTCCAAATGCCAATGCATTGTGTTTTACGAAATGTCTTAGACATTGTGTTTTACACTTTGTGTCTATCTTTGTGTTTTACACTTTTTTTGTAATCGTCTTTTACGCACTGCGTTTTATGAATCATGTTTTGTCTTACTATATGTTTTCACCCGTCGCGCGCCGTCGCAACGCGTGGCAGCCAAAATACTAGTTTTTATTATTTAGTATAAAAATTACATTTTTATTTTACCCGTGTAATACACATGGTTCTAACCAAGTAATTTTTTATTTTCAAGTTAAATATTTATTATTTTCAAGTTAAAACTTTCAGATTTTTTTAATTGAGATTTTCAAGTTCTCACATTTAATTGAGATGTTTTTTAATTATTCATTTATATTTTTAATTATTCGTTTATATTTAAACTATGTTGAAGGATCTCAAGCCGTGTTGAAAGATATTAAGCCAAGCCAATCCGTTACACTGAAAGATCTCAAGCCGTGTTGAAAGATCTCAAGCCGCTACACTAAAAAGGCTTAAGCCATGTTGAAATATCACAAACTAACTGGACACGTGGTAATCATGGGTTTTAAGCCGTTTCAGTTGCTTGAAACAGCTCCTTGTGAGGGCTCAGATGACTATTTTTTTTATATTTGGCTAATCAAGGACTATTTTGGAGATTTTCCCGTTTTAGAATATTACTTTTATCATATTTTACCGTCAATTCTTTTCCTAAATAGTAAATTACTAATATTTGGGCAACCATAATTAGGTTGATTGTAATTTTAGAAAAAACACCATCATGAAATCAAGCCTGAATTGCAAAATTTATCATTTATCTTTATACTAAATTTCAGGTGGTGTCATTTACCTTTAAAATTGATAAGTTTTGTACATAATGTCAAGTCCGGCTCAAATATTTTGGTGGCCTAAGGCGAAGTAAAATCTTGTGCCCCCCCCCCCCCAAAAAAATAATAATAATAATAAAGAAAACAATTTGAGAAAAACCCTCCTCATTTACTCGGGCTTCTGACCGGCAAAATAAACTAAAAGGTTTATTGTTGGCGGAGTTAATTTTTTTTTTTGTATTCTTATATATTTGTTATACGTGTAAGGATATGTTTAGATTAAGTTTACTACCGACAGAAAGTCTTGGTAAGAGGTAGAGGTGCACAAACCGGTTTTTTAGCCCATATTGGTTATGGTTCCAAACCGGTTCAGTTTTGGTAAACAGAAGTCAAAACTGCTTTTGCCCAAAACGTTTTTTTCAAGCGGAAAAGGGCTGGGTTCGGTCTTTTCGTCCACCTCTAGGCCTAAGGTCAAAATATTGTTCTATTCACCGTCACCGACTACAATTCAGTTTCATAAACATTATGCAGTTAATGTGGTAATTTTTTATAAACATAGCAGCAAGTAATTCAACAAAATTTATCAACACATATCAACAGATCTACAAATTACAACTACATAACTAGTCTCCACAATTCCGATCATCAAAACATGATCACTTCACTTTTTAGCTACTGAAAAGTTAAATTTACAGTCAAAATAACAGATCAAAAGAAAACCTGGATGCTCATAGCTTTCTTGTTGGCTTCAAGCTGACTCCTTGCGAAAAATTGCAGCGCCGCCGCCCTAACAAGCCCATACCCATATATAATATATATATATATTTTTAAATCTGGAGGCCATGTAGTTTTGGTGGCCCAAGGCCCAAGCCTCATTTGACTTGGGCTTGGGCCGGCCCTGCTTAATGTTTTAAAATGTTACACGTTATGTCCTTCGACCCTAACTGTCACACCCTCAAAAATCCACTTGCGGGGTTTAACACGAGGCGCGTGACAAACCA
Source organism: Helianthus tuberosus (assembly GCA_030545235.1). Classification (NCBI taxonomy): domain Eukaryota; kingdom Viridiplantae; phylum Streptophyta; class Magnoliopsida; order Asterales; family Asteraceae; genus Helianthus; species Helianthus tuberosus. The sequence continues at coordinate 97,180,432 of CM060360.1, read as the reverse complement.
GGATCTAGACGCCAGTCATATCGAATGACCTCTATATGAGAAAATAGTTTTGCCAAACAACCAACAGTTCAAAAGTAATGCGGAAGCGTAACAAACGTAAAGTAAAAAACCTGCGCCAAAACGAACGCCCAATCAAACAGTAAATAAATATGATAATGCAACGTTTAAAAAAATGTTTTTGACGCCATGCAGTGCACCTAATCGTGGCAAGTACTTTAGCGACCTGGGAGAGAACACGAAAGAAACAAGTGTCAGTCAACTAAGATGAGTGAGTTCACATATTCAGTTCACAATTATAGCATGTTTCGTTTACACAAGTATTTCACTATTCAATCCGAATAGTAATTATTAGTATTTAATATATTATTGTTATATTTATAGGTAGCTAACCCGTGTTACGTCACGAAAGAGTTCGAAACCGAATCTGACTGTTGTTGCCTTTGTTTGCCAGGTCTATCACTGACCATGGCGGTAAGTTAGGCTAATTCTACACCCGGTGACCATTACCGGTCTAGCTAGCGCGACTAGCTCGGGTGGGGCCTGTCGGGCCCAGTAGTACTACTCAAAATTCCCCCGCTATTAATCCCAATACTAACGGTCCGAGGTTTATAAGGACTTTATGTGATAATGTTACTTTGTGACCATAAAAATATAACAATGTTCTATTAAATAAAAGCGTTATAATCTTATAACAGTTAGGCATTACATTACCGTAATGGGCTCGTGTTACCTTCCCTAGGTTTCAAAACGTTTAAATATAGGGACACTGGACTTGCCTTTTTTTTATTGCTCGGTAAGATTAAGATTAAGTGTATGCAATCTAGAACGATCAACCACGCCCTATTATAGTTACCATGGTTTATTAGTGATTGTTTATGCAAAGCATGAAAGTCCTACAAGTATCTAGCAACTAGCATGCGAACAAGTAATCACCTAGCACTTCTAACATATGGTTTCATACACATGTTCACAACCTATCCTACGATATGATATATGATACTTATACAATTATCAAACAAGCACGGATACTAAAAGTAGCAAGTTCGGTTCTTATACGCTCATGATTCATGCATAACAAAATCACTAAAATAGGCTGTTTTAGGAGACTCGTTTAACCTATTTACAGGGCTACAAAAATTATGATAGTTTATGTGACGTACCTCTCAGAGGGGTTGGCCTTGTGTAGAAATTTCAAGGCCTAACTCTTTACCAATAATTTATTAAAAATCATTTCATAAGCAGTAATCAGATTCGTCACTTTCTGACTATAGCTCACGGAAAAATTCATTTAGAAATCCTCAGTTACCCGATTGACCCGATTCCACTTAGAGTTTCATATAGACACTTAAGAAGATCTACTGTACAAAGTTCATGACTTAACTCGAAGTATTCACCGAGATATGACTTAAAACATAGCCCACAAAATCTGCAGAAAACTGCAGCTTTGACCACTTAAACGAAATAATTCTTTTGAAATAGTAAACAACATCCAAAAATTGCGATTCTAATTCCGCTAAAAGCGTATTTCAAAACACCACGTTTTGGACTCAAGAAATTCCAGTTTTCATTATGTTACGACCCGGTTACAGCCAACTGGAGTCGGCTGTAACTATTAGACAGCTCCCAGTTTTCGTTACCCGAATCCTGTAAACATTATTTAGTGAACCCAACCTCGTATAAACATAAATCACAGTAGGTTATATGTAAGCATCCTACGCAAGGAGTTAATTTTGTAAGCATCAAGATTGTCACAAGAATACACAAACACAGCCACCATAACTTGATTAAACAACCGATGACACACATAAAAACATCTAAAACATATATCATAACAAAAGAAACATGACAAGTTACTTGGGTGCTAACCAATTGAAAGATGAAAAGAACGAGGGATAGCCGTGAGCGAGATGGGTCACTAGTGAAGGGAGGCAGAGGTGAGTTGTGCAGTTAGGGTGTGTGTGTTTCTCATGCTAACTTACATATTCAATCAAAAGATCTGATGTTGGCGGTTTGTTGCACTACCTTGGGCCGAAGGTAATAGGGAAAAGGGTAAGGTTTGGGCTTGGTCCACAACAGCCAAGAGTAAGGAAAAGAAAAGATGTGTGGGCTGAAAGTGTGAAGAAGGAGGCTGCCATCGTTAGGTGTTGATAATAATAAGCATTTATTATATATTTAAAAAAACTAATCTAATAACAAAATACATAATACTTTAATAATACAAACAACTAATCGTCCATGTGTACTCAGTTAATTAATATAAATGTATAATTTTTGTACTATGGCTCGGGCCTCATAAGTTCGAGTTAGACGGTGGTTTGATTCGACAAGTGAAACACATGTTTTTCGACAGATATACAGAATTATATTTTCGACGCTATAAAATGTAATGAAAACCGCATTAGGAAGGTACCTGATTATCCGGGATGTTACATTACCCAAGTTTAAAGAATTTTCGTCCCGAAAATTGAGTAAACACACGTTGAGTCGCTAAGTTAGTGTAAGGTTTTTCCCAGGCTGTCACATGTAAACACACGTTGAGTCGCTAAGTTAGTGTAAGGTTTTTCCTAGGCTGTCACATCATCCCCTGTTCAAAGAATTTCATCCCGAAATTCAGTTTGTGTCATCTGGAAGTGGTGCCTTGGTTGCAAAAAGGTGAGGGTACTTGTCTTTCATTTGGTCCTCTCTTTCCCATGTGAACCCCGATCCACGCTTAGAGTTCCAACAAACTTTAACGATGGGTATCTTTCTGTGTCTTCGAGTCTTGACCTCTTGGTCCATGATCTCGATTGGTTCTTCAATGAACCATAGTTATTCATCCACATGGATCTCATCCAATGGAACGACTAGTGTTTCATCCGCCAAACACCTCTTCAGGTTTGAAACGTGAAAGGCATTATGAACTCCTCTAATTTCATCGGGAAGGTTTAGTTCATACGCTATTAGCCCAATCTTCTTCGTTATATTTCAATCGGTCCAACGTAGCGCGAGTTTAGTTTGCCTCGTTTCGCAAAACGAATCACACCCTTCTAGGGTGACACCTTCAGTAGAACTCTATCGCCTACCTGAAATTCCAGTAGTTTACGACGCTGATCGTCATAACTATTCTGACGATCACGAGTTACCGCCATGCGGTTTCTGATTTGCAGAATCTTTTCAGTTGTTTCGAGTATCAACTCGGGACCACTGAGCTGACTATCACCAACTTTCGCCCCAACACACGGGCGACTTGCATTTCCGTCCATACAACGCCTCAAAAGGTGCTGCCTGTATACTTGTGTGATAGCTGTTATTATAAGAAATATCTACTAATAGCGGGTGCCTCTCCCAACTATTGCCAAAATCGATAACACATGTCCTAAGCATGTCTTCAAGGGTCCGAATGGTTCATTTACTTTGACCATCTGTCTGAGGATGGTACGTGGTACTCATATCTAAGTGTGAGCCTAGAGCTTTCTGCGCCGATTGCCACATTTGGGATACGAATCGTGGGTCACGGTCGGGATTTCCGGTTGTTGCAGTGATGGCTAAGAAGTGTGCTGATTTAGTTAGGTGGTGTTTGTTTTTTTAGAGGTAAAACGTCTGCAGTCTGCGGACCACATCTGCAGACATCTGTAGCAGAAGAGGTGGACCAAACCACTGCAGTCTGCAAGAAGAAGACTGTTGGTTTTTTAACTTTTGCAAACTGCTGAAATAAACAAAAACTCTAATCAAACAATTCATCAACATGAACAACAATTATAATCAAACAAACAAAAATCTAATCAAACAATTTATCAAGATGAACAACAATTATAATCAAACAAACAAAAACTTTAATCAAACAATTTATCAAGATGAACATCTATATTCCATTGCAAAATTATATAAATATCTTCGTTTCAGTTTTTCTTGTCTTAAAATCATACAAAACATAGCTTCACTTTTTCACATCCGATTGAGCATAACATCCTTGTCCACCTTCTCATTTTCTTTTCAGCGAATAGCCTCACAATAATTCCAAATAACAGTTAATTTATGTACAGTGTGCTTCCAAATGCAAAGCAATTGGGAAGAATACCAACGAGTGCTTTGAAACAATTATGGCCAAGGAATAGACTTTTCTGAATGCTGGCTGCAAATAAAAGAAATAAAGAAAAAGATGTCAAAACCAACTGAAGACATTTTTTTACAAACTATTGGTATTCGTTATCACGTGTTGCGCGACATTTCATCTAAGGAAGCATCAAACCTCATTTTCTAATCTTTCCATATAATAATTTGACACGTTTAGTATAACGCAATCGTCCAAAATAGCATATCATATCGCTTTTCTATCGTATCACCTTTCTATCCAATTCTCAAACGGGTCAAATTAAAAAATATAGCCAAAATGGCAATAGATCAAATATCGAGTATATAAACCGATATATACAAGTAAAGTTATCAACATTTCATAACAAAAAGGTGAAATTTTAAAAAGTAGGTAACTTGTAACGGGTCAACTATGCAATTTTCGAGCCAATCACACATAAGTTATGATTCAATTGAACAAACAGTACACGGGTAACAGTTGAAGAGTAAAAAAATAGTTTTAATAGATGCTTTGCAAACAATAATTTGTATCAGAAGAGTACCTGTGCACAAGTATCGGTGATCACTCAAACAGAATGTAGATAAGACTGTGACGGTGGAAAAACAATCGCCCAGAGGATAAGGTGTGGGTTAAAAAATGGAATGCTTATCGGCATACCACACATCAATTCTTGTCTAATCAGTAATGCAATGGGAGTTTTTGGTGTCATGTTAATATTATAGACCAAAGTGACCAAAACTGATGATGTAAAAATGGTTAGTATAGTACACTATGCAATGTAAGAATTGTAGTACAATATCAAATTTTGTCCTTTAGTATAGTATAGCTACCTTAAAATTCTATGGGATGAGAAATAGGAATGGAGTTCCTGATGTGGAACAGAAAGATGAAGTTTTCTTTATTTCCCTTGAATTTTGGCAGTAGGGCTGTAGGGGCATGTATAGGGTTCATGATGCGAATGCTCTTACAATCAAACAAACAGGATCAAATACATAGATTCGATACGAACACATACACATACTCAAACATACATATACAAACTAACAATAATACAACATAAAAGTTATGATCAACCTGTAAAAAGTTAACAGCTAAATCATATTTATCAACACATTCGAAAAGAACTAATCGAGCGATTGAGGTCGAACGATAGTGCAAACTTGATAGACACCACATAAGATGATGAAATCAAGGACAAGGATGTATGGGAAATCAAGAATCATACCTTTGGAATGGTGAATGAGGACACGACACCCTACTCAACGGATGCGTTCTTCAAAACTTGGAGTGGAGTGGACGACAGGGGAGATGCGGATCGATTAGTCTTGGGAGTAAAATTCTAAAAAAAACCCTAATATACCTTTTTCAGTGGGCAAGTTACAGGGGCCGTGAAGGGGAGATGTGTTGTCGGCAGTAAAGGCAGGGGCCGACGAAGTTGCAGGAGCGGAGGGGAGATGTGTTGTCGGTGGTGAAGGCGAAGGTGGGAGAGGTGATGTCGGGCAACAGGAGGTGGGGGAGGGGAGATGTGGTGGTCGGCTGAGAGGAGCAGTAGTGCTAGGGTTCCAATGGTTTGAAAGAGAAGGGGATGAGAAGAGGTTAGAAGAGGGGAGTCCTTGTCTGCGCGATGAAGAGGTTCAGAAGAGCTTTTTTTTATAAAAACACTTCCAAAAAACAAACACACTGCAGACTCAAATGTCTGCGCGTGGTCTGCGTGGAGAAGACATAAGAGATCCAAAAGTACTTTTTACAAAAAACAAACACCCCCTTAGTCAATCTATGATTACCCAGATGGTATCGTTCCCGCTAGGTGTTCTTGGTAAACCCGTGATAAAATCCATAGCAATTTGTTCCCATTTCCATACTGGGATTTTCGGTTGTTGCAGTAACCCCGACGGCTTCTGATACTTAACTTTGTTAGGCCCTAAAGTGTGAGACTGACGCATCAAATTAACACAACGGGTTATGGTTACGAATTGGGCTTTACCGGGTTAGTTATATTAGGTTTTGGACCTTTATAGGTCACTTGGGCTAAGCTTTAGGCCATGTGGGCCAAGCAGGCCCAAGGGGAGCCCATGTAGGGAAGTGGGCTTGTCTATGTATATAAACAAGTTTCTAACTTGTTTTAGTGTTCGAACTTCACTGTTACAACTTCTAGAGAGCTAGAGAGAGAGGCGATTTGGTGAAGAACACTTGTACTAGACGGTTTTGCTTTTCAAGTAATAGAATCGTGTGCAAGTGTTGAAAGTGATTCGGTATTGTTCTTCGATTTTCAGTTTTTCGTGTTTATCTTGAATCATCTTGTGATTGGTTTCCGCACTCTCACAAGATTAGGTTTGATATCATTGAAATATCCGGTTTTCAGGACTTACAAGTGGTATCAGAGCCTTTAGAACCTATTTCTAGGCTCGGTGTGATATCAAAGATTCAAGAATTTCGTTATTTTTGGTTCGGTGTTCTTCGAGTTCTTCGTAGTGTTCATCGAAATTTTATCAAAAGTTAGTATATTTTGGTGGTGTTTGATCTGTTGAAAGTTGTTACAAGATAAACGGAAATCTTTTGAAATTTTTAAAGTTTTCATTATTATCTTTCCAAAGTTATCAAAATCCCAAAATTTTCGTGATTGATATTTGACTTTTGAAAGTTTGGTTGAAAACAATTATTTATTTCAGATTTTTATATCCTTCCATAACACATTCCACAGTTTCGACAAGGTTTATCTCTTCAAGGTCTCGACTCCTCACATCTTCATCTCTCTGGTTTCGAGTCCCACATCAACTTCAGAGGTTTCGTGTTCTCCACTGTTCTGACTCCACCGACAGCTTTCTGAGTCGCAACCTTCAACAAGAGAGGTCTCGAGTCATTCACTTTCGAGTCACAAGTTCACCGTCTCGAGTTATCTCACATTCACGGTCTCTACTCATCAACACAATCACATTCAAGGTCTCGACTCATCATCTTTCACAAGGTTTTGACTCATCTTCAATCCTGATTTTGACACAACGTTAAGAGTCTCGGGTCATTGAATTTCATAACAGGATTCTTGAGGTCTCGAGTCATCAACCAAGGTCTCGAGTCACTCACTGCAACTCCATCAAGTCTCGAGTCGCAACCTCTGTTCCGAATCACGATTTTGACTCATCTTATTCTTCTCCGTTAACCGGTTGCTGGAAACCTGCAACAATCAATTCTTAGCATCTTGGTCTCGAGTTATCTTCACAGCAGTCTCGAGTCGCAACCACCTCTGAACGTCCACTACTTCCATCAACCACTTTTCACAGTAACACATCATCACCGTTGTCATCTCCTTAACCACCGTCATTCAACCTCCATAACGACCATTGTTCACCAATTCTGTTCACCGTTGTTCTCCGTTGTTCGTCGTCGATCACCATCGCACCACCGCCTCTGATCACCTCCATCTTCACGGCAGTAACATTCACGTCGAACCCCATCCTCACCATCATCTCCGTCAACATCATCATCATCATCATCGTCGACACCGTCGCCAGTTATCATCATCAACGACCACCATACATCATCGTACTCATCACCTTGACGGTTGGACTGTTGTCAGCTGAACCAGGATTTAGGGTTTTGGACGGCTGGTACCTTTTTGGACGAAGAAGACGGGACTTACGAAGAAGACGGGACTTACAATAGTTATAACTATAATAATAATAATAATCATTAAGTCGTCATTACTTAATCATCAATATATATTATAATAGTTTTTAGTAAAAACTAATTTTTATATTAAAAAATATAAAAAAAAGGATGAATTTGTTTGGTTGTGAAAAGTTTTGACAGGTTTCGAGGTGCAGTTCAGAAATCGGGTTCATTCGTGTGCAAAGAGTTTCAGTTAGCGAGTACACGGGTTCTCGTTTGGTTTGTGTTTTGAAGAGAAGAACAAAAGTATCAACCAGCCACTGAAATTATGGCATTCACGTTTCACAAACCCGTCGCTCAAGAAATTACTCGTGAAGAGATACTTTCTGTTTTCTGTACTCCTGAATGTAGAGAACGAGTTGAAACCTATAGAATACACAACGCTGAGCTAGTCGAAGAATATAATGACATTAAAAGGAAAAATTTCACTTTGGCTAATAATGAAAAACTTTTTAAGGAGAAAATCGAAGCTCAGCGAAAAGACATCATCCAACTCAAAGATGATGTTAGTGTAAAAACAGCCCAACTCTTCTATGTTCAAGAAAAATTATGCACTGTGACTAAAGAACTAGAGGATATCAGAGATAGATATCAAATAAATGAGCTAAATATTAAAAAATTTGATTCTTCCAGCAAATTAGTCAAAAACCTGTGTGATCAACAGCTAGCATACCAGAAAAGGAAAGGGTTGGGATTGGGTTTTAATCAGGCTCCTCCTCCTTATAATGACAATTATACTTACTTACCTATGACTGAGGAGGAGATGATGAATGAAAGCAAAATGACTTATGGTCCCAAAAACTGTAAGACATCAGTAAATGTCAAACCTGTTGAAAAACAGGTGGTTAAACCAGGTTGTTTTGTGTCCAAGGGTACTTTTGATCCTAACGTTTCTTCATCATGTGCAGATGAAGTACCTGAAGTAAGATGGGGAGATATGTTTGGGAATGAATCACCTTTAGATTCTGATTTTTCTAAATCTACTTTTGATAAAACTGATTCTGGTTGTGTGTTTGGACAATCGTTTTTGAACTCATTTCATAGTTATGTTTCATCTTCTTTTGGGCCTGATGTTTTGGGCAAAACTGTGAATGCTTGTGATGAAACTTTGAATAATGTGTGTGATGATGGATGTTTTTCAGTAGCTAAAAATTGTGATTCTAATGTTTCTAACTCTTCAGCTGATGACAGTGTGACAGGTGAGGTCCCTCAGGATACATTCAGTGAAACCACTGAAACTTCTTCTCAAGAAAATCAACAGTGTTCTGATTCTTCTTCTGAGTCGGTCTCAGTGGACGTCCCTAATGTTGAACCTAGTGGGACCCCATTGGAAACCGAGGTTGAAAAGGAACCATTATTAAACTCAGATGATACATGCATTGATGAAACACGTGTTGATGAAACTTCTACATCTTCTGAAATTAAAATTGAACCAGATCTTGAAAAAGAAGAGGTGGTCACATTAAATGAAAAGTCACAAGAAAATGTTTCTGAAAAGGAAATTAGAAAAGAAACTGAATCGTCTTTTCAAAATGATCCTGATAAAATTATAAAAGACGAAAAACATCATCTGTCTGAATCTCATGCTTGTGCTAGTTCTGATCAACAGGTACAGAAGAATTCAGAAAAGGCACATGGAACACAACCAAAGCAACCTAAGCAAGCTAAGCAAGCTCGGTCATCTAGACCCATCAAATCAGCTAATGCTGCTTGCTCTCAGAATCTCCATACATTGAAACGACAGACATGTTTTAACTGTGGAATTCCTGGGCACATTGCTAGAAATTGTGTTCATCGTCCAAAAGTGCAACAAAAAGTCAACACTCACTCTTGTGCTGGTGTTTGTGAGCCGGTTCACAACACATAAAAGGAGCCAAAACGAGCAGATCAAAATCAGGGATATAAGAAGTCTGCTTATCAAGGACAATCACAATCTCATAAGGCTCGTGACAAGGTGAAGAAGAGCTCCAATCAGGGAGAAAAGACGAAGAATGGTGCTCAGAGCAACAAGACATCTGCAAACAGCAAATACAAGCACCCAAATTCATCTTCGTCTAAGAGTAAAGTGCAGGTGCATCCAACGCAAAAAGGACCTGCTAGAGCAAATCAAGCTGCTCAAAACGTCTTTCCGATAAAAAGACAAACTTGCTACAACTGTGGCATTGCGGGTCATATTGCTAGAAACTGCACACAGCGTCCCTATGTACCCTACTATATGCAAAATCAGAGGGTTACACCTAACGATAACTATCATTCCAAGCCTATGAAGGTATCATCACCTAAGGCAATGAAGAATGTGAATCCCAAGGTTAAACCTTCTGATGGAGATTGGAACGCTGCTAAAAACAAACGCAAAGCTTCTCAGGAACAAAAACGTTTTTCTAAAACCAATAAACCTGAAATAGCTAAAGTTGCTCAACCAAAGGCAACAAACACGTTTGTTAAATCGAAACAGATTTGGAAACCCAAATCCAAAGCAGCGATGTCTCCAATCCTTGAGACGAAAGGGGACTTATGTTTAAAGGAAGTGTCTTATTTTGATGCTTCAGGAAATCCCAGGACCACGATGGCCTGGGTACCAATGTCTTACTAATCTCCTTACTTTTCAGGAACAACTAAGGAGGAGCTGTTGACATTCTCTGGAATGTTGATAGCAGTTGTTCCAGAGATAAAAACGGGTAACATTTCACTGTTGCAAAAAGTTCAAATTTTTTTTACAGATGATATGTTTCCTTTGAAGGAGATAACAGAAGTAAGATAAGATCAGCAAAAGGTACCGTTTAAATTCAGTACTTTGATTTGAATTTGATTAGTCTTCAATCTAATGACGGAACGGTTAAGCAAAAATATTTTTTTTCTCTTTCTTAGTTCATTACTTTGTATATAAATTGTCCTTTCTCTAGTAAATGGTAAATTTGCGCAAAAATACAAGATTTATGCACAAATTTAGGGGGGGGGGGAGAGGAACATATAGATAGATATAGAGTTTAGGAGGAAAGAAAAATACAAAAAGAGTTTGCTGTATATATATATATGCATTGTTTTAGGGGGAGAAAATGAGAAAAATACAAAAAACATTTGAAAAATGAAAAAGCCAAAAAGAAAAATTGCATGATATGGGAAGTGAAATAAATGTTCGTGTTAAAGGGTTTGACTAACACATGTAAGGTGCCATAGCTGAAAAGACTAGGATCTACTGCGATATGTCGATAGGCTTGACGCTCAAAATGATAAAAGATACTAAGTGATATAAACATAATGAACTATGTACCATGTGGGTAACATACCAACGGCGTATGATTTTATGGTCTTAAATCTTGTGTTGATAGATAGCCAACGTCTGAGGTTTCGGGTCTTTATGTTGTTGAATCATCCGGAATAAATCTTGGCTGTCCTTCCGTAAATGAATTTTCACATTATGGTGAAGGGCTGACTCATGTAAGACCAGTATCGAAACATTTTGACTTTAGCACGATGTGTTGGTAGGCTCTATCCTTAAAGACTGGAAACATTGGCTGTTCTGTTCAGAACTAAATTAGTACATGACCTCAGGAAAGAAAGTCACTTGGAATTAGCTCATTTCTATTTGAATGTCTGTATGTTGTCCCGACACACACAATTTTGATCTGACTCTGAAATCTTCTCTGAACAAGTCGTGTATCTCCTCTGTTTTGCGGAAGCAAAGACCTGGAGGTGCTAGGCAACGTCAGCTTCTGCTGCATCCAGATACATGCTGACCTAGCTGTACGTCGTCGCGCTATAGATCAATTAAACACCCGAAAGAGGCCCTCAAGTGCCTAAAAGAAACCCAAGAAACCTATATCAAACTGAGAAAAACTCATTTGATCTGTATATTATACCATCTCTGCTTAAGATCTATTCTGCTCTCTTCTCAATCTATTCCCAGTTAAGATTTCAGAGATCTGGATTGGACTTGTGAAATATGTGGTAGGGAAGCTACTTGCATGATAGAGTGTGCTGTATTTAATTCCGGGATTTGATTAGTATTTGTTTGGGTGTTCATTGTTAAGAAATCAAAACATGATAAAATTTGTTACAGGCAGTTATATGGAAAAGGTATAGGGAGATGAGTTTAGGAGGACAAATATACTGGCAATCGTCTAGAGCTTTCAGTAGTAGATCAGTGTTGATAAGTGAAGTCAGGCCCAAAACCTCGTGATTTGATCCCTGAGCAATTACGTTATTTCCTAGACACAGTCAGGATATCTTAAAAGATCCCAAGAGGACAAAAACCCTAAGGAATAAAATCTCAAAATGAGAAAATTCCCAATGCTCAAAGAGCCAAATTCGTACCAAAAAGGTATTTGCCTCGCCCTCGTTGGACAAAATCATTGGTCGCTCTGCTGTACGAAAGTACTGACCTGTGACCAATGGTCTGACGTTGTAAATCAAAAAGGATGACATCAATATACTCACCTGCTACGATGAATCGTTGTGCTTACCTTGATCGCGGGGGTATGCCTTGGAATGGGACACACGGGTATAATAGTATAATATTACCTAAAGTATATCACGAAGTTGAAAAATTGAAAGTTGAGCGTTAAAGTTTAAGTGGATAAACATATTGGCAATCGCATAGACCAGTTTGATTAGTCTCGTACTGAAAGGTGTTCCTTAGTCTGCCTGAGAACGAATTTTGATCCCATTGAAATTGTAATTGTATATTATGGTAGTTGTTTATATTTTGAGTTTTTATTTGTTTTAATTCTTAAAATAAAAAAAAATTCAAAAATTCAAAACATACAAAAATAGTGTCTTGTTTTTCTATAAAATCAAAAATCCAAAAATAGTGTATTTTTTTTCTTAAACTTAAAAATATAATCGTTCTTGAAGATTTGACTGATCATAAAAGTTGAAAGAGTTTAAATTGTGAAATCCGAGTGCAAGTACTTATATGTACCTAGTGTTCATACGGTACTCTCCCTGTTGCATAAGAAATGTTTGCTTATGAGTTTGTGAGCATGTGCAGAACTTGATTTCAATCAAGAAAAGGGGTTGATGAAAACTGAGATGCTGTTAGTTGCTGAAGAAGCCTGAAGCATCACAACAACAAGTTGTACCTGAGTCAGAAGAACCGGATACGAAACACCGTCTGACAGTGAAAGTACATTTGAAGAAGTACCATGAATCTGCTTGAAAGACAAAGATTGAAGAAGAAAAGAGCTGCTGAGAATCCTCCTCTCACATTCTTTTTGACAAGATTTTCAAGCAAATGCTGATTGTGACCCTGATATGAAGCTAACCACAAAAGCTGAAGAAAGAGACCCAGTGCTGAGAGTTCAGAAGTCAAGAACTTCCACAACATCTACAGCAAAGCGACAATCATAGACTTCGTTGAAGACGTTGCTGAATTCATGCTATGAAGACAATTTGATGGCATCAGTCTAGGGGGAGATTGTTAGGCCCTAAAGTGTGAGACTGACGCATCAAATTAATACAACGGGTTATGGTTACGAACTGGGCTTTACCGGGTTAGTTATATTAGGTTTTGGACCTTTATAGGTCACTTGGGCTAAGCTTTAGGCCATGTGGGCCAAGCAGGCCCAAGGGGAGCCCATGTAGGGAAGTGGGCTTGTCTATGTATATAAACAAGTTTCTAACTTGTTTTAGTGTTCGAACTTCACTGTTACAACTTCTAGAGAGCTAGAGAGAGAGGCGATTTGGTGAAGAACACTTGTACTAGACGGTTTTGCTTTTCAAGTAATAGAATCGTGTGCAAGTGTTGAAAGTGATTCGGTATTGTTCTTCGATTTTCAGTTTTTCGTGCTTATCTTGAATCATCTTGTGATTGGTTTCCGCACTCTCACAAGATTAGGTTTGATATCATTGAAAGATCCGGTTTTCGGGACTTACAAACTTTAACCTTCGAGCAAGTCAGACACTTGCCCACATAGGTGGCAATTTCCGCCTTCATGTCCAGTGGTTGTTTTGAGGTCCTGATACATCTTATCCGAACCCAGATGGATAGGGTATCTAGATTTGTGGGCTTCATCCATTATGAGCCCCCTCACATTCCGGTAGAGGGTAACCCATATGCGGTTCATGAAGTATCATGTGCCATCAGATTTTATTTTCTAATCACGCTACATTTTGCATAGAGACTCAGCTTTTAGGTTATCCTCTTTCACAGCTTCAATCTGCGCATTACGAATCTACTCGGGTTAACTGGAATGAATGGTAAGTTGTAGCGCTCGGACTCATCTAGGTTTCAGATGTTCCTTTCGGCTAAGGGTGACGGCTACCACATTAGCTTTGCCCGGGTGGTACTGAATGGCACATTCAAGTCATTTAGGAGTTCGACCCAACGACGCTATCGCATCTTCAACTCCTTCTGATTAAAAATGTGCTGGAGGCTCTTATGATCCGTATAGGTAGTACACTTTGTACCGTACAAATAGTGTCTCCAGATTTTCAGTGTGAACATCACTGCTCCTAGCTCTAAATCGTGAGTGGTGTAATTCTTCTCGTGTACTTTCAGCTGTCAGGACGCATACGCGATGACCTTTTCGCGTTGCATAAGTATGCATCCAAGCCCTTGGATTAAAGCGTCGCAGTACACGATGAAATCGTCTGTTCCTTCTGGTAGGGACAGTATAAGTGCACTACAAAGCTTTTGCTTCAACAGTTGAAATGCTTCTTCTTGCTTATCAAGTTTTTCGTTCAATAAGTATTAAGTTTCTCATTCAACCAAGTATCAAAGTTTCTCGTTCAATAAGTATTAAGTTTTCTCATTTCTAGCATCACGAGTGTCAAGATTCAAAGTATCACAATAGTCTAGATTTACAAGAGTCAGGATTCACAAGAGTCAAGATTCAAACTGTTCATGTATAAAGCATCACAAATGCATCACAAAAGTATCACACAGAGTAAAAGTTTCACATAGCTTAATGTGATTAAGATTCAAATAGTTCCATTAAGCATCACAAGGCACGAAGTATCACGAGACTTGCTAGTATTGACTAAGTATCGGAACGCAGGGCGTTACAACCAATCTAAGTTTTAATACATACCTCCTGATCCCTTTGTGTAGGTGATTGTTAGGGGTAGAATTTCATAGCCTATGGATCACGGATCCTTAAGTGAAGCCTGGATCACGGATCCTCAGTTCGGTTTGAATTAAGGATCCTCAGGAGACGCTGCGGGAATAAGGATCCAGGATCCTCGGTATTATTCTGAACTAACAATTGTTTCCATAACCTTTTGGCTTGTTTTGCAGGTATGTTTCGAAGAGGACTTATTCCATCCGAGATTCCAGGGGAACATTGTCACACTCCAACCGATGGCGGAAATATCGGGGCAAGGCACTGAGCGAAACAGATTGTCCAGAAGTTTCCATAACAATTATCATTACCAATTAATTTAAAGTAACATGTCCCATACCATGTCTTAAAAGATAATATAATTATTACAGACAAAATCTAGGCAAATAGTTCTGTTCCGACAACTCAGATTTCATTTGTACAGACAACTATTTGTTGGCCTCTAAGACCTTATTCTAGCCTCGATTTCCTAGCAGATAAGCATCCTAAGCATCTGTCACATACGTTAAAATAAAGTCAATACACATAGTGTAAAGGTGAGCATACAAGTTTGATAATAGCATATAGAGTTCGAAAGCGTTACGCATAACCAGCACGTACACAGAGTGAAATGAGGCATGTTAGTTATCGACATAGACCTATCGATACCAATGTGTAGGATCGTTTTCAGACCCGAAATAGTCTTTCAGAAGAATTCTTAGACAGAATCAGAGGCGGAATTCATTGATTCAGTCTTCGTTTAGCTTGTATAACACTAGAATCACTATTAACTGTCTTGTTTATTGATCTTGTAACAATTTACAGGCCAGAGACACTTCGACAGCACTTCGGCGTCGGAACCAAGAAGCATTACAAACGAAATCAGATCAAGGGTATTTATAGGCATGTGATTCCGCTTGAACATGCTCAAACGGAATCACTTTTCAAGCGGAATTATACTTTCAGGCGGAATTAACAGCTTGATTTCGTGTGAAATGACACCTGTGTCATTTCAAACGAAATTACCTATTTACACACATTTTCTCGTATTCCATGCCCTGATCTATACAATCTAGTACAAGACTCGAACGAAGACGAAGTCGACAGACGTATGCATCAACAGACTCCCCCTCGGATGTTGACGAGTCTTCAGTGCGAGTCTTCAGCATGTCAACTCTTCGGTCTTGATCGATCTTCTCAACTTCAGAAACTTCTCCTGGCTTTCCATATCAACAGGATCATGAACTTTGCTTCTTTGTCTTCAGACTCCCCCTTTCACTTAGCTGGGATCACAGTCTGGAATTCTTTATCTGTAGCATAGTAACAAAATCCTGGAATTCAACATCAGGAATCGAAACTTTTCTTTGTTCAACATTTCCTGCACAACTTTCTCACAACCATATAAGTTTTTATAAAAGTTACATCAAGTTCAAACTAATGACCTTGATTAACTAATCAAACTTTCTTTCTCAAAACAAATTTCTTCATTTAAACACACTCCCAATCCTGTTCATCATGTTCAGCACTTGAAATTTTGAAATTCATCTCTTCAACATCAGTTGTCGAAAATCTTTTTGAATTTTCAAATAAAGACTAATCTCCTAAAAAGAACAATATTGAAATGCAGTAAAGAAATATTTACAAACAATATTTTTGTGAGTTTGTGTAAAAGGATCATATCAGTTTTTGAGACAAATCAACAACACCGTTAAGCTTTAATCATATTAAGTTCTAAACGATTCACGTTGATTGATGATATAGTTGTCCTCTTAAGCTCAATCAAAAAACTTTCGAAATGCTTACCGATACGTTAAGGTATATTAATTTTGCACTAAATTCTTATGGACCCCACGATCTCAGCATATCCCTTCATCATGCAATACACTAACTCAAGTAATACCTTTAAACTTTTATCAACTGTGATTAGTGCGAAAACAACTCAGAATGTTTAAACATTAACAATCAGGTCGATACTTTCGTATACGCAGAGAAAGTCCAATGTTTAAACAAAAAAAGAAAATAAAACCAAGTTGAAATTGTTTAGGCTTTAACCACCAGTTCGATACTCCCGTATATGCAGAGGTGATCCAAAGCTTAAACGAAACACCAAAGAAAATAAAGCAGAACGTTTAGGCACTAACATCCAGTTCGATACTCACGTATATGCAGAGGATATCCAATGCTTAAACAAAATAAAGAAATAAAGCAAGTTTAAGTCTTTGCAAAAAGAAATACACAATCACAGTGATTTTTCAGCAAAATTGTGAAAGTTCACAAATTTTAACCAGTTTTTATGCACTTTGCATTCAGCGATTACCGAGTAGGTACACAATCAAGAAGGGCAAAACTAAGTACTATGCTTTCAACCATGTTTCCCACTATAAATAGGCATTTTGCGTTATGTTTGTATCGTTTTTGCAAATCTACTAGTCTAGCTGAGCCTATCGTCACATCTTTAGTGAGACCGTTTATCACATTTTATCTCTCCATTTCTTTAGCATGTTGTGACCGTCCAACTGATCTACTATCATTTCCTCTTTTTCACAACAAAACTCATTTTTTGCTTTTTCAATGTTTTTGGCATTTTCAAATTTTCAAATTTTTTTTTTAATTTTTACTCCCCCTAAAATCAAAATCTGTTTCAATTTTGATTTTCTGGGAAAATTTGAAAACAAACTGTACAAATAAAATGACAACATGATATCGAATCGCTTTAATTCGCCATTCACTTGGCATAAACAATCAGAACTCCCCCTGACAACAAACTATTTTCCCATTGTGATTTCAAAACACTTAAGTTTGTTTTAATCAAATGGTTTTTCTGGAAAATAAGTTTTGTTAGAACCACTTGTAGGTTCGGGGTTCAATTCATCACCTTGTTCTACAACCACTTGAAAAAATTATGACAATTTAAAGATCAATCAACATCACCACTTGTAGAAAATCATATACAACTTAATGTCCCGGATTTACCACGTGTAAGTAACAAACCAATAACCACTTGAAAGTCGAAATATCACAGATGTGAATTTCTCAAGAAAGATGCCGATACCTGCTCCACACTTACCAACCTGGGAGCTCCGGCAAGTCAGGTTTTTCATTTAAACAGATCCACCCAAGCCTGACAAACCTTGGGTGTTTTTGAGTGATTGTCACTCGGTTTCTTTTCAATCTTTTGTTTTAATTTTCCGTTTGACAATGATGGAAAACTTGCATCATCGATTGTCTTAACTGAATTATCACTTTTTACCTCAACAGATGGCTCTTCTGGTTTTGACGAACCAGATTCATTGCCCGAACGTGGCTTGTCTGACTTTGATGAGTCAGATTCATTGCCTGAATGTGGCTCCTTTGTTTCCGAAGAAACAAATTCATTGCTAGAAAGTGAAAATTTTACTTTCTTTGATTTGTTAATCACTTGATTAACTGCATTTTCTTTCTTTAAAATCCCTTTCGTCCTCAGATTTGTATCTGATGAATTCGTTTTGCTTAATTTGTCATTCTTTGGCGAGCAAGACGATTTATCAGAACTGCTATCTGATTTTCCGGTTGTATCCGAGGACAAAATCCTTCCAAGATACTCGCTCGCTTTCTTCCTTTTCTTCCTCAGTCTGTCTTTCTGCCCTTGTGAAAGCTTTACTTTCTTTTCTAGAACTTTCTGTTCTTTGGGCTTTTCTTCGACTTTGACTGGTTTCTTTGCCATTTTCTGAAATTCAGCCCTCGATCTTCTCTTTGATCTCATTGGGCAATTTCTGGAAATGTGTCCTTTAATTTGACATTCAAAACATATTCTTGTCTCAAAACTCCGACTCTGGCAGTTAACAGCAATGTGTCCTCTAAAACCACAGTTGTAGCACACCCTGTTATCATACCATTCACCACTTTCATACCAAACATTCAGATCATAACACTGTTTGGCCTTGTGGTATTCATCACTCCTCTTGTAACCTTGATTTGTCGATTGAGCACTGTGGTCAAACCTGCACCACTTATTACCAACAGTTTTTGAGTTTTGATTTTTCAATTTTTGTGATTTTTTATCACGATTAGATGATTGAACTGATGACCTTTTATTTTCTTTTTTAAAACTTTTCACATTTTTACCCTTTTGTTTTTGTTCCACATTCTTCTTCAAAGGTTTTTGCGTTGAGCATTCGCCTTTTTCAGTAGACTGTAGAACAGTTTCTTGAATTTTTTCTTTTAATTTCAGAAACAATTTCTTTTTCTCATTTTCATCATCAGTTATATCATCACAATCTTCAATTTTGACATTGTCAAAATTTGTGACATTGTCACTTATTGGAACAGAATTGAGCGGTTTTGGACAAATATAATCTGGTACTGATGACGAAGTCTCAAAACCTTTCAATTTATTCTCTAACTCCTTGATTTTATTTATAGCAATTTCAGCTTCATTTTCAAGCCGAATGATTTTCTGGAGATGAGAATTTATTGCAATCTGTTTTTCAATATTATTTTTAAAAATAACAGACTTTTCATCTTCTAAAATCTTTATTTGACTCTGAAAATCTTTTTCAGTTTTTTATTTTTCATTTTCAAACATTTTTATTTTATTTTCAAAATCTTTTTCTTTTTCTTTTAAACTTATATTTTCCAATGTCAAACTTTCTACTTGTTTCAAGAGTTTGACATTTTCTACTCTACATTGATCACATTCTGAGCATTTCCCAGGCATCTTTTCAACCTTAGCTTTCTTCTCAGTCTTGAGAGCTGGAATTTCCTCAACATGATCTTCTACCATTCGAACTTCTTCTTCAGGTTTGACTTCATCATTCTGTGACACCACAGTTGTCTCATCTTGTTCAGATGTTTCTGGATGAACACTGTCAACCTGTTTCTTCTTGGATTTTACACTCTCTTCCACATTTGCTGCCTGATGATTCATCTTTTTCGCAGCAAGTTTATTCTTGAGCTTTTCAATTTGTTCTGCAAAGGATTCATTAAACATTTCAGACGAAAATAACTTTTTATAAAATTCCAGTTTTTCAATTTCTCTACTATCATCATCACACTCTTCATCAGATGAGTATGAATGATCAAAAACTGGAGCTCTTTCTGAAACAACTTCTGAATCTTTTTCATTCTTTTCTGAAACATCATCTAAACCCTTTACAACTTTTTCTACAACAATTTCTGAATCCTTTTTTATTGAAACTGGTTCTTCTTCAATCTTAGTATAACTATCTTGTTGAGATACATAGAGATAAAATGCAATATCTTCTTCAGTTTCCATGTTTCAGTAACAAGTTTCACAAGTTTAGACACTTGAAACGAAATTATCTTTTGAAGTGAAATAGCACTTCTCAAACGAAATCACACTTCACACGTGTAACACCTGTGCCTCCACGGCCATCAAACAAATACCAAACCAATGAAATATTATATTTCATACTTGGGATTTGTAAAAATATGTGTATCTTTTACACACATAAACTCTTGTTTGATTTTAAGCTTTAAATCGCTTTCTGGAGGGTTATACGCGCTCTGATGCGTAAATATAACCAGTTTAATCCAACGAACACTCCGGAATAGTGACATAGGCTTAACATACCTTAAATAGCCCTTACATAACTTAGAAATAAGTTTTGAAGGCTTTGGTATGGCAAAAACAAGCTAATTCGCTTACAGGGACTAAATTTGACAAACTGCGAAAGTATGCCAATTTGAACTATAACAGACATTCCGGAACATGACCATAAGTTAAACATACCATAACTATCCTTTACATAGCTTAGAAATAGGCTTTGAGGGGTTCGGTGTGCTAAAATAAACTTTTGTGTCATTCAGGGACTAAAAGTGTCAAAAAGTGCACAAGTTTGCATTTTCGCGCATAACCTACGTTCTGAATACATCTGGACATCCAAAAATTTATGTAAGCATGACTACATTATATTTTAGTGTTCGCTATAAGAAAAATCCATTCGTCGCGTCATTTGGATCGTTTTTCGCGCTTATGCGCATTCCGTCGTAATTAAGCGAACATCGCGATCGTACGGCCAAACGAACCGACATCGGAGATATTTTTGAGCATGTTTTGAGTTCCCTATACTTTAACTTCATTTTAGAGCCTTGAAATGAGGTTAACGGGGTTCAAACGCATCAAAAATCGCTTAAACAAGGTGCAGGGACCATTTCTGCAAAATCTGCCAAAACAGGGGCCTAGCGTGACGCGACGGGCCTTAGCGTCACGCGAGCCCCCTTCTGGACCAGATTCCATGTTTTTAACAGCGGGTCCCAGCTGTTCGATTCTCAACCACACATTCCCATGAGTCTAGTCAGATGATAAGGATGGATTTTTAGCCACCATAAGGTCCCGACAAGTGTACGCCTTGGATCGTGGCACGTTTTCCATGAAACGATCTTAACGGTTCTCCGAATACTATAAATACCCATCCACCCTCAACCCCAAAACCCACAAATCTGATTAATAAAGCTCTAAGTTGGAACCTTCGTTTCATACCTGAGCTATTTTGATCTGGGTTAGCATTCGGGGACCCTTCGTAAGTATTCTTTCGTTCTTTTCCTTATTTTATTGCTTTTCGAGTCAGAAAGTCAAACTTTGTTTGACTTTCAGCATTGACCAGTAATGGTCAATGCGAAGTTCGTTTGAACTTCGCAACGTGAGTGTAATCACGTTGGTCATAGTCCCTTGGGACTATGCCACTGATTACCACGTTGTCTAGGGTCGTAGGGTAGGCGATCTAATAAATCGCCTATACCTTCGAACTCGACCCATTTGGTCGATCATTAGGATCCGACCAAATACATTAGGTGACCATAGTAGGTAGGGAATAACCTTCCGAGGTTATACCCTATGGTCACATCGTTTAAGTAGTTGTATGATAGGTAGTTTATATGCCTTAGGTAAATTACCAGAATACCCTTTTCATGTATAATTGGTAATTAAGCATATGTAACCTAAACTTTTGTCACATAACTGATTATGTAACATGTCTAGGCATATAACACTTGTCATAGGACTAGTTAGACGGTCCGAACGCGTTTCACGCACACGACGCGTTAAAGTAGCATAAGTTACCTTAATGGGTCGCGATGGGTCGATAATACTTAGGTTAAGTTTCATTTGGTATGTAGGCTTTGTTAAACCATATCATATGAGTTCCTACACTCATGTGGTTTACAAACCCTCCTGCTACCCAGTCTTCCGATTTAGGTCCGGGTTATTTATGTAATTACCTATATTAGGTACCGTTTGATTCCGTGCTCTCTCTAGCTTTGTTTGGTTGTTGTTCAAGACCTCCAAGCATTCTCAGGCGAGTACATTCTGCCCCTATTTTACTGTTTTCAATTGTTTTGGGGTGACTCATATGTGCTAAATGTTTTCGATGTTATAACGATGGTTTCAAAAACAACTAAGGCGATTTATACAAAACTAATAACGATTTCATAAAGTGAACAAACTTGTTGGTTGTGTTTACATAACAAATGACATTCATTAGCGATGATCAAGCCGACCAGTATTAGGTTATGGTACCATAGGATCTGACTAATCCCGTTATTTACTATACCCGTGGTTATGTGTGGGTATGGTAGGTAGCGACTGAATCTGTAATTGTTAACTTACCCTATGGAGGTTTGTTAATACGAAAACGAGAAGCGACGAGTGATGAGTCACGAAGGTTTGAATGTTATTAGCGAGACGACCTTATAAGTGGTTTCACGACCTAAAACGAATTAAACGATTTACGATTGGTTTTCACACGATGTTTTAACGATTGGGTAACGATTGGGTTTCACACGATGTTTTAACGATTGGGTAAACGATTGGCTTCAAAGCGATATACGATATTATTTTGGTTATACATATTACATGATTTACATTTGGGCATGAACATTACTTTGGTGGTTTGGTTTGGATTAAGTGATTAAGTAACGATGCGTGTGGAATATGATACAAGCATGGTGGATACGCCGCTGGTACTTCCTATATATAAGTGTTTGTATGGTATTACATATTGTAGCGTTATTTGAATCATTTCAGTTTGATACATATAACATTTTATACAAATAACATACTTTTCACAAGACATTGTTTTACAAACAACTTATCTTATACAAACTCATTTTACATGGTTATTCATTTAATCATGCATTATTCTCTTATTTATACATATCACCTGAACTTATCATTGTTTTCAAATAATTTACTAAAACAAATGTTTTTGGGTTAAGAGTCATGGCTACGAGGTTTCTACAAATTATAACTCGCTTGATTTGAGTTGGTTAATTAAGTTGCAATATTATACTCTTTTCAAAACAAGGTTTTTAAATAAAGTATTGCAACGTCTAAACTAGCCATGATTTCGACACTCCTACAAAACCTATGTACTCGCCAGCATTTCTTTGCTGACCTCGTTTTCACATATGTTTCAGGTATTGTTGAAAGATATCGATTGATAAAATGCATGCTCACATAGGACTGGACAAGGCCTTAGTGACTCAATAACAATGATAGACTATGTTTAAATAGTGTATTTAGATTTCAAGACGATGTAATTATTCAATGTTTAATAAAACGAAACACTTTTTGGTATCCATGGTTATGAAACATTAATTCTGTTGCAACACGCCCCGATGTTTCCGCCGCGATTTGTTGTTTTACGCGGTCGGGGTGTGACAGAAAAGATGGTATCAGAGCCAATGGTTATAGGGAATTAGGTTATTAGTAATTAGTAATGCTTTGACCTAGTCTATAACCTTTCTAGGACCCTAACGCGAGTTTACTTGCGTCTAGTCATAAAACAATACCGTCACCTATCCTTAGGCGACGACCACAACAAGAACATAAATTTCAAAACCGCTTTGAAAACTAATCATCTGTTCTAGGATGATTGATTACAAGGTTTTGAACCCTCTATTGTAAGGTTTTGAACTCTCTATTATATGGTTTTGAACCCCTTTGAGTTTTCAAAATCTCGTCAAGGTTTTGGGTCTTAGATAATGTGAACACGTGCAAACTGGAAGGGTGAATGCCTGTATTCTGGGTTTTCTGTCTAGGCAAGCACTTCGTATACATCTCATCAGACGCGAGACCAGTTGTGCTTACCTGGGAATTCTTGGGATGAGTGTTCACTTATAGGCGAGCATGTCTTCGCGATACATTATTTTTGACCTATTTACTTTGATTAAATCACCGAGGTCGTTTGTTGCTTTGTAGTAACAAACAAATGACCACTATCCTTGCTTTCATCAGATTTGTTTCATCTCATTCTTTTCGTCTAACTCTCTCACTCGTTTCCTTGTCAGACAATGCCTCCTCGACGCGATACCCGAACCGATACTCGGACTTTTACTATTGAAGAACTAGCAGCCCTGATCTCTCAACAGGTGGCTGCTGTGGTTCCCGGTGTTGTAACCCAAGTCCACGAGATGTACAACAACGGCAACAACAACAACAATAATGCACCGTGTAATTTCAAGAACTTCAATTCTGCGAAGCCACTTAAGTTTTCTGGGACTCAAGGAGCAACTGCGCTCCTGCAGTGGTTTGAGAGTATCGAGAGCACATTCAGACATGTGCAGTGTCAGGATGCGCGTAAGGTGGAATTTGCTTCGAGTGTGTTTGAAAAGCGAGCGCTTACTTGGTGGAATGGTGTTATGCGAGATAGGGGTGCCGAAGTGGCGTTGGCACAAACATGGGCAGAGCTTCGGGCTCTCATGATGAAGGAGTTTTGTCCCCGTCACGAGATTCGAGTTTTGGAACGAGAGTTTGACGACTTAAAGCAAGATGGGGCTGAACACCGTGCGTACACGGATCGTTTTGAAGAACTCAGTCTATTGTGTCCCACCATGGTTACCCCTCTGGAAAAAGCGATCGAGAGATACATAGATGGTTTACCCGATTCTATTATGGATATTTTGATCGGTGTTAATCCTACCACCCTTCGTCAAGCAATCGAGTTGTCAGCTACCCTGACTGAGTCTCAAGTCAGAAAGGGTAAACTCACCCGCAAGGGTGATAAAAAGAAGGCAACCGATTCTGGAAAGGACAAGAAGAAGGATAAGGGGAAGGGTAAGGAAGGTGAGACGTCGAAGAAATCGAAGAAGCGGAAGGGTGCCCAAAATTTTGCTGTTACAGCACAGACTGCTCAGAACCTGCAGAATCCACCGGCTCAGCCACATGCAAAGAAGGCATATGCTGGTACCGCACCACATTGTGCCCGTTGCAACGGTCATCACGTTGCACAACAAGATTGCAAGAAATGCACAACGTGTGGTAGACTTGGGCATTTAGCCAATACTTGTCGTCTGAGACAAAATCAGGCTGCTCAGGTTCAAGCTCCGGTTCAAGGGAATGCTGCGAGATTCCCACTGGGTTCATGTTTCAACTGCGGAGAGTTTGGTCATTTCCGCCCCAACTGTCCGAGACTGGTGAATGCAAATGCTCACGCAAACCCGAATGCGAACGTTCACGTCAATGTGAATCCAGCACGTGGTCGAGTGTTTAACATCAATGAGGCAATCGATGATGAAGAAGTGAACTTTTAGTATTTTGTATTTCCTCTGGTTGTTATCTTATAACATTTAAAGACAATGCGGTTGCTATATAAATAAAAAAAAATTTTGTGGTTTTTATTTTTAACTAATGCAATTGTTTGAATGTTTGATCCAACCTTATGATGTTAACACAAAGACAAAACTACTCGTGTGGTTCTGTCATTTTTATGATCACTTGTGATCTCCCTAAGAACCTCAAACACTCGTTTCTTTTAAATCTAAGAGTAGCTTATCGTCTTGTACCGTTCGAGATGCAAGAATTATCAAAACAGCTTCAAGAGTTGTCTGATAAAGGATTCATCCGTCCGAACTTTTCACCTTGGAGAAACTCCTGTTCTCTTTGTGAAAAGAAAAAAATGGATCTTTTCAAATATATATCGATTAACGTAAGCCTAGTAAGCTTACCATCAAGAATCGATATTCCCTACCTTAAATCAATGATCCGATAATCTGCAGGGTACTTCATGTTTTTCCAAGATCGATTTGCGTTCTTGGTATCATCAACTTCGTATTCTCGAAGAAGATGTTCCCAAAACGGTTTTCTGCACGAAGTATGGCCATTACGAGTTTACAGTCATACCTTTTGGTTTGACAAATGCTCCAGCCATCTTCATGGACTTAATAAATAGGGTCTGCAAGCCTTATTTGGATCAGTTCGTCATTGTTTTTATTGATGACATCTTGATCTATTCAAAGTCCCGAGCCGACCACGATCAACACCTTCGTTGATTTCGGAGCCTGATTGGATTCCTTGTACACCTTAATATGTACATTACAACTCAATTAGGACAAGCCGAATTCCTTTTTAGATCTTCCTATTTTCATAGTTAAATTCTTGAAAATATTTAAAGTGTCAAGTGAAATCCACGGATTGGATTCCTAGTATGCTTTAAATACCCATGTCCAAAGATAACAAATTAAACGATTTTGCGATTAAACGATTATACAATTATGTGACTATGTGTTTATTCATCTCATGTTTTCTTGTCTGCATTTTTGTGCTTTTAATACTCTGGATATTCGTTATCCAAATCCTCGCAGGATCTTTCATATCTTCATATGAGAGATTCGTAGCAGGATATTCAAAAGGTACTACCTTCAATCCTTAATGGGCTTCTATGTAATAGTTAAGACCCTTGGATTAGATAGTACTGCTCAATGATTCATAAGAGACCCTTTAGTGGTCTAATCAAAAAGATTGATTCACAATTTGGTTAAAGAACGACATCTAGTGATGTAGCTGGACAGACTCCTTGATAGTCTATTTAAATCATTTATTGATTTAGTCTAAAGGACTCTATGGCGGTCTAAGTCACGCTCATCACAGGATTGTTCATTTGGTTTTACCCTACACATTATAAAATAGACTGTGTGGACTATGCAAGGAATTGTCTAATTATGGACGCGTACATAATTATGAAATTTAGTGCACAGAAACCCAGTAAGGTTTATTATGTGTAAGAACCGATAGTGACAACAATAACGAAATGAGAACGATGTAATGGAGGTACGGTGGACGCACCAATGACGCTTCATATACTTGTATATAAGTGTCCCTCTTACATTGCAAACATAATGTTATTAAGGTTACTAGAAGTTCAAGAACCCTAACCAATGTTGTTCGATCTTTTCAATTTCATGTTCTCAAGCTCTCACAAGTTTCCTCTAAATAAATTTCGGGACGAAATTTCCTAAAGTAGGGGAGACTGTAACACCTGTGCCTCCACGGCCATCAAACAAATACCAAACCAATGAAATATTATATTTCATACTTGGGATTTGTAAAAATATGTGTATCTTTTACACACATAAACTCTTGTTTGATTTTAAGCTTTAAATCGCTTTCTGGAGGGTTATACGCGCTCTGATGCGTAAATATAACCAGTTTAATCCAACGAACACTCCGGAATAGTGACATAGGCTTAACATACCTTAAATAGCCCTTACATAACTTAGAAATAAGTTTTGAAGGCTTTGGTATGGCAAAAACAAGCTAATTCGCTTACAGGGACTAAATTTGACAAACTGCGAAAGTATGCCAATTTGAACTATAACAGACATTCCGGAACATGACCATAAGTTAAACATACCATAACTATCCTTTACATAGCTTAGAAATAGGCTTTGAGGGGTTCGGTGTGCTAAAATAAACTTTTGTGTCATTCAGGGACTAAAAGTGTCAAAAAGTGCACAAGTTTGCATTTTCGCGCATAACCTACGTTCTGAATACATCTGGACATCCAAAAATTTATGTAAGCATGACTACATTATATTTTAGTGTTCGCTATAAGAAAAATCCATTCGTCGCGTCATTTGGATCGTTTTTCGCGCTTATGCGCATTCCGTCGTAATTAAGCGAACATCGCGATCGTACGGCCAAACGAACCGACATCGGAGATATTTTTGAGCATGTTTTGAGTTCCCTATACTTTAACTTCATTTTAGAGCCTTGAAATGAGGTTAACGGGGTTCAAACGCATCAAAAATCGCTTAAACAAGGTGCAGGGACCATTTCTGCAAAATCTGCCAAAACAGGGGCCTAGCGTGACGCGACGGGCCTTAGCGTCACGCGAGCCCCCTTCTGGACCAGATTCCATGTTTTTAACAGCGGGTCCCAGCTGTTCGATTCTCAACCACACATTCCCATGAGTCTAGTCAGATGATAAGGATGGATTTTTAGCCACCATAAGGTCCCGACAAGTGTACGCCTTGGATCGTGGCACGTTTTCCATGAAACGATCTTAACGGTTCTCCGAATACTATAAATACCCATCCACCCTCAACCCCAAAACCCACAAATCTGATTAATAAAGCTCTAAGTTGGAACCTTCGTTTCATACCTGAGCTATTTTGATCTGGGTTAGCATTCGGGGACCCTTCGTAAGTATTCTTTCGTTCTTTTCCTTATTTTATTGCTTTTCGAGTCAGAAAGTCAAACTTTGTTTGACTTTCAGCATTGACCAGTAATGGTCAATGCGAAGTTCGTTTGAACTTCGCAACGTGAGTGTAATCACGTTGGTCATAGTCCCTTGGGACTATGCCACTGATTACCACGTTGTCTAGGGTCGTAGGGTAGGCGATCTAATAAATCGCCTATACCTTCGAACTCGACCCATTTGGTCGATCATTAGGATCCGACCAAATACATTAGGTGACCATAGTAGGTAGGGAATAACCTTCCGAGGTTATACCCTATGGTCACATCGTTTAAGTAGTTGTATGATAGGTAGTTTATATGCCTTAGGTAAATTACCAGAATACCCTTTTCATGTATAATTGGTAATTAAGCATATGTAACCTAAACTTTTGTCACATAACTGATTATGTAACATGTCTAGGCATATAACACTTGTCATAGGACTAGTTAGACGGTCCGAACGCGTTTCACGCACACGACGCGTTAAAGTAGCATAAGTTACCTTAATGGGTCGCGATGGGTCGATAATACTTAGGTTAAGTTTCATTTGGTATGTAGGCTTTGTTAAACCATATCATATGAGTTCCTACACTCATGTGGTTTACAAACCCTCCTGCTACCCAGTCTTCCGATTTAGGTCCGGGTTATTTATGTAATTACCTATATTAGGTACCGTTTGATTCCGTGCTCTCTCTAGCTTTGTTTGGTTGTTGTTCAAGACCTCCAAGCATTCTCAGGCGAGTACATTCTGCCCCTATTTTACTGTTTTCAATTGTTTTGGGGTGACTCATATGTGCTAAATGTTTTCGATGTTATAACGATGGTTTCAAAAACAACTAAGGCGATTTATACAAAACTAATAACGATTTCATAAAGTGAACAAACTTGTTGGTTGTGTTTACATAACAAATGACATTCATTAGCGATGATCAAGCCGACCAGTATTAGGTTATGGTACCATAGGATCTGACTAATCCCGTTATTTACTATACCCGTGGTTATGTGTGGGTATGGTAGGTAGCGACTGAATCTGTAATTGTTAACTTACCCTATGGAGGTTTGTTAATACGAAAACGAGAAGCGACGAGTGATGAGTCACGAAGGTTTGAATGTTATTAGCGAGACGACCTTATAAGTGGTTTCACGACCTAAAACGAATTAAACGATTTACGATTGGTTTTCACACGATGTTTTAACGATTGGGTAACGATTGGGTTTCACACGATGTTTTAACGATTGGGTAAACGATTGGCTTCAAAGCGATATACGATATTATTTTGGTTATACATATTACATGATTTACATTTGGGCATGAACATTACTTTGGTGGTTTGGTTTGGATTAAGTGATTAAGTAACGATGCGTGTGGAATATGATACAAGCATGGTGGATACGCCGCTGGTACTTCCTATATATAAGTGTTTGTATGGTATTACATATTGTAGCGTTATTTGAATCATTTCAGTTTGATACATATAACATTTTATACAAATAACATACTTTTCACAAGACATTGTTTTACAAACAACTTATCTTATACAAACTCATTTTACATGGTTATTCATTTAATCATGCATTATTCTCTTATTTATACATATCACCTGAACTTATCATTGTTTTCAAATAATTTACTAAAACAAATGTTTTTGGGTTAAGAGTCATGGCTACGAGGTTTCTACAAATTATAACTCGCTTGATTTGAGTTGGTTAATTAAGTTGCAATATTATACTCTTTTCAAAACAAGGTTTTTAAATAAAGTATTGCAACGTCTAAACTAGCCATGATTTCGACACTCCTACAAAACCTATGTACTCGCCAACATTTCTTTGCTGACCTCGTTTTCACATATGTTTCAGGTATTGTTGAAAGATATCGATTGATAAAATGCATGCTCACATAGGACTGGACAAGGCCTTAGTGACTCAATAACAATGATAGACTATGTTTAAATAATGTATTTAGATTTCAAGACGATGTAATTATTCAATGTTTAATAAAACGAAACACTTTTTGGTATCCATGGTTATGAAACATTAATTCTGTTGCAACACGCCCCGATGTTTCCGCCGCGATTTGTTGTTTTACGCGGTCGGGGTGTGACAACACGGAATTACCTGTTCAAATGAAATACCTAATTTCGTGTGAAATGTTCAAACGGAATCACAGTTTGGAGCGGAATAGCTGATTTCAAACAGAATTAGACGAAGTTCAAACGAAATAAGTAATTTCATGTGAAATTACCTCAGTTTTTCAAACGGAATAAGGTGCACGTTCAAACGGAATTAACCTTTTGGTCCATTTTTGTCACTTTTAATCTGAATTTAGGTCTGATTCTATCAAGGGTTTGTTAAAACTGTATTTTACACACAATATCAAAAGATCAGTCCATTTTAACCGTGAAAACTTGATAAATTTTGAAAAGAAGGTGTAGAAATCAGAATTTTCTAGCGAAAACAAGCTAAATGGTAAGAACTCTTCCTCCTGAGCTCTGATACCACTTGTAGGATCGTTTTCAGACCCGAAAGAGTCTTACAGAAGAATTCTTAGACAGAATCAAAGGCGGAATTCATTGATTCAGTCTTCGTTTAGCTTGTATAACACTAGAATCACTATTAACTGTCTTGTTTATTGATCTTGTAACAATTTACTGGCCAGAGACACTTCGACAGCACTTCGGCGTCGGAACCAAGAAGCATTACAAACGAAATCAGATCAAGGGTATTTATAGGCATGTGATTCCGCTTGAACATGCTCAAACGGAATCACTTTTCAAGCGGAATTATACTTTCAAGCAGAATTAACAGCTTGATTTCGTGTGAAATGACACCTGAGTCATTTCAAACGAAATTACCTATTTACACACATTTTCTCGTATTCCGTGCCCTGATCCATACAATCTAGTACAAGACTCGAACGAAGACGAAGTCGACAGACGTATGCATCAACATAATGACTGCGGGTTGACTGCCCAAGGCAATTCGTAATACATGATCACCACTGTAATCCATGCAAATATTTGTCCTTAACAACCCCCGAGTGAACGGGTGCTGAGTCCAAACTAATAGTACTATCATTGCTAAGGCAGGTAGACAGCATTCCATGTGTAAACATAACAAACAAGCATTCATTAAGTCACGTATAACATGCGGTAACGGTTAGCGTTTAAAGTATTGCGTAGTGTGTTCGATGTGATTTAGAATAAGTAACGTATGTAACACCAAAAAGTGCATAAAGCAAAAAGGGATCGAGTATACTCACAGCATTGATGGATTGAAGGGAGTGCTAGGGAGTAGGGTTAGCCTGATCAGAATGATAGCATAAGGATAAGTGACACGTAAAACGATGCAAGGTGTAAGTGGCTCGGACAGCAGTCCGGTCGGATGGCTAGTTCGTGCGGATGACAATCCGTTCGGATGGTTATCCGGTCGGACGGTAGTCCGGTCGGATGACGATTCGAGTGGATTGTTTCTTCCTATGAGAAGGATGTGTATGTGTATGATGGCTTTGTTAGGTTTTTTTACATGTTTATCAAAGTATTTTATCCATATAAAATAAAAACGCAACGGAAAATATTATTTAAACATGTTACTTACAATATATAAAACCCATTTTATATGTAAAACCCAATACCCGGATCCATATATGAACTTGCATGCTATCAAAATGAAACACAACCATAGAGTGTTTAGAATACTACCTTCCAAGGAGTAAAGGATATGAAGAGGTTGATGCTTCTTGAACGGTTGCCTTCATGTGTAGAAGACCTCAAGCTTGTATACCCCAAGCCTTCCAACAAACATCTTATGTTTAGCTAGGATTTGAACACTTGCAACTCACTTGAAAGATCCCCTCTTGAAACCAACCCCTTGGCCGAAAATTAGAGAGTATCTTCTTGAGTTCTTGCACTTGATTTATCAACTTGAAAAACGCCTTCTTTATCAACCATACATGGCCCGATTTTGGAGAGTTCTCACACTATATTTTTCAACTTGAAAAACCCTCTTGATCAAGCATGTTATGGCCGATTTTTTTGAGAGTTTTTTCTAGTGATCCTCTTTCATTTTTTTCCATAAAAAATCTTTATAAAATGTTAAGAGAATCTTGCCAACATCTTGCTCAATCAAGTTTCTCCTAACTCATGCAAATGCATGGTTTCTTATTGGACCACAAGTACTTGGGAAGACCACCCAATCAAGGCTCATACAAATGCATGAAACCTTATTGGACCAAACATTTTGGGAAGACCCCATGGGGGGGGGGGTGGCGGCCTAGTCTTTTATTTAAAAAAAAATCTTTTTTTCTTTTAAATAATATAAGTCTTATATATATGTATTTTATAACTTTTATAAAATATAACAACGTATGTTATAAGACTTGTACAACTTTTATTATGTTATTTAACCCATTAAATAACAAAATAAAATATTTTCTCAAAATAAATTATCCATATAATTTATTAGTTTGTCAAGTACAATTATTTAGAAACCCAATTTCTAAATATTCTAAGTGTTAATATTTATTTGTTTGATCATATCATAAATAAATATTGTAATTGTTTGTCTAGCTTGTATTTGGGTATGACTCGACTTGGATCATAACGTACTAGCCACATCAATTTAATATGTGTCTTGGGCATACAGAGTCCAACAATCTCCCACTTGCACAAGTTTCATAGAAAATTGATGCAAGTAGTAAATGACGCCTAACTACAGTTTACTACCCCTAATACGTATGACTATATGTCCCATTCAATCACATCATCCCCTTCAAGTCCCTTAATTGAAAATGATTTAGGTGAATCTATCATTTATCCTTTTGTTAGAGATGTCATGTCAAATCCAGAGACACATAGTGATCACTCTCTGTTGATTTAACTTTAACAGGCCTTAGACATCTTACTCTCAACGAATAAGAGGAACAAATCCCATCTTGACTACATACGTCTCTCACAATCACTTTGTACCACACCCGAGCTTAGCCTTATGTACTGTCATATTACTAACAGCGAAGAAATAAGTCAAGGCATAATATTTGGTGAATATCAAGACCCAATATGTATCTCAGGTCAGAGGATACTATGATATTCTCCTTAACTCAAAATTTACTTATGATCAATCACAAATGATTCCATGCAGTAATATTTGAGAGCGAGTCAGTTCAATATTTGTATCCCACAAATATCTATGAACTTTGGCAGCAACACTTTGCTCCATATTCATACCTAATGAATATCCACCAATCCAAGTTCATAATAGTCTTACATTCATATTTGTTCCCACAAGTATGATCGACTACGGACAATTAGAATAAGTAACTTATTCACGGATTTAAACATGCTAAAAATGGAACATAACTCAACATATCATAAAGAGTTATAATAACAATTGTTCCAATATCCAAATACAAAATAGATCAAATCCAATCACTAGAATATCGAAGTCCTAAGGCACAAGTATGACCCTTTCATGCTTTGCCCGTTCAAGGAGCTTCGTGAGTGGATCCGCGATATTTTGATCAGTGTGAACTTTGCGAATACATATCTTTCCCTTTTTCAACTTCATCCCTTATGTAGTTGAAACTCCGCTCAATGTGCCCAGTTTTTTGATGTGCATGAGGTTCCTTGATTTGAGCAATCGCACCATCGTTATCACAAAGATCTCTAGGGTCCTGAATGGTATGGACTACCCTTACATCGGCAATAATTCAAGTGGTAGATCCATATGAATTATCTTGATCAATGAAGCGGCGATGTATTCTGATTCTGTAGTGGACAATGCTACCCTAATTGTGATCGAGAACCATCTCAATCAGTTTGGAAACTCGTATCCATGTAACCCTTTACAACGAATTCTGAAACTCGCATCCCTGTAACCTTTTTACTACGAGTTCTTCTTCACCAGATCCATATATTAGAAATATATCCTTAGTCCTTCTAAGGTATTTCAATAGACTTTTAACAGTCACCCAATGACCGTTACTTGGATTTCGCTGGTATTTTTTTTATTGTCATGCTTAAAGCGCATGACATGTCCGGTCTAGTGCATATCATTACATATATAATGAATCCTATAGCTAATGCTTATGGGATTCCTTTCATTCTTTCCTGCTCATCCTTTGAGCTTGGACATTGAAACGCTTTCAATATTGTCCCCTTTTTGTACAGGTACTTAACGTTTCATAAAGTTCTATATCTTGAACCTTTTCAAGATTTTGTGAATGTATGCACTTTGGTATAAACCTATCAAGCGCCTTGATCTATCCCTATAGATCTTTATTCCCAAAATATAGGCGGCTTCTCCAAGATCCTTAATGGAAAAACAACTTCCAAGCCAGGTTTTTACACCTTCCATGGTTGGAATGTCATTTCCAAATAGTAGAATGTCATCGACATACAGTAGTAAGAAAGTAATAATGCTCCCACTAACCTTCTTATACACACAAGCTTCATCGTCGTTCTTGATGAATCCATATTCCCTAATCTCTTCATCAAAATGGTGATTCCAACTTCTAGATGCTTGTTTCAATCCGCAGATTGATTTCTTTAACTTGCATACTTTGTCAGGATGTATTGGACCGACAAAACCTTCAGGCTGAACTATATAGACATCTTCCTTAAGATATCTATTAAGGAAAGCCGCTTTGACATCCAATTGCCAGTTCTCATAGTCATAATATGCAGCTATGGAAAATAATATCCTGATTGACTTTAGCATCGCCACAGGCGCTAAAGTCTCATCATAATCAATCCCTTGAGTTTGAGTGAAACCTTTTGCTACAAGTCTTGCTTTGTAAGTATCCAAGTTACCATGCATATCTGTTTTCTTCTTGAAAACCCACTTACTTCCAACTACTTTGGAGTTGAGTGGTGGCACAACCAATTCCCAAACTTGGTTGTCATACATGGATTGCATCTCTATGTTCATGGCTTCAAGCCATTTGTCACAATCGGATTTTGACATTGCATCATGGTATGTGGTTGGTTCATCTAAATCTACCACGTAGCATCCATCCATGAAAAATCCATATCTTTCAGGTGGATTACTAATTCTACCAGATTTGCGAACATTTTGTGTGTTCTGATCAACCTCTTGTTGAGTGCTAGTATCAACCAAACGTGTATCGTCTTGTGGTTCTTGATCCTCCTCAAGTTCCACTGTTCTACCACTAGTTCCTTCCATAAGGAACTTAGCTTCTAAGAACTTACCCTTTCGAGCAACAAATACCTTTTGCTCGGTTGGGTCGTAGAAATAATATCCTATATCATCTTTAGGATATCCTACAAAGATACACTTAGTGGATATGACTTCCAATTTATTTGGAGTGTATTGCTTAACATAAGCTTCACAACCCCAAACCTTTAAGAATGATAATGATGGAGCCCTTCCATTCAATATTTCAAAAGGGTGTCGTATCCACTTTCTTGGCTGGGGCCATACGGGCCGCGGAGAGCAAAACGTAACCCCAAATGATAGAGATGATGCGTTCCTAGCCATCATAGATCGAACCATATCTAAATAGAGTTCGATTCCTCTTCTATTGTAACGAAGAACTTTGATTGAGTTGATTTTGTACTTCACCTTTTGAAGGCTTTGATTATTTCAAAACTTCAACTTTGTGTCTCAGCAAGTACACATAACCATAACTACTATAGTTGTCGGTAAAAGTAATGAAGTATTTTTCACCATTCCTAGTCATTGGCTTAAAAGGATCACATACATCCAAATGTATGATGCCTAATAAATCTTTTGCCCTTTTCCACTAAAGGGTTCCTTAGTCATTTTACTTGTAAACAAGATTCACATGTATCAAATGAACCAACTTCATTTGTTTCCAAAAGATCATTCTTTCAAAGTGTTTACATGCGACTTATGTTTTCATGACCAAGGCGATAATGCCAAAGATAGGTCTCACTCAAATCCATTTTGAGTTTCTTTTTTTTGGGTAAAGGGTTACCCCGGTGATTCTATAAAAACAAACCGCAAATAAGTACAAGTAGTGAGGATGAGTTCCACACTAGTTCATATACAGGACATGCCCCATATATGCAAACCAAGAACAAAACAATGTATCCATGACACCACATAACCTAGACTACTTTACATCAAGAAAAATAAAGTAGTCAAAAAATTGGCACCAAAGCAAAAACCCTCAACCTCCATCATCAAAGACGAAGTAATCACAAGCTATCCGCCCCTTAAAACGAACCAAAAACCGTCTATCCATTATAGAACTTTTTGGAAGATGAGGTCGCCCCTGCTCTTGAAGATGAAGAACGTGTACCCGAAGTCATAAAATCGTTAGTTTCATTATAGACTTCAACAACCTCCTCCTCATCTGAATCCTGGTCGCCACTAGCCTGCGTAGCCTTCTTCTCCACTCGACCCACCGTGGTAGCTCCCTTATCACCATCATCATCCTTAAGGACATCAAATGTGTTAGACGTTGAAACCTGGTTCAAACGCCTTAGGGACTATTTTGGTTTCGGTTTGATAATTGGTCTGTAAACTAACTTAGGTTTCTGATTTTTCATGTGGAGGCCTTGGTTGTTAGCTTTCTTCTTTTTGTCACCCACAACCTGAAAATCATCACTCTTCTTTCCAGATTCCCCATTTGAAACAACCTGAGGGTTCTTGGTGATTTCTAGGTACATTTAACTATCAAATGATGTATTCTTATGAACCAATTCATAAATACCATTTGAAAGCATAACTCTAAAGTAAAACATGTCATTTATCGAAATATAAATGTCATTGTTTACTAACTTTAACTCAAAACCATATTGTCTTATAAGGAAAACTTGAATAATGTTCCTAGTCAAACTAGGAGCATTCAAGATATTTTAAAACAATTTCCAAACTATTTGGAAGTTTTAAAACATAGTCTCCTTTCTTGTAATGTTTATTTCTTTTGAACCTTTTGCAACGAAATGCAAACATGAGTTCCACATCCGGTATCTAATACTCATGTGTTAGAAGAAATAACATTAAGGTCAATATGTATCATTAAGATTGTACCTGAGGTTTGCCTAGCATCCCTCTTGTTCTTCAACTCTTTGAGATAGGTTGGACAATTCCTATTTAAATGCCCTATCTCACCACACTCAAAGCATGGATCGTTCATGGCAACCTTTGCCTTCTTCCCTTTTGGTTTCGGTGGTTTCGCTTTAGCCTTTCTTTTCTTTTCCCTTTAAATTTCCCCTTTCATTTGCAACGTTTGCCTTGGTGCCGGGGTGATGCCTTTTCTTGTTGCCATCCTCATTGATCGTTAGAATCGATAAAAACCCTTTTACCCATATTGAGCCTTTCGAGGTGATCAATGTGGCTTTATCATCTTAAAGACTTAAGATGAGACCGATTGGGTTTCCTCCATTCGACATGCATGAAGCGCTCGAACCGTTTCGAAGCGTTCTACCCTTAGGAACATTTCCTACAATTGGTTAATCATGTCGTATACTCATGTTGTTCAAAACCTTTTGAATCTCGGGAAACATAATTCCTAACATGAGGCAAGAGGCTTAGGTAGTATCCTCGATTTACTTAATCCAATCGTCATAGGCATCCTCATCTTCCATAAGAGGTTCATCGGGATTAGGATCGTTTTTAGTGATAGGTTACGGACGATTTGGGTAATATTGTTAGCGGCCATTTACAAAATTTTAACAAGGTTCAATTTTAGTATTTTCGATATTATTATATTTTAATCATTAATACCCTTTTGTGTCTCATAGACAATTAATAATTAAAATCTAGAATCCAACGTTACATTTAAATATCGGTTAGGTGACCTTTATCCCTCTATTTAAAATAACAAGGTAGTCAATGTTTGACAATTGCAACCCTTTGCAACTTCTAGCCATATGGGATCGGTTAAACATCTTTATGTTTAGTTGGCATGTTTAATCCCATCAACACCTTTTGTTCCCCATGCTTCAGTGACCCTAAGTTCATGGTTTCCAAATCAAGTCGTCCAACTTACACACACGTGTGAGTTTATACACATAAGTGGTTAGGTGACCTTTATCCCATAAACATGGTAAACCCACCTCGAATATACAAGTTCCTTCAAATGTGGTTAGGTGACCTTTATCCCACAAAAGAGTTCCCAAGTGTTTTGAGTGTTGTATAAAAGGATGGTGTTTGACTTGTTTTATAAAAGGGATTTTTGAGTTTTCAAAAATTCTAGTTTAGAAAACTTTATGTACCATACATTTGCATGCATTCAAATCCTTGGTACTTTTGTGAAAACAAATTTTAAAGGTTCTTTTTAATAAAACCCATTTTATTATAAAATCATTAATTTTTAATAACCTTTTATTAACCATTTTAATGATCTTTAAAGAACCAATTTTAAGCTTGTTGTTGATTATTAGTTTGTTAAGCATGCATATCAACATATCATTCAAACAACATAAATAAACAACCACACAAGCACAACACACAAATCAATAGGTGCATAACCATAGCCAACTATTTTGACAACACTTGTTAGCCGAAACAAGTGTGCCAAAAGGTCCTTCCTAAAGGGTGAATATTGACACAAATAATGTGTCGTTGAACTCCCACTTGATCCCGCATCCGAATGCTTCAAGTCTTCTTCTTGTGTTGTGATTTCTTCACATTCTTTGGTCTTCCAAATGTCTTTTATATTTAGCTCCAAACTCCTTTGGACTTCAAAAATGTGTTTTGGTTATCGGGCTAAAATCCCGTTAAGAACCGTGAAGTCCCTTAGGCCCGAAAATAGCCAAAACCAAAAACGCATTTTTGTGTGCATCTTCTTTTACAAAATATATCATAATAAATTTTTCTAGTAAAATAAAATGCACCTAATCTATTTATTTACATACCAAATGAAAATAAATAAATTACATAACTTTACAAATGGAAGAACAAAAATAATAATTATTACAACCCATTGAAATAATTAAATATAAATCACAAACACAAATATTCAAAAATATTCACACAAGGTCATGGCTAGGTTATGAACACCAAAAAATATATATCCAAATATATAAAATTCAAGAAGCAAAATGGTTTCCTTTTTACAACATGCTTTTCGGTCAAGAATGAAAAAACCAAAAATGTGGGTTTTTGTCCAAACAAACAAATCATCCAAATGACATAATTTTTCAAGATACTTTTATGCATGTATTAAAATAATCTTGAAAAACAAAAGGACAACCTTATACAAAATTTCGGTCATAGGGTTTTAACCAAACCCGAAACCCAAAACCCGAAAATTTCATATCGTATGAAGCATGCACTCATATAAGTGGCTCTGATGCCACTGTTGGGTTTTTTACATGTTTATCAAAGTATTTTATCCATATAAAATAAAAACGCAGCGGAAAATATTGTTTAAACATGTTACTTACAATATATAAAACCCATTTTATATGTAAAACCCAATACCCGGATCCATATATGAACATGCATGCTATCAAAATGAAACACAACCATAGAGTGTTTAGAATACTACCTTCCAAGGAGTAAAGGATATGAAGAGGATGATGCTTCTTGAACGGTTGCCTTCATGTGTAGAAGACCTCAAGCTTGTATACCCCAAGCCTTCCAACAAACATCTTATGTTTA
This sequence comes from Helianthus tuberosus, assembly GCA_030545235.1. NCBI lineage: Eukaryota > Viridiplantae > Streptophyta > Magnoliopsida > Asterales > Asteraceae > Helianthus > Helianthus tuberosus. The sequence goes on along the minus strand of CM060360.1, from coordinate 97,140,606 downwards.
GCTAGGATTTGAACACTTGCAACTCACTTGAAAGATCCCCTCTTGAAACCAACCCCTTGGCCGAAAATTAAAGAGTATCTTCTTGAGTTCTTGCACTTGATTTATCAACTTGAAAAACGCATTCTTTATCAACCATACATGGCCTGATTTTGGAGAGTTCTCACACTATATTTTTCAACTTGAAAAACCCTCTTGATCAAGCATGTTATGGCCGGTTTTTTCGAGAGTTTTTTCTAGTGATCCTCTTTCATTTTTTTCCATAAAAAATCTTTATAAAATGTTAAGAGAATCTTGCCAACATCTTGCCCAATCAAGTTTCTCCTAACTCATGCAAATGCATGGTTTCTTATTGGACCACAAGTACTTGGAAAGACCACCCAATCAAGGCTCATGCAAATGCATGAAACCTTATTGGACCAAACATTTTGGGAAGACCCCATGGGGGGGGGGTGGCGGCCTAGTCTTTTATTTAAAAAAAATCATTTTTTTCTTTTAAATAATATAAGTCTTATATATATGTATTTTATAACTTTTATAAAATATAACAACATATGTTATAAGACTTGTACAACTTTTATTATGTTATTTAACCCATTAAATAACAAAATAAAATATTCTCTCAAAATAAATTATCCATATAATTTATTAGTTTGTCAAGTGCAATTATTTAGAAACCCAATTTCTAAATATTCTAAGTGTTAATATTTATTTGTTTGATCATATCATAAATAAATATTGTAAGTGTTTGTCTAGCTTGTATTTGGGTATGACTCGACTTGGATCATAACGTACTAGCCACATCAATTTAATATGTGTCTTGGGCATACAGAGTCCAACAGGCTTGACCTTTGAAGTTTTCGTCGTAGTATTTAGAAAACATTGAAGTATCTCTACCTTTCAGGTCGGTCGATCGGACGGTCGTCCGATCGGACGGCAACCCGTTCGGTTGGGCACTTCAGTGAGAACAAGTTCATAGCAGGGTGGTCACTCGGTCGGACGGTTGTTCGACCGGGTGGCATCCTTAGTGCGTTGAACATGTTGAAAATTGTTTAAGTGCTAAAGTCTAAATGTCTCATGATTCGGGTGGCTACCCGTTCGGATGGTAGTCCAGTCGGATAACAACTCGTTCAATAATCAGACTTCACTCGTTGGAAAATAGTTAAGTGTGGGACCCAAGGTGCAAGTCGTTCGGACAGCCGGTCGTTCGGACGGCTGTCCGTTCGGATGGTAGTCCGATCGGACGGCACTCCGTCCTGGCCGTTCCGTTCGTCTTACACTTGGCCGTTTTGATTGTTTTGTCGCGTTATCAAGATGTGTTGATGTCGTGCTAACCAACAGAGTTCCATCCTAAGCTCTAGTGACTCGAATGAACAGGAACCACCCAAATTCGGCCAGTCCACCGGTTTAAGATGATAGTTCTTGGTTAACCCGAAATCGATAGTCTCATGGATAGGATATGAATCTTGAACTAACACAACCACAAGATTGAGTAGTGAGTCGGCACAAGCTCTGATTCTACCGGTTTTGAATGCATTGAGTGTAAAAGAGTTGAAAGAAAGTTGGAAAACCTTCTCTCAATCCTTTTCACTATGAATATGTGTAGATCTATGAAAGATCGTCGTTTGTTTATGTGGAAATCGGTTAGATCTAAGTTGTCCTTTGTGGATTGAGGTCAAAACATGAAGTTCTTCAAGAACACATGATGACGTCATCCTAGAACACCTTGAATCTTGATGATTTCACGGTTAAAAGTTAAGATTCGAAAGATAGAAAGGTGTAGGAGTGCGTGTAGATTAAGGAAGTACAAGATTTAGGACGAGATCTTACCGGGATTGCGAGAAATCAGAGAAAAAGCGAGGAAAACGAGCTGGTCGGACGTCACTTGCCAAAAGTGGAAAGAATGAGAGTGACAAGGGGTATTTATAGGATACCCAAAGTGGAAAGGGGCTGGCCGGTCGGATGGCATCTCGCCCGGATGACAGTCCGGTTGGATGTCACCTCGCTCGGATGGCAACCCGGTCGGATGGCAATCCGGCCGGATGGCACTTGGTTTGAGTGTTCGATGCGACGATTTTTGCTGTTTCGATTGCGATTGCGAGCGTTGCGATGCGATAGATTTTCCTAGTCAAATTACTTTTAATCCTAACTACTCATATCTCGCACTATCTTTTCTCCACCAATTATCATACCATTTTGATTGCGATTTAGTTCGATTGCGATTGAGTTTCGATTGCGTGTCGATCGATTACCATAACATAACGTAAATAACATGCACAAGTAACACATAAGGCACACACACACGTATAACAATAACGAAAATGCGTATTTCGAGTTGCGTGTTCGATTGCGATTCGATGTTGATGTCGCTTTCGAGTTCCCAAGTGAACTCCGCGCCTCGTTTGCCTTCCCATCGGACTTTCACAATAGGAATGCGCGAGCGCCTGAGCTGCTTGGTTTGGTGATCCATGGTTTCGACAGGCTTCTCCACGAAGTGTAGTGTTTCGTTTACCTGAAGGTCATCGAGAGGTACAATTAAATCATGCTCAGCCAGGCACTTTTGGAGGTTTGACACGTGGAAAGTCGGGTGGACGTTACTAAGTTCCTCCGGTAGTTCGAGTCTGTAGGCAACTTTTCCAATCCTTTCCAGAATCTTAAAAGGTCCAACATATCGTGGCGCTTGTTTCCCTTTCTTGCCGAATCTGACCACACCCTTCTAAGGTGATACCTTTAGGAGTACGTAGTCGCCAACGTCAAATTCAAGGGGCCTGCGTCGTCTATCGGCGTAACTTTTCTATCGACTTCGAGCTTTCAACAAGTTGTCTCGAATTTGAAGGACTTTGTCAGTCGTTTCTTGCAGTAGCTCGGGACCGGTTAGTTGCGAGTGACCGATCTCGTGCCATACAATAGGCGATCGACATCTTCTTCCATATAAAGCCTCGAATGGTGCCATTTGAATGCTGGAATGATAACTGTTGTTGTATGAGAATTCGACTAACGGCAGATATGTATCCAAATTACCACCGAAATCTATAACACACGAATGGAGCATGTCTTCAAGAGTACGGATCGTTCTTTCAGTCTGTCCGTCGGTTTGAGGGTGGAATGCGGTACTTAAGTTAAGCGTAGTACCGAGAGCCGCTTGAAATGTTTCCCACAGTCGCGAGGTAAACCGAACATCATGGTCAGAGATGATGTCACGAGGCGTCCCATGATTACAAATGATCTCGTTGGTGTAGATTCGGGCTAATCGTTCCACCTTGTAGTCTTCCCGTATTGGCAAAAAGCGAGCAGATTTGGTTAAACGATCAACAATAACCCAAATGTTGTCGTGACCTGATGTGTCACACCCTGGCTTTGCGGAAGCGTGGTTAATTTTGGTGTGACTTCTTAATACCATAGCTTAATCATACCAAAGCTATATGAGTTAAAAACATGCAAGATCATCCATTAAGTTCCGAAAACCAAACACAATACCATTGTTTTAACATACCCTGACAAACATATTCTTGTTCAACAAACATTACCAACTAAAACATAACACAAATGTGGTTTAAGGATTGTGTCTTGTCCAGGAAAGAGACACATCTCCTAAACCCCGGATGACCTTGGAAACTAGTGCAGCGGAAAACATGCCATACCGTGCCAGATCTCGTTAATTTCCTGAAATACATGTAAGTTGAAAAATCAACAATAATGTTGAGCGAGTTCATGTGCAAGTGAGTAAGTAAAACACTTGTAAGTATAAAAGTTCCCTGGTATGTAGCAGTGTAAGGAAAAGAGATCACCAATGGTTTGCAAGGCCATTAGCATGTTGTGAAATGCAAGTAGGAAGACACAACCCTAGCCGATTTTTGCGTTGGGCAACCAAGTCACTCCAGGTCCGTTCTGTTGGTCCTCAGAGAGGTCCGTTCTGTTGGGCCTAGAGCTGGGCTCGCTACACCCAGATAGATCTACCGCTTAAGTCCCTCGGTGTTCTAACTACCCATTCACATGATCTAAGTAGTAAACCTCCTTACGTTAACATACCGTGTATAATAGTACTTGTAAACAAAGTAACATGTATTTCACCCCCGCAGTTAAGAAAACTGAAAACAGTTAGAGAAAAGGGGGACATGAACTCACAGTGAAGCGTCTCTACCAAGTATCCCTGAATCAGAAAGCTGCGCGACGACCTACAAGTGCTAATTCTATTAGACGGACGGCCGTGCCTTAGCTTTATAGTTTAAGTTTTTGGGAAATAGTTAGACAACTATTTCGTGTTTACTTTTTGTAATACTTGGTAGTTATCTCCTTCCCAAGGATGGGGGATACAATACATGTGCGTAAGTTACGTTTTAACAATCGTGTGGTAATGTAATTACCGGTGTAACTTATATAATCATAGTGAAAGCGTTCGCAACGTTTTGGAATCATTAACGCTGGTAAATATTATTTTTACTCTAAAATAATATTTATGTATTTTCACAAAATAATCATAAACAGTGTTGTGACAAAATATATTTATCACGTTAATTTTTGTGAAAATCCCACCTCCGAATGTTTAGTAATTAAAGTTCTGGCGAAATTTATATTTCGAGAATATGTCAAAAATAGTTCTAACTCTTGTTGTGTAAATAATTCTAAGTGTTAGGTTTTTAGAAAAATTTCGCCAGAGTTTCCTCTGTAACTGGAGGTGGCCACGCTTTCATGCGTATCATTTTCTTTTAACAAATCAATTCAACAACTTCTTTAATCAATCAAACAATTTCCGACACATCAAACTAGTCGACAAGTATGTAAATTGCATAATCGCATGAACTTGTAGTTTTTCCGCATCTATAATGTGAATCCCATTATATTTTGTAGATCTTTATATAAAATAACTTTAATCTCCTAAAAACCTCGTGTTTAGAGAAATCTGTCTTTACAACTTCTAGTAACAAGTGACAAAACTAGTTCTTTGTCGGATCTTCTCATTTCACAAGTGTTTACACACTTGTGGTTTATAAAATATCATGTTTGTTAGTGTAAGATCCATCTTTGTAATACATGGTTTCTTTAACGTGTGGTTCTTTGAAAATACCACTTGCAGATACGTAAATCCGCTAGTTTTAAACACTATTGTACAAGTTAAATCACTTTTACACAAGTAAAATATTTTTACACAAGTTCATGTCTCATGTGTGGTAGAGTTTCACCTTTTAACCCTTGTGCTAACCAAAACAAGCTTATGTTAAGATCAACGATCTTACCAAACCGGGTTAAATGGTGATCCGAGCTACCACAATTATAGATCGGGTCTAGATATTCACATCTTTCAAGTACTACAACTTTTACACAACACATATGTTATTAACCACCATTTTTAGAGTTTTTACTAGACTTTTAAGCACCAAGTTGTGTGTTGACGATATTTAACCGACACGAACCCTTTTAACCACTTTAGATAAGTTCAAACAAGAGTTTTAAACAATATACCTCTAGCTCAAGGCTAGGGAAGATTCTTGATGGAAAAATGGGTGGATAAAAGCTAACGAAAGAGGTCCTTCGTGTTCCGCTTGCTCCGAGGCTCCTAATACGTGACCTTTTTCACTTGTATGATGATGGAATGCAAGAACCAAGATCGAAAATGATGGATAAGGGGGGTGGGGTGTTCGGCCGAGAGGTAGAGAGAGCAAGAGAGAGTGTGAAAGTTGGTGTTGTGAAGTATGAAAGGTCTCATGAGGTTAAGTGTTATTTATAGGAAAAACTTTAGGTGTATTACCCATTGGTAATTATGTTCTCTAGATATTTAACACCCTAGATTAGCCAAATCAACAAGTACAACTTGTGTTCCCCATAGTTGGGGCCGATTACAATGGGGGGGGGGGGTATCTAGTTCGGTTACAAGTGCTAGTTAGGTTAATAGTTATGTTAAATAGGTTAGTTAAGTATTAAACTCCGTTAGTAATATATAGCGTGTTATGACGGGTGTTAGGGTAATCAGGGACCCTAACTGGCTCAGAAAAAGAGTAATAATAAAAATAACAATGTTTTCATGTTCCGGGTAAAGTCCGGTTGTTCGGTTGGATAGTAATTCGTTAAAGCGTTACAAAAGCTTTAAAGTGTCGTTATTGTTATCTTTAGTGACACATCTTGTTTCCAACACTTTAGAAAGTGTCTAGTAGTATTTTCCCCATATTTTGGCACTTTACTAGTCAGCTAGAAGCTGGATTATTTATTAAAGTGCTGTGTTTTGTACTTAAAGTACGTTTTAGGCACATCCAATCAGTGTATCTTATTCCTAGAGACGCAGCTTCACAACCCTTATAACCCTACACTCACTACCAGTGTAGTCAGATATCTCAGGCTCTTCTAGGCCTTGGAGGCAGTGTTTGCCTGATGCTGGCTTTATCAGCATGTTCAATAGGTTACCCGTGTATTGTGCTACTGTGCTTTTTGTGCATCATGTTTGTCACTAAGGTTCAGCATATAAAGATCGTAGTGACAGCAAGCAAGTATGATGCAAGTAAGTTCATGTATCAGTATTCAAGTAGCAGTTCATCAGCTAGTTCAAACAAGCACAGTAATTAAGCAGTAATTAATCATTAATTAAATCATACGGATACCTGGTTTAGTGCGGGTTGTCACATTCTCCCCCCGTTAAATAAATTTCGTCCCGAAATTTAAGTTCTGCTTATAGATGCAGAGTTCTTAGGAAATAAGTGGGGGTATTTCTCTTTCATCCGGTCCTCACGTTCCCAGGTGAATTCAGGGCCATGTCTGGCATTCCAACGAACTTTGACGAGCTTGACACTGCTCCGGCGGGTCTTGTTAACTTTCCAATCTGTGACCTCGACAGGTTCTTCAACGAAGTGGAGCGTGTCGTCAATATGAATCTCGTCGGTGGGAATGGCAACGTCAACTTGAGTTGGACTTTTCTTTAGATTGGATACATGGAATGTATCGTGAACACCATTTAGTTCAGCGGGTAGGTCCAACTTGTATGCTACTGTCCCAATTCTTTCCAGAATTCTGAAGGGACCGATGTAGCGCGGATTTAACTTCCCACGCTTCCAAAGCGTGTCACCCCCTTCCAGGGTGAAACTTTCAATAGCACCATTTCTCTAACTTGGAAATCCACATGTTTCCGGTCTGGATCCGCGTAGGCCTTTTGTCTGTGGCGAGCTGCTTCGATGCGTTTAAGAATTTGCGCGATCTTGTCTGTCGTCTCTTGGACGATCTCGGGACCAGCAAGCTGCCTATCACCTGCGTCAGACCAACATAGTGGTGATCGGCACTTGCGTCCGTATAGGGCTTCAAATGGCGCGACACCAATACTGGTGTGGTAGCTGTTGTTGTATGAGAATTCAACCAAAGGTAAATGTTTATCCCAGCTACCGCCCAAATCCATAACACATGCCCTCAGCATGTCTTCCAAAGTTTGAATCGTTCGCTCGCTCTGGCCGTCAGTTTGCGGATGAAACGCAGTGCTCAGATTCAACTGCGAGCCAAAGGCTTCTTGGAAGGATTGCCATATCCTTGACACAAACCTTCCGTCTCTATCAGAGATGATCGAGAGAGGTACTCCATGGCGTGCAACAATCTCTCTCATGTAAATTTCCGCAAGTTTACTAGTACTGTCTTTCTCCTTGATTGGCAGAAAGTGTGCGGACTTTGTTAGGCGGTCCACTATTACCCAAATCATATCATGGCCTCTTGGCGTTCTTGGCAATTTCGTAACAAAATCCATTGAGATTTGTTCCCATTTCCACTTGGGAATCTCAGGTTGTTGTAGCAGCCCTGAAGGCTTCTGATACTCCGCTTTAACTTTAGCGCATGTTAAACATTTGCTCACATAAACAGCAACGTCGCCTTTCATCCTAGGCCACCAATAATAACTTTTGAGATCCTGGTACATCTTATCCGATCCAGGGTGGATAGAGTACCGTGATTTGTGAGCTTCATCAAAGATAACCTTCCTTAAATCACCAAACAGAGGAACCCAAATCCTTTTCTCAAAACATAACGTTCCTTCCTCGTTTGGTACCAAAAGCTTCTCCATCCCACGGAGATATTCCTCTTCAAGATTCCCTTCCTTGAGAGCTTCCTTTTGTGCGGCACGAATGCGCAAGGAAAGATCAGTTCGTATAATCATTTCTAGAGCCCTAACCCTTATGGGCTTGATCCTTTCCTTTCGACTTAGGGCATCGGCGACTACATTCGCCTTCCCTGGGTGATACTTAATCTCGCAGTCGTTTAGCAACTCAACCCATCGTCTTTGCCTCATATTCAACTCCTTCTGGTTGAATATATGCTGTAGGCTCTTGTGATCTGTGAAGATTGTGCATTTCGTACCATACAGGTAGTGTCTCCAGATTTTTAAGGCAAAAACCACTGCGCCAAGCTCTAAATCGTGTGTGGTATAGTTCTTTTCGTGCACTTTCAACTGACGCGATGCGTAAGCAATAACCTTCTGGCGTTTCATCAACACGCAACCCAATCCTTGTCGCGATGCGTCGCAGTATACCACAAAATCGTCAGTACCTTCCGGTAGAGCTAAGATTGGCGCGTTGCAGAGCTTATCTTTCAGTACCTGAAATGCTTCGTCCTGTTTGATTCCCCAATCAAACGTCTTATCTTTCTGTGTGAGTAGTGTCAATGGTTGAGCGATCTTCGAAAAGTCCTCAATGAACCTTCGATAGTAGCCAGCCAAACCCAAGAATTGCCGAATCTCGGTTGGCGTCGTAGGCGTTTCCCAATTCTTGATCGCCTCGATCTTTGTCGGGTCTACGTGGATTCCATCTCCATTAACCACATGTCCAAGAAACTGGACTTCACGTAACCAAAATTCGCACTTGGAGAATTTGGCGTATAATTGTTCCTTCTTCAATAGCTCCAGAATAGCTCTAAGATGCTGTTCGTGTTCAGCCTTCGTTTTCGAATAAATCAAGATGTCGTCGATGAATACAATCACGAATTTGTCCAAGTATGGCTTGCAAACTCTATTCATCAAGTCCATAAAGATTGCAGGTGCGTTTGTTAGACCAAACGGCATAACAAGGAACTCGTAGTGTCCATAACGAGTTCGGAAGGCTGTTTTCGGGATACTTTCCTCTTGAATCCTTAACTGATGGTATCCCGATCGAAGATCGATCTTTGAGTAAAAGCTTGAGCCTTGCAGTTGATCAAACAGATCATCGATTCTTGGCAGAGGGTACCTATTCTTGATCGTCAGCTTGTTCAATTCTCTGTAGTCAATGCACATTCGGAAACTACCGTCCTTCTTCTTGACAAACAAGACCGGAGCTCCCCAAGGCGAGAAGCTTGGTCGGATAAAACCCTTGTCTAACAACTCTTGAAGTTGTGTCGACAATTCCTGCATCTCAGACGGCGCAAGTCTGTAAGGTGCCTTAGCTACAGGCGCGGCGCCTGGAACTAAGTCAATGTGAAACTCTACTTGCCTCAGAGGCGGCAGTCCAGGTAAGTCTTCTGGGAAGACTTCTGGGTATTCCCTCACGACAGGGATGTCTTCGATTCTTGGCTCAGCAGCCTTCTTATCCACAATGTGTGCCAGAAAAGCAACACATCCTTTCTGTAAACACTTCCTTGCTTTCAAGCAGCTGATAATCCTTAGTGGTGTGTCACGCTTCTCTCCACAATTGTCTCACCATCATCGGTTGGGATAAGAACAACTTTCTCGTGACATACTATCTCTGCCTTGTTGCCAGACAACCAATCCATTCCTACCACCACGTCGAAGCTTCCCAATTGGACTGGTAGTAGATCCAAAGTAAACTCACGTTCTCCCAATTCTATCACACAGCCTCTGATAACTTCGTTTGCTTCAACTAACTTTCCATTGGCCAATTCGATCGAGTAGGGAATGTCTAACTTATTAGCGGCTAACCCAAGCATATTCTTAAATTCTAACGATACGAAGCTAAAATCGGCACCAGTATCAAATAAAACGGATGCATAGCGTTGGTTCACAGGGAACGTACCAGTAACAACATTGGGATCCTGGCGCGCCTCCCTAGCTTCGATCTGGAACACTCTTCCACGGGCTTGGTTCAACGTTGGGCAATTCTTCTTAAAATGCCCGATTTCTCCGCAGTTATAGCATCCAAGTCTCTGCCCGTTTCCACCTCCAATTCCAGCTGGGTTGTTGTTCTGGTTTGCATTGCCAGCCTGATTCACATTGTTGCCTCGATTTCCGTTTCCTCCGTAGTTTCCTTGTGGGCGGTTTCCATTTCCACCACGGTTATCATTCCTATTTCTAAATCCTCCCTGGCCTCCACAGCCAGCACCAACCCAACAAGAATCCTTCAGGTGACCACGTTTCCCACATACCTCACATACTTTTAGCCCGCATTGACCAGAATGGTGACGCTGGCAGGCATTACACTTGGGCTGGGTGCCCATATATCCTCTTCCTTTCCTTCCACTACCAGCTGTAACCTGAGCTGGTGCATTTGGTTCCCCTTTCTTACCAATACTGCCAATACCCTGTTTAAAGTTCGAGAACTTTCTTTTGTTGCCTCCTGATGACTCCACGTGAGTCTCTGCCTTCTTCGTCTTGATTTCATCAAACTTGTTCAAACGAATCGCCTCCTCGGTGAGAGCCACGCTCAAGTCGATGGCTTCAGTGATAGTTGCTGGTTTGGAGGAGGTTACCATACTTATGATTTGGGGAGCCAAACCCCAAATGAAGCGCTCGATTCGCTTGTATTCTGGTGTAACCATGTAAGGAACCACTTGAGATAAGTCGTGAAACCTTTGGACGTATTCTGCGACCTTTGGACCGTCCATCTTTAAGTGCCAAAATTCAGTCTCCAACTTTTGAATTTCTGCGCGAGAGCAGTATTTCTTGCGCATGAGTTCCTTTAGTTCGGTCCAGGTCAGCGCGTAGGCAGCAGCCTCGCCTAGGGTTTGTACTCGTAGATTCCACCAGGATAGGGCTCCATCTAGAAACAGCCCTGAGATGTAGGTGACTTGTTGATCTAACGCGCATTTGCTCATGCGTAAGACAGAATCGGTTTTCTCAGCCCAGCGGGTAAAGGCAACTGCACCTCCTGTGCCATCGAAGTTGACCGGTTTGCAGTCTAGAAACTGCTTGTAGGTGCATCCTGCACGTATGTTAAAACATGTGTTTGGCATTAGCATCATCGCTAAAAATTTCCAACTAGATCATGGTAGGTCCAAATGGCTTGGTATTACCGTGAGGTGGATTGTTATTGCCTTGGTTAACACTCCCGCTCGCTCCTGGCTGAGAAGCTGCGTACTGCGCTATGGCAGCAACAATGATTTGTTGTAGCTCTTCCTGAGTGGTAGGCATAGGCTGTTGTTGACGTCTTGGCGGCATCTTCTAAAAGATGGTTTACGTTGGTCAGGCCATAGCGAAATGTACGTATATAGTAATAGTAATAGCACGTAATATCTCATGTCATAAATACATCACAAATATCAATCACCCATATCTCATGTCATAAAAGTGCAAATAAGTAATCAAGCGAAACAGTTGTGATGAGAATACTGCGATTGTCATATATCAAGACCACATGGTAAGTGTATCAGTACATCATAGTGTCATACAATCATCCATCAACTAGGGGCTACATCACCCCTGTCCAAAAATCATAACAAATCAGTGTCAAATACAACATCAGATACATAGTCAACAAAAGTCAAAATCAAAAAGTGGTCTCCAAAATGCTGTGCAATCCAACAATCGCCGTTTTCTCATCCTCGTCTACCCAAATAGTAACTGGTGAGCTCTACGCAGATGGTGGTGGAGGAGGGGGAAAGTGAGTATAAAACAACCGACGCAACTGGAGCCAGTCCTCCTCCTGGGCTCGCTGAGTACGGATAATGGAAGCAATCTGCTGCTCTAACGTAAAGAGACGGGCAGCAATATCTGGAGGTAAAGGTCGAAACGGCTGTAGAGGAGAGTGTGTCTGACCATGACACTGGCAAGACAGCCGAGCTCTCTCGAGCTCCTGGATACGTTGTGTGTGGGACTCGTGCTGTGCGACAAAGGACATCAAGACGTCCTCGATAGTGTGTCCCCTGTGAAAAGCATGGTAGGGGTCAGTAGGTGGCATACCAGAGCCAGGTGCCCAAAGAAATGGCTCGCTAGTGGGGTCGAAAGGTGCCACGTGAAATGGAGTAAAAGTGGGTGGAACGGATGACGTCTGAGGCATGAAAGGGATAGGCATCGGTACATGCCCATCAGGGTGGGCTGAAGAACCCTCTCCAGGCCCTGCTGGAGGTACAAACATAGGAACCTGAAATGAAAAGTCAACATGTGGTGCAACAGGAATCTGTGAAGGAAAAGGTGGAACATCCTCATCAGCAGGTATCCAACCGTGCTGTGCAGACTCATCCGGTGGATCCATGTGTGCCGCGAACAGTGCATGTCCGGGCTCTAGTGGGACGGGCTCAAGTAAGGGAGCAACAACAGGGTGAACGGGTGCAAGGTGCTCTATAGGATGGTCAGCAGGTATATCACCAACGGGTAAAGGAACAACAGGATCAACAGCAACATGATCGCCCTCAATCAAGGGAACATCTACAGGGAGATCAGCAACAACAGGCTCAAAAGGGATATCAGCATGTACTGGGTCATGCTCGGGTATAGGGTCTAGAGCGGCTGCCTGCTCAGGAGCAACGGCAGGCTCGAAGTCATCAAAAGCCATCTCAAGCTCAAAATCTGGGTCAATAGGATCAAATGGGTCAACAGCGTCTACTGGATCCTCCATAAACTGGTCCATCGGAACAAACTCTATGTCACGATCAGGGTCGAATCCCGGGGGAAACATAGGATCGGAATCCCCCTCATCATCATGGTCAAAAGCGAAACTGGGGATAGGGGCAACAGAAGATGCCTGATCAGGATCTGATCCATGAGAGAAGTGCTGCGCACTCTGGTCATGTGAGGGTACAGAGGCCACAGACTCAAAGGAGTCCGCGACTGGGGAGTGAGCAGGTGACTCCGCGGCAGGAGCATCTGCGATCAACAAGGGATCGGCAGCAGGAAGGGCCTCGCCCTGAGCATCCTCCTCGAAAGGCTCCTCATCAAACATATCGACATCATCATCCTCGTCGTCGATGGGCAAGTCGTAAGCTGGGTACGCAGCAAGCGGTATAGGAGCAGGGATCAATGCAAGTGGTAGATCCCCGGCGATAGGACCATCTGCGAGCTCGCCAGCACCGTCAGGTAGTGCAAAGGGCTGGAAATCGTCCTCGTCTGTGCTGGTGAAGTCGGACGTATAAACCTCGTGCTCCGATGACTCAAGGTCGTCTGAAACGATAGGCCTAGGGCCTGTGGTGCCTGAACCACCAGTGTCTGCAGAATCCATGTGTCTGTAACATATACAAACATGCACAAATAGTCAATCATAAATCAAGTAATCACACAAGTCACCAAGTAAGGTATCACGTAATTCTCCTAGTCGTACTAGTCAATTTCATCCAGTCTATAAGACTGCTCTATCCTCCACCTTAATCACTTAGATCGATCCTCGGTCTCCTTGACCGAGCATTCAGTCGTCATGACTGAACCTACTCTTCCTAGCCTTGCTAGACCACTACCTTGGTCACCTAGACCAAACCTCGATCCTCCAGACCGAGCCTCATAACAAACCAACGTGCTTAACTACTTCGATTACCTCGGTCCTCCAGACCGATTCCTCAGCCCTCCAAGCTGAGCCTATAAATAATAAAATGTGCTCAACATTCGTTTGTAAAAAGTTTTGGATCTGGACTTAAGTGGTATGCAGAAAAATGTTTTCGTGAGAGCCCTAGTGATCATAGTCTAGACTCGAGAAAGAATCCTAATTCGCTATGATCAGAGCTCTGATACCAAGCTGTCACACCCTGGCTTTGCGGAAGCGTGGTTAATTTTGGTGTGACTTCTTAATACCATAGCTTAATCATACCAAAGCTATATGAGTTAAAAACATGCAAGATCATCCATTAAGTTCCGAAAACCAAACACAATACCATTGTTTTAACATACCCTGACAAACATATTCTTGTTCAACAAACATTACCAACTAAAACATAACACAAATGTGGTTTAAGGATTGTGTCTTGTCCAGGAAAGAGACACATCTCCTAAACCCCGGATGACCTTGGAAACTAGTGCAGCGGAAAACATGCCATACCGTGCCAGATCTCGTTAATTTCCTGAAATACATGTAAGTTGAAAAATCAACAATAATGTTGAGCGAGTTCATGTGCAAGTGAGTAAGTAAAACACTTGTAAGTATAAAAGTTCCCTGGTATGTAGCAGTGTAAGGAAAAGAGATCACCAATGGTTTGCAAGGCCATTAGCATGTTGTGAAATGCAAGTAGGAAGACACAACCCTAGCCGATTTTTGCGTTGGGCAACCAAGTCACTCCAGGTCCGTTCTGTTGGTCCTCAGAGAGGTCCGTTCTGTTGGGCCTAGAGCTGGGCTCGCTACACCCAGATAGATCTACCGCTTAAGTCCCTCGGTGTTCTAACTACCCATTCACATGATCTAAGTAGTAAACCTCCTTACGTTAACATACCGTGTATAATAGTACTTGTAAACAAAGTAACATGTATTTCACCCCCGCAGTTAAGAAAACTGAAAACAGTTAGAGAAAAGGGGGACATGAACTCACAGTGAAGCGTCTCTACCAAGTATCCCTGAATCAGAAAGCTGCGCGACGACCTACAAGTGCTAATTCTATTAGACGGACGGCCGTGCCTTAGCTTTATAGTTTAAGTTTTTGGGAAATAGTTAGACAACTATTTCGTGTTTACTTTTTGTAATACTTGGTAGTTATCTCCTTCCCAAGGATGGGGGATACAATACATGTGCGTAAGTTACGTTTTAACAATCGTGTGGTAATGTAATTACCGGTGTAACTTATATAATCATAGTGAAAGCGTTCGCAACGTTTTGGAATCATTAACGCTGGTAAATATTATTTTTACTCTAAAATAATATTTATGTATTTTCACAAAATAATCATAAACAGTGTTGTGACAAAATATATTTATCACGTTAATTTTTGTGAAAATCCCACCTCCGAATGTTTAGTAATTAAAGTTCTGGCGAAATTTATATTTCGAGAATATGTCAAAAATAGTTCTAACTCTTGTTGTGTAAATAATTCTAAGTGTTAGGTTTTTAGAAAAATTTCGCCAGAGTTTCCTCTGTAACTGGAGGTGGCCACGCTTTCATGCGTATCAT
The DNA here is from genome assembly GCA_030545235.1 of Helianthus tuberosus. Classification (NCBI taxonomy): domain Eukaryota; kingdom Viridiplantae; phylum Streptophyta; class Magnoliopsida; order Asterales; family Asteraceae; genus Helianthus; species Helianthus tuberosus. The sequence continues at coordinate 97,125,421 of CM060360.1, read as the reverse complement.
TTTCTTTTAACAAATCAATTCAACAACTTCTTTAATCAATCAAACAATTTCCGACACATCAAACTAGTCGACAAGTATGTAAATTGCATAATCGCATGAACTTGTAGTTTTTCCGCATCTATAATGTGAATCCCATTATATTTTGTAGATCTTTATATAAAATAACTTTAATCTCCTAAAAACCTCGTGTTTAGAGAAATCTGTCTTTACAACTTCTAGTAACAAGTGACAAAACTAGTTCTTTGTCGGATCTTCTCATTTCACAAGTGTTTACACACTTGTGGTTTATAAAATATCATGTTTGTTAGTGTAAGATCCATCTTTGTAATACATGGTTTCTTTAACGTGTGGTTCTTTGAAAATACCACTTGCAGATACGTAAATCCGCTAGTTTTAAACACTATTGTACAAGTTAAATCACTTTTACACAAGTAAAATATTTTTACACAAGTTCATGTCTCATGTGTGGTAGAGTTTCACCTTTTAACCCTTGTGCTAACCAAAACAAGCTTATGTTAAGATCAACGATCTTACCAAACCGGGTTAAATGGTGATCCGAGCTACCACAATTATAGATCGGGTCTAGATATTCACATCTTTCAAGTACTACAACTTTTACACAACACATATGTTATTAACCACCATTTTTAGAGTTTTTACTAGACTTTTAAGCACCAAGTTGTGTGTTGACGATATTTAACCGACACGAACCCTTTTAACCACTTTAGATAAGTTCAAACAAGAGTTTTAAACAATATACCTCTAGCTCAAGGCTAGGGAAGATTCTTGATGGAAAAATGGGTGGATAAAAGCTAACGAAAGAGGTCCTTCGTGTTCCGCTTGCTCCGAGGCTCCTAATACGTGACCTTTTTCACTTGTATGATGATGGAATGCAAGAACCAAGATCGAAAATGATGGATAAGGGGGGTGGGGTGTTCGGCCGAGAGGTAGAGAGAGCAAGAGAGAGTGTGAAAGTTGGTGTTGTGAAGTATGAAAGGTCTCATGAGGTTAAGTGTTATTTATAGGAAAAACTTTAGGTGTATTACCCATTGGTAATTATGTTCTCTAGATATTTAACACCCTAGATTAGCCAAATCAACAAGTACAACTTGTGTTCCCCATAGTTGGGGCCGATTACAATGGGGGGGGGGGGTATCTAGTTCGGTTACAAGTGCTAGTTAGGTTAATAGTTATGTTAAATAGGTTAGTTAAGTATTAAACTCCGTTAGTAATATATAGCGTGTTATGACGGGTGTTAGGGTAATCAGGGACCCTAACTGGCTCAGAAAAAGAGTAATAATAAAAATAACAATGTTTTCATGTTCCGGGTAAAGTCCGGTTGTTCGGTTGGATAGTAATTCGTTAAAGCGTTACAAAAGCTTTAAAGTGTCGTTATTGTTATCTTTAGTGACACATCTTGTTTCCAACACTTTAGAAAGTGTCTAGTAGTATTTTCCCCATATTTTGGCACTTTACTAGTCAGCTAGAAGCTGGATTATTTATTAAAGTGCTGTGTTTTGTACTTAAAGTACGTTTTAGGCACATCCAATCAGTGTATCTTATTCCTAGAGACGCAGCTTCACAACCCTTATAACCCTACACTCACTACCAGTGTAGTCAGATATCTCAGGCTCTTCTAGGCCTTGGAGGCAGTGTTTGCCTGATGCTGGCTTTATCAGCATGTTCAATAGGTTACCCGTGTATTGTGCTACTGTGCTTTTTGTGCATCATGTTTGTCACTAAGGTTCAGCATATAAAGATCGTAGTGACAGCAAGCAAGTATGATGCAAGTAAGTTCATGTATCAGTATTCAAGTAGCAGTTCATCAGCTAGTTCAAACAAGAACAGTAATTAAGCAGTAATTAATCATTAATTAAATCGTACGGATACCTGGTTTAGTGCGGGTTGTCACATGATGACGTGTGCGGAAGCTTTGTTATGAAGTCCGTGGCTATACTCTCCCATTTCCACATAGGGATCGGCGGTTGTTCGAGCAAATCATAGGGTCTTTGGTGTTCAGCCTTGACCCTTGCACAAGTCAGGCACTTCCCAACGTAGAGAGCAATATCCCTTTTCATGCCAGGCCACCAGTACTTGTAGCGAAGATCCTGGTACATTTTGTCGGCACCAGGATGAATAGAATATCGGGATTTGTGGGCTTCGTCCATCAATATCTTTCGCAATTCGGTCTGTTTAGTGATCCAAATTCGTTCCAGATAATGGAATATCCCATTCGGTTTATTCACAAGTTGAGCTCCATCGTGGTAGATTCGTTCCTTCTTCAGAGTGCGTTCATTAAAACATGCATGCTGGGCATCACGTATGAGGGTTTCGAGATCGTATTGGGCTTGGACGTTACGAATGCTGAGCAAATAACTCCGTCTGCTGAGAGCGTCGGCAACGACATTTTCTTTGCCTGGGTGATAACGAATTTCACAGTCGTAATCGTTGAGAAGTTCTACCCATCGGCGTTGATGCATATTAAGTTCTTTATGATCAAAGATATGTTGTAGGCTCCTATGATCGGTGAAGATCGTACACTTTGTACCATACAAGTAATGTCGCCAAATATTTAAAGCAAAAACAACCGCGCCTAGCTCGAGATCATGGGTTGTATAGTTCTTCTCGTGGATTTTGAGCTGACGAGATGCGTAAGCTATAACCTTGTCTCGTTGCATAAGGACACAACCAAGACCCAGGTTGGAAGCATCACAATAGACAATGAAGTCGTCATTTCCGTCGGGCAATGTGAGAATAGGAGCATTGCAAAGCATGTGCTTGAGGGTTTGGAAAGCAGACTCTTGTTCAGTTCCCCAAACAAAAGGCTTGTCTTTGTGCGTGAGAGCGGTAAGCGGCACAACGATCTTTGAGAATCCTTTGATAAATCGTCGATAATAGCCCGCTAGTCCAAGAAAAGAACGAACTTCAGACGGGTTCTTAGGTGTAATCCAACTCTTAACTGTTTCAATCTTCGTAGGATCGATGTGAATACCTTGACTATTGACAATGTGACCCAGAAACTGGACCTCATCCTGCCAAAATTCGCACTTGGAGAACTTGGCATAGAGTCGATTCGCCTGGAGTAGCTCGAGAACCAAACGTAGATGTTGCGCGTGTTCGGTCTTCGACTTGGAATAGATCAAGACATCGTCGATGAACACGATGATGAAACGATCGAGATATGGTTTACACACGTGATTCATCAGATCCATGAAAACCGCGGGTGTGTTGGTTAAACCAAAAGGCATAAAAACGAATTCGTAGTGGCCATATCGAGTGCAAAAAGCGGTCTTGGGTATATCCTCCTCTTGTATGCGTAGTTGGTGATAGCCTGAGCGTAGATCTATCTTCGAGAAACACGTAGCACCTTGTAGTTGATCAAACAAATCGTCAATGCGAGGCAAGGGATAGCGGTTCTTGATAGTTAACTTATTCAATTCCCGGTAGTCGAAGCACATCCTGAACGACCCATCCTTCTTTTTAACGAAAAGGACTGGTGCGCCCCAAGGAGAGGTGCTCGGGCGAATAAAGCCTTTCTCAAGTAATTCCTGGAGTTGGTTTGAGAGTTCACGCATTTCTGACGGTGCGAGTCGATAAGGAGGTTTGGCAACGGGGTTGGCTCCAGGAATGAGGTCGATATGAAAGTCGATATCATGACTAGGTGGTAATCTTGGAAGATCGTTAGGGAACACATTAGGAAATTCACGAACCACAGGAACGTCTTTCACTTCTGTCTTTCCTTTCTTTTCCTTCTCCGCTACTACAATGTTAGCCAAGAAAGCTCTGTATTCCTTGCGGAGATACTTGCTAGCTTGGACACCTGACATGAGCTTGAGACCTTTCGAAGCAGTTTCGCCATAAACACACAATAAATCACCATTCGCGAGCGAGAATCGAATCATCTTCTCGAAACACACAACTTCAGCATGGTTTTCGCGAAGAAAGTCCATGCCTACTATGACGTCAAAACTTCCAAGTTGCATCGGAATAAAGTCGATTGGGAAGATGTGATTGTTGAGCTCGAGAGTACAATCATGAAGAATAGAGTTAACGGCGACAGTTCTTCCAGTGGCGACTTCAACATCGAGCGTCGATGGGAGATGGGAGAGCTTACGACTAAGGAGCTTCTCAAATTCGAACGACACAAAGCAATTATCGGCTCCAGTATCAAACAAACACGATGCATAAATACCATTCACAAGGAACGTACCATTGACCACGTTGTTGTCAGCCTGGGCTTGGCGCACATTGATGTTGAAGGTTCTGGCACGTGCGGCTTGTTGTTGCTGCTGCTGTTGTTGCTGCTGGTGGGCCTGCTACTGCTGGGGCTCTTGTTTCACCACCCTTTTCGGGCACATGTTCGCAAAGTGGTTGGGATCACCACATGCGAAGCAGACTCTGGCGTTGATCGCGGGTGCCGGAGCTGCTTGTTGGCCTTGCGGGGCTGGGAGCAGAGCTTGATGAGCAGTGGCTTGAGCTGGGGCTTGACGGGGACCAGTACGGCAGTTGGCAGTGAAGTGGCCATACATGTTGCAGTGAGCGCATAAATGACAGGCGAGACCTACCGAGTGATGATAAGAGCATGTCGGGCAAGCCGGGTGGGGGCCTGTGTATGCACGCTTTGCTGGTGGGGCATAAGTAACTGGTGCTGGTTGGTGATGAGGCTGCTGCTGGGCCGGTATAGCTTGAAGTGGAGCAGCAGTGGTAGTGACAACACAGTTCTTGTTGCTGGAGCTGCTGTTGTTGTTCTTCTTCTTGCGGCGTGAGGTCTTTGACGATTGAGTGGCGCCAATTTCAGCAGTTGGTGTGGCGGTGACTTGGTGCAGGTGCTTCGAAGTTTTATCCCAAACACCAGCCTTGACCCGCTTGTCGTTGATTTCAGCGGCCAGTAGGTGAGTCTCTTCGATCGTTGTAGTCTTGGCCGCTTGCACGAAATCTGTAACACAGTCAGGTAGGGCTCGGATATACTTCTTGATTGCGATCTCCGGAGTCTTGACTTGATCAGGACAGATAATGCTGAGCTGCTTGAAGCGAGCAGTGAGTGCAGCGTTTTCTCCATCCTTCTGCTTTATGTGCCAGAATTCATCTTCTAACTTTTGGCGTTCATGAGGAGGGCAAAATTCTTCCAGCATGACTTCCTTGAGCTCGTCCCACGACAGACCGTAGGCTACATCATTCCCACGTTTGTTCCTCTCAGCCGTCCACCAGTCTAAAGCGCGGGACTAGAAGACGCCAGTTGCGTTGATAGTGCGTAGTTCATCTGGGCAACCGCTCTGTCGCAGTGTGACCTCGATGGAGTCAAACCATTGAAAGAAAGCTGTAGAGCCTTCTTCTCCTGTGAACTCTTTCGGTCCACATGCCTTGAATTGTTTGAAGCTGAAAGCAGCTTTGGGTGTCTCAGTTCGGGATTCCTCAGATGATTTTCTCATGTTCTCGTATATCTCGCTGACGACTTGGGGAACAACTTTCGTCATTTGTTTAGTAATCATAGCGGCGAGACGTTTGTCAGCTTGCTTTCGGCGAGCATCTCGAGAAGCGCGAGATCCAGATGACGACATTGTCTGCATCAGACATCACCACAGGACTCAACATGACATATTCGAATCTCACCTCACAATCCTATTACCACTGAATCTTAGGAACGTGTATCACATAATCACAGATTCACATAAGCACAGAGGCACATATACACATAATCACATAAGCACGTAGAGCACAGAAGCACATAATCATGTAATCACAAGAGGCAGTTAGAATACAGAAACCTATCATTCAAAGTTCGCGGGCGTTCGAGGTTAGCGATCACGAATACTTGTCGAGTAGTATAGTAGTATAAGCGTATAACATAGCACAAGGTCGTCCGTAATTTTAGCGACTTGTCAGCGATCTGTAGTGTGTTGTGTGATTAGCGGAAGGAAAAAGGCATTAGATCAAAACCAGTAGTACCTCAAAATGCTAACAAATAACATAAACCATATAAATCACATAAAATAGACAAATCATCAGAGTCAACAGTTGCGGGCTCAGAATCGAAACACATAAAAATCTAGGAATAGATCATCTGCGGCTATTAGACATTGACTATCCAAAGTGATTCGACTATTCTCAAGGACATGTTGTACACATTTTGACCTTCAAGACTGTGCTTCTGCCTCGATTCTTGGGCGTTTGGCACACATCCCGTTAGTCATGCCGTGACTTCAGGTCGTTGGAGTCCGTCGAGACTTTGGTGAGAGTTTGTTAAATCAAATAAAAGTCGGAACAAATTGTCAAGGTTAGGGTTTCACCCCTAGCTTAACAACCTCGTTCCTGTTTTTGATGAAATAAAAGAGAATTATGCGTCAAAGTATGGATTTCACTCATGATTTGACGCAAATTCTTGTGTTTATAAGTGAAATGCGGGTTGAACAAGCAATTTAGTCGAGAGTTTGCGGTTTTCACACCTATTCTCAACTTAATCGCTTATTCATAATCAAAAATCCGAGTTTAGTTATAGTGCAGCATAGGCGAGAATAGCGAGAAACAGCAAGTACGCTCACACATAGTCCCTACTGGACATGCACGAGTCAGTCTGTTGGTTCCTAACTATAGACTAGGTCTCTAAGACTTCGACCTGGACTAGGTCGAGTCTTGCCTAATTCCCTATAGGTATGGCTCTGATACCAATCTGTCACACCCCAACCGATGGCGGAAACATCGGGGCATGGCACTGAGCGAAATAGATTGTCCAGAAGTTTCCATAACAATTATCATTACCAATTAATTTAAAGTAACATGTCCTATACCGTGTCTTAAAAGATAATACAATTATTACAGAAAAATCTAGGCAAATAGTTCTTTTCCGACAACTCAGATTTCATTTGTACAGACAACTATTTGTTGGCCTCTATGACCTTATTCCAGCCTCGATTTCCTAGCATATAAGCATCCTAAGCACCTGTCACATACGTTAAAATAAAATCAATATACATACTGTAAAGGTGAGCATACAAGTTTGATAATAACATATAGAGTTCGAAAGCGTTACGCATAACCGGCACGTACACAGAGTAAAATGAGGCATGTTAGTTATCGACATAGACCTATCGATACCAATGACTGCGGGTTGACTGCCCAAGGCAGTTCGTAATACATGATCACCAATGTAATCCATGCAAATATTTGTCCTTAACAACCCCCGAGTGAACGGGTGCTGAGTCCAAACTAATAGTACTATCGTTGCTAAGGTAGGTAGACAACATTCCATGTGTAAACATAACAAATAAGCATTAACGGTTAGCGTTTAAAGTATTGCGTAGTGTGTTCGATGTGATTTAGAAAAAGTAACGTATGTAACACCCAAAAGTGCATCAAGCAAAAAGGGATCGAGTATACTCACAGCGTTGATGGATTGAAGGGAGCGCTAGGGAGTAGGGTTAGCCTTATCAGAATGATAGCATAAGGATAAGCGACACGTAAAACGATGCAAGGTGTAAGTGGCTCGGACAGCAGTCCGGTCGGATGGTAGTCCGGTCGGACGACTAGTTCGTGCGGATGGCAATCCGTTCGGATGGTTATCCGGTCGGACGGTAGTCCGGTCGGATGACTATTCGAGTGGATTGTTTCTTCCTATAAGAAGGATGTGTTTGTGTATGATGGCTTGACCTTTGAAGTTTTTGTTGTAGTATTTAGAAAACATTGAAGTATCTCTACCTTTCAGGTCGGTCGATCGGACGGTCGTCCGATCGGACGGCAACCCGTTCGGTTGCGCACTTTAGTGAGAATAAGTTCACAGCAGGGTGGTCACTCGGTCGGACGGTTGTTCGACCGGGTGGCATCCTTAGTGCGTTGAACATGTTGAAAATTGTTTAAGTGCTAAAGTCTAAATGTCTCATGATTCGGGTGGCTGTCCGTTCGGATGGTAGTCCGATCGGACATTAACTCGTTCAACAATTAGACTTCAATCGTTGGAAAATAGTTAAGTGTGGGACCCAAGGTGTAAGTCATTCGGACAGCCGGTCGTTCGGATGGCTGTCCGTTCGGATGGTAGTCCGATCGGACGGCACTCCGTCCTGACCGTTCCGTTCGTCTTACACTTTGCCTTTTTGGTTGTATTATCGCGTTATCGAGATGTGTTGATGTCGTCCTAACCAACAGAGTTCCATCCTAAGCTCTAGTGACCCAACTGAACAGGAACCACCCAAATTCGGTCAGTCCACCGGTTTAAGATGATAGTTCTTAGTTAACCCGAAATCGATAGTCTCATGGATAGGATACGGATCTTGAACTAACACAACCACAAGATTGAGTAGTGAGTCGGCACAAGCTCTGATTCTACCAGTTTTGAATGCATTGAGTGTAAAAGAGTTGAAAGAAAGTTGGAAAACCTTCTCTCAATCCTTTTCACTATGAATATGTTTAGATCTATGAAAGATCGTCGTTTTTTATGTGGAAATCGGTTAGATCTAAGTTGTCCTTTGTAGATTGAGGTCAAAACATGAAGTTCTTCAAGAACACATGATGACGTCATCCTAGAACACCTTGAATCTTGATGATTTCACGGTTAAAAGTTAAATTTTTTTTAATATATCATAAACGATATCATTCCACATGAAAAAAGGCAATTACAAAGCAATGGCAGGTAGTCGGGCAACAAGTTGTGCCGCCACCCCCTTTTGAATAGAAAAACCAATTCTACTAAATACAAAGTTTGAAACCTTTAGCGACGTAGAGTTACTATTAACGACTTTTTGAACCCGATTCAAGAGTCGCACAGCTTCAGGAGCGAGACCACCAAAGGTATCAAATGCAAACGGGACAAACACATGTTGATTCTCCCGGCAGGCTTTCTCATGTTTTGCCACTTTGCTCGCCTCTGCCTTGAGCACCGCTTGCCCTACGACAAAACCCTTTTCCTTGAGCCCGACAAGGGGGGAGACTCCAGTTAAGATTAAAAAGATAGAAAGGTGTAGGTGTGCGTGTAGATTAAGGAAGTACAAGATTTAGGACGAGATCTTACCGGGATTGCGAGAAATCAGAGAAAAAGCAAGGAAAACGAGCTGGTCGAACGTCACTTGCCAAAAGTGGAAAGAATGAGAGTGACAAGGGGTATTTATAGGATACCCAAAGTGGAAAGGGGCTGGCTGGTCGGATGGCATCTCGCCCGGATGAAAGTCCGGTCGGATGTCACCTCGCTCAGATGGCAACCCGGTCGGATGGCAATCCGACCGGATGGCACTTGGTTCGAGTGTTCGGTGCGACGATTTTTGCTGTTTCGATTGCGATTGCGAGCGTTGCGATGCGATAGATTTTCCTAGTCAAATTACTTTTAATCCCAACTACTCATATCTCGCACTGTCTTTTCTCCACCAATTATCATACCATTTCGATTGCGATTTAGTTCGATTGCGATTGAGTTTCGATTGCGTGTCGATTGATTACCACAACATAACGTAAATAACATGCACAAGTAACACATAAGGCATACACACACGTATAACAATAACCAAAATGCGTATTTTGAGTTGCGAGTTCGATTGCGATTCGAAGTTGATTAAGCTAGATTGATTAGCGTTTAGTTGACTTTATCGCATTGTTACTTCCTATAGTTTACAGTCGTACGTCGATTAAATAGCGAATAACACACGTCAGAAACACGGGGTGTTACAAATATGCTCTTTACAAATAGACTATTTACAAGTCAAAAAAGTTAAAACAAGAATTGAGCTAGAAGAGACATATCGCAATTAGCAATCTTGTCTTCCTTTGACTTCAATCTTGACTTTGACTTTGACTGCAGAAACACGGGGTGTTACAAATATGCTCTTTATTTTCAACATGTGCACAGGCTGATGACCGTAGGTGGTGATCGTGGGTGAATGGCTGATTTATTGGATATTTAGTTAGGATATTTTTAGCTAAGATAAGAGGGGTATTGAGATTATTTTTAGAAACCACTTGCACTTCGGTGAACACACATCATTTCTATTGTTATCTCTCGAATACACACACATTAGAATTCATTGTATCAAGCTCAATACTTCCGAAGTTGTAAACTTGTTTATTCAATATACTTGATAGTGATAGTTTTCACTATCCGAGGTTTTTTTATGCCGGAGATCATTCATTGATCAAGGGCTTTTTCCTCGTATAAATCCTTGTGTTCATCACTCATTTCATTCATTCATTGTTTATATATTTGATCATTTAACCAAGCATCATACCTCACAAAATCAGATTTTGTTGCATTATCCTTGTGTGATTTTTGACCAAAACAGTTTCGCACCCACCGTGGGGCAATCGGTGCTTCATTCTTGAAAAATTTCGTTCACTTCATTCATTTCTGTTCATTACCTTCAACTACATAGCTTCTCACGTGAAGAACACTTCAAGCTCCATGCCGGCGATTACTTCTTCACAGGGCATTCCACCTTTGCCTCCTGTTCCTTCTGGATCCTAGAAGAATGCTGAGAATGCTGCGAAGAAGCCAACCCCCGTTTTCTCAAAAGTAACTACTGCTGTTTCTTCTAGTCCTACTAACAATGATCTTTATTCTTTGATTTTGTAGATGAGGGATTACATGCAACAGTAGGACAAAACTAATGACAGGATCCTTCGAGAAATTGATGAAATCAAGAAATTGAAGAGATCAGCGGAGGATCACTCTCCATTGCTGCCTAGATCACTGGATTTCGGCACTCTGGCAACAACTGTCCAGCATTCCACAGCATCAGCTGTCCAGCACCAGGGTGGATCATCGAGTATGCGTTATGGATCATCGGCAATGATCAGGCTCAAGGATCCTACTTTCAGCCTTCAGGATACTCTCTTCAGCCTCAAGGATCCTCCTTCTAGCATCAAGGATCCTTCTGTAGTTCAGGAGGATACATGGGGACACAGACAGTTCAAGGATCCTACTCTCAGGTTCAAGGATCCTTATCTCAGGTTCAGGGATCCTCATCCCAGGCTCACGGATCCATGGATTATCCTCCAAGACCCCCGGCTTCGGTGTATCGAGGATCCAACATCTTTCAGGATCAAGGATCCTTAAGGAGTGTACAACCCAGAAGTTCAGAGATTCACTTGGGAGACTTCATACCTATGCAAACTATTGCTTCATCTGGTCCCTCAATCATGCCAGAATCACATCAATATGGATTCACATCAGGAATCCCAACCTTGAATCCATCAGGATGTAATACTTTGAATACTTCTTATAATGCTAACCATGGCTTTGTGCAGGATACATGAATCAACCAAGCTATGGCTAGGGAATTGCAAAAACTCAAGTGTTTTGGTCAAAAATCACACAAGGATAATGCAACCAAATCCGATTTTGTGAGGTGTGATGCTTGATTATATGAACAAATGTATGAACAAAGAATGAATAAAAAGAATGATGAACACAAGGATTTATACGAGGAAAAAGCCATTGATCAACGAATGATCTCTGGCACAAAAAACCTCGGGTGATGGAAACTACCGATCACCAACTATATTTAACAAACAATGTTTACAAATCGGGATGATAACAAGCTTGGTACAAGGTTCACTATAGTGCAAAAAGTATGTAATCACCGAGAGTTGTTGAGAGCTCGAGTGTAGTGTGTGTTGCTAATAATTCTTATGTCTAAACAAGCTTGTTATCCCCATTTAAAAATAGAAATTAAGTAACTAACTAACAATCGAAAAAAGGTGCAAGCTCCCCACGATCACCACAACAGTCGAAGAGCTCATGCACGTGCAGAATTAGAAGGCATATTCCCCTGGAATCTAGGTTAGACCAAGTCCCACTCGAATACTCCTGCAAAACAAGTTCAAATATAATGGAAACAATTGTTAGTATTAGGATAATAATGAGGATCCTGGATCCTTAGTCCTGCGACGTCTTCCAAGGATCCTTAATTCAAACTGAACTGAGGATCCGTGATCCTGGCTGCACTTGAGGATCCGTGATCCATATGCTTAGAAATTCTATCCCTAACAATTGCCCCCATAATATGAGGAATTAATTGTAACTGAATGATTCATATTTTCTGCTTGATTCGGAACAAGTAGGTTAGCGAAAAACTAACCGTTGCGATAGGACTAGCCGTTGCGAGGGTGACGTCAGCGACAAGACTTCCCTGCACAATCATCATTATATATACAGGGTTAGAGATAAGGATCAAAATGCATTTAAATTTGAGTGTTTCTCTCCTTTAAATATTCATTCGGAGACTCCAACAGCTATCTCTCTTTCCCTTCTCTCTAAATTTTCTTCTTTCGATTCCCTGTTCCTTCAAAATACCATGGAAAAGATGAATCTCTGATCCTCCCGCGCCAAGGATCCTAAGAAGGACAGCCCCCTGAAGAGCCAGGGTGTAACCAAAAATCCTTCGCTGAAACTCTGCCGTTTCACCGATCCTGAAATTGATCGGATACGTCATTGCTTTCTGGAAGGAGCCGTCTTCAGACCCTTCGAATCTGCTACAAAGAGCGATTGTATTTCTGATCACTGGATCACCTTCCCGGCAACCCCTTTTGTGATAGGGTTCAATTATCCTTTCCCTGCTCTAACACAATCATTCTTCACCCTCACAAGCATGTGCTATATACAAGCCATGCCAATGATGTGGGAGTTCTTTACACTCTTGAAAACATCATTGAGCAGGAAGGTGTTGAAATAGGTATCTGAGTTGAGTCGGTTATACAATATTGTTAGCCATGGTTCTTATCGCTTTATGTTCAAGCACAAACCCGGTCAGCCTCATCCAATCCTCAAAACCACCAAAAATGACTCCAACTGGAGAAACCTGTTCTTCTTTGTAAGGAGAGACTCCATCCCGGATGGGAAATATCTCCCCAAAAAGTGGATTACATAGGGTAGGATATGGGATCCTTAGACCAGGACCAAAGTAGGATTCTTTTTCTGTTAAGGATAACTGATCCTTCTTTTTGTTTCTCTTGTGCAGCTATCTCACTCTCTCATATTCAAGAAACACCTGCAACAAAAGAAAGGATTGCTTCTTTTTGGAAGCTTGACCATGTAATTAGAACATTTCAAGCCAAGACACAGGATTCACAAGAAGTCTCCTCTGATTCCTACACAATGTCAAGTAAGTATCCATATCTATGTATAAATAATTGTTTAAATAAATGTAAAGTATGAATACTTATTCTTATGGGCCATTTTCTGAGCGTATATATCCTGACTAATATCCTGCTTTTGGTTGTTTACTTGTGATCAGGATACTGGATTAGGATACTGGTAACATCCTGGGCGATATCCTGGTGTTAACTAAATAGACCACATGCAGCTTAGAGGCTGTGGGTTACTAACGGTCAGATGGACTTCTTCTCCTTAGGACTCGGGCAAATCTGTTATATGAGAGACGTTGAATACGAAAGACCAGGTCTACAACGTTCAAGTGGGGAATATCCGCCGGATCCCGGTTTATTAGGGTAGTTTGTTGCATTTCTTTTACTATAAATAGATGGGGGCGGATCAGATTAAGGCACGCAACTTTACACACACACTTTCGCACACTTTTGCTCTCTAGCTTTTAGCAGTCACTACACACAAACACTTGTACTCGAATTACATTGTAACACCTAGTTGATCCACTTCACATCCTGCACTATATCCTGGTATTTGAAGTAATAGAAGAACAAGGCTGTTAGGGGAGGATTTTCTAAAAATTAGTGATCCTTATTCGTTATCCTAACTGGTGATCCTTACTTCTGTGACGGGTGGTGATCCTCAGAAGAGCTTCAGGATCAGGATCATGGATCACTTTAAGGATCCTCGTACTGACGATTGTTTACTTATGTATTATACTATCTCGCAGGTATGACGAGCTTGACCAGGTCTTGGCGACATTCCTGGAGAATATTCCTAAACTATTCTGCACGTGCTTGACCAAAAATAGACGTTGTGGAGAACGTGGAGGCTTGGCACGAAAGTCGGATAGTTAGTTTAGGTGGTTATTTCTATTCTAAAAAGGGAGTAACGAGCTAGTAGAAAATAGTTAGTCATTTTTTGCAGTTACACACACTCGTACAAACGCTCATACAAGCTCTCGTTCAAACACTTAGCAATTTCATACACTTTCTACACATTTCACCGTAGTGATCCTTGTACCTAGCTCGTTACTATCCGAAGTTGTAAACATTAATTCATTTATTTGAGCTTGGTGATCGGTAGTTTCCATCACCCGGGGTTTTTTGTGCCGGAGATCAACTCTTGATCAAGGGCTTTTTCCCCGTACCTTGTGTTGTTTGTGCAATTTTTCACTAAAGTGATCCTCATCATTGTTACACATTTTAAGCATCATACCCCGTAATCTAGAGTTTGGTTGCAATATCCTCATCTGATTTTTTGACCAAAACAGTTTGGCGCCCACCGTGGGGCTGTTGGTGCTTTGTCCTTAGAAGAATACGCATTTCTGTGCTCATTTCGGTTCATTACAACCAAGCAAATGGCTTCTTCAGCGAAGAGTGCTTCAAACTTGATGCCCTCATTCACTTCTTCATAAGGCGTCCCTCCTTTGCCTCCACCACCTTCTGGATCCCAGAAGAATACTGAGAATGCTGCGAAGAAACCAACTCCCATTTTCTCAAAACCTCCAACTTCTTCTGCTTCTTACACTCCTACTACTAGTGACTTGTTTACTCTAATTTTGCAGATGAAGGACCATATCCAGCAGCAGGACAAGACCAATGAAAAAATCCTTAGAGAAATCGGAGACATCAAGAAACAAAAGAGATCGGCAGAGGATCATTCCCCACTGGTTCCGAAATCCTTGAATTTCGATACTCCAGTGATTACTTCTCAGCCATCAGCGGCTCCAGACATTCAATATGTGGGTGGACCAAAAGGAGTGCACTACGGAACTACAACAACAACCCAGGCATCAGGTTCATATTTCCAGCCAGCGGGATCCTATCCTCAGCATATGGGATCCCTCATGAATTCAGGAGGATATTCAGGGATGCAGCATTTTCAAGGATCCTCCTTTGTTCCAAGATCATCCCAGGCTCAAGGATCCTCCTTCGTTCCAGGATCATCCCAGGCTCAAGCATCCTCCTTCGTTCCAGGATCATCCCAGGCTCAAGGATCCTCCTTCGTTCCAGGATCATCCCAGGTCCAAGGATCCTCTTTCGTTCCAGGATCATCCCAGGCTCAAGGATCCTCCTTCGTTCCAGGATCATCCCAGGTCCAAGGATCCTCCTTCGTTCCAGGATCATCCCAGGTCCAAGGATCCTCCTTCGTTCCAGGATCATTCCAGGTTCAAGGATCCTCCTTCGTTCCAGGATCATCCCAGGTTCAAGGATCCTCCTTCATTCCAGGATCATCCCAGTTCCAGGGACCCTTCCAGATGCCAGGATCCTTAAGGAGTGTGCAAACAGGAAGTTCAGATGTCCATCAGGGAGATTTTATTCCAATGCAGACTAATGCTTCTGCTGGTCCCTCGATCATTCCAGAGCCTCAACAATATGGATTAACATCCATTCTTCCTAACTTGAATCCAATGGGAGGTAACACTTTTAACAATTCTTATACTACTAACCAAGGTCTTATGCAGGATCCAGGTATCAATCATGCCATGGCTAGAGAATTGCAAAAGCTAAAGGATATGATATCAAGTGTCCCGGGAGTAGTCAAACCTATCCCAGAGATTGCAGATGGGAGCCATAAGATATCTCGTTTTGCACCACCAATCTGTGATGCTGAGATACCCAAAAGGTTCCATGTGCCTACAATGAAACTGTATGATGGCTCAACAGATCCTGAAGAACACATAGCACAATACAGGGAGAGGATGGAGATCAATCCAATCCCAGAAAGGTTAAAGGAAGCATGCCTGTGCAAAGGATTCGGATCCACTCTTACTGGATCAGCTCTCAAATGGCTGCTAAGTCTTCCTCCCTATTCTATTACCTCATTTGCTAACCTAGTTAACTTGTTTAATAATCAGTTTTCCTGTAGTAGAAAACTTGAACGATTAACTAGTGACTTATATAGGATAACCCAGGGTCATAATGAATCATTAAGGGATTACATTACCAAATTCAGTAAAGAATCCTTAGACATTCCCAACTTAGATATAGCCACGGCTGTTGAGGCCTTTAAAATGGGGTTGCTTAGGGATTCGTTATTTTATGATGATCTTGTTATGACACCATGCAGGAACCTAGATGAGGTAAGAACCCGAGCCCTTAGGTACATCCGGCTAGAGGACGACAAGAGGATCCAGGAGAGGTTAGCAGGATCCTTAAAGCAGGATAAGCAAGGATCCTCATTCAGGAACAACAAGTTCAGATCCTACAATAGATCTGATAACCAGAACGTGCATTCTATTGATCAAGAGGAGGATGATGAGGATTATCCTCCAATTTCTGAATATTGTTTTAGTGTTGATAATAATGAACTAATCCTTTCGATGCAGAGTCTAGGTGATAAAGCTAGATGGCCCAGGAAAAATGATAGGCCAGCTGCAACTAAGGATAAATCAAAGTGGTGTGCATACCACGAAGATTTTGGGCACCTCACAGAAGAGTGCATTGCACTAAGAAAGGAAATTGGATACTTGTTGAGCAAGGGGCATCTAAAAGAATTGTTGGGAAGAAAAAAGTCAAGAACTCAGGATCCTGAAAGGATCCCTGAAAAGGCTCCAGCCCCTCCAGCGGATGCACAAGTGATAAACTTCATTTCTGGAGGATCAGACATTTGTGGCACATCCTTCTCAGCAGCTAAAAGGCATGCAAAGGAAACTAAAATGGATAACGGAGAAAGACCTGTTCGAACATCAAGTGTCTCGGAAGGGAAAGTCATAACCTTTGATGAAGAGGATCGTGTTGATATCCAGGATCCTCATCACGATGGTTTAGTTATTACTCTTTTCATATCTAACCATTTTGTCCGCAGGATCCTTATAGATGGAGGAAGTTCAGTAAATATTATCCAGCTTGATGTCCTAAAGAAGATGGGTATTCCTGAATCAGAGATCATACCGAGATCCTCTGTGCTCGTGGGATTTAGTGGAGAAACTAAGAATACCCTGGGGGACATTAAACTCCCAATATACATTGAAGGCCTACATTCTTATCAAAAATTTTGTGTTATTGATTGTTTATCTTGTTGTAATGTTATCCTTGGTAGGCCCTGGATACACGATATGAAAGCAGTCCCATCCACTTACCATCAATGTGTGAAGCTCCCTAGTCCTTGGGGAATAGTGAAGATTGATAGTGATCAGCAGGAGGCTAAGAATTGCTACACTTCATCGATGAAACCAGCCTCGAAGTCAAGGGAGCAATAGCAATCAAAGTATCCTCCAAGGGATGTCTTGGAGGCGAGAGAGCAGGATGTGGTAGAAATCCTCATGGATCCTGATGATCCTGAATCCAAAATCTATATCGGATCAGGGATCCTTAGCGAAATGAAAGAAGACCTCGTATCCTTCCTCAAAAGGAGAAAGACCACCTTTGCATGGAAACATGAAGACATGACTGGTATATCCAAAGATGTTATCACTCACAAACTCGGCATCGACAGATCCTTCAGACCAATCCATCAAAGGAGAAGAAAGTTTGCACCGGAAAGGAATGCCATTATCCAGGAAAAAGTAGAGAAATTGCTCCGGGCAGGTATGATTAGAGAGGTCAAGTATCCAAGATGGTTGGCCAATGTGGTTTTTGTTCAAAAGAAAAACGGAAAGTGGAGGGTGTGTGTCGATTTTACCGATCTAAATAAGGTATGTCCCAAGGATCCTTTCCCTTTACCCCACATTGACTCCATGGTGGATGCAACCGCGGGTCATGAACTGTTAACTTTTATGGATGCTTCATCTGGATTTCAACAAATCCAAATGGAACCATCCGACCAAGAGGATACAGCCTTCATGACTCCAACTGGTATATATTGCTATATTGCTATGCCGTTTGGATTGAGGAATGCAGGTGCAACGTATCAAAGGCTGGTGAATATGATGTTCAAGGAACAGACCGGACAAACTATGGAGGTTTACATAGATGATATGGTGGTAAAATCCATAAGAGCTGAGGATCACCTAAAGGATTTGGAGGAAGCATTTGATATCCTTGACAAATATAATATGAAGCTTAATCCTTCAAAATGTCATTTTGGTGTTAAAGCAGGTAAATTCTTAGGATACATGGTGACTAAAAGAGGCATTGAAGCTAGCCCGGAACAAATCAAAGCAATAGTGAACATCAAATCTCCGGCCAATGCTAAGGATGTTCAAAGGCTAACAGGCAGGATAGCAGCTTTGAACAGATTTATATCCAAATCCTCAGAGAAGTGCAAAGAATTCTATGATATCCTAAGGAAGAACAAGAAATTTGAGTGGACTGAGAAGCATGAAAATGCTTTAAGAGCCCTCAAAGATTACCTATCCTCAGCCCCAGCCTTGATGAAGCCAGAAAAAGGCGATGTGCTATCCTTGTATCTTGCAGTATCCTCAAAAGCAGTAAGTGCGGTCCTTGTTAAGGATCATGAAGGTACACAACATCCTGTCTATTATGTAAGTAAAAGTTTACTTGATGCCGAATCCAGGTATTCACACCTTGAAAAACTTATTCTTGCATTAATAATGGCATCTACTAAGCTAAGACACTATTTTGAGACTCATATTATTATCGTTAAAACTAATTTTCCAATTAAGAATGTCCTAAGGAAACCAGAGATGTCAGGAAGGATGGCTAAGTGGGCAGTGAAGCTGAGTGCGTATGATATAAGATATGAGCCTAGGACAGCCATCAAATCCTAAGCATTAGCTGACTTTGTGGCTGATTTCAGTAGTGATTTACAAGAAGAAGCTGAGTTAGAAGTCCAGCAGCTAGAGGAGACCAAAGATCCTTGGATACTCCACACTGATGGATCCTTAAATGTCAAAGGCACAGGGCTTGGAATACTACTAAAATCGCCACAGGGGGACATAATACCCCACTCTATAGCTTGTGAGTTCCAAACCACTAATAATGAGGCTGAATATGAAGCCTTAATTGCTGGTTTGCAAATTGCAAAGCATATGGGGATCAGGTATCTTGAGGTACATGTAGATTCATTGTTAATTACAAACCACTTTAATGGATCCTACACTGTTAAAGGTGAAAAACTAACCAAATATTTAGAGATAGTAAAAAATTTGGCACTCTCCTTTGTTTCCTTCAGTTTGACACAGGTACCAAGGGAAGAAAATACAGAGGCTGATGCATTGGCTAACTTAGGATCTTCCTTGAAGATCCCGGAGGATATCAAGATCCCTATTATACATATCCTGATCCCGGCTATTGAGGATCACGTGGCTATGGAGATAGGAAATGATTCTGCGGTTATCCCTAGTGAGGATACTCAATCTCATTCAGGATCAAGATCATGGATCTCACCAATTATGAGATACTTACAACATGGAGAGATTCCTACAGGAGAAAACCCTAGGACTTTCAAATCTAAGGTATCTCAATTTACAATTATAAATAGTATGTTGTATAGACGATCTCTTGCAGGACCATACTTGAGATGCATTGAGGATCCTGAAGTCCAAGAAGTTTTAAAAGACTTCCATGAAGGAGATTGTGGAAACCACACTGGGGGCAGGGCATTATTCTCAAGGATCCTGAGGACAGGGTACTACTAGCCAACCATGAAAAGAGATGCTGTGGAGTATGCTAAAAGATGTGATCCTTGTCAGAGACACAGCAATATCCTTCATCAACCACCTGAATTGTTACATCCTATATCCTCCTCTTGGCCATTTATGAGATGGGGTATGGATATAGTTGGTAAGCTCCCTAAGGCACCTGGTGGAAAAGTATTCATGCTTGCTATGACTGATTACTTCTCCAAGTGGATAGAGGCCGAAGCTTTTGCCCAAGTCAGAGAAAAGGAAGTTATATCCTTCATTAAAAGAAATATTATAACTAGATTTGGAATTCCTTCTGAGATTATATGTGATAATGGTTCCCAATTTATTGGGGGAGAACCACTAACTTTTGTGACAGCTGGGGGATTAGGATGATAACATCAACACCAGTCCACCCACAAGCTAATGGTCAGGCAGAATCATCCAACAAGATCATCATCAACAATTTAAAGAAAAAGCTTGGATCCAAGAAAGGGAAATGGGCAGAAGAACTACCCTATGTGCTTTGGGCTGATAGGACAACCCCCAAGAATGCTACTGGTCAAACACCATTCTCTTTGGTATTTGGGGCAGAATCAGTGATCCCAACAGAAATGGTGGTTCCAACTGCAAGAACAAGTACCCGTGATCTTGAGGAAAATGATGAAAACTTGGCTCAAGACCTGGATACTATTGAAGAAATCAGGGATATGGCCAGGATAAGGATGGCCAGTTATCAACAAAGAATGGCTGGTGCTTACAACAAAAATGTCAGGATCAGAAGGTTTCAAGTTGGAGATATGGTATTAAGGAAAGCATTTCAGAATACCACCAATCCTGCGGACGGAAAGTTGGCTCCAAAATGGGAAGGCCCTTATTTGATTGAAGCTGAAGCAGGAAAGGGGGCATATAGATTGCTAACCATGGAAGGTGATTTGCTACCAAGAGCTTGGAATGCTGTCCATTTGAAGAAATATTTCATGTGAGTAGGATCCTCATGGCATAGATGATCCTCATAATAGGGATATCCTTAAAGGATCCTCAAAGTATCGGTGATCCTTACTTAGGTAATATCCTAAACTTGAGCTATTTCATTTCATTATTTTCTCTTATAAGGATAAGGATCATGTATCCTTTATCCATCTCTCACGTGAGTTTAAGTTTTGAAAGTTCAGGTATCCTTAGCATAACGTTGGTTATCCACAGAAGCGATCCGTCTTTTGGGTTTAACCCTAGTTATTCGGGCTTGTCCCCAGATTCCGCCTGTAGCGCACGATGATCCTGGTGTAGTTCAAGGCTTTGGGACCAGTACTCGTTCTCGGGGCTGATAATCCCATTGTTCTGGCTATGCTTAGGATCCTACGTATAATGGTAGACGTACCATACATCCGTTCATAAGGTTTCTAACGTTTTCACGTTAGCTAAGGTTTCTAACGTTTTCACGTTAGCAAAGGTTTTGGCATCTTCATGTCACTAAGTTTGGATAGTCGCCAGTTAGGGCCATACTCCAGTTTGCATACGATCCTTGGGCTTGTCCCCAGTTATCCTTGGGCTTGTCCCCAGTTATCCTTGGGCTTGTCCCCAGTGATCCTTGGGCTTGTCCCCAGTTATCCTTGGGCTTGTCCCCAGTTATCCTTGGGCTTGTCCCCAGTTGCTAACTCTTTTCTTATATTGGCTTAGTCCCAAGTTATGCTCTATTTCAGGTCCTTGAAGATAGGCAGCTAAGGATCCTTGATCCTTACTTCACTCTAAGGTTTATTTTATAGTTATCCTTATAATGGTTAGGATTCTAACTTGGATCCTCAGGTATGATCCTTAACTCTTTTGATCTTATTTATTATTCTTTTAAATAACCCCTATACTTGACAACTGAACTTATGATTTTTAAATTGTATCACTTTTTAGAACTTATCGGCTATGGGATATGTGATTCTGATCATATCCTAAGCTTTTTGAATAATTTTCAAGGCTTGATAATTATAAACAGAATGAACATTACAACAGTTGGAAAGGAAGATATTAAAAAGTATAACAACACAAGATAAGCGACAAAAGGTTAAGTTTTTATTTATCAACATAAGGCTAACCCTTTAAAGGTTGTCAAAATTACCTACCCGAGTATCTACCAGCAAAACGTGGCCCGTCCGCTGGGGTAGGTAAAGGGTGTCCATGATAATGAGTTCAAAGATAGTGCACGAATATAAAGGCGGCAGGATCACAATGGCTTCATCCCCCAAACAGAGGATCCCTCCACCAATTGCAATCCTGCCTATTGTCCAAGGGATCATACATGACCCTTAATACTAAAAACCTATTGTTTAGTACAACCCATCATTGTTCAACAAAAAACACCATCACCAAAACAAACTATCAAACTTAAAAAATTGGGCTCCGGCTACGTCTAGAAATGTCCATCATTGCCCAATCAAGCAGCCTAAACCTTCGCTGCATCACCACCTCCGGCTCCACTTGCTTCACCAGCTTCATCCTTGCTACCAGCCTCAATTGTCAAGATCTCTCCAGCCTCCTCTTCATCACCCAATTCAGCCAGCCTTGCCTTCCATTCTTCAATTTCCCAGCTACTTTTGTCAAAGGCAGGATCCTGAGCTTCCAAGGCCATTTGAAGCTTGGTTTTGTACATTGCTATGGCTGCAGAAACTTTAGCATCATCTGTGATCTCCTGCCTTTCATAGTCAAAGTTAACCAGCACCTTAGCCATCTTCTGTTTGGTATCCTGGAGTTCCTTCTGAAGATCAGCAAGTGCAAGATCCTTGAGCACGGCAACCTGCTGGAGGTCGACAATCTTTTTATCTTGATCCTCAACGTGGCCTACGTAATCCTCAATCTCAGCAAATTTCTGCAAAAGAAAAGGATAAAGCAGTTCAAGACCAAGTGATCCTTAGATTAGCAGGATATGATAGCAGGATATACGAGCAGAGACAGTAATCATTACATCATTAAAGTACTCGAGGAACTGGTGGCGAATTAAGGGCAGACCCTGCAAATCCTCAGCCTCGGAAGTCTTTCTTTTCTTGATTCCCTTTCCTTTGAGGGGTGCCTTGGGGATTGAAGCTGTGGGGCTGGTAGGAACCTTTCTTTTGGAGGATTTGACAGTGGTGAGATCGGTGACACTGAACCTTGAAGCAGCTTTGGCAGATTTTCCAGCACCTACACAACCAAAAAAAGATAAGTATCTTTTCTTAATATACATTTAACTATTTATTTAAATTTTAAACAAGGATACTTACTTGACATTGTGACAGAGCCTGAGGATACCTCCTGTGAGTCTTGGGTTATTGTCTTAAAAGTTCTAGTTTCAGGGTCGAGTCCCCAGAAAGCAGCAAGTCTTTCCCTAGTTGCGGGTGTTGTGATGAGATGTGAAACAGAGATGGCTGCATGACACAAGACAAAGAAGGGGTTAGTGATCCTATTACAAAAACATGACCATCTGGTGATCCTTCCCAGGATCCTCCGGCCTACCATGGGTGGACCATGTTCTTGGTAAATGCTCTCCATCTGAAATGGTATCCCTTCTTACAAAGAAGAAGCGACGTTTCCAATCTTTGTCGTTTTTGGTGACTTTGAGAAGAGGATGATCTGCACTGGGTTTTCGTTTGAACAAATAACGGTGGGATCCAAAGGTAGTAAGATCATACAGTTCCGCCAGTTCTGACATTCCTAAATCAACGCCTTCCTGCTCGATGATCCTCTCTAGGGTGTATAAAACCCTCCAAATCATCGGCATGGCTTGAATGTAAGATATGCCGGTAAGGGAAAAGAAGGATTGTGTGAATTCCGGGAAAGGATAGGTGTACCCTATAGCAAATGGAGTAACTGGAAAGGCAACCCATGTTTCTGAAACATAGTCGCTCAGGGCAGTTGGATCGAAAGGTTTGAAAAAGACATTCGCCGGAAAACGGTGACGGATGTTATCTATTTGTGCATCGTTAAAGCAACACCTCTCGTTCACTGAGTCCTTGATGATCTTCTGACTCTTCAAAGGGCTATCCTTTTTGTGATCCTTGCCCGGGGAGCTTCGGAGCAACATTCTCGAAGTGACGGAGATAAAGAAGAAAAACAGAGTAAGAGAGGAAGAAAGAGGAGAAAGAAATACCTGATTGATCGTCGACTGAGAATTTAAAGGGAGTTTCTTTCGAATTTGAATGCATAATGATCCTATCTATATCTCTATTTATAATTATGATTCTGCAGGATTGTCACTTCCGTGACATCATCATCGCAACGGCTAGTTCTATTTTAACGGCTATATATCCGTTAGTTTGTTACGGATAAGATCTAGAAAACATAACTCGATAATTTTACAATTTCACTCCTTATATTTTGGGGGCAATTGTTAGGGGAGGATTTTCTAATAATTAGTGATCCTTATTCGTTATCCTAACTGGTGATCCTTACTTCTGTGACAGGTGGTGATCCTCAGAAGAGCTTCAGGATCAGGATCATGGATCACTTTAAGGATCCTCGTACTGACGATTGTTTACTTATGTATTATACTATCTCGCTGGTATGACGAGCTTGACCAGGTCTTGGCGACATTCCTGGAGAATATTCCTAAACTATTCTGCACGTGCTTGACCAAAAATAGACGTTGTGGAGAACGTGGAGGCTTGGCACGAAAGTCGGATAGTTAGTTTAGGTGGTTATTTCTATTCTAAAAAGGGAGTAACGAGCTAGTAGAAAATAGTTAGTCATTTTTTGCAGTTACACACACTCGTACAAACGCTCATACAAGCTCTCGTTCAAACACTTAGCAATTTCATACACTTTCTACACATTTCACCGTAGTGATCCTTGTACCTAGCTCGTTACTATCCGAAGTTGTAAACATTAATTCATTTATTTGAGCTTGGTGATCGGTAGTTTCCATCACCCGGGGTTTTTTGTGCCGGAGATCAACTCTTGATCAAGGGCTTTTTCCCCGTATAAACCCTTGTGTTGTTTGTGCAATTTTTCACTAAAGTGATCCTCATCATTGTTACACATTTTAAGCATCATACCCCGTAATCTAGAGTTTGGTTGCAATATCCTCATCTGATTTTTTGACCAAAACAAAGGCAGCTGCGATTGTCAGCTCCTGAGGTTTTGTGCCGGCGATCTAGATTGATCAAGGGCTTTCGTCGTACATCACGTGTCAACCTTTACTTTTTTGCTCATTGTTTGATCATAGATACAGCCCTTGCACTGTATCCTGGTATTTGAAGTAATAGAAGAACAAGGCAGCTGCGATTGTCAGCTCCCGAGGTTTTGTGCCGGCGATCTAGATTGATCAAGGGCTTTCCTCGTACATCACGTGTCAACCTTTACTTTTTTGCTCATTGTTTGATCATAGATACAACCCTATATCCTGAGCCGTATCCTGAATCTGTTTTGGCAATTAACTTGATTAACATATTTTTCACACATATTTCTAGCACACTACCTCACTTAACTAATTTGATCACTAAATTGCTTAGGTTATTTTTGACCAAAACAATTTGGCGCCCACCGTGGGGCAAGTGGTGCTATTTTTGCTAAAAACTTTAGTAAAATCATTACTGGGTTTTCTATTGTCAAAACTTTTTGCTACATTGTTTTCAATGGCCTCGAGATCAAACATGAGCTCTTCCACCATGTCTGCTACAACCTCTGCAACAATTGGTTCAGTGCTTCCACCTCCTCCTCCATGAATGCAAACTTCTTCGCACGGAACTGAAAGTCATGTGGCTCAGGATGTTATCCCCGCTCCCAGTACCCAGGGATCTGGTCCTGTTTTGGCTTCTAATGATGAAATTCTGAATTTGTTTGGTAGTGTACGGGAACAGATGAGGCAGCAGCAGGAAACTAATCGGATGCTGATGAGAGAAATACAACTCTTGAAATCCGGCCCAAGTAGACCTACTGAAGAAACTATCACTCCTTTGCAGCCTAGAGCTTTGAACTTCAGTTCTGCAGTTTACACTGAAGATAACCGGGGGAATATCGTGCCAAGCCATTCTCAGAATCATACTCCTGAGATACCCTCCTCGGTCAGGATGTCAACTGTGAGGAGCTCAGGATATGGCCAGAATCCCCAGACCGGTAACATGTCAAATAATAATACTCTTGCTACTAACGATAATGGGTCTTTGCAGGATGCAGGTATGACGTCAACATTTACTAGGGAGCTTCAGAAATTGAAGGACATGATATCCATTGTACCTGGAGTGGTCCAGCCAATTCCGAAAGTATCCCAAGACAGCCACAGGATTTCCCGCTTTGCATATCCCATCTGTGATGCTGAAATCCCAAAGAGATTTCAAACCCCCAACATGAAGCTGTATGATGGGACTACGGATCCTGAAGAGCATATTGCCCAGTATAGGGAAAGAATGGAGATTAACCCTATCCATCCGGAGCTCAAGGAAGAATACTTATGCAAGGGTTTCAGATCTACCCTGACAGGATCAGCCTTAAAATGGCTGTTAAATGTTCCTCCTCACTCAATTACTTCGTTTGCACATTTGGTTAATTTATTTAATAGTCAGTTTTCTTGCAGCCGGAGTTTTGAGAAACTAACCAGTGATCTTTACAGGATAACTCAAGGACCTCAGGAATCCTTGAGGGATTATGTGAACAAGTTTAGTCGGGAATCCTTGGATATCCCACATCTTGATGTTGCAATAGCTGTGCAGGCTTTTAAGATGGGGTGACAAAAGGATTCTCAGTTTTATTAGGATCTTGTAATGAATCCCTGCAACAATCTCGACGTCGTAACAGGGCCTTGAGATATATTCGCTTGGAAGATGACAAAAAGATGCAAGAGAGGATGAATTCTACCTCAACCTATGAATCAACCAACAGGAAATCAGAATCCTTGTATAAACCATATCGCTCTAAGCCATATGGCAGAAATGACAACAAGAAAGTGAATGCTATTGAAGATGAGGATCCTGAAGAATATCCTGAATTATCTGAATACTGCTTTTCTGTTAACATACCTGAGTTAATGTATGCTATGCAGGGTTTAGGAGACAAAGCTAGGTGGCCTCGAAAGAATCAACAAAAAGCTGATTGGAAGGACAAATCCAAATGGTGTGCCTTCCCTGAGGATTTCGGACATGTGACCGAGGATTGCATTGCTCTAAGGAAAGAAATAAGCTACCTATTGAGCAAAGGGTATCTGAAGGATTTACTGGGAAGAAAGAAGAATAAAGGCCAGGATCCTGAGAAGGATCCTAAACGAGCAGCATCACCCCCAGCAGATGCCAAAATAATTAACTTTATTTCAGAAGGATCCGACATTTGTGGGACTTCGTATTCTGCGGCCAAGAGACATGCAAAGGGGGCTAAGACTGAAAGGGGAGACAAACCAACCAGGATGACTACCCTTACAACTGATAAAGTGATCACTTTCGACAGTGATGACATGGATACTGTGCAGGATCCTCACCATGATGCCCTTGTAATTACATTATATGTTGCTAACCATTTTGTACGCATGATATTAGTGGACAATGGTAGCTCTGTCAACATAATTCAGCTGGAAACATTGAAGAGGATGAATGTATCTCCAATGGACATTACTTCAAAGTCGACTGTGCTCGTTGGTTTCAGTGGAGAAGCTAGGAATACCGTAGGGGAGATAAAGTTGCCAGTATATGTTGAAGGGGTCAACTCGATACAATGCTTCTGTGTGATGGATTCCCTATCCTGCTATAACATCATACTAGGCAGGCCATGGATCCATGACATGAAGGCTGTGCCATCGACTTATCATCAGTGCATCAAGATCCCTACCCCTTGGGGGGTCCTCAAAGTTGATAGTGATCAGCAGGAGGCGAAGGAATGGTACTCATCCTCAATGAAATCCTCAACCAAGCTTAATGTAGCATAGCAATTAAAGATGCAGGCCCAGGATATCATGGAGGCTTCGGAGCATGATGTAAAGAAAGTTATCCTGGATCAGGATAATCCGGATATCTCGGTGCTCGTAGGAACCAATATCCCTCAGGATATTGAAAATCAATTGACTAATTTTTTGAAATGCAGGATGTCAACATTCGCTTGGAAGCATGAGGATATGACAGGTATTTCCAAGGATATTATAACACATAAACTCGGTATTGACATGTCGTTCAAGCCGGTACAGCAAAAGAGAAGGAAATTTGCTCCGGAGCGAAATGTGATCATCCAAGAGGAAGTTGAAAGGCTACTAAGGAGCAAGATGATTAGAGAAGTGAAGTTTCCTAAATGGCTTGTGAATGTAGTCATGGTACAAAAGAAAAATGGGAAATGGAGAGTTTGTGTAGACTACACAAACTTAAACAAAGCCTGTCCAAAAGAGCCGTTTCCTCTACCTCATATTGATTCAATGGTAGATGCTACCGCCGGCCACGAGATGTTAACCTTCATGGATGCCTCTTCAGGATTTCAGCAAATCCAAATGGAACCCTCTAATCAGGAGGATACTTCTTTCATGACATCCACAGGTATTTATTGTTACACTGCTATGCCCTTTGGTTTGAAAAATGCAGGTGCAACATACCAGAGGTTGGTAAACATGATGTTTAAAGACAAGCTGGGGGACACCATGGAGGTGTACATTGACGATATGTTAGTGAAATCTAAAAAGTCTGAGGATCATCTCCAGGATATTAAGGGAGCGTTTGATATCCTGGATCAATATAACCTGAAATTGAATCCTGCTAAGTGCTATTTCGGAGTGGGGGCAGGAAAGTTTCTAGGATATATGGTGACCAAAAGAGGCATAGAGGCAAGCCCGGAGCAGATCAAAGTTATCCTGGATATAAAATCACCTTCGAATATGAAGGATGTCCAACGGTTAACCGGCCGAGTAGCAGCATTGAACAGATTTATTTCGAGATCCTCGAAAAAATGCAAGGAATTTTATGATATCCCCAAGAAGAATAAGAAGTTCGAATGGGGAGCAAAGCATGAAGCAGCCTTGCAGGATTTGAAGCAATATCTTTCAATCGCACCCTTATTGATGAAGCCTGAGGATGGCGAACCATTATCCCTGTATCTTGCAGTATCAGGGAATGCAGTAAGTGCTGTCCTTGTAAAGGATCATGAAGGTCAGCAGTATCCTGTCTATTATGTTAGTAAAAGTTTATTAGATGCTGAAACTAGATATTCTCATCTAGAAAATTAATATTAGCCGTAGTTATGGCATCAACGAAACTTAGACATTATTTTGAGACACATAGGATTCATGTTAAAACCAATTATCCTGTTAAAAACGTGCTTAGGAAACCCGAGATGTCGGGTAGGATGACTAAGTGGTCAGTAAAATTAAGTGCTTATGACTTAGTGTATGAGCCTAGAAATGCCATAAAGTCTCAGGCTTTAGCTGACTTTGTGGCTGATTTCAGTAGTGACATTCAAAATGAAGTAGACTTAGAAGTACACCAGCTAGGAGAAAACTTAGAATGCTGGACATTGTATACTGATGGTGCATCTAACGTAAGAGGTGTAGGTCTAGGTATACTACTAAAATCGCCACATGGGGACATATTACCCCAGGCTATTAGGTGTGAATTTCCTGCTACTAATAATGAGGCAGAATATGATGCTTTAATTGCAGGATTAGAGTTGGCTAAAAATATGAATATTAGATGTTTACAAGTATATGTTGATTCCCTGTTGATTACTAACCATTTCAATGGATCTTACGCAGTAAAAGGTGAAAAGTTAGCTGAATATCTTGAAATTCTCAAAAAATTAGCAGGATACTTCGATATATTTACACTTGAACAGGTACCAAGAGAGGAAAATGCTGAAGCTGATGCCTTGGCAAATATGGGATCATCGGTCAGGATACCGGAAGGAACCCGAATACCAATATTACATATCCTATATCCTGCGACGAATCCTCAGGATAAGGAAGTAATAAGTATCCAGGATCCTGATGATGAGTATCCCGAGGAGGATCCTAAGTCCTGGACGGCTCCAATCATGAGATATCTCAAGGAAGGACACGTCCCAAAGAATGAGAATCCTAAAGCCTTTAGAATGAAGGTATCACGATTCACTATTATAAATGACGTTTTGTATAAGAAATCTCTTGCAGGACCATATCTGAGGTGCTTGGAGGATCCCGAAACCAAAGAAGTACTTCAGGATATACACGAATGGGATTGTGGTAAC
This sequence comes from Helianthus tuberosus, assembly GCA_030545235.1. Lineage (NCBI taxonomy): Eukaryota > Viridiplantae > Streptophyta > Magnoliopsida > Asterales > Asteraceae > Helianthus > Helianthus tuberosus. The sequence continues at coordinate 97,095,668 of CM060360.1, read as the reverse complement.
CATACTGGGGGCAGGTCGTTATTTTCAAAAGTGTTAAGGACAGGATATTATTGGCCGAAGATGAGAAAAGATGCCACAGAATATGCTCGAAGATGTGACGCGTGTCAAAGACATAGTAACATATTACATCAGCCTGCTGAACCTCTGTATCCTATTGTTTCCCCTTCGCCGTTCATGAAATGGGGTATGGATATAGTGGGAAAGCTTCCGAAGGCTCCAGGAGGAAAGGTTTTCATGTTGGAAATGACGGATTATTTCTCCAAGTGGGTTGAAGCAGAAGCATTTGTTCAAGTTAGAGATCAAGAAGTGGTATCCTTCATAAAAAGGAATATCCTGACTAGGTTTGGAGTACCAGCTGAGATAATTTGTGACAATGGATCTCAATTTATAAGTAAAAGGACTACTGACTTTTGCAAGAGTTGGGGAATCAAAATGATCACGTCTACCCCGGTACATCCTCAAGCAAATGGACAAGCAGAATCCTCGAACAAGATAATTGTCAACAACTTGAAAAAGAGACTAGGGGCTAAGAAAGGAAGATGGGCAGAAGAAGTACCCTTTGTTTTGTGGGCTGATAGGACAACGGTGAAGAATGCAACTGGCCAAACCCCATTTTCTTTGGTGTTTGGAGCAGAAGCGGTGATCCCGACAGAAATGGTGATACCTACAGCGAGATCCAACCTCAGGGATCCTGAGCAGAATCCTGAAGTCCTATGCCAGGAACTGGATACTATTGATGAGACAAGAGACGCTGCAACATATCAACAGAGGATATCTAAAGCATATAACAAGAATATAAGGACTAGAAGATTTTAGGTTGGAGATTGGGTATTAAGAAAAGCTTTTCAGAACACTATTAATCCTGCTGATGGAAAGCTGGCTCCGAAATGGGAAGGACCCTATGAGGTTGAATCAGAATCAGGAAAAGGAGCATACCGACTCAAGAATATGGAGGGGGATATGCTACCGAGATCCTTGAATGCTATATATCTAAAGCTCTATTTTAAGTGAGTACGGAATTCAAATACTGACTCAGGGTGGTATGGATTCTGACTCTTTTATTAAATTTTGATATTATTTACTATTTTGAACCCATTACTGACTTAAGCATCAGAGGGGTGTTAGCCAGGCTAACACCCACCTTAGCTTACGATTGTTTTGTAGTATATGCTTTGGGATGTAGCAACAGGATATACACTCAGGATACTTCGGAAGATTAGAGGATTGGCCCCCTCTCTCACATCTAAGGGATCCTGATCCCTTCACAGGTTTAAAGGTATTCACCTTTCTTCCAAATTGGGTTTAAACACCCCGCCTGGAGCGCAAGTTATTCGGGAATAGTTCAAGGTGGCGGGACCAGTTCATGTAAAAGTGGCTGACAATTTCATTACTATTGGCTATATCCTGAATCCTTAAGGTATATGAGGATTGATCACCCTCTCTCACGAAAGAGTATTTTCATACTCTCTAAGGTTTAAAGGTTTTCACCTTTCTAAGTATTGGAGTTTATACACTCCCGCCTGTAGCGCACGAAAATTTGGGATTTTCCCCAGGATACAAAGGATTTATCTCCAGTATATTTTGGGTTTTACCCCTGTAACACAAAAAATTGTCTATACAATTGGAACTAGTGTTCAAAATTTTTCTAAGTGTTTGAGGACTTCATGCACAGGGGACATTCCATCTAAAGTAATTGTATGAAGCACAAAGGATCAAAGTTGAGCTAAGTGTCTCGAACTGGGGACATCTTAGTAGGAGAAGTCACAAAAGGGGTTGGAATTTAATACTAGGGCTACACTCAATTCCTGGTATGATCTTCCCTTTGTGAACCTTAAATGAATTGTTTAACTTTGATTACGGATATATCTTTAGGATATATCTTCGAAATGTATTTTTGGAATACGTTTCGGGATATTTCATTGAAATATTTGATTTGAAAATGAAAACCCTGATCAAACAAGTATTATTAAAACATGTTTTAGAAAATGGGCTATCTTTTATTCTTTAGAAGTTTTGTCTGAAATTAATTGAATTTTTAGAAATTCTATTTGAAAATGGTTTTCATAATATATCACTGAGTATATTGATAAGGATATTTTGCAAAATTAACTAAGTAACGCATGGCAAAAATCTATAAGACGACAACAAATAAGTCAAGAGGTAGTTATATTATTAACAAGTCAAAAGTTGTGCTTTTGGTTTCACCTCAAACCGAGGCCCATCCGCCAAAAGCACGATTAGTTTTTACCGTACCTACATAACAGTTGAAGGTTTTATCTCAAAACGGAACCTGTCCACCTTCAACCGTAACGTCATCCAAAACAACTTATACTAACCGACGACCAAGGGCTTCATCCTGAAACACATGACCCATCCACCTTTGGTCATCATACTGTTCTAATTCAGGAAATATAAATTGTTCAAAGACAGGAAATGTAAATTGTTTGTACAGACCACAACCATGAAATTTTTAAAAAAGTGGGCTCCGGCCTCAGCACATATATCCATCATTGCCCACTTCGCTGCCTAAGGGGCAGCACCTGCTTGACCAACAACCTCTTTCCCAGCATCTACATCGGCATCCCCCTCAGGATTCTTCTCAGCATCATCACCAGCATGCTTTGCGGGATGTGCAACAGGTTGGCCTCCAAGATCCTGTAATTTCGCTTCCCAAGCCTTGACATTCCAAGAGGGGCATTCGAAGCCCAAGGCTTTGGCCTCATAAGCCATCCTTAACCTGGCTTGGAGAAGGGAAATAACAACGGATCCTTTAAGGCCGTCCCGATAGGAACTCATATCCTGCTGGTATTGAAGAAGGGCAACATCTAGCTTGGCTTGAGCATCCTCGTTAGCTTTATGAAGGGTAACTTGGTGCTCCTGGGTCATCGCCTTAAGTTTATCTTCATAATGTTGGGACTTGGCGGCCGCAATCGCTCCTTGATCGGCTATAGTGGCTACAGCTTTTTCGAGCTTGATCTCCAGCATCTTATTAAGCCCGCAGGCATCTTCATACAAGTGCATAAGACGTTCCAAACCCTGCAGTTAAAGACACAAGTATCGATATAAAATGTGTAGGATAATGGTTAACATACATGTACAGGATATCGGATGGGAATTCGTACCTGCTTAAGGAATGAAGTGGCTTCATTAAATCCATGGTTCTCGAGAGAAAAAGTCTCGGTGGTAGCTGGAGAATATGTTTCCTTTCTCTTCCGGGCGCTGGTAGCACGAGTCCTGGAGGCCGGAGGGAGCTTGGGAATAGCAATAGCCTTTGAGCCGCTGGACTTGGAGGACATGGTGACTTGGGGGCTTGATTCCTTGTTTACCGAAAGGGGAGCGGAGTAGCTGTCTAGTTCATCGAGATCAAAGATCTCTGGAGTTTTAACTGGTGCTGTATAAAGGGAAGGAATATTTTATCCATGAGTATTTTTTTAGCTAATACATACGTTTCGTACTAACATACTTACCAGACATCTCAGAACTGGATCTCTTGCTTGAGCTTGCAGATAATAGAGAGAAAGTTCTTTCACTCTTTGGAAGCTGGTAAATGCTTTTGATCCTCTGTTCAGACTCTACGCTTGGAGGGGTAAGTTCCTTGAGATTTGCTGCACAAAAGATAAAGCTGTCAATTCAAGATATAACTTCAGGATACGATTGGGGATATTCCTAAAACCCTAAATCCTACCGGAAGTCAGCCACTTCACCGGAAGATCAAAACCTCCAGCAATAGAATCCCTTTTTACAAAAAAAGAACTTCTGTTTCCATTTCTCTTCATTCTTCGTGGCTTTAAGAACAAGAGGATTTTTGGAGGTAGAGAAAAGGAGAAAACGACTGTTGCCGTGAGAACGAAGGCGATAGGCCTTCGAGAGATCTTCAATGCAAAGATCAGGGGTAAAACGGGATCTGATTTGGTCTAAGGTCACTAGCACTCGCCAAACCATAGGCATGGTTTGGGCATAAATGAGACCGGTAAGTTCAAAGAAGCGGGATATAAAGGTCGGAAACGGATATCGTAGTCCAATGGAAAAAGGGTAAGCCATGAAACAGACCCATTCGGTGGAAGAGAAATCCGATCAGACTTCCCTATCGAAAGCAAGAATGATCGTTCCAACGGGGAAGGAACCAGAAGCTTGCAGAGAGGCTATGTCGGCATTATCAAACGAGCAGATTTCTTTTTCGGATTTGCTAAGAAGGTTTTGGGCTTCAAAGGATGGAGTCGGGTTGCTTGTATGAGATCTCGTCTCGCTAGCCATGAAGAATTTTGATAAAGGAAAATAGAAGAAAAGAGAGAAGGAGAAAAGTACCTGAGAAATCGCTTGGGATATGGTGATGATGATATGTGATAAGTCGGTCTTGGGGGGGGGGGGGGGTAAAGAGTAAATGTTGCACAATGTCACCTCAACCCTCGTTTCGTTTTAATTGCCTCGGTCTACGAGTTAGAATTTTTAAAATATATCCGTTGGATTGGTATACCAACAGATATATTTGGGGACAATTGTTATGGGCCATTTTCTGAGCATATATATCCTGACTAATATCCTGCTTTTGGTTGTTTACTTGTGATCAGGATACTAGATTAGGATACTGGTAACATCCTGGGCGATATCCTGGTGTTAACTAAATTGACCACGTGCAGGTTAGAGGCTGTGGGTTACTAACGGTCAGATGGACTTCTTCTCCTTAGGACTCGGGCAAATCTGTTATATAAGAGACGTTGAACCCGAAAGACCAGGTCTACAACGTTCAAGTGGGGAATATCAACCGGATCCCGGTTTAATAGGGTAGTTTGTTGCATTTCTTTTACTATAAATAGATGGGGGCGGATCAGATTAAGGCACTCAACTTTACACACACACTTTCACACACTTTTGCTCTCTAGCTTTTACCAGTCACTACACACAAACACTTGTACTCGAATTACATTGTAACACCTAGTTGATCCGCATCACATCCTGCACTGTATCCTGGTATTTGAAGTAATAGAAGAACACGGCAACTGCGATTGTCAGCTCCCGAGGTTTTGTGCCGGCAATCTAGATTGATCAAGGGCTTTCCTCGTACATCACGTGTCAAACTTTACTTTTTTGCTCATTGTTTGATCATAGATACAGCCCTATATCCTGAGCCGTATCCTGAAACTGTTTTTGCAATTAACTTGATTAACATATTTTTCACACATATTTCTAGCACAGTACCTCACTTAACTAATTTGATCATTAAATTGCTTAGGTAATTTTTGACCAAAACACTTATCTGTGTTTTGTATTTGTAGGTGCTGGAAAATCCTCTAAATCTGCTTCCAGGTTCAGCGTAAGTGATCTTGATGCATTCGCCTCCTCAAGGTCCGTTAAAAAGGAGCTGGCTGCAAGCCCAAGAATCCCAAATCCTAAGGGCATGAGCACACGGGGAAAGGGTGCCAAAAGAGAAAGACCGCAGAGATCACTGGAGGCCTCCTTCTCATCCAACACCAGTTTGAGGATATGTCTCCGAGGTAAGGATCCTATATCCTTAGGTCTGAACTTCCCTTTCTGAGGATAACGGATCCTGACTATATACTTCTTTTTATGTAGAAAGTTGCCGAGATCCAAATGCTCCTTGATCACAATCTGGCAGAGGCTGAGCAGAGAAACCTGGACTTCCAGCAGATGTTCCTGGCCAAAGATAAGAAAATCTGTTCCCTTGAAAAGGAGGTGAACCTGCTGCAGAAGGAGGTGGTCTTGGCTCAGATCAAAGCCCAGCAGGAGAAGGCAGAGGTCATGGAAGGAGCTAAGCTTTCTGCTACTATTGCCATGCTAAAGATCAAGCTGCAAATGGCCAAGGATGCCGAGGATCCTGCTTTTGACAGGTCTGCCTAGGACCAGGAGGCTTGGAGGCAGAGGTTGGCTGAGCTGGAAGATGAGGATGAAGCTGAGGAGGCAGCATCTGATGGAGCTGGGAGCAGAGGGGTGAAGGATCCAGTGGAAGAAGCAGCTGGTGGTGATGACGCAGCGAAGGTTTAAGCTGCAGCAATGGGCGATGATGGATTTATCTAGACGCGGCCGGAGCCCATTTTTTATGGTTTAATGGTTTTTGTTTGTTGGTGAACAATTGTGGTTTGTAACTTAAACAATAGTATTTAGGGTTAAGGATCAGTGATCCTCAGAACAATAGGTAGGATGATAGTTGGTGGAGGGATCCTCTGTTTGGGGGATGAAGCCACTATTATCCTGCCGTCTTTATTTTCCTACACTTTAGACTTGTTAATATGGACACCCTTTACCTACGTCAGCGGACGGGCCACGTATTGTTGGTAGATGCTCGGGGTAGGTAATTTTGACAACCTTTGAAGGGTTTAACTTTGATAAATAAATATAACCTTTAGCTTTTGGCTATCTTGGTGTTGTTCTTTTTGTGTATACTTACCTTTCAATTGTTATTGTACAACTTTTTAGATTTACAAGTCATTAGTGAAGATATAGAAATCAGTTTATGTCAAAAGTTTTGGATATGATCAAGGATCAAATATCCTATAGTCAAAAAGTTTAAAAAGCAAGTTAACTTTAGGATCATACATCCTGTTGTCAAAGAATAAGGGTAACATCAATAAACCAAGAATAAAGTTAAAGTAAATAAGGATCATACCAGAGAATCCAAATTAGGATCCTATATCCTTAATAAATACAATTGGAACAATCATAAGACAAACCCTTGTGAAGATTTAGGATCCAGGATCCTTAACCGTTTATCCTTAGAATCCTGAAATGAGAAATAACTTGGGAGTAAGCCAATCTGTAAAAGAAAGAGTTAGCATCTGGGAACAAGCCCAACAATCTGGGGACAAGCCCAAAGGATCTTGTGTAAACTGGAGTATGGCCCTTACTGGCGACTATCCAAACTTAGTGACATGAAGATGCCAAAACCTTAGCTAACGTGAAAATGTTAGAAACCTTAGGAACGGATGTATGGTACGTCTACCATTATACTTAGGATCCTGAATACAGCCAGTACAATGAAATTGTCAGCCCCTAAAGCGGGTACTGGTCCCATTGCCTTTAAGTGCACCAGGATAATCGTGCGCTACTAGCGAAGGTGTTAGAACCTGATTCGTAGAAGGTAGTGGATACCCAAAATTGGGGACAAGCCCAAAAACTGGGGATAAACCCAAAAACTGGGGATATACCCATAAAACTGGGGACAAGCCCATAAAACTTAGGAGACTTTTATGGATACTTGATCCTTTGTCAAGGATGCATGAACTTCTGCAAAACTCAGAACTTTAGTGAAAAAGGATAAAGGATCCTGGATCCTTCTCCTTGTAATTAAATAAATTAAAGGATAAGGTAAATTAGAATCAAATCATTACCAGAATGAGGATCATATATCCTCTATGGATCCTTTAAGTATACCGGATATAAGGATGACTAAGGATCCTGGATCCTTCTTACATGAAGTATCTCTTCAAATGGACAACATTCCAAGCTCTTGGTAGCAAATCACATTCCATTGTTAATAACCGATATGCCCCCTTTCCTACTTCAACTTCAAAAAAATAGGGGCCTTACCACTTTGGTGCTAACTTGCCATCAGAAGGATTTGTGGTATTTTGGAATGCTTTCCTTAATACCATAGCACCAACTTGAAACTTCCTGATCCTGACATTCTTGTTATAAGCTCCAGCCATCCTTTGTTGATAGCTAGCCAATCTTATCCTTGCCAAATCCCTGAGTTCTTCTATGGTATCCAAGTCTTGAACCAAGTTTTCAGCATTTCCTTCAGGATCACGGATGCTTGTTCTTGCAGTAGGGACTGCCATCTCTGTAGGGATCACTGATTCCGCTCCAAACACTAAAGAAAATGGAGTCTGGCCAGTAGCATTCTTGGGAGTTGTTCTATCAGCCCATAGTACATATGGTAACTCTTCTGCCCATTTCCCTTTTTTGGATCCAAGATTTTTCTTCAAGTTGTTGATGATGATCTTGTTAGATGATTTTGCCTAACCATTGGCTTGTGGATGGATTGGTGTTGATGTTATCATCTTAATCCCCCAAATGTCACAAAAGTTAGTAGTTCTACTCCCAATAAATTGGGATCCATTATCACAAATAATTTCAGAAGGAATACTAAATCTGGTAATAATGTTTCTTTTAGTAAAGGATATAACTTTCTTTTTCTGACTTGTGCAAATGCTTCAGCTTCTATCCATTTGGAAAAGTAATCAGTCATGGCAAGCATAAACACTTTTCCTCCTGGTGCTTTGGGAAGTTTACCAACTATATCCATTCCCCATCTCATGAATAGCCAAGAGGAGGATATAGGATGCAGGGGCTCTGCTGGTTGATGAAGGATATTGCTATGTCTTTGACAGGCATCACACTTCTTTGCATAATCCACAACATCCTTCTTCATAGTAGGCCAATAGTATCCTGTCCTAAGGATCCTTGAAAACAGTGCTCTGCCCCCAGTGTGGTTTCCACAATCTCCTTCATGAAAATCCTTAAGAACTTCTTGGATTTCAGGATCCTCGATGCACCTTAGATATGGACCTGCAAGAGATCGTTTATATAACATGTTATTTAGTATTGTAAATTGAGATACCTTCACTTTGAAAGCTCTAGGATTTTCTCCGGTAGGGATCTCTCCATGTTGTATATATCTTAGGATTGGAAGGATCCAGGATCCTGAATGTGATTATGCACCATCACTAGGTATGATTGCAGAATCCTCCACTATCTCCATAGCTGTATGATCCTCAATAGCAGGAGCCAGGATGTGGATGATGGGAATTTTAATATCCTCTGGAATCTTCAATGATGATCCAAGGTTAGCTAAAGCATCAGCTTTTGCATTTTCTTCCCTGGGTACCTATGTCAAACTAAAAGAAGCAAAAGAGTCGGCCAATTTCTTGACTATCTCTAGATATTTGATTAGTCTTTCACCTTTAACAGCATAAGAACCATTAAAGTGGTTAGTGATTAATAAAGAATCTACATGTACCTCAAGATACCTGATCCTCGTATGCTTAGCAATTTGCAAACCAGCTATTAAGGCTTCATATTCAGCCTCATTGTTACTAGTTTGAAACTCACAAGCAATTGAGTGGGCTATTATGTCCCCCTGTGGCGATTTTAGTAGTATGCCTAGTCTAGTTCCTTTGACATTAGAGGCTCCATCTGTGAAGAGTATCCAAGGATCCTTAGTCTCTTCAAGCTGTTGAACTTCCAATTCAGCTTCCCTTTGTAGATCACTACTGAAATCAGCCACAAAGTCCGCCAAGGCCTGAGATTTAATGGCAGTTCTTGGTTCATATCTGATATCATAGGCACTATGTCACACCCCGACCACGTAAAACAACTAGACGTGGCGGAAACGTCGGGGAGTGTTGTAACAGAATCATTGTTTCATGACCATGGAATAAATAATTTTTGTTTTATTGAATAAATGAATTCATTGTCTTAATACAATCAAATAAGTACAACTATTATCTTTCAAGTTTTAAAGTTGCTAAGGCACGAGTCCATCATAAATGTAGCATATAACATCAGTCATCACAAAGCAGCACCTGAAACATGTGTAAAAATAGGTACGTCAGCATAAAAATGCCTGTGAGATACATAGGTTTTGTGAATATAGGATTCATGACTTATAAGTTTAGAAAAAGTTGTTTAACAACAGTCAGTCATGATCCTTGTAAAATGTTTTGTTTTATAAATCATTCAAAAAGTGATGATAAAGTAGATGATACTCAAAAGAGTAATGTAAGGTTAAATGAATAACCAAGTAAAAATGAGTTTGTATAAGATAAATTGTTTGTAAAACAATGTCTTGTGAAAGGTATGTAATTTGTATAAAATGTTATATGACTTAAATTGAAATGATTCAAATAACGCTACGATATGTAATACCATAGAAACACTTATATATAGGAAGTACCAGCGGTGTATCCACCATGCTTGTATCGTTTTACACACGCCTCGTTACTTAAATCACTTACTCAAACCAAACCACAAATATAGAATGTTCATGTTTAAACCAATAGTCCAATGTTATTGTATAACCCAAGTTAAATGTAAACCATGTAATGTGTAATCAAAAGTTATGTATGGTAAGTAAAATGAGACTTCTTAAACCACAACCAAAAATGTACAAAACAAAGTGTTTGAATAAATCAGAAGTTATGCTTTGTAAAATAATGTAAGGTTAAACGAATAACCTTATAGTAGCATATTAAAAGTATACTTTGGATTTGTAAATAACATATTAAACTATGTTTTGGTTTCATAAATAACATATCAAAATATGCTTTGGGTTTTATAACTAACATATCAAAATATGTTTTGGGTTGTTGATAAAATATATATGGTGGTTCTGTACAATACCACACATGAGAGTATATCAAACTACACTTTTGGGAGTATATCAAAATATACAATAAAAGTGTGATTTAAGAATTCATTCAGACGTAGTGCATCAAACTACACCTTTGAGACTATAGGAACACCACAAAGGCAATCCCTATTTGGATGTAGAAACAAATTGGTTTCCGACATTCCATGACAACAGGAATGGGGTGTCTAGTCCTATAGCGCTATATCATACTACCAATCGGGCTGGTGAACATAAAATAAGTACAATTCAACATTTTTATTTTATGTTCTTTGAGAAATCAGTGTTTAAACCATAGATAGTCATTTAGTTTGTCAAATGATAAGTAATAACATGTATAATCAATTATACTTTGAAATCATGAAAATAACACATAGGTACACATGCTTCACCCCAAAACTGTTTGGAAAACAGTAAAATAGGGGAACTATGTACTCACTTGAGATTGCTTAGTAGTCCTTGAGTAACAACCAAACAATGCTAGAGATCACGGAAATCAACGACACCTAATATAGGTAACTACGTTAATAAACCGGACCTAAATCAGATGATTGGATAGGATGAGGGCTCGTAAACCAAATGAGTATGGGGACTCATGTAATATGGTTTAACAAAGCCTACACACTAAAATGAAACCTATCCTAAGTGCTTACGACCCATTACGACCCGTTTAGGTAGCTTATGCTACTTTAACGCGTCGTTCGCGTGAAACGCGTTCGGACCGCTTAACTAGTCCTATGACAAGTAATATATGCCTTACATGTCTAATATTGTTGCCAAATCTGTTTAGATACCAAAGTTATGTTACATATGCTTAAAATGAGTTTTGGAGTAAAAAGGGTATTTTGGTAATTTACCTAAGGCATATATACTACCTATCATACAACTAACTAAACGTCATAACCATAAGGTATAACCTCGGAAGGTTATTCCCTATACAACTATGGTCACCTAATGTGTTTGGTCGGATCCTAATGATCGACCAAACGGGCCGGGTTCGAAAGTATAAGCGATTTTTTAGATCGCTTACCTTACGACCCTAAATAAGCACTAAACTAAAAGTAGACCTGGCAAACGGGTCGGATTGGGTCGGGTCGGGTCATGGGTCAAAACGGGTTCGGGTTAAAATGGGTTCGGGTCAAAATGGGTCAATTAAGAAAAGGGTTGTTTTGGTTCGGGTCAAAACGGGTTCGGGTCGGAACGGGTTCGGGTTGGAACGGGTTTCGGGTTGGAACGGGTTTCGGGTCGGGTCGGGTCAGGTTAGTTAAAAAATGATTGGCTAGTGAACGAATTGTAGAAGAACGATGTAGAAGGGGATTCTGGCTACTGAAAATGAAAATGAATTCATAATGTAAAAAACATCCATTCTTACTTCCACTAGATCCAAATTAACTTACAGAAACATATCAACAAATTATTATTAATTAATATAAAAAACAAAGACATACAGTAATAGAACTAGTATTAAGAACACGCTGCAGTACCATCCATAGCAATAATCCTCACCATATTCTCTCCCAAAATGTAGTGCCACTTTTAAAACCAACCGAATCGAGTTATCCAAAACCTCAAGAGCCGTGAGGATCAGCGGTAATCCTTAGCTAAACCCAACATCAACAACAACATCGATCACCTCACACACTTGTCCGATAGCACCGGCACCGATGAACTCGTCGGTGATCTTGCCGTCGTGAGATCCAGCGACGGCAGTTGGTGATGGCGGAGATGGAGCGGCAGTTGAGATGGAGTAGGTGGTGTAACGGGTGAAATGAGGGGGAGGGGTTGAGGGAGAGTGGAAGAGGGCGCGTGCGGCGGAGGATCTGGTGGAGCGAGTGACGGGGGAGCGGTGGAGGGAGTGTGGCGAGGAGCTGCCGTGAAGACATGGTTAGGGTTTGTAGGGTTTGAAAGGTATGGATTGGCACTGAACAACCCGTTCATTCCTTCTAATTTTTTCTTCTACCCATTTTCACCCATTTCTTTTTTACCTTGACCCGTATTAACCCGTTCCATCCTTTCCCTCTTTTTATTTTGACCCAGTTTGACCCTTCAAAGATAATATTAAAACCCAAAAAGACCCGGAAGGTTATTTTTGTGACCCAAAATGACCCAAAATAAGCTATATGGGTTACTTTTGCCAGGCCTAACTAAAAGTGACGAGCTAAGCATGTTAAAACATGCTTAACTAAGTTTAGAAAACAGGTTTGGTATCAAAACAAACGGTTTTGATACCTAAGAGTAGTTTGGTTACAAAATACGCAATAATATGCATTTTGGCCGAAACTACGACTCGTCACTGAGTCTTGATAACGTGGTAATCAGTAGGTATAGTCTCTAGGGACTATATCCATCCTGATTACACTCACGTTATGAAGTTCAAACGAACTTCGCATTGACCATAAACTGGTCAACGCATAAAGTCAAACAAAGTTTGACTTTTAACGCTAAACGAATAAAGAGAATGAAGGAACACTTACAAAGGGTCCCCGAAAGTTTATCTTGATCCAAGTAGCTCAGGTATGAAGTAATGGCTTCAACTTAGAGCTTTTAGATCAGATTTGTGGGTTTTTGGAGTTGGGATGGATGGGTATTTATAGGATTCTTGGAACCGTTAGGATCATTTATCGAATAACGTGCTATGATCTCATCCATACACTTGTTGAAACCTTGTGGTAACTCAAAATGGCCACTCATGAGCAGGAAAGGGCAAGTGTGGGTGAGTTGGGAGTGCTAAACAGCTGTTAACAGCTGTTAAATTCAGTTAATCTGGTCTGGGAGACTGATGCGGGCCGTGTAAGGATACAGATAAGACTTACGCGGGCCGCCTGGCCTTGTCTGATCAGAACCAACTTTGCCATATTGATAGTTTCAGTCCCTGATGATGTTTAAGGCCATTTCCGACATGTTTAAGGCCCGTTAAGCCAACTTTAAGGCCCTAAAATGATGCCTAAACATTGTGGACATGAAACATGCTCAAAAATATTCTGGATGTTGGTTCGTTTGGCGTACGATCGCGATGTTCGCTTAATTACGACGGAATGCGCGTAAGTGCGAAAAACGATCCAAATTGCGCGACGAACGGATTTTTCTCATGCCAAACACTAAAATAAAATATTTTAGTGCATACATAAATTTTTGGATGTCCGGATGTTTTCAGAACGTAAGTTATGCGTGAAAGTGCAAACTTGTGCACTTTTTGACGCTTTTAGTCCCTGAATGACCCAAAAGTTTATTTTAGCATACCGAACCCCTCAAAGCCTATTTCTAAGCTATGTAAAGGATATTTATGGTATGTTTAACTTATGGTCATGTTCCGGAATGTCTGTTCTAGTACGAATCATCATACTTTCGCAGTTTGTCGAATTTAGTCCTTGTAAGCGAGTTAACTTGATTCCGACATACCAAACCTTCCAAAACTTATTTCTAAGTTATGTAAAGGTTATTTAAGGTATGTTAAACCTATTTCACTATTCCGGAGTGTTCTTTGCATTAAACTGGTTATATTTACGCATCGGTGCGCGTATAACCTTCCAGAAAGCGATTTAGAGCCCGAAATCGAACAAGAATTGATATGTGCAAATGATACATATATTTATGCAAATCCCAAGTATGAAATACAATATTTCATTGGTTTGGTATTTGTTTGATGGTTGAAGTGACACAGGTGTCACAGTCTCCCCTACTTTAGGAAATTTCGTTCCGAAATTTTATTCTAGCGGACACTTGTGAAGACAGCTGTGGCGGTTTCGCCTTCAAATATATCCATTGAACCCTTAAGTAAAACTTTGGGCCATGTAAGGATTCTTAGCGAATTTGTTAACCCTCAAAGTGAACTCCTTGTAGTAATAAAACATGGGATTTTGAATTACGGACAAAAGAACATTTCCCTTGAAGACTTATCATAGGAAACTTGTGTGTGATTGAGATCAGAATTGGGGAGTGTGAGAATAAATGACATTGGTCGAGGTCCAAGACTTCTCCCGTATCATTACTCTTGTCACTATATGTCTTAACACATGACAAAACTTCCTGTGGTTTCTGTGCACTAAATTTCCATAATTATGTAGGCCTCCATAATTACGTAATTCCTTGCACAGTCTGCACAGTTCATTTCATGATGCGTAGAGGAAAATCAATTGAATAAACATGAAGCGACTTGACTAGATCACCAAAGGATCTTTTTAACTAGATCAATGAACGATCTTTTTAACCAGATCAACACATGATCTTCTTAACTAGACCATCGTACGATCTCCTTAAATAGACCACTTAAGGGATCTTTTTAATTATATCATCACATGATATTTCTAACCAGATTTTTTTAAATCAAACTGTTTATCTAGACCACTCAAGGGGTCCAATTTTAGAATAGTACATTAAAACCCAAGGGACTTGACTACAACGTAGAAGTCCATTAAGGATTTAAGATAGTAACTTTGGATATCCTACTATGAATCCCTTATATGAGATATGAAAGACTCTACGAGGATTTGGATGGATCACATACAACCACAAAACATGTAAGAAAACACATAAGCACAAAATTAGCTAACTTGATTCTTTAATTTGTTATCTTTGGGCATGGACATTTAAAGCACACTAGGAATCCAATCCATGGATTTCATTTGGCACTTTAATCATTTTCAATGATCTATCTATAAAGATAGAAGGATTCTCAATAAGAGTTTTGGCTTCCTTTCTTAAAAGAAACGAGTGTTTAAGGTTCTTGGGGAGATCACAAGTGATCATAAGATGACAGAACCACACGAGTAGTTTATCTTTGGGTTGACATCATAAGGTTGCATCAAACATTCACACAATCACATAAATTTTGCAGAAAAAACAACAATTCTTTATTTATGTAACAACCGAATTGTTTTGAAGCGTCAAAATAGAACAACTAAGGAATTACAAAACACTAATTGTTCACTGCTGCATCATTGTTCCCGTTTGCCTCATTGATGTTAAATGCTCGTCCTCACGCTGGAGGTGCGTTAACAAGTCTTGGGCAATTATTTCTGTAGTGAGTAAGGACACCACAGTTATAACATGACCCCGGTGGAAACCGTGCTTGAACAGCAGCAGGGTTTGCAACTGCTTGATTTGCAAAACGACAAACATTGATCAAATGTCCCAGTGGGTACATTTGTGACACTGCTCTTGCTCTAGATGATGACGGTTGCATTTGTTGCACAAAGGTGCGGTACCAACATAGTTTTGCCTTTTGCGAGGTTGTGCTGGCTGGTTTGGTGCAACCTGTTTGTCTTGAGCAGTTACAGCGTAATTTTGTGAGGCTTTGCGCTTCTTCTTCTTGGATACCTCAGCCTGTTTTTCCTTTGGTTCATCTTGAGCAGTCTTGTCAGATGGTCTTGGGTCGCCCTTTCGAAACAGCTTACCCTTCCTGATATGGGATTCAGTCAGAGTGGCAGACAATTCAATGGCTTGTCTGACAGTAGTAGGGTTGCTGCCAGTAACGATATCCTGAACTACGTCAAGAAGACCATCAATGTATTTCTTAATCGTCTTATCCAGAGGCGTAACCATAGTAGGGCATAACAGGCTCAATTCCTCATAGCGGTCATTATAGGCTCGTTGTTCTCCACTGTCTTGCTTCAGGTCATCGAATTCCCTTTCTAAAGCTCTCAATTCATGACGAGGACAAAACTCCTTCATCATAAGAGCCCTAAGTTCAGCCCAAGTCTGTGCTAATGCAACCTCGGCACCGCGGTCTCTCATAACCCCGTTCCACCATATAAGAGCCCTTTTCTGAAACACACTGGAAGCAAACTCGACCTTGCGATTATCAGGACACTGAACATGACGGAACGTACTCTCAGTGCTCTCGAACCATTGTAGGAGCCCAGATGCTCCTTTAGAACCACTAAACTTAAGTGGCTTAGCCGAATTGAAACTCTTGAAATTGCATGGAGCATTATGGTTGTTGATGGCTTGATTCACTTGAGCAAAAAGATTTGGGAAAGCAGTAGCCATTTGCTGTGCGATGATTTCCGCCAGTTCGGAATTCGCCATCTGATTGTCGCGTCGAGGAGGCATTCTAAAAGAGGAACATGAAAGGAAACGAGTGAGAGAATTAGACGAAAAGAATGAGATGAAACAAATCCGATGAAAGCAAGGATGGTGGTCATTTGTTTGTTACTACAAAGCAACAAACGACCCTAGTGATTAATCAAAGTAAATGGGTCAAAAATAATGTATCGCGAAGACATGCTCGCCTATAAGTGGACACTTACCCCAAGAGTTACCAGGTAAGAGTGACTGGTCCGATATTGCGGATTTGTACGAACACTCTAGCCTTAGACAGAAAGCTCAGGGCACAGGCACCCACCCTTCCAGTGTGCACGTGTTCACATTATTTAGACTAACTTTGACGGGATTTTGAAAACTTAAAGGGTTCAAAACCTTACAATAAATCATCCTAGAACAAATGATTAGTTTTCAAACAGGGATAGAAATTTGTGTTCTTATTGTGGTTGTCACCTAAAAATAAGTGACGATATTGTTTTAAAACTAAACACAAGAAAACTTGTGTTAAGGTCCTAGGAAGGTTATAATCTAGGTCAAAGCATTACTAATAACCTAATTCCTTATAACAATTGGCTCTGATACCAACTTTTATGTCACACCCCGACCACGTAAAACAACTAGACGTGGCGGAAACGTCGGGGAGTGTTGTAATAGAATCATTGTTTCATGACCATGGAATAAATAATTTTTGTTTTATTAAATAAATGAATTCATTGTCTTAATACAATCAAATAAGTACAACTATTATCTTTCAAGTTTTAAAGTTGCTAAGGCACGAGTCCATCCTAAGTGTAGCATATAACATCAGTCATCACAAAGCAGCACCTGAAACATGTGTAAAAATAGGTACGTCAGCATAAAAATGCCTGTGAGATACATAGGTTTTGTGAATATAGGATTCATGACTTATAAGTTTAGAAAAAGTTGTTTAACAACAGTCAGTCATGATCCTTGTAAAATGTTTTGTTTTATAAATCATTCGAAAAGTGATGATAAAGTAGATGATACTCAAAAGAGTAATGTAAGGTTAAATGAATAACCAAGTAAAAATGAGTTTGTATAAGGTAAATTGTTTGTAAAACAATGTCTTGTGAAAGGTATGTAATTTGTATAAAATGTTATATGACTTAAATTGAAATGATTCAAATAACGCTACGATATGTAATACCATACAAACACTTATATATAGGAAGTACCAGCGGTGTATCCACCATGCTTGTATCGTTTTACACACGCCTCGTTACTTAAGTCACTTACTGAAACCAAACCACAAATATAGAATGTTCATGTTTAAACCAATAGTCCAATGTTATTGTATAACCCAAGTTAAATGTAAACCATGTAATGTGTAATCAAAAGTTATGTATGGTAAGTAAAATGAGACTTCTTAAACCACAAGCAAAAATGTACAAAACAAAGTGTTTGAATAAATCAGAAGTTATGCTTTGTAAAATAATGTAAGGTTAAACGAATAACCTTATAGTAGCATATTAAAAGTATACTTTGGATTTGTAAATAACATATTAAACTATGTTTTGGTTTCATAAATAACATATCAAAATATGCTTTGGGTTTTATAACTAACATATCAAAATATGTTTTGGTTTGTTGATAAAATATATATGTTGGTTCTGTACAATACCACACATGAGAGTATATCAAACTATACTTTTGGGAATATATCAAAATATACAATAAAAGTGTGATTTAAGAATTCATTCAGACCTGGTGCATCAAACTACACCTTTGAGACTATAGGAACACCACAAAGGCAATCCCTATTTGGATGGAGAAACAAATTGGTTTCCGACATTCCATGACAACAGGAATGGGGTGTCTAGTCCTATAGCGCTATATCATACTACCAATCGGTTTGGTGAACATAAAATAAATACAATTCAACATTTTTATTTTATGTTCTTTGAGAAATCAGTGTTTAAACCATAGATAGTCATTTAGTTTGTAAAATGATAAGTAATAACATGTATAATCAATTATACTTTGAAATCATGAAAATAACACGTAAGTACACATGCTTCACCCCAAAACAGTTCGGAAAACAGTAAAATAGGGGAACTATGTACTCACTTGAGATTGCTTAGTAGTCCTTGAGTAACAACCAAACAATGCTAGAGATCACGGAAATCAACGGCACCTAATATAGGTAACTACGTTAATAAACCGGACCTAAATCGGAGGATTGGATAGGATGAGGGCTCGTAAACAAAATGAGTATGGGGACTCATGTAATATGGTTTAACAAAGCCTACACACTAAAATGAAACCTATCCTAAGTGATTACGACCCATGACAAGTAATATATGCTACTTTAACGCGTTGTTCGCGTGAAACGTGTTCGGACCGCTTAACTAGTCCTATGACAAGTAATATATGCCTTACATGTCTAATATTGTTGCCAAATCAGTTTAGATACCAAAAGTTATGTTACATATGCTTAAAATGAGTTTTGGCGTAAAAAGGGTATTTTGGTAATTTACCTAAGGCATATATACTACCTATCATACAACTAACTAAACGTCGTGACCATAAGCTATAACCTCGGAAGGTTATTCCCTATACAACTATGGTCACCTAATGTGTTTGGTCGGATCCTAATGATCGACCAAATAGGTCGGGTTCGAAAGTATAAGCGATTGTTTAGATCGCTTACCTTACGACCCTAAATAAGCACTAAACTAAAAGTGACGAGCTAAGCATGTTAAAACATGCTTAACTAAGTTTAGAAAACAGGTTTGGTATCAAAACAAACGGTTTTGATACCTAAGAGTAGTTTGGTTACAAAATACGCAATAATACGCATTTTGGCCGAAACTACGACTCATCACTGAGTCTTGATAACGTGGTAATCAGTAGGTATAGTCTCTAGGGACTATAACCATCGTGATTACGCTCACGTTATGAAGTTCAAACGAACTTCGCATTGACCATAAACTGGTCAACGCAGAAAGTCAAACAAAGTTTGACTTTTAACGCTAAACGAATAAAGAGAACGAAGGAACACTTACAAAGGGTCCCCGAAAGCTTATCTTGATCCAAGTAGCTCAGGTATGAAGTAATGGCTTCAACTTAGAGCTTTTAGATCAGATTTGTGGGTTTTTGGAGTTGGGATGGATGGGTATTTATAGGATTCTTGGAACTGTTAGGATCATTTATCGAATAACGTGCTATGATCTCATCCATACACTTGTTGAAACCTTGTGGTAACTCAAAATGGCCCCTCATGAGCAGGAAAGGGCAAGTGTGGGTGAGTTGATAGTGCTAAACAGCTTTTCAGCTGTTAAATTCAGTTAATCAGGTCTAGGAGACTGACGCGGGCGACGTAAGGATACACACAAGACTTACGCGGGCCGCCTGGCCTTGTCTGATCAGAACCAACTTTGCCATATTGACAGTTTCAGTCCCTGATGGTGTTTAAGGCCATTTCCGACATGTTTAAGGCCTGTTAAGCCAACTTTAAGGCCCTAAAATGATTCCTAAACATTGTGGACATGAAACATTCTCAAAAATATTCCGGATGTTGGTTCGTTTGGCCGTACGATCGCGATGTTCGCTTAATTACGACGGAATGCGCATAAGCGTGAAAAACGATCCAAATTGCACGACGAACGGATTTTTCTCATGCCAAACACTAAAATAAAATATTTTCGTGCTTACATAAATTTTTGGATATCCGGATGTATTCAGAACGTAAGTTATGCGTGAAAGTGCAAACTTGTGCACTTTTTGACGCTTTTAGTCCCTGAATGACCCAAAAGTTTATTTTAGCATACCGAACCCCTCAAAGCCTATTTCTAAGCTATGTAAAGGATATTTATGGTATGTTTAACTTATGGTCATATTCCAGAATGTCTGTTCTAGTACGAATCATCATACTTTCACAGTTTGTCGAATTTAGTCCCTGTAAGCGAATTAACTTGATTTCGGCATACCAAACCTTCCAAAACTTATTTCTAAGTTATGTAAAGGTTATTTAAGGTATTTTAAACCTATTTCACTATTTTGGAGTGTTCGTTTCATTAAACTGGTTATATTTACGCATCGGTGCGCGTATAACCTTCCAAAAAGCGATTTAGAGCCCGAAATCGAACAAGAATTGATATGTGCAAATGATACATATATTTATACAAATCCCAAGTATGAAATACAATATTTCATTGGTTTGGTATTTGTTTGATGGTTGAACTGACACAGGTGTCACACACTAAGCTTGACTGCCCATTTTGCCATCCTCCCTGACATTTTAGGTTTCCTGAGAACATTCTTAATTGGAAAGTTAGTTTTAACAATAATAGCATGTGTTTCAAAATAATGGCGTAGTTTAGTAGATGCCATAATTAAAGGAAGGATAAGTTTTTCTAAATGAGAATACCTGGATTCAGCATGAAGCAAACTTTTACTTACATAATATACAGGATGTTGTGTACCTTCATGATCCTTAACAAGGACTGCACTTACTGCCTTAGAAGAGACTGCTAAATATAGGGATATTATATCCCTTTTTTCTGGTTTCATTAATGCTGAGGCTGAGGATAGGTAATCCTTAAGGGCCTTGAGAGCATTCTCATGCT
Organism: Helianthus tuberosus; assembly: GCA_030545235.1. Taxonomy (NCBI): domain Eukaryota; kingdom Viridiplantae; phylum Streptophyta; class Magnoliopsida; order Asterales; family Asteraceae; genus Helianthus; species Helianthus tuberosus. The sequence continues at coordinate 97,074,674 of CM060360.1, read as the reverse complement.
TTTCAGTCCACTCAAGTTTCTTGTTCTTTCTCAGAATGTCATAAAATTCCTTGCATTTCTCTGACGATTTTGAGATGAACCTGTTCAAGGCTGCGATCCTTCTTGTCAATCTTTTCACATCCTTGGCATTTGCAGGAGACTTGATGTTCACAATCGCCTTGATTTGCTCTGGACTTGCCTCTATCCCTCTTTTTGTCACCATGTACCCTAGGAACTTGCCAGCCTTTATACCAAAGTGGCACTTGGAAGGATTCAATTTCATATTGTATCTATCAAGGATATCAAATGCTTCCTCCAAATCTCTAAGGTGATCCTCAGCTCTCTTGGACTTAACCACCATGTCATCTATATGGACTTCCATTGTGTGTCCAATTTGTTCTTTAAACATCATATTAACTAGCCTTTGGTATGTAGCACCTGCATTTCTTAGTCCAAATGGCATAGCAATATAACAATAGATACCAGTAGGGGTCATAAAGGCTGTATCCTCTTGATCAGATGGTTCCATCTGAATTTGTTCAAATCCAGATGAAGCATCCATGAAAGTCAACAACTCATGACCCGCGGTAGCATCCACCATGGAGTCAATGTGGTACAATGGGAAAGGATCCTTGGGATATGCCTTGTTTATATCAGTGAAATCGACACATACCCTCCACTTTCCATTTTTCTTTTGAACAACAACCACATTGACTAACCATCTTAGATACTTAACCTCTCTAATCATACCTGCTCTGAGCAGTTTATCTACCTCCTCCTGGATGATGGCATTCCACTCAGGTGCAAACTTTCTACTTTTTGATGTATAGGTTTGAATGACCTGTCAATGCCAAGTTTATGAGTAATAATATCTTTGGAAATACATGTCATGTCCTCATGCTTCCATGCAAAGGTAGCTTTTCTTCTCTTTAGGAAGGATACTAGATCCTCTTCAATATTGTTGAGGATCCCGGATCCTATAAAAACTTTGGATTCAGGATCCTGAGGATCCATCAGGATATGTTTGTGTAAGACCCACATTTGCGTCTAATAGGAACGACATCCAAAAGACGCTAAAACATAAACCTTTAAAATGTACAAACTTTTCACAACTGAAAGGTAAAAATACTAATATCATTAATACGTGATTTTAACAAAATTTGGGCATGACCCGTCCGTAAAACGAGTATACCCCTGTTTTAACCATAACCAAAACTAATACAATTCTACATTCTGTTCTACACGATACTACTACTAAAACCAAAACATCAAGTGTTAAGAAAAAGTGTGACTACTAACGAGTTGTACAAAACAGACATATAACCCAAAACATTAGTACGAACTAGCGGAAGCGCTTGATGGTCATAAAGTGTGCGTATGCTCGCTCCAATTTGCCAAGTCGCCTAAACTGAGGATTTACCTACATTCAACATAAACAAAAGAAGTTAGCATTTCATCACTAACACGATTGACTAATAACCCGACTAATCATTATAGCGGCCTTACATCTTTCAATTACATTACCAACTGTTAGACGGTTCATTACGTGCTTGTCTCAATGTAGAGACTAGCATTCCTTTTTTAACATGCCCGCTAACGACGGGTACTAATATTGTTATCATAACTTCCATTCGATTCATTCATAACGAATGAATATATATTCTTTACATACCATTACACTCCAACCCGATAAGACAGATCGAGTAAACTTTCATTCAAAACATAATTAACTTCCCATACCCGGTTCGACTAGAAGGAACCGGATATGAATCATTATCTTTCGTATCTTGTTCATTTCTCTACATCCGTTTAAGACAGGTCTAACTTTACTTCCAACAATCTTATATTTCAACTTTCACGATTCCAACATAACAACATAATACAATAGAGATTATTATACATATGACAACATAATAGAGATAAGGTATCGAGTCTCCCGTTTTCTTAGTGTTTGAGCCTTCTTCTTTCACGCCTACATTAAACGCATTCATTCATTTAGCCCAACACTTTCATTTCCTCATTTACATAAATTTCTCATTTTCAAGTGACAATATTATCACTAACTTTTCCGATTTTTACACATTTATACTCTTAAGCATTTCATCAAACACTTAGTGTGCGTTACATTAGTAAAGCATAATGTACAAGCATTCAAAGCATGACTTTACTAGTTCATCTTGTATGTCATCAATAATCAATCTAGTTCTTAAAATTCTCAAATTTTACATCAATTTATCTAGCATTCAAGTATTACAAGCAAGATCATATATCAAAATTACATATGATTATAATCCCTATGATCATCCTATTAATAACACAATTTCACAAAGTGGGTTTTCTCTACAATCCTTCATACAACCTAAAATGAACATGATTCTTGTTCTAGAAGACAATTCTAACTCAGATTTCCCACATTTGATGCAAGAAATAGAGATTGGGTTGAACCCCTCATTCTTCAAATCATAATTTCAGAAAATCTAACTTACCACTTCAGAAATTGGGGTTGGCTATTCGAATTTAAGAGCCCATGCACTGGATTATCCTACGAATTCTGATTCAATTCTTGATTTCTTGAAGTTAGGGTTTCAACCCCTTTCCCTGCTCCTTTGTTCGATCGACTAAACACCCAGATATGGGTGTTTTCTTTTGATTTATTAGTTAAAACCCTTTTTGTTTATTATTTACACATTAAACCCTCCCACTTAGAAAGAGTGTTTAACTTAGGCTTTCTCATAAACTAACTACCATTTTGTCAAATTTCATTAACTATGTTAAGTTCTTTGTTTATTTTCATTTATTACTGTACTAAACATTTTTGGGGTGTTACAAGTCTATCCCCCTTAAAGGAGGTTTCGTCCCCAAAACCTTTCTCATTCCAACTAGACCACTTCTACTCTTACTTTTTCACCTATTCCTTCACGATGCTTAATACAACATAGATGCATTCGGGATCTTGGCAAGATTTTCACTCATGCATAAACGTATTTGTACGCATTGTCCCTCCGTTCTTAAATCAAGTAAATTACTTTCATAATCACATATAAGTCAGAATCTGATCCAGAGTTCTTATTAGTGTCGTTTTCACTTTATAATGCTAGTTCCTAGCATACATCATCACTAGCGGTTCGTTCATCGAAATTTATTCCAAATGTATATTATTGGCCGTACAAGCTTATGCTTACGGCTTGTTTCTATCTTTCTAAATAAGCATAACATATTCATACATTTATTAATATAAATAATCGATTTATTTCATTCCGCACACGAATCATGCACGATATAATTCATTATTGTAATCAAGAGCAAACCCCATTATCCCATTACTAACGTTCTTCTAATTACTTTCTTGTTCATATGAGGGCTTAGCATAACATTATTCGTATACTATAAACATTTAATGACTTAGTGGTACTAATACAAAGCTACCCACTTCCTAATTACTTTTCATACTTAATACGAGTATAAGGCATCATTCTACGGTTACTACCGTCACTTGAACTAATTACAAATTTGAGTTTAGCCTCAAATTTAATCATTCGCACACTTTATTATTAGCTCCTTGCATGAACTACTTATGATAACAACTAGGTATGTTATGTACGAGCACCATACGAGCGTTTAACCAATTCAGCTCAAACTTTCATTTAAGGCCTTTAGATCTCCCTCTTAATGACATTCATACCTTCTCACGCTGACCATTACAGGTCGATCATTGTATACCATACCATAATTATTCTACCATTCATTTTGTTCACACTTACAAATAAATCTACGGATTCTTAATCATTAATCAAGAATTAAACATTTTACTAACCTCGCCTTCAATGCATAAGTCAGTTATCCATGTGCCGGATCGATCCTCTTATTTATATATACCTTCCGTACCAGAACTGGTCTCATTCATTCATGAAATATACCCCCACTTCGTGAGCATCCTTCCACTAGCTTCATTACTATCATCTCACTAAGAATTCCATCATATTTATCTATAAATATGTCACACCCCGACCACGTAGAACATACAAAACGTGGCGGAAACGTCGGGGAGTGTTGTAACAGAATCAATTGTTTCAAATCCATGGCAATTGAGGTTTCGTTTTATTAATCAAACATGAAAGCTTACATTGTTTTAAACAAGAACCAAAGAGTACATAACATAAATTAACTAGTTCTTGTCTCGTTTTAAGTCACTAAGGCACATGTCCGCCTAAGTATGTCTTGATAAGTCCTATGCATCATCTCCTGAAAACACATGTGAAAATAGGTACGTCAGCATAAAAATGCCTGTGAGATACATAGGTTTTGTGAAAACAGAATTCATGACTTATGTTTGAGAAAATGTTTAGTCATGAACCTTGTAATTTGCTTTGTCTTGTAAATCATTTGAAAAACGATAAGATCAGATGATATGTATAAATAAGAGATAATGTATGGTTAAATGAATAACCATGTAAAATGAATTTGTATAAGATAAGGTGTTTGTAAATCAATGTCTTGTGAAAAGTATGTTATTTGTATAAAATGTTATATGTCTCAAATTGAAATGATTCAAATAATGCTACAATATGCGATACCATACAAACACTTATATATAGGAAGTACCAGCGGCGTATCCACCGTGCTTGTATCACATTACATACGCCTCGTTACTTAAATCACTTACTCAAACCAAACCATCAAGATGTAATGTTTAACAATTGTAGAAATGTTTATGTATAGTCAAATGTCTATTGCCAAATGTAAATCATGTCAACAGATACAACTGGTTCACACGGTTCAATAGTTACAAATGGTTCATATAATCAAAGGGTTACGACGGTTCACATAGTCAAATGGTTACAACGGTTCAAAATGTAGTATAATGTGTTCATATGCTGGATGAGCATATGCAACAGAAATGCAATGTAAAACAATGTACTAAGTATGCACACAATGGACGTACATAGCATGAAATATATTGTAAAGTGATGTACTAAGTATGCACACAGTGGGCATACATAGCATAAAATGTATTGTAAAGTGATGTACTAAGTATGCACACAATGGGCATACATAGCATAAAATGTATTGTAAAGTGATGTACTAAGTATGCACACAATGGGCATACATAGCATAAAATGTAATGGAAAACAATGTACTAAGTATGCACACAATAGGCATACATAGCATGAAATGTAATGTAAAACGATGTACTAAGTATGCACACAATGGGTATACATAGCATGGAATGTAATGTAAATCATGTACTATAAATGTACTAATGAACATAACAAGTATATGATGTGAAAACATGGAAAGCATGAAAGTAACAAGTAGGCACATGTGTTCCACCCCAAAACAGTTTGAAAACGGTAAAAGAGGGGTCTATGTACTCACTTGAGAATGCTTAGTAGTCCTTGAGTAACAACCAAACAATGCTAGAGATCACGGAAATCAAACGGCACCTAATATAGGTAACTATGTTAATAAACCGGACCTAAATCGGAGGATTGGATAGAATGAGGGATCGTAAACCAAATGAGTAAGGGAACTCATGTAGTATGGTTTAACAAAGCCCACATACTAAAATGAAACCTAACCTAAGTGCTTACGACCCATTACGACCCGTTTAGGTAGCTTATGCTACTTTAACGCGTCGTTCACGTGAAACGCGTTCGGACCGCCTAACTAGTCCTATGATAAGTAAAATATGCCTTAACATGTCTAATATTGTTACCAAATCAGTTTAGATACCAAAAGTTATGTTACATATGCTTAAAATGAATTTTTGGCGTCAAAAGGGCATTTTGGTAATTTACCTAAGGCATATAAACTACCTATCATACAACTACTTAAACGATGTGACCATAAGGTATAACCTCGGAAGGTTATTCCCTATATACTATGGTCACCTAATGTGTTTGGTCGGATCCTAATGATCGACCAAACGGGTCGGGTTCGAAAGTATAAGCGATTGTTTAGATCGCTTACCTTACGACCCTATATAAGCACTAAACTAAAAGTGACGAGCTAAGCATGTTAAAACATGCTTAACTAAGTTTAGAAAACAGGTTTGGTATCAAAACAAACGGTTTTGATACCTAAGAGTAGTTTGGTTACAAAATACGCAATAACACGCATTTTGGCCGAAACTACGACTCGTCACTGAGCCAAGATAACGTGGTAATCAGTAGGTATAGCCACTAGGGACTATGACCATCGTGATTACGCTCACGTTATGAAGTTCAAACGAACTTCGCATTAACCATAAACTGGTCAATGCAGAAAGTCAAACGAAGTTTGACTTTCGGACTCGAAAAGCAATAAAAGAACGAAGGAACACTTACAAAGGGTCCCCGCAAGATTTGATTCCAAGTAATCTCAGGTAGGAAGTGAGAAATCACAACCACTTAGAGAAAAACTCAGATCAAATGTGGGTTTTGCAATGAAGTGGGTTGGGTATTTATAGGATTCGTAGAGCCGTTAAGATCGTTTCTTGGAAACCGTGATCGAATCTCATGCGTACACTTGTTGGAATGTTATGGTACCTCAATTTTCCCCCACCACAAGAGTTTAACATGTGGCATTGGCCTTTGGGGGTGTCTAAGGGCTGTTAATAGCTGAAAAATGACTTTTTCTGATCATAAGGGGCCTCGCGTGACGCCAAGGGGGCTAGGTGTCACGCTAAGGTCCCCCTGATCAGCAAACACTTTCCAATGTTTCCATTTCAGTCCCCGTTGTGTATTAAGGCCATTTCCGACATGTTTAAGGCTCGTTAAGCCATTTTCAAGGCCCTAAAATGATGCCTAAACATTGTGGACATGAAACATGCTCAAAAATATCCCGGATGTCGGTTCGTTTGGTCGTACGATCGCGATGTTCGCTTAATTACGACGGAATGCGCATAAGCGCGAAAAACTATCCAAATTGTGCGACGAATGGATTTTTCTCATGCCAAACACTACAATAAAATATTTTAGTGCTTACATAAAATTTTGGATGTCCGGATGTATTCAGAACGTATGTTATGCACGAAGATGCAAACTTGTGCACTTTTTGACGCTTTCAGTCCCTGAATGACCCAAAAGTTTAATTTAGCACACCAAATCCCTCAAAGCCCATTTCTAAGCTATGTAAAGGATATTTAAGGTGTGTTTAACTTATGTTCATGTTCCGGAATGTTCGCTACAGTTCAAATTGGCATACTTTCGTAGTTTGTCAAGTTTAGTCCCTGTAAGCGAATTAACTTGTTTTTGCTATACCAAAGCCTTCAAAACTTATTTCTAAGTTATGTAAGGGTTATTTAAGGTATGTTAAGCATATTTTAATGTTCCAGAGTGTTCGTTGCATTAAACTGGTTATATTTACGCATCAGTGCGCGTATAACCTCCCAGAAAGCGATTTAGAGCTTGAAATCGAACAAGAATTGATATGTGCAAAAGATACACATATTTATACAGATCCCAAGTTTGAAATACAATATTTCATTGGCTTGGTATTTGTTTTATGGTCGCAGTGACCCATGTGTCACAAAATAATAGTTAGCACATATCCTTTCATATTTGCGTCCTACAGGGTGTTTGTTCGCCGATTGTCTCTTTCACAATTTTCTTACGTACACGCTAAAACATATCATACATTCCATTTCTTACATACTATCCTTTCATTTTATTGGTTATTTCGTCAACTTTCGCAGTTTGACCTTTCAAGGTCAGACTAACATCCCCTTACTTATTGTGGTCGCATCGAGGTACACGTTCGTACCTTATACTTGCATAATTGCAAGGACTTCATTTACTTTGTTTGACTTTTCGGAAGTCTAATTGTAAATACATTCTTACATATGGGTATCAGTTATCCTATTCTGACACATCATTCTCTAGTCGAGCCCTAAGCTCCTATTAAAAATATAATCTTTTTATACGTACCTGGTGTGGGTCAAATCCCTTGACTCGTTATTCATACTTTGCGACGGTTAATACTTTCCAAACTGTGACAATGCATGCCCATACATTATGCTCACCTATAAGTAATAAACTTGACAAATCGAACATTAAATACCGGGTTCAAATGGCGATCGCCATTTGACCCATATGACTTATTTGAGTTTGATACTCAGTTTTTATTCTTACTTGTTTAATCCGTCTTCACTTACAGATTCGAACTTTTAATTTATTACCTTTCACTCTTACTGGTTTGATCCTTGTTTGCTTATAGATCCATCCTTACATTCCTTACATGGTTAAATCCATTTCTCAGATTCAAACATTTTCCTCCGTACCTTTCTTTCTTAAGTTTGTTTTACATTCAATCGTAGGCTTATACTTTTCATTCTTATCTTTCTTTCTTATATTGATCCGTTCCTTTAAGAATCGTTAGACCCTTTTTTGCTAGCTTGACCGGTCATAAGTGAGATGATTCTGGTGTTTTTCTCGAGATTCGGTTAATACATGACCATCCCTTAATATACCATTTCCATTTGTTCGTTCACCATTTTTTTGGTGTTAATTCACCTACGTTCTCTAACATGTCTCTTACTAATAAGTATCCTACATTACACGTTGTATTTCTTACGTAATACTTCCAGCATTTGTAAGTAATTATTATTTACTGACTTCTACAATATAACCTTTTAAGGTCAACCACCACCCAGTACTTTTTGTATGTAAGTATTGTAGTATGTGTTGTACATACCTTCAATTCGAACATACTTTCAAAATGTCTTTAGCTAACATCTGAACTAATATCCTTTCCATACCTTGTCATTAACATTACCAAGTTCTCATTTATTTATACGTTCCAGTTAATTTCAAATATTCAAACACGTATACATCTTCATGTAAATAAATTCGAAGCGATTGCGAATTCACCTTCCTTTAGTGTCCGTGTTCATGCTTACCTTGTTACTTCCTCTCAACCCTTTTTTCCATACATGCTCAAGTCAATTGACAAGATTTCCATCCTTACATATCATTACGTTCGTATTATCATTAGCTTATGTGAGCATACATACGACTGTTCACTTTCTTTCTATTCATACGTTAATCGACTTTCGTTAGTAGAATTTCATATAAATGGGACATTCATTAATAGTTATCTCATTTCAATTCCATACAACTAAACTATCATCACGCATAACACGTAATTCATCTAGTACATAACACATTAACTCTTTACTTTAACCATTGTGCCTAATGGCCATCCCATGATATCCCTATATTGTTGACTTTCAGAAAGTCAACTGTCTCGTTTACACACTTTAAACTTTTAAACATGTATTCATCTAAATATGGTAGGTAATAATAATAATATCCTACGTATTTCATACTCGTATTGTATGACATGTACAATTTACGTGATCATCTAAACAATACACATATACATTCACATACACGTACTTTCACATGCTAATGCTCCATGATTCTACAAATAGCAATTTTCAATCGAAGCAACTATATAACATAATTTCAGCATATCCTTTACTAATAAGCTCGTATGATTCACATTTAGCACATATTCGTCTCTTAATCATACTAAAGCAAATCATTATATACACATAAGTATCACACCATTCCAAACACGGGGTACTAGCCTCAAATGCACAATTCTGATCAAAGCATACATTTATCCGAATTCTCATACGAATTCCATCTAACTCACATTCTTCAAATTATTTTCACCACTAATCTCATCATTTTTTTTATTCATTTATTAACAATTCAGGTTCCTTCACATATTCAAGTACTTTAGTCTACATTTACTTCCTTCATTATTCATTATCATACGTTTCCGACTCTACTTTATACATTCGTCATTCATTTCATGCCATTCCATACGTTACATTCGACTTTTATAAATTTTACTTTATCGCCGATGATCTACGTAACTTTACATAACTTATTATATCTTCTAATAACTTGACAAGAACATAAAACGGGCATTTCTGAGAAGTACGGAAACTTAAATTATAATTCACAAGCTTTCAATATAACACATACTTCAACCTTTGATTACAACATTTGTAATCATGCATTTCAAGTTTTTAATTCTCTATGTTTCATTATTTATTTCGTGTCGTTCTTTTAACACCATTACATGCCTTTCATTATATCATAGTTCATTAGTCTGCATTTACTTAATCCGCATTCTTACATTTTAAACTTTATTCACTTTTTGAACTTTCATCATTCATTCACGTCATTCGACACATTACTTTCGACCTTTACGATTTCATTCATTCGTAACCACTACCCGTGATTACATGTATCTTATTAGGCCTTATATGGGCCTCACACAATCATGAAATAGGCTTTCGGACAACTCGGGGACTCAAAATATGAAAAATAACATAGAACGAAAAGTTCCAGCGGACTGGATTTCCGCTAGCCGTCGGCGACGGCCTGGCCTCCCGTCGGCGACGGGGCCTAGAATGTGGCGTCGGCCACTTTTGCCCGTCGACAGAAAATTAGGGCGTCGGCACCATGGGGGGGGGGTCGGCGACGACGGCCTCCCGTTTGCTGAAATCGCTGCTGACCTTGTTTTTTTGGTATTTTAATCATTTTTCGGGCCGGTTTCAGTTATACGGTTCCTGGAACTCCCCATTTCACTTCCCATTATTACTACCCACATACTTAACTTAAATATTTATCGTAAACACACTATACATTCTTGTATTAAACCGAAAACTCAAATTATTACCTCATTGGCGATCTTGGAGCGAGCACACTTTTGCACGAGCCATCGGTTTGAGTTCAAGCATCACATCGTATGCTCGAATCCCTCAAACCTTGGCTTTGATACCAACTTGTAAGACCCGCATTTGCGTCTAATAGGAACGACATCCAAAAGACGCTAAAAACATAAACCTTTAAAATGTACAAACTTTTCATTACTGAAAGGTAAAAACACTAATATTATTAATACGTGATTTTAACAAAATTTGGGCATGACCCGTCCGTAAAACGAGTATACCCTTGTTTTAACCATAACCAAAACTAATACAATTCTACATTTTGTTCTACAAGATACTACTACTAAAACCAAAACATCAAGCGTTAAGAAAAAGTGTGACTACTAACGAGTTGTACAAAACAGACATATAACCCAAAACATTAGTACGAACTAGCGAAAGCGCTTGATGGTCATAAAGTGTGCGTATGCTCGCTCCAATTTGCCAAGTCGCCTAAACTGAGGATTTAGCTATGTTCAACATAAACAAAAGAAGTTAGCATTTCATCACTAACACGATTGACTAATAACCCGACTAATCATTATAGCGGCCTTACATCTTTCAATTACATTACCAACCGTTAGACGGTTCATTACGTGCTTGTCTCAATGTAGAGACTAGCATTCCTTTCTTAACATACCCGCTAACGACGGGTACTAATATTGTTATCATAACTTCCATTCGATTCATTCATAACGAATGAATATATATTCTTTACATACCATTACACTCCAACCCGATAAGACAGATCGAGTAAACTTTCATTCAAAACATAATTAACTTCCCATACCCGGTTCGACTAGAAGGAACCGGATATGAATCATTATCTTTTGTATCTTATTTATTTCTCTACATCCGTTTAAGAAGGATCTAACTTTACTTCCAACAATCTTATATTTCAACTTTCACGATTCCAACATAACAACATAATACAATAGAGATTATTATACATATGACAACATAATAGAGATAAGGTGTACACTAACGTACCTCGATCTTGCGAGTCTCCCGTTTTCTTAGTGTTTGAGCCTTCTTCTTTCACGCCTACATTAAACGCATTCATTCATTTAGCCCAACACTTTCATTTCCTCATTTACATAAATTTCTCATTTTCAAGTGACAATATTATCACTAACTTTTCCGATTTTTACACATTTATACTCTTAAGCATTTCATCAAACACTTAGAGTGCATTACATTAGTAAAGCATAATGTACAAGCATTCAAAGCAAGACTTTACTAGTTCATCTTGTATGTCATCAATAATCAATCTAGTTCTTAAAATTCTCAAATTTTACATCAATTTATCTAGCATTCAAGTATTACAAGCAAGATCATATATCAAAATTACATATGATTATAATCCCTATGATCATCCTATTCATAACACAATTTCACAAAGTGGGTTTTCTCTACAATCCTTCATACAACCTAAAATCAACATGATTCTTGTTCTAGAAGACAATTCTAACTCAGATTTCCCACATTTGATGCAAGAAATAGAGATTGGGTTGAACCCCTCATTCTACAAATCATAATTTCAGAAAATCTAACTTACCACTTCAGAAATTGGGGTTGGCTATTTGAATTTAAGAGCCCATGCACTGGATTATCCTACGAATTCTGATTCAATTCTTGATTTCTTGAAGTTAGGGTTTCACCCCTTTCCCTGCTCCTTTGTTCGATCGACCAAACACCCAGATATGGGTGTTTTCTTTTGATTTATTAGTTAAAACCCTTTTTGTTTATTATTTACACATTAAACCCTCCCACTTAGAAAGAGTGTTTAACTTGGGCTTTCTCATAAACTAACTACCATTTTGTCAAATTTCATTAACTATGTTAAGTTCTTTGTTTATTTTCATTTATTACCGTACTAAACATTTTTGGGGTGTTACAGTTTGACATCTTATTCTCTTGCCTCCAAGACATCTCTTGGAGGATACTTTAATTGATATTGCTCCCTAGGTCTTGAGGCTGGTTTCATTGATGAAGTGTAAAAATTTTTAGCTTCTTGTTGGTCACTTTCTATCTTCACCACACCCCATAGAGTAGGGAGTTTGACGCACTGATGATATGTAGATGGAACTGCTTTCATGTCATGTATCCATGGCCTGCCAAGGATAACATTGCAACATGATAAGCAATCTATAACACAAAATTTTTGAAAAGAATTAACTCCCACTATGTAAATTAGAAGTTTAATGTCCCCCAATGTATTCTTGGTTTCTCAACTGAATCCTACAAGAACCGAAGATCTTGGGATGATTTCTGATTCAGGGATATTCATTTTCTTGTGGACACCAAGCTGGATGATCTTCACTGAACTCCCTCCGTCTATGAGAATCCTGTGAACAAAATGGTTAGAAATAAACAAAGTAATAACAAGACCATCATGATGAGGATCCTGAATATCCACACGATCATCCTCATCAAAGGATATAACTTTCTCCTGTGTAAGGATCGAGGTTCGAATGGGTATGTCCCCATTATCCATCTTCGTTTCTTTAGCATGCCTCTTGGCTGCTGAAAAGGAAGTGCCACTGTAAGGACCTGCAAAAATGCCCCAAAACAACCCGTAAGTAAAAACCCGGACCCCTGAAACCCTAATGTACATGAAAAACCAAGAAAACAAGGTTTTTGGTTCTCAGGCGGGCCGCGTAAACAATAAGCGGACCCTTACGCGGGCCGCGTCAACTCAATGTTGACCAGATAAGCGATACAGGCCACGTGGTGGACCTACCTGTGACACGGATGCCCTAGTCGTAGACTAGGTAGCCCTCGCGGGCCGCGTAAATGTTAAGAAGGGGTTTACGCGTGCCGTGTAAAACCCATTTTTCAGCTATAAATTGATCCGATCATAGCTTGTTCCTCTGTGTCGAAAACTTTGATAAAAAACGAAGTTCTACTGCTCAAAATCTCACTTTCACGTAGAGAAACGCTGCTACGATACAGGGTATTAACTTAATCGCTGCTACAATTCAATGTCCGATCGATTGAAACCAATCCGATGGATGTTTAAGTGCTGCTCAAACTCGGGCTATACTTTGTCATTCGTCGTGAATTCGATGGATGTTTAAGTATTGCACTTTGTCATTCGTCGTGAGGGTTTTGATCTCGTGAGTTATCGTAACTGTTGTATTAAGTTACTAACCTAGTTCGTATGCATTGTCATTTAATTTAGGTTACAAGGCTTATCAGTAGGCTAAACTCTGCCCGTTTAAACTTGCAATGTGAGTCATTCTCTTTTATCATCTGTTTTACTAAATCTCAAATTATTTTCAAAGTTATAATTACAGGGATTAAGTCGTGGTTATCTTGAATCACTGGCAAGTGGGGTATTGTGCACATTACTAATTTCTCATGGTTAGGTTCATCAACCTAACAATGATAATCATCACTAATTGGGTGAAACAACCCAATAGTGGTATGACCATCGTCACCAGGGTGTGACACGGTGCCAGATAAAAATAAGATAGTAGCCATTGTAATCGCTCTTATGCTGTAATTTATAACTAATGTGTCATTTTATGTAAACTGAGTGACTTGCCAGTATTTCCCCGCTGACAAAATATTTTTAAAACATGTTTCAGGTGACCTACTGTGAATCAAGGAAAAGTGTTACGGAGCACTAATAAAGCTTGAAGTGGTGGCTCAGTTAAAATAAATGAACATGTTTTGTAAATCAAGGAATTTCCCCTTGAAATTCCTCTATTGTAAATTACGGGGTATATCCCAAATTATGAAATAAAATAATTGGGAAATTTCAAGTTTTAAAAGATCCTGTAAATCTTCCGCTGTCAACTCAAATAATAAATACCACGTGTTTCTGTCCCACGACTCCTGGACCGGGTCACACCGGGACTGGGGCCGTGACAGAAAAAGTTGGTATCAGAGCCACTGATTTAAGCCAATTAAGTATTTAGAAATACTTAATTTTTCTGATTGCCCTTCTGTGATTTTATTAAAATCTAATTTACAAAATTTTAACTTAGAATTTTGTGTGTTTCTTCATGTATGCTAACAACATGAATGAACTATCAGAAGCACTTCAAAATTTTACTATCCATACCGCAGATATGGATACCACCGGTACCTTCACTGATTACCAGGCTGATATTGAAGAGCCAATGATATTTCAAGCCCAACTTCAGGAGAAACCAAAACCGAAAAAGAAAAGAAGACTTGTAGGCTGGAGGCGTGTGCGTAGGAAGAAACCAGCGGTACAGAAAGTTATAAAGATAGAGGACCCAAAGGATAAAGGCAAAGGAATAGAGATCAGAGAAAGTTCAGGGCAAGCCCCGGAAATGCCACCCTGGGAAGAACTAGACCGCCAACTGGCAAATAGCGACCTCATCGGACCTGCCGATGAAAACCTCTTCGATTACCCAGCGGAAGCACAACTTCCAGTTAATCTGGAACCTGCTATCCCAGATCCTATTATCTACCCCCGACCTCTAGGAGAGCTGGAAGAATGGTGGACCACTGACTGACAATTTCAAAATCTCCTGAATAACCCAAATACCTTTTTCCCTCAGTTTGGCCCCGAGCCTCCACTACACCCACCTATGAGCACAGATAACTTGGTTGAGCTCCGCCACTATGGCGAGGAACTGGTGGACGTAGGAAATCAAATCCGGGAGGTGGGAGAGAGAGAATATCATGGAAATACGACAAGAGGGAACGTCGTTTCTGAAATGCCAGCAGATGAAGATTGTATGTGGTTGTGGGAATGTGTGTTTAATAATAATATAATAATAAAAATATAATCATGTAAAATAACTAAAAATAAAACTCTTGTAACATATCTGGTAATGTACGGATGCATACTATAATATATAAAAATGGACGTCGCAAAGTCGACAATTTTGGCTATATGTGTTGACTTGATTATGTGCGCTTGTTTTATTGTGTTTGGTTGTTGTTTATTTTATGCTAATCACTTATATATATTAATTACCAGATGGAACACGCTGATAATGAACCAGTTAATGAAGTTAACCAATCTGAACAAAACCATGAAGATCAATTTCAAAATAGCAAGATATAGAGAATATCGTTGCTCAAGGGATAGCCAATGCTATTCCAGCAATCTTTGCTGATGCCCGAAATCCAGTTGAACCTCAACCAATTATTCCCAGCAAACAGACTCACGACGATAATTTCAGTAATAGTGTAAATGGAGGCGGCAACATTAACAATAACGATAATGATGTGATGCAAGCCCCACTTCCTAAGAAAATGAAAGCTGCAATGCCTGGTTGCACTTACAAGGAATTTCTTGCCTGTAAACCGGTTGAATTTGCAGACAACGAAGGGGCGACTGCTGCACTGCATTGGTTAGAGAAAACCGAAGCAGTAATTAATATAAGTAATGTGCCGAGGAATACAAAGTCATGTACGCGTCAAATCTTTTTAAAGAAGGGGCATTAGAATGGTGGAAGGCGATACTTCCAGCCAAAGGAAGTGATGTGGCCTATTCCATGAATTGGGAAGAATTTAAAAGTCTAGTAGAAAGAAAATTATGTCCCGAATATGAAAAGGAACAAATGGCAAATAAATTCTTGAACCACCGGATGGTGGATGTAGACTGTCGAGGGTATACTTCTACATTCTTCGAGTATTCTAGAGTTGTACCTACCCTGGCCTCGCCAGAATCGGTACTTATTTCTCGCTATATTTGGGGTTTGATTGGCGAAATCCGTGATATCGTTAAAGCTGCGAGACCTCGCACAATTGACGATGCAGTGGAATTAGCCAACACTTTGACAGATGGACTGGTGCGTACGCGAGAAGAAAACCAAAAGAAGGAAGTGGCACAAAAGATTACCCAAGGATTCCGTATGGGTAATAGTAGTAACTTCAAGAAAAAAGGGAACCGGGCAATTGTCACACCCTGACTTTTGCGAAAGCGTGGGTTATTTTGGTGTGACTTCTTAATACCATAGCAACAATCATAACAATGCTATATGATAAAAATACAAGACGTTCATCCGTTCTTTAAGTTTTAAAATACCACAACATCAGTGTTTGGAAATGTCGATACTTAAAATAATTTACAAACCATACTTGTCTAAAACGTGTTCATAAGACACAACAAAAGACTTTTAATAAAACGAGGTTTAAGACATGCAACCCGTCCAGCTAAGGGTTACACCTCCTAAACCTATCACCCTGGATGATATCTTATTCAACGCAGCTTGACTTATGCATACTTCGCCAGATCCATTAATTTCCTGAAATACATGTAGTTTGAAAAATCAACATAAAGTTGAGCAAGTTCATGTATAAGTGAGTATGTATAAACCTTTGCAATGTGTCTGTATGTATGAAAATCCCTGGTATGTAGCAATTAAGGAAAAAGAGATCACCATTGGGTTGCAAAGCCAATGATATGTGTGAAGTGATGCAGGAAGACTCAAACCTAGCAGATTTTGGCGTTGGGCTCATAGTCACCTCATGGTCCACTCAGCGGACTTAGGAGTGGGGCTCGCTACACCCGAATAGATCTATCACTCATGACCCTCGGTCCTACAACGAGGATTAATGGCCTTAAGTTCCACCTACCCACTCACATGATCTGAACGTCCCAACCCTCCTTAAGCTAATCATACCATGTATAAATATGTCCTTAATAATTGTAACATGTATTTCACCCCCGAAGTTATAAAACTGAAAACAGTTAAGAGAAAAGGGGGACATGAACTCACTGCTTTGCGTCTTCGTGTCCAATGTAACTCGTAGCCTCCTCTAGAACGCACGACTACCTACATGCGTACTATGGTCTGTTAGACGAGCGGGTCGTGCCTTGTCTTAGTATTGATTAGTGCCTTTGAGTTACGTTTTAGAGTGTTTTCTATATTTTCGTAATAACACTTCTCAAGTATTTTATCTTCGTATTCCCTTCCCAAGGATGGGGGGGGGGTATGTATATTTGTAGTTTCGAAAAATACATTTTAAGTCCCACTTAGAAAGATATATTTAACTCATTTGTCCAAAAATAACGTATTCCCCAAAATATATGCATTTTTCCCCAAGGATAATATATTCTACTTCTTTAGCTTTCAAAATAATAATTTACCCAAAATATATGTGTAAGAGTATTCTGCGGAATATTCCGTAAGTTACGTTTGCGTTCGGTTTCACAATGCCAAGTGTGTAACTTGAATCTTTTATTCCTTGCTGTTTTTGGTATTATTTTGGGGTTGTAAGTGTCATGGTATTTTGTTAAGTTATATTATTTTACCCTAAAATAATATAACTAGTTCACCAAATATACAGATATTCACACAAGTGTCTTAGTATAAAATATATATTCTAAATATATGTTTATCCACTTTTATTTACGAAAACCAACCTCCGACACTTTGTATTTTGTTACAAAAATTATGGCGAAGTTTATGTTTGAAAAACATAGTCTAAAATATACTAGTAAACACTTGTCTAGAAAATATTTACTAAGTGCTAGGATTTTCAGAAAATTTCGCCATAGTCCCCTTTGTAAATGGAGATGTCCATGCTAAATAGCATATCATTTTCTTTAACATATAACACATTAGATCGTTCTCAAATAACCAACCCGACATTTAGACGTGCAAAATACTACTTTTATCATTTCAGTTTTTAATATACAAAACTGGGCTGTTTTCGGGCATTTTAATAAAATAGTTATCTTATTCCAAAAATTCCCAAATTTTTACAGGATGTCTTATACGATCCAAGTATTATTGTGTAAAAATGTCGAGATCCAAATCATTACCAATATTTTATAAAAATTTATTTACCGGACTGTAATCAGATTTTGTCACTTCCTGACTGCAGTCTACGAAATAATTCATCTAAAATTTATCATGATTGATAGGCGAATTACGCGACAATAAATAGTGATTACAGCGTAAATTAACTTAATTAGGCCCTTGGAGTGCCCAGGAACGTTTATTCAACTATACAGTGCGCGTATGGTGATTATGGGAAATCTGCTGAATATTAAACGACAATAAACTAAAGCCGTACGAAATACTGACGACACCGACAAATATGGATGTTACACGAATATTTTATGCTCATAGAGTTTGGGTCACGATATCGGGTCTCGTAGGAATTACGGGCCACTTACACATGAGATGGGCTTGTGGGCCCTGGGCTCAAGCCCAAAACCCACAAGCCTAAACCTACTATATCAAAATCCTTATAAGATCCTTTCAAGATCCTTCAAAAATCTCAGCAAATCCATATTAATCTCTACAAAAGATTTTAACCCCAAAGATAAAACATATGACCTGGATGTCATTTAAATGCATACAAGGCAATGTAAACAGTTTTGCTTATAAATAAGACCCTATGGCTTCTTTTCTCAATCCACAAAATAAACAAACACAGACCTTGAGTCTGTCTTACCCTCTCATCTCTCAAATGCACACACAAATGAAGAAACACACTAAATTACCAAACACCCTCTTTCTCTTGACTAACACATTCAAACAAACATCCACACTTTACTCTCTCTCTCGTGAACCTTCATCAGCAAAAGGAACCGGCCGTAATTCCGGCGACCAGCACGGCGACGCGTGGCGATGTCCGACACCCACCCTCTCCCGTTCTGTTTCAAGTCCGAAGAAACCACAAGGAGGAGCCGGCTGTGTTATCCAGTGAGAGACCCCCCCTTTCGATTAATAGAACGGATCACCACCACCACCACCACCACCACCACCACCACCGTGAGGTGGTGGTGCGGCGGTTACAGAACAGAGAGGCGGAGAGGGAGAAAGGAGAGAGAGAGACGAGACAGTTAGAGAGAGAGACCGAGAGAGAAAGAACCAGCAGCCGGAGACACGGACCACCGGTCCGTTTATTTATCCGGCGGTCCTTGCCGTTATCCGACGGGTCTACCGGTAAGTCGTCTCACCTGATTTGTTTCCTTTCATTCTGATGAAGATGATGATGCTTGATGATGATGAACAGTGGTTTTGGTCATGCTGGCTCGTTTATATCAGGTTCGATTCAGTCAACAACTCAGTAGATTCGGTTCAAGATGTGGGTTTCGTGAAGCGGATCAGGTCGACTCGGTCGAACCGAGTCAACTCGGTCAAGACTGGTCAACTCAGCAAAACAACTCGGTTCTGTTGACTCGGTCGAACCGAGTCAACTCAGTCAACGGCAACAGTCAACCAGTCAACTCAGTCAACTCAGACCCGATCAACTCAGTCTGCGGTTCGACGCGAGAGATTTGGTAAAGAATGACGACGTGTTTAATACTTACGTTATCTTTTTAGTTTTAATACTTACGTGACTAACGAGCTCGAACCCATTTCGGAACAATATTTAGTTTACATCTTAAACATATGATGAAAAATTATACATATTGATATTGGTGATATTGTTGAATCTTGATAAAATTACGACAACTTGGTTGTCCGGGGAGTCCAAAAACAGAGGAAACTCTGCCCGTTTTTCGAGAAAATCCGTAAAAACAAAACATGTTTTATTGAAAAGCGACTTTTATGAGAACCAATATAAATGTGTATATCACTTTCGACGACACTTTATCACATACGAAAACGACAATGCTTTTATAAAATAAATATATTTTATATATATTTATTTCAAGCGTCAAACAACTCGTATTCGTTTTACAAAATAAGTATAGATTACATATATATTTCGAATACTATACAACGCGAATTCTTTTATAAAATAAACATATTTTATATATTTATTTACAACGCCAAGCAACTCATATTCTTTTATGAAATAAATATAAGTATCGTATTTATTTCAAACGACATCAACACGAAAACGCTATTAAATAAATATAAGTTGTTATATTTATTTCAAACGTCTAAACGGCATACGATACATAATACGAGATTATTATATATTCTTTTCATGAAACTTTCGACATCACGAGACGGCTAACACAATTACAACAAAATATTTATATATTTTTATAAAGAGTAAACTGCCATTTTGGTCCCTGTGGTTTGGCCAGTTTTGCCACTTTAGTCCAAATCTCAAACTTATTACATCTAGGGCCCTGTGGTTTGCATTTTGTTGCCATTTTAGTCCAAAACTCAAATTTGACCAGATTTCCCACTTTTGACCCCCTTGTTTTGTCCTTATCCTCAGGGGTATTTTGGTCATTTATGTTTTATTTAAAGCAATTCAACAACAACAACAACAAAACCCAGAAAATCAAGAACATCTTCTTCAACAACAACAAAACCCAGAAAATCAAGAACATCTTCAAAGTTCATCATCAAAACCCAGAAAATCAAGAACATCTTCAAGAAAAAACGAGGCTCAGATCTGTATCTTCAAGAACATCATCAAACATCATCATCAAAACAACAACAACAAAAACAAAACCCAGAAAATCAAGAACATCTTCTTCAACAACAACAAAACCCAGAAAATCAAGAACATCTTCAAAGTTCATCATTAAAACCCAGAAAATCAAGAACATCTTCAAGAAAAAACGAGGCTCAGATCTGTAAAACCGCCATGGCTGCAAACAGAGGTTGCAAGCGCACTTGCCCTCCTCCGATTCTGTCACGCCAAGCTCGGATTAGGTGAAATCATCACAGTCTCATGGTGAACAAGCCTAATTTGAAATGAAAACATCAGAAACAATCAAACAATCAAACAACATCAGAATACCGAATCAACCAGATCTGCTTCTCTCTCCTATCAAAATACCGATTCAGATCTGAAACTCAAACAATCAAACAGTCAAACACATCTAATTTTGATTCAGATCTGAAACTCAAACAATCAAACAGTCAAACACATCTAATTTCGATTCAGATCTGAAACAACATCAGAATACCGAATCAATCAGAAACCGAATCAATCAGAATACCGAATCAACCAGATCTGAAAATCAAACAATCAAACAACATCAGAATACCGAATCAATCAGAAACAATCAAACACATCTAATTTCGATTCAGATCTGAAACTCAAACTCAAAACTCAAAGCTGAAACTCAAAGCTGAAACTCAAAGCTCAAACCCCTGATTTCGATTCAGATATGAAACTGCCATGGTGATGAAGATGGAGGCGACGGTGGTGTTGGCGACGGTGGTGTTGGCGGCGACGGTGGTGAGATGATGGTGATGATGATGGTGATGAAGATGAAGATGGCGGGGACGGTGATGTTGATGATGAAGATGAGATGATGGTGTTGAAGATGATGAACAGTGGAGAGAGAGAGAGAGAGAGATGTCTGTTGAATGTTGAAGATGATGATATGTTGAAGATGATGATAATCAGGCATTATATTTATTAAATTTGAGATATAATATTACAAAATACCCAAAATACCCCTGAGGATAAGGACAAAACAAGGGGGTCAAAAGTGGGAAATCTGGTCAAATTTGAGTTAGTCAAATTTGAATAACAACATATCAACAGATTGTTCAGTTAATGATTCGGAAGAGCTCGGTGACACGTAGTGTAGTTACCGCAATTATTTAGAAACTTATTAGATATTCCGTGTTAGAAATATTGTAGAATGCACGCTAGCAAGTCAAGTCTTGGAAACGACATCACGAAGTCGTAATTAGCTAGCTTTGCACAGGAATATTCAGGTGAGTTCATAACCCCACCTTTTATGGTTTTACATTTATGTAAATGTTTTCGGGCTGGAAAGACATGCACTTTTTGCAAAGCATACAAGAATTACATATTTGTAAACCATTTTACAAGCAAGTTTAAACGACACAAATGGTTTACGAAAAGCTTATGTTTTATACCGGTTTTTCAAACAAGCGTATTTTTCGAAATATGCATACACACGAGATTCTAGTTTTATAAACTACGAGAAAATACAAATACAAGAGTTTACAAAATACAAAATGTTAAAATGTATACAAATGGTATGATAAAAATACAAGAAACACACTTGGTGAGAACGAGAACCAAGTGTGACAAGATATAAGAATACGAGAAACGCACTTGGTGAGGACGAGAACCAAGTGTGAGGCGTTATGAGAAATGATGCGAGAAATCGTGTCACGAATAGGGTACAGAAGCACCATTAATAAACAATATACCTAGACTGCAGAACAAAAGGTTAGATCTAACGTGTGCCGGGCAGCCACACTCTCGGTGAGGGCGAGAATCGAGTATGCTTTTGTGTCTCAGAATATACCAATTAAATGCTTAAGGTTTGGTGACTTCCTATGTCGTGTCACATGTTAATGGCTTTACAACCCATTAACAGTCCTGATACTTACAGGAATACTTTATTTACATAAAATTCATACCATACTAAAACTTGATTAATACTTGAAGTACGTGGGGTACTCAAGAAAACGGGAATTATACTTGAGTACGTGGGGTACTCAAGAAAAACTTGAATTATACATGAGTACGTGGGGTACATATGAAAACTTGATATATATATGAAAATGATTTTAAATTCGTTTTCACAACAATACTTCAAAAACTAGTTATTCAAAGAGATTTATTTCAAATCTTTTACAAACAAACTATGAACTCGCTCAACTTTATGTTGACTTTTTCGCATGTTTCTTTCTTAGGTTGCATTTCTAAGACAAGGCACGGTTGGAATAGGAGAACCATGAAGAGTCGAGTACTTAGTGGCGTTCAATTTCTATAAGACTTAGATTATTTGCTTCCGCTGTGCAATGAAGATACCAGTCCAGTCACGCCAATGCTCTGATATTTCGGGGTGTGACAGATTGGTATCAGAGCTATAGGTTACAGCGAATAAGGTTTTCTGTAGAGATACCTAGGCTCTAACCTCAATTTTATCTGGGACTTAGATTATTAAAACCTGAATACATACAGAACGCATAGTACTCGAATATGGTCTCCAACCGTTGCCAAAAAAAACAAACAGTCAAGATTTTGTTTTCAAACATACGCTAAAGTGGTGTTTTACCCACGATACACAAAACACTCGCAAACAGTACACGAAACTCTGAGAGTTTAGGAAACATGCATGTAAGACCTTCGGAAACTTATGTTGAAGTTCATTAAAGGTCATCACGTAGGAACTGCAAATATTAATTCGGGCACACACAATTATACATATTGTCTATGATGTTTTAACTTCCCGAGCAGGCAGCCTACGCATAACGAAACGCTAGCACACGAGAATACATAGAACTCAAATTTGACGTCAACAGATGTCGGAATACATCACATTCTACGCGAAACGAAATGCTAGCGCACATGTATACGTGAGACTTAAGCTATACGTCAACGGAGGTTGAAGTACGTCACATGCGACTATCGATCAGGAAGCGGCAGTTGGCGCGCGGTCCTGCAAACGACACGAGTCATGCTAAGGAAAAGACGCAAGTCACCGTATTCCCCCTATTTCAGTTAACGACGAGTATGCTATATTCGACATTCTATGATAATGTCACCTAACAAACGGTTATCACATGCAACCCCAGGTAAAGTCCTTAAATTTCTTTTATTGAAATTTCGAATTTCACATTTACTGAGTAGATTTTCGTATCTCTACTCCTCTTAATGGTCATTGTGTCACGACCATTTCTCTCAGTATAGCGAATATTCATTTGCTTCATTTCTTGAAAATTCATATGTTACGCATGCATCGTTTGTTACACATGTGATTTTGTTTCGAATAAAGCGTTTCATTAAAGTTCAAATGTAATTTCGCTTGTGATTCGAATGACCCGCATTGTTGTAATTATTGGCTTCTTTGTTATCAAGTCAATACATTTTCTTGAAATCCCTTTCTTTTCAAGTTACATACATGGTTTTCGTTGTGACCATGCCGAAAGTTTTCTTGTCGATACATGTACTTATTGTCGGCTTGCGCCAAAATCAAATTCAATTGTTTGAACTTGTTCATTACACATATTCAATTCAAGACATCATATGATGTATTGGAAACATCATATTCGAATTCATTTTAACAGGCGTTTCATTGTTCTGAGTCGTAGTAGATTTGTTTTGTCACACCCCCAAAATACCACATGCGGGAACATCGCGGGACGTGTGACGTACCAGGATCCAAGCCACCAATCACCTTGAACTATAGCATATATGTAAATAAAAACTTTCATTCATTATCATAAAGTGTTACAAAACATTAGACTTAATTCATTGTATCCAGCGGAAGCATAACTCTTGTGACAACTCGAATTTCCGATATTCTTTATTCGCATTTAATGCACGTTGACTTTGACTGTTTGACTTGTAACCATACATGTTATGTTTTAATGAAACGTGTTATGATTGTGCACATATGTGATTTACTGTTGTAAAAAAAAAATGTAACATGGATTATTATATTAAACAACTCGACGAAACAGAGTTGTGATTCGCCATGAGCATACTCGATGAAGCAAAGTCTGTTTCGCCAACACGAACTCGACGAAATAGAACTTGTTTCGCCGGCCCGTAGACTCGCCGAAGCCCAGTATGGGCCCAAAACCGTTAATACACATTTAAACGTGAAACGGGTTCAGTTTCACACGCTTAGCAATCTGAAAACCCTAAAAATCACATCACACACTCTCTCTCTTTGTGAAACCCTACGGCCGTTTGAACATCGAGTCCAGTACATCGATTGAACTTCTTGGGTTAGTATTCGATTACTCATGTTTTTCTAGATGGAATCATTTGTTTAATTGATGTATGAATGAACACTTAACATGTGATGATGATGAATGATATGGTTCCATGATATTTTTGCAGTAAATGATTATGTTAATTTGCTAATATGGAATAATGATGTGGATGATGATGAGCATATGGTCTGAATAAAATTGTCGGCTATTATAAATGAACAACATATATTTATATTATCGGCAAACTGCCATAAATGTTAGGTGATTTGATTTATCGTGTATGCCTGTTAATGTGTTAATACATGAGAAGTAAGAATATCATAAGGAACTTATGCACAGTAGGTAAATCGGTCCAACCAAATCAAAGGAACATGGCCATGTGCAGGTGCAATCTTGATTTCCATCAATCCTTGCAAACATGCAAGTAAATGATAGCACATGTGTGTTGTCAGAATTATCATGAGAATAGAATTAAATGATGTCTTGATTTTTGCACATGAACCGAATGATTTCTTGATTGCTAATATGTGTTTGTTAAAAAGATGATTGTTAGTCGATGATTGGTCATGTGTTGTGAGTAATGATTAGGGTTCTGTGATATCCCGTAACTGATGTAACGGCTCGACGTAACTGACACCTTAGACGAAACAGAGGTGACGACGAAACATATGTGTTTCGCCGAGACCAGCCTTGACGAAACAGAATATGTGTTTCGTCGAATTGTGTTTCGCCAATATTGTGATTCGCCAACTTATGTGTTTCGCCGACTTGAATATTTTGTACATTAATCTGACTTAACTCTGTTAGAAGTTAACTGAGATATTTAACTGCTGTTAAATGATAAACATGACTTGTATGATTTTGACTACGTGCTACATGTTTATACGTGAACAACTTGAACACAAACTGATTTCACATACGTGCGTACTTTAGGACGTGATTGATTACTTGCGAGCATATACTTAGCATACCGAGCAAACCAAGGTGAGTTCACACTCTTACCAAGGCATGGGATTCCCCGGTTGGGTTGGGAATGGGAATGAATGATTATTTGCATTTACATTAACACTAGACTATTTACCACGGTCCTCGGATTGGGAAGGATGCCTGTGCCAAATTCTACGCAAAGCCTACGTACTGTCCTCGGATTGGGAAGGACACCAGCACTAAACCTACGTAAAACCTACGTACTACCGTCCTCGGATTGGGAAGGACGCCAGTGCTAAACCTACGTACTACCGTCCTCGGATTGGGAAGGACGCCAGCGCTAAACCTACGTACTCGCTACGTACTGTCCTCGGTTGGGAAGGGCACTTATATAAAACCTGCGTAAACCTATACTTACTACTATCCTCGGATTGGGAAGGATACTTATGATTACAAATAGTCTAGGGGATATTTACCATGGGAAGCCCCCACCAATAGAACTACTATCGGCCCAGTAGTGCCACATGTTACATACGAACTTACTATTATGCAATTACTTTCTGTGAACTCGCTCAACTAGTTGTTGATCCTCTGTTACATGCCTTGCAGGACCTTAGGTACTTATGGAGCTTGCACGGGAGGCGTAGTCGTTGTGGGCAAGGATCTTGAATACCTGTTTAGACTTTATGACATTTCATACTTTATTATGATGGGTTTAATTATACGCTTCCGCTATACAGTGATAACATACTTATGTTTTGGAACACCTTTCATATGGATTGGTTTGATTAAATTGCAATTACTTTTACTTTATACAATGTTCTATATGATTGGTGGCTTGATCCTGGTCAGTCACGCTCCCAAGCGGTGATACTCCGCAGGTGGATTTTGGGGGTGTGACAGATTGGTATCAGAGCCATTGGTTATAGAGAACTCGGTTTTAATATGGGGAAAACGATTTTATTAAAACCAGACTATAACCAGAACAGTGCTCTCAACGATCCACAACGACGCTTCGCTCCACGTGCAAGACTCGACATCCTAGGTAATAAGGTTTATGTTTATTGCCTACATACTAGAATTACATAGAACTTTGCTCGTGGTATGCTTAGATTACATTGCTCACTATTTGTTATTGCATGAGAACACTTGTGTGCTTACACTCTTCTGTCATCGCACTATTCGCGAACCTATCTCACTTACGTTATCTTTACTATGAAGATCATGTCTGCACGTATCAACATGACTCAGGACCAGTTGACGGCCCTCATTAACGAACGAGTTGCCGCGGCAGTTGCAGCCGCACAAGCAGGAGGTATACCCTGCATTTACAACTCACACTAGGATCCTTAGATCCTACATTCCTAAATCAACTCTCGTGTTTAAACTTGTCCTAATTCTTTTACACAACAGGTCAAGCCCCTGTTTGCACTTTCAAGACTTTCATGGACTGTCGTCCATCCACTTTCAGCGGCACTGAAGGAGCCGTAGGTCTCCTGCACTGGTTTGAAAAGATAGAGTCTGTGTTTGAGATGTGTGAATGCCCTGAGGCACGCAGGGTGAAGTATGCTACCCGGTACCCTCGAGGGTTTAGCCCTCACATGGTGTAAAGCACAGGTCCAGATACTGGGGTTGGTTGCTGCTAACGCCACCCCATGGAACAATTTCAAAGAAATGATCAAGGAGGAATACTGCAGTCGCGATGACATTCATAAGCTGGAAGTTGAGTTCTTCAACCTCAAGATGACAGGGTCTGAAATTGAGGCGTATACAAAGAGATCGAACGAGCTTGCATTACTGTGTCCTACTCTGGTGGACAAGCGTATTGAACTTTATCTTAAGGGTCTGGTGCCAGAGATCCAGAGTCATGTGACTTCAGCAAATCATGCCACTTACCAGCAGGTTGTTCAGTTGGCTCACCGTCTCACTGATCAAGCGGTGGAGCAGAACCGGTTGCCCAAACGCATCAACGCTACCCCTACAGCTACTACTTCGGTTACTCCTGCTACTCCCAGTGACAGCAAGCGAAAATGGGAGGGGGATTCCAGCAAGGGATCAGCTTCAGTTCAGCCCCAAGTTCAGCAACGAAAGACTGACAACTACCAGAGTCCTAGTCAGCACTCTTCGGGCAGTCACAAGCAGGGTGGTTATCGAGGGAACCTCCCAAAGTGCAACATCTGCAACAAGCACCACAATGGCCAGTGTAACAGGGGTCGTTGTCAAAGGTGTTTCAGGACGGGCCATGAGGCCAAGGATTGTAGGAGCCCACAGCCAGTAAATCAGAATCAGCCGCAGCAGCAAGCACGACAGAATCAGCAACAGGGCAACAAAGGATGTTTTCAGTGTGGCGCCGAAGGTCACTTCAAAAGACACTGCCCTCAGCTAAACCGAAACCAGAACAACAACAACCAGGGCAATGGGAACAGCAACAACGGTGGGGACAATAACAACAATGGTGCTAGAGGCCGTATGTTTGTGATCGGTCAGGGTGATGCTAGGAATGATCCCAACGTGGTTATGGGTAAGTTTCTTCTTGACGACTTTTATGTTACTGTACTATTTGATTCGGGTGCGGATACTAGTTACATGTCTTTAAAAGCTAGTGAAATGTTGAAACGTGCCCCAACTCCCCTAAACACCAAACACGTTGTAGAATTAGCTAACGGTAAAAGTCTAGAGGCCACACACATAGTTAAAGGGTGTAATCTTATCCTCGCTGGTCAGACTTTCCCCATCGATCTCATCCCCATAACCTTGGGTAGCTTTGACGTCGTCATTGGTATGGATTGGTTATCCCAACAACAAGCGGAGATCTTATGCAAAGAAAAGGTTATTCGCATTCCTCGTCCTGGCAAAGAACCTCTCGAAGTTCAAGGCGACAAGAGTGGTGTCGTGAGTGGTATTATCTCCTTTTTGAAGGCTCAGAAGTGTTTGCGCAAGGGGCACACTGCTATATTGGCACTCGTTACAGATACCTCGAAGAAAGAGAAAAAGATTGAGGATATTCCGGTGGTACGCGATTTTCCTCAAGTATTTCCAGAAGAGTTACCCGGGTTACCGCCTCATCGTCAGGTTGAATTTCAGATCGAGCTCGCTCCAGGAGCAGCACCCATAGCTCGAGCACCTTATCGTCTAGCTCCAACTGAATTAGAAGAACTGTCAAAGCAGCTACAAGAGCTCTTGGAAAAGGGTTTTATACGTCCTAGCTCTTCGCCCTGGGGAGCTCCAGTGTTATTCGTAAAGAAGAAAGACGGTACGTTCAGGATGTGTATAGACTACCGTGAACTCAACAAGGTGACGATCAAGAATCGTTATCCTCTTCCGCGCATAGATGATTTATTCGACCAGCTGCAAGGGTCGAGCTACTATTCCAAGATAGACTTAAGGTCAGGATACCATCAGCTGAGAGTCCGGGATGAGGACGTCTCCAAAACAGCATTTAGAACTCGCTACGGCCACTACGAGTTTATGGTCATGCCATTTGGGCTAACGAACGCGCCTGCCGTATTCATGGATCTTATGAACAGGGTGTGCAAACCCTATCTCGACAAGTTCGTCATTGTTTTCATCGACGACATCCTGATTTATTCGAAGAGTCAGGAGGAACACGAGCAGCACCTACGACTCATATTGGAACTTCTACGAACGGAACAGCTATACGCTAAGTTTTCTAAATGTGACTTCTGGCTTCGTGAAGTCCACTTTTTAGGCCACGTGGTGAACAAGGATGGGATTCATGTAGATCCATCCAAGGTAGATTCGATTAAGAACTGGCCTGCGCCTCGTACACCAACAGAAATACGCCAATTCTTGGGTTTGGCAGGGTATTACAGACGTTTCATCAAGGACTTCTTAAAGATTGCTCAACCGCTTACGCTACTGACACAGAAAGGTGTTGCTTACCGTTGGGGTAATGCACAGGAAACAGCGTTCCAACACTTAAAGGATAGACTCTGTAGCGCACCTATCCTCTCATTGCCTGAAGGCACGGACGATTTTGTAGTCTACTGCGACGCATCTATCCAGGGTCTTGGATGTGTGTTGATGCAGCGGGATAAAGTTATTGCTTATGCTTCGCGCCAACTTAAGATTCACGAACGGAATTACACGACACACGACCTAGAGCTGGGAGCGGTTGTTTTTGCACTTAAGATATGGCGACACTACTTGTACGGTACCAAATGTGCAATCTACACTGATCACAGAAGCCTTGAACATATATTCAAGCAGAAGGAACTGAATATGCGACAGCGACGATGGGTCGAACTGCTAAACGACTATGAATGCTCAATCAGGTACCACCCAGGCAAAGCCAATGTTGTGGCTGACGCCCTCAGTCGAAAGGACACCGCGCCTAAGCGCGTACGAGCTTTACAACTCACTATACAGTCTAGTCTTCCTTCCCAGATAAGAAATGCTCATGTGGAAGCATTGAAACCAGAAAACGTCAGGGCAGAAGCCTTGCGCGGCTCAAGGCAACGCTTAGAACAGAAGGAAGATGGTGCTTATTACGTAACAGGACGCATTTGGGTTCCACTGTACGGCAACTTACACGAGCTGGTAATGGATGAAGCTCACAAGTCTCGCTACTCGGTACACCCTGGTTCGGATAAAATGTACCACGATATTAAAACTACATACTGGTGGCCTAGCATGAAGGCTCACATAGCCACATACGTTAGTAAATGCTTGACTTGTGCGAGAGTCAAGGCAGAATATCAGAAACCGTCAGGACCACTCCAACAACCTGAGATACCACAATGGAAATGGGAGCAAATTTCCATGGATTTTGTTACTGGCCTACCTAGATCTCAGCGCGGAAATGATACTATTTGGGTGATCGTGGATCGACTCACAAAGTCTGCTCAATTCTTGGCCATCAAAGAAACGGATAAGTTCTCCACACTAGCAGACGTATATCTTAGGGAAGTTGTTTCGAGGCACGGTGTGCCCACTTCTATTATCTCTGATCGCGACGCTCGTTTTACTTCAGAACTGTGGCAAACAATGCATAAATCTTTTGGCTCTCGTTTAGACATGAGCACGGCATATCATCCTCAGACCGATGGGCAGTCTGAGCGCACTATTCAAACCCTAGAAGACATGCTTCGGGCGTGCGTAATTGACTTTGGCAATGGTTGGGAAAAACATCTGCCACTTGTGGAGTTTTCATACAATAACAGCTACCACACCAGCATTAAAGCTGCTCCATTCGAGGCATTGTACGGGCGTAAATGCCGGTTACCTCTCTGTTGGGCAGAGGTGGGAGAAAGTCAAATCACAGGTCCAGAAATGGTTGTTGATACTACTGAAAAGATTGCACAAATACGACAACGCATGGCGGCAGCACGCGACCGTCAGAAAGCATACGTTGATTTAGACAGAAAACTACTCGAATTCCAGGTTGGGGATCGAGCGCTACTTAAAGTTTCACCCTGGAAGGGTGTGGTTCGGTTTGGCAAACGCGGCAAACTGAATCCACGATATGTTGGACCTTTCGAGGTTATTGAGAAAATAGGCAAAGTGGCTTATAGATTGAACTTACCACCTGAACTCAGCGCAGTTCACAACGTCTTTCACGTGTCGAATCTGAAGAAGTGTACGTCAGATGAGACCCACATAGTTCCCTTGAAGGAACTCACTATCGACGAACGGTTGCACTTCGTCGAGGAACCTGTTGAAATCACGGACCGGGATGTTAAGGTCCTCAAGAACACGAGAATCCCTCTTGTACGAGTTCGTTGGAACTCCCGCCGCGGCCCAGAGTTCACCTGGGAGCGCGAAGATCAAATGGAACTCAAATATCCCCAGTTATTCGGAACCAATGCAACTACTACTGAGGCTGAAGCTACTACTGCAGAATTTCGGGACGAAATTCCAAACCAACGGGGGGATGATGTGACACCCCAGGAAAACCAGTAAACGATACAACTCACCTAGCTTCCTCAGTAACTGCATGCTAAATTTCGGGACGAAATTTCTCTCAAGTTGGGGATAATGTGACAACTCGAATTTCCGACATTCTTTATTCACATTTAATGCACGTTGACTTTGACTGTTTAGTTGTTTGACTGTTTGACTTGTAACCATACATGTTATGTTTTAATGAAACGTGTTATGATTGTGCACATATGTGATTTACTGTTGTAAAAAAAAATGTAACATGGATTATTATATTAAACAACTCGACGAAACAGAGTTGTGATTCGCCATGAGCATACTCGATGAAGCAAAGTCTGTTTCGCCAACACGAACTCGACGAAATAGAACTTGTTTCGCCGGCCCGTAGACTCGCCGAAGCCCAGTATGGGCCCAAAACCGTTAATACACATTTAAACGTGAAACGGGTTCAGTTTCACACGCTTAGCAATCTGAAAACCCTAAAAATCACATCACACACTCTCTCTCTTTGTGAAACCCTACGGCCGTTTGAACATCGAGTCCAGTACATCGATTGAACTTCTTGGGTTAGTATTCGATTACTCATGTTTTTCTAGATGGAATCATTTGTTTAATTGATGTATGAATGAACACTTAACATGTGATGATGATGAATGATATGGTTCCATGATATTTTTGCAGTAAATGATTATGTTAATTTGCTAATATGGAATAATGATGTGGATGATGATGAGCATATGGTCTGAATAAAATTGTCGGCTATTATAAATGAACAACATATATTTATATTATCGGCAAACTGCCATAAATGTTAGGTGATTTGATTTATCGTGTATGCCTGTTAATGTGTTAATACATGAGAAGTAAGAATATCATAAGGAACTTATGCACAGTAGGTAAATCGGTCCAACCAAATCAAAGGAACATGGCCATGTGCAGGTGCAATCTTGATTTCCATCAATCCTTGCAAACATGCAAGTAAATGATAGCACATGTGTGTTGTCAGAATTATCATGAGAATAGAATTAAATGATGTCTTGATTTTTGCACATGAACCGAATGATTTCTTGATTGCTAATATGTGTTTGTTAAAAAGATGATTGTTAGTCGATGATTGGTCATGTGTTGTGAGTAATGATTAGGGTTCTGTGATATCCCGTAACTGATGTAACGGCTCGACGTAACTGACACCTTAGACGAAACAGAGGTGACGACGAAACATATGTGTTTCGCCGAGACCAGCCTTGACGAAACAGAATATGTGTTTCGTCGAATTGTGTTTCGCCAATATTGTGATTCGCCAACTTATGTGTTTCGCCGACTTGAATATTTTGTACATTAATCTGACTTAACTCTGTTAGAAGTTAACTGAGATATTTAACTGCTGTTAAATGATAAACATGACTTGTATGATTTTGACTACGTGCTACATGTTTATACGTGAACAACTTGAACACAAACTGATTTCACATACGTGCGTACTTTAGGACGTGATTGATTACTTGCGAGCATACACTTAGCATACCGAGCAAACCAAGGTGAGTTCACACTCTTACCAAGGCATGGGATTCCCCGGTTGGGTTGGGAATGGGAATGAATGATTATTTGCATTTACATTAACACTAGACTATTTACCACGGTCCTCGGATTGGGAAGGATGCCTGTGCCAAATTCTACGCAAAGCCTACGTACTGTCCTCGGATTGGGAAGGACACCAGCACTAAACCTACGTAAAACCTACGTACTACCGTCCTCGGATTGGGAAGGACGCCAGTGCTAAACCTACGTACTACCGTCCTCGGATTGGGAAGGACGCCAGCGCTAAACCTACGTACTCGCTACGTACTGTCCTCGGTTGGGAAGGGCACTTATATAAAACCTGCGTAAACCTATACTTACTACTATCCTCGGATTGGGAAGGATACTTATGATTACAAATAGTCTAGGGGATATTTACCATGGGAAGCCCCCACCAATAGAACTACTATCGGCCCAGTAGTGCCACATGTTACATACGAACTTACTATTATGCAATTACTTTCTGTGAACTCGCTCAACTAGTTGTTGATCCTCTGTTACATGCCTTGCAGGACCTTAGGTACTTATGGAGCTTGCACGGGAGGCGTAGTCGTTGTGGGCAAGGATCTTGAATACCTGTTTAGACTTTATGACATTTCATACTTTATTATGATGGGTTTAATTATACGCTTCCGCTATACAGTGATAACATACTTATGTTTTGGAACACCTTTCATATGGATTGGTTTGATTAAATTGCAATTACTTTTACTTTATACAATGTTCTATATGATTGGTGGCTTGATCCTGGTCAGTCACGCTCCCAAGCGGTGATACTCCGCAGGTGGATTTTGGGGGTGTGACAGATTGGTATCAGAGCCATTGGTTATAGAGAACTCGGTTTTAATATGGGGAAAACGATTTTATTAAAACCAGACTATAACCAGAACAGTGCTCTCAACGATCCACAACGACGCTTCGCTCCACGTGCAAGACTCGACATCCTTGGTAATAAGGTTTATGTTTATTGCCTACATACTAGAATTACATAGAACTTTGCTCGTGGTATGCTTAGATTACATTGCTCACTATTTGTTATTGCATGAGAACACTTGTGTGCTTACACTCTTCTGTCATCGCACTATTCGCGAACCTATCTCACTTACGTTATCTTTACTATGAAGATCATGTCTGCACGTATCAACATGACTCAGGACCAGTTGACGGCCCTCATTAACGAACGAGTTGCCGCGGCAGTTGCAGCCGCACAAGCAGGAGGTATACCCTGCATTTACAACTCACACTAGGATCCTTAGATCCTACATTCCTAAATCAACTCTCGTGTTTAAACTTGTCCTAATTCTTTTACACAACAGGTCAAGCCCCTGTTTGCACTTTCAAGACTTTCATGGACTGTCGTCCATCCACTTTCAGCGGCACTGAAGGAGCCGTAGGTCTCCTGCACTGGTTTGAAAAGATAGAGTCTGTGTTTGAGATGTGTGAATGCCCTGAGGCACGCAGGGTGAAGTATGCTACCGGTACCCTCGAGGGTTTAGCCCTCACATGGTGGAAAGCACAGGTCCAGATACTGGGGTTGGTTGCTGCTAACGCCACCCCATGGAACAATTTCAAAGAAATGATCAAGGAGGAATACTGCAGTCGCGATGACATTCATAAGCTGGAAGTTGAGTTCTTCAACCTCAAGATGACAGGGTCTGAAATTGAGGCGTATACAAAGAGATCGAACGAGCTTGCATTACTGTGTCCTACTCTGGTGGACAAGCGTATTGAACTTTATCTTAAGGGTCTGGTGCCAGAGATCCAGAGTCATGTGACTTCAGCAAATCATGCCACTTACCAGCAGGTTGTTCAGTTGGCTCACCGTCTCACTGATCAAGCGGTGGAGCAGAACCGGTTGCCCAAACGCATCAACGCTACCCCTACAGCTACTACTTCGGTTACTCCTGCTACTCCCAGTGACAGCAAGCGAAAATGGGAGGGGGATTCCAGCAAGGGATCAGCTTCAGTTCAGCCCCAAGTTCAGCAACGAAAGACTGACAACTACCAGAGTCCTAGTCAGCACTCTTCGGGCAGTCACAAGCAGGGTGGTTATCGAGGGAACCTCCCAAAGTGCAACATCTGCAACAAGCACCACAATGGCCAGTGTAACAGGGGTCGTTGTCAAAGGTGTTTCAGGACGGGCCATGAGGCCAAGGATTGTAGGAGCCCACAGCCAGTAAATCAGAATCAGCCGCAGCAGCAAGCACGACAGAATCAGCAACAGGGCAACAAAGGATGTTTTCAGTGTGGCGCCGAAGGTCACTTCAAAAGACACTGCCCTCAGCTAAACCGAAACCAGAACAACAACAACCAGGGCAATGGGAACAGCAACAACGGTGGGGACAATAACAACAATGGTGCTAGAGGCCGTATGTTTGTGATCGGTCAGGGTGATGCTAGGAATGATCCCAACGTGGTTATGGGTAAGTTTCTTCTTGACGACTTTTATGTTACTGTACTATTTGATTCGGGTGCGGATACTAGTTACATGTCTTTAAAAGCTAGTGAAATGTTGAAACGTGCCCCAACTCCCCTAAACACCAAACACGTTGTAGAATTAGCTAACGGTAAAAGTCTAGAGGCCACACACATAGTTAAAGGGTGTAATCTTATCCTCGCTGGTCAGACTTTCCCCATCGATCTCATCCCCATAACCTTGGGTAGCTTTGACGTCGTCATTGGTATGGATTGGTTATCCCAACAACAAGCGGAGATCTTATGCAAAGAAAAGGTTATTCGCATTCCTCGTCCTGGCAAAGAACCTCTCGAAGTTCAAGGCGACAAGAGTGGTGTCGTGAGTGGTATTATCTCCTTTTTGAAGGCTCAGAAGTGTTTGCGCAAGGGGCACACTGCTATATTGGCACTCGTTACAGATACCTCGAAGAAAGAGAAAAAGATTGAGGATATTCCGGTGGTACGCGATTTTCCTCAAGTATTTCCAGAAGAGTTACCCGGGTTACCGCCTCATCGTCAGGTTGAATTTCAGATCGAGCTCGCTCCAGGAGCAGCACCCATAGCTCGAGCACCTTATCGTCTAGCTCCAACTGAATTAGAAGAACTGTCAAAGCAGCTACAAGAGCTCTTGGAAAAGGGTTTTATACGTCCTAGCTCTTCGCCCTGGGGAGCTCCAGTGTTATTCGTAAAGAAGAAAGACGGTACGTTCAGGATGTGTATAGACTACCGTGAACTCAACAAGGTGACGATCAAGAATCGTTATCCTCTTCCGCGCATAGATGATTTATTCGACCAGCTGCAAGGGTCGAGCTACTATTCCAAGATAGACTTAAGGTCAGGATACCATCAGCTGAGAGTCCGGGATGAGGACGTCTCCAAAACAGCATTTAGAACTCGCTACGGCCACTACGAGTTTATGGTCATGCCATTTGGGCTAACGAACGCGCCTGCCGTATTCATGGATCTTATGAACAGGGTGTGCAAACCCTATCTCGACAAGTTCGTCATTGTTTTCATCGACGACATCCTGATTTATTCGAAGAGTCAGGAGGAACACGAGCAGCACCTACGACTCATATTGGAACTTCTACGAACGGAACAGCTATACGCTAAGTTTTCTAAATGTGACTTCTGGCTTCGTGAAGTCCACTTTTTAGGCCACGTGGTGAACAAGGATGGGATTCATGTAGATCCATCCAAGGTAGATTCGATTAAGAACTGGCCTGCGCCTCGTACACCAACAGAAATACGCCAATTCTTGGGTTTGGCAGGGTATTACAGACGTTTCATCAAGGACTTCTTAAAGATTGCTCAACCGCTTACGCTACTGACACAGAAAGGTGTTGCTTACCGTTGGGGTAATGCACAGGAAACAGCGTTCCAACACTTAAAGGATAGACTCTGTAGCGCACCTATCCTCTCATTGCCTGAAGGCACGGACGATTTTGTAGTCTACTGCGACGCATCTATCCAGGGTCTTGGATGTGTGTTGATGCAGCGGGATAAAGTTATTGCTTATGCTTCGCGCCAACTTAAGATTCACGAACGGAATTACACGACACACGACCTAGAGCTGGGAGCGGTTGTTTTTGCACTTAAGATATGGCGACACTACTTGTACGGTACCAAATGTGCAATCTACACTGATCACAGAAGCCTTGAACATATATTCAAGCAGAAGGAACTGAATATGCGACAGCGACGATGGGTCGAACTGCTAAACGACTATGAATGCTCAATCAGGTACCACCCAGGCAAAGCCAATGTTGTGGCTGACGCCCTCAGTCGAAAGGACACCGCGCCTAAGCGCGTACGAGCTTTACAACTCACTATACAGTCTAGTCTTCCTTCCCAGATAAGAAATGCTCATGTGGAAGCATTGAAACCAGAAAACGTCAGGGCAGAAGCCTTGCGCGGCTCAAGGCAACGCTTAGAACAGAAGGAAGATGGTGCTTATTACGTAACAGGACGCATTTGGGTTCCACTGTACGGCAACTTACACGAGCTGGTAATGGATGAAGCTCACAAGTCTCGCTACTCGGTACACCCTGGTTCGGATAAAATGTACCACGATATTAAAACTACATACTGGTGGCCTAGCATGAAGGCTCACATAGCCACATACGTTAGTAAATGCTTGACTTGTGCGAGAGTCAAGGCAGAATATCAGAAACCGTCAGGACCACTCCAACAACCTGAGATACCACAATGGAAATGGGAGCAAATTTCCATGGATTTTGTTACTGGCCTACCTAGATCTCAGCGCGGAAATGATACTATTTGGGTGATCGTGGATCGACTCACAAAGTCTGCTCAATTCTTGGCCATCAAAGAAACGGATAAGTTCTCCACACTAGCAGACGTATATCTTAGGGAAGTTGTTTCGAGGCACGGTGTGCCCACTTCTATTATCTCTGATCGCGACGCTCGTTTTACTTCAGAACTGTGGCAAACAATGCATAAATCTTTTGGCTCTCGTTTAGACATGAGCACGGCATATCATCCTCAGACCGATGGGCAGTCTGAGCGCACTATTCAAACCCTAGAAGACATGCTTCGGGCGTGCGTAATTGACTTTGGCAATGGTTGGGAAAAACATCTGCCACTTGTGGAGTTTTCATACAATAACAGCTACCACACCAGCATTAAAGCTGCTCCATTCGAGGCATTGTACGGGCGTAAATGCCGGTTACCTCTCTGTTGGGCAGAGGTGGGAGAAAGTCAAATCACAGGTCCAGAAATGGTTGTTGATACTACTGAAAAGATTGCACAAATACGACAACGCATGGCGGCAGCACGCGACCGTCAGAAAGCATACGTTGATTTAGACAGAAAACTACTCGAATTCCAGGTTGGGGATCGAGCGCTACTTAAAGTTTCACCCTGGAAGGGTGTGGTTCGGTTTGGCAAACGCGGCAAACTGAATCCACGATATGTTGGACCTTTCGAGGTTATTGAGAAAATAGGCAAAGTGGCTTATAGATTGAACTTACCACCTGAACTCAGCGCAGTTCACAACGTCTTTCACGTGTCGAATCTGAAGAAGTGTACGTCAGATGAGACCCACATAGTTCCCTTGAAGGAACTCACTATCGACGAACGGTTGCACTTCGTCGAGGAACCTGTTGAAATCACGGACCGGGATGTTAAGGTCCTCAAGAACACGAGAATCCCTCTTGTACGAGTTCGTTGGAACTCCCGCCGCGGCCCAGAGTTCACCTGGGAGCGCGAAGATCAAATGGAACTCAAATATCCCCAGTTATTCGGAACCAATGCAACTACTACTGAGGCTGAAGCTACTACTGCAGAATTTCGGGACGAAATTCCAAACCAACGGGGGGATGATGTGACACCCCAGGAAAACCAGTAAACGATACAACTCACCTAGCTTCCTCAGTAACTGCATGCTAAATTTCGGGACGAAATTTCTCTCAAGTTGGGGATAATGTGACAACTCGAATTTCCGACATTCTTTATTCACATTTAATGCACGTTGACTTTGACTGTTTAGTTGTTTGACTGTTTGACTTGTAACCATACATGTTATGTTTTAATGAAACGTGTTATGATTGTGCACATATGTGATTTACTGTTGTAAAAAAAAATGTAACATGGATTATTATATTAAACAACTCGACGAAACAGAGTTGTGATTCGCCATGAGCATACTCGATGAAGCAAAGTCTGTTTCGCCAACACGAACTCGACGAAATAGAACTTGTTTCGCCGGCCCGTAGACTCGCCGAAGCCCAGTATGGGCCCAAAACCGTTAATACACATTTAAACGTGAAACGGGTTCAGTTTCACACGCTTAGCAATCTGAAAACCCTAAAAATCACATCACACACTCTCTCTCTTTGTGAAACCCTACGGCCGTTTGAACATCGAGTCCAGTACATCGATTGAACTTCTTGGGTTAGTATTCGATTACTCATGTTTTTCTAGATGGAATCATTTGTTTAATTGATGTATGAATGAACACTTAACATGTGATGATGATGAATGATATGGTTCCATGATATTTTTGCAGTAAATGATTATGTTAATTTGCTAATATGGAATAATGATGTGGATGATGATGAGCATATGGTCTGAATAAAATTGTCGGCTATTATAAATGAACAACATATATTTATATTATCGGCAAACTGCCATAAATGTTAGGTGATTTGATTTATCGTGTATGCCTGTTAATGTGTTAATACATGAGAAGTAAGAATATCATAAGGAACTTATGCACAGTAGGTAAATCGGTCCAACCAAATCAAAGGAACATGGCCATGTGCAGGTGCAATCTTGATTTCCATCAATCCTTGCAAACATGCAAGTAAATGATAGCACATGTGTGTTGTCAGAATTATCATGAGAATAGAATTAAATGATGTCTTGATTTTTGCACATGAACCGAATGATTTCTTGATTGCTAATATGTGTTTGTTAAAAAGATGATTGTTAGTCGATGATTGGTCATGTGTTGTGAGTAATGATTAGGGTTCTGTGATATCCCGTAACTGATGTAACGGCTCGACGTAACTGACACCTTAGACGAAACAGAGGTGACGACGAAACATATGTGTTTCGCCGAGACCAGCCTTGACGAAACAGAATATGTGTTTCGTCGAATTGTGTTTCGCCAATATTGTGATTCGCCAACTTATGTGTTTCGCCGACTTGAATATTTTGTACATTAATCTGACTTAACTCTGTTAGAAGTTAACTGAGATATTTAACTGCTGTTAAATGATAAACATGACTTGTATGATTTTGACTACGTGCTACATGTTTATACGTGAACAACTTGAACACAAACTGATTTCACATACGTGCGTACTTTAGGACGTGATTGATTACTTGCGAGCATACACTTAGCATACCGAGCAAACCAAGGTGAGTTCACACTCTTACCAAGGCATGGGATTCCCCGGTTGGGTTGGGAATGGGAATGAATGATTATTTGCATTTACATTAACACTAGACTATTTACCACGGTCCTCGGATTGGGAAGGATGCCTGTGCCAAATTCTACGCAAAGCCTACGTACTGTCCTCGGATTGGGAAGGACACCAGCACTAAACCTACGTAAAACCTACGTACTACCGTCCTCGGATTGGGAAGGACGCCAGTGCTAAACCTACGTACTACCGTCCTCGGATTGGGAAGGACGCCAGCGCTAAACCTACGTACTCGCTACGTACTGTCCTCGGTTGGGAAGGGCACTTATATAAAACCTGCGTAAACCTATACTTACTACTATCCTCGGATTGGGAAGGATACTTATGATTACAAATAGTCTAGGGGATATTTACCATGGGAAGCCCCCACCAATAGAACTACTATCGGCCCAGTAGTGCCACATGTTACATACGAACTTACTATTATGCAATTACTTTCTGTGAACTCGCTCAACTAGTTGTTGATCCTCTGTTACATGCCTTGCAGGACCTTAGGTACTTATGGAGCTTGCACGGGAGGCGTAGTCGTTGTGGGCAAGGATCTTGAATACCTGTTTAGACTTTATGACATTTCATACTTTATTATGATGGGTTTAATTATACGCTTCCGCTATACAGTGATAACATACTTATGTTTTGGAACACCTTTCATATGGATTGGTTTGATTAAATTGCAATTACTTTTACTTTATACAATGTTCTATATGATTGGTGGCTTGATCCTGGTCAGTCACGCTCCCAAGCGGTGATACTCCGCAGGTGGATTTTGGGGGTGTGACAACTCTTTTGTTAAGCGTTTCATAAATCACATGTACAAAACCGTTACACTTGTGTTGCGATTCCAAGTTTCTCGACCCATGACCACTCCAGCATCCCAGACAGCAAGTTCCAAATGATATAACCTATAGACCTGCAAGCATGCAGACAAGTGTGTCAGACGACGCTGGTGAGTTCAAGGTTTTGTTAATGTGTGTAGTTACCAGATATCTGTTAAGTCAAATCATCGT
Organism: Helianthus tuberosus; assembly: GCA_030545235.1. Taxonomy (NCBI): domain Eukaryota; kingdom Viridiplantae; phylum Streptophyta; class Magnoliopsida; order Asterales; family Asteraceae; genus Helianthus; species Helianthus tuberosus. The sequence goes on along the minus strand of CM060360.1, from coordinate 97,032,595 downwards.
TTCGTTTTGAAATTGTTATTAACGTAGGAGAGTCTTATATACTGGAAGTGTGTCCAATATATACCATGGGAGTGTGCCCGATATAACCTGGGAGTGTGCCCAACCCCAATGCCCCTAACCAAGCATTGGTAATGATGTCCCGGTAACTAGATCACGCCCGTCCTTACGGCCCGGTGTGAGGGTGTCAAACCTAATAGCGCTATCAACTAGTTACCCCATTGCCTTACAGGCAACACGGTAGATGATCGATTCTGTGTTCAATAACCAACATCCCAAATAACAGTTTACCCAGTATTCCCTTTAGAAACGTTTACCAGATGTCCCAAACCACCGGGACGCATGCTTAGAAAAGTGCAGTGAACTCACCTTTGGTTTGCTCGGTAAGGTTAGTTACTTGTTCAAGCTAGTCTACCAACCCTATCATGGTCACCTTTCACCATTAGTTTTATATTTAAGTTCAACACATAGTTCTTCACACATAAATATATGCAAGTAACGTGCAAAATACATGTATTCACATTCAACACCCTATGCAATTAATTCACATATCTCTTAATCACATACCACACGATTTAGTGTATAAGGAACACTCATATACTTCAAGTCCTGACAACTATCTTATCACCCTAACATTATCAATTAGTCTGTTAACATATAATCAATTCATAAACCAACTCCACCTCATTACTTCATATGTACAATCCACATAGCAGTTAATACTTTAATACCCAAAGGTGTATAACATACAAACCAATGATACACAACTACTCAACACCTTTCATGAACACATAAGCAAACCATCCTGATGTGCACCCTATATAAGAACACCCTTAGTGCTCCCCATGCTGGATCGGCCCAATGTAAGAAAGAGGGTTTGTGCCAATCGATTATTAACATGCACAACCCATACATCGAAACCTATTAGATTACCAATTTCGTCATACAAAAATCTTCTATCGAGGTGATATATCTTAACCATCCTACTCACTGACTCAATCACATCATATGACTCACATAATATTAATATATTTGACTTCCCTGACAACACTATTAATATGTTCACATGCATGAATTGATCAAAGCTACCATACACAAGATATCCCTACTGACAACATCACTAAATATCTATATGATTTGATTTGATCTGATCAAACACATGGGCCGCCATATTCATAGTCAAGTTATTAAGTTTTATGCAACCATGTAACTTCAATTTTATTGGGCCTTTAAAACCGATTAACATCAATATTTATTAGAATACCCACTACTGTTACATCAACATTGATGTTAAATCATACTTTGACCCCATGCACACACAAACCCATAGATAACAGCCAATAACGTACAGTTCAATTTCATATCTCAATCATTAACATCTATCGAATTATACCCTAAACTAACCTTTTATCATGCAAACAATTAACATGTTGGTCATCGAAATCAACACATCCGGTTCATGTCATCAGGTTAGTCGTAACAGTAACAATGAAGTAACAATATCAATCATGCAATAACCTTATGTTTATCAAGAATTAATCAATAAATCAAGAATCGAATAAGGATGATCGAACTAACCCATATCTCCTAGTTTACATGCTGTCATACATCCAGTTTAGATTCCACGAAATCACCGAATCAACACAAAGCATAACAAGAGTGCATATGTATAACTAATAAAAGATGTCATACTAACCGCGAAGCTTAGAAGGTGTTGCGATAATGGAGGAGAGGGAACAAACAGCCGTTTCACGTGGAATACTAGGGTTCCTCGCAATATGGAGTATGCTCACAATTTAATAGAATCAAAACCCTTTTTAACTGATATAAATCGCTAAAGGAGGTGGGTTCCGGCTTGGGCTGGGTGTCGCATTGGACTTGGTTCACATTGGGCTTGGTTTAATTGATATGTGGGCCGAGAGTCATACTATGAATAATAGAGGTTTGGGCCAAGTAAATGGGTGCATGCTAATAGTGTGGGTGTGCCGGGTACATCATGTAACTAACATACACGTCCAAATAATCTAGACATTAGCATTTAACACATAACAACTCACAACCAATTAGCCATAGTGATTCCATGAAATTCAAACAGATTTTTACAGGCATACGCACATATATACAGTGATGTTGTGATACAAAATATGAACAATAGCGATATAAGTCAAATGTCACAAGATCAGACAATGCTAACCTTGGGGATACGATACGCGTTGTCACATCATCCCCAACTTGAAAGAAATTTCGTCCCGAAATTTGATAAGCAATCCAAAACAGCACGGTGCTAGATCAGGATGACTGTGGATTTTTCCCAGGTGCCACATCATCCCCAAAGAAATTTCGTCCCGAAATTCGTTAATGATATCAGAAGTTGATACAACCGTTTGAACAATTGAGGATACTAGAGCTTACTCCAATCATCGAATTCCCACGTGAACTCCGGTCCACGTCTTGAGTTCCAACGAACTCTCACGATTGGAATTCGACTATGCTAACGAATCTTGATGTCCTAGTCCATGTTTTCAGTAGATTCCTCAACAACTGCAACTCGTCATTAACCTCAGACTTTAATAAGGGTATCACAAGCGTTTCATCGAACAAACACTTCTTTAGGTTCGAGGCATAAATGACATCGTGAATGTTACCTAATCCGTCGGGCAAGTCGAGTTTGTAGGCCATATCGTAAATTCATCTTGCCACGCTTCCCAAAGCACACCGCACCCTCCCAGGGCGAGACTTTCGATCATGACACATTCGCCGGCAGCGAATTCACAGTGTTTCCTAGGCTTATCTTGCCGCCAACGATTTCCGATCTAAACGATCTTCCCAAGAGTTTCGAGTACAAGTCCTGGACTTGTGATTAGGTTGTCACCCACCTTAGTCCAACAAGGAGATCGGCATTATCATCCACACAATGCCTCAAACAGAGTTGTCTGATTACTAGAATGGTAACTGCTGCAGTAGAACTTAATCAAAGGTAAGTATCCTTCCAGTTCTTACTAAAGTCAATCACGCACTTGCTCGCAGCATGTCTTCAAGTGTCAGGATGGTTCGTTTACTCTAACCGTTCATCCTACGACGATAAGTAAGGTTCATGTCTAGACGTGAGTGAAGGGTGTTGTGTATCGCCTGATATGAATCGAGTATAGATCAAAACCAGAGGTAATAGGAGCGGGCACCTTGTGCCCCAAAACCGCCTCTCTCAGAAGAATATCCACAAGCTGTAAAGACTCATCAGTTTCCTCAAGTGCATGAAAGTGTGTTGGTTACGTGAGACAATCAACGATCACCCAGGTGATATTGTTTCCGTTTCGAGTTGTAAGTAGACTAGCGACATGATCCATGGCTGTCTGTTCTCATTTTCATATGGGTGTTTCTGGTCGCTGACGCAAAGCATAAGGTTTCTAATATTTTCCATCTTGACTTTTCTTACAGGTCAAGCATCACTCACATACATTGCCAGGTGGGTCTTCATGCCCGATCATCAGTACAAGATTTAGAGATCCTAATATCTCTCATCAAAATCCAAACGACTAGAATATTGAGGTCGGCGTGTTTTGCTTGACACGAGTTCCCTACAGTTGCCGTATAATAAGCTCCACATTCATTCCATGAGGTAACGCATATCGTCCGACCTGCCAAAAGTTGCTTCTCCATGCCCCGCATGGGTTCTACTTGAAATCCTCTTCGTGCACATTCAAGTTTCGTAGTCGTAATCATCCAAGAATTCCATCCAGCGATGCCATTAACTGATTTAACTCTTTCGAAACCAGGGTACACGGGAGGCCCTTGTGATCGGTCTAAGTAACGCATTCGGTACCGCCCAAGTAATGCCTCCAAATAACTCCAAAGTCCACGGTTTCCACCACCGGTTGTGCGTCGTGCAGTTCCTCTTTGTAACTCCATTACACAAGTCATCACACCCTCGTGGTGCGTCAACGTGTAACTGGGGCTCTGATTCGAACCATGATGATATAGCACTGAATCACCCACACCCTCGGGTAAATACGATGCTCAGTGCATTGCAGAGTTGGGATTCGAAAGCTGAAAGGACGTCCCCCTCTTTTGTCTTCCACGGACACAGCACCCTGCTGTGCTAAAGAGATTTAAGATGCGCCATCTTCGAAAATCCTGTGATGAATCTGCGATAGCATCTAATGAGACCAAGAAATTGCTGCATCCTCGAAGGGATCTTTGGTGCCGATCAATATCTGATGAGATGGGTCTTTAGCGAGATCCACGTGTATTCCCATTTCGTTGATTACATGACCAAAAAGGTATCTCTCGAATCCAGAGGTTACTTTTACAAGACTTCGCGCGAAGTGGCTCCTCCCTCAGGAGCTCTAGAATAAGATACAAATGCCGCCCATGATGTTCCTTCCTCCTGGAAATGGTCCAAAACGTCATCCATAAACACGGTCGATCCATGGGATCCATAAAGCTGCTGGTGTGTTGATTAACTCGATGGTTATGGTGTACAAAGTCGCACTGGCCGTATTGCGTTTACTATGTCGTTCCAAGAACATTCTCCCCTTGGACTTCCATCTGATAATAGCTCGTTCGTTAGTCAATCCTTGAATAGAAGTTCGACCCTCGCAATTGGCCAACAGGTTGTCAACACATGGTCGAGACGAACGGTTCTTGACTATCACCTTGATGAGTTTTTGACAATCAGTACACATACGAAAAGGCTTATCTCCACGAGTAAAACTGGGGCTCCCCAAAGTGAAAAGAGCTAAGTCCGACAAAACTTCTGTCCCACAGTCTCTTTAGTTGATTTGACAGTTCTCGCATCCCTCCTGGCGCAAGGCGGTAAGAAGTACGAAGAATTAAGGCTGCCTCTGGCGTGAGATCAAACTGAGATTCTGCCTAACAGTTGTGGAAGTAAACCTGAAAGTTCCCCGAGTAGCACACCGAGAGGAATCATGAGCAATTGGTGGATCCTCGATCCTCACCTCCTTAGCCTTATCCTCAGAAACAGTTGTTATTATAGCGGGGTCATCTCTCCGTAGACACTTTTGGGCCCTCATAGCCAAAATGGCGCTAACCCTGCCCCACAGGGTCGAGTTTGCATCCCAACTAACATATGCGGTTCCATCTGACTTGCCATCAGCCGATTCCACAGCAGGTTCGGTTTCAAGAAGCATCAGGGTTAAGCAAAACAGTGACGAAGCGATTAGTTACTAAGAACGTGTTGGCCACCATGTTGTTATAATCCTGGCGTCGCCCACGCCAATCCTAAATGTCCTTCGTGGGTACCATATCCAGTTTTGTTGCTACTAGAATTCCCGAAACTGTCTTTGCTTCCTGGGTTGTTGGCGTCTTGCCTTAACATCGGCCATTCCCTGTTGAAGCCACCATCATTTCCATACCGAAAGTTATGATTTACGAGTACCTTGCTGTCATCGTGACTGTTACTTCTAGTGCTGTTGCTGGAAATGAGGTCCTGCGATCTTTCACCAACAATGTCCATCTCTTCACATTCCGTGCCACGTTCCGAGGCGCCACTCATTGTGCTGGCAGTTACACATTCCACATCATGGTCAATTGTCATCGTTTATGTCCCGATTGATTCGTAAAAGTCGGCTCCCATAAGTTGTTGACTAGGGTTAAGGATTCGTTTGGAGTCAAATCGCTGGTGTTCGTTGCCAGTAACTAGAGTTGTTCAAATGTTGAAGTTGGTAAAATACTACATTTACCCCCTTGTCCATCGTTCTTCCAAGTTGATCAAATACTGCACGGTTTGCTGCGAGCGTATTGCAAAGGTGACCGCACTTCTGGATCTAATGCGCCAAATCTTTGAGTTCCACCATACGATGAGAAGTGAGAAAGGTTAATCATTGACGTTGCAACACCCAACTCAGGGACGTTTGTACCAGCACCTAACATTCTACACGGTTCGCTAGGCGTTCAGAGGGGCGTTCAGGTAATACTCGATAGCATCGAGATTCGAAAGGATTCAGAGAGAGGTGAAAAGGTCACATTCGAGTAGGAGACGATCACTCTCATGACCCCTATAAATTTGTTACGTTTCACACGAGTCAAATAACAGAGCGGAACCCCTTCTTCACTTGTTAAGCCTCACTGGGACTCACATGCACCCCACATTATTATTATGTGTGCACCCACAATAATATTGTGATTTGCATGCTCATCTCAGCTCCTCCTAACTCATGTCGAATGGTTCCTCAAACTCGAGTAGCAAACAAAAAGCATCATAAAACGTGAGTCACGAAGGTTTAGGGAAATACCACCCTATCAGTCACATAACACGTGCAAGTAATACGTAAGTTCATACTGTTGTGTTAAACATGCAATCACATGCAATATCATAAGTAGGTGTTCACTAGTTATGCAGTACAATGAGTATACGAGAGACGAACCTTGCAATCTGGAGCTGAGTGTCATGGTCGTATTCTTGTTGTCAAAACTGTTCGGTTATAGTCTGGTTTTATAAAAACATTTTTAAAACCAAGTTCACTATAACCAGTGGCTCTGATACCAAACTGTCACACCCGCAAAATACCACATGCGGGAACATCGCGGGACGTGTGACGTACCAGGATCCAAGCCACCAATCACCTTGAACTATAGCATATATGTAAATAAAAACTTTCATTCATTATCATAAAGTGTTACAAAACATTAGACGTAATTCATTGTATCCAGCGGAAGCATAACTCTTTTGTTAAGCGTTTCATAAATCACATGTACAAAACCGTTACACTTGTGTGCGATTCCAAGTTTCTCGACCCATGACCACTCCAGCATCCCAGACAGCAAGTTCCAAATGATATAACCTATAGACCTGCAAGCATGCAGACAAGTGTGTCAGACGACGCTGGTGAGTTCAAGGTTTTGTTAATGTGTGTAGTTACCAGATATCTGTTAAGTCAAATCATCGTTTCGTTTTGAAATTGTTATTAACGTAGGAGAGTCTTATATACTGGAAGTGTGTCCAATATATACCATAGGAGTGTGCCCGATATAACCTGGGAGTGTGCCCAACCCCAATGCCCCTAACCAAGCATTGGTAATGATGTCCCGGTAACTAGATCACGCCCGTCCTTACGGCCCGGTGTGAGGGTGTCAAACCTAATAGCGCTATCAACTAGTTACCCCATTGCCTTACAGGCAACACGGTAGATGATCGATTCTGTGTTCAATAACCAACATCCCAAATAACAGTTTACCCAGTATTCCCTTTAGAAACGTTTACCAGATGTCCCAAACCACCGGGACGCATGCTTAGAAAAGTGCAGTGAACTCACCTTTGGTTTGCTCGGTAAGGTTAGTTACTTGTTCAAGCTAGTCTACCAACCCTATCATGGTCACCTTTCACCATTAGTTTTATATTTAAGTTCAACACATAGTTCTTCACACATAAATATATGCAAGTAACGTGCAAAATACATGTATTCACATTCAACACCCTATGCAATTAATTCACATATCTCTTAATCACATACCACACGATTTAGTGTATAAGGAACACTCATATACTTCAAGTCCTGACAACTATCTTATCACCCTAACATTATCAATTAGTCTGTTAACATATAATCAATTCATAAACCAACTCCACCTCATTACTTCATATGTACAATCCACATAGCAGTTAATACTTTAATACCCAAAGGTGTATAACATACAAACCAATGATACACAACTACTCAACACCTTTCATGAACACATAAGCAAACCATCCTGATGTGCACCCTATATAAGAACACCCTTAGTGCTCCCCATGCTGGATCGGCCCAATGTAAGAAAGAGGGTTTGTGCCAATCGATTATTAACATGCACAACCCATACATCGAAACCTATTAGATTACCAATTTCGTCATACAAAAATCTTCTATCGAGGTGATATATCTTAACCATCCTACTCACTGACTCAATCACATCATATGACTCACATAATATTAATATATTTGACTTCCCTGACAACACTATTAATATGTTCACATGCATGAATTGATCAAAGCTACCATACACAAGATATCCCTACTGACAACATCACTAAATATCTATATGATTTAATTTGATCTGATCAAACACATGGGCCGCCATATTCATAGTCAAGTTATTAAGTTTTATGCAACCATGTAACTTCAATTTTATTGGGCCTTTAAAACCGATTAACATCAATATTTATTAGAATACCCACTACTGTTACATCAACATTAATGTTAAATCATACTTTGACCCCATGCACACACAAACCCATAGATAACAGCCAATAACGTACAGTTCAATTTCATATCTCAATCATTAACATCTATCGAATTATACCCTAAACTAACCTTTTATCATGCAAACAATTAACATGTTGGTCATCGAAATCAACACATCCGGTTCATGTCATCAGGTTAGTCGTAACAGTAACAATGAAGTAACAATATCAATCATGCAATAACCTTATGTTTATCAAGAATTAATCAATAAATCAAGAATCGAATAAGGATGATCGAACTAACCCATATCTCCTAGTTTACATGCTGTCATACATCCAGTTTAGATTCCACGAAATCACCGAATCAACACAAAGCATAACAAGAGTGCATATGTATAACTAATAAAAGATGTCATACTAACCGCGAAGCTTAGAAGGTGTTGCGATAATGGAGGAGAGGGAACAAACAGCCGTTTCACGTGGAATACTAGGGTTCCTCGCAATATGGAGTATGCTCACAATTTAATAGAATCAAAACCCTTTTTAACTGATATAAATCGCTAAAGGAGGTGGGTTCCGGCTTGGGCTGGGTGTCGCATTGGACTTGGTTCACATTGGGCTTGGTTTAATTGATATGTGGGCCGAGAGTCATACTATGAATAATAGAGGTTTGGGCCAAGTAAATGGGTGCATGCTAATAGTGTGGGTGTGCCGGGTACATCATGTAACTAACATACACGTCCAAATAATCTAGACATTAGCATTTAACACATAACAACTCACAACCAATTAGCCATAGTGATTCCATGAAATTCAAACAGATTTTTACAGGCATACGCACATATATACAGTGATGTTGTGATACAAAATATGAACAATAGCGATATAAGTCAAATGTCACAAGATCGGACAATGCTAACCTTGGGGATACGATACGCGTTGTCACATGTTTGGTCTATGACTCCATTAAGTCATTTGTTGATTTCGACACCTTGTGGTGTCAGTACAAACTTGTAGCTTGGGCTAATCATGATTGAGCGTTTTATGCAAAACACAGGTGATACTTGTTCGATCACCGCTATATTTGAGTTGTTTCATTCACTATGACACCTTGTGGCGTCGGTAGAACTTGCAGCTTGGGCTGATCAAGATCGAGCGTTTCATGCAAACTATTACATTTGAGCTTGTTGAAATCTAAATTCATTTATTGAATGCAATCATTTCTAGAATTCATTTGTATCTTGGGATACATCTTTGAACTCACATCATTCGAATAAGTCTTGATTCGATTTCATGATCGTTCACTTTGGTACTATTCGTATTTTCTACGCATAACGTAACTCTAAGGAGTTAACGTATTCTAAATTTCGAGGACGAAATTTTATTAACAGGGGGAGACTATGACAACCGGTAATTTACGCCCTTAATTGCGTGATTAATAGGCGAATTACGCGACAATAAATAGTGATTACAGCGCAAATTAACTTAATTAGGCCCTTGGAGTGCCCAGGAACGTTTATTCAACTATACAGTGCGCGTATGGTGATTATGGGAAATCTGCTGAATATTAAACGAAAATAAACTAAAGCCGTACGAAATACTGACGACACCGACAAATATGGATGTTACACGAATATTTTATGTTCATGGAGTTTGGGTCACGATATCGGGTCTCGTAGGAATTACGGGCCACTTACACATGAGATGGGCTTGTGGGCCCTGGGCTCAAGCCCAAAACCCACAAGCCTAAACCTACTATATCAAAATCCTTATAAGATCCTTTCAAGATCCTTCAAAAATCTCAGCAAATCCATATTAATATCTACAAAAGATTTTAACCCTAAAGATAAAACATATGACCTGGATGCCATTTAAATGCATACAAGGCAATGTAAACAGTTTTGCTTATAAATAAGACCCTATGGCTTCTTTTCTCAATCCACAAAATAAACAAACACAGACCTTGAGTCTGTCTTAGCCTCTCATCTCTCAAATGCACACACAAATGAAGAAACACACTAAATTACCAAACACCCTCTTTCTCTTGACTAACACATTCAAACAGACATCCACACTTTACTCTCTCTCTCGTGAACCTTCATCAGCAAAAGGAACCGGCCGTAATTCCGGCGACCAGCACGGCGGCGCGTGGCGATGTCCGACACCCACCCTCTCCCGTTCTGTTTCAAGTCCGAAGAAACCACAAGGAGGAGCCGGCTGTGTTATCCAGCGAGAGACCCCCCCCCCTTTCGATTAATAGAACGGATCACCACCACCACCGTGAGGTGGTGGTGCGGCGGTGACAGAACAGAGAGGCGGAGAGGGAGAAAGGAGAGAGAGAGACGAGACAGTTAGAGAGAGAGACCGAGAGAGAAAGAACCAGCAGCCGGAGACACGGACCACCGGTCCGTTTGTTTATCCGGCGGTCCTTGCCGTTATCCGACGGGTCTACCGGTAAGTCGTCTCACCTGAATCGTTTCCTTTCATTCTGATGAAGATGATGATGCTTGATGATGATGAACAGTGGTTTTGGTCATGCTGGCTCATTTATATCAGGTTCGATTCAGTCAACAACTCAGTAGATTCGGTTCAAGATGTGGGTTTCGTGAAGCGGATCAGGTCGACTCGGTCGAACCGAGTCAACTCGGTCAAGACTGGTCAACTCTGCAAGACAACTCGGTTCTGTTGACTCGGTCGAACCGAGTCAACTCAGTCAACGGCAACAGTCAACCAGTCAACTCGGTCAACTCAGACCCGGTCAACTCAGTCCGCGGTTCGATGCGAGAGATTTGGTAAAGAATGACGACGTGTTTAATACTTACATTATCTTTTTAGTTTTAATACTTACGTGACTAACGAGCTCGAACCCATTTCGGAACAATATTTAGTTTACATCTTAAACATATGATGAAAAATTATACATATTGATATTGGTGATATTGTTGAATCTTGATAAAATTACGACAACTTGGTTGTCCGGGGAGTCCAAAAACAGAGGAAACTCTGCCCGTTTTTCGAGAAAATCCGTAAAAACAAAACATGTTTTATTGAAAAGCGACTTTTATGAGAACCAATATAAATGTGTATATCACTTTCGACGACACTTTATCACATACGAAAACGACAATGCTTTTATAAAATAAATATATTTTATATATATTTATTTCAAGCGTCAAACAACTCGTATTCGTTTTACAAAATAAATATAGATTACATATTTATTTCGAATACTATACAACACGAATTCTTTTATAAAATAAACATATTTTATATATTTATTTACAACGCCAAGCAACTCATATTCTTTTATGAAATAAATATAACTATCGTATTTATTTCAAACGACATCAACACGAAAACGCTATTAAATAAATATAAGTTGTTATATTTATTTCAAACGTCTAAACGGCATACGATACATAATACGAGATTATTATATATTCTTTTCATGAAACTTTCGACATCACGAGACGGCTAACACGATTACAACAAAATATTTATATATTTTTATAAATATTTATATACTCTAAAATCCTTCGAAAACTAAGTGTGTATAGACTTAGTAAATTGCCGTGACAATAAAACGAAACTTAACGAGTATAACTTAATTGTTTTTATTAAGTTAACAACATATCAACGGATTGTTCGGTTAATGATTCGGTAGAGCTCGGTGACACGTAGTGTAGTTACCGCAATTATTTAGACACTTATTAGATATTCCGTGTTAGGAATATTGTAGAATGCACGCTAGCAAGTCAAGTCTTGGAAATGACATCACGAAGTCGTAATTAGCTAGCTTTGCACAGGAATATTCAGGTGAGTTCATAACCCCACCTTTTATGGTTTTACATTTATGTAAATGTTTTCGGGGTAGAAAGACATGCACTTTTTGCAAAGCATACAAGAATTACATATTTCTAAACCATTTTACAAGCAAGTTTAAACAACACAAATGGTTTATGAAAAGCTTATGTTTTATACCGGTTTTTCAAACAAGCGTATTTTTCAAAATATGCATACACACGAGATTCTAGTTTTATAAACTACGAGAAAATACAAATACAAGAGTTTACAAAATACAAATGTTAAAATGTATACAAATGGTATGATAAAAATACAAGAAGCACACTTGGTGAGAATGAGAACCAAGTGTGACGAGATTTAAGAATACGAGAAACGCACTTGGTGAGGACGAGAACCAAGTATGAGGCGTTATGAGAAATGATGCGAGAAATCGTGTCACGAATAGGGTACAGAAGCACCATTAATCAACAATATACCTAGACCGCATAACAAAAGGTTAGATCTAACGGGTGCCGGGCAGCCACACTCTCGGTGAGGGCGAGAATCGAGTAGTGCTTTTGTGTCTCAGAATATACCAATTAAATGCCTAAGGTTTGGTGACTTCCTATGTCGTGTCACATGTTAATGGCTTTGCAACCCATTAACAGTCCTGATACTTACAGGAATACTTTATTTACATAAAATTCATACCATACTAAAACTTGATTAATACTTGAAGTACGTGGGGTACTCAAGAAAACGGGAATTATACTTGAGTACGTGGGGTAATCAAGAAAAACTTGAATTATACATGAGTACGTGGGGTACACATGAAAACTTGATTTATATATGAAAATGATTTTAAATTTGTTTTCACAACAATACTTCAAAAACCGGTTATTCAAAGAGATTTATTTCAAATCTTTTACAAACAAACTATGAACTCGCTCAACTTTATGTTGACTTTTTCGCATGTTTCTTTCTCAGCTTGCATTTCTAAGACAAGGCACGGTTGGAATAGGAGAACCATGAAGAGTCGAGTACTTAGTGGCGTTCAATTTCTAAAAGACTTAGATTATTTGCTTCCGCTGTGCAATGAAGATACCAGTCCAGTCACGCCAATGCTCTGATATTTCGGGGTGTGACATGTTCGGGGACCATAACTAGCTTAGAAAAATAAAAACAATGTGTTTGGCAAAAATTTGGTGTCCCGGGTAATGTCCAGTTGTTCGATTGGATACCGTTCCGTTAAACTGTATAATTATCCCGTAAAGTGTCTTTAATATATATTTTTGTGTCACATTTAATTCCCGACACTTAGGAAAGCATACAGGACCATTCTGCCACAATTTTGCACCTTACTAGCATGTTGAAATGCTGAATTTTGTTATTAGGTGCAGAATTCTGCATTTAAAGTGTGTTTTAGGCACTTCCCGGCACTATAACTATCACTTAATGACGCAGTTTTATGGTCCTCACTTCCCTACACTCCCTACTAGTGTAGTACTCTATCTCCGGCTCATACTGGCCTCAAAAACATTGTCTGTCTAGGTGCTGGCATTGTCAGCATGTTTTCTGGGTTATCCAGTCAGTGTGCTAACTGTGCTTTGTGCATCAAGTTTGTCACTAAAGTTTGTGTGAAATAAATGGAGTGACAGTATGAAATGTGATGCATATGTATGTACGTAACAGAAATCAGAAAGCAGTTTAATCACGGTTGTAATCAAGCACAGTCATTAAGCATGAATCAATATTAATTAAACGTACGGATGCATGTAAATTTGACAGTTCTCACAGCAATCTCCCACTGCTCCATTCTGCGGTACTTGTAAAAGGAAGCATTTTGGAAGATGCAAAGGGTATTGCAATTTCTGCAAGATTCCAGGGCATCAAGAAGAAGATTGCAGAAGGAAGAAATCAACAATTTACTTCAACTGTGGAGAAGCTGGACATTTTAGGCCAGACTGCCCGAAATTGGTCAAACCAGCTGACAACAAAGCCAAACCTGCAGAAGGAACTACCAAAAAGAATGCTAGAGCATTCCAGTTGACTACCCAGGAAGCAGAACTCATCCCAGATGTAATAGCTGGTACGTTCCTAGTTCATGACATCTATGCAAAAGTATTATTTGAGTCTGGTGCAAACCAAAGTTTTATAAATACTTCATTCTGCCAATCTCTTAATCTACCCTTAACCAACCTTAGAAATTTTTTTACGGTAGAAACGACAGATGGGAATTCTGTTAACATAGATAAGGTTTTGCAAGAAGGAAATATAGAACTTTTAGGCCATAAATTTTCTGCAAACCTGTTACCTATGAAATTAGCCGGATTCGATGTTGTGTTAGGAATGGATTGGTTAGTAGCCAACCATGCTCGAATCCTATGTGATAAGAATTCCATAGAAATTGATACACCCACAGGAGAAGTAGTGGTGATTACAGGAGATAAGGCACGTAAGCCAATGAAATTCATTTCAGTAATGAAAGTGGCCAGTTATTCAAGAAAACAAGGAATAGTGTATATGATTTCGGTAATCATTAACACTAAGGGTAAGGAACTTAAGGAAATTCCAGTAGTATCAGAATACCCGGAAGTATTCCCAGAAGAACTACCTGGATTACCACTCGATAGGGAAGTAGAATTTAGAATTCATCTAATTCCCGGAACTACACCGATAGCCAAGGCACCTTATCGGTTAGCACCCACCGAAATGTTAGAACTGAAAAAGCAGTTAGATGAATTACTAAGCAAAGGATTCATACAACCTAGTTCATCCCCGTGGGGAGCACCTGTGTTGTTTGTGAAAAAGAAAGATGGTTCAATGCGAATGTGTATCGATTATAGAGAATTGAATAAGGTTACAATTAAGAATCGATACCCATTACCTAGGATTGATGATCTTTTTGATCAACTTCAGGGAGCTAGATATTTTTCTAAGATAGATTTACGCTCCGGATACCATCAGTTGAAAGTACAAGAAGAAGACATACCTAAAACTGCTTTTAGAACTAGGTATGGTCATTACGAGTTTACAGTCATGCCATTTGGACTAACAAATGCTCCTGCAGCATTTATGGACATGATGAATTGGATCAGTGAATCGTACTTGGATAAATTCGTAATTGTCTTCATCGATGATATACTTATTAATTCCAAAAGCCAGGAGGAACATTGTGAGCACTTGCATGTACTCTTAACTTTGTTAAGAAAAGAGAAGCTTTACGCCAAATTCTCAAAGTGTGAATTTTGGCTACAAGAGGTACAATTTCTAGGACACATGGTGAATCATGAAGGTATTCACGTAGATCCCTCCAAAATAGAAGCAATCACCAAATGGAAGGTCTCGCAATCAGCTATGGAAGTTAAAAGTTTTATAGGGTTAGCCGGATACTATAGACGATTTATTAAGGAATTTTCCAAAATAGTTGTACCATTAACTAAGCTAGCCTGTAAATCAAACAAATACTGTATCAATGAAATATTGTATTTCATACTTGGGATTTGTATAAATATGTTTATCCTTTGCACATATCAATTCTTGTTCGATTTCAAGCTTTAAATCGCTTTCTGGAAGGTTATACGCACACTGATGCGTAAATATAACCCGTTTAATGCAACGAACACACCAGAATAGTGAAATAGTCTTAACATACCTTAAATAACCTTTACATAACTTAAAAATAAGTTTTGAAGGCTTTGGTATGGCAAAATCGAGTTAAATCGCTTACAGGGACTAAAGTTGACAAACTGTGAAAGTATGCCAATTTGAACTGTAACAGACATTCCAGAACATGACCATAAGTTAAACATACCATAAATATCCTTTACATAGCTTAGAAATAGGCTTTGAGGGGTTCGGTGTGCTAAAATAAACTTTTGGGTCATTCAGGGACTAAAAGCGTCAAAAAGTGCACAAGTTTGCACTTTCGCGCATAACTTACGTTCTGAATACATCCGGACATCCAAAAATTTATGTAAGCACTAAAATATTTTATTTTAGTGTTTGGCATAAGAAAAATCCATTCGTCACGCAATTTGAATCGTTTTTCGCGCTTATGCGCATTCCGTCGTAATTAAGCGAAATCGCGATCGTACGACCAAACGAACCAACATCTGGCATATTTTTGAGCATGTTTCATGTCCACAATGTTTAGGAATCATTTTAGGGCCTTAAAGTTGGCTTTATGGGCCTTATAAGTGTCGGAAATGAGCTTAAACACCAACAGGGACCAAAACTGTCAAAATGGCAAAGTTGTTTCTGATCAGACAAGGCCAGGCGGGCCGCGTAAGTCTTGTGTGTCTCCTTACGCAGCCCGCGTCAGTTCCCCATACCAGATTAACTGAATTTAACAGCTGTTAACAGCTGTTATGCACTCCCAATCCAATTCCAAGTGTTGTTTCCTGCTTATGGGGGGCCAAACTTGGGTACCAAGGTGTTGCAACAAGTGTAGGGGCAAGATCAAAGCACGTTATTTGAGAAAACGATCCTAACGGTCTTGCATATCCTATAAATACCCCTTGGTTCACAACCCAAAAACCCACACCTTTGAAATCTGAACTTGCTCTCTAAGTTGTTGTGTTTAACACTTCATACCTGAGAGTGTTCGGATTCAAACCTTCCATTCTTGGACCCTTTGCAAGTGTTCCTTCGTTCTTTTTGTTCTTTTAGCGTTAAAAGTCAAACTTTTTTTGACTTTTTGCATTGACCAGTTTATGGTCAATGCCAAGTTCGTTTGAACTTCATAACGTGAGCGTAATCACGATGGTTATAGTCCCTAATGACTATACCTACTGATTACCACGTTATCTAGGCTCAGTGACGAGTCGTAGTTTCGGCCAAAATGCGTATTCTTGCGTATTTTGTAACCAAACTACTCATAGGTATCAAAACCGTTTGTTTTGATACCAAACCTATTTTCTAAACTTAGTTAAGCATGTTTTAACATGCTTAGCTCGTCACTTTTAGTTTAGTGCTTATATAGGGTCGTAAGGTAAGCGATCTAAACAATTGCTTATACTTTCGAACCCGACCCGTTTGGTCGATCATTAGGATCCGACCAAACACATTAGGTGACCATAATATATAGGGAATAACCTTCCGAGGTTATACCTTATGGTCACGACGTTTAGTTAGTTATATGATAGGTAGTTTATATGCCTTAGGTAAATGACCAAAATGCCCTTTTTGCACCAAAATTCATATTAAGCATATGTAACATAACCTTTGATATCTAAACTGATTTGGCAACAATATTAGACATGTTAAGGCATATTTTACTTATCATAGAGCTAGTTAGGCGGTCCGAACGCGTTTTACGCGAACGACGCGTTAAAGTAGCATAAGCTACCTAAACGGGTCGTAATGGGCCGTAAGCACTTAGGTTAGGTTTCATTTTAGTATGTGGGCTTTGTTAAACCATTTTACACGAGTCTCCATACTCGTTTGGTTTACAAACCCTCATTCTATTCGATCCTCCGATTTAGGTCCGGTTTATTAACATAGTTACCTATATTAGGTGCTGTTTGATATCCGTGATCTCTAGCATTGTTTGGTTGTTACTCAAGGACTACTAAGCAATCTCAAGTGAGTACATAGACCCCTCTTTTACTATTTTCCAAACATTTTGGGGTGAAACACATGTGCCTACTTGTTACTTTCATGCTTTCCTGTTTTCACATCATATATTTGCTATGTTCATTAGTACATTTATAGTACAGGATTTCATTGTGTTTTATGCTATGTATGCCCATTGTGTGCGTACTTAGTACATTATTTTACATTACATTTTATGCTATGTATGCCCATTGTGTACGTACTTAGTACATTATTTTACATTACATTTTATACTATGTATGCCCATTGTGTGCGTACTTAGTACATTATTTTACATTACATTTTATGCTATGTATGCCCATTGTGTGCGTACTTAGTACATCATTTTACATTACATTCTATGCTATGTATGCCCATTGTGTGCATACTTAGTACATTTATAATTCATCACATGCTTACATTTTGGTATGACATTTGGTTTGTTTAAATGGGACAATGTACATTCATTAACACCGATCATGCCGCTCGGTAGTAGGTAGTGGTACCATAGGACTTGACAAATCCCATTCCTGAAATCTCGGGTTTTGTTTGGACGTAAGGAATGACCGAATCCGAATACATCCTTTGATAACCTTTACTAAAAGGGTTATCCGACTGTCGCAAGGCTTGGATGTATGAATTTTCACAATACCGCATAAATGTTTATATCAGTATAGCATGCATTTATTACACAAAACATAACTTTGATTTAAACCATGTTTTACTTCAATACCTTGTTTTTGTGCATTTTACATATGGTTTAGTTGATATATTTCACTTACCATACATCAACATTTTGATATTTACATACACAATTCATGATTTACATTAGACATAAACATTAGACATAGACATTAGACATGGTTTTCACATAAACATTTTGACATTTGATTATACGTAAACATTTTACTTTGGTGGTTTGGTTTGGGTAAGTGATTTAAGTAACGAGGCGTGTGTAATACAATACAAGTATGGTGGATACGCTGCTGGTACTTCCTATATATAAGTGCTTGTATGGTATTACATATCGTAGCGTTATTTGTATCATTTCAACATAAGACATATAACATTTTATACAAATAACATACTTTTCACAAGACATTGTTTTACAAACAACTTATCTTATACAAACTCATTTTACTTGGTTATTCATTTAACCATACATTATTCTATTCTTTATACATATCATCTGAACTTATTGTTTTTCAAACGATTTACAAAACAAATCAATTTACAAGGTTCATGACTGACTTTTGCTAAACCACTTTTTCCTAAACTTACAAGTCATGAATCCTATTTTCACAAAACCTATGTATCTCACAGGCATTTTTATGCTGTCGTACCTATTTTCACATGTGTTTCAGGATATGATGCATAGGATTTATCAAGATACACTTAGGCGGACTTGGGCCTTAGTGACAATAAAAGATGCAAGACTAGTTATTTATGTTATGTTTCTTTGATTGTCAAGACATTGTAACTCTTTTAATCAATAAAACAATATTTCAATTTCCATGTGTTATGAAACAATGATTCTGTTACAACACTCCTCGACGTTTCCGCCACGTTTTGTTGTTTTACGTGGTCGGGGTGTGACAGAAAAGTTGGTATCAGAGCTCATGGTTAGAGGGAATTAGGTTATTAGTAATGCTTTGACCTAGTCTATAACCTTCCTAGGATCCTAATGCGAGTTTACTTGCGTTTAGTCATAAAACAATACTGTCACCTATCCTTAGGCGACAACCACAACAAGAACATAAATTTCAAAACCGCTTCTAAAACTAATCATCTGTTCTAGGATGATTGATTACTAGGTTTTGAACCCTCTATTGTAAGGTTTTGAACCCTCTGTTATAAGGTTTTGAACCCTCTAGGTTTTCGAATCTCGTCAAAGTTTGGGTCATATAATGTGAACACGTGCAAACTGGAAGAGTGAATGCCTGTACCCTGAGTTTTCTGTCGAAGGCTAGAGTGTTCGTACAAATCCACAGTATCGGACCAGTCACTCTTACCTGGGAACTCTTGGGGTGAGTGTTCACTTATAGGCGAGCATTTCTTCAGTGATACATTAATATGACCCGTTTACTTTGATTTGCCACCGTCTCATTTGTTTGCCTTAGGTAACAAACAAATGATCGCAAATTCTTATGCATTGCCATTTTGTATTGTTTATCCGATGACGTTTCACTTGTTTCTCCCAATGTCTTTCATTTTCTTCTAGAATGTCTCTTCCTCTCAGCAACGGTCAAATGTCCGAGAAAACAGCCAAATTTGCCCAGCAAATAGGCGAAGTGATTCTGAAGACTGTGGAATTAGGAATTGCCATGTCTCGTCTCAACAATGAAGCCACTCAAGAGTCACCAAAGGAAGCAGAAGTCAAGCCAGCACCACCAGCCAAGAAACCAACCGAGGAATCAAAGACCATGGATGAACGATCCCCTAAGAAGTCAAAGAAGCGAAAGGCTTCTCAGAACTTCGCCATGATCGATAACAATGGTAAAGCCTTCCCCAACCAATCAGCTCAACCCCCTGCTAGGAAGCCATACAAAGGAGCTGTTCCTCTGTGCAAACAATGCAACCGTCATCATTCAAACCTCATACCCACAATGCTCCAAATGTACCTACTGTGGACGGCGGGGACATTTGGTTAACATATGCCACTTTGCTATCCAAAACCAAGCTGTGATAAACCTTGCTACTGCTCAACCTCCTGCTAGGAAACCTTATGCCGGTACTACACCAAAATGCGACAAATGTAATGGGCATCACCAAGCTCACTTACAATGTCGTCTGTGTGTATCATGTGGGCGGATTGGTCACCTGGCAAGTTCTTGTCGATGTAACCCGAACCAGGGTGGTCCAAATCAACCACAAGCCAATCCTGCTCAAGCTCGCTTTCAGCCTGGATCGTGTTACAACTGTGGCAAGATGGGTCATTTCATGAATAAATGCCCGAAGCTTGCTAAGGCAAATCCAACCCACGGATGAGCAGTTGGCTGATTAGAAGATGTTATTGTCTTATGATTTTGTTTCTTCTATTTCTTGTAATGTGAAACAATCTGTTTTGATTATAAATTGTTGTTCACAATTCTGATATACAAGGGTAGTTACATGAGTAAATGGAAATTCTCTATGATACCTGTATTAAGGAACTATGTTCCTTACAAACTACTCTTGTGATTCTCTCTTTCAAATGATCGTTCATGATTCCCTCGAAAATTTTAAGTACTCTTTTCACTCTAAGAAACAAAGTACAGTGACATTATGAGTAATCATGATTCTGCACATCTGTGTCTTTGAATCCTTGGTTAGATAACTAAGGGTATTTTCAAATCTCATACCCATTACATTTTAATTTTTCAACATACACAGTACAAGTATTTCAAAAACAATCTTCATGATCTCAAAACATTTCATATAGTTTGAAAACAATTTTTTTTTAAATGCATTGTCTATGTTATTTCAAAAACATTGGCTATGCTTTCAAAAACAACCTTCATAATTTCAAAATGTTTCATATAGTCTGAAAACAATATTAACACGGTACATTTTCTTATCAAGTGCATGATTTCGAAAAGCATCATTTATGTTTTCAAAAACCTTATACATAATTTCAAAATTCATCTCGTATGATTTTAAAACAATTTTTTTATAAATATATACCTACCTAATACACATACTTTATGATTTCAAAGGTATTATATATAAGGTTTCAAAAACATTGAACACATCTTTTTTAAGAACCCCATGCATAGTTTTCAAAAATATTTTCTTCATACATTGACTTCACCTTCAAATTTCGCTTCATATGTCACCTTGGCATATCTAGCATCTCAACTTCATAAGCATTTTTACTTCATGTTTTGACATAAACACATCCAGTGCAAGGTTTCAAAACATCTTCAACTTCTAAAATCAATATGGGATCTTTTTATCTTCACAATTAGACCCTTGTGGATGATTATCATTCAAATCAGAGTCCTTAATTGGATTCCTTATGTACCTAAATTCGAACATTTCGGTTCCTTATAATCGAAATCGAATTTTTCTTTTAAAAATCTTTCTATCTTTATAGTTAGATTCTTGATAATGTTTAAAGTACCAAATGAAATCCACGACATGGATTCCTAGTGTGCTTTAAATACATGTGCTCTGTTAGCAAAACTAATTAACAAATTAAAGATCTAGATAAACAATCTTTGTGGTTATATGACTATGTGTTTATGCATCTTGTGTTTTCTTTTATGCATCTTGTGTTTTCTTTTATGCATTTTGTGTTTTTTTATACTCTGGGTATTCGTTATCCAAATCCTCGTAGAATCTTTCATATCTTCATATGAGGGATTCGTAGTAGGATATTCAAAAAGGTACTACCTTAAATCCTTATTGGGCTTCTATGTAATAGTTAAGACCCTTGGGTTATATAGTACCATTCCATGTTTCATAAGAGACCCTTTTAGTGGTCTAGTAAAAAAGATTGATTCAAAAATCTGGTTAAGAATGACATGTGATGATATAAGCTGAAAAGACTCCTTGGTTGTCTATTAAAATCATTTATTCATTTAATAAAAGGGACCCTATGGTGGTCTAGTCACACTCATCACAGGTTTGTTCATTTGGTTTTCTCCTACACATTATAAAATAGACTGTGTGAACTATGCAAGGAATTGCCTAATTATGGACGCGTACATAATTATGAAATTTAGTGCACAGAAACCCAGTAAGATTTATTATGTGTAAGAACCGATAGTGACAACAATAACAAAATGAGAACGATGTAATGGAGGTACGGTGGACGCACCAATGACGCTTCATATACTTGTATATAAGTATCCCTCTTACATTGCAAGCATGATGTTATTAAAGTTACTAGAAGTTCAGAACCCTAACCAATGTTGTTCGATATTTTCAACTTCATGTTTTAAACTCTCACAAGTTTCCTCTAAATAAAATTTCGGGATGAAATTTCCAAAAGTAGGGGAGACTGTGACACCTGTGCCTCCACGGCCATCAAACAAATACTGTATCAATGAAATATTGTATTTCATACTTGGGATTTGTATAAATATGTGTATCCTTCGCACATATCAATTCTTGTTCGATTTCAAGCTTTAAATCGCTTTCTGGAAGGTTATACGCGCAATGATGCGTAAATATAACCCGTTTAATGCAACGAACACACCAGAATAGTGAAATAGTCTTAACATACCTTAAATAACCTTTACATAACTTAGAAATAAGTTTTGAAGGCTTTGGTATGGCAAAATCGAGTTAAATCGCTTACAGGGACTAAAGTTGACAAACGGCGAAAGTATGCCAATTTGAACTGTAACAGACATTCCAGAACATGACCATAAGTTAAACATACCATAAATATCCTATACATAGCTTAGAAATAGGCTTTGAGGGGTTCGGTGGGCTAAAATAAACTTTTGGGTCATTCAGGGACTAAAATCGTCAAAAAGTGCACAAGTTTGCACTTTCGCGCATAACTTACGTTCTGAATACATCCGGACATCCAAAAATTTATGTAAGAACTAAAATATTTTATTTTAGTGTTTGGCATAAGAAAAATCCATTCGTCACGCAATTTGGATCATTTTTCGCGCTTATGCGCATTCCGTCGTAATTAAGCGAAATAGCGATCGTACGACCAAACGAACCAACATCCGGCAGATTTTTGAGCATGTTTCCTGTCCACAATGTTTAGGAATCATTTTATGGCCTTAAAGTTGGCTTTACGGGCCTTATAAGTGTCGGAAATGAGCTTAAACACCAACAGGGACCAAAACTGTCAAAATAGCAAAGTTGTTTCTGATCAGACAAGGCCATGCGGCCCGCGTAAGTCTTGTGTGTCTCCTTACGCGGCCCGCGTCAGTTCCCCATACCAGATTAACTGAATTTAACAGCTGTTAACAGCTGTTATGCACTCCCAATCCAATTCCAAGTGTTGTTTCCTGCTTATGGGGGGCCAAACTTGGGTACCAAGGTGTTGCAACAAGTGTAAGGGAAAGATCAAAGCACGTTATTCGAGAAACGATCCTAACCGTCTTGCATATCCTATAAATACCCCTTGGTTCACAACCCAAAAACCCACACCTTTGAAATCTGAACTTGCTCTCTAAGTTGTTGTGTTTAACACTTCATATCTGAGAGTGTTCGGATTCAAACCTTCCATTCATGGACCCTTTGTAAGTGTTCCTTCGTTCTTTTATTCTTTTAGCGTTAAAAGTCAAACTTTGTTTGACTTTTTGCATTGACCAGTTTATGGTTAATACGAAGTTCGTTTGAACTTCATAACGTGAGCGTAATCACGATGGTTATAGTCCCTGGTGACTATACCTACCAATTACCACGTTATCTAGGCTCAGTGACGAATCGTAGTTTAGGCCAAAATGCGCATTCTTGCGTATTTTGTAACCAAACTACTCATAGGTATCAAAACCGTTTGTTTTGATACCAAACCTGTTTTCTAAACTTAGTTAAGCATGTTTTAACATGCTTAGCTCGTCACTTTTAGTTTAGTACTTATATAGGGTCGTAAGGTAAGCGATCTAAACAATCGCTTATACTTTCGAACCCGACCCGTTTGGTCGATCATTAGGATCCGACCAAACACATTAGGTGACCATAGTATATAGGGAATAACCTTCCGAGGTTATACCTTATGGTCACGGCGTTTAGTTAGTTGTATGATAGGTAGTTTATATGCCTTAGGTAAATGACCAAAATGTCCTTTTTGCACCAAAATTCATATTAATCATATGTAACATAACCTTTGATATCTAAGCTGATTTGGCAACAATATTAGACATGTTATGGCATATTTTACTTATCATAGGGCTAGTTAGGCGGTCCGAATGCGTTTTACGTGAACGACGCGTTAAAGTAGCATAAGCTACCTAAACGGGTCGTAATGGGTCATAAGCACTTAGGTTTGGTTTCATTTTAGTATGTGGGCTTTGTTAAACCATATTACACAAGTCTCCATACTCGTTTGGTTTACGAACCCTCATTCTATCCGATCCTCCGATTTAGGTCTGGTTTATTAACATAGTTACCTATATTAGGTGCCGTTTGATATCCGTGATCTCTAGCATTGTTTGGTTGTTACTCAAGGACTACTAAGCAATCTCAAGTGAGTACATAGACCCCTCTTTTACTGTTTTCCAAACATTTTGGGGTGAAACACATGTGCCTACTTGTTACTTTCATGCTTTCCTGTTTTCACATCATATACTTGTTATGTTCATAAGTACATTTATAGTACAGGATTTCATTGTGTTTTATGCTATGTATGCCCATTGTGTGCGTACTTAGTACATTATTTTACATTACATTACATTTTATGCTATGTATGCCCATTGTGTGCGTACTTAGTACATTATTTTACATTACATTTTATGCTATGTATGCCCATTGTGTGCGTACTTAGTACATCATTTTACATTACTTTCTATGCTATGTATGCCCATTGTGTGCATACTTAGTACATTTATTATTCATCACATGCTTACATTTTGGTATGACATTTGGTTTGTTTAAATGGGACAATGTACATTCATTAACACCGATCATGCCGCTCGGTAGTAGGTGGTGGTACCATAGGACTTAACAAATCCCATTCCTGAAATCTCAGGTTTTGCTTGGAAAGGAGTAGTTCGGTTCGGTAAGAAAGGAAAGCTAAGTCCAAGGTACGTAGGACCATTCCCAGTAATCCAGCAAATAGGACCAGTTGCTTATCGCTTACAGCTACCAGAAGAGTTAGCCGGGGTACATGACGTATTTCATGTATCCAACCTCAAGAAATGTCTATCGAACGAATTGCTGGTAGCCCCTCTTCAAGATATACAAGTAAATGAAAAGTTGAAATTCATGGAGAAACCGCTTCAAATAGAAGACAAAAAGATTAAGTTTCTCAAACATAAAAGATTGGTACTGGTCAAAGTCAAGTGGGATTCAAAAAGAGGACCCGAATACACCTGGGAACTGGAATCAGAGATGAAGCGTAAATATCCTCACTTATTTAAATAAATCTCGAGGATGAGATTTTAAATAAGATGGGGAGGATGTAAGGACCTGCAAAAATGCCCAAAAACGACCCGTAAGTAAAAACCCGGACCCCTAAAACCCTAATGTGCATGAAAAACCAAGAAAACAAGGTTTTTGGTTCTCAGGCGGGCCGCGTAAACATTAAGCGGACCCTTACGCGGGCCGTATCAACTCAATGTTGACCAGATAAGCGATACAGGCCACGTGGTGGACCTACCTGTGACACGGATGCCCTAGTCATAGACTAGGTGGCCCTCTCGGTAATTTCGTAGGATTGAAAACTCGATTTGGGAGAATTTGGGTTCCAAACTCATGTGGGGCCAAGGCACTTCTACTTGACGAGGCCCATAAATCTCGTTATTCGATACATCCGGGGGCGACCAAGATGTATAATGATTGAAAACGAAATTATTGGTGGCCCGGAATGAAAAGAGACATCGTGAAATATATGGAGAAGTGTTTGACCTGCTTGCAAGTCAAAGCGGAGCACCAAAAGCCATATGGTAAGTTGCAACCATTGGACATCCCAGTTTGGAAATGGGAACAAATCACCATGGATTTGTTGACCAAATTACCCAAAACCAACCGCAGGTTTGATGCTATATGGGTAGTCGTGGATAGATTAACGAAAAGTGCTCACTTCATTCCGGTTCGTGAGACTTATAAATCCGAGAAGATGTCAGAGGTGTACACCAAGGAAATCATAGCACGTCATGGGGTACCGATATCCATTGTGTCAGACAGAGATACTCGGTTCACTTTGAATTTTTGGCGTGACTTCCAAGAACAAATGGGGACTAAACTGTTCATTAGCACCGCTTACCATCCACAAACGGATGGGCAGAGTGAAAGAACAATACAAACGTTGGAGGATATGCTGCGGGCTTGCATTATTGACTTCGGGGGTAGTTGGGATGTCTATCTACACTTGGTCGAATTTTCATATAACAATAGCTATCACTCGAGCATTAAAATGGCCCCGTATGAGATGTTATATGGTAGAAAGTGTCGAACCCCGGTATGTTGGGGAGAAGTGGGTCCACGAGGACTAGCACCTACTGATATAATCCGAACTACGAATGAGAAGATCGATATGGTCCGAACTCACCTAAAAGCGGCTCAGGATCGACAAAAGTCGTACGCGGATAAACGAAAAAGGGCGATTGTATTTCAAGTGGGCGATAAGGTAATGCTGAAAATATCGCCGTGGAAAGGAATAATACGGTTCAGAAAAAGAAGGAAGTTGAGCCCAAGATTTATTGGGCCATTCAGAATCACCGAACGGGTTGGTAAAGTAGCATATCGTCTCGAACTACCCGAGGAGTTGAGTGGGATTCATAGCACATTCCACGTGTCTCATCTCCGAAAATGTTTAGCAGACGAAACTGCTCATATCCACTACGATGATATCGAGGTGGATAACATCCTCAACTATGCAGTAAAACCAATTGCGGTTTTAGATCATAAAGAGAAGAGTTTGAGGAACAAAGTGATTAACCAAGTGAAGGTTAAATGGGAACACCGGAAGGGTGCGGATACCACATGGGAATCGGAAGAAGAAATGCAACGGCTCTACCCTACGTTATTTGGTAAGTAACTCGGTTTCGGGGACGAAACCCTTTTAAGGGGGTGGACTTGTAACACCCCAGGAATATAAAACTTTATATTAGAATCATAAAGTTTAAATAAACAAGAATTTATTTAACTAGGAAATTATAACCTAGTTAACTAGAAGTCTAGAAATAACTCGAAATATAGAATAACCAAACTATATGTTAAACAAAAGTGGAGGGGCTTATGTTGTCCAAAATTGAAACTTGTATTATCAAATTTTAATTAAAAACAAAACCAAACACCCCATTTGGGATGTCTGGTCGATCAGAAGCAAGAGAAGGGCGACCCCATTCTCCAAAACCCTAGCATTCATCAAATTCACAAATTGAAGCCCTTAATCCGCTCTAAATCAAGTTCTAAACACGAATTGTGATCACCTCGTTGCAGGGATCGAAAGGTATGTAAAAATTTAGTGTTTTGATTCAAGTTCAGTTTTAGGTTAAATGAGAAAAACCAATTATTGAGCTTGAATATATGATGCATGGATGAATCTAGGAGAAATATGATGTTTAGAGTTAAACCCTAGATGATTCTTGTAAAAATCATTGCATGATAATAGTAGAGATTTTAATCACCATTGTAGGTGATTATTGGGTTGTAGAGACTAGATGAACACTAGGATGGTGGCTACTATGCTAGTGAAAACTGAATTCTTATGTTAAATTCAGTATTTTTGATGTTGAAGTTTTGTGTAAATTGACTAATTGATATGAATAAAGATCAAAATAACATGTCGAGAACCTAGTAATGATTAGGTAAAAATCTGACCCGCTAGGTGTTTGTAGAAACGCCTAAGTGAGGATTAAATGGTAAATAATCGGACGAAAACGTAAATTCGGATATCATGATAAATTGTCCGTTATAGACTATGAAAGAGTTCTAAACTTGTTATGAATTGAACTCTTTAGGCAAGGAATCCGGAACGTCGAGTCTCGTAATTTGTTAAGTGCTGGATTGCATTTCACTTACGAACCTAGCGTGGTGCACTAAGTTGTAAATCCGGGATAATGGATCAACAACAAGCTAGAATTGTAAATGTCGCTTGAAACGGAATGTTTGAATTTTCGAGGAAACGAGCTTTTTATTCTAAGGAAACACCAAGTCACGAATGGAGCGAACACACTAAGGTGTACAAGCCCGGGAATTTGGGTAATCATATTTAAAAAGGTTTAGAATAAGAAATTGGAAATATACACAAAGTAGTTAAATGGAAAAGTTACAGAGTCCACCGTAAATTACGGTCTCCACCGTAATTTACGGTGGAAAACAAAAGTCTTACGGTGAACCTCTACTGATTTACGGTAGACCAAGACTATTTAGTGTCTACCGTAATTTACGGTAGATACCGTAAATTACGGTAGAGCCGAGGAAACTTAGTATTTTATTTACTTTTCGATGTCGGAATTCGTCTATATGTACTATATTAATGTCAAAACTAATGTGTTTAGTGGTTTTGACTCTAGGTATGGATGGGGTCCTTCCGGATGGTGATCAAGTACGTTGTCAAGAACCGAACAGGCATTTTGAAGCTTCCGCACCAATCTTAATCTTGTCTAGACTTTAATCATGTTGTAAATGGTTTGCTAACCGTGTTTTGAATCCTTTAAACTAGTTGTTAGTTGACTAGCAAGGGTTAACTTAAAACTTGTTATGTTCTATCTTGGATTTGTTTTGGGTATTATCACAAATATGTATGGTCTTTAAACACGAAAAGTTTTTTGTAAACTCTGATTAGTATGAAGTTCATATAATTATTAAATAATTTCGTCCAGTATTAAGGGTGTTACAGGAACCATATTTTTGTTAAGTTATATTACTTTTCTCTAAGTAATATAACCAGTTCCCAAATCATACAAATATTCACTCAAGCGTTTTAGTATAAAATATATCTTCTAAAAATATATTTGTCCGCTTTTATTTACGAAAACCCACCTCCGATACTTTGAAATTTTGTAACCAAACTTATGGCGAAGTTTACTTCCGAAAAACAAAGTTAAACATATTTGTAAACACTTGTTAGAAAATAATTTTCTAAGTCTTGGGATTTTTAGAAAATTTCGCCAGAGTTTCCCCTAAAAACGGAGGTGTCCATGCTATTGAGCATATCGTTTCCTTTTCAAAATCAATCAACAACCAATCCTTAAACAATCTTACAACACCAAGAGCAAAACCGCATGTGTTGCATATTAACCATGAACTTGATACATTCCGAAAACGCGTAGTAACTTGGTAAAGCTTTTAGTGGACTTAGTTGCCTTCCAAAGCGTATCTATTTCTTTAAGAATCATTTTCTTGAACGAGTTAAGTGTTTACAACTTGTAAACAATTTTTACAAAAATTAATCTCTTGAACTCTTCTTGTAAATAAAAGGTTTATACACTTATTTCATTCCCAAAAATGGTATAAGTGTAAGTAAAAGTCATAATCTTTTAAAATCAATTTTTAAACTTGGTTTGTTTAGAAAAGTCTTTTGTAAAACTCGGATCTACGTGATCATCAACCTACTTGTTAAATCATATTTTGAGAAAATCATTTTCTTTCAAGTTCATGTTTAACTAGAAGATGATTATTTTATGTTTCGCATACTCATCTTCTTAGTCTTGTTAAATCATGTTTCTAAACATCATTTAACAAGCTCCATATGGTGATTAACATCACACAACCACGAATCATCATGCAATCAACAACATATTCACTACAACGTTCTACTAACAACATTTCATCTTCATGTTTCAACCTTATATAAACTTTATGTAAAGCTTCATGTTTATGTTTTTAATTCTTATTCTTTAGTGTTTTAAACATATTTATCTTACTACAACTTTTAACCATGAAAACAAGATGAACAAGAGTTTAACAAGAACTTACTACTAGCACAAAGGCTAGGGATGATTTCTAGTGAAAAAGATGAAGAAAATGATGGTGAAAAGCAAGCAATGAAGCTCCTTGATGATCTACAAGTTGCAAGCTTCCTTGAATCACCTTCTAGTCTTGCATGAAGCTTAGAAATGGATGAATATGGTGTTGATATGGTGGAGGTGGTGGCGGTTGTGGTGAGCCGAGAGGGAGGGGAAGAGAGTGAAAGAGATGGTGTGATCTTATGGAATGATATGTTAGATATGCTCACCATACTTATAATCATCTACTACATATTTTGGCAACATCAATAAGCAAAGATCTATTAAAAAATTAGGATTAAATCTTGGGGTAAGATGTGAAGTATGGTGAGGATTTTTGTTGGTCCCCTTGGGTGACCGAAATCGTGTATGGGGGGGGGGGGGTTGGATGTAATATTTTGATGGTAATAGGTAAACATAAGTTAAAATCCAAGTATATACTTACATCTATTAGTTAGTTGATATTTAGGGGGTGTTATGGTGTACGGGGATCATGACAAGCCAAGAAATAATTAAACAATGTATTTGACAAAAATTTAGTGTTCCGGGTAACGTCCGGTTGTTCGGTTAGACACCGTTTCATTAAAGTGTTTAATTATTCTGTAAAGTGTCTTTTATATATATTTTTGTAACACTTTTAATACCCGGTACTTAGGAAAGCATACAGGACCATTCCGCCATATTTTTACACCTTACTAGCATGTTAAAATGCTGAATTTTGTTAATAAATGCAGAATTTTGCACTTAAAGTGAGTTTTAGGCACTTCCCGGCACTTTAACTATCACCTAGTGACGCAGTTTTATGGTCCTCCCTTCCCTACACTCCATACTAGTATAGTACCCTGTCCCTGGCTCATACTGGCCTCAAAACATTGTCTATCTATGTGCTGGCATTGTCAGCATGTTTCTGAATTATCCGTTCAGTTTGCTAACTGTGCTTTGTGCATCAAGTATGTCACTAAAATTTATATGTAATGAATGGAGTGACAGTATGAAATGTGATGCATATGTATGTATGATACGAAAATCATAAAGCAGTTTAAATTGTCAGTTGTAATCAAGCACAGTCATTAAGCACATAATTAAAATTAATTAATTGTACAGTACCTGTAATTGTGAGGGTTGTCACATTCTCCCCCCGTTAAGAAAATTTCGTCCCGAAATTTTAGGTTCTGCTTCTAGTTGTAGGGGTCTTGGGGAATAAATGTGGGTACTTGGCCTTCATACCATCCTCGCGTTCCCATGTGAATTCTGGGCCATGTCGTGCATTCCATCGAACCTTGACGAGTTTGACACTACACCTGCGTGTTTTGTTAACCTACCAATCCGTAACATCAACCGGTTCTTCAATAAAGTGGAGTGTGTCATCAACATGAATTTCGTCGGTAGGAAGGACCATGGTTTCTTGTGTTGGACTCTTTTTCAAATTGGATACATGAAATTTATTGTAAACGCCATTAAGCTCTGTAGGTAAATCCAACTTGTATGCTACGAGACCAATCTGTTCCAGGATTCTGAATGGACCAATGTATCTGGGGTTAAACTTCCCACGCTTCCCAAAGCGTGCCACACCCTTCCAGGGTGAAACCTTCAACAATACCATATCTCCCACCTCAAATTCCAGAGGTTTCCTTCTTTGGTCCGCATAACACTTTTTTCGGTCACGAGCCGCTTTGATGCGTTCTCGGATATGTTAAATCTTGTCTGTTGTTTCCTGGACCAATTCCGGGCCAACAAGCTGTCTATCACCCGCATCAGCCCAACATAAGGGTGATCGACACTTACGCCCATAGAGAGCTTTGAACGGTGCGGCTTGAATACTTGCATGATAACTATTATTGCATGAAAATTCAATCAGTGGTACGTGAGTGTCCCAACTTCCACGTAAATCCATAACGCAAGCTCACAACATGTCTTCTAACGTTTGAATCGTTCGTTCGCTCTGTCCATCGGCTTGTGGGTGAAAAGCGGTACTCAGATTTAACTGAGAACCAAAAGCTTCTTGAAAGGATTGCCAAATCCTTGATACGAATCTCCCATCTTTATCAGAGATAATTGAGAGAGGCACTCCATGACGTGCAACAATCTCTCTCAGGTATATCTCAGCAAGTTTGCTTGTGTTATCTTTTTCTCTGATCCGCAAAAAGTGCGCAGACTTGGTCAGACGGTCCATGATTACCCAAATTGTATCGTGACCTCTGGGTGTCCTCGGCAATTTCGTTATAAAATCCATGGAAATCTGTTCCCACTTCCACTGGGGTATTTCAGGTTGTTGCAAGAGACCTGAAGGCTTCTGGTACTCGGCCTTTACCTTGGCGCAAGTCAAACATTTGCCAATATATACAGCAACATCGCCTTTCATCCTTGGCCACCAATAAAAATCCTTTAGATCTTGGTACATTTTGTCCGCTCCGAGATGAATCGAGTACCTTGACTTATGAGCTTCATTAAAAAATCACTTCTCAAGATTCTTCCCAAGAAACACAATGTTCCATCCTCCTTTGGTACCAATTGTTTCTCCATCCCACGGAGATACTCGTTCTCAAGATTCTCCCTTTTAAGAGCTTCTCTCTACGCGGCACGAATGCACAATGAGAGGTCTGTCTGAACAATCATTTCCAAAGCCCTAACCCTTATGGGCTTAATCTTTTCCTTCCGACTTAAGGCATCGGCGACTACATTCGCCTTCCCCGGGTGATACTTGATTTCACAATCATAGTCGTTTAATAGTTCTACCTAGCGTCTTTGTCTCATGTTAAGCTCTTTTTGGTCGAATATATGTTGCGGGCTCTTGTGATCAGTGAAGATTGTACACCGCGTGCCGTACAAATAATGTCGCCAAATCTTCAATGCAAATACCACCGCACCTAATTCCAAATCATGCGTGGTATAATTTTTCTCATGACCCTTCAGCTGTCGTGAAGCATAAGCTATAACTTTTTGTCGTTGCATCAGCACGCAGCCTAAACCTTGACGCGAGGCGTCGTAATATACCACGAAGTCTTCCGTGCCTTCGGGTAGAGGTAAGATTGGTGCGTCACAAAGCTTGTTCTTCAACAACTGAAATGCCTCTTCTTGTTTGTCTCCCCAATCAAACTTCTTATCCTTTTGTGTGAGAGCAGTCAGAGGTTGAGCGATTTTTGAGAAATCCTCAATAAATCTGCGGTAATACCCAACCAAACCTAGAAACTATCGAATCTCGGTTGGCGTCTTTGGAGTTTCCCAGTTCTTGATCGCTTCAATCTTAATAGGATCCACATGGATTCCGTTTCCATTAACCACATGACCAAGAAACTGGACTTCCCGTAACCAGAACTCGCACTTTGAAAACTTCGCGTATAACTTCTCCTTCTTAAGCAGCTCTAAGATGGCTCTTAGAAGATGCTCATGTTCTTCTTTTGTTTTTGAGTGGATCAGGATATCGTCAATGAACACGATCACAAACTTATCAAAGTAGGGCTTGCAGACTCTGTTCATCAAGTCCATGAACACAGCTGGCGCGTTTGTCAACCCGAACGGCATAACCAAGAACTCGTAATGTCCTTAGCGAGTCCCGTCTTTGGAATGCTCTCCTCTTGGATCCTCAACTGGTGATAACCCGATCGAAGGTCGATCTTTGAGTAAAAACTCGAACCTTGTAATTGGTCGAACAGGTCGTCAATTGTAACACCTGTGTCATTTCAACCATCAAACAAATGCCAAACCAATGAAATATTGTATTTCATACTTTGGACTTGTATAAATATGTGTATCTTTTGCACATATCAACTCTTGTTCGATTTCAAACTCTAAATCGCTTTCTGGAAGGTTATACGCGCACTAATGCGTAAATATAACCAGTTTAATGCAACAAACACTCCGGAATAGTGAAATAGGTTTAACATACCTTAAATAACCTTTACATAACTTAGATATAAGTTTTGGAAGGTTTGATGTGGTGAAATCAAAGTTATATCGCTTACAGGGACTAAACTTGACAAACTGCGAAAGTATGCCAATTTGAACTGTAACAGACATTCCGGAACATGACCATAAGTTAAACATACCATAAATATCCTTCACATAGCTTAGAAATAGGCTTTGAGGGGTTCGGTATGCT
Organism: Helianthus tuberosus; assembly: GCA_030545235.1. Taxonomy (NCBI): domain Eukaryota; kingdom Viridiplantae; phylum Streptophyta; class Magnoliopsida; order Asterales; family Asteraceae; genus Helianthus; species Helianthus tuberosus. The sequence goes on along the minus strand of CM060360.1, from coordinate 96,998,382 downwards.
AAAATAAACTTTTGGGTCACTCAGGGACTAAAAGTGTCAAAAAGTGCACAAGTTTGCATTTTCGCGCATAACTTACGTTCTGAATACATCCGGACATCCAAAAATTTATGTAAGCATGACTATATTATATTTTAGTGTTCGCCATAAGAAAAATCCATTCGTTTCGTCATTTGGATCGTTTTTCGCGCTTGTGCGCATTCCGTCGTAATTAAGCGAACATCGCGTTCGTACGACCAAACGAACCATCATCCGAGATATTTTTGAGCATGTTTTGAGTTCCCTATACTTTAACTTCATTTTAGAGCCTTAAAATGAGGTTAACGGGGTTCAAACGCATCGAAAAAGGCCTTAAAACACCACAGGGACCAAAACTGTCAATTTTGAAACTTTTCTGAAACTGGTGCATGCTAGCGTAGCGCGAGCCCTATAGGCTTTACCAGTCGCGCTACGCGACTGCCTACTCTGGGCAGAAAACATGCAGAAACATCAGTTTTTCGCTTTCGGGACCAGATTCGATGTATTAGCCGTTGTTTAATTCACAACCACACATTCTAACATGCTTAGTCAGCGGATAAGGATGGAATTTAGACACCATAACTTTGCAACACATGTGTGGATGGAATTTAAGCACCTAAACACCATAACTTTGCAACACATGTGTGGATGGAATTTAAGCACCTAAACACCATAACTTTGCAACACATGTACGGATGGGATTAAGGCACGTTTTCCATGAAACGATCTTAACGGTTCAGGTATTCCTATAAATACCCCATACCCCCCATTGCTAAAATCACTAGAATTCTGATTTGAGAACCTCTAAGTTGAAACCATTGTTTCATACCTGAGATTCTTGAATCGGGATTAGCATTCGGGGACCCTTCGTGCCGTTTGATATCCGCGATCTCTAGCATTGTTTAGTTGTCACTCCAGAACTACTGAGCAATCTCAGGTGAGTACATAGACCCCTCTTTTACTGTTTTCCAAACTGTTTTGGGGTGGAACACATGTGCCTACTTGTTACTTTCATGCTTTCCTGTTTTAACATCATATACTGCTATGTTCGTTAGTACATTATAGTACATGATTTTATGACATTTCATGCTAGGTGTGCCCAATTGTGTGCATTACTTAGTACATCGTTTTACATGACATTTTGACATAGACATTTGACATAAACATTTCGGCATAGACATTTTAACATGATTGACATTTGATCATGCATTTCCCACAAAACATAACTTTGATTTAAACCAAGATTTACTTCAATACTTTGTTTTTGTGCATATGGTTTAGTTGAGACATTTCACTTGCCATACATGACATCTTGACATAGACGTTTGACATGGATATTTGACATAGACATTTGACATGGATATTTGACATAGACATTTTGATATGATTTACATCTTGACATGAACACTTTGACATATTACCCAATACATTTGACAATTTATTTAAACATAGACTTCTTACATTGGTTTGGTTTGATTAAGTGATTAAGTAACGATGCGTGTGTAATATGACACAAGCATGGTGGATACGCCGCTGGTACTTCCTATATATAAGTGTTTGTATGGTATTACATATCATAGCGTTATTTGAATCATTTCAGTTTGAGACATAGAACATTTTATACAAATAACATACTTTTCACAAGACATTGATTTATAAACATCTTATCTTATGCAAACATATTTTTACTTGGTTATTCATTTAACCTTACATTTATTTATACTTATCATCTGATCTTATCGATTTTCAAATGATTTACAAAGCAAAGCAAATAACAAGGTTCATGACTAAACATTTTCTCAAACATAAGTCATGAAACCTATTTTCACAAAACCTATGTATCTCACAGGCATTTTTATGCTGACGTACCTATTTTCACATGTGTTTTTCAGGAACTGTTGCATAAGATGATCAAGATACACATAGGCAGACTTGGGCTTTAGTGACAATAAAAGATGCAAGACTAGTTAATTATGTTGTATTTCTTTGTTTATTAAGACATTGTAACACTTTTAATTAATAAAACGAAACTTCAATTGCCATAGATTTGAAACATTAATTCTGTTACAACACTCCCCGATGTTTCCGCCACGTTTTGTATGTTCTACGTGGTCGGGGTGTGACAGAAAGATGGTATCAGAGCCAATGGTTATAGGGAATTAGGTTATTAGTAATGCTTTGACCTAGTCTATAACCTTTCTAGGACCCTAACGCGAGTTTACTTGCGTTTAGTCATAAAACAATACCGTCACCTATCCTTAGGCGACGACCACAACAAGAACATAAATTTCAAAACCGCTTTGAAAACTAATCATCTGTTCTAGGATGATTGATTACAAGGTTTTGAACCCTCAATTGTAAGGTTTTGAACCCTCTGTTATATGGTTTTGAACCCCTTTGAATTTTCAAAATCTCGTCAAGGTTTTGGGTTTTAAATAATGTGAACACGTGCAAACTGGAAGGGTGAATGCCTGTATTCTGGGTTTTCTGTCTAGGCAAGCACTTCGTATACATCTCATCAGACGCGAGACCAGTTGTGCTTACCTGGGAATTCTTGGGATGAGTGTTCACTTATAGGTGAGCATGTCTTCGCGATACATTATTTTTGACCTATTCACTTTGACTAATCACCGAGGTCGTTTGTTGCTTTGTAGTAACAAACAAATGACCACTACCCTTGCTTTCATCAGATTGCTTCATCTCATTCTTTTCGTCTAAATCTCTCACTCGTTTCCTTTCATGTTTCCTCTTTTAGAATGCCTCCTCGACGCGACAATCAGATGGCAAATGCCGAACTGGCGGAAATCATCGCGCAGCAAATGGCTGTTGCCTTCCCAAATCTTTATGCTCAAATGATGCAGGCCATCAACAACAACAATGCTCCCTGCAACTTCAAGAGTTTCAACTCGGCTAAACCGCTCAAGTTTAGTGGTTCGGAGGGAGCAACTGGGCTTCTTCAATGGTTCGAGAGCATTGAGAATACGTTCCGTCACGTTCAGTGTCCTGAAAATCGCAAGGTCGAGTTTTCTTCGAGCGTGTTTCAGAAGAGGGCTCTTACATGGTGGAACGGGATTATGAGAGACCGGGGTGCTGAAATTGCACTAGCACAGACTTGGGCCGAGCTTAGAGCTCTTATGATGAGGGAGTTCTGTCCTCGTCATGAACTGCGAGCTTTGGAGAGGGAGTTTGATGATTTGAAGCAAGACAGTGGTGAACATCGAGCCTATACTGACCGTTTTGAAGAATTGAGCCTGTTGTGTCCTGCTATGGTTACTCCTGTGGATAAGGCGATCGAGAAATATACTGATGGTCTTCCTGACCTAGTTCAGGATATTGTTACTGGCAGCAACCCTACTACTGTCAGACAAGCCATTGAATTGTCTGCTACTCTAACTGAATCCCACATCAGAAAGAAAAAGCTTTTTCGAAAAGGCGACCCAAGACCATCCGACAAGACTGCTCAAGTGGAACCAAAGGAAGAACATGCTGAGGTGTCCAAGAATAAGAAGCGTAAGGCTTCGCAGAATTTTGCGATTGCTGCTCAACCCAACCAAAACATCCGCCACCAACCAGCTCAGCCTCCTGCAAGGAAACCTTATGCCGGTACTGCACCGATATGCGACAAATGTAATGCACACCACTTAGCTCACCTACAGTGTCGTTTGTGTGCATCATGTGGGCGACTCGGTCACCTGGCAAATGCTTGTCGTTTTACCCCGAACCAAGCTGGTCCAAACCAACCTCAAGTAAATCCTGCTACAGCTCGTCTTCCACGAGGTCCTTGTTTCAACTGTAACGAGATGGGCCATTTCCGAAGAAATTTCCCAAAGATTGCTAACGCGAATCCAGCGCAAGGATGAGCATCGGACCAACTAAAAGACAATGTTGTTTAGAAATAATCAAGCCTTATGTATTATTTTCTTTTGTTGTCAGGGTCCATGAAACAGTTGTTGTTGTGGTTGTTTATAAATAAATCTTTTTATTTTGCATTGCAATGTACAAATATGATGGCATGTATAAACAACGTATCCCCTACAATACCGACAATCAAGGAATCGTATTCCTTGAAGAACAGACTACCCCGTAATTTCTTCCATTTTATTATCTCTTGCGTTTTCCACGGAAATCCTCAGTAACCGTCTCTTGCAAAGAAACGAAGTACAAGGCGCAAGTTACAACTCTGTATGAATACCCAACGTACCACTATAAATTCTTAATAGGATACCTAAGGGTATTTTCAGTATCTTCAAAATTATTGTACCTTAATTCGAATATTGCGTTTTCTTGAAAACAAAATCGAATTTTTTTGAAGATCTTTCTATCTTCATAGTTAGATTCTTGTTAATGTTTAAAGTGCCGAATGAAATCCATGAAATGGATTCCTAGTGTGCTTTAAATGCATGTACGTAATTAACAAAACAAAACAAAACTTACAAATCAAAGATCTAGATAAACAATTTTATGGTTACGTGACTATGTGTTTATGCATTTTGTGTTTTTGTATACTCTGGATATTCGTTATCCGAATCCTCATAGAATCTTTCTTATCTTAATATGAAGGATTCATAGTAGGATATTAAAAAAAAAGGTACTATCTTAAATCCTTAATGGACTTCTACGTTGTAGTTAAGTCCCTTGGATTATAAAGTACTATTCCAAAGTTTAAGGGCAACATGTGTTGATAAGTTAAATACATCCTACGTCGATGTAGTTAAATATTCCCCGTAGGTAATTTAGTTAAAGAGATCCTAGGTCGATCTAAGTTAAATAGATTGGTTCGACAATCTAGTTAAATACATCCTACGTCGGTGTAGTAGTTAAAGAGATCCTACGTCGATCTAAGTTAAATAGATTGGTTCGACAATCTAGTTAAATACATCCTACGTCGATGTAGTAGTTAAAGAGATCCTACGTCGATCTAAGTTAAATAGATTGGTTCGACAATCTAGTTAAATACATCCTACGTCGGTGTAGTAGTTAAATACATCCTACGTCGGTGTAGTAGTTAAATACATCCTACGTCGGTGTAGTAGTTAAATATTCCTCTTGGGTAGTTTAGTTGAATAGATTGGTTCGACAATCTAGTTAAATACATCCTACGTCGATGTAGTAGTTAAATAATTCTCTTGAGTAGTTAAGTTAAATAGATTGGTTCGACAATCTAGTTAAATGTATCATGTGTTTATGTAGTTAGATAGACCCTCGTGAGGTCTAGTTCAAGAGATTATTCGTTTAATTTTTCCCCATACGCATTATGAAATAAACTGTGCGGACTGTGCAAGGAACTACGTAATTATGGAGGCCTACATAATTATGGAGTTCAGTGCATAGGAACCACAGGAAGTTTTGTCATGTGTTAAGACCAACAGTGGCAAGAGTAATGATACGGGAGAAGTCTTGGACTTTGACCAATGTCATTTATTCTCACACTACCCAATTCTGATTTCAAGCACACACAAGTTTCCTATGATAATTCTTCACGGGAACTGTTCTCCTGTCTATAGTTCAAAACTCCATGTTTTGTTACTACAATGACTTCAATTTGAGGGTTGACATCTTTGCTAAGAATCCTAACATGGCCCAGAGTTTTACTTAAGGGCTCAATGGATTTGTCTGAAGGCAAAACCAGCACAGCTGTCTCCACAAGTTTCCTCTAAAACTAAATTTCGGGACGAAATTTCCTAAAGTAGGGGAGACTGTAACACCTGTGTCATTTCAACCATCAAACAAATGCCAAACCAATGAAATATTGTATTTCATACTTTGGACTTGTATAAATATGTGTATCTTTTGCACATATCAACTCTTGTTCGATTTCAAACTCTAAATCGCTTTCTGGAAGGTTATACGCGCACTAATGCGTAAATATAACCAGTTTAATGCAACAAACACTCCGGAATAGTGAAATAGGTTTAACATACCTTAAATAACCTTTACATAACTTAGATATAAGTTTTGGAAGGTTTGATGTGGTGAAATCAAAGTTATATCGCTTACAGGGACTAAACTTGACAAACTGCGAAAGTATGCCAATTTGAACTGTAACAGACATTCCGGAACATGACCATAAGTTAAACATACCATAAATATCCTTCACATAGCTTAGAAATAGGCTTTGAGGGGTTCGGTATGCTAAAATAAACTTTTGGGTCACTCAGGGACTAAAAGTGTCAAAAAGTGCACAAGTTTGCATTTTCGCGCATAACTTACGTTCTGAATACATCCGGACATCCAAAAATTTATGTAAGCATGACTATATTATATTTTAGTGTTCGCCATAAGAAAAATCCATTCGTTTCGTCATTTGGATCGTTTTTCGCGCTTGTGCGCATTCCGTCATAATTAAGCGAACATCGCGTTCGTACGACCAAACGAACCATCATCCGAGATATTTTTGAGCATGTTTTGAGTTCCCTATACTTTAACTTCATTTTAGAGCCTTAAAATGAGGTTAACGGGGTTCAAACGCATCGAAAAAGGCCTTAAAACACCACAGGGACCAAAACTGTCAATTTTGAAACTTTTCTGAAACTGGTGCATGCTAGCGTAGCGCGAGCCCTATAGGCTTTACCAGTCGCGCTACGCGACTGCCTACTCTGGGCAGAAAACATGCAGAAACATCAGTTTTTCGCTTTCGGGACCAGATTCGATGTATTAGCCGTTGTTTAATTCACAACCACACATTCTAACATGCTTAGTCAGCGGATAAGGATGGAATTTAGACACCATAACTTTGCAACACATGTGTGGATGGAATTTAAGCACCTAAACACCATAACTTTGCAACACATGTGTGGATGGAATTTAAGCACCTAAACACCATAACTTTGCAACACATGTACGGATGGGATTAAGGCACGTTTTCCATGAAACGATCTTAACGGTTCAGGTATTCCTATAAATACCCCATACCCCCCATTGCTAAAATCACTAGAATTCTGATTTGAGAACCTCTAAGTTGAAACCATTGTTTCATACCTGAGATTCTTGAATCGGGATTAGCATTCGGGGACCCTTCGTGCCGTTTGATATCCGCGATCTCTAGCATTGTTTAGTTGTCACTCCAGAACTACTGAGCAATCTCAGGTGAGTACATAGACCCCTCTTTTACTGTTTTCCAAACTGTTTTGGGGTGGAACACATGTGCCTACTTGTTACTTTCATGCTTTCCTGTTTTAACATCATATACTGCTATGTTCGTTAGTACATTATAGTACATGATTTTATGACATTTCATGCTAGGTGTGCCCAATTGTGTGCATTACTTAGTACATCGTTTTACATGACATTTTGACATAGACATTTGACATAAACATTTCGGCATAGACATTTTAACATGATTGACATTTGATCATGCATTTCCCACAAAACATAACTTTGATTTAAACCAAGATTTACTTCAATACTTTGTTTTTGTGCATATGGTTTAGTTGAGACATTTCACTTGCCATACATGACATCTTGACATAGACGTTTGACATGGATATTTGACATAGACATTTGACATGGATATTTGACATAGACATTTTGATATGATTTACATCTTGACATGAACACTTTGACATATTACCCAATACATTTGACAATTTATTTAAACATAGACTTCTTACATTGGTTTGGTTTGATTAAGTGATTAAGTAACGATGCGTGTGTAATATGACACAAGCATGGTGGATACGCCGCTGGTACTTCCTATATATAAGTGTTTGTATGGTATTACATATCATAGCGTTATTTGAATCATTTCAGTTTGAGACATAGAACATTTTATACAAATAACATACTTTTCACAAGACATTGATTTATAAACATCTTATCTTATGCAAACATATTTTTACTTGGTTATTCATTTAACCTTACATTTATTTATACTTATCATCTGATCTTATCGATTTTCAAATGATTTACAAAGCAAAGCAAATAACAAGGTTCATGACTAAACATTTTCTCAAACATAAGTCATGAAACCTATTTTCACAAAACCTATGTATCTCACAGGCATTTTTATGCTGACGTACCTATTTTCACATGTGTTTTTCAGGAACTGTTGCATAAGATGATCAAGATACACATAGGCAGACTTGGGCTTTAGTGACAATAAAAGATGCAAGACTAGTTAATTATGTTGTATTTCTTTGTTTATTAAGACATTGTAACACTTTTAATTAATAAAACGAAACTTCAATTGCCATAGATTTGAAACATTAATTCTGTTACAACACTCCCCGATGTTTCCGCCACGTTTTGTATGTTCTACGTGGTCGGGGTGTGACATCAATCCTTGGCAAAGGATATCTGTTCTTAATTGTCATCTTGTTCAGCTCCCGGTAGTCAATACACATGCGGAAACTACCATCCTTCTTCTTGACAAACAAAACTGGTGCTCCCCAAGGTGAGAAGCTTGGTCGGATAAATCTCTTGTCTAACAACTCCTGAAGTTGTGTTGACAACTCCTGCATTTCCGAAGGCGCAAGTCGATAGGGTGCCTTAGCTACAGGCGCGGCGCCTGGAACTAAGTCAATATGAAACTCGACTTGTCTTTGTGGCGGCAATCCTGGCAAGTCTTCTGGAAAGACTTCAGGATATTCTTTTACGACTGGAATGTCTTCTATCTTTGGTTCAGCGGCCACCTTATCCATGATCTGCGCCAAGAAGGCAACACACCCCTTCTTCAAACATCTCCTAGCTTTTAAGCAGCTAATAATCCTTAAGGGCGTATCACGCTTCTCTCCGTGTACCACAATTGTTTCTCCATTCGTCATTGGGATACGAATGGTCTTCTCGTGACATATAATTTTGGCTCTGTTGCTTGACAACCAATCCATTCCTACTACCATGTCGAAGCTTCCCAACTCAACTTGCAGTAGATCTAGTGTAAATTCGTGTCCTCCCAGCTCTATCATGCATCCTCTGATGACTTCATTTGTTTCTACTAGCTTTCCATCAGCCAGTTCAATTGAGTAAGGAATATCTAACTTACTAGCAGTTAACCCAAGCATGTTCTTAAATTCTAGCGATACAAAGCTATAGTCGGCACCAGTGTCAAATAGAACAGATGTAAAGCGTTGATTTATAGGGAACGTACCAGTGACAACATTCGGGTCCTGGCATGTTTCCCTTGCTCCAATGTTGAATACCCTTCCACGAGCTTGATTGAGTTTTGGGCATTCACGATTGAAGTGCCCGATGTCTCCGCAGTTAAAACATCCCGGTCCTCGACCGTTACCATCTCCATCACCGCCTTGATTGTTGTTTTGATTGCGGTTACCATTTCCTGCTTGATTCCCGAAGTTACCGTGATTACCATTTCCGCCGTTGCGGTTCCCATTCCCGTTACCTCCGCGGTTGTTGTTACCAAATCCCCTTTGGCCACCACGGCCAGTACCAACCCAACAAGTGTCCTTTAAGTGACCAATCTTCCCACATGATTCACATTTTCTACCACTGCACCGGCCAGGATGATGATACTGGCAATATTCACATTTGGGCAGAGCGCCCATGTATCCTTTCCCTTTGCTTTCGGTGCCAGTTTTTGCCCTGGCTGGTGTGTTTCTCTCTTCTCTCTTGCTGACACTGTTGGTACCCTTCTTGAAGTTGGAGAACTTCCTTTTGTTCTCACTTGATGATTCAACATGTGTCTCTTTCTTTTTCGGTTCGGAAATTGAAAACTTGTTCAATCGGATGGCTTCTTCTGTAAGTGCCACGCTAAGATCAATGGCTTCGGTAATCGTTGGAGGCTTGGACGTTGTTACCATGCTCATGATTTGGGGAGCCAATCCCCATATAAAACGCTCAATGTGTTTAAATTCAGGATCAACCATATACGGTACAACAAGTGACAAGTCGTGGAACCTTTGGACATATTCAGCAATTTTTGGGCCATCCATTTTTAGGTTCCAGAATTCCATCTCCAGCTTCTGTATCTCTGCCTGTGAACAATATTTCTTTCTCATGAGCTCCTTCAGCTCAGCCCATGTTAGTGCATACGCCGCCCCTTCCCCTAAGGTTTGGATTTGCAAGTTCCACCAGGATAAAGCACCATCAAGAAAGAGCCCTGCGACGTAAGTAACTTGGTTTTCAGGAGCACACTTGCTCATCCTTATTACAGAATCCGTCTTTTCTATCCATCTGACAAAGGCAACAGCACCTCCAGTGCCGTCGTAGTTCAAGGGCTTACAATCCAGGAATTGTTTGTAAGTACAGCCTGTACAGGTAATATCATTTACAGAAAGCATTAGTGGAAGTGTAAGAAATATCCAATGTAACGTAATGTGTCTCAAGCGACTTGGACATTACCATTGGGTGGGTTGTTGTTCCTTGAGGAACCTCCGCTTGGCTCGGCGCGGGAGGCCTCATACTGTGCTATAGCTGCGGAAATCCGTTCCTGTAATTCTGCCTCAGTGTTAGGTAAATGTGTGTCTCGTCGTGGAGGCATCTTCTAAAAGAAGATCATATCAGTCAGGTCATAGTAAGTGTAGTAAGTAAGTAATATGCGTATGTAATAACATCCATCAACCTCATAACACATAACATCCCATGTTATAATATAAAACAAATAATTCAACAGTGCATGTAGTGAGAACGTTGCCATTGAGCTTTCTTTTAATCATGACCACAATATAGTTTTACATGTTTCACAGTACATCATACATCAAAATAAGATCATTGGGTTACATCACCCCAAAATACAAGTCAGTCTACACAAAACATATACAAAAACGTGGTCTTCCAAAAGTCTTCATATGTTGGCCCAATTGCGACTCTCTCACCAAAACAGTCTACCTGCATCAAACCAAAAATATAGCTACGCTGATGGCGGAGGAGGAGGAGGAGGAGGGAAGAAAAGCAAACGTCGCATAAGCACCCAATCCTCCTCAAGTGCGTGGACAACTCGCAGCAGATAGGCAATCTGCTGCTCCGGTGTGAGGAAGCGGACATCAGAGTCAGGAGGTAGTGGAAGAGGAGCTGGTGGTGTAGCAAAAGGAGACTGACAATGGCACGGGGGAGGACGCGGAGTCCTCTCCAGCTCCTGAAGTCGGTGACTCAACGTCTCCTGCTGTAACTACAAGGAGGTAAGTATGTCCTCCGTGGTATATCCGACATGGAAAGGGTGATACGGGTCTTATAACGGGGGTACAAAAGGTGATGTAGTACGAGGAAACTAAGACATGAATGGTACAGCTGACGACATAGGCGGGACAAAAGCAGGCTGCTGTCTTGATGAACCCTCCCCAGGACTAGGTGGAGGAATGTCCTGGAGTAAAGTGATAGGAAGGTCGATGCGATGGATATCAGATGTGTGCGGGTGGAACAGTGGAACATCAACTGGTGCGAAAACAGGTGCGGTAGGGGGAGTGACTGGTAAAACAAATGAAGGATAGTCATCATCATCCTCGATCCACCCATTACGGGTGTCAGCATAACGAGGATCGTTGTGAGTGGCAAAAGGTGCATGGTCAGCATACACAGGGACCGAATCAGGAAATAATGGTACGATGTCTGGTATCTCAGCAAAGACAGGGTCAGGTAGAGGTGCCACGACTGGAACCTCAATGATTGGTGGTGGAATGGCGGGAGCTTCAATAACTGGTGGTACAATAACGGGAGCATCAGCATGAATAGGGTCGAGAGCAAGGATAGGCTCTGGTACTATATCGGGATCTGGATCGACAGGAGCAGGCTGATGATCAGCAGGCATGTCAAGAAACTGATCATCGGGAAGAACAGGAGCCTCAGCAGGGTGCTCCTCGAGGATCAACTCGTCCTCCTGGTCTAGATCGTGATCGAATGGGAAAATGGGGTCAAACTCGTCCTCCAACTCTATATCCTCATCATCATCAAAGTCAGGGATGAAACCGAATCCCAGGTGTGGGACGGGTGCCTCGGACATGTCCGTATCGGAGTCGGTGTCGGTGTCGGTGTCGGTGTCGGTGGGGTATCGCTGTAACCCTAGCGCGTGGAGAGTAGATGAAGCTACTGACTCAAAAGAGTCTGGAATAGACGAATCAGAATGAACCTCCATATCAGGAAGCTCAACGTCAGGTACAATAGGGTCATCAACTGGGATATCAGCAGGTGGTATGTCGTCATCCGACACATAATCGAGAGGCAAATCCCCTACGGGAAATGCAGCAAGTGGGATGGGTGCAGGGATCGGAACGAGGGGTAGATCCCCATCAGGAATTCCATCAGTGAGCTGAATATCGTCACCGAAATCCGGCAGAGCAAAAGGCTGGAAATCGTCATCATCACTATTGTCGGTATCAGATGTATAAATCTCGGGATCTGTGGGCATCGGATCATCTGGATCTACTGTTATGGGGTCTAGTGTGCCATAAACTCCACTCGAAGAAGACATAATGTCTATAACAAAACAATCACGACAATTGCACATATATCAATAAGTATCAAACAAGCATGTAAGTCACAACAATGCAAGGAAGTAATCATCCTAGTCTTCCCCAGACTTGTTAGGATCTGAGTTTGGTTTTGATTGTGTTTTACGTTTGAATTAAGATGAAGATGAATGAGTTGTGTAGCGGAATTAAGATGGAAGCAAACTTTTCACAATCAAACAGGAGAATTGCTTTTAACATACAAGTTTAACATTGAACCGAATGATTGAATTTAATTTCAACAACGATTATAATTTGCAAGTATGCAACAAACTCCCCCTCAGCCTGAGCTCACAGTATTTGTTCGTGCAGGAAGAAGATAGTGAAAGAGCTAATAGAACAGTACAGAGCACTGTTCTATTTATAGGCACGAGCAAACCACTGAAGCATCTAAGCTGACGTCACCATGAAAGTGACATCTAACCTCCAAACAAACTCTAACCTCTGATCTATACAACCTCTGCTATGCTAACTACTGTTATTACATTTCATTACATAAAGACATCTAAACTACTGCTGCAACCTTCCACTGATGTGAACCCAGCAATACTTGTCATGATTAGCAGAGCTTGACTCAAGGCAGTAGATTGAACAGCAGAGCTTTAGTCTTCCATCAGTCTTTTACTTGATTAGCAGTTTGTAGGTCAGTAGTTTGTACGATCAGTAAATAGGAGGTCAGCAGATGTTGAAACCACTTTCAAGGGGAGAGACTTGAATACATAACATCTGCTTATTCTGGATCCACTACTCTGATCCAGTTTTGGCTTTAATTATCTGTTCCTTTGGTAGGGTTCAATCCCAACAATCTCCCCCTGGAACAGATAATGCCAAAACTCTTCATTATTTGTAGATCTTTATTGCCTCATCGGCAGTTCCCTTATTTGCCCTTTGAGTTGTAACTCAAAGGCTAAGGCATCTGTGTCATCATCATCCATGCTAAGTGGAAGATCAAGGAGATCTTGCAAATCTTCAAGACTTAGGCCAAGTGTTTGTTCCCTTGTTATTTTCTTCACTTCTCCACTAGACTTGAACACTGTCAGTACATGGGTCTGTTTGTCAGTTTTCCACTTTAGTACCTTTGAGTCTAGTGGTTTTCTTGGGAGATTTTTATTTGACGAGGTGTTTGGAGATGCTGGCCTATTGATGACTGTCTGAGCAGTATTTTCAGGTTGATACAAACCAAGAGTCTCTACAATCATTTTCTTTATGCCTTCTTTTACAAGGTCATCTGCTTCTATTAGCTCTTGGATTGTTTTAGCACCCAACTGTTTTTGTGGCCTTCTTTTAAAGATGGTTGCACCAGCTGGAGCGGTGGATCTCCTGATTTGCAGCTTTGATGGTCTTTTTGAAACCTCTGCTTCAGGATAGTCACGCTTTTATGGAGCAGTAGGATCTGTCTTTCTTAATTTCTCCAAACTTTTGTAGGTAGCCCTGACTTTATCTTCTTTCCATCTCAACACTTGATTCAAAGACCCATAATCAGCAGTAGCTAATTCCTCTTTCATTCTCCTCAGCTCTACCTTTTTATCAGGTACATTCTTTTTGAACTTTGCCCAATCTGGAGGAGTGTGCTTGACCTTATTCTTGATCATATCTTGAATCCTGGCTGCTTCACTTTCAAGCTCAGGGATGGTCCACTCTTTGTACATGTGTTTTTCTCCTTTGTACTTATTGGTTGCCATGATGCTTTCAACATAATCTTTTCTCAGGGATTCATCTGCCTTTTCTGATATTTGCTGACACACATTCTTTGCAAATTGTTCCAAAGATCTGATTTGTGTGAGCAAGTATTGATAATTCTGCTGAATTTCTCTATCAGATTTCCCTTGTGTATTTCTTTTTGAGATATCCTCTGCTTGCTGAGCCTTGATTTTCAAATATTCTTCAATATTGTTAGGCCTGGGATATCCTTCAACTGATGGCAAACTCCTTTTAGCAGGGTCATCCTCATAATAAAAGGACATGATTTCTTCTCTGATTGCTATGAGCTCAAGAGGAAATTGAACACCTGCAGGAGGCTTGGGTATTATAACAAGTGATAGAGATTTTGAAGATGTTGGTGGTGGTGATGGAGAATCATCATCTGGTATGAAAATCCTTCTCCTTTTTATTGTAGGAGAGGCAGATGATGTTTTGGGTGGATCAGTGGTGGTGGTTTGAGTGGCAGTGATTTGTGATTGACTAATAGTTGTTGAAACAACTGGTGTTTCAACCACTGTTGTCATTACAACAAATGTTGTAACATCTGTTGTCTTCTGCTTTTTGGCAGGAGGCGATGGTGGTGATGTTATTTTTGGTGGTGATGGTAAGGCAGTGGTTGTGGTGTGTGTTGAAGTGATAGCAGATGTTGAAACAACTGGAGTACCAACAGATGTTGATACAGCAGGAGTTACAACAACTGTTTGGGTGGAGGTTTGATGTTGGGGGCTTTTGGACAGTGGTTTTGGAGTATGCTTTGTGAGTCTGGATTGTATGGATTTGGGTTCCCTCACTTTTTTAGTGGGATTTCTTTTTGGCACCGGATTTTGAACATCCTTTAGCCCAGAACAACCGTGCGCATTCAGCTCCATGTAAGCTTTTTTTCTCCTCATTCCACCTTGACATATCCTTTGCCTCTCTGTCCCTTTTTACACTTGCTACTCCTTCATCAAGTGCATTTTGGGTAACATCAACCTTCTTGCTACCATCTGGCAAAGGAATTTTTCTGGTCATAGCATCCCTTTCTGGTTCAATGTAAAGACCATCATCTATTCCCTTCTTTTTCCACTCTTGAATTTTCTCCCCCTTTTTGGCATTATCTGGGGGTAGTTGATCAATAAAGAGAACAGTTGGAGGAGCAGTGCCAGTGGTTTTCAATAGATGGGCCTTTATTGCCTTGATGTTAGCTTGTGTGTTATTGAACCTAGACTCCATTTTGTTGCTCAGCTCTTGGACATGTTTTGCATGTTGCTGATCAGCCATTTGTTTTTGTTGTTGGAGAAAAGGTTGGAAGAGGTTCCATATCTCATCTGCAGCAGATGCTTGTGGTGGAGCAGGTGCTTGAGGTGGAACAGCAGTGGATTGCACCTTTTGTACTTTTAACAACTGTTGCAGCATTTCTTTGATTTCTGTAACCGAAGTATCCAGTTTTTCAACACGTTCCGTCAATTCCAGGTACTTTAAACCATCACCCAATTTAATGGGATCATCTGATTTCCCACTAGCAGTGGTTTTATCAGTGGTTGAGTTAGGGAGTGTACGCCAAACATTAACCACTGATGCCCATTTTTCTTGGTACTAGGGTCTTCTTCCTTCAACACTTGACAACCTTTTGATGTTGCCAGTGGTCAAAACAAATCAACTGGTGGATGTCAGAGGTGCTATGGAAGGAATTGCCTCTAAGGAAGTCTTATTGATGTAACCACTGTCCAAATGTAAACCAATGGGTTTAGCACTTGTAGTGGCTGCTTCACTTGGATTACCACCAAGAGTTACTTGTAACTCAAGGGGTGTAGCCTCCTCAGGCATTGTTGGTGGGTTAAGTATGATTGATACATCAGACCCAGTCATTTGTTGAAGTATATTTTCATTGATAGGTGATTGAGAAGGACTGGTTTGTGCCTGGTTCAAATCAATAGCATCCAACAAAAGTTTAGTTGGTGGAGGAATTGTGGATGTGAGGTTTGGTGTAGAAAGAGAATTTGCCCCGGGCATTGGGCTGTGGATGATGGAAGCAAGTGATTCCAGAGCATCATATTGTGGTGTCCCTATATGTACAACCTATTCTTTTTTTAGAAGAAGCAGGAGGAGTTTCGGTTATGGGTTGAGATATTTGTACCAACTGCTGTGAGGAAGTAGCAGCAGTGGTTTCTTGTGACTTTTGTGCTGTCACTGGTAGTTGCTCTGGTATCTCATCCTCCAGAGTTGCCTTTTTGATGGGTTTGGGGGGGTTTTGAGTTTTCTTTTGTGGTGGCTTTTTGGTGATTTTAGGTGTGGGTTTCAAATCCGTTGTTTTGCTACTTTGATCACCTTGAGCAGTGGGCTCAACAGCAGATACCTGAGGAGCAGTGGTAGCTACTAAATTCTGCTCAGGCACCTCTGCTTGTGTTTTGCAAGGTGTTATTCGTGTGAAAGTTTCAGCAGTTAAGTTGTGCATTTGAAGAGATTCACCTTGTTTTATTGCAGAAGCATCATTCTTACCAAGTTTCTTTTCAAAATAATAACTTAGAAATCTTGGAAATAGTAAGAATGCCTTTGTTTCAACATTTTTAACCAGATCATTAAAGATTACCTGAGAATAATTAAAATTTTCTTCTTGAAGAATAGCATACCCTGGGTTTTGAATTTTTAATGCTATTTCATTAAAAGCAGTGGTTTTGTTTGAAACACACATTAGGAGGGTATGAAATAAAAACCTTGTTGAAGAAGGGAAGAAACCTTTTTGTAAGGTATCCTTCTTCATCATTGTATCTGCATACCCTCTTTCAATGAAGTCAATTTTTAACTCGTTTTTAGGAAAAGAAGTTATACCTTTCTGATCATCGAGTTGAAAGACCTTCGAGATGGATTGTGGTGTAATTTTGACAGCTTTACCCTTTAGAGAATAGTTAATGGCTATGACAGTCTCACCTTGTGTGTCAAGGGTTACATTTTTCCAGAACTCTCTTTGGGTCGCCAAGTAAATTGGTGCATCTACTGTTAACAAAGTTTTATACTTTGATGCAGACATGATATCAATGATGGAGTCGAAAATATTAGTGGTGCCGGGTTTTGTGAGAAGACCCAGAAGATTGTGAGACGGTTTGTGTGGGATTTCGATGGGTTTAGCCTTTTGAGAGGCCTCTTTTGAAGATGATTGGGAAGTGGGTTTTGCAGATGACTTTGATTTTGTCATTTTGGAGATGATGATCGAAGAAGGTTGTGAAGGAATTTGAGGAAAAACCGCTTTGAGAAGAGAATTTTTATGAATTCAATTCGACAGTAAAACCCTGTTTGGGGTTTTGAAAGAGGTTTTATGGAGAAAAAGTGAATGCTGACGCGGCAGCGGTTACAAAAGGTCTGACCACTATGTACGGCCCACATGCCAACCCCTGATGAAATGAAGGACAATACTTTTATGAAAATTACTGATGAAAGGCAGTGGTTACAACGGTAACAAATGGGAGCAGTGGATGATTTTCACTATCAGTGGATAGCATATCAGTGGATAAAACACTGATTTTGAACAACATTGTTTACCAAGGAAATGAGAGAACAGGGGATGACTTTCAGCAGTGGACAGACTTTGAAGTAGAGCAGACTTTTGAACAAGCAGTGCTTATGACAGACTTTTAAGGATTTTAATGAAAACTTCATTTTTAGCTATTTTTAAGGATGGATTTTTGATTTTCTGAAAACATTTTAATGCTTTTATTCATAGAAAAACAAGATGTTGCTTGTTATTCCATGTTTAGCATGCCAATCCTAGAGACCAAGCTTTCAAAGGTGGGTGTATCTAATGCTTTTGTGAGCACATCTACCAACTGGACTTTAGTTGGAACATGATGCAAAGAAATCAAACCTTTTTCATAGCAATCCCTCATAAAGTGATGTCTGATGTCAATGTGTTTGGTGGTTGAGTGGGAAACTGGATTTTTGATGATATTTTCTGCTGCGTGGCTATCCAACATGAGTGGTGTCTTCAAGGCAGTGATACCAAAATCCAGCAATTGATTTTGAAGCCAGAGCAGTTGGGCTGTACAGCTTGCAGCAGCTATATATTCTGCTTGCCATGAAACTAAGCAATCACCTAGAAACTGACACCCTCCTGAAGTGGACTTCCTTGTGGTGTTTCATCCAGCAAAATCGCTGTCTGAAAATCCTGAAAGCTTGATATTCGCATTAGCTGGATACCAGATACCAAGTGTGGGAGCACTTTTTATGTATCTGAATATCCTTTTTACAGCAATAAGGTTGGATTTCCTAGGGGCTGACTGACTTCTTGCACAAACACATGTTGCAAACATGATGTCTGGCCTAGATGCAGTTAGGTACAATAAAGACCCAATCATGCTTTTATAAAGTGTTTGGTCAATCAGCTCATCCTTTTCATCAGACATGACTAGCTTATTGGTTGCCATGGGTGTGCTGCATGGTTTACAATCATTCATATCAAATTTATTTAAAAGTTCTTTAGCATATTTTCTTTGATGAATGAAAGTTCCATTTTGCATTTGCTGAACTTGGAGACCAAGAAAGCATTGCAGCTCACCCATTGCACTCATTTCAAACTCAGCTATCATGAGTTGCCTAAACTCTTCACACATTTTATGACATGTGCTTCCAAAAATAATGTCATCCACATAAATTTGGACAATCATTAAATCCCTTCCTCTCCATTTTAAAAACAATTTTTATCAATGGTACCTCTTTTGAAACCATTTGAGAGTAGAAAGGTGGAAAGAGTTTCATACCAGGCCCTAGGTGCTTTTTTCAGGCCATACAAGGCTTTGTTTAGCCTGTAGACATGATCTGGATAAAATGGATCCTCAAAACCTGGAGGTTGACAAACATACACATCTTCTTGAATTGTACCATAGAGGAAAGCACTTTTGATATCCATTTGGAACACCTTTATATTGTGGTTGACAGCAAAGGCCATGAACAATCTTATAGCTTCCAATCTTGCTACAGGGGCGAATGTTTCATCATAATCAATCCCCTCTTCCTGTCTGTAACCTTGAACCACAAGCATGGCTTTATTCTTGACAACAATGCCCCTTTCATCAGTTTTGTTTTTGAAGACCCACTTTGTGCCGATGGGACTTACATCTTTTGGCAGTGGTACAAGCTCCCATACTTGTTGTCTTTTAAACTGTTGGAGCTCCTCTTGCATGGCTTCTACCCAGCTGTTGTCTTTCAGTGCCTCTTGGTACTTGACTGGCTGATGGAGTGATAGAAAACCAGCAAAAAGACAAATGTTTTGGGTTTGGCTTCTTGTGAGCACCCCTTCATTGATGTTTCCAATGATTTGGTCAGATGGATGAGATCTCAAGAAGATTAAATCTCCTTGGTATGGTATGATGGCATTTGTTGGTGAAGGCTGCAGATGTCTATCATCTGAGCTAACCACTGCTGGTGACTTTGATGATCCAGCAGTGGCTTCAAAAGGTGGTGGAATTGGAGGTAATGGTGTGGACACATGTTGACTTTTATCCACTGTTTGGGGACTTTTGTCAGCAGTGTTTGATGATGTGGAAGCAGTGGTTGATGGGCTACTTTGGTCAACAACTGTTGAGGTAGCAGTGGTTGAGCTTTGACAGCTGTTTTGTACAACTGATGCTTTTCCCATTGTGGCAGACTTTTATTGAGGAATGATGATCTCATACCCATAGTCTGGTGATGAATCCTCAGATGGACCTGCACTGTTAGTCTTGACAGCAGTATTTGCAAAAGTGAATTTATCAAGATCAAACAAATCAGCAGGATTTGCTGGGATTTTCATTGATGAATGTTCATTGAACTTCACATTCAAAGTCTCCTCCACTGCTTTGGTCCGTGTATTAAACACTTTGTAGGCCTTGGCAGTGGTTGAGTATCCCAAGTGATAACCACAATCTACTTTGGCTGCAAATTTTGAGATGGAATCTTTTAAATTCAAAATAAAGCATGGGCAGCCAAATACTTTAAAGTATGAGATCAGTGGTTTGATTTTATACAGAATTTCATAAGCAGTCTTTTTGTGCCTGGGGTTTATTAAAACTCTGTTTTGGACATAGCAAGCAGTGTTTACTGCCTCAACCCAGAAGGTCAAAGGCAAACCTGAGTCAGCAAGCATCGTCTTAGCAGCTTCAATCAGTGTCCTATTCTTTCTTTCAACCACCCCATTTTGCTCTGGTGTTCTAGGGATGCTGTACTGCCTTACAATCCCTTTCTTCACACAGAAGGCATCCAACTCCTTATTTTTGAATTCTGTGCCATTGTCACTCCTGAAGACTTTTTCTGGAAGGTCAAATTGCTTTTCAACCTGTGTCACAAAGTCTTGCAAAATGCATGCAGTCTCATCTTTTGAGTGTAAAAAGAAAGTCCATGTAAACCTAGAGAAGTCATCAACAATAACCAAACAATATCTCTTCTTCTTAAGACTCATGACTTGAACTGGGCCAAACAAATCCATGTGCAGCATTTGCAAACACTGGGTTGTTTTGGACTCTTCAATGGACTTAAAAGAGCTTTTATGTTGTTTTCCTTTTAAAAAGGAAACACAATGCTCAGGACATGAAAACAATTTTTGTGGTAAACCTCTTACCAGACCATTTTTTTAAATTTCAGTGATTGTCTTGAGATTTGTGTGCCCCAATCTTCTGTGCCAAAGTTCTGTCTCTTTGTTAGAGGCAGCTGAGAACAGACAGGCATCAGTTCTGGGACACTCTTTTGACATATCAACAACATAAACATTGCCACTTCTTTGAGCAACAAGTTTGTTTTTCCAGTTTTTATTATTGCTTCAATCTTTTCAACCATTTATGGTCTAACAATCCTACAACACTCCTTTGTGAAGAATGATCCATACCCCTTATCACTCATTTTTGAAACACTCAGGAGGTTGAATTTTAGATTGTCTATCAGATTGACATTTTCAAATTTTACATTTCCAGTTTGTACTGTACCAGACCCAAGAACTTTCCCTTTACTATTATTGCCAAAGGATATATCACCCCCTCCATGGATTTTGAAATCTTTGAGAAGGGCTTTACATCCTGTCATGTGCCTGGAGCCTCCACTATCTACATACCAAAGACTATCTAAGCATGCAGAAGCTCCCTGCATATGAAGTAAAAGGATTAGTTCATTAGGGTCTCCAAAGCCAATAAGGCTTTGGATGGGGTCTCAACAGTGTCTGGGATGAGTTCAGATGCATGGGCAGTGGTTAGGTCATGGGTCTGGACAGTTTTAGGATTGTTTCTCTCTAACCACTGTTGTGGGTTTTGACCAATCACCTGCTGATAACCAAAAGGATGCCTGTTCACTCTTGTTTTAGAGGGCCTTTTATAAGTCTCATAAACGTGTGGAATCCTTTGGTAAGATGATTGTCCCTTGCCTCTTCTGAATTGGTTGGCAGGGGGTGCATCAGTCACTTGAACATCTCTTTGGACATATGTTTGATTCAGCTGTTTTGTAACACCTGTTTGGACTGGCACAAACAGTGGTTGTTTCTTGGTAAATTTGACAGATGATGTTGATGGACTCAAGGATGTTTTAGCAGTGTATTCATTCTTTTTCACATCAAAGTTTTTGAGATACACACATGCTTGAGTTTTGTGGTTTGTTTTACCACAGATGGTGCAACTTTCAGCTGGAACAATGACACTTGTTGTGTTTAGATCAAATGCTTTTAGATGAAAACAGTCTTTTGTTAGATGGTTTCTCTTTTCACAAAATTCACAAAACAAGTTTTTGACCTTTTCTCCTTTCTTCCTTTTCTCAGACTCCTTTGCAATAGAGTTTTGAACCACTGTTGGGATGTCTTTGATAGGAATGACCTTTGCTTTTGGAGCTGTGACACCATTAGTGGTTGTAAAGTCCATGGGTTTGAAATTTTCAAGAATGTCACACTCATCAGACCATGTGGGTTTAAATTGGTATTTCTCAATTTCCTCAAAAGTTGAGGATCCCACAGATCTTTCCAAAGTGATTTTGTTACCGAGTTTGTCGGTTATTTTAACCTCTTGGCCATTCTTGTTGGTTGGCATAATTTCAGATGAACCAGCTTGTTTTCCAGCAGTGTTTTCAAGATCATCATATTTTCTATATCCTATACCAAACTTAACATTGCTTTCAAGCTGTTTCTCAAGCATAACCTCATACCCTTTGCAAGATTCCACCCATCTTTCACATGTAATCTGGGTAGACTCTAACTCCTTTTTGCAATCTTGGTATTTTTCTACCATAGTTTGGAGTTGAGTTTTGGTTATGCTCTGCTCTTCTTTGAGACTGCTGATCTCTTTATCTTTTTCATCCAATTTGTTTCTAAGTTCTTTTAATGACTTTTCAAATTTGACTTCATCAGTTAAGATTTTATCCCTAAGGTTTTCATTTACCTCTTTGATGTTAGCAAATGCAATAATGCATTTGTCTGAACACAGTTTTTCTAGAACTTGAGGTGATACCGTGGCAGCAGCCATCATGGCACAATCACATTGATGATCCTCTTCATCATCAGCTCTTACTTCTTTCTCACGTACTTTCTTCTCTTCCTTGTCTTCTTTGTCTTCTTTGGACCAGGGGTAAGACAGTGGTTCAATCAGGGTTTCTGAATTTTCTCCCAGCAGTAGTTCACCAACAACTGCAGTAACCACTGCTTCAGTCACCTCATCCACTGTTTCAGCACTTAGTTGTTCACCTTCAGTTTCTACCCCCTCTGGTATTGACTCTAATGCCATCAAACAAAATTCATCATTAGAAGGTTCATTAAAATCATAGAGTGCAAAATTTTCATCACCAAGCTCATCAGGCATGCTGCTCCATGCAACAAAACCTTGGGTGAAAAAGCTTTGTTGATCTGGTTGTACCACTGTTGGAGCAGCTTGTTGAGGTGCAACAGGTTGCACTTGTGTCTGAGGGACAGGGGTTTGAACATACTGAATTTGTGGAACAGTGGTTTGAATATAATGCACAGGCACAAGGGTTGTAGCATAGTGAGCAATGTTAACATGGGCTGCATGGGTATATTGGGTATAGTGAACAGTGCTTTGATTTTGTGGTCTAGGGTTTGAGCTGGGATGAGTGATTATAAGACCAGTGGTTTGACTCCTGCATTCCCTAGCAAAATGACCTAGCCTATTGCACTTGTAGCACCAAATTTTTGATTTATCCAACCCCACTTTTAAATTCCCATGTAACCCTGGGAATTTTCTCCCTGTTCTTTTGTAGAATTTGCTTGTTCTTACACTAAGCAAAGCCAATTGATGCAAAACGTCCATCTCTTCTAAGTCAGTGGGATCAAAGTGTTGCAAATCATTGAGTTCAAAACACAAGTTATCTGACATCTGGTTTTCACAGTTTGCAGTAAAAGCATAATTTGCAGAGTGAGGATCAGGGTTGTTAAAATTTCCACCAGCAGTTATATCAATAAAGTGATCATAACCCTGATCCTTACCACTGCTACCAGATTCTTCTTGACCAAAAAGAGCTGTGCTACCGAATGAATAATCATCAGCAACTTTTCCAGACTCTTGCAAATTCCTTTTCTGGTTTAGCTCCCTTTCATAGGTTAGGAGTCTACCATGAAGTTGGGTCAGGGTCAGATCTTTGAACTCAGCAGAGTTTCTAGTAACAAATGCAATGGTGTCCCATTTTTCTAGCAGTGATCTAAGGAACCTGCTATTTTGAGTTGAATTTGGAAATGCTACTTTAACAAGCCTTAGTTCACTAATGAGACAACTGAATCGCTTAAATTGCCGAGTCAATGATTCACCCTTGATGTGACAAAATGTTTCATACTGCTGATTCAGAATTTCCCTATTATTTTCAATAACTTCTTCTGTCCCCCCAACTGTTCCTTCAGTGCATCCCATAGCTCTTTGGCACTGTTACAATGTAACAGTCCAGCATAGATTTCAATGGGTAATGCAGATGCTATGATGCTAAATGCTTTGGCATCGAGTTCGAACTTTTGAAAATCAGGTTCAGTATAGTTTTCAGTTGGTTTAGGAACGAACTTCTTTGCATCCTCAGCACTTGGCACCATAGGAACATGGGGAGCAAAAACAACAGACCTCCAACATCCAGTGTTCTGTTGAGCAAGGATGTGACCCGTCCTTCTCTCCCAGATGTTGTATTCGTTACGTTTAAGCATGGGTGGTTTGAAAAGAGAGCCAATGTTATTCTTTTCATCTTGTGATTGTGACGTCATCCTGGTTGTTTTACAGGAATTGATTAATCAACTTTGATGGTGATTAAACCTTGCTATGTTTTTCAACAAAATGAAAAACTATCAGTATCAACTTTTACGAGCTGAACTATTTACGTCAAAATGATTGTTAAATAAAATTTGACTGTCCAAGCTCTGATACCAATTGTTAGGATCTGAGTTTGGTTTTGATTGTGTTTTATGTTTGAATTAAGATGAAGATGAATGAGTTGTGCAGCGGAATTAAGATGGAAGCAAACTTTTCACAATTAAACAGGACAATTGCTTTTAACACACAAGTTTAACATTGAACCGAATGATTAAATTTAATTTCAACAACGATTACAATTTGCAAGTATGCAACAAACTCCCCCTCAGCCTGAGCTCACAGTATTTGTTCGTGCAGGAAGAAGATAGTGAAAGAGCTAATAGAACAATACAGAGCACTATTCTATTTATAGGCACGAGCAAACCACTGAAGCATCTAAGATGACGTCACCATGAAAGTGACATCTAACCTCCTAACAAACTCTAACCTCTTATCTATACAACCTCTACTATGCTAACTACTGTTATTACATTTCATTACATAAAGACATCTAAACTATTGATGCAACCTTCCACTGATGTGAACCCAGCAGTACTTGTCATGATTAGCAGAGCTTGACTCAAGGCAGTAGATTGAACAGTAGAGCTTTAGTCTTCCATCAGTCTTTTACTTGATCAACAGTTTGTAGGTCAGTAGTTTGTACGATCAGTAGATAGGAGGTCAGCAGATGTTGAAACCACTTTCAAGGGGAGAGACTTGAATACATAACATCTGCTTATTCTGGATCCACTACTCTGATCCAGTTTTGGCTTTAATTATCTGTTCCTTCGGTAGGGTTCAATCCCAACAAGACTATCCCATCCAGTCTCTTAGACTGAACTCCCTAGTCTCTAAGACTAACTCCCCGGCCTCTAAGACCAACTCCCAGTCTCTAAGATCAACTCCCTGGTCTCTAAGACCAAACCTCCTAGTCTCTAAGACTAACTTTTCCCCAGCCTCTAAGGCTGAACCTTCCCAATCTCTAAGATTGAACCCCTCAGTCTCTAAGACTGAACCTCCCTAGCCTCTAAGGCTGAACCTCCCTCAGTCTCTAAGACTGAATAAATTTGAAATGTGTATTTGTGCCTTTTGTAAAAACGTTTGTACCCTGGATCTGGACGCTTTGTGTATGCAATGTAAAAATGTTTTCGTGAGAGCCCTAATGATCATAGTCTAGACTCGAGAAAAAATTCTAGTTCGCTATGATCGAGGCTCTGAAACCAAGCTGTCACATCCTGGCTTTTGCGAAAGCGTGGGTTTATTTGGTGTGACTTCTTAATACTATAGCAACAATCATAACAATGCTATATGATAAAATAGTATATGTTCATCCGTTAATTAAGTCTAAGGAAATACCATACATACCTGTCTTAAAACGTTGTTACCAAAATATATTACAAATCATGAAAATGTTTAACCGAGTTCATAAGAATCCACAAAGACTTAAAATAAAACCCCGAGTTTAGTAACATGTATTCCGTCCAGGTAAGGAATACATCCCCTAAACTCCCAACTACCATGGATAACATCCTTTATTCGAACGCAGCTTGACACATATGCAGACACTTGCCAGATCCCTTTTAATTCCCTGAAATACATGTAGTTGAAAAATCAACAAAAGTTGAGCGAGTTCATGTGTATGTGAGTATGTATAAACCTTTGAAATATGTCCGTATGAAAATCCCTGGTATGTAGCAATAAGGAAAAAGAGATCACCAATGGGTTGCAAAGCCACTGGTATGTGTGAAGTGAATACAGGAAAACTCAAACCTAGCGGAGTTGCACCGGGCTTCCGGCTGTAAGACACAGTCACCACTATGGGCCGCCCCGGCCTCATGGGTGTGGGCTCGCGACACCCAAATAGATCTATCACTCATGTCCCTCGGTCCTACGATGAGGATTAATGGCTTTAAGTGTCGCTCCCATCACTCACATGATCTAAGTAGTATGCCCTCCTTAAGCTAACCATACCATGTATAATAATGTCCGTAATAATTGTAACATGTATTTCACCCCTGAAGTATAAAACTGAAAACAGTTAAGAGAAAAGGGAGACATGAACTCACTGCAGTGCGTCTCCTGTACTCGTACTCAAACCTTGTCAGCTACACGATTACCTACACTGTACTAATGTCTATTAGATGAAAGGGCCGTGCCTTGCTTTTGTATTTACAGTTTGAGTTACGATACTTTGATGTTATTCCCAAGTTATACCTTATTGTTAAAATAATAATAATTATTTTAACTTACATTATATTTTTAGATCTTGAAATAATAGTTAGGCAACTATTTCGTATTCATACTTCTCAAGTATTTTATGTGCGTATTTCCTTCCCAAGGATGGGGGTATTTTATACATGTATTTTTGTTATTTAAAGTCTTGACATTATATATTTTAAGTCCCACTCTAGAAAATATATAATAATTTATTTATCAAAAATAACATATCCCCAAATATATATTTTTCCAAATATACTAGGAACCATATTTTTGTTAAGTTATATTACTTTTCTCTAAGTAATATAACCAGTTCCCAAATCATACAAATATTCACTCAAGCGTTTTAGTATAAAATATATCTTCTAAAAATATATTTGTCCGCTTTTATTTACGAAAACCCACCTCCGATACTTTGAAATTTTGTAACCAATCTTATGGCGAAGTTTACTTCCGAAAAACAAAGTTAAACATATTTGTAAACACTTGTTAGAAAATAATTTTTTAAGTCTTGGGTTTTTTAGAAAATTTCGCCAGAGGTTCCCCTAAAAACGGAGGTGTCCATGCTATTGAGCATATCGTTTTCTTTTCAAAATCAATCAACAACCAATCCTTAAACAATCTTACATCACCAAGAGCAAAACCGCATGCGTTGCATATTAACCATGAACTTGATACATTCCGAAAACGCGTAGTAACTTGGTTAAGCTTTTAGTGGACTTAGTTACCTTCCAAAGCGTATCTATTTCTTTAAGAATTATTTTATTGAACGAGTTAAGTGTTTAAAAAAGGTAAACAATTTTTACAAAAATTAATCTCTTGAACTCTTCTTGTAAATAAAAGGTTTATACACTTATTTCATTCCCAAAAATGGTATAAGTGTATGTAAAAGTCATAATCTTTTAAAATCGATTTTTAAACTTGGTTTATTTAGAAAAGTATTTTGTAAAACTCGGATCTACGTGATCATCAACCTACTTGTTAAATCATATTTTGAGAAAATCATTTTCTTTCAAGTTCATGTTTAACTAGAAGATGATTATTTTATGTTTCGCATACTCATCTTCTTAGTCTTGTTAAATCATGTTTCTAAACATCATTTAACAAGCTCCATATGGTGATTAACATCACACAACCATGAATCATCATGCAATCAACAACATATTCACTACAACATTCTACTAACAACATTTCATCTTCATGTTTCAACCTCATGTAAACTTTATGTAAAGCTTCATGTTTATGTTTTTAGTTCTTGTTCTTTAGTGTTTTAAACATATTTATCTTACTACAACTTTTAACCATGAAAACAAGATGAACAAGAGTTTAACAAGAACTTACTACTAGCACAAAGGCTAGGGATGATTTCTTGTGAAAAAGATGAAGAAAATGATGGTGAAAAGCAAGCAATGAAGCTCCTTGATGATCTACAAGTTGCAAGCTTCCTTGAATCACCTTCTAGTGTTGCATGAAGCTTAGAAATGGATGAATATGGTGTTGATATGGTGGAGGTGGTGGCGGTTGTGGTGAGCCAAGGGGGAGGGGAAGAGAGTGAAAGAGATGGTGTGATCTTATGGAATGATATGGTAGATATGCTCACCATACTTATAATCATCTACTACATATTTTGGCAACATCAATAAGCAAAGATCTATTAAAAAATTAGGATTAAATCTTGGGGTAAGATGTGAAGTATGGTGAGGATTTTTGTGGGTCCCCTTGGTTGACCTGTCACACCCCGACCACGTAGAACATACAAAACGTGGCGGAAATGTCGGGGAGTGTTGTAACAGAATTAATTGTTTCAAATCCATGGTAATTGAAGTTTCGTTTTATTGATTAAAAGTGTTACAATGTCTTAACAAACAAGGAAATACAACATAATTAACTAGTCTTGCATCTTTTATTGTCACTAAACCCCAAGTCTGCCTATGTGTATCTTGATCATCTTATGCAACAGCTCCTGAAAAACACATGTGAAAATAGGTACGTCAGCATAAAAATGCCTGTGAGATACATAGGTTTTGTGAAAATAGGTTTCATGACTTATGTTTGAGAAAATGTTTAGTCATGAACCTTGTAATTTGCTTTGTTTTGTAAATCATTTGAAAAATGATAAGATCAGATGATATGTATAAATAAATGTCAGGTTAAATGAATAACCGTGTAAAAATGTGTTTGTATAAGATAAGTTGTTTGTAAATCAATGTCTTGTGAAAAGTATGATATTTGTAATAAATGTTATATATATATCTCAAACTGAAATGATTCAAATAACGCTACGATATGTAATACCATACAAACACTTAAATATAGGAAGTACCAGCGGCGTATCCACCATGCTTGTATCATATTACACATGCCTCGTTACTTAAATCACTTAATCAAACCAAACCATCAAGATGTAAAATGTTCATGTCTAATGTAAATCATGTAATATGTATCCAAAATGTAAGCCTGTGATGAATAACAAATGTACTAAGTACGCGACAATAGACATACGTAGCATGTGACCTGTACTAAGTATGCAACAATAGACATACGTAGCGTGTGACTTGTACTACGTATACAACAATAGACATACGTAGCATGTGACCTGTACTACGTATACAACAATAGACATACGTAGCATGTGACCTGTACTAAGTATGCAACAATAGACAAACCTAGCATATGACCTGTACTACGTATACAACAATAGACATACGTAGCATGTAATGTAATGTAAAACGATGTACTAAGTAATGCACACAATGGGCATACCTAGCATAAGATGTAATAAAATCATGTACTATAATGTACTAACGAACATAGCAGGTATATGATGTGAAAACATGAAAAGCATGAAAGTAACAAGTAGGCACATGTGTTCCACCCCAAAACAGTTTGGAAAACAGTAAAAGAGGGGTCTATGTACTCACTTGAGATTGCTCAGTAGTCCTTGAATAACAACCAAACAATGCTAGAGATCGCGGATATCAAACAGCACCTAATTTAGGTAACTATGTTAATAAACCGGACCTAAATCGGAAGATCTGATAGAATGAGGGTTCGTAAACCAAACGAGTATAGAGACTCGTGTCATATGGTTTAACAAAGCCTACATACTAAATGAAACCTTAATCTAAGTGCTTTCGACCCATTACGACCCGTTTAGGTAGCTTATGCTACTTTAACGCGTCGTTCGCGTGAAACGCGTTCGGACCGCCTAACTAGCCCTATGACAAGTGTTATATGCCTAAACATGTTACATAATCAGTTATGTGACAAAGGTTTAGGTTACATATGATTAATTACCAATTATACATGAAAAGGGTATTCTGGTAATTTACCTAAGGCATATAAACTACCTATCATACAACTACTTAAACGTCGTGACCATAAGGTATAACCTCGGAAGGTTATTCCCTACCTACTATGGTCACCTAATGTATTTGGTCGGATCCTAATGATCGACCAAAAAGGGTCGGGTTCGAAGGTATAGGCGATTTATCAGATCGCCTACCCTACGACCCTAGACAACGTGGTAATCAGTGGGCATAGTCCCAAGGGACTATAACCAACTTGATTACACTCACGTTGCGAAGCTCAAACGAACTTCGCATTGACCATAAACTGGTCAATGCAGAAAGTCAAACAAAGTTTGACTTTCAGACTCGAAAGACTCGAAAAGCAATAAAAGAACGAAAGAATACTTACGAAGGGTCCCTGAATGCTAATTTCGATTCAAAAATCTCAGGTATGAAACAATAGTTTCAACTTAGAGTTTCTCAAATCAAAATTCTAGTGATTTGAGCAATGGGGGGCATGGGGTATATATAGTTTTCGGGTAACCGTTAGGATCGTTTGTCGAATATCGTGCCTTAATCGCATCCGTACAAGTGTCGGGACCTTATGGTAGCTAGAAATTGATCCTTATCAGCTGACTAGACAATTGGGAATGTGTGGTGGGGGATTAAACAGCTGCAACCTGCTGTTTGATACATTTAATCTGGTCAGAAGGGGCCATGCGGCCCGCTTCAGGATATGTAGAAACTCAGGCGGGCCGCCTGAGGGTCACAGATCAGCAACAACTTTCAAAAATGACAGTTTAGGTCCCTGCACGTGTTTAAGGCCATTTCCGACACTTCTAAGGCCCGTAAATCCAACTTTAAGGCCCTAAAATGATGCCTAAACATTGTGGACATGAAACATGCTCAAAAATATGTCGGATGTCAGTTCGTTTGGCCGTACGAACGCGATGTTCGCTTAATTACGAAGGAATGCGCACAAGCGCGAAAAACGATCCAAAATGCGCGACGAATGGATTTTTCTTATGCCAAACACTAAAATAAAATGTTTTAGTGCTTACATAAATTTTTGGATGTCCGGATGTATTCAGAACGTAAGTTATGCGCGAAAGTGCAAACTTGTGCACTTTTTGACACTTTTAGTCTCTGAATGACACAAAAGTTTATTTTAGCACACCGAACCCCTCAAAGCCTATTTCTAAGCTATGTAAAGGATATTTAAGGTGTGTTTAACTTATGGTCATGTTCTGGAATGTCTGTTACAGTTCAAATTGGCATACTTTCGCAGTTTGTCAAATTTAGTCCCTGTAAGCGATTTAACTTGATTTCGGCATACCAAACCTTCCAAAACTTATTTCTAAGTTATGTAGAGGTTATTTAAGGTATGTTAAGCCTATTTCACTATTCCGGAGTGTTTGTTGCATTAAACTGGTTATATTTACGCATTAGTGCGCGTATAACCTTCCAGAAAGCGATTTAGAGCTTGAAAATCGAACAAGAGTTGATATGTGCAAAAGCTACACATATTTATACAAGTCCAAAGTATGAAATACAATATTTCATTGGTTTGGAATTTGTTTGATGGTTGAAGTGACACAGGTGTCACATGACCGAAATCGGGTATGGGGGGGGGGGGGGGTTGGATGTAATATTTTGATGGTAATAGGTAAACATAAGTTAAAATCCAAGTATATACTTATATCTATTAGTTAGTTGATATTTAGGGGGTGTTATGGTGTACGGGGATCATGACAAGCCAAGAAATAATTAAACAATGTATTTGACAAAAAATTAGTGTCTTTTATATATATTTTTGTAACACTTTTAAAGTTGTTCGGTTGTTCGGTTAGACACCGTTTCATTAAAGTGTTTAATTATTCCGTAAAGTGTCTTTTATATATATTTTTGTAACACTTTTAATTCCCGGTACTTAGGAAAGCATACAGGACCATTCTGCCATATTTTTGCACCTTACTAGCATGTTAAAATGCTTAATTTTGTTAATAAATGCAGAATTCTGCACTTAAAGTGAGTTTTAGGCACTTCCTGGCACTTTAACTATCACCTAGTGACGCAGTTTTATGGTCCTCCCTTCCCTACACTCCATACTAGTGTAGTACCCTGTCCCTGGCTCATACTGGCCTCAAAACATTGTCTTTCTATGTGCTGGCATTGTCAGCATGTTTCTGAATTATCCGTTCAATGTGCTAACTGTGCTTTGTGCATCAAGTATGTCACTAAAATTTATATGTAATGAATGTAGTGACAGTATGAAATGTGATGCATATGTATGTATGATACGAAAATCATTAAGCAGTTTAAATTGTCAGTTGTAATCAAGCACAGTCATTAAGCACATAATTAAAATTAATTAATTGTACAGTACCTGTAATTGTGAGGGTTGTCACATATAGCATTCTAGGATCTTGGCAACATATCCCCTTCCATATTCTTTAGTCGGTATGCTCATTTCCTAGATTCTGACTCAATTTCATAGGGTCCTTCCCATTTTGGAGCTAATTTTGCATCGGCAGGGTTGGTTGTATTCTGGAAAGCTTTCCTCAACACCCAATCTCCAACTTGAAATATTCTAGTCCTTAAATTCTTGTTATATGATTTGGCTATCCTCTGCTGGTATGCCGCCATCCTTAGCTTTGCTGCATCTCTTGTTTCATCAACAGTATCCAGTTCTTGACATAAGATTTCAGGATTTGATTCAGGATCCCGTAGGCTTGATCTAGCTGTCGGTATCACCATTTATGTCGGGATCACTGCTTCTGCCGCAAATACCAAAGAAAATGGGGTTTTCCCAGTAGCGTTCTTCACAGTTGTCCTATCAGCCCATAGGACAAACGGTAGTTCTTCTGCCCATCTTCCCTTTTTAGCACCTAATCTTTTCTTCAAATTGTTGACAATTATCAATTATCTTGTTTGAGGATTCTGCCTGTCCGTTTGCTTGAGGATGTACTGGCGTTGACGTGATCATCTTAATTCCCCAACTTTTGAAAAAATCAGTAGTTCTTTTGTTGATGAATTGAGAGCCATTGTCACAAACTATCTCAGCTGGTACCCTAAATCTGGTCAGGATATTTCTCTTTATGAAGGATACCAGTTCTTGATCCCTGACTTGAACAAATGCCTCGGCTTCAACCCAATTGGAGAAATCATTTGTCATTGCCAGCATAAAAACCTTTCCTCCTGGAGCCTTTGGAAGTTTTCCCACTATGCCCATCCCCCATTTCATAAATGGCCAAGGGGAAACGATAGGATATAATGGTTCTGCAAGCTGATGCAGGATGTTGCTGTGTCTTTGACATGCATCGCATTTCTGAGCATACTCCACGGCATCCTTTCTCATGGTCGGCCAGTAATATCCTATTCTCAACACCTTCGAGAACAGAGATTTGCCCCCAGTATGGTTGCCACAGTCTCCTTCGTGTATATCCTAAAGTACCTCCTTGGTTTCAGGATCTTCCAAGCACCTTAGGTACGGACCTGCAAGGGATTTCTTATACAAAATATTATTTATTATAGTAAAACGAGACACCTTCATCCTAAAAGCCTTAGGATTTGCATCCTTTGGGATATCTCCTTCTTGAAGATACTTCACAATTGGAGTCATCCAGGATTCAGGATCCTTCTCAGGATATCCATCACCAGGATCCTGGATACATGCTACTTCTTTATCCTGGGATTTGAAATGTTCCATTGCAGGATACAAGATGTGCACTATTGGTATTTGAGTTCCCTCCGGTATCCTGACAGTAGATCCTAAGTTTGCTAGAGCGTCAGCTTCAACATTGTTTTCTCTTGGGACCTGTTCAAGTGTAAAAATTTCGAAATATCCAGCTAATTTTTTAACAATTTTAAGATATTCAGCTAACTTTTCACCTTTTACTACATAAGATCCATTGAAATGGTTAGTAATTAACAGGGAATCAACATATACTTGTAAACATCTAATATTCATATTTTTAGCCAACTCTAATCCTGCTATCAGAACTTCATACTTAGCTTCATTATTGGTAGCAGAAAATTCACATTTAATAGCCTGGGGTAATATGTCCCCCTATGGCGATTTTAGTAGTATCCCTAATCCTACACCTCTTATGTTGGATGCACCATCAGTATGTAATATCCAAAATTCTGAACTTTCACCTAGTTGTTGTACTTCTAGGTCGGCTTTATCTTGAATATCACTACTAAAATCAGGCACAAAGTCTGCTAGAGCCTGAGACTTTATAGCATTTCTAGGTTCATATACTAGATCATATGCACTTAAGTTTACTGACCATTTAGCCATTCTACCCGACATCTCAGGTTTCCTAAGCACATTTTTAACAGGATGATTAGTTTTCACATGGATCCTATGTGTTTCAAAGTAATGTCTAAGCTTTGTCGATGCCATAACTAGAGCCAATATCAATTTTTCTAAGTGAGAATATCTAGTTTCAGCATCTAACAAACTTTTACTAACATAATAGACAGGATATTGCTGACCTTCATCATCCTTTATAAGAACAGCACTTACAGCATTCCCTGATACTGCTAGGTATAGGGATAATGGTTCACCCTTCTCAGGTTTCATCAATAGAGGTGCAGTTGAAAGATACTGCTTCAAATCCTGCAAGGCTGCTTCATGCTTCTCTCCCCATTCGAACTTTTTGTTCTTCTTCAGGATATCATAAAATTCCTTGCATTTTTCTGAGGATCTTGAAATAAATCTGTTCCTGTCAGTCTTTGAACATCTTTCATATTTGAAGGTGACTTGATGTCCAAGATAGCTTTAATCTACTTCGGGCTTGCTTTTATGCCCCTTTTGGTTACCATGTATTCCAGAAACTTTCCTGCTCCCACTCCAAAATGGCATTTGGCAGGATTTAGCTTCATATTATATTGATCCAGGATATCAAATGCTCCCTTAATATCCTGGAGGTGATCCTCAGCCTTCTTAGATTTCACTACCATATCATCGATGTACACCTCCATGGTGTCCCCTAGCTTGTCTTTAAACATCATGTTTACCAATCTCTGGTATGTTGCACCTGCATTTTTCAAACCAAATGGCATGGCAGTATAACAATAAATACTTGTTGGTGTCATGAAAGTAGTATCCTCCTGATCGGAGGGTTCCATTTGTATCTATTGGAATCCTGAGGATGCATCCATAAAGGTTAGCATCTCATGACCGGCAGTTGCGTCCACCATCGAGTCTATATGAGGCAAAGGAAATGGGTCTTTAGGACATGCTTTGTTCAAGTCTATGTAATCTACACAAACTCTCTATTTTACATTCTTCTTTTGAACTACAACCACATTTGCTAGCCAGTTAGAGAATTTGACTTCCCTAATCATCTTGGATTTCAATAACCTTTCAACCTCCTCCTGTATGATTGCATTTCTTTCAGGAGCAAACTTCCTTCTCTTTTGTTGAACGGGCTTGAAAGACCTGTTAATCCCAAGATTATGAGTTATAATATCTTTCGATATACCTGTCATGTCTTCGTGTTTCCATGCAAACATGGATATCCTGCATTTCAAAAAGTTAGTAAGCTGATCCTCAATATCCCGAGGGATATTGGCCCCTACAAGCACCGAGATATCTGGATTATCTAGATCCAGGATAATTTTCTTAACATCTTGCTCTGAAGCTTCCATGATATCCTGGGCTTGTATCCTTAATTGCTATCCTTCCTGGGATTTTCTTGAGGCCTTCATTGAAGAGGAGTAGCTCTCGTTCGCCTCTTATTGGTCACTTTCAACTTTGACTACCCCCCAAGGAGTAGGGATCTTGACACATTGATGATAGGTGGAAGGTACAGCTTTCATATCGTGAATCCACGGCCTGCCCAATATAATATTATAGCAGGATAATGAATCTATGACACAAAACCGTTGCATCGAGTTTACTCCTTCGACATATACGTGCAGTTTTATCTCCCCAACAGTATTCTTTGCTTCTCCACTAAACCCTACAAGCACAGTGGACTTTGAGGTAATCTGTATCTCGGGGATGTTCATTCTCTTCAGGGTTTCCAATTGGATAATGTTGACCGAGCTGCCATTGTCCACCAATATCCTACGTACAAAATGGTTAGCAATATATAAAGTAATTACCAAACCATCATGGTGAGGATCCTGGATGTTATTTCGGTCATCACTGTCGAATGTTATCATTTTGTCGTTTGTAAGTGTTGTCATCCTTGTTGGTTTGTCTCCTCTTTCTAACTTAGTCTCCTTGGCATGACTTTTAGCTGCAGAATAAGATGTTCCGCATATATCGGATCCTCCTGATATAAAGTTAATTATCTTGGCATCTGAAGGAGGTGATGCTGCTCGTTCAGGATCCTTGTCAGTATCCTGAACCTTATTCTTCTTCCTGCCCAGAAGATCTTTCAAATACCCCTTGCTTAATAGGTAGCTTATTTCCTTCCTTAGGGCTATGCAATCTTCCGTCACATGTCCAAAATCCTCATGGAAGGCACACCATTTGGATTTATCTTTCCAATCGTCCTTTTGTTGGTTCTTCCTAGGCCACCTCGCTTTGTCTCCTAAACCCTGCATAGCATACATTAGTTCAGGTATATTAACAGAAAAACAATATCCTGACAACTCGGGATACTCCTCAGGATCCTCGTCTTCGATAGCATTCACTTTCTTGTTGTCATTCCTGCCATATGGCTTAGAGCGATATGGTTTGTATGAGGATTCTGACTTCCTGTTAGTTGATTCATATATTGAGGATGAATTCATCCTCTCTTGCATTTTCTTGTCATCTTCAAGCCTGATATATCTCAAAGCCCTGTTTCGAGCTTCGTCCAAGTTCCTGCAAGGATTCATTACAAGATCCTGGTAAAATTGGGAATCCTTTTGCAAACCCATTTTGAATGCTTGGACTGCTATAGCAACATCAAGGTGTGGGATGTCCAAGGATTCCCTGCTGAATTTGTTCACATAATCCCTTAGAGATTCTTGAGATCCCTGTGTTATCCTGTAGAGGTCACTTGTTAGTTTTTCAAAGCTTCTACTGAATGAAAACTGACTATTAAACAAATTAACTAAATGAGAAAATGATGTAATTGAATGAGGTGGAACATTTAGAAGCCATTTCAAGGTTGATCCTGTTAAAGTAAAGCCGAAACCCTTGCACAAGCATACTTCTTTAAGATCCAGCGGGATAGGGTTGATCTCCATCCTCTCCCTATACTGGGCAATATGCTCATCAGGATCCGTCGTCCCATCATACAGCTTCATGTTAAGAGTCTGGAATCTCTTTGGGATTTCTGCATCACAAATGGGGTGAGCAAAGCGGGATATGTTGTTACTATCCCGGAATACTTCCGGTATAGGCTGCACTATCCCAGGCACACTTGATATCATATCCTTCAACTTTTGAAGCTCTCTGGTTATCGCTGATGTCACACCTACATCCTGCAATGATCCAAGATTATTAGTAACAGGGATACTGGTGTTAACAGACAAGTTTCCAGCTTGGTGATTCTGGCCATATCCTGGAGCGTATCCTGGAGCATATCCTGGATCCCTCACAGTCGACATCCTAGCTATTAAGGGTATCTCCGGAATATTGCTCTGATAATGGATCGGTATGATATTGCCCTGATTTTCCTCAATATATACTACTGAACTAAAGTTCAGCGTCCTAGGCAGTAAAGGAGTGACAGTATCCTCGGCGGGCCTGCTTGAGCTGGATTTCTAGAGTTGTATCTCTCTCATCAGCATTTGGTTGGTTTCCTGCTGTTGCCTCATCTGTTCCTGTACACTACCAAATAAAGTTAGAATTTCTTCATTAGAGGCCAAAACAGGACCAGATCCCTGAATATTGCGAGCAGGGATAACATCCCGGGCCACATGAATCTCAGTCCCTTGTGAAGAGGTTTGCGTCCTCGGAAGAGGTGGTGGAAGCACCGAACCAATTGTTGCGGAGGTTGTAGTAGACACGGTGGAAGAGCTCATGTTTGATCTCGAGGCCATTGAAAATAGTATAGAAAAAAGTTTTGAAAATAGAAAACCATGAAAAGATTTTGCAAAAGCTTTTAGTAGAAATAGCACCACTTGCCCCACGGTGGGCGCCAAATTGTTTTGGTCAAAAATTACTGAAGCAATTAAGTGATCAAATTAGTTAAGTGAGGTAGTGTGCTAGAGGTGTTTGTGAAAAATATGCTAGTTAAGTTGTTAACAAAAACAGTTTCAGGATATAGCCCGAGGATATCAGACTATATCAATAATCAAACAATGAGCAAAAATGTAAAGGTTGACACCATATGTACGAGGAAAGCCCTTGATCAATCTAGATCTCCGGCATAAAACCTCGGGAGCTGACAATCGTTGGCTGCCTTGTTCTTCTTATTGCTTGAATAACCAGGATACAATGCAGGATAATGCTCGGATCGAATCTAAGTGTTACAATGATTGTGAATTGTGAGTGTTAGTGTGTGTTTGACGCTTGAAATGAGAGTGTACGAGTAGGTGAACTCGAAAGTGTCCATTCCTATGATCCGACACTCCTATTTATAGTTACAAGAAATAACAAATTATGCTAAAAATCTGGGATATTATGCTAAAAATCCGGGATACTATGCTAAAAATCCGGGATACTTGGAATATGCCCTTCTGAACGTTAGGGGCTGTTTCAACGCATTTTTCACGCGCATATTAACTATAACTCTGGGATTTAAGCTTCCATAACAGTTACAACATTCATAGCTTTGACCAGCATCCATAACTTCCATAAAATACGCCTTTCTTCAATGCTGACGTTTACAAGAGCATTTTTTTCGCCATCAACGTCCTTATCCTAACCAATATGAGTGGGTCTTCAGGATGACTTGGTCCTCATGAACTTTAGTCCCTTGTAACAAACGTTTACAAGAAAATTGTTAGTAATAGTCAGGATACTGCCTCAGGATCTTACCAATATCCTGGCCCGGTATCCTGATCGTAATCAGCTATCATAAAATCAAGATATAGTGTCAGGATATGGGCTCAGAATTTCACCCATAACAGTTCTGATTATCAGACTTGTTGTATGATTTGGACTTGTTGTTCCTGAAATAGGATCCTTGATTTTCCTGCTTTGAGGATCCTGACAGCCTTTCTTGGATCCTTTTATCATCCTCTAATCGGATGAATCTAAGGGCCCTGGTTCTTACTTCATCAAGGTTCCTGCAAGGGGTAATGACAAGATCATCATAGAACTGTGAATCCTTAAGTAAACCCATTTTGAAAGCTTCTACAGTTGTAGCTATATCCAAATTAGGAATTTCTAAGGATTCTCTACTGAATTTTGTGATATAATCTCTAAGTGACTCATTTTGACCTTGTGTTACCCTATATAGATCACTAGTTAATCGTTCAAATCTTCTACTACATGAGAATTGGCTATTAAACAAATTAACTAGATTAGCAAATGAAGTAATAGACTAAGGAGGAAGACTTAGCAGCCATTTAAGAGCTGATCCTGTCAGTGTGGATCTGAAATCCTTGCATAGACATGCTTCTTTTAACCTCTCAGGAATGGGGTTGATCTCAATTCTATCCCTGTATTGAGCCACATGCTCTTCCGGATTAGTTGTACCATCGTAGAGCTTCATGTTTGGTACTTGAAACCTCTTTGGTATCTCTGCATCACAAATAGATGGTGCAAAGCGAGATATCTTGTGACTTCCATCTGGAACTTCGGGAATGGGCTTAACCACTCCTGGAAGGCTGGATATCATATCCTTAAGCTTTTGTAACTCTCTAGCCATAGCTTGGTTGATTCCTGTATCCTACACAAAGCCATGGTTAGTATTATAAGTAGTATTCAAAGTGTTACCTCCTGATGGATTCAAGGGCAGAATTCCTGATGTGAATCCATATTGGTGTGATTCTGGCATGACTGAGGGACCAGACGAAGCAATAGTTTGCAGGGGTATGAAGTCTCCCAGGTGAATTTCTGAACTTCTCGGTTGTACACTCCTTAAGCATCCTTAATCCTAAAAGATGTTGGATCCTAGATACACCGAAGCTGGGGGTCTTGGAGGATAATCCATGGATCTGTGAACCTGAGATGAGGATCCTTGAACCTAAGAGGAGGATCCTTGAACCTGAGAGGAGGATCCTTAACCTGAGAGGAGGATCCTTGACCCGTCTGTGTTCCCATATATACTCCAGAACTGAAGAAGGATCCTTGATGCTGATAGGAGGATCCTTGAGGCTGAAGAGAGGATCCTGAAGGCTGAAAGTGTCACACCCCGACCGCGTAAAACAACAAATCGCGGCGGAAACGTCGGGGCGTGTCGTAACAGAATTAATTGTCTCATAACCATGGCATACAAAGTTTTATTTATTTATTAAACAAGGGTGTTACATTGTCTTGAACAGTAAACAAAAGAGTTTATAACATAATTAAACATAGTCTATCCTCTTTTAAAGTCTCTAAGGCACAGGTCCGCCCTAGTATCATGATCAACATCCTACGGAAAAGCTCCTGAAAACACATGTGAAAATAGGTACGTCAGCATAAAAATGTCTGTGAGATACATAGGTTTGTAAAAAATAGGATTCATGACTTATGTTTAAGAAAAATATTTAGTCATGAACCTTTTTGTTTGCTTTGTCTTGTAAATCATTTGAAAACAATAAGATCAGATGATATGTATAAGTAAATGTCAGGTTAAATAAATGACCATGTAAAAATGTGTTTGTATAAGATAAGTTGTTTGTAAATCAATGTCTTGTGAAAAATATGTTATTTGTATAAAATGTTCTATGTCTCAATATTGAAATGATTCAAATAACGTTACGACATGTAATACCACACAAACACTTATATATAGGAAGTACCAGCGGCGTATCCACCATGCTTGTATCATATTACACATGCATCGTTACTAAATCACTTAATCAAACCAAACCAACCAATGTAAGAAGTCTATGTTTAAACCAATTGTCAAATGTATTGAATAATATGCCAAAGTGTTTATGTCAAGATGTAAATCATGTCAAAATGTCTATGTCAAATGTCCATGTCAAATGTCTATGTCAAATATCCATGTCAAATGTCTATGTCAAATATCCATGTCAAATGTCTATGTCAAATATCCATGTCAAATGTCTATGTCAAAATGTCATGTATGGCAAGTGAAATGTCTCAACTAAACCATATGCACAAAAACAAAGTATTGAAGTAAAACTTGGTTCAAATCAAAGCTATGTTTTGTGTAAATGCATGCAACTATTTAATATGAACATCTATGCGGTATTGTAAAAATGCATACATCCAAGCCTTGTGACTGTGGTGATAAACCCTTTAAACAAATTAAAGGTCTATCTGTCTTATATCATCGAATTCGGTCATTCCTTTCTGTCCCCTTTCCCTGGGATGTCCGGAACGGGAGTTGTCAATTCCTATGGTACCACTACCTACTAACGAACGGCGTAGCTAATGTTAATGAATGTATTGTCCCATGTAAACAAACCAAATGTCATACCAGAATTGTAAGCATGTGAAAACAATGCACTAAGTATGTAATCAAATGAACATACATAGCGTGAAATGTCATGTAAAACGCTGTACTAAGTAATGCACAAAATGGGCACACCTAGCATGAAATGTCATGTAAAACAATGTACTAAGTAATGCACAAAATTGGGCACACCTAGCATGAAATGTCATAAAATCATGTACTATAATGTACTAACGAACATAGCAGTATATGATGTGAAAACAGGAAAGCATGAAAGTAACAAGTAGACACATGTGTTTCACCCCAAAACAGTTTGGAAAACAGTAAAAGAGGGGTCTATGTACTCACTTGAGATTGCTCAGATGTCTAAAGATAATCACCAAGTAATGCTAGAGATCTCAGAATCAAACGGCACCTAATATAGGTAACTATGTTAATAACCGGACCTTAATCGGATGATTGGATAGAATGAGGTTTCTTAAACCAAACGAGTGTAGAGACTCGTGTCATTTGGTTTAACAAAGCCTACATACTAAATGAAACCTATCCTAAGTGCTTGTGACTCATTACGACCCGTTTAGGTAGCTTATGCTACTTTAACGCGTCGTTCGCGTGAAACGCGTTCGGACCGCCTAACTAGTCCTATGACAAGTAATATATGCCTTAACATGTCTAATATGGTTGTCAAATCAGTTTAGATGTCAAAAGTTATGTTACATATGTTTAAAATGAATTTTGGCATCAAAGGGGTATTTTGGTAATTTACCTAAGGCATATAAACTACCTATCATACAACTACTTAAACGAAGAGACCATAAGGTATAACCTCGTAAGGTTATTCCCTATATACTATGGTCACCTAATGTGCTTGGTCGGATCCTAATGATCGACCAAACGGGTCGGGTTCGAAAGTATAAGCGATTGTTTAGATCGCTTACCTTACGACCCTATCTAAGCACTAAACTAAAAGTGACGAGCTAAGCATGTTAAAACATGCTTAACTAAGTTTAGAAAACAGGTTTGGTATCAAAACAAACGGTTTTGATACCCATAAGTAGTTTGGTTACAAAATACGCAAGAATACGTATTCTGACCGAAACTACGGCTCGTCACTGAGCCTAGATAACGTGGTAATCAGTAGGTATAGTCACTAGGGACTATAACCATCGTGATCACGCTCACGTTATGAAGTTCAAACGAACTTCGCATCGACCATAAACTGGTCAATGCAGAAAGTCAAACAAAGTTTGACTTTCGGACTCGAAAAGCAATAAAAGAACGAAAGAAGACTTACGAAGGGTCCCCGAATGCTAATCGTGATCACAATAACTCAGGTATGGAACGAAGGTTCCAACTTAGAGCCCAAATGATCAGATTTGTGGGTTTTGAAGCAATGGGGGGTGGGTATTTATAGGAAAAGTAGAGCCGTTAGGATCGTTTCTTGAATATCGTGCCACGATCCGAGCCGTACACTTGTCACAAAGTTGTGGTGGCTAAAAATGGACACCATAGGAGTTTGACAAGTGTCATTTGGCCTTTGGAAGGGGTTAAAACGCATTAAACAGCTGAAACTTGACCTTTGGGCGTTCTGAAGGGCTAAAGCGGCCCGCTTCAGGATCAGCCAAACACAATGCGGGCCGCCTGAGGCTTCTGATCTGCATATATGTTTCAGAAATGACAGTTTCAGCCCCTGCACGTGTTTAAGGCCATTCCCGACACTTCTAAGGCCCGTAAAGCCAACTTTAAGGCCCTAAAATGTTGCCTAAACATTGTGGACATGAAACATGTTCAAAAATATGTCGGATGGTGGTTCGTTTGGTCGTACGAACGCGATGTTCGCTTAATTACGACGGAATGCGCACTAGCGCGAAAAACGATCTAAATGACGCGACGAATGGATTTTTCTTATGGCGAACACTAAAATATAATGTAGTCATGCTTTCATAAATTTTTGGATGTCCGGATGTATTCAGAACGTAAGTTATGCGCGAAAATGCAAACTTGTGCACTTTTTGACACTTTTAGTCCCTGAATGACCCAAAAGTTTATTTTAGCACACCAAACCCCTCAAAGCCTATTTCTAAGCTATGTAAAGGATATTTAAGGTGTGTTTAACTTATGGTTATGTTCCGGAATGTTCGTTACAGTTCAGATTGGCATACTTTCGTAGTTTGTCAATTTTAGACCCTGTAAGCGAATTTACTTGTTTTTGCCATACCAAAGCCTTCAAAACTTATTTCTAAGTTATGTAAGGGTTATTTAAGGTATGTTAAGTATATGTTGATGTTACGGAGTATTTGTCGCGTTAAACTGAGTACGTTTTCGCACCCGTTTGCGTATAACTCTCCAGAAATTGATATAGAGTTTGGAATTGGATAAAAGTCAAAACATGAAAAATGTAAAACATAACAAAACAAACATTGTGATCAAATAACATTGTTTTATTGATAACAGAACTGTTCATAGTGATTACAAGCACAGTTGTTACAGAAAGTAGGATCCTTGAGCCTGTGTCATTGTCGATGATCCATAGCGTATACTTGACGATCCACCCTGATATTGGACACCTGATGTTGTGGAGTGCTGGGTAGTTATGACTGGACTGTCAAAATTCAGTGATCTAGGAATCAATGGAGAGTGATCCTCCGCTGATCTCTTCAATTTCTTGATTTCATCAATCTCTCGAAGGATCTGTCATTAGTTTTGTCATGCTGCTACATGTAATCCTTCATTTGCAAAATCAAAGAATAAAGATCATTGTTAGTAGGACCAGAAGAAGCAGTAGTTGTTGGTTTTGAGAAAATGGGGGTTTGTTTCTTCGGAGCATTCTCAGCATTCTTCTGGGGTCCAGAAGGTGCATGAGGCAAAGGTGGAATGCCCTGTGAAGAGGTGATCACCGGCATAGAGCTTGAAGTGTTCTTCGCTTGAGAAGCCATGTAGTTGGAGGTAGTGAAGAGAAATGAATGGAATAAACAAAATTTCTCAGAATTGAAGCACCAATTGCCCCACGGTGGGCGCCAAACTATTTTGGTCAAAAATCACACAAGGATAATGCAACCAAATCCGATTTTGTGAGGTGTGATGCTTGATTATTTGAATGAATGTATGAACAAAGAATGAATGAAAAGAATGATGAACACAAGGATTTATACGAGGAAAAAGCCCTTGATCAACGAATGATCTCCGGCACAAAAAAGCTCGGGTGATGGAAACTACCGATCACCGACTATATTTAACAAGCAATGTTTACAAATCGGGATGATAACAAGCTTTGTACAAGGTTCACTATAGTGAAAAAAGTATGTAATCACCGAGAGTTGTTGAGAGCTCGAGTGTAGTGTGTGTTGCTAATAATTCTTATGTCTAAACAAGCTTGTTATCCCCATTTAAAAATAGAAATTAACTAACTAACTAACAATCCGAAAAAGGTGCAAGCTCACACGATCACCACAACGTCGAAGAGCTCATGCACGTGCAGAATTAGAAGGCATATT
This sequence comes from Helianthus tuberosus, assembly GCA_030545235.1. Classification (NCBI taxonomy): domain Eukaryota; kingdom Viridiplantae; phylum Streptophyta; class Magnoliopsida; order Asterales; family Asteraceae; genus Helianthus; species Helianthus tuberosus. The sequence continues at coordinate 96,953,546 of CM060360.1, read as the reverse complement.
CCCCTGGAATCTTGGTTAGACCAAGTCCCACTCGAATACTCCTGCAAAACAAGTTCAAATATAATGCAAACAATTGTTAGTATTAGGATAATAATGAGGATCCTGGATCCTTAGTCCTGCAACGTCTTCTAAGGATCCTTAATTCAAACTGAACTGAGGATCCGTGATCTTGGCTGCACTTGAGGATCCATGATCTATATGCTTAGAAATTCTATCCCTAACATCAAGGATATGATATCTAGCGTCCCAGGAGTGGTTAAGTCCATTCCTGAGATTCCTGATGGGAGTCACAAGATATCTTGTTTTGCACCACCTATTTATGATGCAGATATACCAAAGAGGTTTCAAACACCGAACATGAAGCTGTATGATGGCTCAACTGATCCAAAAGAGCATGTGGCTCAATACCGGGAGAGAATGGAGATCAATCCTATTCCTGAAATGTTGAAAGAGGCATGTATATGCAAGGGTTTCGGATCCACACTGATGGGATCAGCTCTTAAATGGCTGCTAAGTCTTCCCCCTTACTTTATTACTTCATTTGCTAACCTAGTTAACTTGTTTAATAGCCAATTCTCATGCAGTAGGAGATTTGAACGATTAACTAGTGATCTATATAGAGTAACACAAGGTCAAAATGAATCACTTAGAGATTATATAACTAAATTCAGTAGAGAATCCTTAGAGATTCCAAATTTGGATATTGCTACGGCCGTAGAAGCTTTCAAAATGGGTTTGCTTAAGGATTCACAATTCTATGATGATCTTGTCATGACCCTTGCAGGAATCTTGATGAAGTAAGAACCAGGGCCCTTAGATTCATCCGTTTAGAGGATGATAAAAGGATCCAAGAGAGACTGTCGGGATCCTCAAAGCAGGAAAAGCAAGGATCCTATTTCAGGAACAACAAATCCAAATCATACAACAAGTCTGATAATCAAAACGTGCATGCAGTGGAGCAAGAAGAGGATGATGAAGATTATCCACCCATTTCTGAATATTGCTTTGCTGTTGATAATAATGAATTAATCCTTGCAATGCAGAATTTAGGTGAAAAAGCAAGATGGCCTAGAAAGAGTGATAAACCAGCAGCTACAAAAGGTAAATCCAAATGGTGTGCCTATCATGAAGATTTCGGTCATCTCACTGATGAATGCATAGCACTCAGGAAAGAGATTGGTTACCTATTAAGCAAAGGACATGTCACACCCCCAAAATACCACATGCGGAAAACCCCCGCGAGGCGTGTGACATACCAGGATCTTAGCCATCAATCACATTGAACTCATAGGTATATGTAAATAAAACTTTCATTGATTAACAGTAAGTGTTACAACGTTACAATATTTCACAGTTTACAGCGGAAGCATAATTCATTCATTAAGAGTTTATAACCACATGTAAAAGCCATTTGTGTTGTGTTATGTTTCCATGTATCTCGACCCATGACCACTGCAGCCTCCCAGACAGCAAGTTCCAATCAATATGCACCTAAAGACCTACAAGGCATGTAACAACGAATCAACAACAAAGTTGAGCTAGTTCACAGTTGGGTGTTCGTTTAAGTTGTTTACAAAAACATAGTTTGTCTTTAGTTGGCTTACTTGCCGTGGGGTTTACCCCATAGTTGAAAATATAATTAACCAGTTTACCCTGTTTCCCAAACATATCCATAGTTGGTGGGGGCTTCCCATGTGAATTACCAGTTTACTCTGTTTCCCAAACCTTTTTACGATATTTAGTGGGGGCTTCCCATGTTGTATGTTACTAGACCAGTCGTATCCATAAGTGTCCTTCCCAATCCGAGGACAGTGTTAAGTATGAGTGTACGTAGGTTTTACGTATGTGCCCTTCTCAATCAGAGGACAGTAGCAAGTATGAGTGTACATAGGTTTTACGTACGTGCCCTTCTCAATCCGAGGACAGTAGGAAGTATGAGTGTACGTAGGTTTTACGTACGTGCCCTTCTCAATCCAAGGACAGTAGCAAGTATGAGTGTACGTAGGTTTTACGTACGTGCCCTTCTCAATCCGAGGACAGTAGCAAGTATGAGTGTTCGTAGGTTTTGCGTACGTGCCCTTCCCAATCCGAGGACAGTAATAGGTAGTCTAGTAGTGTTAATAATATAAATAGTTATTCAATCCCATTCCCAACCCACCGGGTACCCCATGCCTTAGGAGTGTGAACTCACCTTTGGTTTGCTCGGTAGAGTTAATTATGTATTCACAGTGAACTAATCAGACCCTAATATCAATTCTAGCAATAGTAAGTTTTATAACACTTAACCATACATTTGCTATACATATTTCACATAGAGCTTATACATATCATATAATTACTCCACATATTGCCATACAGGTTGAAACACTCATTCATGCAACCCAACATTTTAACACACATCATAGAATTATAAAGTGAATGCTTGATTCATATCATGTCCGATTACACAACCTATCCAAATACAGATTGAAATCCTTTATCATGTAACATGTTTTCACATTAATTCTTAACCCTATTCACGTGTACAGCAAGTCGTAAGTGAGGCCAATCTGTACCGGCCCAATATGTATATATATATATATATATATATATATATATATATATATTGATCCCTTATCCGTAACTATCTAACACATTGGCCCAAACTAATTTATATAAAATGCAATAGTTCAATTTTGTATCAATTCTAACTAACTGAAGACATATGCCATCGGTCCGATGCCTTTTTTTTTATCCCAGTCCATTAATGTGTAACAGATTAATGTGTAAGCCCAATAATCATAAGGTCCAGTTGCAAATTGAAATAGTTAAATATGTTAAGTAATTTCTTTGATTCATCTAATTTGCTAACCTAACTCTTGCACAAAATCACAACATCACAGCATCGATTTACTTCTGTCGCTTCTTGACTTAATAAAACATTCCATTATTAACTGAGAAATCATCAAGTTAACATGCAGCTAATATACTAACCTATGATTTGATTCTTAAAACACACCCTAATATGAAATCGGTCAGCGTATGATTTTCTAATTAAATTACGTATTACGAGTCAGTTACATATCCCACAATCCATGCATTCCAAATTCATAATAATCAATCATCCTCTAATATTCAAACCACATAAACCACCCTCCCCCCAGAATATTCCATCGTTACTGTTCCCTCCTCGTGTCATATACATCCGCACACTAACAGTTTCAACAATGATCAACAATTAATCATGCTTTAATCATATGTTTATAAACAAAATAATTGGTCATGCTCTACATTAGACGTAACAGTAATAACTACATAAAATTAGTCATATAATGATAACAATATCAATCAAGTAATAACCCTAAGTTTATCAAATCACGTAACAAAACAAGAATTGAATAAAATGATCGAACTAACCAAGAACTTTAATATATACTGGACACGATGATAGATTCCTAAAAGAAGAAGACTTCGACCAACAATGAGGGGGTTTCCACTGTCGTCGCACAACAGGTTAGGAGGTAGGGTTTGAGTATGCGTGTGGTATCAAGTCATGTAACTTCCTATGTGTGTAAATAACCTATGGTAACCGGCCCTTAATCAAACAACCAGCCCTTTGGGCTTCACTTAGCCCATTCACTAATTCCATGTGTGTGTGTAGTGTGTATATGTGGGTGAGGTCCCCTAGCTGGCCCATGTGTGGAGTAACAGGATCCAAGTGATCGGCCTACACTACGCGACGCACTCAGTTGTCACTTACGTTTAAAGTTAACACACAACCTTTAACGTGTCAAAATCAAGTAATGCATAAGAAGGAAGACAATGAGAGTTTGAGAATCGCAAAATTGAACGACACTAACCTGAAATGTTCGAGTTGTCACATCATCCCCAACTTGAAAGAAATTTCGTCCCGAAATTTAGCACGTAGTTACTGAGGAAGCTAGTTAGGTTGCGTGGTTTTCCTGGGGTGTCACATCCTTCCCCAGTTGGTTTGGAATTTCGTCCCGAAATTCTGTAGTAGCTTCAGCCTCAGTAGTGGTTTCACTATTATCGAACAACTGGGGATACTTGTGTTTCATTTGGTCTACTCGTTCCCATGTGTACACTGGGCCATGACGGGAGTTCCAACGAACTCGATCAATGGGTATCCTAGTACGTTTGAGAATCTTGACCTCCCGGTCCAAGATTTCTACTGGTTCTTCAACAAATCGCAACTGATCGTCGATGGTGCGCTCCTTGAAAGGAACTACAAAAGTTTCATCTGACAGACACTTCTTCAGATTTGACACATGGAAAACATTGTGAACTCCACTAAGTTCTTCCGGTAAATTCAATTTGTAGGCCACCTTGCCTATTTTCTCAATGATTTCGAAAAGTCCGACATATCGCGGTTTGAGTTTGCCTCGTTTGCCAAAACGCACAACACCTTTCAAAGGTGAGACTTTGAGTAGCACTCGATCCCCAACCTGGAACTTGAGTGGTTTCCTGCACTTATCAGCGTAGCGTTTCTGACGGTCACGAGCTGCCGCCATTCGTTGTCGTATCTGAGCAATCTTCTCTGTTGTGTCTACGATGAGTTCTGGGCCAGTGATTTGGCTGTCTCCCACTTCTGCCCAATAAAGAGGTGGTCGGCACTTATGCCCGTACAATGCCTCGAACAGAGCAGCCTGGATGCTGGTGTGGTAACTATTATCATACGAAAATTCCACCAAAAGTAGATGCCGCTCCCGGTCGCTACCAAAGTCGATTACACATGCTCGAAGCATGTGTTCAAGAGTTTGGATGGTGCGTTCAGCCTTCCCATCCATCTGTGGGTGATATGATGTGCTCATGTCTAGACGTGAGCCAAAGGATTTGTGCATCGCTTGCCACAAATCAGATGCAAATCATGGGTTGCGATCAGAGATAATGGAGGTTGGCACCCCATGCCTAGCACTCACTTCTTTCAGGTAGATGACTGCAAGTGTAGAAAACTTCTCCGTTTCCTTGATGGTTAGAAAGTGTGCTGGTTACGCGAGACAATCAACGATCATCTAGGTGATATTGTTTCCGTTTCGAGTTGTAAGTAGACTAGCGACCAAATCCATGGCAGTCTGTATTCGCTTTTCGTATAGGTGTTTCTGGTTGCTAACACTTTACCTTGGCTTTCCCACAAGTCAAACATCATTCCCATACCTCGCTAGGTGGGCCTTCATGCCTGATTACTAGTACAAGGTTTATAAATCCTAATGCCTCTCATCAAAACCCAGACGACTAAAATATCGAAGCCAATGTGCTTTGCTCAACACGAGTTCCTTACAGTTGCCGCAAAATGAGACCCGCATTCGTTCCATGAGGTAAAGAGTATCGTCCGACCGGTCAAAGGTTGCTTCTCCAATCCCCGCATGGGTTCGATTTGAAAATCCTCTTCATTCAGTTCTCCAGTTTAGGCAGAGCGAGTCTGATCAGGTAAGTTAGAGTCGATAGTGAGCTGCAGAGCTCGTGTGTGTTTAGGTTTCTCAGTCGTACCCATTCAGAAGTTCCATCCAGCAATGTCATTGCATGCTTTAGCTCTTTCGAACATCGATACACGGGAGGCCCTTGTGATCGGTCTAAATAATGCATCTGGTACCGTCCAAGTGATGCCTCCATCCAAAATCCCAAAGCCACGGTTTTCACCGCCAGTCGTGTGTGTCGCGCAGTTCCTCTTTGTAACTCCATCACGTAAATCATCACCTTCTCGTGTTGCATCGGCGCGTAGCTGGGACTCTGATTTGAGTCATCATGGTATGCCAGTAGATCACCCGCACCCTCGGGTAAAAACGATGCTCAGTGCATTGCGGAGTTGGGATTCGAAAGCTTAAAAGACGTCCTCCTGTTCTGTCTTTCACAAGCACAGCACCCTGCTGTGCTAGAGAGATTTAAGCTGCGCGACCTTCGAAAATCCTGCTATTTATCTGCGATAGTATCAAGTGAGACCAAGAAATTGTTGTATCCACAAAGAAATCTTTGGTGTCGATCAGTTTCCATCCAAGACGGATCTTAGCGAGATCCACGTGCATTCCCACTTCCCTGATTATATATCCAAAAGGTACCTCTCGAACCCAGGAATTACATTTAACAAGACTTTGAGCGAAGTGGCTCCTCCCTCAGGAGTTCTAAAATAAGATACAAATGCCACCCATGGCGCTCCATTCTCCTGGTCAGGATTCCGAACGTTATCAACAAATGCGGTCAATTCATGTGCTCCCTGAAGCTACTGGTGTGTTGGTCAACTCAATAATCATGGTGTATAACGTTGAAATGGCTGCATTACATTCGACATGCTGTTCTAAGGTCATTCTCCTCTTGGACTTTCATCCTATGATAGTTCATTCTTTTGCCAGTCTCCGAATGGAAGCTTGACCCTTGCAACTGGTCAACAGGTTGTCAATACATGGTCGAGGCGAACGATTCTTGACTGTCACCTTGCTGAGTTCTCGATAATCAGTACACATGTCCAACGATAAGGCTTATCTCCACTGATATAACTAGGCTCCCCAAAGCGAAAAACTAGGTCCGATAAAATTCCTGTCCAACAGTTCCTGAAGTTGATTAGGCAGCTCCTGCAACCTTCCTGGTGTGAGACAATAAGGAGCACTAGTACTAAGGGCTGCTTCTGGCATGATACCAATATGATATTCCACCTGACAATGTGTAGGTAAACCTGACAGTCCTTCTGGTAGCACATAGGGAGAAATCACGAACAATTGGTGGATCCTTGATCCCCTTTTTCTTAGCCCTAACATCAATAACGAGTGTTAACATAGCGGGGTACTCCTTACGTGGACACTTCTGGCCTTCATTGCTGAATTGATGCTAACCTCTGCTTCATCCGAATACTTTATGATAGACAACAGCTTTTCTCCTCACAGGGTATATCTGCGTAATATCGGGATAACCAAATCCATACTGACTACTGTATCACAACTATCAAGGGTAGTAGAAGGAAGGTCGATGTCGAACACTTGTCCCACCAGATCGAGTTTGCATCCCTACAAACATATGATGCTTCAATTGACTTGCCATCAGCCTTTCGAGAAGCATCAGGGTTAAACAAGACAGAGATGAAGTGATTAGCTACCCGTACAAGCTTCCAAATTGCTACCATCCTGGCGTCGCCCACGTCAACTCTAAATTCCCTTCCATGAGCATCATTTCCAGTGTTGCTATTTTCATTACTAGGATTTCGAGTACTGTCGTTGTTCCATGTTATAGTCGATTGTCATTTCTTATGTCCCGATTGATTCGTATGAGTCGACTCCCATGAGTCGCTGACAAGGGTTAAGGATTCGATTTAAGTCAAGCCACTGGTGCTCGTTGCCGGTAATCAGGGTCGTCAAGTATTGAGGTCGGTAAAGTACTACGCTCATCCTCCTGTCCATTGACGTTGCATGTTGCTTGAGTAATACACGGCATGTTACGAGAGTGTTGCAAAAGTGATCGCGCTTTGGGATCCAAGGCGTCAATACATTAAGTTCCAACAAACGAAGAAAGGTGAGAAAGATATAGACCAATCATTTCCGGTGCAACATCCAACTCGGGGATGTTCGTACAAGCACCTAACATTCTACACTGTTCACTAGGCGTTCAGATGGGTGTTCAGGTAATACTCGATAGCGTCGAGATTCGAAAGGATCCAGAGAGGGATGGAAAGTTCACGTTTAAGTAGGGGACAATCACTGCTATGACCCCTATAGGTTTGTTATGTTTCACATCGATCAGTTAATGGAATGGAACCCCTTTATCACTTGTTAAGCCTTACTGGGACTCACATGCAACCCACGTTATTATTATGTGTGCACCCACAATAATATTGTGATTTTCATGCTCATCTCAGCTCCTCTTAACTCATGTCAAATGGTTCATCGAACTCGAGTAGCAAACAAAGAGCATCACGAAGCGTAAGACACGAAGGTTTAGGGAAATACCACCCTATCAGTCGCATAACACATGCAAGTAATACATGATTTCATACTGTTGTGCTAAACGTGCAATCAAATGCAATATCATATGTAAGTGTTCACTAGTCATGCAATACAACGAGTATACGAGAGACGAACCTTGCAATCTGGAGCTGAGTGTCATGGTCGTATTCACGTTTTCAGAACTGTTCGGTTATAGTCTGGTTTTACAAAAGCGTTTTTTTCCCTTTTTAAAACCAAGTTCACTATAACCAATGGCTCTGATACCAATCTGTCACACCCCCAAAATACCACACGCGGAAAACCCCCGCGAGGCGTGTGACATACCAGGATCTTAGCCATCAATCACATTGAACTCATAGGTATATGTAAATAAAACTTTCATTGATTAACAGTAAGTGTTACAACGTTACAATATTTCACAGTTTACAGCGGAAGCATAATTCATTCGTTAAGAGTTTATAACCACATATAAAAACCATTTGTGTTGTGTTATGTTTCCATGTATCTCGACCCATGACCACTCCAGCCTCCCAGACAGCAAGTTCCAATAAATATGCACCTAAAGACCTGCAAGGCATGTAACAACAAATCAACAACAAAGTTGAGCGAGTTCACAGTTGGGTGTTCGTTTAAGTTGTTTACAAAAACATAGTTTGTCTTTAGTTGGCTTACTTGCCGTGGGGTTTACCCCATAGTTGAAAATATAATTAACCAGTTTACCCTGTTTCCCAAACATATCCATAGTTGGTGGGGGCTTCCCATGTGAATTACCAGTTTACTCTGTTTCCCAAACCTTTTTACGATATTTAGTGGGGGCTTCCCATGTTGTATGTTACTAGACCAGTCGTATCCATAAGTGTCCTTCCCAATCCGAGGACAGTGTTAAGTTTGAGTGTACGTAGGTTTTACGTATGTGCCCTTCTCAATCAGAGGACAATAGCAAGTATGAGTGTACGTAGGTTTTACGTACGTGCCCTTCTCAATTCGAGGACAGTAGCAAGTATGAGTGTATGTAGGTTTTACGTACGTGCCCTTCTCAATCCGAGGACAGTAGCAAGTATGAGTGTACGTAGGTTTTACGTACGTGCCCTTCTCAATCCGAGGACAGTAGCAAGTATGAGTGTACGTAGGTTTTACGTACGTGCCCTTCCCAATCCGAGGACAGTAGTAGGTAGTCTAGTAGTGTTTATGTGAGCGGGTGCATCCTCATCGTCACGGCCATGGAGTTGGCAAGAGTTAGTGATAGCCGTCATGATGTAGGATGGAATTTGCCAAGATCTTTCATTGGTGATTTCGGGAAGGGTGATGGGTGAAGCTTGACCGGTAAAACCAGTTGTGGCTTGTTGGTAAACAGTGCGGTTAGCCATTTGAGCATTGGTTTCTGGACTCAGAGAACGTGAAATTTCGAAGGAATCGGTCTCTGTGGTTGTTTCAGATTCAAAGTAAGGATTTTCAAAAACTTGGAATTCACTTGTGTTACCTGATTCCCCTTCCTGGTTGTTGGTACGTTGAGAAAATAAAAGTTCAGGATCGTATTGTGGCTCAAATTCAGGTGGTCCTCGTGAGCGTGTATGTCGCATAAACTAATGAAATTTAAACTAGGAATTTGAAATAAACAAGTAAACACAATTTAAATAAGTATTAAATAAAAACTGAAAATAAAAATTGCAATACGAATAAAATAGAAATACAAGATACTCTAATGGATTTTAGACTCAAATAAATAATAAAAGAAATATAAACAAACAAATTAATGCAATTGCAAAGTAGCCCCCGGCAACGGCGCCAAAAACTTGATGTGTGACTAGCGGTTTGTAAGAAACTTGTAAAAATGGTTAAATAAAGATTGACTCAAAAACTAAACTTTTGGACATGCTTTGGCCTAATAGGTATCGGTACTCTCATTGGGATTGTCCCCAGGTAGGCAACGGGTCCTTATAATTAGATTTGTACGAATGCCAGCCTAGACAGGAGTTCCCAACTAACGGTACTTAACCCTTCCAGTTACTACATGTCCGACACGAAAAACACATTTTTACAAATAATGTACAAAAAGACAAACTTTAAAAATAACCTTAAACTAGACACTCTAAGCTTTAAATTTATAAACTTAGACTCGATCTAAACCTAAACCACACATCCGGCACGTATACCGATCAGTGTAGTATAGCTGATGTAAGTCCGAGTAACGAACCCAAGAGACTCTGTTGAATTACGTTAATTAATTTATATACACTAAAAATGACACCACACTAAACATTTTTATATTTTTGTAATTTTGATTTAAAGGGGGGTTTTACTTGAAAATTAAATTAATTAAAAACTAATTAATAAAAATGAACTAAAAACAAATTAAGACAAATGTTTGATTTTATTATGATAAAGGACTATCTAGGTTGGAATCCCACTTGTTAATAACATACTTTCTACCGGGTAATTGTGTGATATGAAACCGGGATCTTTAGATATTAAACCCTAAAAGACGACGTATAGGATTCCCAATCATTCTCGGGAAGGCAACAATGTGACTTTAAAGATTTATTTTGATTACCGATTTACTAGACTTCCTTACAGTTGTCTAGTGTTCTAGAAAAGTGCTTGAAAAGACTGACTTCCTCACAGTTGTAAATCTAAAGCAATTTAAGAAAACTTGATTTGGTTTAATAGACAAGTTAGCGACAATTTAACTAAAACCGGGTTTCTCACAAAACACAATCCTAGCAATACACTAAACTCGATCTACTAATATTTTTATACCTTACAGCGCTAAAAATAGTAGAACATTAAAACTGGATTAATTCTTGATCATTATTTTTATAGTTTATTTCACAATACCACCATATGATTACCCAAACCGCTAAGACTTGAATATCAACATTAATTCTTTATATGAAAAGACATTCACCGTAATTTATGTAAAACATATGATCAAAGTGTTAACCAAGTTAAAATATGCACATACACCAAACTAGGAACTTAAATTATTTACTTAACAAGAACAACCCATATTCACACAATACCCGGTAAAAATTACATTTTAACAAGTGATCATCGTAACCTAGATAGTTTCAAAGTTTAGCTACACATAATATTAAATAATACAACTGAACAAAGTCTAAAAATAACTGAAAACATTATACAAAGAGAATAGAAACTGAAAAACGAATAATTACCGAACCCGGATTGCTTAGAACTCGAACCGAAAGCTTCTACGACTCCCGAGAAGTTCCAAGGCGCTTCAAATTCACTTCAACTTGCTTAGAATCGACTGATAACAGTCTTTGAGAGGTGTTTTCGAAGTAGAGAAGGTGTGTTTTTCGACTACAAGTGAGTGCCCTTTTATAGGCTAAGAAATGAGCTTCTGCGACCCCCTTACGGACCGTAAGGGTGGGAGCCTTACGGTCCGTAAGACCTTTCCAACTAACACTCCACTACTGCCCATTCCCGCACTAGAAAGTGTCTGCCGACAGGTCCTTACGGACCGTAAGGGTGTGAGCCTTACGGTCCGTAAGGCTTTCTCCAGGGCAAATTCTTTGTTTTCTTTGACACGTTCCCATGTATTGTTTTCATCGTCGATCTCCATCGTTTTCTCGCATAATCCACAGATATTTCACCGATTCCTGTAGATTCATGATTTCATCGATTCAGTAACAAATACAAAGGAGAAACGCACATAATTGATCTAAAATATGGGTAATTTGATACATAAGATGTGTATAATTCTAAACACATCAAATATCCCCACACTTATCCTTTTGCTTGTCCCTAAGCAAAATCCTAAACAACATATCCAACATAAACGATTAACAAGAACGCATGCCTCGAACAAATTAAAATGCGAATTACAAAATCATTAAACACAGAGGTTTCCCAAGACTTACATCGTTCAAAAGGTTTGATAATTCAAGAGAATGAAACGAGAAACCGAGGCTACCTAATCAAACTTTTCTTACCTTCGAGTAATTTATTATGCAATATCAACATCCTTACGAAATTCACTCCTCTCTCGGCTAATATCTATGTAATTTCAAGTGAACTCTCAAAGACCAAACCGTGAAGCATGACTATTACAGGCTTGTACGTCAATCAGATCTCCACCTAATTGTTAGAAATTGATACAACATAAAGAGGACAAAAAATGGGTAGGTAAGGGTAAAAGGTAGGTTGTTTATTTGGGGGAGAGTGGTTAACAGGGGATTTTACGATAAACTGGAAAAAGCACGTAACAAGGTTCAACAACATTTTGGTCATTTGACCATACTTTATTCTATTTTTTTCTTTTTCTTTTTCTTGCTTTTTTTGATTTATATATATACCAAAGATAACAATAAAATCACAATATTATACGTTCCGATTTAAAATGGGTAACAACAGAAGGTTTAGGTTCAAAGTGGTGTCTAAAGGAAAATGGTGAATTTTTATAGAAAAGGTGATCCTAATGCCTCTATCAAATTTGTAACAAAGTCTAAACCAAAGGTCTTGAAATGTATCAAAACGTACAAGTTCTAAAGTAATGCAACACATCGGTAAACACACATGAAACGAAAAATAGTGTTTGTGTAAGAAACACTTATAGGCTCAAATCTTACCGTCATGTGGAAATACAAGGGTTATGGATTTTTGCATTGCATAATCAATTTACTTTCCAGTTTGATCTATTATCTTAGGTATCTCGTAAAAAAAAATTATTTCACGAAAAACTTGAATTAATCAACCTACTATCCCGCAACTTAAAGAAACATGTGTTTTTGGTTTTGTAAGTTCAACATTTAAATTGCTTTTCGACAGACGTTTTGAAAAATGTTCATGTTTTATTTGTGTTTAAAGACTGGGACAAGTATAAAACATTTTTTTGAATTTTTTTTTTTTACATTTTTATAATATAATATAAAATTCCCTCATCCCCACACTTGAAAGACACATTGTCCTCAATGTGTGAAAATGAGAAAATAAGATGCACACTGAAAATGCAAATATAAAATGCACACTGAAATTTAAAATGTTACTTCCCTGATGTGTTGTGATATGTCGTGTATTTATGTTGCAACGCCGCACTATATCAATTCTGCCTCGATGCCTGTTAGCGATGCTTGCAACATGGTAAATAAACGCATCATAAGAAATAAACATAATAAACACCATCAATCAAACTAAAGTCAAACCAAAATGTAAATGTAAATACAAACCAAAATGTAATAAGGTAAACTACAAACAATAAAGATAGTCTACGGCGGTGGAGGTTGATCAAGTGGAGGGGGAATCTGAAGATGATCTATGATGCGCTGAAGCATCCCCCTCATCTCTATCTGTGTCTGCCTGATCTCATCCTGACCCTATCTAAGCTCGCCCACGCCCTTCTCTAAAGTCTCTAAACGCTCTGGTATAGTGGGCCGGGTCCTGGGCTCTCCTGCTCTCTCTCTCTCTCTCTCTCTCTCTCTTGCACCTGATGGCGAGGTGCGACAACAGGGGTGCCCTCCGGAATAGCTCTCGGCTGTGTGAAACGCGAAGGCTCGCCCTGCTCCATAAGCTGTGGAATCTGTCGCATATCGCTCTTCCTAATCAGCGCGCCCCTTGCCTCCTCATCCAGCCACTCTCTCGGAAAATCCTCAAAAACCCGCAGACTCTCGGCCAGGACGGTAATGTAGCTCCCCATACAGATACGGGACTCCTTGTCCCTCCCGTGATCCCTAGCTAGAGAAAATAGTAATAATAGGGCTAAATTGGGCTCATGGCCTTGCACGATGCAATAAAGCGCGAAAAGATCCGAATATGTCACTTTCTCGATACTCATGTATCGAGAATGGACCGTGCAGGCGAGGACCCTGTGGATAAAGCGGTGAACTGGATCTCGGATCTGGGAGGCAGCGATCCCAGGCATAAAACCTCCATCGGCGATGGAGGACCAGAAAGCTATCAACTGTGTCGTCGTGACACAGCAAGGTAGCTCCTGGTCTAACCATCCCATCAGACTCTCAGTGAAGACCTCCTGTGTGGTCTCCTCCTGAGTATACAAGCCAGCGTGGACGGCGAACTGTGCAATAGACATGATACGTGTCTGTCGTCCTAACGCAAAGCTGACTGCAGAGTAGGATGAGAGGCGCGCAGAATCAAATGAAAAAGTAGAAAGGAACTCAATAGTGAGCTCCTATTACTGCACGCGCCTCTCATCTAACAACCTTAACCATCGAGGTGTCAGCATATCACGTAACCTATCCCTGACTCCCATCGTCGCCATCAAATCCCAATCTATAACTCTCGCTCTCTGAAAACCCTTGCCTAGCAGTCTAAGCATGCCAGTACGCTCATCTGAATCGGCCCAGAAGTCTAACAATGTGCTCTCCGCTACAGGTGGGAGAGGTACTGGTATCGGCGCCTGCTGGTCTGGCCTAACTGCCTCTGTATCGTATAGTATCCGTCTGGCAGGCCGCGGCTGCTGCTGGTCCTCCTGTATCTGTGGTTGAACCTGAGGCTCTACCGCAGGAATCGGCTCCTGGTGCTGAGCGGCCGCGCGTCCCCGCTTGCGGGTGCCTGAGGAAGATGCCATACCTGCATTTAAAAATATAACAATTAGATATTGCAGGTTTTATAAAGCTTACCGTGCCCTAACATGTTTTTCAATGTTTTTATATTTTTTTTTTAATTTATATATAATTATATACAAAAGATATTTTATTTTACGGAAAAACGTGTTTTTGTTGTGTTAGGGACGGTCGTTGCGGCCGTATAGCATTTCGTTCGCGGCCGCAAATAAACACACAAAATTAGAAATTAATTAGAAATTTCGGCCGCATCTCGGCGTATTTACAAGAAAACCACCAATCCTCGCCCGAATGGGCGAGGCGGCGAAACCTGCAAGTAAACCGCAATAACAATAACACTAAATTTTTATATTAATTCAAAGCTCGATGTCATTATTTTATGCATCCGAAATATACATACTACGCCTAAACTATGTCTAAGCTATATAAAAAAGGCGCAACATATTAGAAACTACTATGTACTTCCGAGTTGCGAAATCTAAAATTGATGTAACAACATAAAAATTACACATATGAAACATTCTCGAAACAAAATTAATCTAGTCGAATCGAAACAAAATTACAATTAAACTAGTCGACTCGAAAATAGACTCGGTTAACTATAATTTACATTGATCACTACTTTATGCTAATAAATTCAAATTTCAAACAGAACAATAACACTTAGAATTAAACGGACATAAAGGAATATTTATAATATTTTACGACTACTCTAGACGACTCGAATAAAGTTACTCGAAACAATTTAATACACAAACATATCAATTCACAACAAAGCTTAATCTAAAGTTAACACTAAATGACGAGACCCGACCCGACACGACTTGAATCATAGCAACATTCAACTTGAAACTGAGTCAATTAAATAATCTAAGATACATACCTGAAGTGTCGGTTTAGGCGCAGAAATCAAACAGAACAGTGTTGGCAGAGTGGCGAAGATGGCGGCGCTTCGGTGGTGAGCGACGGAGGTGGAAGTGGAATCGGATGTGCGGTGATGGTGTTTGACAGTGGGTGGTTGGTGCGGCGGAGGTGAATCGAGCGGAGGGGGCGGCGGTCTGAGGTGATGGCGGTGGTGAGTGAGGGGTGACCGGAGTGGTTGAAGATGGTTGGAGGTGGCAGCGGTGGTTCGTCGGTTGTGAGAGGCGGCGGCAATGGTGGTGGCAGCGGAGGTGAGGATGGCGGTGGTGTATAGTGAGTCGAAATGAGGGCGGAGAAGGTGGAGGGTTGACCGGATATGGCAATGGGGTGGAGGTGGTGAACGGTGGTTGGGAATCGGAGAGTGCAGAGGGGGGTGTTTGGTTTGAATGAGGAAGACGACCCCAAATGGGGGTTTTTATTTTTGACCTGACGAAACCCTTATGGACCGGACCGTAAGGGTATGAAGCTTACGGTCCGTAAGCTTGTTTAGACATATATTTTTTTTTTATTTGTTTATTTTTAATATAAAATATGTAACATCTGTGCTTGTAATCATTATGAACAGTTCTATTATCAATAAAACAATGTTATTTGATCCCAATGTTTGTTTGGTTGTGTTTTATTTTTTTCATGTTTTGACTTTTATGTAATTTCAAACTCTACATCGCTTTCTGGAGAGTTATACGCAAACTGATGCGTAAACGTACTCAGTTTAACGCAAAAAATACTCCGGAACATCAACATATACTCAACATACCTTAAATAACCTTTACATAACTTAGAAATAAGTTTTAAAGGCTTTGGTATGGCAAAAACAAGTTAATTCGTTTACAGGGACTAAACTTGACAAACTACGAAAGTATTCCAATTTGAACTGTAACGAACATTCCGGAACATGACCATAAGTTAAACATACCATAAATATCCTTTACATAGCTTAGAAATAGGCTTTGAGGGATTCGGTGTGATAAAATAAACTTTTGGGTCATTCAGGGACTAAAAGTGTCAAAAAGTGCACAAGTTTGCACTTTCGCGCATAACTTACGTTCTGAATACATCTGGACATCCAAAAATTTATGTAAGCATGACTATATTATGCTTTAGTGTTTGGCTTGCCAAAAATCCATTCGTCGCGTCATTTGGATCGTTTTTCGCGCTTATGCGCATTCCGTCGTAATTAACCGAACATTCGCGACCGTACGGCCAAACGAACCGACATCCGAGATATTTTTGAACACATTATAAGTTCCCTATACTTTAACTTCATTTTATAGCTTTGAAATGGGGTTAACGGGCCTTAAACGTGTCGAAAATGGGCTGAATGCATGACAGGGACCAAATGTGTAAATCTGCCAAACTAAGGCCTAGCGCACCTCTACACTTTTAATGTAACGGTGCGCTAGCCTTGTCCAGACCAGATGCAGAGTATTTAACAGCCTGTTTGCAGCTGATTGATCCACAACCATACATTCTCACATGCTTAGTCAGATGATAAGGATCACTTTGAGCTACCATAAGGTCCTGACACTTGTACGGGTAGGATTAAGGCACGTTTTCCATGAAACGATCTTAACGGTGGACCGAAAACTATATATACCCCATGACCCCCATTGCTCAAATCACTAGAATTTTGATTTGAGAAACTCTAAGTTGAAACTATTGTTTCATACCTGAGATTTTTGAATCAAAATTAGCATTCGGGGACCCTTCGTAAGTATTCTTTCGTTCTTTTCTTTATTTTATTGCTTTTCGAGTCAGAAAGTCAAACTTTGTTTGACTTTCAGCGTTGACCAGCTTATGGTCAATGCGAAGTTCGTTTGAACTTCGCAACATGAGTGTAATCACGTTGGTTATAGTCCCTTGGGACTATGCCTACTGATTACCACGTTGTCTAGGGTCGTAGGGTAAGAGATCTAATAAATCGCTTATACCTCGAACCCGACCCATTTGGTCGATCATTAGGATCCGACCAAACATATTAGGTGACCATAGTAGGTAGGGAATAACCTTCCGAGGTTATACCCTATGGTCACATCGTTTGAGTAGTTGTATGATAGGTAGTTTATATGCCTTAGGTAAATTACCAGAATACCCTTTTCATGTATAATTGGTAATTAAACATATGTAACCTAAACTTTTGTCACATAACTGATTATGTAACATGTTTAGGCATATAACACTTGTCATAGGGCTAGTTAGGCGGTCCGAACGCGTTTCACGCGAACGACGCGTTAAAATAGCATAAGCTACCTAAACGGGTCGTAATGGGTCGTAAACAATTATGTTAGGTTTCAATTAGTATGTAGGCTTTGTTAAACCATATTACACGAGTCTCCATACTCCTTTGGTTTACGAACCCTCATGCTACCCGATCTTCCGATTTAGGTCCGGTTTATTAACATAGTTACCTATATTAGGTGCCGTTTGATTCCGAGATCTCTATCATTGTTTGGTTGTCACTCTAGAACTACTGAACAATCTCAAGTGAGTACATAGAACCCCTCTTTTACTGTTTTCCAAACATTTTGGGGTGGAACACATGTGCCTACTTGTTACTTTCATGCTTTCCTGCTTTAACATCATATGCCTGCTATGTTCGTTAGTACATTATAGTACATGATTTCATTACATTTCATGCTATGTATGCCCATTGTGTGCGTACTTAGTACATCGTTTTACATTACATTTCCATGCTATGTATGCCCATTGTGTGCATTACTTAGTACATCGTTTTACATTACATTTCATACTATGTATGCCCATTGTGTGCATTACTTAGTACATCGTTTTACATTACATTTCACGCTACGTATGTTCATTTGATTACATACTTAGTGCATCGTTTTCACATGTTTACATTTTGGTATGACATTTGGTTTGTTTAACATGGAACAATACATTCATTAACATTGATCACGCCATTCGTTAGTAGGTAGTGGTACCATAGGAATTGACAACTCCCGTTCCTGAAATCCTGGGTTTGTTTGGATTGGAAGGAATGACCGAATTCGATATACATAACTTAGATAAACCTTTAATTTGTTTAAGGGTTTATCGCCACAGTCTCAAGGCTTGGATGTATGCATTATAACAATACCGCATAGATGTTTGTATCAGTATAACATGCATTTGTTACACAAAACATAACTTTGATTTAAACTATGCTTTACTTCAATACCTTGTTTTTGTGCATTTTACATATGGTTAAGTTGATATATTTCACTTACCATACATGACATTTTGGTTACACATCACATGATCTACATTGAACAAAAACATTTTGACATTGATATACTCATTTGGTAGTTTACATTGGACATAGACATTTTGATATGGTTTACACAATAACACTTGACAATTGATTTGTACATGAACAAGTTACATTTGTGGTTGTTTGGGTAAGTGATCTGAGTAACGATGCGTGTGTAATATGATACAAACATGGTGGATACGCCGCTGGTACTTCCTATATATAAGTGTTTGTATAATATTACATAGCGTAACGTTATTTAAATCATTTCAGTATAGACATATTACATTTTATACAAATAACATACTTTTCTCAAGACATTGTTTTACAAAACAGTTTATTTTATACAACTCATTTTAAATGGTTATTCATTTAACCTTACATTTATTTATACATATCAACTGAACTTATCGTTTTTCAAATGAATTACAAGACAAAGCAAAGTACGGGGTTCATGATTAAACATTTTCTTAAACTCAAGTCATGAATCCTATTTTCACAAAACCTATGTATCTCACAGGCATTTTTATGCTGACGTACCTACTTTCACATGTGTTTTCAGGAGCTTTTCCGTAGGATGTTGATCAGGACACTAGGGCGGACTTGTGTCTTAGAGACTAAAAATGGAGATAGACTTGTTTAATTATGTTATAAACTCTTTTGTTTACTGTTCAAGACAATGTAACACTCTTGTTTAATAAATAAAATACAACTTTGAATGCCATGGTTATGAAACAATTAATTCTGTTACAACACTCCCCGATGTTTCCGCCACGTTTTGTATGTTACACGTGGTTGGGGTGTGACAGAAGAGTTGGTATCAGAGCCAATGGTTATAGGGAATTAGGTTATTAGTAATGCTTTGACCTAGACTATAACTTTTCTAGGACCCTAACACAAGTTATCTTATGTTTAGATCTTAAAACATGTACATCACCTATCCTTAGGTGATTATCAAAACAAGAAACCAATTTTTCCGAAACGATTTTCGAAAAACAATCTTCTGTTTTTGAATAATTTATTACAAGGTTTTGAACCCTCAATTGTAAGGTTTTGAACCCTTTCAGTTTAACTAAAATTTTTGGCCTTGTGCCTTCAAATTTTCAAAATCTCGTCAACGTTTTGGGTCTTAAATAATGAGAACATGTGCAAACTGGAAGGGTGAATGCCTGTATTCTGGGTTTTCTGTCTAGGCAAGCACTTCGTATACATCTCAACCAGACGCGAGACCAGTTGTGCTTACCTGGGAATTCTTGGGATGAGTGTTCACTTATAGGCGAGCATGTCTTCGAAATACATTATTTTTGATCCATTTACTTTGATTAGTCACTGTGTGTCGTTTGTTTACTTTGTGATACGGACAAATGACCACCATCTTTGCTTTTGTTGATTTAGTTTCATCTCATTTCTCTTCATCCAATCATCTCACTCGTTTCTTTTAATGTTTTCCTCTTTTAGAATGCCTCCTCGACGCGAGAACCAGATAGATACTGCCGAGCTGGCAGAAATTATTGCGCAGCAGATGGCTGCCCAATTCCCAAATCTCTTTGCTCAATGGCAACAAGCCAACAACAACAACAATGCTCTATGCAAATACAAGGATTTTAACTCAGCTAAACCACTCAAGTTTAGTGGTTCTGAGGGAGCGACCGGGCTTCTTCAGTGGTTTAAGAGCACTGAGAATACTTTCCGCCACGTGCAGTGTCCGGACAATCGCAAAGTCGAGTTTGCTTCAAGCGTATTTCAGAAGAGGGCTTTGACATGGTGGAACGGGGTTATGAGGGACCAAGGTGCAGAAGTTGCTCTCGCACAGACATGGGTTGAACTTAGAGCCCTTATAATGAGGGAATTCTGTCCTCGTCATGAGCAGCGAGCTTTGGAGAAAGAGTTTGATAATTTGAAGCAAGACAGTGGAGAGCACAGGGCATATATTGACAGGTTTGAGGAGTTGAGTCTGCTTTGCCCAACTATGGTTACCCCACTTGACAAGGCCATCAAAAGGTACATCGACGGCCTACCTGACTCAGTACAAGACATCCTTACTGGTAGTGACCCTGCCACACTCCGTCAGGCGATCGAGTTATCAGCGACACTGACTGAGTCGCAGGTTCGTAAGGGAAAGTTGCATAAGAAGGGTGACAAGGGTAAGAAGCAGGCATCTGACAAAGGGGATGGCAAGAAGGGTGGAAACAAGAATGGGAAGAATTCTGGTTCTTCGAGAGGGTCAAGGAAGCGTAAGGCTTCCCAAAATTTTGCTGTCACTGCTCAAGCTAACCAGGCAGCTCCCAACCAACCCGCACAGCCTCCAGCGAAGAAACCCTATTCAGGGAATGCACCTTTATGCAATAGATGCAACAGTCACCATCAGCCGCAACATCAGTGTCGTTTCTGTACTAGCTGTGGGAAGTCAGGTCATCTTGCCGATGTTTGTCGGTTTGCTCAGAACCGGGCAGTTCAGAACCCGGCTCAACAAGTTGCTCATCCTCCTGCTCAGCAACAGGGTCAAGCTGCACGACCACAGTACCCACCTGGTGCTTGTTATAACTGTGGGGATCTGACCCACTACAGAAACTGATGCCCAAGGCTAGCCAACCAGAATCCGAATCAGGCTCCGGCTCGAGGCCGAGCCTTTAACATGAATGCCCAAGAGGCGCAGGCAGACGATAATGTGGTGAACGGTACGTTCTTTATTAATAATCAGCCTGCATCTGTTCTCTTTGATTCGGGTTCCGATAAGAGTTTTGTGTCATTGTCTTTTGAGCCGATGCTTCGCGTGCCTAGAACGAAACTAAGTAAATCTTTGACAGTAGAGGTTGCTAGTGGTGAACCCATTATTCTTGATTCTGTTCTTCACAACTGTCAGTTGAACCTTAATGGCCATCTTTTTCCTATTGACCTCACGCCTATGCAACTTGGAAGCTTCGACGTTATTGTGGGAATGGATTGGTTATCCAAGCATCGCGCAGAGATAGTTTGTTCTGAGAAGATTGTTCGTGTGCCGCTTTCGACAGGCGAGATCCTACAGGTTCAAGGTGAGAAACCGTCTGGTGGCCTCAAGCTCATGTCTTGTTTTAAAGCTCGGAAATATCTGCGGAAGAACTATGTGGCTTTCTTAGCACATGTTACAGAAGATAAAGGCAAGGGTAAGTCTATTTCAGATATCCCTGTCGTTCGGGATTATTCTGAAGTATTCCCTGAAGATTTACCTGGTCTACCTCCAGCACGCCAAGTCGAGTTTAGCATTGATCTTGTACCTGGTGCAAATCCCGTTGCCAGAGCTCCATATCGTCTTGCACCGTCTGAGATGCAAGAGTTATCTAAGCAGCTTCAGGAGCTCTCTGACAAAGGTTTTATCCGTCCTAGCTTTTCACCTTGGGGTGCTCCCATTCTTTTTGTCAATAAGAAGGATGGATCTTTTAGGATGTGTATCGATTATCGTGAGCTTAACAAGCTTACCATCAAGAATCGATATCCCCTACCTCGCATTGATGATCTCTTTGATCAGCTACATGGCGCTTCTTATTTTTCGAAGATTGATCTGCGATCTGGATATCATCAACT
Organism: Helianthus tuberosus; assembly: GCA_030545235.1. Classification (NCBI taxonomy): domain Eukaryota; kingdom Viridiplantae; phylum Streptophyta; class Magnoliopsida; order Asterales; family Asteraceae; genus Helianthus; species Helianthus tuberosus. The sequence continues at coordinate 96,931,350 of CM060360.1, read as the reverse complement.
TCGGGTGCATGAAGAAGATATTCCCAAGACAGCGTTCCGCACTCGATATGGGCATTATGAATTCACAGTCATGCCATTCGGTGTGACTAATGCTCCTGCTGTTTTCATGGACTTAATGAATAGGGTCTGCAAACCTTATTTGGATCAGTTCATCATTGTTTTTATTGACGACATCTTGATTTACTCTAAGACGCGAGCTGATCACGAGCAACATCTTCGTCTTACTCTGGAACTCCTAAAGAAAGAGCAACTTTTCGCCAAATTCTCCAAGTGCGAATTTTGGCTTAAAGAAGTTCAATTCTTAGGACATATTATCAACGAACAAGGTATTCATGTAGATCCCTCCAAGATCAGTGCGATTAAGGATTGGGATACACCTTCTACTCCTACTGAAGTTCGTTCTTTCCTTGGTCTAGCGGGTTATTATCGCCGCTTCATTGAGAATTTCTCAAAGATTGCAGTTCCTCTAACTGCTCTAACTCAGAAGAACAAGCCCTTTGACTGGGGTTCAAACAAGAGGAAGCTTTTCAACACTTGAAGCGGAAGCTTTGCGACGCGCCTGTTCTATCATTGCCTGAGGGTGATGATGATTTTGTCGTGTATTGTGATGCATCGAAGTTGGGTCTTGGTTGTGTTCTGATGCAAAGGAACAAAGTCATAGCATATGCATCGAGGCAATTGAAGATACATGAGAAGAACTACACCACTCATGATCTTGAGTTGGGTGCAGTTGTTTTCGCTCTGAAGATCTGAAGACACTATTTGTACGGTACAAAGTGTGTGGTTTTTACAGACCACAAAAGTCTTCAGCATATCTTCAACCAGAAAGAACTCAACATGAGACAACGACGTTGGGTTGAGCTTTTAAACGACTATGACTGCGAAATTCGCTACCATCCTGGTAAGGCGAATGTCGTGGGCGATGCATTGAGTCGTAAGGAACGTACTAAGCTTCATTGTGTACGTGTTCAATCTGTTATTCAAGCTCGATCCGATATCCAAGCACGCATTTCTCAAGCTCAACAATCTTGTGTTTCACAAGGTTTGATGGATTAGGAATTTCCCTATCACATAACACCTGCTCTGGAACTGAAGGACAATGGATCGTATTACTTCATGGACCGTTTGTGGGTCCCAAGCCAGGATGATCTTCGTACCTTGCTTATAGATGAAGCCCATAAGTCTCGTTATTCTATTCATCCGGGCTCAGATAAAATGTATAAGGATCTTCGTATTCACTATTGGTGGCCTGGTATGAAGAAAGACATTGCCTTATACGTATCAAAATGCCTTACTTGTCTGAAGGTTAAGGCTGAACATCAACGTCCTTCGGGTTTATTGGTGCAACCAGAGATCCCAGTTTGGAAATGGGAAAACATTACTATGGATCTTGTTACCAAACTTCCACGCACCAAGAAAGGTCATGATGCCATCTGGGTAGTCGTTGATCGTCTTACTAAGTCAGCGCATTTCTTGCCAATCCGTGAGGATTTTCCTGCTGACAGGCTTGCAAAAATCTATGTGGATGAAATTGTAGCACGACATGGTGTTCCTTTGAACATCATTTCTGACAGAGATGCTCGTTTCACTTCTCATTTTTGGAGAACCATGCAATCTGCTATGGGGACCCAACTTAATCTGAGCACAGCTTATCATCCGCAAACGGATGGTCAATCTGAAAGAACAATCCAGACTCTGGAGGATATGCTAAGAGCTTGTGTGATCGATTTTGGTGGTAGCTGGGATTCACATCTTAAATTGATTGAATTCTCCTACAACAACAGTTATCACACCAGCATCAAAATGGCTCCTTTCGAAGCTCTCTATGGTCGAAAATGTCGTTCACCAGTCTGCTGGAATGAGATTGGCGAGGCTCAACTTACTGGACCTGCCCTCATTTTAGAGACAACTGACAAGGTCAAGAAAGTTCGCGATAACCTTCAGACAGCTATGAGCCGTCAGAAGAGTTACGCGGATCCAAAACGCAAACCCTTGGAATTTCAAGTCGGTGATCGAGTATTACTGTAATAACCATAAATTTAAAAATCGTTATTCTAGAAATAAAAGAATAATAATAAATTAACAATTATCTTATAATCCATCTTTCTGTATATCAACCAAAACTATTACTAGTATTTATAAATTACTCAGTAGGAAACCCTAATTAAGACAACCAAGTGATTCTGCACCAACCCTAAAATTTTCAGAATTTTCAGAATCAGGATTAGGGCCCCTAAAACTCAGGGGGGGTAAACCCTACTTAACGATTATCTTAATAACTTGCGGACGAAGTTGAATTTAATGATTTCGTCGACTCAGTTAACCTAGTCCCACACGTGGCAACCCTATACATAAAATAAGTTCTCTCGCGGGCCGCCTCAAGTTAAGCCTAATTCTCACGCGGGCCGCCTAAGGGTCAAAATTCACCTATAAATACAGGAGCTTGGCACTTGATTCTGGGCACAAAAACGACGAAGAAATTCCACTTCTACACGGAGTTATGCTCTAATTACTTTCAAAACACACACAAAACACTAATTAAGTATACCGGGGTGCTGCAGAACAGGGTAATAACTCGATCGCTATTACGATTCATTGTCCGATCGATCAATATATCCAATGGATGTTTAAGTGCTGCCCACATTAGGGTTATACTTTGTTGTTCGTCATTAATTTGACGGATCATCGTTAATTCGATGGATAAAGTATTGTACTTGTCGTTCGTCATTAATTTGACGGATCATCGTTAATTCGATGGATGAAGTATCGCACTTTGTCGTTCGTTGTGAGAATTTGATCTCGTGAGTTATCGTAAAGGTTGTATTAAGTTACTAACCTAGTTTGTGTGCATGTTATTTAAATTAGGTTAAAAGACTAATCAGTAGTCTAAACTCTGTCCGTATAAATCTGAAATATTATCACAAGGTAGCATCAATTTGGAATTATTAAGGTACGGATCCTTACCCCACTTCTTATTGCTTCATATTCAAATTGTTATAAAACCCATTAAATTCATACACTCTTCACGTCTTTGATTATCGATTCATTTGACAGTCCGTTCGAATTCAATTCTAATCATTTGATTTAAAGCTTTCATGTCGTGCGATAGTATTATGTTAGTTGTACTCATTATCGCATGTTCCAATATATGTTCCGTTCTGTTATGAAAATAAGTTTTATAAGTTATGTGAACAAGACCATTTGTACTCTGATACCCTGAGTATCGCTTCTCGTGGAGTGTCCCACGAGCATGTTGTTGCGGCATCAACAGCATGTGCTCCATCTGTGACGGAGAGATTAGTTCACAGCGTCCCTAGGTACAAGTGTGGTACAAAGCTACTAGGAGGCGTATGGATCGATCCTAGAATTTAAGTTAATGAGGTGGATAACAGGTATGCCAACTGGCCATCTCGTGTGATAAGTATGCAGGAGTAGCTACCTGTGTATTGTCACGTTTTCAGTTTGCTCATGGCTACATCCGTAAGATATAATTATGAAATTGTGTTCTTGCATCATATCATTTTCGCAATAAGTTTCCTCCGAATAACATTGTATATAAAGCGTTATTTGTTCTTTGAGCCTATAATTCTGTACTGAGCATTCAGCTCATTCCATAAATTTTTGTATATACAGGTACGCAGGTTACTTTGGGCGGGAAAAGAGAGAAGAATAAAGCCTAGGAATAAATCTGAAGATGTTAGTTAATTAAGTATAATGTCTCCACTGGTGTATTAACCTTATTAGTAATGTGGTTGTATCCTTGTCCAATAAATAAATAAAGGAAATTATGACTTTTGTTTATGATACTGTTATTGTGACACGTCAGCCATTCCGGGTTGGGGTGTTACAGCTATGGTATTAGAGCAAAGGCTCTTTCCTGTAGAAAACTTGAAGATAGTAATTAAAACCTGTGAGGAATGGGTAGATTTCTATGATAGGATTCAAATTTGTCTCTTATTTGGTTTAACTCCTATGTCTATTCATATAGATATGCCTCCTCGTCGTCCGCTACGTAGGAGTACTCGTACTAACCCTGTGCGTAACAACACTTCTTCAAATGAGACTCCAGTTGATCCAAGCGTAATTAATGCTATCAACCAGGCTGTTGCCGGGTTGCTTCCAAACCTTGTTGCTCAAACAGCTGAGGCCGTTATTCATCAAACTCGTCCTCCAGAACGTAATAACACGAATCCAATCTCTGGTGAAGAAATTCGTGAGAATACCACGAACAATACTACTTATAGTATAGACATATGGATTAGTAAATTTCAAAAACAAAAGCCGAAATCCTTTAGTCACGCTACTAATCCAGTCGAAGCAAGAAACTGGATAGCTCATATTGAAAAGATCTTCGGAGTTCTTGGAGTTCCGGAGCAATACAAAGTTAGATTGGCTACCTATAAACTTGAAGATGACGCACAAACTTGGTGGGAAGGATATAAGCAAGTCAAAGGAGGGGATGATTTTGACGCTAATCTTTCATGGGTCGACTTTCGTAATATCTTTTACGACAAGTATTTTTCGACCGCTGATAAAGAAGCTTATATCAGAGAGTATGCAGTGATTCGACAGGGGAGTGATGAACCAGCCTCTGAGTTCATTACTAGATTTTCAAGGTTGGCTAGTATTGTAGGAGACGTTGCAGGATCGGCAGAAGCCCAGGCAGAGAAATGCAAGTGGGCAGTCAATGATCGAATTCGGAAGTCGATCATGTACATGAAATTTAAGGATATCACCGAAGTTGCTGATGCAATCAAAACTTTTGAATTCGAAAGGAAAGAATTTTTATCTCGAACTGGGGATAATAAGAAGAGAAATAGGGAAGGACAATTTAAGCAGGAAAACGGCCAATCATCCACTATGCCACAGCATCAAGATCGCAAAGTGCAAGGAAATCAAAACTCTGGAAATCATGCACGTCCATGGCAACCTAAAAACCAAAACTCGAGGCCTGCTCAAAACCAGATTCAGTTGTATGCAGAACCTATTCGAGCTCAACCATTGAATCAACATGTTAACCCAAATCAGATTACATATCCTTTATGTAATACTTGTGGTAAGAGACATCAGGGCGTATGTCACCGAAGTACAGGAGCATGCTTTAGATGTGGCCAAACTGGACACATGATTAAGGAGTGTACGAAGAAAGACACTAAGAAGAATAACCAACCCAACGTTGCACCACCCAATGTTGGAGGAAGAGTTTTCGCACTTTCTGCTACTGATGCTGCTAATGTTCCAGGTACTGTATCTGGAACCCTTCAGATTGGTGAACGTAGTATCTATGTGTTATTCGATACAAGAGCGACTCATTCTTTAGTATCCCACTCGTTTACTAAGTACCTTCCGATAAGACCAACTCTCTTAAATCATACCTTAACCATTTCCTCACCCATGGAAAATTCATCTGTAATCACTTATGTATATAAGGATTGTCCGATCCGTATTGAATCTATTGTGTGTAAGGCAGACCTATTTCCGATACATATGTGTGACTTTGTTGTTATTCTAGGAATAGATTGGTTGTCTCGACATCGCGTAACTATAGATTGTCATTCTCGTCGTGTTATTTTCAGTGATCTTCATCATCCTGATATTATATATCAGGGAACTCAAGTTCATAAATCTCTTAAGATTATCTCTGCGCTTAAGGCTCGAAAATTCTTATCAAACGGCTGTGATGGATTCTTAGCATCAATTAAGGATACTTCTGCTAGTGTTAAGAGTATCGATAGCCATTCCGTTGTTTGTGAATATCCTGATGTATTTCCGGATGAACTTCCGGGATTACCACCCGACTGTCAGGTAGAATTCACCATCGACTTGATCCCTGGTGCCGAACCTATTTCTAAAGCTCCATACCGTATGGCCCCAATGGAACTGAAGGAGTTGAAGGAACAATTGCAAGAATTGTTAGATCTAGGATTCATAAGACCCAGTGTTTCACCTTGGGGTGCTCCGGTCTTATTTGTGAAGAAGAAAGACGGTAGTATGCATTTATGTATTGACTACCGAGGGCTGAACAAGATTACTATTCGTAACCAGTATCCTCTGCCTCGCATTGATGATCTCTTTGATCAACTTCAGGGGGCTCAGTTCTTCTCAAAAATTGACCTGAGGTCCGGGTATCATCAACTAAAGATCAAGAATGATGATGTTCCCAAGACCGCCTTTCGTACTCGATATGGTCATTACGAATTTTTGGTTATGCCCTTTGGGCTAACTAATGCACCCACAGTCTTCATGGATTTGATGAATTGCGTATTTCACAAATTCCTAGACAAATTCGTTATTGTCTTTATCGATGACATTTTAGTGTATTCTAAGGGTCATGAAGAGCATGAAGCACATCTACATGCAGTTCTTGGAACCTTGCGGCATGAGAAGTTGTACGCTAAGTTTTCCAAATGTGACTTTTGGCTTAGCCAAGTGGCATTTCTAGGTCATGTCATATCAGCAGAGGGAATTGTGGTAGACCCAACAAAGGTTGAAGCTATTACAAAATGGCCAAGACCCACTTCTGTTACCGAAATACGAAGTTTCTTGGGTCTTGCTGGCTATTACCGAAGATTTGTTGAAAGATTCTCGGTAATTGCTTTACCACTCACAAAACTCCTAAGGAAAGGGGTGAAGTACTCATGGAATGAGGAACAAGAGAAAAGCTTTGAAGAATTGAAGAAACGACTAGTATCTTCTCCGATACTCGCTCTCCCTTCTGGATCAGGAGGTTACCAAGTCTATAGTGATGCCTCAAAGAAAGGATTAGGTTGTGTTTTGATGCAACATGGGAAAGTTATTGCTTATGCCTCCCGTCAGTTGAAGCCTTATGAAGTTAACTACCCTACACATGATTTAGAACTAGCCGCAGTAGTCTTTGCACTTAAGATTTGGCGACACTATCTGTATGGTGAGAGTTGTGACATCTTTACCGACCACAAGAGCCTCAAGTACATATTTACGCAGAAGGAGCTAAATATGAGGCAAAGAAGGTGGTTAGAACTTTTAAAAGATTACGACGCAAATATTCAATACCATCCAGGCAAAGCCAATGTTGTAGCTGACGCGTTGAGCCGAAAGAATTCTGGGACTATATCTTGCTTACAAATTCAACCTCATATTATGAGGGATCTCAAAAGGATGAACATTTGGTTTCAGGTTAGTAAATCTGATGGATATCTAGCTAGAATGCAGATTGAACCCGACCTCGTATCACGGATCAAAGATGCACAAAAGCAAGATGGAGAACTTTGGGCAATTGTGCAAAATCTTGAGGTGGGTAAGCAATCTGAATTTCGTGTAGACCATCATGGGGTGGTTTGGTGTGGTAAAAGACTTTGTGTACCTGATGACTCCAGCCTTCGTGAGTCATTGTTAGCCGAAGCTCACAGCTCACCATTTTCAATTCACCTAGGATCTACCAAGATGTATCGAGACTTAAGACAGAACTTCATCAATTCGTTCTCTATACCCTAATCTATTCTCGCAATAGAATTTTAGTCGAGTAACGGTAAATCTTGCTCTTTGATATATGTTCATTTGTTTCTGTTTACGGTCAATTATGCTTTCCCTTATGTGAATATATCTTAGCTATGATTAAGTATAATTATGTAGGAGACATCAGTACCTATAGTCACTCTTGTTATCTGTAAGTTTTCTGCATGATTAAATATATTATTAAGATACGTAAAGGAAGAACCATTAGGACATGGTGGTAAGGTAATTATGAATTTCAGATACACCTATGTGTTTAGGAGATTTTTTAGTAACTCTGCTATGAAAGTTCCGTTTCCGTTACTTATGCAATATGTTATATTGAAAATTTCGAGGACGAAATTTCTTTTAAGGGGGTAATAGTTGTAATAACCATAAATTTAAAAATCATTATTCTAGAAATAAAAGAATAATAATAAATTAACAATTATCTTATAATCCATCTTTCTGTATATCAACCAAAACTATTACTAGTATTTATAAATTACTCACTAGGAAACCCTAATTAAGACAACCAAGTGATTCTGCACCAACCCTAAAATTTTCAGAATTTTCAGAATCAGGATTAGGGCCCCTAAAACTCAGGGGGGGGTAAACCCTACTTAACGATTATCTTAATAACTTGTGGACGAAGTTGAATTTAATGATTTCGTCGACTCAGCTAGCCTAGTCCCACACGTGGCAACCGTATACATAAAATAAGTTCTCTCGCGGGCCGCCTCAAGTTAAGCCTAATTCTCACGCGGGCCGCCTAAGGGTCAAAATTCACCTATAAATACAGGAGCTTGGCACTTGATTCTGGGCACAAAAACGACGAAGAAATTCCACTTCTACACGGAGTTATGCTCTAATTACTTTCAAAACACACACAAAACACTAATTAAGTATAGCGGGGTGCTGCCGAACAGGGTAATAACTCGATCGCTATTACGATTCATTGTCCGATCGATCAATATATCCAATGGATGTTTAAGTGCTGCCCACATTAGGGTTATACTTTGTCGTTCGTCATTAATTTGACGGATCATCGTTAATTCGATGGATAAAGTATTGTACTTGTCGTTCGTCATTAATTTGACGGATCATCGTTAATTCGATGGATGAAGTATCACACTTTGTCGTTCGTTGTGAGAATTTGATCACGTGAGTTATCGTAAAGGCTGTATTAAGTTACTAACCTAGTTTGTGTGCATGTTATTTAAATTAGGTTAAAAGACTAATCAGTAGTCTAAACTCTGTCCGTATAAATCTGAAATATTATCACAAGGTAGCATAAATTTGGAATTATTAAGGTACGGATCCTTACCCCACTTCTTATTGCTTCATATTCAAATTGTTATAAAACCCATTAAATTCATACACTCTTCACGTCTTTGATTATCGATTCATTTGACAGTCCGTTCGAATTCTATTCTAATCATTTGATTTAAAGCTTTCATGTCGTGCGATAGTATTATGTTAGTTGTACTCATTATCGCATGTTCCAATATATGTTCCGTTCTGTTATGAAAATAAGTTTTATAAGTTATGTGAACAAGACCATTTGTACTCTGATACCCTGAGTATCGCTTCTCGTGGAGTGTCCCACGAGCATGTTGTTGCGGCATCAACAGCATGTGCTCCATCTGTGACGGAGAGATTAGTTCACAGCGTCCCTAGGTACAAGTGTGGTACAAAGCTACTAGGAGGCGTATGGATCGATCCTAGAATTTAAGTTAATGAGGTGGATAACAGGTATGCCAACTGGCCATCTCGTGTGATAAGTATGCAGGAGTAGCTACCTGTGTATTGTCACGTTTTCAGTTTGCTCATGGGTACATCCGTAAGATATAATTATGAAATTGTGTTCTTGCATCATATCATTTTCGCAATAAGTTTCCTCCGAATAACATTGTATATAAAGCGTTATTTGTTCTTTGAGCCTATAATTCCGTACTGAGCATTCAGCTCATTCCGTAAATTTTTGTATATACAGGTACGCAGGTTACTTTGGGCGGGGAAAAGAGAGAAGAATAAAGCCTAGGAATAAATCTGAAGATGTTAGTTAATTAAGTATAATGTCTCCATTGGTGTATTAACCTTATTAGTAATGTGGTTGTATCCTTGTCCAATAAATAAATAAAGGAAATTATGACTTTTGTTTATGATACTGTTATTGTGACACGTCAGCCATTCCGGGTTGGGGTGTTACAATTACTTAAGGTCTCACCTTGGAAAGGTGTGATCAGATTTGGAAAGAAAGGAAAACTTGCACCTAGATATGTTGGACCATTCAAGATCGTCGAAAGAATCGGAAAGGTAGCCTACAGACTTGAGTTACCTCCTGAACTTGGAAATGTTCATCCAACTTTTCACGTATCCAATCTCAAGAGGTGTTTAGCTGATGAGAACCTCCACATACCGCTTGACGAAATTCGTGTTGGCAAAACACTGAAATTTGTTGAGAAGCCAGTGGAAATCATGGAACGTGAAGTCAAGTGGCTTAAGCGCAAGCGCATTCCTTTGTCAAAGTTCGCTGGGAAGCTAAACGTGGACCCGAGTTTACTTGGGAACGCGAAGACCAAATGAAGGCGAAATATCCGCATCTTTTTCCACGAGTTTCCTCTAAATAAATTTCGGGACGAAATTTCCACAAGTAGGGGAGACTGTAACATCTGTGCTTGTAATCATTATGAACAGTTCTATTATCAATAAAACAATGTTATTTGATCCCAATGTTTGTTTGGTTGTGTTTTATTTTTTTCATGTTTTGACTTTTATGTAATTTCAAACTCTACATCGCTTTCTGGAGAGTTATACGCAAACTGATGCGTAAACGTACTCAGTTTAACGCGACAAATACTCCAGAACATCAACATATACTCAACATACCTTAAATAACCTTTACATAACTTAGAAATAAGTTTTAAAGGCTTTGGTATGGCAAAAACAAGTTAATTCGTTTACAGGGACTAAACTTGACAAACTGCGAAAGTATGCCAATTTGAACTGTAACGAACATTCCGGAACATGACCATAAGTTAAACATACCATAAATATCCTTTACATAGCTTAGAAATAGGCTTTGAGGGGTTCGGTGTGATAAAATAAACTTTTGGGTCATTCAGGGACTAAAAGTGTCAAAAAGTGCACAAGTTTGCACTTTCGCGCATAACTTACGTTCTGAATACATCCGGACATCCAAAAATTTATGTAAGCATGACTATATTATGCTTTAGTGTTTGGCTTGCCAAAAATCCATTCGTCGCGTCATTTGGATCGTTTTTCGCGCTTATGCGCATTCCGTCGTAATTAACCGAACATTCGCGACCGTACGGCCAAACGAACCGACATCCGAGATATTTTTGAACACATTTTAAGTTCCCTATACTTTAACTTCATTTTAGAGCTTTGAAATGGGGTTAACGGGCCTTAAACGTGTCGAAAATGGGCTGAATGCATGACAGGGACCAAATGTGTAAATCTGCCAAACTAAGGCCTAGCGCACCTCTACACTTTTAATGTAACGGTGCGCTAGCCTTGACCAGACCAGATGCAGAGTATTTAACAGCCTGTTTGCAGCTGATTGATCCACAACCATACATTCTCGCATGCTTAGTCAGATGATAAGGATCACTTTGAGCTACCATAAGGTCCCGACACTTGTACGGGTAGGATTAAGGCACGTTTTCCATGAAACGATCTTAACGGTGGACCGAAAACTATATATACCCCATGCCCCCCATTGCTCAAATCACTAGAATTTTGATTTGAGAAACTCTAAGTTGAAACTATTGTTTCATACCTGAGATTTTTGAATCGAAATTAGCATTCGGGGACCCTTCGTAAGTATTCTTTCGTTCTTTTCTTTATTTTATTGATTTTCGAGTCAGAAAGTCAAACTTTGTTTGACTTTCAGCGTTGACCAGCTTATGGTCAATGCGAAGTTCGTTTGAACTTCACAACGTGAGTGTAATCACGTTGGTTATAGTCCCTTGGGACTATGCCTACAGATTACCACGTTGTCTAGGGTCGTAGGGTAAGCGATCTAATAAATCGCTTATACCTCGAACCCGACCCATTTGGTCGATCATTAGGATCCGACCAAACACATTAGGTGACCATAGTAGGTAGGGAATAACCTTCCGAGGTTATACCCTATGGTCACATCGTTTGAGTAGTTGTATGATAGGTAGTTTATATGCCTTAGGTAAATTACCAGAATACCCTTTTCATGTATAATTGGTAATTAAGCATATGTAACCTAAACTTTTGTCACATAACTGATTATGTAACATGTTTAGGCATATAACACTTGTCATAGGGCTAGTTAGGCGGTCCGAACGCGTTTCACGCGAACGACGCGTTAAAATAGCATAAGCTACCTAAACGGGTCGTAATGAGTCGTAAACAATTATGTTAGGTTTCAATTAGAATGTAGGCTTTGTTAAACCATATTACACGAGTCTCCATACTCGTTTGGTTTACGAACCCTCATGCTACCCGATCTTCCGATTTAGGTCCGGTTTATTAACATAGTTACCTATATTAGGTGCCGTTTGATTCCGAGATCTCTATCATTGTTTGGTTGTCACTCCAGAACTACTGAACAATCTCAAGTGAGTACATAGAACCCCTCTTTTACTGTTTTCCAAACATTTTGGGGTGGAACACATGTGCCTACTTGTTACTTTCATGCTTTCCTGCTTTAACATCATATGCCTGCTATGTTCGTTAGTACATTATAGTACATGATTTCATTACATTTCATGCTATGTATGCCCATTGTGTGCGTACTTAGTATATCGTTTTACATTACATTTTCATGCTATGTATGCCCATTGTGTGCATTACTTAGTACATCGTTTTACATTACATTTCATACTATGTATGCCCATTGTGTGCATTACTTAGTACAGCGTTTTACATTACATTTCACGCTACGTATGTTCATTTGATTACATACTTAGTGCATCGTTTTCACATGTTTACATTTTGGTATGACATTTGGTTTGTTTAACATGGAACAATACATTCATTAACATTGATCACGCCATTCGTTAGTAGGTAGTGGTACCATAGGAATTGACAACTCCCGTTCCTGAAATCCTGGGTTTGTTTGGATTGGAAGGAATGACCGAATTCGATATACATAACTTAGATAAACCTTTAATTTGTTTAAGGGTTTATCGCCACAGTCTCAAGGCTTGGATGTATGCATTATAACAATACCGCATAGATGTTTGTATCAGTATAACATGCATTTGTTACACAAAACATAACTTTGATTTAAACTATGCTTTACTTCAATACCTTGTTTTTGTGCATTTTACATATGGTTAAGTTGATATATTTCACTTACCATACATGACATTTTGGTTACACATCACATGATCTACATTGAACATAAACATGTTGACATTGATATACACATTTGGTAGTTTACATTGGACATAGACATTTTGATATGGTTTACACAATAACACTTGACAATTGATTTGTACATGAACAAGTTACATTGGTGGTTGTTTGGGTAAGTGATCTGAGTAACGATGCGTGTGTAATATGATACAAACATGGTGGATACGCCGCTGGTACTTCCTATATATAAGTGTTTGTATAATATTACATAGCGTAACGTTATTTAAATCATTTCAGTATAGACATATTACATTTTATACAAATAACATACTTTTCTCAAGACATTGTTTTACAAAACAGTTTATTTTATACAACTCATTTTAAATGGTTATTCATTTAACCTTACATTTATTTATACATATCAACTGAACTTATCGTTTTTCAAATGAATTACAAGACAAAGCAAAGTACGGGGTTCATGATTAAACATTTTCTTAAACTCAAGTCATGAATCCTATTTTCACAAAACCTATGTATCTCACAGGCATTTTTATGCTGACGTATCTACTTTCACATGTGTTTTCAGGAGCTTTTCCGTAGGATGTTGATCAGGACACTAGGGCGGACCTGTGCCTTAGAGACTAAAAATGGAGATAGACTTGTTTAATTATGTTATAAACTCTTTTGTTTACTGTTCAAGACAATGTAACACTTTTGTTTAATAAATAAAATACAACTTTGAATGCCATGGTTATGAAACAATTAATTATGAAACAATCATGAATGGTGTGGTTCCCAAAGGTGTTTTGTAGGCAGTTCGAAATGCACAATGCATCGTCAAGTTTGTCTGACCAATCTTTCCGACCTTTCCCTACGGTTTTCTCTAGGATTCGTTTCACTCCACGATTTGCATTCTCGACTTGCCCACTAGTTTGGGGATGGTAGGCGGTGGAGAAACGATGAGTGACACCGTAACGAGCCAATGTCTTTTCCATGATTGCGTTGCAGAAATGTGTGCCACGGTCACTTATAAGAGCACGAGGAGTACCAAATCGAGTGAAGAGTTTCTTGAGGAATTTAACCACTACTCGGGCATCGTTTGTAGGAAGAGCTTGTGCCTCCACCCATTTTGAAACGTAGTCTATTGCCACAAGTATGTATCGATTTCCTCTGGATAAGGGGAATGGTCCCATGAAGTCAATGCCCCAAACATCGAAGATTTCAACAATTTGAATTGGGTTTTGGGGCATCTCATCCTTGGATGAGATATTGCCAGTACGTTGGCAACGATCACAGGTCTTCACAAACTCTATCGCGTCCTTCACTACCGAAGGCCAATAAAAACCACAATCAAAGACTTTTTGAGCGGTAGTGTGTGGACCGTGGTGACCTCCTGTTAAACCTTCATGTACGTGCCTAAGAATCTTTAATCCTTCTTCCTTACTCACACATCTTCTCAAAATTCTGCCTCCTCCTATCTTGAAGAGATAGGGGTCATCCCAAATGTACCTCCTCGCATCCTGAAAAAACTTCTTCTTTTGTTGGGTGGTCATACCTTTCAACACCACCCCTTTTGCCAGGTAATTTGCCAAATCTGTGAACCATGGCATACCCTCTTTTTCAGCTGTAATTAAATCTATATGCTCATGAGGGAATTTATCTCCAATTGCTTCCTCTCAAAACTCTTCTCTTTCAGGATCCTCCAATCGTGATAAATGATCTGCGGCTGTGTTTTCCGCTCCCTTCTTGTCTCTGATTTCTATGTCGAACTCAGAAAGGAGTAGAATCCACCGTATGAGACGGGGTTTTACGTCTTTCTTTTTAAAAAGATAATGCAAGGCTGCATGGTCAGTGAAAACGATGGTTTTGGATAGAACGAGATATGAACGAAACTTGTCGAATGCGAACACTACGGCGAGAAGCTCTTTTTCAGTGGTGGTATAATTTTCTTGTGCATCATTAAGAGTTTTGCTCGCGTAGTAGATCGGATGAAAGTGCTTTTCGATTCTTTGACCCAAAACTGCTCCTACAGCATAATCACTAGCATCGCACATGAGCTCAAAAGGTAAGCTCCAGTTGGGTGAAATGAGAATGGGTGCACTTACAAGTTTTTCTTTCAAAAAGTCGAAGGCTTTCAGGCATTCCTCGTCAAAGAAAAAGGATACATCTTTTTCGAGGAGTCGTGTTATGGGGCGCGTGATTTTCGAGAAATCCTTAATGAAACGTCTGTATAAGCCCGCATGACCAAGGAAACTGCGAACGGACTTCACATTTGTCGGTGGAGGCAACCTACTGATGGTATCTATCTTTGCTTTATCAACCTCTATACCGGCTCTTGAAATTTTGTGTCCTAGCACAATTCCCTCTGTCACCATGAAGTGACACTTTTCCCAATTCAGCATTAGCTTTGTTTCAATACATCTCTTCATCATTTCCTCAATATTTGCTAAACACTGTTCAAAAGAGTCTCCATATACCGAAAAATCGTCCATGAACACCTCCATGGACCTCTCAACCATGCCTTGAAAGATGGAAACCATACACCGTTGAAAAGTCGCCGGTGCGTTGCATAATCCAAAAGGCATGCGTCTGTACGCATATGTGCCGTATGGACAAGTGAAAGTGGTTTTCTCTTGGTCTTCCGGTGCGATTGGAATTTGGAAATATCCGGAAAAACCATCGAGAAAGTAGTATAACTGCTGCCCTGCAAGGCGTTCGAGCATTTGATCGATGAACGGGAGTGGAAAGTGGTCTTTTCGAGTGGCATTGTTAAGCTTGCGGTAATCGATACACACTCACCAACTGGTGACTGTACGTGAAGGTATAAGCTCATTTTTCGAATTCATGACAACGGTCATTCCTCCTTTCTTAGGAACGACTTGGGTCGGACTAACCCACGCGGAATCAGAAATCGGATAAATTAGACCGGCCTCCATCAACTTAATTACCTCTTTCCTAACTACCTCTTTCATGTTAGGATTTAAACCCATTTGAGGTTGCACTACTGGTTTGAATTCATCCTCCATGATAATCCTGTGTGTGCAGAAAGTGGGACTGATCCCCTTGATATCGGAAAACTTCCATGCTATGGCATCTTTGTGCTCGCGTAGCACCTCAATCAACTTTCTTTTCTCCTCCTCTGTCAACTTAGATGATATGATGACGGGCAAACTAGACTCATCCCCTAAGAAAACGTACTCTAGGTGGGAAGGAAGGACTTTAAGCTCTAGAAGTGACTCTATGGGTTTGCTCTCATTCTCTTCCTTGATCTCCCATAGCTCCAATGATTCCGGAATCGGCTCCGGATCGTTTTCTTCTATCTCAATCTCATCCTCTTCTTCATTCTTTTCTTCATTAACTAGATCGGCTCCACTGATGTAGTTAAAACAATGATCAACGCACGAGATGAAGGAATCTAGAAAGTAAAAGGAATGACAAGGACCATTATCAGTACCACTGGGATATTGCATGGCTCTTTCTATCTCGAATGTGACAATCTCGTCACCTACACGAAGTGAGATTTTACCGTCGAAGACATCAATGACTGCCTTAGCGGTTCGAAGGAATGGACGGCCTAAAATGATTGGAACTTTTTCGTCAGCCTCCATGTCAAGGACAACGAAATCAATGGGGAATACAAATTTATCGACTTTTACTAACAAGTTTTCTACAATCCCCCTAGGGTATTTTATCGAACGATCGGCCAATGACAACGACATGCGTGTGGGTGTAAGCTCTCCCAGACCTAGCCTCTCGTAAAGTGAAAATGGCATCAAATTAATGCTCGCACCTAAATCGGCTAACGCATGAGCTGGAGCAATGGAACCTCCGAAAAAGCATGGAATGGTGAATGTGCCTGGATCGGTTAATTTCTCAGGTAGCTTATTCAAGACTACCGCGGAAGAACCTCCCGTCAATGGAATGTTTGAAAACTCACCTAACCTATCTTTTCTTTTAAGAAGGTCCTTGAGAAATTTAGCATATTTAGACATGGTCTGAAGTGCTTCGATGAACGGAAGATTTATCTTTAGCTGCTTAAAGATCTCTAGAAAGTGACCATATTCCTTATCGTATTTCTGCTGCTTGAGGGGAGCAGGATATGGAACACGCGAATGATCAACCAAAGGGGATGGCTTAACTCCTATTGGTTGATTTTCTGCCTTCTCTTCCACTTGCGGCTCTCCGGTTTGTGCAGTACTTTCTGGATCTGATTTCTCTTGCACCTTACCGGGAGTTTCCATTACAATCTCTTCATCTACCTCGTCTTCATCTTCTGTCTCTGGTTTCTCTCGAGCAACATCTCCTAGAATCCTGCCACTACGAGTAGTAATAGCTTTAGCTCATTGATTAGCTGGATTCTGGTAGGTGTTTCCAGAGAACTGACCAGGAGGTTTCTGGTGTAGTTGTTTTGCGATATCACCTACTTGTCTATGGAGATCTAAGAAAGAGGATTGTTGGTTTTTGTTATGAAGTTCTTGATTTTTGTTAATTTGTTCTTGATTTCTGGTGAAGTTAGTAAGTTCGTTTAGATTTTATGAGTAGCTTGATCCTTCGCCATTAATTGAGAAAACATCTCCTCAATTCTTCCTAGATTCGTCTTTGGACCTTTGCCATTAGCTTGATTTTCTTGATATGAACTCCCTGTAGCAAATTGATTACCCGAACTTGAACCTCCAAACTGACCTCCTTGATTTGAATTACTAAATTGATTCCCTTGACCTGAATAACTATTAGAATAGAAACCTGGCCCTCGACTTTGATACTGACCGGAAGAAAATCCAGGAGGATTTCCAGAAGAGCGGTAATTACTACGCCAATTATGTAACATATGTGCTTGTAATCATTATGAACAGTACCATTATCAATAAAACAATGTCATTTGATCCCAATGTTTGTTTGGTTATGTTTTACATTTTTCATGTTTTGACTTTTATTCAATTTCAAACTCTATATCACTTTCTAGAGAGTTATACGCAAACTGGTGCGTAAACGTAGCCAGTTTAATGTGAAAAATACTCCGGAACATCAACATATACTTAACATACCTTAAATAACCCTTACATAACTTAGAAATAAGTTTTGAAGGCTTTGGTATGGCAAAATCAAGTTAATTCGCTTATAGGGACTAAACTTGACAAACTGCGAAAGTATGCCAATTTGAACTGTAACGAACATTCTGGAACATGACCATAAGTTAAACATACCATAAATATCCTTTACATATCTTATAAATAGGCTTTGAGGGGTTCGGTATGCTAAAATAAACTTTTGGGGTCATTCAGGGACTAAAAGCGTCAAAAAAGTGCACAAGTTTGCATTTTCGCGCATAACTTACGTTCTGAATACATCCGGACATCCAAAAATTTATGTAAGCACTAAAATATTTTATTGTAGTGTTTGGGATAAGAAAAAATCCATTCGTTACGCCATTTGGATCATTTTTCGCGCTTATGCGCATTCCGTCGTAATTAACCGAACAACGTAACCGTACGGCTAAACGAACCGACACCCGAGATATTTTTGAACACATTTTAAGTTCCCTATACTTTAACTTCATTTTAGAGCTTTGAAATGGGGTTAACGGGGCTTAAACGTGTCAAAAAAACGCATCGAAAACCAAGTTTTGAGGTTGCAGGGACTGAAACTGTAAATCTGCCAAACTAGGTCCGTAAGTAGGGGCCAGATGCAGCAAAACGTTTTTTTTCAGCTGTTAACAGCCCCTAACACTCTCCAAAGGCCAAGTTCCAAGTGTCAAACTCTTATGGTGGATGGCAAATGAGTTACCACAACTTTCCAACAAGTGTACGACTTAGATCGTGCCCCCTTTTCCAAGAAATGATCCAAACGGTGAACCAAAAACTATAAATACCCACCTCCACCCTTCACTTTTCCTCACAAGAATCTGATCTTATGTGCTCTAAGTTGAAACCTTTGTTTCATACCTGAGCTATTTTGATCTAGATTAGCATTCGGGGACCCTTCGTAAGTGTTCCTTCGTTCTTTTATTGCTTTTCGAGTCCGAAAGTCAAACTTTGTTTGAATTTCTGTGTTGACCAGTTTATGGTCAATGCGAAGTTCATTTTAACTTCGCAACGTGATTGTAATCACGATGGTTATAGTCCCTTGTGACTATGCCTAATGATTACCACGTTGTCTAGGGTCGTAAGGGTAAGCGATCTAATAAATCGCTTATACCTTCGAACCCGACCTATTTGGTCGATCATTAGGATCCGACCAAACACTTTAGGTGACCATAGTATATAGGGAATAACCTTCCGAGGTTATACCTTATGGTCGCTTCGTTTAAGTAGTTGTATGATAGGTAGTTTATATGCCTTAGGTAAATTACCAAAATACCCCTTTGATGCCAAAATTCATTTTAAACATATGTAACATAACTTTTGACTTCTAAACTGATTTGACAACCATATTAGACATGTTAAGGCATATTTTACTTATCATAGGACTAGTTAGGCGGTCCGAACGCGTTTCACGCAAACGACGCGTTAAAGTAGCATAAGCTACCTAAACGGGTCGTAATGGGTCACAAACACTTAGGTTAAGTTTCGTTTTAGTATGTGGGCTTTGTTAAACCATATTACACGAGTCTCCATACTCGTTTGGTTTACGAACCCTCATTCTATCCGATCCTCCGATAAAGGTCCGGTTTATTAACATAGTTACCTATATTAGGTGTCGTTTGATTCCGTGATCTCTAGCATTGCTTGGTGGTTATCTTAGGACTTCTGAGCAATCTCAAGTGAGTACATAGACCCCTCTTTTACTGTTTTCCAAACTGTTTTGGGGTGAAACACATGTGCCTACTTGTTACTTTCATGCTTTCCTGCTTTCACATCATATACTTGCTATGTTCATTAGTACATTTATAGTACATGATTTCAACACATTTTATGCTATGTATGCCCATTGTGTGCGTACTTAGTACATTACATTACATTTCATGCTATGTATGTCCATTGTGTGCATACTTAGTACATTGCTTTACATTACATTTCATGCTATGTATGTCCATTGTGTGCATACTTAGTACATTGTTTTACATTACATTTCATGCTATGTATGCCCATTGTGTGCGTACTTAGTACAGTTGATTTCATCACATGCTTACATTTTGTTATGACATTTGGGTTGTTTACAATGGAACAATACATTCATTAACATTAGCTACGCCGTTCGTTATTAGGTAGTGGTACCATAGGAATTGACAACTCCCGTTCCTGAAATCCTGGGTTTGTTTGGATTGGAAGGAATGACCGAATTCGATATACATAACTTAGATAAACCTTTAATTTGTTTAAGGGTTTATCGCCACAGTCTCAAGGCTTGGATGTATGCATTTTCACAATACCGCATAAATGTTTGTATCAGTAAAGCATGCATTTGTTCCACAAAACATAACTTTGATTTAAACCATGTTTTACTTCAAACCTTGTTTTTGTGCATTTTACATATGGTTTAGTTGATATATTTCACTTACCATACATGATATTTTTGGGTAAACATTACATGATCTACATTAACATAAACAGTTTGACATTGATATACACATTTAGTGGTTTACATTGGACATAGACATTTCAATATGGTTTACACATTAACACATGACAATTCATTTATACATGAACAACTTACATTGATGGTTGGTTTGGGTAAATGATTCAAGTAACGAGGCGAGTGTAATATAATACAAGCATGGTGGATACGCCGCTGGTAATTCCTATATATAAGTGTTTGTATAACATTACATGTCGTAGCGTTACTTAAATCATTTCAATATTTGACATATTACATTTTACATAAACAACTTATTTTTACAAGACATTGATTTACAAAACAACTTATCTTATACAAACTCATTTTTACTTGGTTATTCATTTAACCTTACATTATTCTCTTATTTATACATATCATTGCTTTTAATGATTTACAAAACAAAACAACTTACAAGGTTCATGACTGACTGTTATTAAACAATTTTTCCTAAACTTATAAGTCATGAATCCTATTTTCACAAAACCTATGTATCTCACAGGCATTTTTATGCTGACGTACCTATTTTCACATGTGTTTTCAGGAGCTTTTCCGTAAGATGATGATCGTGACACTAGGGCGGACCTGTGCCTTAGAGACATAAAACGGAGATAGACTTAGTTTAATTATGTTATGAACTCTTTATTTCCTGTTTAAAGACAATGAAACTCTTATGTTGATAAATAAAATACAACTTTGAATGCCATGGTTATGAAACAATTAATTTTGTTACAACACTCCCCGACGTTTCCGCCGCGGTTGCATGTTATACGCGGTCGGGGTGTGACAGAAGAGTTGGTATCAGAGCCAAGGGTTATAGGGAATTAGGTTATTAGTGATGCTTTGACCTAGACTATAACCTTTCTAGGACCCTAACACAAGTTATCTTGTGTTTAGATCTTAAAACATGTACATCACCTATCCTTAGGTGATTATCAAAACAAAAACCAAATTTTTCCGAAACGATTTTTGAAAAACAATCATCTGTTTTTGGATGATTTATTACAAGGTTTTGAACCCTCTTTTGTAAGGTTTTGAACCCTTCCAGTTTGACTAAATTTTTGGCCTTGTGCCTTCAAATTTTCAAAATCTCGTCAACGTCTTGGGTTTTAAATAATGTGAACACGTGCAAACTGGAAGAGTGAATTCCTGTATTCTGGGTTTTCTGTCTAGGCAAGCACTTCGTATATATCTCATCAGACGTGAGACCAGTTGTGCTTACCTGGGAATTCTTGGGATGAGTGTTCACTTATAGGCGAGCATGTCTTCGTGATACATTTTTTTTGATCCATTTACTTTGATTAGTCACTGTATGTCGTTTGTTTGCTTGGTAATGCGGACGAATGACCACCATCTTTTCTTTTGTTGATTTTGTTTCATCTCATTCTCTTCATCCAATCATCTCACTCGTTTCTTTTCATGTTTCCCTCTTTTAGAATGCCTCCTCGACGCGAAAACCAGATAGCGACTGCCGAGCTGGCAGAAGTCATTGCGCAGCAGATGGCTGCTCAATTTCCAAATCTCTTTGCTCAATGGCACCAAGCCAACAACAACAACAATGCTCCATGCAAATACAAGGATTTTAACTCGGCTAAACCACTCAAGTTTAGTGGTTCTGAAGGAGCGACTGGGCTTCTTCAATGGTTCGAGAGCATTGAGAATACTTTCCGCCACGTGCAGTGTCCGGATAATCGCAAGGTCGAGTTTTCTTCGAGCGTGTTTCAGAAGAGGGCTCTCACATGGTGGAACGGGGTTATGAGAGACCGTGTTGCAGAAGTTTCTCTAGCACAAACTTGGGCTGAACTTAGGGCCCTTATGATGAGGGAATTCTGTCCTCGCCATGAACAGCGCGCGTTGGAGAAAGAGTTTGATTACTTGAAGCAAGATAGTGGCGAGCACAGGGCATATACTGATAGGTTTGAGGAGTTGAGTCTGTTATGCCCAACAATGGTTACCCCACTCGACAAGGCTATCTAAAGGTACATCGACGGCCTACCTGACTCAGTTCAGGACATCATTACTGGTAGTAACCCTGCCACACTCCGTCAGGCTATCGAGTTATCAGCGACATTGACTGAGTCACAGATTCGGAAGAATAAGTTACACAGGAAGGGTGACAAGGGCAAGAAACAGACATCTGACAAAGAAGATAGCAAGAAATGTCAAAACAAGAATGGAAAGGATTCTGGTTCATCGAAAAGGGCAAGGAAGCGTAAGGCTTCCCAAAACTATGCTGTCACTGCCCAAGCTAACCAGGCAGCTCCCAACCAACCCGCACAGCCTCCAGCGAAGAAACCCTATTCAGGGAATGCACCTTTGTGCAATAGATGCAACAATCACCATCAGCCGCAACATCAGCGTCGTTTCTGTACTCACTGTGGGAAGTCGGGTCATCTTGCCGATGTTTGTCGGTTTGCTCAGAATCGCGCAGTTCAGAACCCGGCTCAACAAGTTGCTCAGCCTCCTGCTCAGCAACGGGGTCAAGCTGCACGACCACACTACCCACCAGGTGCTTGTTATAACTGTGGGGATCTGACCCACTACCGTAACCAGTGCCCAAGATTGATGAATGCAAACCAGAATCTGGCTCAAGCTCGAGGGTGAGCTTTTAACTTGAATGCCCAAGAGGCGCAGGCGGACGATAATGTGGTGAACGGTACGTTCTTTATTAATAATCAGCCTGCATCTGTTCTTTTTTATTCGGGTGCCGATAAGAGTTTCGTGTCATTATCTTTTGAGCCATTACTTCGCGTGTCTAGAACGAAACTAGGTAAACCTTTAACAGTAGAGGTTGCTAGTGGTGAACCCATTGTTCTTGATTCTGTTCTACGCAACTGCCAGTTGAATCTTAACGACCATCTTTTTCCTATCGACCTCACGCCTATGCAACTTGGAAGCTTCGACGTTATTATGGGAATGGATTGGTTATCCAAGCATCACGCAGAGATAGTTTGTTCTGAGAAGATTGGTCGTGTGCCGCTTTCGACAGGCGGGATCCTACAGGTTCAAGGTGAGAAACCGTCTGGTGGTCTCAAGCTCATGTCTTGTTTTAAAGCTCAGAAGTATCTGCGGAAGAACTATGTGGCTTTCTTAGCACATGTTACAGCAGATTAAGGCAAGAGTAAGTCTATTTCAGATATTCCTGTCGTTCGGGATTATTCTGAAATATTCCCTGAAGAGTTACCTGGTCTACCCCCAGCACGCCAAGTCGAGTTCCGCATTGATCTCGTACCTGGTGCAAATCCCATTGCCAGAGCTCCATATCGTCTTGCACCGTCTGAGATGCAAGAGTTGTCTAAGCAGCTTCAGGATCTCTCTGACAAAGATTTTATCCGTCCTAGCTTTTCACCTTGGGGTGCTCCCGTTCTTTTTGTCAAGAAGAAGGATGGATCTTTTAGGATATGTATCGATTATCATGAGCTTAACAAGATTACCATCAAGAATCGATATCCCCTACCTCGCATTGATGATCTCTTTAATCAGTTACAGGGCGCTTCTTATTTTTCAAAGATTGATCTACGTTCCGGATATCATCAACTTCGTGTGCATGAAGAAGATATTCCCAAGACAGCGTTCCGGACTCGTTATGGGCATTATGAATTTACAGTCATGCCATTCGGTTTGACTAATGCTCCTGCTGTTTTCATGGACTTAATGAATAGGGTCTGCAAGCCTTATTTGGATCAGTTCGTCATTGTTTTTATTGACGACATCTTGATTTATTCTAAGACGCGAGCTGATCACGAGCAACATCTTCGTCTTACTCTGGAACTCCTAAAGAAAGAGCAACTTTTCGTCAAATTCTCCAAGTGTGAATTCTGGCTTAAAGAAGTTCAATTCTTAGGACATATCATCAACGAACAAGGTATTCATGTAGATCCCTCCAAGATCAGTGCGATTAAGGATTGGGATACGCCTACTACTCCCACTGAGGTTCGTTCTTTTCTTGGTCTAGCGGGTTATTACCGCCGCTTTATTGAGAACTTCTCAAAGATTGCAGTTCCTCTTACTGCTCTAACTCAGAAGAACAAACCCTTTGACTGGGGATTCAAACAGGAGGAAGCTTTTCAACACTTGAAGCAGAAGCTTTGCGACGCGCCTGTTCTAACTTTGCCTGAGGGCAATGATGATTTTGTCGTTTATTGCGATGCATCTAAATTGGGTCTTGGCTGTGTCCTGATGCAAAGGAACAAAGTCATAGCATATGCATCGAGGCAGTTGAAGATACATGAGAAGAACTACACCACTCATGATCTTGAGTTGGGTGCAGTTGTCTTCGCTCTTAAGATCTGGAGACACTATTTGTACGGTACAAAATGTGTGGTTTTCACGGACCACAAAAGTCTTCAGCATATCTTCAACCAGAAAGAACTCAACATGAGGCAACGACGTTGGGTTGAGCTACTAAACGACTATGACTGCGAAATTCGCTACCATCCTGGTAAGGCGAATGTCGTAGCCGATGCATTGAGTCGTAAGGAACGTACTAAGCTTCATTGTGTACGTGTTCCATCTGTTATTCAAGCTCGATCCGATATCCAAGCACGTATTTCTCAGGCTCAACAATCTTGTGTTTCACAAGGTTTGATGGATAAGGAATTTCCCTATCATATAACACCTGATCTGGAACTGAAGGACAATGGATCGTATTACTTCATGGACCGTTTGTGGGTCCCAAGCCAGGATGATCTTCGTACCTTGCTTATGGATGAAGCCCATAAGTCTCGTTATTCTATTCATCTGGGCTCAGATAAGATGTATAAGGATCTTCGTATTCATTATTGGTGGCCTGGTATGAAGAAAGACATTGCCTTATACGTATAAAAATGCCTTACTTGTCTTAAGGTTAAGGCTGAACATCAGCGTCCTTCTGGTTTATTGGTGGAACCAGAGATCCCAGTTTGGAAATGGGAAAACATTACTATGGATCTTGTTACTAAACTTCCATGCACAAAGAAAGGTCATGATGCCATCTGGGTAGTTGTTGATCGTCTTACTAAGTCAGCGCATTTCTTGCCAATCCGTGAGGATTTTCCTGCTGACAGACTTGCTAAAATCTATGTGGATGAAATTGTAGCTCGACATGGTGTTCCTTTGAACATCATTTCTGATAGAGATGCTCGTTTCACTTCTCATTTTTGGAGAACCATGCAATCTGCTATGGGGACCCAACTTAATCTGAGCACAGCTTATCATCCGCAAATGGATGGTCAATCTGAAAGAACAATCCAGACTCTGGAGGATATGCTTAGAGCTTGTGTGATTGACTTTGGTAGTAGTTGGGATTCACATCTTCCGTTAATTGAATTCTCCTACAACAACAGTTATCACACCAGCATCAAAATGGCTCCTTTCGAGGCTCTCTATGGTCGAAAATCTCGTTCACCAGTCTGCTGGAATGAGATCGGCGAGGCTCAGCTAACTGGACCTGCTCTGATTTTAGAGACAACTGACAAGATAAAGAAAGTTCGTGATAACCTTCAGACAGCCAGAAGCCGTCAGAAGAGTTACGAAGACCCAAAACGTAAACCCTTGGAATTTCAAGTCGGTGATCGAGTATTACTTAAGGTCTCACCTTGGAAAGGTGTGATCAGATTTGGAAAGAAGGGAAAACTTGCACCTAGATACGTTGGACCATTCAAGATCGTCGAAACAATCGGTAAGGTAGCCTACAGACTTGAGTTACCTCCTGAACTTGGAAATGTTCATCCAACTTTTCACGTGTCCAATCTCAAGAGGTGTTTAGCTGATGAGAACCTCCACATACCGCTTGACGAAATTCGTGTTGGCAAAACACTGAAATTTGTTGAGAAGCCAGTGGAAATCATGGAACGTGAAGTCAAGTGGCTTAAACGCAAGCGCATTCCTTTGGTCAAAGTTCGCTGGGAAGCTAAACGTGGACCCGAGTTTACTTGGGAACGCGAAGATCAAATGAAGGCGAAGTATCCGCATCTTTTCCCATGATTTTCCTCTAAATAAATTTCGGGACGAAATTTCCACAAGTAGGGGAGACTGTAACATCTGTGCTTGTAATCATTATGAACAGTACCATTATCAATAAAACAATGTCATTTGATCCCAATGTTTGTTTGGTTATGTTTTACATTTTTCATGTTTTGACTTTTATTCAATTTCAAACTCTATATCACTTTCTAGAGAGTTATCGCAACGTGATTGTAATCACGATGGTTATAGTCCCTTGTGACTATGCCTAATGATTACCACGTTGTCTAGGGTCGTAAGGGTAAGCGATCTAATAAATCGCTTATACCTTCGAACCCGACCCATTTGGTCGATCATTAGGATCCGACCAAACACTTTAGGTGACCATAGTATATAGGGAATAACCTTCCGAGGTTATACCTTATGGTCGCTTCGTTTAAGTAGTTGTATGATAGGTAGTTTATATGCCTTAGGTAAATTACCAAAATACCCCTTTGATGCCAAAATTCATTTTAAACATATGTAACATAACTTTTGACATCTAAACTGATTTGACAACCATATTAGACATGTTAAGGCATATTTTACTTATCATAGGACTAGTTAGGCGGTCCGAACGCTTTTCACGCAAATGACGCGTTAAAGTAGCATAAGCTACCTAAACGGGTCGTAATGGGTCACAAACACTTAGGTTAAGTTTAGTTTTAGTATGTGGGATTTGTTAAACCATATTACACGAGTCTCCATACTCATTTGGTTTACGAACGCTCATTCTATCCGATCCTCCGATAAAGGTCCGGTTTATTAACATAGTTACCTATATTAGGTGCCGTTTGATTCCGTGATCTCTAGCATTGCTTGGTGGTTATCTTAGGACTTCTGAGCAATCTCAAGTGAGTACATAGACCCCTCTTTTACTGTTTTCCAAACTGTTTTGGGGTGAAACACATGTGCCTACTTGTTACTTTCATGCTTTCCTGCTTTCACATCATATACTTGCTGTGTTCATTAGTACATTTATAGTACATGATTTCATCACATTTTATGCTATGTATGCCCATTGTGTGCGTACTTAGTACATTACATTACATTTCATGTTATGTATGTCCATTGTGTGCATACTTAGTACATTGCTTTACATTACATTTCATGCTATGTATGTCCATTGTGTGCATACTTAGTACATTGTTTTACATTACATTTCATGCTATGTATGCCCATTGTGTGCGTACTTAGTACAGTTGATTTCATCACATGCTTACATTTTGTTATGACATTTGGGTTGTTTACAATGGAACAATACATTCACTAACATTAGCTACGTCGTTCGTTAGTAGGTAGTGGTACCATAGGAATTGACAACTCCCGTTCCTGAAATCCTGGGTTTGTTTGGATTGGAAGGAATGACCGAATTCGATATACATAACTTAGATAAACCTTTAATTTGTTTAAGGGTTTATCGCCACAGTCTCAAGGCTTGGATGTATGCATTTTCACAATACCGCATAAATGTTTGTATCAGTAAAGCATGCATTTGTTCCACAAAACATAACTTTGATTTAAACCATGTTTTACTTCAATACCTTGTTTTTGTGCATTTTACATATGGTTTAGTTGATATATTTCACTTACCATACATGATATTTTTGGGTAAACATTACATGATCTACATTAACATAAACAGTTTGACATTGATATACACATTTAGTGGTTTACATTGGACATAGACATTTCAATATGGTTTACACATTAACACATGACAATTCATTTATACATGAACAACTTACATTGATGGTTGGTTTGGGTAAATGATTCAAGTAACGAGGCGAGTGTAATATAATACAAGCATGGTGGATACGCCGCTGGTACTTCCTATATATAAGTGTTTGTATAACATTACATGTCGTAGCTTTACTTAAATCATTTCAATATTTGACATATTACATTTTACATAAACAACTTATTTTTACAAGACATTGATTTACAAAACAACTTATCTTATACAAACTCATTTTTACTTGGTTATTCATTTAACCTTACATTATTCTCTTATTTATACATATCATTGCTTTTAATGATTTACAAAACAAAACAACTTACAAGGTTCATGACTGACTGTTATTAAACAATTTTTCCTAAACTTATAAGTCATGAATCCTATTTTCACAAAACCTATGTATCTCACAGGCATTTTTATGCTGACGTACCTATTTTCACATGTGTTTTCAGGAGCTTTTCCGTAAGATGATGATCGTGACACTAGGGCGGACCTGTGCCTTAGAGACATAAAACGGAGATAGACTTAGTTTAATTATGTTATGAACTCTTTATTTCCTATTTAAAGACAATGAAACTCTTATGTTGATAAATAAAATACAACTTTGAATGCCATGGTTATGAAACAATTAATTCTGTTACAACACTCCCCGACGTTTCCGCCGCGGTTGCATGTTATACGCGGTCGGGGTGTGACAAATTAGAGTTGTTATTGAATGTGTTGGTGTTGAATGGGTTGTTGGGACCCCGGTTTTGACCTGCTATAAACTCAACTTGTTCTAGGGTAAGTGTTGGACAATCTCCAGTATCATGCCCTCCTTTGCATACTTCACATCTATCGACCTTTTTCTTGATCTCATTAAGCTCTCTTGTGAAAGTCTTCTCCATCTGATCTAGAACAGTAGCGACCGATGAATCCAAGCCAACTTGGTTCACCCCTAGAGTGGTCGAAGAGGTGTTAGTCACAGGAATTGATTTCCTGCTGGCAGCGCTATAATCCATATCAGAATGGGCAAAACTCTCGAAAAGATCGTTACAGTCGGCAACTGTCTTCGTTCCCAAAAGTTGTCCTCCAGCTGAAGTGTCAAAACGGGATTTGATTTCTGGGGTGAAACCATTGTAGAATTTCTCTACAAGTGCCCATTCTGACAATCCGTGCTGTGAACAACGAGCAAGTAAAGTTTGAAATCTCTCCCATGTAAGATGATAAGGTTCATCAGGTTCCATCCGGAATGAATGGATCTGATCGCGAAGTCGGGATGCTTTGGCTAGTGGGTAATACTTAGCTAAGAAGGCATCTCGAAGACCTGCCCAGGTGGTGAAAGTTCCTGCTGGCTGCGAATCGAACCAGATGGCTGCGCGTCCAGCGAGAGAAAATGGAAAGGCCTGAAGGTAACGGGCTTCAAGGTTCACTCCTTCGATAGAATAGGTGGTGCAAAGACGGGTGATACGGTTTATGTGAGCGGGTGCATCCTCATCGTCACGGCCATGGAATTGGCAAGAGTTAGTGATAGCCAAGATCTTTCATTGGTGGTTTCGGGAAGGGTGATGGGTCAAGCTTGACCGATGAAACCGGTTGTGGCTTGTTGGTAAACAGTGCGGTTAGCCATTTGATCTTTGGTTTCTGGACTCGGAGAACGTGAAATTTCGAAGGAATCGGTCTCTGTGGTTGTTTCGGATTCAAAGTAAGGATTTTCAAAAACTTGGAATTCACTTGTGTTACCTGACTCTCCTTCCTGATTGTTGGTACGTTGAGAAAATAAAAGTTCAGGATCGTATTGTGGCTCAAATTCAGGTGGTCCTCGTGAGCGTGTATGTCGCATAAACTAATGAAATTTAAACTAGGAATTTGAAATAAACAAGTAAACACAATTTAAATAAGTATTAAATAAAAACTGAAAATAAAAATTGCAATAAGAATAAAATAGAAATCCAAGATACTCTAATGGATTTTAGACTCAAATAAATAATAAAAGAAATATAAACAAACTAATTAATGCAATTGCAAAGTAGTCCCCGACAACGGCGCCAAAAACTTGATGTGTGACTAGCGGTATGTAAGAAACTTGTAAAAATGGTTAAATAAAGATTGACTCAAAAACTAAACTTTTGGACATGCTTTGGCCTAATAGGTATCGGTACTCTCATTGGGATTGTCCCCAGGTAGGCAACGGGTCCTTATAATTGGATTTGTACGAATGCCAGCGTAGACAGGAGTTCCCAACTAACGGTACTTAACCCTTCCAGTTACTACATGTCCGAAACGAAAAACACATTTTTACAAATAATGTACAAAAAGACAAACTTTAAAAATAACCTTAAACTAGACACTCTAAGCTTTAAATTTATAAACTTAGACTCGATCTAAACCTAAACCACACATCCGGCAAGTATACCGATCAGTGTAGTATAGCTGATATAAGTCCGAGTATCGAACCCAAGAGACTCTGTTGAATTACGTTAATTAATTATATACACTAAAAATGACACCACACTAAACATTTTTATATTTTTGTATTTTTGATTTAAAGGGGGGTTTTACTTGAAAATTAAATTAATTAAAAACTAATTAATAAAAATGAACTAAAAACAAATTAAGACAAATGTTTGATTTTATGATGATAAAGGATTATCTAGGTTGGAATCGCACTTGTTAATAACATACTTTCTACCCGGTAATTGTGTGATATGAAACCGGGATCTTTAGATATTAAACCCTAAAAGACGACGTATAGGATTCCCAATCAATCTCGGGAAGGCAACTATGTGACTTTAAAGATTTATTTTGATTACCGATTTACTAGACTTCCTTACAGTTGCCTAGTGTTCTAGAAAAGTGCTTGAAAAGACTGACTTCCTCACAATTGTAAATCTAAAGCAATTTAAGAAAACTTGATTTGGTTTAATAGACAAGTTAGCGACAATTTAACTAAAACCGGGTTTCTCACAAAACACAATCCTAGCAATACACTAAACTCGATCTACTAATATTTTTATACCTTACAACGCTAAAAATAGTAGAACATTAAAACCGGATTAATTCTTGATCATTATTTTTATAGTTTATTTCACAATACCACCATATGATTACCCAAACCGCTAAGACTTGAATATCAACATTAATTCTTTATATGAAAAGACATTCACCGGAATTTATGTAAAACATATGATCAAAGTGTTAACCAAGTTAAAATATGCACATACACTAAACTAGGAACTTAAATTATTTACTTAACAAGAACAAACCATATTCACACAATACCCGGTAAAAATTACATTTTAACAAGTGATCATCGTAACCTAGATAGTTTCAAAGTTTAGCTACACATAATATTAAATAATACAACTGAACAAAGTCTGAAAATAACTGAAAACATAATACAAAGCGAATAGAAACTGAAAAATGAATAATTACCGAACCCGGATTGCTTAGAACTCGAACCGAAAGCTTCTACGACTCCCGAGAAGTTCCAAGGCGCTTCAAATTCACTTCAACTTGCTTAGAATCGACTGATAACAGTCTTTGAGAGGTGTTTTCAAAGTAGAGAAGGTGTGTTTTTCGACTACAAGTGAGTGCCCTTTTATAGGCCAAGAAATGAGCTTCTGCGACCCCCTTACGGACCGTAAGGGTGGGAGCCTTACGGTCCGTAAGACCTTTCCAACTAACACTCCACTACTGCCCATTCCCGCACTAGAAAGTGTCTGCCGACCGGTCCTTACGGACCATAAGGGTGTGAGCCTTACGGTCCGTAAGGCTTTCTCCAGGGCAAATTCTTTGTTTTCTTTGACAAGTTTTCCCATGTATTGTTTTCATCGTCGATCTCCATCGTTTTCTCGCATAATCCACAGATATTTCACCGATTCCTGTAGATTCATGATTTTATCGATTCAGTAACAAATACAAAGGAGAAACGCACATAATTGATCTAAAATATGGGTAATTTGATACATAAGATGTGTATAATTCTAAACGCATCATGTACAGCAAGTCATGAGTGAGGCCCATCTGTACCGGCCCAATATGTATATATATATTTGATCCCTTATCCGTAACTATCTAACACATTGGCCCAAACTAATTTATATAAAATGCAATAGTTCAATTTTGTATCAATTCTAACTAACTGAAGACATATGCCATCGGTCCAATGCCTTTTTTTATCCCAGTCCATTAATGTGTAACAAATTAATGTGTAAGCCCAATAATCATAAGGTCCAGTTGCAAATTGAAATAGTTAAATCTGTTAAGTAATTTCTTTGATTCATCTAATTTGTTAACCTAACTCTTGCACAAAATCACAACATCACAGCATCGATTTACTTCTATCGCTTCTTGACTTAATAAACCATTCCATTATTAACTGAGAAATCATCAAGTTAACATGCAGCTAATATACTAACCTATGATTTGATTCTTAAAACACCCTAATATGAAATCGGTCAGCGTATGATTTTCTAATTAAATTACGAATTACGAGTCAGTTACATATCCCACAATCCGTGCATTCCTAATTCATAATATTCAATCATCCTCTAATATTCAAACCACATAAACCACCCTCCCCCCATAATATGCCATCGTTACTGTTCCCTACTCGTGTCATATACATCCGCACACTAACAGTTTCAACAATGATCAACAATTAATCATGCTTTAATCATATGTTTATAAACCAAATAATTGGTCATGCTCTACATTAGACGTAACAGTAATAACCACATAACATTAGTCATATAATGATAACAATATCAATCATGTAATAACCCTAAGTCTATCAAATCACGTAACAAATCAAGAATTGAATAAAATGATCGAACTAACCAAGAACTTTAATATATGCTGGACACGATGATAGATTCCTAAAAGAAGAAGACTTCGACCAACAATGAGGGGGTTTCCACTGTCGTCGCACAACAGGTTAGGAGGTAGGGTTTGAGTATGCGTGTGGTATCAAGTCACGTAACTTCCTGTGTGTGTAAATAACCTATGGTAACCGGCCCTTAATCAAACAACCAGCCCTTTGGGCTTCACTTAGCCCATTCACTAATTCCATGTGTGTGTGTAGTGTGTATATGTGGGTGAGGTCCCCTAGCCGGCCCATGTGTGGAGTAACAGGATCCAAGTGATCGGCCCACACTACGCGACGCACTCAGTTGTCACTTACGTTTAAATTTAACACACAACCTTTAACGTGTCAAAATCAAGTAATGCATAAGAAGGAAGACAATGAGCGTTTGAGAATCGCAAAAATGAACGACACTAACCTGAAATGTTCGAGTTGTCACAGGAAATTTGAAGGAGCTATTTGGAAGAAAAAAGTCAAGGATCCAGGATCCTGAAAAGATTACAGAAAGAGCTCCTGCTCCTCCAGCTGATGCACAAATTATCAACATTTCTAGTGGATCAGACATATGTGGCACTTCCTTTTCAGCAGCCAAGAGGTATGCTAAAGAGACAAAGATGGAGAATGGGGATCGGCCTATTCGAACCTTAATCCTTACACAGGAGAAAGTCATATCCTTTGATGAGGACGACCGCGTGGATATTCAGGATCCTCATCATGATGGTCTTGTTATTACATTGTTTATTTCTAATCATTTTGTTCGCAGGATTCTCATAGATGGAGGAAGCTCAGTGAACATCATTCAACTTGATGTCCTCAAGAAGATGAATATCCCTGAATCAGAAATCATCCCAAGATAATTAGTTCTTGTGGGATTCAGTGGAGAAACCAAGAACACATTGGGGGACATTAAACTTCCCATTTACATAGAGGGAGTTAATTCTTTTCAAAACTTTTGTGTTATAGATTGCTTATCCTGTTGCAATGTTATCCTTGGCAGGCCATGGATACATGACATGAAAGCAGTTCCATCTACATATCATCAGTGTGTGAAACTCCCTACTCCATGGGGTGTGGTGAAGATAGAAAGTGACCAACAAGAAGCCAAAAATTCTTACACTTCATCCATGAAGCCAGCCTCAAGACCCAGGGAGCAATAGCAATTAAAGTATCCTCCAAGAGATGTCCTAGAGGCAAGAGAACAAGATGTGAAAGATATCCTAATGGTTTCTCAGGATCCTGAATCCAAAGTTTTTATAGGATCCGGGATCCTCAATGACATTGAACAAGTATCCTTCCTAAAGAGGAGAAAAGCTACCTTTGCCTGGAAGCATGAGGACATGACAGGTATTTCTAAAGATATTATTACTCATAAACTTGGTATTGACATGTCATTCAAACCCATACATCAAAAGAGGAGAAAGTTTGCACCTGAGAGGAATGCCATCATCCAAGAGGAGGTAGATAACTGCTCAGAGCAGGTGCTACCTACCAAAGGCTAGTTAATATGATGTTTAAAGAACAAATTGGACACACAATGGAAGTCTATAGTGATGACATGGTGGTTAAGTCCAAGAGAGTTGAGGATCACCTTAGAGATTTGGAAGAAGCATTTGATATCCTTGATAAATTCAATATGAAATTGAATCCTTCCAAGTGCCACTTTGGTGTAAAAGCTGGCAAGTTCCTAGGTTATATGGTGACAAAAAGAGGGATAAAGGCATGTCCAGAGCAAATCAAGGCGATTATGAACATCAAATCTCCTGCCAATGCCAAGGATGTGCAAAGATTGACAGGAAGGATCGCAGCCTTGAACAGGTTCATCTCAAATTCATCGGAGAAATGCAAGGAATTCTATGACATTCTGAGAAAGAACAAGAAATTTGAATGGACTGAAAAGCATGAGAATGCTCTCAAGGACCTTAAGGATTACTTATCCTCAACTCCAGCCTTAATGAAACCAGAAAAGGGGGATATATTATCCTTATACTTGGCAGTTTCTTCTAAGGTGGTAAGTGCAGTCCTTGTAAAGGATCATGAAGGTACCCAACATCCTGTGTATTATGTAAGTAAAAGTTTACTTGATGCTAAGGTATTCTCATTTAGAAAAACTTATCCTTGCTTTAATCATGGCATCTACTAAATTACGCCATTATTTTGAAACTCATGCTATTATTGTTAAGACTAACTTTCCAATTAAGAATGTTCTCAGGAAACTTGAAATGTCAGGAAGGATGGAAAAATGGGCAGTAAAGCTTAGTGGTTATGATATCAGATATGAACCAAGAACTGCCATTAAATCCCAAGCCTTAGCTGACTTTGTGGCTGATTTCAGTAGTGATCTACAAAGGGAAGCTAAATTGGAAGTTCAACAGCTTGAAGAGACTAAGGATCCTTGGATACTCTTCATAGATGGGGCTTCAAATATCAAAGGAATTGGTCTAGGCATAATACTAAAATCACCACAGGGGACATAATACCCCAATCAATTGCTTGTGAGTTTCAAACTACTAATAATGAGGCTGAGTATGAAGCCTTAATAGCTGGTTTGCAATTTGCCAAGCACATGAGGATCACGTATCTTGAGGTACATGTAGATTCATTGTTAATTACTAACCACTTTAATGCTTCTTATGCTGTTAAAGGTGAAAGACTAATCAAATATCTAGAGATAGTCAATAAATTGGCAGACTCTTTTGCTTCTTTTAGTTTGACACAGGTACCCAGGGAAGAAAATGCAGAAGCTGATGCTTTAGTCACATTCAGGGGATATTAAAATTCCCATTATCCATATCTTAACTCCTACTATTGAGGATCATACAGCTATGGAAATAGTGGAGGATTCTGCAATCATACCTAGTGATGGTGCACAGTCACATTCAGGATCCTGGATCCTTCCAATCATGAGATATATACAACATGGAGAGATTCCTACAGGAGAAAATCCCAGAGCTTTCAAAGTCAAGGTATCTCAATTTACAATATTAAATAACATGTTATATAAACGATCTCTTGCAGGTCCATATCTAAGGTGCATCAAGGATCCAAAAATCCAAGAAGACCTGAAGGATTTTCATGAAGGAGATTGTGGAAACCACACTAGGGCAGAGCACTATTCTCAAGGATCCTTAGAACAGGATACTATTGGCCTACTATGAAGAAGGATGCTGTGGATTATGCAAAGAAGTGTGATGCTTGTCAAAGACATAGCAATATCCTTCAGCAACAAGCAGAGCTCCTGCATCCTATATCCTCCTCGTGGTCATTTATGAGATGGGGAATGGATATAGTTGGCAAACTTCCCAAAGCACCAGGAGGGAAAGTGTTCATGCTTGCTATGACTACTTTTCCAAATTGATAGAAGCTGAAGCCTTTGCTCAAGTCAGAGAAAAGGAAGTGATATCCTTTATTAAAATAAACATTATTACTAGATTTGGCATACCTTCTAAAATTGTTTGTGATAATGGATCCCAATTTATTGGGAATAGAACCACTAACTTTTGTGACAGCTGGGGGATTAAGATGATAACATCAACACCAGTCCACCCACAAGCTAATGGTCAAGCAGAATCATCCAACAAGATCATCATCAACAACTTGAAGAAGAAGCTTGGATCCAAAAAGGGAAAATGGGCAGAAGAGCTACCTTGTGTGTTATGGGCTGATGGAACAACTCCCAAGAATGCTACTGGCTAGACTCTATTTTCTTTAGTGTTTGGAGCTGAATCTGTGATCCCTACAGAGATGGTAGTTCCTACTGCAAGAACAAGCATCCGTGATCCAGAAGGAAATGCTAAAAACTTGGTTCAAGATTTGGATACCATAGAAGAACTCAGGGATTTGGCAAGGATAAGATTGGCTAGTTATTAACAAAGGATGGCTGGAGCTTATAACAAGAATGTCAGGAACAGAAAGTTTCAGATTGGTGACTGTTAGGGGAGGATTTTCTAATCCTAAGGATCACGTATCCTCAAGTGCTGCCAGGATCGTGGATCCTCAATTCTATTTCAATTAAGGATCCTCAGCAGGTGTTGCAGGAGCATGATTCAGGATCCTTATTATTATCCTTATGCTAACAATTGTCTGCCTTGTACGTAAGTTTGTTTTGCAGGAGCAAAGGCATGGACCAAGTCTCAGCGAAATTCCTGGAGCATATTCCCTTAATATTCCGCACGTGCTTGACCATTGTGAACGTTATGGAGATCATGGGGGACTTGCACAAAATCCGGATAGTTAGTTAAACTAGTTATTTCTAATTTAAAATGGGGATAACAAGCTTGAGTAGAACACTTAGCTAATTTTAGCAAACACACACACTCTCGTAACAACACTCGAACAGCTCTCGGCAATCTACTTGGCGATTTCATACTTTTTTGCACATTGCACACTAGTGATCCTTGTAACAAGCTTGTTATCATCCCGAGTTGTAAACTTCTTTTGTTTAATCTTAGTTGGTGATCGGTAGTTTCCATCACCCGAGGTTTTTTATGCCGGAGATAAACTCTTGATCAAGGGCTTTTTCCTCGTATAAATCTTTCTGTCAGTTGTTCATTACATTTCTGAGTGATCCTTAATATTGTTCATTGATTCAAGCCTCACACCTCACTACAAAAGATTTGGTTGCATTATCTTTGCTTGATTTTTGACCAAAACAGTTTGGCGCCCACCGTGGGCCAATTGGTGCTTCATTCCTAAGAAACTCTTGTTTTTGTGATCATTTCGGTTCATTACAACCAAGCAGATGGCTTCTTCAGCAAAGAACACATCAAGCTCTATGCCGGCAATTAGTTCTTCACAGGGCGTTCAACCTTTGCCTCCACCACCTTTTGGATCCTAGAAGAATGCTGAAAATGTTGCGAAGAAACAAAGCCCAATTTTTCCAAAACCACCAACTTCTTCTGTTGCCTCTAATCCTACTAATAGTGATCTTTTTACTTTGATTTTGCAGATGAAGGATCGCATACAAGAGCAGGACAAAACCAATGAAAGGATCCTCCGGGAGATTGGTGATATCAAGAAACAGAAGAAATCGGTGGAGGATCACTCTCCTCTAATACCAAGGTCATTGGATTTCGATACCCCAGCTATAACCGCCTTGCAAAATGCAGCTCCGGATATCCAGTATCAGGATGGACCATTAGGAACGCGTTATGGAACAACAATTATGAGTCAAGCTTTTGGGTCACACTTCCAGCCTCGGGGATCCTGTTTTCAGCCTTCAGGATCCTCTTCTCAGCATCAGGGATCCTTCGTCAGCTAAGGAGGATATTTGGGAATGCACACGGTCCAAGGATCCTCCATGGGTCCAGGATCCTCTCAGGTCCAAGGATCCTCCATGGGTCCAGGATCCTCTCAGGTCTAAGGATCCTCCATGGGTCCAAGATCCTCTCAAGTCCAAGGATCCTCCATGGGTCCAGGATCCTCTCAGGTTCAAGGATCCTCTCAGCATCAAGGATCCAACATCTTTCAGGATCAAGGATTCTTAAGAAGTATGCAGCCTCTAAGATCGGATGTTCATCATGGAGACTTCATACCAATGCAGACCATTGCTTCCTCTGGTCCTTCAATCATACGAGAATCCCGTCATTATGGATTCACATCTGCAATTCCAAACTTGAATCCCATGGGAGGTAACACTTTTAATAATTCTTATAACACTAACCATGGCTCTATACAGGATACAGGTATTAATCAAGCTATGGCTAGGGAGTTACAGAAGCTTAAGGATATGATATCCAGCGTACCAGGAGTGGTTAAACCCATTCCTGAAATTGAAGATGGTAGCCATAGGATATCTCATTTTGCACCACCTATTTGTGATGCTGAGATACCCAAAAGGTTCCAGATACCAACTATGAAGCTATATGATGGTTCAACGGATCCAGAGGAGCATGTAGCTCAGTACAAGGAGAGGATGGAGATCAATCCAATTCCTGAGAGGCTAAAGGAAGCATGTCTATGCAAGGGTTTTGGATCCACACACACAGGATCAGCTCTTAAATGGCTGCTAAGTCTTCCCCCTTACTCTATTACTTCATTTGCTAATCTAGTTACCTGTTTAATAGTCAATTCTCTTGTAGTAGAAAATTTGAACGATTAACTAGTGATTTATATAGGATAACACAAGGTCAAAATGAATCACTTAGAGAGTATATCACTAAGTTTAGTAAAGAATCCTTAGACATTCCTAATCTAGATATAGCTACGGCTGTGGAAGCCTTTAAAATGGGATTGCTTAGGGATTCATTATTCTATGATGATCTTGTTATGACCCCATGCAGGAATCTTGATGAAGTAAGAACCAGGGCCCTTAGGTTCATCCGATTAGAGGATGATAAAAGGATCCAGGAGAGATTGGCAGGATCCTCAAAATAGGAAAAGCAAGGATCCTACTTCAAGAATAACAAGTTCAAATCCTACAACAAGTCTGACAACCAGAATGTGCATGCAGTAGAGCAAGAAGAGGATGATGAGGATTATCCTCCAATTTCCGAATACTGTTTTTCTGTTGATAACAATGAGCTAATTCTTGCAATGCAGAATCTAGGTGAGAAAGCTAGGTGGCCAAGAAAAAGTGATAAACCAGCTGCTACAAAAGACAAATCCAAATGGTGTGCATATCACGAGGATTTCGGGCATCTCACTGAAGAGTGTATTGTACTTAGAAAGGAAATTGGTTACTTGTTAAGCAAGGGGCACTTGAAGGAGCTTTTGGGATGAAAGAAGTTGAGGATCCAGGATCTTGAAAGGATCCCAGAAAAGGCTCCTGCTCCTCCAGCAGACGCACAAGTTATAAACTTTATATCCGGTGGATCAGACATTTGTGGTACTTCCTTTTCAGCAGCCAAAAGACATGCCAAGGAAACCAAGATCGATAATGGAGACAGACCCATCCGGACCTCCACTGTCACCAAAGATAAAATTATAACTTTTGATGAGGATGATCGTGTTGATGTCCAGGATCCTCATCATGATGGTCTTGTTATTACTCTGTTTATTTATTTTTTTTTTGAACGGCAAATTTGGATCACTGACGGACCATTAGAGTATTACTCTGTTTATTTCTAACCATTTTGTTCGCAAGATCCTAATAGATGGTGGAAGCTCAGTGAACATCATTCAGCTTGATGTCCTCAAGAAGATGAACATTCCTGAATCAAACATTGTCCCAATGTCACACCCCGACCACGTAGAACAACCAGACGTGGCGGAAACGTCGGGGAGTGTTGTAACAGAATCATTGTTTCATAACCATGGAATAAATAAATTCTGTTTTATTGAATAAATGAACTCATTGTTTTAATACAATCAAATAAGTACAACTATGATCTTCCAAGTTTTAAAGTCGCTAAGGCACGAGTCCACCATAAATGTAGCATGTATCAACAATCATCTCAAGACAGCACCTGAAACATGTGTAAAAATAGGTACGTCAGCATAAAAATGCCTGTGAGATACATAGGTTTTGTGAATATAGGATTCATGACTTATAAGTTTAGAAAGAGTTGTTTAACAAAAGTCAGTCATGATCCTTGTAAAATGTTTTGTTTTATAAATCATTCGAAAAGTGATGATAAAGTAGATGATACGTAAAAGAGTAATGTAAGGTTAATTGAATAACCAAGCAAAAATAAATTTTGTATAAGATAAGTTGTTGTAAAACAATGTCTTATGAAAAGTATGTTATTTGTATAAAATGTTAAATGACTTAAATTGAAATGATTCAAATAACGCTACGATATGTAATACCATACAAACACTTATATATAGGAAGTACCAGTGGCGTATCCACCATGCTTGTATCATATTACACACGCCTCATTACTTAAGTCACTTACTCAAACCAAACCACCAATATAGAATGTTCATGTTTAAACCAATAGTCCAATGTTATTGTATAACTCAAGTTAAATGTAAACCATGTAATGTGTAAACAAAAGTTATGTAAGGTAAGTAAAATGAGATTTCTTAAACCACAAGTAAAAATGTACAAAACAAAGTGTTTGAATAAATCAAAAGTTATGCTTTGTAAAATACTGTAAGGTTAAACGAATAACCTTATAGTAGCATATTAAAAGTATACTTTGGATTTGTAAATAACATATTAAAAATATGTTTTGGTTTGTTGATAAAATATATATGTTGGTTCTGTACAATACCACACATGAGAGTATATAAAACTATACTTTTGGGAGTATATCAAAATATACTTTAAAGGTGTGATTTAAGAATTCATTCAGACCTAGTGCATCAAACTACACCTTTGAGACTATAAGGATACCACAAAGGTAATCCCTATTTGGATGGAGAAACAAATTGGTTTCAGACATTCCATGACAACAGGAATGGGGTGTCTAATCCTATAGCGCTATATCATACTAACAATCGGTCTGGAGAACATAAAATAAGTACAATTCAACATTTTTATTTTATGTTCTTTGAGAAATCAGTGTTTAAACCATAGATAGTCATTTAGTTTGTCAAAAGATAAGTAATAACATGTATAATCAATTATACTTTGAAATCATGAAAATAACACATAGGTACACATGCTTCACCCCAAAACATTTTGGAAAACAGTAAAATAGGGGAACTATCTACTCATTTGAGATTGCTCAGAAGTCCTAAGATAACCACCAAGCAATGCTAGAGATCACGGAATCAAACGGCACCTAATATAGGTAACTATGTAAATATATCGGACCTAAATCGGAGGATTTAGATAGAATGAGGGTTCGTAAACCAAACGAGTATGGAGACTCGTGTCATATGGTTTAACAAAGCCTACATACTAAATGAAACCTAACCTAAGTGCTTACGACCCATTACGACCCGTTTAGGTAGCTTATGCTACTTTAACGCGTCGTTCGCGTGAAACTCGTTCGGACCTCTTAACTAGTCCTATGACAAGTAACATATGCCTTAACATGTCTAATATTGTTGTCAAATCAGTTTAGATGTCAAAAGTTATGTTACATATGTTTAAAATGAATTTTGGCATCGAAGGGGTATTTTGGTAATTTACCTAAGGCATATAAACTACCTATCATACAACTACTTAAACGAAGCGACCATAAGGTATAACCTCGGAAGGTTATTCCCTATATACTATGGTCACCTAATGTGTTTGGTCGGATCCTAATGATCGACCAAATGGGTCGGGTTCGAATGTATAAGCGATTTATTAGATCGCTTACCCTTACGACCCTAGACAACGTGGTAATCAGCAGGCATAGTCACAAGGGACTATAACCATCGTGATTACGCTCAGGTTGCGAAGTTCAAACGAACTTCGCATTGACCATAAACTGGTCAATGTAGAAAGTCAAGCAAAGTTTGACTTTCGGACTCGAAAAGCAATAAAAGAACGAAGGAACACTTACAAAGGGTCACCGAATGCTAATCTTGATTCAAGTTGCTCAGGTATGAAACAAAGGTTTCAACTTAGAGCTTCTCAAATCAGATTCTTGTGAGGAATGAGTGAAGTTGAGGTGGGTATTTATAGATTTCGGTTCACCGTTAGGATCGTTTCTTGGAGAAGAGGGAATGATCACATCCTTACACTTGTTGGCAAGCTCATGAACATCAATTGGCCCCCCATGATCAGTTAGCAACATGTGGGAATGGCCTTTGGAGTGTTTAAAAGCCATAACAGCAGTCAAAAAATGAGTTTCCGAATCTGACTCCTGCTTGCGCACCATAACACTAAAAGTGTTGAGGTGCGCAAGGGCCTGAAGACCAGAAACTTTCAAAAATGGCAGAACAGGCCCCTGTGCGCGTATCGTCGTGTTTTGGCACTTCTAACACCCGTCAAACCCAATTTCAAGCTCCACAATGATGTTAAAGTATAGGGAACTTAAAATGTGCTCAAAAATATCTCGGATTTCGGTTCGTTTAGCCGTACGATTGCGTTGTTCGGTTAATTACGATGGAATGCACATAAGCGCGAAAAACGATCCAAATGGCGTGACGAATGGATTTTTCTTATGCCAATCACTAAAATAAAATATTTTAGTGTTTACATAAATTTTTGGATGTCCGGATGTATTCAGAACATAAGTTATGCGCGAAAATGCAAACTTATGCACTTTTTGACACTTTTAGTCCCTAAAAGACCCATAAGTTTATTTTAGCACACCGAACCCCTCAAAGCCTATTTCTAAGCTATATAAAGGAAATTTAAGGTGTGTTTAACTTATGTTCATGTTCCAGAATGTCTGTTACAGTTCAAATTGGCATACTTTCGCAGTTTGTCAAGTTTAGTCCCTGTAAGCGAATTAACTTGTTTTTGCCATACCAAAGCCTTTAAAACTTATTTCTAAGTTATGTAAAGGTTATTTAAGGTATGTTAAGCCTATTTCACTATTCTAGAGTGTTCGTTGGATTTAACTGGTTATATTAACGCATCAGAGCGCGTATAACCCTCTAGAAAGCGATTTAAAGCTTAAAATCAAACAAGAGTTGATATGTGCAAATGATGCACATATTTTTACAAATCCCAAGTATGAAATACAATATTTCATTGGTTTGGAATTTGTTTGATGGTTGAAGTTTCACAGGTGACACAGCTGTGACAGTTTCGCCTTCTAATAGATCCATTGAACCCTTAAGTAAAACTCTGGGCCATGTTAGGAGTCTTAGCGAATTTTTTAACCCTCAAAGTGAATTCCTTGTAATAGTAAAACATGGAATTTTGAACTACGGATAGAAGAACGTTTCTTATGAAGACTTATCATAGGAAACTTGGTGTGTGATTGAGATCAGAATTGGGGAGTGGGAGAATAAATGACATTGGTCGAGGTCCAAGACTTCTCCCGTATCATTATTCTTGTCACTATAGGTCTTAACACATGACAAAGCTTCCTGTGGTTTCTGCGCACTGAATTCCATAATTATGTAGGCTTCCATAATTACGTAATTCCTTGCACAGTCCGCACAGTTCATTTCATAATGCGTAGGGAAAAAATCACTTGAATAAACATGAAGCGACTCGATTAGACCACCAAAGGGTCCTTTTAATTAGATCAACGAACGATCTTTTTAACTAGATCAACACATGATCTTCTTAACTAGACCGTCGTACGATCTCCTTAAATAGACCACTTAAGGGATCTTTTTTTAGTGACATCATCACATGATATTTCTAATCAGATTTTCAAAATCAATCTGTTTAACCAGACCATTCAAGAGGTCCAATTATAGAATAATACTTTATATACCGAGGGACTTAACTACAATGTTGAATTCCATTAAGGATTTAAGATAGTATCTTTGGATATCCTAT
This sequence comes from Helianthus tuberosus, assembly GCA_030545235.1. NCBI lineage: Eukaryota > Viridiplantae > Streptophyta > Magnoliopsida > Asterales > Asteraceae > Helianthus > Helianthus tuberosus. The sequence goes on along the minus strand of CM060360.1, from coordinate 96,887,121 downwards.
TATGAATCTCTCGTATGAGATATGGAAGATTCTATGAGATTTGGATGGATCACATACAACCACAAAACATGTAAGAAAAACACATAAGCACAAATTTAGTTAACTTGATTCTTTAATTTGTTATCTTTAGGTATGCATATTTAAAGCACACTAGGAATCCAATCCATGGATTTCATTTGGCACTTTAATGATTTTTAAGGATCTATCTATAAAGATAGAGGGATTCTCAATAAGAGTTTGGCTTTGTTTCTTAAAAAAACGAGTGTTTAAGGTTCTTGGGGAGATCACAAGTGATCATAAAATGACAGAACCACACGAGTAGTTTGTCTTTGGGTTGACATCATAAGGTTGCATCAAGCATTCACACAAACGCATAAATTTTGCAGAAATAAAAACAACAAATCTTTATTTAGGTAACAACCGAATTGTCTTAAAGTGTCAAAAGATAACAACCAAGGAAATACAAAACACTAATTGTTCACTGCTGCATCATTGTTCATGTTTGCCTCATTGATGTTAAACACTCGTCCACGCGCTGGGGGTATGTTAACAAGTCTTGGACAATTGTTCCTGTAGTGGGTAAGGTCACCACAGTTATAACATGACCCCGGAGGGAACCGTGCTTGAACAGCAGCAGGGTTTGCAGCAGCTTGATTTGCATAACGACAAACATTGATCAAATGTCTCAACTGCCCACAGTGGGTACATTTGTGACACTGCTCTTGCTCTAGATGATGACGGTTGCACTCGTTGCACAAAGATGGGGTACCAACATAGTTTTGCCTTTTGCGAGGTTGTGCTGGTTGGTTTGGTGCAACCTGTTTATCTTGAGCAGTTACAGCGTAGTTTTGAGAGGCTTTGCGCTTCTTCTTCTTGGACACCTCAGCATTTTCTTCCTTTGGTTCCACTTGAGCAATCTTGTCAAATGGTCTTGAGTCGCCCTTCCGAAACAGCTTGCACTTCCTGATATGGGATTCAGTCAGAGTGGCAGACAATTCAATGGCTTGTCAGACAGTAGTAGGGTTGCTGCCAGTAACAATATCCTGAACTACGTCAGGAAGACCATCAACGTATTTCTCAATCGCCTTATCCAAAGGCGTAACCATAGTAGGGCATAACAAGCACAATTCCTCATAGCGGTCAGTATAGGCTCGATGTTCCCCACTGTCTTGCTTCAAATCATCAAATTCCCTTTCTAGAGCCCTTAGCTCATGACGAGGACAGAATTCCTTCATCATAAGAGCCCTAAGCTCGGCCCAAGTCTGTGCTAATGCAACCTCAGCACCGCGGTCTCTCATAACCTCGTTCCACCACGTAAGAGCCCTCTTCTGAAATACACTCGAAGAAAACTCAACCTTGCGATTTTCAGGACACTGAACGTGACGGAAAGTATTCTCAATGCTCTCGAACCATTGAAGAAGCCCAGTTGCTCCATCAGAACCACTAAACTTGAGCGGTTTAGCCGAGTTAAAATTCTTGAAATTGCATGGAGCATTGTTGTTGTTGATGGCTTGAATCATTTGAGCATAAAGATTTGGGAAGGCAGCAGCCATTTGCTGCGTGATGATTTCCGCCAGTTCGGCATTCGCCATCTGAGTGTCGCGTCGAGGAGGCATTCTAAAAGAGGAAACATGAGAGGAAACGAGTGAGAGAATTAGACGAAAAGAATGAGATGAAACAAATCTGATGAAAGCAAGGATAGTGGTCATTTGTTTGTTACTACAAAGCAACAAACGACCCCGGTGATTAATCAAAGTATATAGGTCAAAAATAATGTATCGCAAAGACATGCTCACCTATAAGTGGACACTCACCCCAAGAGTTCCCAAGTAAGAGTGACTGGTCCGATTATGTGGATTTGTACGAACACTCTAGCCTTAGACAGAAAACTCAGGGTACAGGCACCCACCCTTCCAGTTTGCACGTGTTCACATTATTTAGACCAACTTTGACGGGATTTGAAAACTTAGAGGGTTCAAAACCATATAATAAATCATCCTAGAACAGATGATTAGTTTTCAAAGCGGGATAGAAATTTGTGTTCTTATTGTGGTTGTCACCTAAGAATAAGTGACGGTATTGTTTTAAAACTAAACACAAGAAAACTTGTGTTAGGGTCCTAGGAAGTGTCACACCCCGACCACGTGAGACAACGAAACGTGGCGGAAACGTCGGGGAGTGTTGTAACAGAATTATTGTTTCATAACCATGGCATAAATAAATTCTGTTTTATTGAATAAATGAACTCATTGTTTTAATACAATCAAATAAGTACAACTATGATCTTCCAAGTTTTAAAGTTGCTAAGGCACGAGTCCGTCCTATATGTAGCATGTATCAACAATCATTGCAAAGCAGTACCTGAAACATGTGTAAAAATAGGTACGTCAGCATAAAAATGCCTGTGAGATACATAGGTTTTGTGAAAATAAGATTCATGACTTATGTTTAGGAAAATATTTAGTCATGAACCTTGTAGTTTGCTTTGTTTTGTAAATCATTTGAAAAGCAATAAGATCAGATGATACGTATAAGTAAAATAATAGTGTATGGTTAAGTGAATAACAAAATAGAATGTGTTTGTATAAGAGAAGTTGTTTTGTAAAACAATGTCTTGTGAAAAGTATGTTATTTGTATAAAATGTTATATGTCTCAAATTGAAATGATTCAAATAACGCTACAATATGTAATACCATACAAACACTTATATATAGGAAGTACCAGCGGCGTATCCACCATGCTTGTATCATATTACACACGCCTCGTTACTTAATCACTTACTCAAACCAAACCAACAATGTAAGATGTCTATGTTTAAACCAATTGCCAAATGTATTGAATAATATGTCAAAATTTTTATGTGTCCAATGTAATGTGTAACCAATGTGATTTGTATAAATAAATGTAAGATTAAACAAATAACCTTATAGTAGCATATTACAACTATACTTTGGATTTGTAAGTAACATATTAAACTATGTTTTGGTTTCATAAATAACATATCAAAATATGCTTTAGATGTGATAAATAACATATATGTTGGTTTTGTACAATATCACACATGGGAGTATATCGAACTATACTTTAATAGTGTGATTTGAGAATTCATTCAGACCTGGTGCATCAAAATACACCTTTGAGACTATAGAGATACCACAAAGGCAATCCCTATTTGGATGGAGCAACAAATTGGTTTCAGACATTCCATGACAACAGGAATGGGGTGTCAAATCCTATAGCGCTATATCATACTAACAATCGGTCTGGTGAACATAAAATAAGTACAATTCAACATTTTATTTTATGTTCTTTGAGAAATCAATGCTTAAATCATAGATAGTCATTCAATTTGTCAATAGATAAGTAATAACATGTATAATCAATTATACTTTTGGAAAACATGAAAGTAACAGATAGGTACACATGCTTCACCCCAAAACAGTTTGGAAAACAGTAAAATAGGGGAACTATGTACTCACATGAGATTGCTCAGAAGTCCTAAGATAGCCACCAAGCAATGCTAGAGATCACGGAATATCAAACGGCACCTAATATAGGTAACTACATTAATAAACCGGACCTAAATCGGAAGATTGGATAGAATGAGGGCTCGTAAACCAAATGAGTATGGGAACTCATGTAGTATGGTTTATTAAAGCCTACATACTAAATGAAACCTAACCTAAGTGCTTGTGACCCATTACGACCCGTTTAGGTAGCTTATGCTACTTTAACGCGTCGTTCGCGTGAAACGCGTTCGGACCGCCTAACTAGTCCTATGACAAGTAATATATGCCTTAACATGTCTAAAATGGTTGTCAAATCAGTTTAGATGTCAAAAGTTATGTTACATATGTTTAAAATGAATTTTGGCATCAAAGGGGTATTTTGGTAATTTACCTAAGGCATATAAACTACCTATCATACAACTACTTAACGAAGCGACCATAAGGTATAACCTCGTAAGGTTATTCCCTATATAGTATGGTCACCTAATGTGCTTGGTCGGATCCTAATGATCGACCAAACGGGTCGGGTTTGAAAGTATAAGCGATTGTTTAGATCGCTTACCTTACGACCCTATATAAGCACTAAACTAAAAGTGACGAGCTAAGCATGCTAAAACATGCTTAACTAAGTTTAGAAAACAGGTTTGGTATCAAAACAAACGGTTTTGATACCCATAAGTAGTTTGGTTACAAAATACGCAAGAATACGTATTCTGACCGAACTACGGCTCGTTACTGAGCCTAGATAACGTGGTAATCAGTAGGTATAGTCACTAGGGACTATAGCCATCGTGATCACGCTCACGTTATGAAGTTCAAACGAACTTCGCATCGACCATAAACTGGTCAATGCAGAAAGTCAAACAAAGTTTGACTTTCGGACTCGAAAGCGATAAAAGAACGAAAGAACACTTACGAAGGGTCCCCGAATGCTAATCTAGATCAAAATAACTCAGGTATGAAACAATGGTTTCAACTTAGAGTCTTTTTAATCAGATTCTAGTGGTTTTGGCTATGGAATGGGTTGGGTATTTATAGTATTCGGAGAACCGTTAAGATCGTTTGTCGAATATCGTGCCTAAATCTTGTGCGTACATTTGTCAAAATGTTATGGTTACTGAAAATGATCCTTAATGTGCTGAAAGGTCAAGTGTGGATTTGTGGTTGAGGATTAAACAGCTGGTAATCTGCTGACTGTTTAATCTGATCTGATCTGACACAGGCTAGCGCACCGTTACATAATAAGGGTAGCGGTGCGCTAGGCCTTAGTTTGGCAGAATTACCATTTTAGTCCCTGTTATGCAATAAGGTCATTTTCGACACGTTTAAGGCCCGTTAACCCCATTTCAAAGCTCTAAAATGAAGTTAAAGTATTGGGAACTTAAAACATGCTCAAAAATATCTCGGATGTCGGTTCGTTTAGCCGTACGGTTGCGATGTTCGGTTAATTACGACGGAATGCGCATAAGCGCGAAAAACGATCCAAATGACGCGACGAATGGATTTTTCTCATGCCAAACACTAAAATAAAATATTATAGTGCTTACATAAATTTTTGGATGTCCGGATGTATTCAGAACGTAAGTTATGCGCGAAAATGCAAACTTGTGCACTTTTTGACACTTTTAGTCCCTGAATGACCCAAAAGTTTATTTTAGCACACCGAACCCCTCAAAGCCTATTTCTAAGCTATGTAAAGGATATATAAGGTGTGTTTAACTTATGGTCATGTTCCAAAATGTTCGTTACAGTTCAAATTGGCATACTTTCGCAGTTTGTCAAGTTTAGTCCCTGTAAGCGAATTAACTTGTTTTCACCACACCAAACCTTCCAAAACTTATATCTAAGTTATGTAAAGGTTATTTAAGGTATGTTAAGCCTATTTCACTATTCCGGAGTGTTCATTGGGTTAAACTGGTTATATTTACGCATCAGAGCGCGTACAACCCTCCAGAAAGCGATGTAAAGCTTAAAATCGAACAAGAGTTGATATGTGCAAACGATACACATATTTTTACAAATCCCAAGTATGAAACACAATATTTCATTGGTTTGGAATTTGTTTGATGGTTGAAGTGACACAGGTGTCACAGTCTCCCCTACTTTAGGAAATTTCGTCCCGAAATTTAATTCTAGAGGAAACTTGTGAAGACAACTGTGACGGTTTCGCCTTCTAATACATCCATTGAACCCTTAAGTAAAACTCTGGGCCATGTTAGGATTCTTAGCGAATTTGTTAACCCTCAAAGTGAATTCCTTGTAGCAGTAAAACATGGAATTTTTGAACTACGGACAGAAGAACGTTTCTTATGAAGACTTATCATAGGAAACTTGGTGTGTGATTGAGATCAGAATTGGGAAGTGTAAGATAAAACGACATCGGTCAAGGTCCAAGACTTCTCCCGTATCATTATTCTTGTCACTATAGGTCTTAACACATGACAAAACTTCCTGTGGTTTCTATGCACTGAATTCCATAATTATGTAGGCCTCCATAATTACGTAATTCCTTGCACAGTCCGCACAGTTCATTTCATAATGCGTAGAGGAAAAATCAATTGAATAAACATGAAGCGGCCTGACCAGACCACCAAAGGATCTGTTCAACTAGATCAACGAACGATCTTTTTAACTAGAACAACACATGATCTTCTTAACTAGCCGTCGTACGATCTCCTTGAATAGACCACTTAAGGGATCTTTTCAATTATATCATCACATGATATTTCTAACCAGATTTTCAAATCAATATGTTTAACTAGACCACCCAAGGGGTCCAATTATAGAATAATACTTTATAACCCAAGGGACTTAGCTACAACGTAGAAGTCCATTAAGGATTTAAGATACTAACTTTGGATATCCTATTATGAATCTCTCGTATGAGATATGAAAGATTCGATGAGGATTTGGATAGATCACAAAACATACATGAAAACATATAAGCACATAAACACATAATTAGTTAGCTTGATTCATTAATTTGTTGTCTTTGAGCATGGATAATTAAAGCACATCAGGAATCCAATCCATGGATTTCATTTGGCACGTTAAGTATTTTCAAGGATCCATCTATAAAGATAGAAGGATTTTCAATAAGAGTTTGGCTTTGTTTCTTAAAAGAAACGAGTGTTTAAGGTTCTTGGGGAGATCACAAATATTCATAAAATGACAGAACCATACGAGTAGTTTGTCTTTGGGTTGACATCATAAGATTGTATCCAACGTTCACACAATCGTATCAGTTTTGCAAAAATAAAAACGACGAATTTTTATTTATATTACAACTGACTTGTCTTTAAACATCATAAGATAACAACCAAGGAAATAACAAAACACTAGTTGTTCACTGCCGCATCATTGTTCATGTTTGCCTCATTGATGTTAAACACTCGTCCACGTGCTGGAGGTGCGTTAACAAGTCTTGGGCAATTGTTCCTGTAGTGGGTAAGGTCACCACAGTTATAACATGACCCTGGAGGGAACCGTGCTTGAACAGCAGCAGGGTTTGTAGCAGCTTGATTTGCATAACGACAAACATTGATCAAATGTCCCAACCGCCCACAGTGGGTACATTTGTGACACTGCTCTTGCTCTAGATGATGACGGTTGCACTTGTTGCACAAAGGTGCAGTACCAACATAGTTTTGCCTTTTGCGAGGTTGTGCTGGTTGGTTTGGTGCAACCTGTTTGTCTTGAGCAGTTACAGCGCAGTTCTGAGAGGCTTTGCGCTTCTTCTTCTTGGATACCTCAGCATGTTCTTCCTTTGGTTCCACTTGAGCAGTCTTGTCAGATGGCCTTGGGTCGTCTTTTCGAAAAAGCTTCTTCTTTCTGATGTGGGATTCAGTTAGAGTAGCAGACAATTCAATGGCTTTTCTGACAGTAGTAGGGTTGCTGCCAGTAACAATATCCTGAACTAGGTCAGGAAGACCATCAGTATATTTCTCGATCGCCTTATCCACAGGAGTAACCATAGCAGGACACAACAGGCTCAATTCTTCAAAACGGTCAGTATAAGCTCGATGTTCACCACTGTCTTGCTTCAAATCATCAAACTCCCTCTTCATCATAAGAGCCCTAAGTTCAGCCCAAGTCTGTGCTAATGCAACCTCAGCACCGCGGTCTCTCATCACCCCGTTCCACCATGTGAGAGCCCTCTTCTGAAACACACTTGAAGAAAACTCGACCTTGCGATTTTCAGGACACTGAACGTGACGGAAGGTATTCTCAATGCTCTCGAACCACTGAAGAAGCCCAGTTGCTCCCTCAGAACCACTAAACTTGAGTGGTTTAGCCGAGTTGAAACTCTTGAAATTGCATGGAGCATTGTTGTTGTTGATGGCTTGCATCATTTGAGCATAAAGATTTGGGAAGGCAGCAGCCATTTGCTGTGCGATGATTTCCGCCAGTTCAGCATTCGCCATCTGATTGTCACGTCGAGGAGGCATTCTAAAAGAGGAAACATGAAAGGAAACGAGTGAGAGAATTAGGCGAAAAGAATGAGATGAAACAAATCCGATGAAAGCAAGGATAGTGGTCATTTGTTTGTTACTACAAAGCAACAAACTACACACGGTGACTAATCAAAGTAAATAGGTCAAAAATAATGTATCGCGAAGACATGCTCGCCTATAAGTGAACACTCATCCCAAGAATTCCCAGGTAAGCACAACTGGTCTCGCGTCTGATGAGATGTATACGAAGTGCTTGCCTAGACAGAAAACCCAGAATACAGGCATTCACCCTTCTAGTTTGCACGTGTTCACATTATTTAAAACCCAAAACCTTGACGAGAATTTGAAAACTCAAAGGGGTTCAAAACCATATAACAGAGGGTTCAAAACCTAGTAATCAATCATCCTAGAACAGATGATTAGTTTTCAAAGCGGTTTTGAAATTTATGTTCTTGTTGTGGTCGTCGCCTAAGGATAGGTAACGGTATTGTTTTATGACTAAACGCAAGTAAACTCGCGTTAGGGTCCTAGAAAGGTTATAGACTAGGTCAAAGCATTACTAATAACCTAATTCCCTATAACCATTGGCTCTGATACCAACTTTTCTGTCACACCCCGACCACGTGAGACAACGAAACGTGGCGGAAACGTCGGGGAGTGTTGTAACAGAATTATTGTTTCATAACCATGGCATAAATAAATTATGTTTTATTGAATAAATGAACTCATTGTTTTAATACAATCAAATAAGTACAACTATGATCTTCCAAGTTTTAAAGTTGCTAAGGCACGAGTCCGTCCTATATGTAGCATGTATCAACAATCATTGCAAAGCAGTACCTGAAACATGTGTAAAAATAGGTACGTCAGCATAAAAATGCATGTGAGATACATAGGTTTTGTGAAAATAAGATTCATGACTTATGTTTAGGAAAATGTTTAGTCATGAACCTTGTAGTTTGCTTTGTTTTGTAAATCATTTGAAAAGCAATAAGATCAGATGATACGTATAAGTAAAATAATAGTGTATGGTTAAGTGAATAACGAAATAGAATGTGTTTGTATAAGAGAAGTTGTTTTGTAAAACAATGTCTTGTGAAAAGTATGTTATTTGTATAAAATGTTATATGTCTCAAATTGAAATGATTCAAATAACGCTACAATATGTAATACCATACAAACACTTATATATAGGAAGTACCAGCGGCGTATCCACCATGCTTGTATCATATTACACACGCCTCGTTACTTAATCACTTACTCAAACCAAACCAACAATGTAAGATGTCTATGTTTAAACCAATTGCCAAATGTATTGAATAATATGTCAAAATGTTTATGTGTCCAATGTAATGTGTAACCAATGTGATTTGTATAAATAAATGTAAGATTAAACAAATAACCTTATAGTAGCATATTACAACTATACTTTGGATTTGTAAGTAACATATTAAACTATGTTTTGGTTTCATAAATAACATATCAAAATATGCTTTAGATGTGATAAATAACATATATGTTGGTTTTGTACAATATCACACATGGGAGTATATCGAACTATACTTTAATAGTGTGATTTGAGAATTCATTCAGACCTGGTGCATCAAAATACACCTTTGAGACTATAGAGATACCACAAAGGCAATCCCTATTTGGATGGAGCAACAAATTGGTTTCAGACATTCCATGACAACAGGAATGGGGTGTCAAATCCTATAGCGCTATATCATACTAACAATCGGTCTGGTGAACATAAAATAAGTACAATTCAACATTTTATTTTATGTTCTTTGAGAAATCAATGCTTAAATCATAGATAGTCATTCAATTTGTCAATAGATAAGTAATAACATGTATAATCAATTATACTTTTGGAAAACATGAAAATAACAGATAGGTACACATGCTTCACCCCAAAACAGTTTGGAAAACAGTAAAATAGGGGAACTATGTACTCACATGAGATTGCTCAGAAGTCCTAAGATAGCCACCAAGCAATGCTAGAGATCACGGAATATCAAACGGCACCTAATATAGGTAACTACATTAATAAACCGGACCTAAATCGGAAGATTGGATAGAATGAGGGCTCGTAAACCAAATGAGTATGGGAACTCATGTAGTATGGTTTATTAAAGCCTACATACTAAATGAAACCTAACCTAAGTGCTTGTGACCCATTACGACCCGTTTAGGTAGCTTATGCTACTTTAACGCGTCGTTCGCGTGAAACGCGTTCGGACCGCCTAACTAGTCCTATGACAAGTAATATATGCCTTAACATGTCTAAAATGGTTGTCAAATCAGTTTAGATGTCAAAAGTTATGTTACATATGTTTAAAATGAATTTTGGCATCAAAGGGGTATTTTGGTAATTTACCTAAGGCATATAAACTACCTATCATACAACTACTTAACGAAGCGACCATAAGGTATAACCTCGTAAGGTTATTCCCTATATACTATGGTCACCTAATGTGCTTGGTCGGATCCTAATGATCGACCAAACGGGTCGGGTTCGAAAGTATAAGCGATTGTTTAGATCGCTTACCTTACGACCCTATATAAGCACTAAACTAAAAGTGACGAGCTAAGCATGCTAAAACATGCTTAACTAAGTTTAGAAAACAGGTTTGGTATCAAAACAAACGGTTTTGATACCCATAAGTAGTTTGGTTACAAAATACGCAAGAATACGTATTCTGACCGAACTACGGCTCGTTACTGAGCCTAGATAACGTGGTAATCAGTAGGTATAGTCACTAGGGACTATAGCCATCGTGATCACGCTCACGTTATGAAGTTCAAACGAACTTCGCATCGACCATAAACTGGTCAATGCAGAAAGTCAAACAAAGTTTGACTTTCGGACTCGAAAGCGATAAAAGAACGAAAGAACACTTACGAAGGGTCCCCGAATGCTAATCTAGATCAAAATAACTCAGGTATGAAACAATGGTTTCAACTTAGAGTCTTTTTAATCAGATTCTAGTGGTTTTGGCTATGGAATGGGTTGGGTATTTATAGTATTCGGAAAACCGTTAAGATCGTTTGTCGAATATCGTGCCTAAATCTTGTGCGTACATTTGTCAAAATGTTATGGTTACTGAAAATGATCCTTAATGTGCTGAAAGGTCAAGTGTGGATTTGTGGTTGAGGATTAAACAGCTGGTAATCTGCTGACTGTTTAATCTGATCTGATCTGACACAGGCTAGCGCACCGTTACATAATAAGGGTAGCGGTGCGCTAGGCCTTAGTTTGGCAGAATTACCATTTTAGTCCCTGTTATGCAATAAGGTCATTTTCGACACGTTTAAGGCCCGGTAACCCCATTTCAAAGCTCTAAAATGAAGTTAAAGTATTGGGAACTTAAAACATGCTCAAAAATATCTCGGATGTCGGTTCGTTTAGCCGTACGGTTGCGATGTTCGGTTATTTACGACGGAATGCGCATAAGCGCGAAAAACGATCCAAATGACGCGACGAATGGATTTTTCTCATGCCAAACACTAAAATAAAATATTATAGTGCTTACATAAATTTTTGGATGTCCGGATGTATTCAGAACGTAAGTTATGCGCGAAAATGCAAACTTGTGCACTTTTTGACACTTTTAGTCCCTGAATGACCCAAAAGTTTATTTTAGCACACCGAACCCCTCAAAGCCTATGTCTAAGCTATGTAAAGGATATATAAGGTGTGTTTAACTTATGGTCATGTTCCAAAATGTTTGTTACAGTTCAAATTGGCATACTTTCGCAGTTTGTCAAGTTTAGTCCCTGTAAGCGAAATAACTTGTTTTCACCACACCAAACCTTCCAAAACTTATATCTAAGTTATGTAAAGGTTATTTAAGGTATGTTAAGCCTATTTCACTATTCCGGAGTGTTCGTTGGGTTAAACTGGTTATATTTACGCATCAGAGCGCGTATAACCCTCCAGAAAGCGATGTAAAGCTTAAAATCGAACAAGAGTTGATATGTGCAAACGATACACATATTTTTCAAATCCCAAGTATGAAATACAATATTTCATTGGTTTGGCATTTGTTTGATGGTTGAAGTGACACAGGTGTCACAGTCTCCCCTACTTTAGGAAATTTCGTCCCGAAATTTAATTCTAGAGGAAACTTGTGAAGACAACTGTGACGGTTTCGCCTTCTAATACATCCATTGAACCCTTAAGTAAAACTCTGGGCCATGTTAGGATTCTTAGCGAATTTGTTAACCCTCAAAGTGAATTCCTTGTAGCAGTAAAACATGGAATTTTTGAACTACGGACAGAAGAACGTTTCTTATGAAGACTTATCATAGGAAACTTGGTGTGTGATTGAGATCAGAATTGGGAAGTGTAAGATAAAACGACATCGGTCAAGGTCCAAGACTTCTCCCGTATCATTATTCTTGTCACTATAGGTCTTAACACATGACAAAACTTCCTGTGGTTTCTATGCACTGAATTCCATAATTATGTAGGCCTCCATAATTACGTAATTCCTTGCACAGTCCGCACAGTTCATTTCATAATGCGTAGAGGAAAAATCAATTGAATAAACATGAAGCGACCTGACCAGACCACCAAAGGATCTGTTCAACTAGATCAACGAACGATCTTTTTAACTAGAACAACACATGATCTTCTTAACTAGCCGTCGTACGATCTCCTTGAATAGACCACTTAAGGGATCTTTTCAATTATATCATCACATGATATTTCTAACCAGATTTTCAAATCAATATGTTTAACTAGACCACCCAAGGGGTCCAATTATAGAATAATACTTTATAACCCAAGGGACTTAGCTACAACGTAGAAGTCCATTAAGGATTTAAGATACTAACTTTGGATATCCTATTATGAATCTCTCGTATGAGATATGAAAGATTCGATGAGGATTTGGATAGATCACAAAACATACATGAAAACATATAAGCACATAAACACATAATTAGTTAGCTTGATTCATTAATTTGTTGTCTTTGAGCATGGATAATTAAAGCACATCAGGAATCCAATCCATGGATTTCATTTGGCACGTTAAGTATTTTCAAGGATCCATCTATAAAGATAGAAGGATTTTCAATAAGAGTTTGGCTTTGTTTCTTAAAAGAAACGAGTGTTTAAGGTTCTTGGGGAGATCACAAATATTCATAAAATGACAGAACCATACGAGTAGTTTGTCTTTGGGTTGACATCATAAGATTGTATCCAACGTTCACACAATCGTATCAGTTTTGCAAAAATAAAAACGACGAATTTTTATTTATATTACAACTGACTTGTCTTTAAACATCATAAGATAACAACCAAGGAAATAACAAAACACTAGTTGTTCACTGCCGCATCATTGTTCATGTTTGCCTCATTGATGTTAAACACTCGTCCACGTGCTGGAGGTGCGTTAACAAGTCTTGGGCAATTGTTCCTGTAGTGGGTAAGGTCACCACAGTTATAACATGACCCTGGAGGGAACCGTGCTTGAACAGCAGCAGGTTTTGCAGCAGCTTGATTTGCATAACGACAAACATTGATCAAATATCCCAACCGCCCACAGTGGGTACATTTGTGACACTGCTCTTGCTCTAGATGATGACGGTTGCACTTGTTGCACAAAGGTGCAGTACCAACATAGTTTTGCCTTTTGCGAGGTTGTGCTGGTTGGTTTGGTGCAACCTGTTTGTCTTGAGCAGTTACAGCGCAGTTCTGAGAGGCTTTGTGCTTCTTCTTCTTGGATACCTCAGCATGTTCTTCCTTTGGTTCCACTTGAGCAGTCTTGTCAGATGGCCTTGGGTCGTCTTTTCGAAAAAGCTTCTTCTTTCTGATGTGGGATTCAGTTAGAGTAGCAGACAATTCAATGGCTTTTCTGACAGTAGTAGGGTTGCTGCCAGTAACAATATCCTGAACTAGGTCAGGAAGACCATCAGTATATTTCTCGATCGCCTTATCCACAGGAGTAACCATAGTAGGACACAACAGGCTCAATTCTTCAAAACGGTCAGTATAAGCTCGATGTTCACCACTGTCTTGCTTCAAATCATCAAACTCCCTCTCCAAAGCTCGCAGTTCATGACGAGGGCAAAACTCCTTCATCATAAGAGCCCTAAGCTCAGCCCAAGTCTGTGCTAATGCAACCTCAGCACCGCGGTCTCTCATCACCCCGTTCCACCATGTGAGAGCCCTCTTCTGAAACACACTTGAAGAAAACTCGACCTTGCGATTTTCAGGACACTGAATGTGACGGAAGGTATTCTCAATGCTCTCGAACCACTGAAGAAGCCCAGTTGCTCCCTCAGAACCACTAAACTTGAGTGGTTTAGTCGAGTTGAAACTCTTGAAATTGCATGGAACATTGTTGTTGTTGATGGCTTGCATCATTTGAGCATAAAGATTTGGGAAGGCAGCAGCCATTTGCTGTGCGATGATTTCCGCCAGTTCAGCATTCGCCATCTGATTGTCACGTCGAGGAGGCATTCTAAAAGAGGAAACATGAAAGGAAACGAGTGAGAGAATTAGGAGAAAAGAATGAGATGAAACAAATCCGATGAAAGCAAGGATAGTGGTCATTTGTTTGTTACTACAAAGCAACAAACTACACACAGTGACTAATCAAAGTAAATAGGTCAAAAATAATGTATCGCGAAGACATGCTCGCCTATAAGTGAACACTCATCCCAAGAATTCCCAGGTAAGCACAACTGGTCTCGCGTCTGATGAGATGTATACGAAGTGCTTGCCTAGACAGAAAACCCAGAATACAGGCATTCACCCTTCCAGTTTGCACGTGTTCACATTATTTAAAACCCAAAACCTTGACGAGAATTTGAAAACTCAAAGGGGTTCAAAACCATATAACAGAGGGTTCAAAACCTAGTAATCAATCATCCTAGAACAGATGATTAGTTTTCAAAGCGGTTTTGAAATTTATGTTCATGTTGTGGTCGTCGCCTAAGGATAGGTGACGATATTGTTTTATGACTAAACGCAAGTAAACTCGCATTAGGGTCCTAGAAAGGTTATAGACTAGGTCAAAGCATTACTAATAACCTAATTCCCTATAACCATTGGCTCTGATACCAACTTTTCTGTCACACCCCGACCACGTGAGACAACGAAACGTGGCGGAAACATCGGGGAGTGTTGTAACAGAATTATTGTTTCATAACCATGGCATAAATAAATTCTGTTTTATTGAATAAATGAACTCATTGTTTTAATACAATCAAATAAGTAAAACTATGATCTTCCAAGTTTTAAAGTTGCTAAGGCACGAGTCCGTCCTATATGTAGCATGTATCAACAATCATTGCAAAGCAGTACCTGAAACATGTGTAAAAATAGGTACGTCAGCATAAAAATGCCTGTGAGATACATAGGTTTTGTGAAAATAAGATTCATGACTTATGTTTAGGAAAATGTTTAGTCATGAACCTTGTAGTGTGCTTTGTTTTGTAAATCATTTGAAAAGCAATAAGATCAGATGATACGTATAAGTAAAATAATAGTATATGGTTAAGTGAATAACGAAATAGAATGTGTTTGTATAAGAGAAGTTGTTTTGTAAAACAATGTCTTGTGAAAAGTATGTTATTTGTATAAAATGTTATATGTCTCAAATTGAAATGATTCAAATAACGCTACAATATGTAATACCATACAAACACTTATATATAGGAAGTACCAGCGGCGTATCCACCATGCTTGTATCATATTACACACGCCTCGTTACTTAATCACTTACTCAAACCAAACCAACAATGTAAGATGTCTATGTTTAAACCAATTGCCAAATGTATTGAATAATATGTCAAAATGTTTATGTGTCCAATGTAATGTGTAACCAATGTGATTTGTATAAATAAATGTAAGATTAAACAAATAACCTTATAGTAGCATATTACAACTATACTTTGGATTTGTAAGTAACATATTAAACTATGTTTTGGTTTCATAAATAACATATCAAAATATGCTTTAGATGTGATAAATAACATATATGTTGGTTTTGTACAATATCACACATGGGAGTATATCGAACTATACTTTAATAGTGTGATTTGAGAATTCATTCAGACCTGGTGCATCAAAATACACCTTTGAGACTATAGAGATACCACAAAGGCAATCCCTATTTGGATGGAGAAACAAATTGGTTTCAGACATTCCATGACAACAGGAATGGGGTGTCATATCCTATAGCGCTATATCATACTAACAATCGGTCTGGTGAACATAAAATAAGTACAATTCAACATTTTATTTTATGTTCTTTGAGAAATCTGTTGGTGCACTTGTGTCTGTACTTTGTCTGTATTTTGTCATGATACCAAACGATGTCTTGTGTTAGTCTGAGTTACGTCTTAGGTTTGTTATTACGTGTGTTCGATGTAAGTTTGACCAAGTCAACCATCCTCCGGTTTGACTTGGCCAAACAGTTAGAACAATGTTTGTAAGATGTTGTGTCGAAGGTTGGGTCATCGAAGGATTGGTTATATCCTTCGATGAGCTCGAAGGATATAGATGGACCTCGAAGGATATCATCCTTCGAGGTACATATGGATCCTTCGATAGGCTTCTAATGGATAGATGATCCTTCGATCAGTCTATCTGATCCTTCGACCGGACAAGCTGTGATGGATATAAATATCCATGTAATGTGTTCACTTCTTCTTCAGACACGAGAGAGACAGAAATAGACAGAAGTGTGTGTGTGAGAAGTGAGTGAACTTAGTCTTGTAGAGAGCGTATTTTCAGTTTGGTCAAGGGCTGTAACCGTGTCCACTGAAATACAAGAGAAAACTTTGATATCTCGTGTGTCTACCTTTCTCTTTGTAGCTTGTGTTCTCATATAAACTACCGGTTTGCATTCTAGCTTGGATTCCGCACTTGCTAGTGTGTTAAACATAACAAGGATAAGGTTTAACCTCAACCTCCGAGGGACCTACAAGTGGTATCAGAGCTTTGGCTCTTTTCCTTGTTAAAAACCGAGTTTATACAAGACTTTGGAGTGTTTGGACAAAAACTCACATGGTTTAGCACCCGTTTTTTTGTGTTTTTCTCGCATTTCTAGACGTAAAAACGTGTTCTAAACTAACCGGGTGTGTTAAAGGACGGGTTGGGTAACTTAAAAACTTGTTTTTAAGAAGTTTGGTAATTTCCGGCCAAATTCCGGCTTACTCCGGTGACCGGTTTTCTGGATAAGAACCTTCTTTTTAGGTAATATTTTATTGGTCAAATCTGTTTTGGTAGAAAGTATGGTCTGAACATACCTTCTGCCGAAAGCTTTCTACCAACCAATCACCTTTTCACCAACCTGTCACTTTTGTCAACTGTGTCAGTTCAGATCGAAGGATATCCTTCGAAGTCGAAAGATCATCTTTCGATTAAAGGAGGTTCGATAGATAATCATCCTTCGAACATCCTTCGAAGTCTGTGACTTATCCTTCAATCCAAGGAATCTTTTCGAAGGATATATCTTTCGATCTACAGCTCTTATTCGAAAGACAAGGATCCTACGATTGGAGAGTCTTTCGAAATCAATTGTTCGAAACTCAACAGTGATCTTTCGAACACTGTTGATCCTTCGAACAAGTTCTGTTCCTTCGATTCTAGTCTGTTTAAGTTTAACAAGTTTGTGTTTTTCAGGTCTTTCGATCAAGGATCCTTCGACTGGTTGTTATCATTCGAGATATTAACATAGTTTGTGAAAATTAAATTTTTAAAAGGGGAAAACTTGTTTTCAATTTTTAAATCAATTTTCACTTAATATATTAATTTTTATAAAATGGGAACAAACGGTCAGTGGGATCCAACAGCATGGACTCAAACAACTTTGACTCCAAAATCATCAGCTACGCAATCATCAGCTATGCAATCTGCGTCAGATTTCAACAAAACTGCATGGATGCAGGCTATTGCCCCACCTCAAGCTGCAATGATAACTGCAAATCAATGGGCATTGGTCACAAATCAAAGCAGCAGCATTCAAGCTATGATGCAGAACGACAGTGAAACTGGTACAAGCACAAAACCGCCAAAGCTAAATCACATCAATGATTGGGGATGGTGGAAAGAAAGGCTGAGAACTTATGTTCAGGGGCAAGGTCAAGATCTATGGATGTGCTTCTTCACCGCATTTGACAATGATTTGGAAGTTGCAGGATCTAATCCAGAAACTTACAGCACTATGTCTGATGATGATAAGAAGAAATTTGAGTTAGAAAAGAAAGCATTCATGATTCTCACACAAGCTCTTCACAGAGACATTTACCACCAGTTTGTTTACTGCACGACTACTAAAAGCTTGTGGGATATGCTCACGTTACGATGTGAAGGAAATGCTCAATCTAGAAAGATCAAGCAAGAATTACTGAAGAAAGAGTTTGAAGGATTCACGTGTATGGAGAATGAGACTTTGGCAGAGTTATCTACAAGGTTCCATCACTTGTTGAGCGAGATGTTTGCTTTTAGAGTCACTGCCACTCCACAAGAAATGGTGAAGAGATTCGCTGATGGCTTACCAGCAAAGTGGAGCGGTTATCTTGAAATTCTCAAAGAAAATGGTGTTCTAGACACAATCACCGTTTATGAGTTAATTCAAAAATTGGAGAATAAGGATGTAGAAGAAAAGCTTAAGGCAAAAAGAACACTAACTCCTCAAAATCCAGAGATGTACTATGGGATTGCAGGAGGTATCAGTGGAGAAAAACCAGCCTCTCAACATGCGAAGCTTCAAACAGCCTTCATCTCAAACACCGGACCTTCCACAACAGATCAGTTTGATCCTTCAGCATACACGATGTATTCAAGACCAGTTTCTTCTTCTCTACAACAGGATGTGCAACCGACAGCTCAGCAGCAACAACCGCAACAGCAAGGGTTTTATGGAAGCTCCTCAAACTTTCAAGCCACTTCCAATCCGAACACAGTCAGATTAGACACTTCCAACTTTTCCAAAGTCAGTGTCGAAATAGCCAAGGAGCATATGGATGAATTTTGCACTGCAAAAGGAATCCTTCATGAATACAGCTCTCGGTACACGCCACAACAAAACGGAGTCGCTGAAAGAAAGAACAGAACCTTAATTGAGACTGCAAGAACCATGTTGGTTGAGTCTCAGCTTCCAGTTCGATTCTGGACTGAAGCTGTTGCCTCGGCTTGCTACACGTTAAACAGAGTTCTCACAGTGAAAAGACATGGCAAAACGTGCTTCGAACTCCTACACAAGAAGACTCCTGACTTGGAATATCTAGAACCTTTTGGTGCACCATGTACCATGATTGAGCCTGACGGGAAGTTTGGTGCCAAAGCTATCGAAGGTTACTTCCTTGGGTATGCTACTCCTAATCTGCGAGTATGGAACCTGACTACCAAGAAGATTGAGGAGTGGGGTGAAGTAAAAGTTCAAAGATATTCTAATCCACCGAAGCCTTCTGGAGATCCATGGATGTTCGATTATGATGATCTTTTCGACTCATTCAATCTGCCGACATTTGATGATGACAATGCAATTGCTAAAATGTTGTCTGAAAGCGAGAATGCGACTGGCTCTCAGTTAGTTCGCCCAATCATTGTTGACTCACAAGCATCTTCTTCTGTCAACAATCTCGTTTCAAATGAGGTGTTTAATGATGCTGTCGACTACAATTTGTCATCGGAAGATGAGGAGTATGTTGATGCAAATGATGGTGAAGCACGAGGTCCGGTTCAAGGTACTTCAGAAGCAACGGATCCAGTGTCTGCGCCAATTGTCCAAGAAGAAAATGCATCATCTTCTACAACTCAACAGCTTCAGAATGATATCGGGAATTTAAATATCAATAACTTAAGGACAAATGTTGACATTCCTCTAGTTCCTGAAACCCGAATTCATAACATTCATCCTCAGCAGAATATTATAGGTGATGTTCTCAGTGGTGTAAGGACAAGGAATCAAATCAGAAATAACGAAAATGCTGGCTTGTATGCTGAGATACGAGAATCGGGACAACAAAATGATTGGTCTTTCGCCTGCTATGTTAGCCAAGAAGAGCCTAGATCTTGGAAGGAGGCATTGAAAGATGATTCCTGGGTGGAAGCCATGCAAGAAGAACTTCAGCAGTTTGAGAAGTTGGGCGTATGGAAATTGGTTGATAGACCCGACCACTACAAGAAGATCGGAACTCGTTGGGTGTTTAAGTGCAAGAAGGATGACCGTGGGATTGTTGTCCGAAACAAAGCAAGGTTAGTTGTTCAAGGTTTCAGTCAGATAGAAGGTATTGACTACAATGAAGTGTACGCACCTGTTGCACGTCTGGAGGCTATTAGAATCTTTCTAGCCTACGCTTCCTTCAAGAAATTCAAGGTGTACCAGATGGATGTTAAAAGTGCATTTCTTCACGGAGTAGTCGAAGAGGAAGTATATGTCGAGCAACCACCGGGGTTTGAAGATCCATTACATCCTGACAGAGTTTTACTACTTAACAAAGCGTTATATGGTCTTCATCAAGCACCTCGAGCCTGGTATGAGACACTGTCTACCTACCTGCTGAACAATGGTTTTAGACGGGGTTTGATCGATTGTACCCTCTTCATCAAAGAAAAAGGTGAAGATCTTCTGTTGGTACAGGTATACGTCGATGACATTATCTTTGGTTCTACCGATGATAAGTTATGCAAGGAATTTGAGAAGGTGATGCAAGATCGATTCGAGATGAGTGCGATGGGTGAAATGACGTTCTTCTTGGGTTTGCAAGTTAATCAGTCCGAATTTGGAATTTTTATCCATCAAACCAAGTACGTCGGAGACATCTTGAGCCGGTTCCAGATGTCCGATTCAAAGCCAATTTCTACTCCTCTTCCGCAGAATCACGGGATTACTCCGGATGAAAAAGGGGAAGCTGTGGATTCTTCACTTTATCGTGCTATGATTGGATCTTTAATGTATCTCACCGCATCAAGACCCGACATTATGTATCCAACGTGCCTTCTCGCCAGATATCAAGCGAATCCGAAGGTCTCTCACTATGCTGCTGTCAAAAGGATTTTTCGTTATCTGAAGGGTTGCCCTGACACCGGGTTATGGTACCCTAAGGATGATAACTTCGATCTCAAGGCTTACAGTGATTCTGATTTCGGCGGCTGCAAGAAAGATGGAAAATCAACTACAGCAGGATGTCAGTTCTTAGGCAATCGCCTAGTCACTTGGCAGTGCAAGAAGCAGACATGTGTGGCTACGTCTACATGTGAAGCGGAATACATTGCTGCGTCTAGTTGCTGCTCCCAGGTTCTATGGATCCAACAACAGATGCGGGACTACGGTTTTGAATTCCTAACTACTCCTATTTATGTTGATAATTCTGCTGCCTTACAGATCACTAGAAATCCTGTGCAGCATTCGAAGACTAAGCACATCGAAATTAAGTATCACTTCATACGTGATTGCTTTGAGAAAAGGCTAATCGATGTTGCTTACGTCCACACTGATGACCAACGAGCCGACCTTTTTACCAAAGCTTTTGACAAATAAAGATTTGACTATTTATTATTGGTAAATGGCATTAAGGTCAAGCAAGAGTAAAACCAACATCGGAAAATCATTTTTGTAAATACCTTTGCGTTTTAAATTTATCTTAGTTTATTAATTTTAGGGGGAGTAAAATTTGAAAAACCAAAAACATCGAAAAATTTCAAAAAACACAAAAACAATAGAAAAACAAAAATGAGTTTCCTGGCGAGCAAAAGAGAAAATGATAGTACATCAGTGGTCTGTCCAAACCTCTTTAAACCTAAACTGAAAAACGATAAGCAGCTCTATATAAGATGTATCGGTAGGCTCACAATCATTTTAAAGTGTGCAGGGTGATATAAACTTAAATCGACTGAAGACCAGGTGGGAACCATTCATTGGCATATGGTCTTAGTACCGAAATTTCGTTTGAGAGATTGCCGAGGTTCTGAGATATTCGGTCTTTATGCTGCTTATCATCTGGGTATCATGGTTGTATCTTTTACAGAAAAAAAAATAACGGGGACGCAAGTCTAGATCTTCCATGATACTATACATACGTGTACATATTGCATAAGACCTCAATAAGTGATAAACAATCACATGTCCCAAAAATAAGTGATAATATATCACATTCATCCGGGAGTCAAGTTCGTCTCTCTGCTGTACGAAAGTACTGACCTGTTCACGGACTTGCTCCTGTGCCCTCATGCATCGAAAATCAAGTTCCTCATCAATAAGTGATTATATCACATAGGGCTTGTTTTCAATCAAAATAAGTGAGAATCTCACATCATATACGGTCAAACAGATGATAATCGGTATACTCACCGGTAAGATGAACCCTCGTGCATACCTTGATACGGGAATGTGTCGTGATGTGGATGAACATCGGTCGGTAAGTATAAATCATACCTTAACGTATCCCCTAAACATGATTACATCTGATAAGTTGAGCTTATGTGGACAACAATACCGATAATCGTTATAGGATGCTTATCTTAATGTTAACTAAAAGAACAACAAGAGTGTTTTGACATGACCGTACACTGATATGATTCTCTTACCCTCAAAACTCGCAAAAAGAATGTCTGTAAATATTTATTTAATGCTTTCAGTTTCTGCATCTTTGTATATATTTATTTATTGCTTTCAGTCTTTACATTGGAAATACTCAAAAATACCAAAAAGATTTTAGGTGTGTTTTAATATAAATTTTCTAAAAAGCCAAAAAGATTTTATTTCTGTCCTATTTTCGATTGTACGATGTTGGATCTCGAGTCTTCGTTACCTGAAACCTGAACGAAAACCGAAACGACTAAATCTTCATAAACGGTCGAAATTTGCAAAGTGTTGAAAGTTAAAATTTGAAATGGATAAAGTATTTTAAACTTTCAAACTGTCGGACGGTGTTTGATTAAAAAAAATGGTCACAAGTGTGTCGTTTGTTTATGTTACGATAATTCCAAGCAGTTGTTCTCATTACGCGTTTAGATTTATTGCATGTGCAGATTCTAAAGGCAAGGAGAACATGGTCGATGACAAGCTTCGGAATGAAGACACGACGTGAAGGCACTCAAGTGATGAAGATGATCGAGTTGCCGCTGGCCATCATCAACACCACAAGGATCTCAAGTTGTAAAGATCAAGACATTCACGAGCATAACTCAAGGGGGAGCTTATGTTAAGGGGGAGTTTGTCAACACACTTCTACATGAAACGGGGAGTTTGTTGGTACACTTTCTGCTTTCAAGACGTGAAGACTTTAAAGATCCTCCGACATTGAATACTTGAAAGGACGTCAAAGACTTGAAGACACGAAGATCGAGACAAAGCTACAGCCAAGGGGGAGTTTGTTGGTGCACTTGTGTCTGTACTTTGTCTGTATTTTGTCATGATGCCAAACGATGTCTTGTGTTAGTCTGAGTTACGTCTTAGGTTTGTTATTACGTGTGTTCGATGTAAGTTTGACCAAGTCAACCATCCTCCGGTTTGACTTGGCCAAACAGTTAGAACAATGTTTGTAAGATGTTGTGTCGAAGGTTGGGTCATCGAAGGATTGGTTATATCCTTCGATGAGCTCGAAGGATAAACCTTCGAAGGATATAGATGGACCTCGAAGGATATCATCCTTCGAGGTACATATGGATCCTTCGATAGGCTTCTGATCGATAGATGATCCTTCGATCAGTCTATCTGATCCTTCGACCGGACAAGCTGTGATGGATATAAATATCCATGTAATGTGTTCACTTCTTCTTCAGACACGAGAGAGACAGAAATAGACAGAAGTGCGTGTGTGAGAAGTGAGTGAACTTAGTCTTGTAGAGAGCGTATTTTCAGTTTGGTCAAGGGCTGTAACCGTGTCCACTGAAATACAAGAGAAAACTTTGATATCTCGTGTGTCTACCTTTCTCTTTGTAGCTTGTGTTCTCATATAAACTACCGGTTTGCATTCTAGCTTGGATTCCGCACTTGCTAGTGTGTTAAACATAACAAGGATAAGGTTTAACCTCAACCTCCGAGGGACCTACAAAATCAATGCTTAAATCATAGATAGTCATTCAATTTGTCAATAGATAAGTAATAACATGTATAATCAATTATACTTTTGGAAAACATGAAAGTAACAGATAGGTACACATGCTTCACCCCAAAACAGTTTGGAAAACAGTAAAATAGGGGAACTATGTACTCACATGAGATTGCTCAGAAGTCCTAAGATAGCCACCAAGCAATGCTAGAGATCACGGAATATCAAACGGCACCTAATATAGGTAACTACATTAATAAACCGGACCTAAATCGGAAGATTGGATAGAATGAGGGCTCGTAAACCAAATGAGTATGGGAACTCATGTAGTATGGTTTATTAAAGCCTACATACTAAATGAAACCTAACCTAAGTGCTTGTGACCCATTACGACCCGTTTAGGTAGCTTATGCTACTTTAACGCGTCGTTCGCGTGAAACGCGTTCGGACCGCCTAACTAGTCCTATGACAAGTAATATATGCCTTAACATGTCTAAAATGGTTGTCAAATCAGTTTAGATGTCAAAAGTTATGTTACATATGTTTAAAATGAATTTTGGCATCAAAGGGGTATTTTGGTAATTTACCTAAGGCATATAAACTACCTATCATACAACTACTTAACGAAGCAACCATAAGGTATAACCTCGTAAGGTTATTCCCTATATACTATGGTCACCTAATGTGCTTGGTCGGATCCTAATGATCGACCAAACGGGTCGGGTTCGAAAGTATAAGCGATTGTTTAGATCGCTTACCTTACGACCCTATATAAGCACTAAACTAAAAGTGACGAGCTAAGCATGCTAAAACATGCTTAACTAAGTTTAGAAAACAGGTTTGGTATCAAAATAAACGGTTTTGATACCCATAAGTAGTTTGGTTACAAAATACGCAAGAATACGTATTCTGACCGAACTACGGCTCGTTACTGAGCCTAGATAACGTGGTAATCAGTAGGTATAGTCACTAGGGACTATAGCCATCGTGATCACGCTCACGTTATGAAGTTCAAACGAACTTCGCATCGACCATAAACTGGTCAATGCAGAAAGTCAAACAAAGTTTGACTTTCGGACTCGAAAGCGATAAAAGAACGAAAGAACACTTACGAAGGGTCCCCGAATGCTAATCTAGATCAAAATAACTCAGGTATGAAACAATGGTTTCAACTTAGAGTCTTTTTAATCAGATTCTAGTGGTTTTGGCTATGGAATGGGTTGGGTATTTATAGTATTCGGAGAACCGTTAAGATCGTTTGTCGAATATCGTGCCTAAATCTTGTGCGTACATTTGTCAAAATGTTATGGTTACTGAAAATGATCCTTAATGTGCTGAAAGGTCAAGTGTGGATTTGTGGTTGAGGATTAAACAGCTGGTAATCTGCTGTCTGTTTAATCTGATCTGATCTGACACAGGCTAGCGCACCGTTACATAATAAGGGTAGCGGTGCGCTAGGCCTTAGTTTGGTAGAATTACCATTTTAGTCCCTGTTATGCAATAAGGTCATTTTCGACACGTTTAAGGCCCGTTAACCCCATTTCAAAGCTCTAAAATGAAGTTAAAGTATTGGGAACTTAAAACATGCTCAAAAATGTCTCGGATGTCGGTTCGTTTAGCCGTACGGTTGCGATGTTCGGTTAATTACGACGGAATGCGCATAAGCACGAAAAACGATCCAAATGACGCGACGAATGTATTCAGAACGTAAGTTATGCTCGAAAATGCAAACTTGTGCACTTTTTGACACTTTTAGTCCCTGAATGACCCAAAAGTTTATTTTAGCACACCGAACCCCTCAAAGCCTATTTCTAAGCTATGTAAAGGATATATAAGGTGTGTTTAACTTATGGTCATGTTCCAAAATGTTCGTTACAGTTCAAATTGGCATACTTTCGCAGTTTGTCAAGTTTAGTCCCTGTAAGCGAATTAACTTGTTTTCACCACACCAAACCTTCCAAAACTTATATCTAAGTTATGTAAAGGTTATTTAAGGTATGTTAAGCCTATTTCACTATTCCGGAGTGTTCGTTGGGTTAAACTGGTTATATTTACGCATCAGAGCGCGTATAACCCTCCAGAAAGCGATGTAAAGCTTAAAATCGAACAAGAGTTGATATGTGCAAACGATACACATATTTTTACAAATCCCAAGTATGAAATAGAATATTTCATTGGTTTGGAATTTGTTTGATGGTTGAAGTGACACAGGTGTCACAGGAAGGTTATAGTCTAGGTCAAAGCATTACTAATAACCTAATTCCCTATAACCATTGGCTCTGATACCAACTTTTCTGTCACACCCCGACCACGTAGAACAACCAGACGTGGCGGAAACGTCGGGGAGTGTTGTAACAGAATCATTGTTTCATAACCATGGAATAAATAAATTCTGTTTTATTGAATAAATGAACTCATTGTTTTAATACAATCAAATAAGTAAAACTATGATCTTCCAAGTTTTAAAGTCGCTAAGGCACGAGTCCATCCTAAATGGAGCATGTATCAACAATCATCTCAAGACAGCACCTAAAACATGTGTAAAAATAGGTACGTCAGCATAAAAATGCCCGTGAGATACATGGGTTTTAAAGTCGCTAAGGCACGAGTCCATCCTATAGGAAGTACCAGCGGCGTATCCACCATGCTTGTATCATATTACACATGCCTCGTTACTTAAGTCACTTACCCAAACCAAACCACCAATATAGAATGTTCATGTTTAAACCAATAGTCCAATTTTATTGTATAACTGAAGTTAAATGTAAACCATGTAATGTGTAAACAAAAGTTATGTATGGTAAGTAAAATGAGATTTCTTAAACCACAAGTAAAAATGTACAAAACAAAGTGTTTGAATAAATCTAAAGTTATGCTTTGTAAAATACTGTAAGGTTAAACGAATAACCTTATAGTAGCATACTAAAAGTATACTTTGGATTTGTAAATAACATATTAAAAATATGTTTTGGTTTGTTGATAAAATATATATGTTGGTTTTGTACAATACCACACATGAGAGTATATCAAACTATACTTTTGGGAGTATATCAAAATATACTTTAAAGGTGTGATTTAAGAATTCATTCAGACCTAGTGCATCAAACTACACCTTTGAGACTATAAGGATACCACAAAGGCAATCCCTATTTGGATGGAGAAACAAATTGGTTTCAGACATTCCATGACAACAAGAATGGGGTGTCTAATCCTATAGTGCTATATCATACTAACAATCAGTCTGGTGAACATAAAATAAGTACAATTCAACATTTTTATTGTATGTTCTTTGAGAAATCAGTGTTTAAACCATAGATAGTCATTTAGTTTGTCAAAAGATAAGTAATAACATGTATAATCAATTATACTTTGAAATCATGAAAATAACACATAGGTACACATGCTTCACCCCAAAACAATTTGGAAAATAGTAAAATAGGGGAACTATGTACTCACTTGAGATTGCTCAGAAGTCCTAAGATAACCACCAAGCAATGCTAGAGATCACGGAATCAAACGGCACCTAATATAGGTAACTATGTAAATATACCGGACCTAAATCGGAGGATTTAGATAGAATGAGGGTTCGTAAACCAAACGAGTATGGAGACTCATGTCATATGGTTTTACAAAGCCTACATACTAAATGAAAACTAACCTAAGTGCTTACGACCCATTACGACCCGTTTAGGTAGCTTATGCTACTTTAACGCGTCGTTCGCGTGAAACGCGTTCGGACCGCTTAACTAGTCCTATGACAAGTAACATATGCCTTAACATGTCTAATATTGTTGTCAAATCAGTTTAGATGTCAAAAGTTATGTTACATATGTTTAAAATGAATTTTGGCATCGAAGGGGTATTTTGGTAATTTACCTAAGGCATATAAACTACGTATCATACAACTACTTAAACGAAGCGACCATAAGGTATAACCTCGTAAGGTTATTCCCTATATACTATGGTCACCTAATGTGTTTGGTCGGATCCTAATGATAAACCAAATGGGTCGGGTTTGAAGGTATAAGCGATTTATTATATCGCTTACCCTTACGACTCTAGACAACGTGGTAATCAGTAGGCATAGTCACAAGGGACTATAACCATCGTGATTACGCTCACGTTGCGAAGTTCAAATGAACTTCGCATTGACCATAAACTGGTCAATGCAGAAAGTTAAACAAAGTTTGACTTTCAGACTCGAAAAGCAATAAAAGAACGAAGGAACACTTACAAAGGGTCCCCGAATGCTAATCTTGATTCAAGTAGCTCAGGTATGAAACAAAGGTTTCAACTTAGAGCTTCTAAAATCAGATTCTTATGAGGAATGAGTGAAGTTGAGGTGGGTATTTATAGATTTCGGTTCACCGTTAGGATCGATTCTTGGAGAAGAGGGAATGATCACATCCCTACACTTGTTGGCAAGCTCATGAACACCAATTGGCCCCCAAGATCAGTTAGCAACATGTGGGAATGGCCTTTGGAGTGTTTAAAAGCCATAACAGCAGTCAAAAAATGATTTTCTACATCTGACTCCTGCTTGCGCACCGTAACACTAAAAGTGTTGAGGTGCGCAAGGGCCTGCAGACCAGAAACTTTCAAAAATGGCAGAACAGGCCCCTGTTCGCGTATCGTCGTGTTTTGGCACTTCTAACACCCGTCAAACCCAATTTCAAGCTCCACAATGATGTTAAAGTATAGGGAGCTTAAAATGTGCTCAAAAATATCTCGGATGTCGGTTGTTTTGGGCGTACGATTGCGTTGTTCGGTTAATTACGACGGAATGCGCATAAGCGCGAAAAACGATCCAAATGGCGTGACGAATGGATTTTTCTTATGCCAATCACTAAAATAGAATATTTTAGTGCTTACATAAGTTTTTGGATGTCCAGATGTATCCAGAACGTAAGTTATGCGCGAAAATGCAAACTT
Organism: Helianthus tuberosus; assembly: GCA_030545235.1. Taxonomy (NCBI): domain Eukaryota; kingdom Viridiplantae; phylum Streptophyta; class Magnoliopsida; order Asterales; family Asteraceae; genus Helianthus; species Helianthus tuberosus. Next base: position 96,858,208 of record CM060360.1, on the reverse strand, counting down.
ATGCACTTTTTGACACTTTTAGTCCCTGAAAGACCCATAAGTTTATTTTAGCACACCAAACCCCTCAAAGCCTATTTCTAAGCTATATAAAGGATATTTAAGGTGTGTTTAACTTATGGTCATGTTCCAAAATGTCTGTTACAGTTCAAATTGGCATACTTTCGCAGTTTGTCAAGTTTAGTCCATGTAAGCGAATTAACTTGTTTTTGTCATACCAAAGCCTTTAAAACTTATTTCTAAGTTATGTAAAGGTTATTTAATGTATGTTAAGCCTATTTCACTATTCCGGAGTTTTCGTTGGATTTAACTCGTTATATTTACGCATCAGAGCGCGTATAACCCTCCAGAAAGCGATTTAAAGCTTAAAATCGAACAAGAGTTGATATGTGCAAATGATACACATATTTTTACAAATCCCAAGTATGAAATACAATATTTCATTGGTTTGGAATTTGTTTGATGGTTGAAGTGACACAGGTGTCACACCCAAGATCTTCAGTTCTTGTGGGATTCAGCGGAGAGACCAAGAATACATTGGGGGACATCAAACTCCCCATCTATATTGAAGGACTTCATTCTTATCAAAAAATTTGTGTTATAGATTGCTTATCTTGTTGTAATGTTATCCTTGGTAGGCCATGGATGTCACACCCTGGCTTTGCGGAAGCGTGGTTAATTTTGGTGTGACTTCTTAATACCATAGCGTAATTATAACAAAGCTATATGAATTTAAAAACCATGCAAGTCATCATTAAGTTTAGAAATCAACATACATTACCATTGTTTAACGCGGACATACTCTAGTATCCATAACCTTGTTCAATAACATTACAACTTAAAATAAAACATAAACGTGATTTAGGGATTATGCCTTGTCCAGGAAAGAGGCACAACCCTAAACCCAGATGACTTCATGAAAGGTTGCAGCGGAAAACGTTCATACCGTGCCAGAATCCGTTAATTTCCTGAAATACATGTGAGTTGAAAAATCAACAATAATGTTGAGCGAGTTCATGTGCAAGTGAGTAAGTAAAACACTTGTAAGTATAAAAGTTTCCTGGTATGTAGCAGTGTAAGAGGACTTGTGATCACCAATGGTTTGCAAGGCCATTAGCATGTCGTGAAATGCAAGTAAGTAAGACACAACCTAGCCGATTTTTGCGTTGGGCAACCAAGTCACTCCAGGTCCGTTGTGGTTAGCCTCCGAGAGGTCCGTTTGGCCTAGAGCTGGGCTCGCTACACCCAGATAGATCTACCGCTTAAGTCCCTCGGTGTTCTAACTACCCATTCACATGATCTAAACCTCCTTACGTTAATCATACCGTGTATAAAGTACTTGTAAACAAAGTAACATGTATTTCACCCCCGCAGTTAAGAAAACTGAAAACAGTTAGAGAAAAGGGGGACATGAACTCACAGTGGATGCGTAAACTCTATCAAGCGTCTCTGAAGCAGTAAGCTGTGCAACGACCTACAAGTGCTAATTCTATCAGACGGATGGCCGTGCTTTAGCTTTACAGTTTATGTTTGCGGGAAATAGTTAGACAACTATTTCGTGTTACATTTTGTATATGCTTGATAGTTATTTTCCTTCCCAAGGATGGGGGATTTAATACATGTGCGTAATATTTTCCATCATTAAGTCTCACTTAACCTTCATATATATTCAACTCCAAAATATAAGTATTTACCCAAAATACGTTGTAAAAGTACGCGTTCATAAATATTCCGTAATTGTGTAAGTTACGTTTTAACATACGGGTGGTAATATAATTACCGGTGTAACTTATATATTTATGGCGAAGGCGTTGTATTACTTTTGGAGTCGTTAACGTTTGTAAACATTATTTTTACTCTAAAAATAATATTTATGCGTTTCACAAAATAATCATAAACAGTGTGTGAAAATATATATTTATCACGTTAATATTTTGTGAAAATCCCACCTCCGAATATTTAGTAAAATATAGTACTGGCGAAATTTTATGTTTCAAAAGTATGTCCAAAAATAGTTGTAACACTTGTTGTGTAAAAAGTCTAAGTGTTAGGTTTTTAGAAAATTTCGCCAGAGTTTCCTCTGTAACTGGAGGTGGCCACGCTTTCAAGCGTATCATTTTCTTTTAACAATCAATTCAACAATCTTCTTTATTTCAATCAAACAATTTCCGACACATCAAACTAGTCAATAAATATGTAAAGTTGCATAATCGCATGAACTTGTAGTTTTTCCGAATCTATATTATAAATCCCATTTATATACGTAGATCTTTATATAAAGTACTTTCAATCTTGTAAAAACCTCGTTTTTAGAGAAGTCCGACTTTACAACTTCTAGTTATTTTTCCCAAAAATAGTCATTTTGTCGAAATGTGCGTTACACAAGTGTTTACACACTCGTGTGTTCTAAATATCATTCTTAACATTGTAAGATCCGTTTCGTTAAAACATGATTTCTTTAAAGTGTGGTCCTTTGAAGATACCACTTGCGGATACGTAGATCCGCTAGTTTTAAACACCATTTTACCGGTTAAACCACTTTTACACAAGTAAAATATTTCTTTACAAGTTCATGCTTCTAAAATGTGGTAGTGTTCACCTTTAACCCTTGTATCTTCCAAAAACAAGCTTATGTGAAGATACATGATTTTACAAAGTCGGGTTAAACGAAGTTTCGAGCTACCACATTATAGATCGGGTCACAATAAGCACAAATTTCAAGTCCTACGACTTTTACACAAGCTATATGCTATTAACCACCATTTTTATGATTTTACTAGACTTTAAAGTTCCATCTTTCAATATAACGAGATTTAACCGACAAATATCCTTTTAACCACTTTAGATGAGTGTAAAAACAAGTTTTAAAGGTTATACCTCTAGCTCAAGGCTAGGGAAGAGTTGTGACGAAAACCGCGTGGATAAAAGCCAACGAGAGTGGTCCTTCGCGTTCCGCTTGCACCAAAGCTCCTTATACGTGTCTTGTGATGTTTGAATGGTCTTGGAATGATGAGGATGAATGTCGAAAGTGGGTGTAGGGGGCTGGGGTGTTTCGGCCGAGAGTGGGAGAGACAAGAGAGTGAAAGTGTGTTGGTGAAAATGTTAAGTGATAATCTCATGTGTTAGTGATGTGTATTTATAGAAAGATTAGGGTGCTATTGTCCATTGGATAGTGTGTCTACAAGATACTAGACATGGCAAGATTATGGCAAGATCTTAAGTACATGTTGGTGCTCCCAAGGTAACCGATCGGTTGGGGGGGGGGGTCCATGGTTCGATTTTAATTAGATGGTTAGTGATTAGTTTAGGTTAAGTAAGGTTAACTAAGTATCTAACTTAGTTAGTGTTATGTTATGTGTCATGATGGGTGTTAGGGTAATCAGGGACCCTAACTGGCTCAGAAAAATAGTAACATTAAAAATAGTAAAGTTTTCATGTGCCGGGTAAAGTCCGGGTGTTCGGTTGGATAGTAATCCGTTAAAGTGTTACAAAAGACTTTAAAGTGTCGTTATTACATTTTAGTGACACATTTTGTTTTCCCGACACTTTAGAAAGTGTCTAGTGATATTTTCTCATTTTTGGCACTTTACTAGTCAGCTAGAAGCTGGTTAAATTATTAAAGTGCTGTGTTTGGTACTTAAAGTACGTTTTAGGCACATCCGAATCAGTGTATCTTATCCCTAGAGACGCGGTAACACAACCCTTATATCCTACACTCACTACCAGTGTAGTCAAAATATATGAGGCTCTTAACAGGCCTTGAGGCAGTATTTGCCTGATGCTGGTTATATCAGCATGTTCACTGTGTATCCGTTTAGTGCTACTGTGCTTTTTGTGCATCAAGTTTGTCACTAGGGTTCAGTATGTAAATAATGTAGTGACAGCGGGCAAGTATGATGCAAGTAAGTGCATGTATTAGTATGCAGGTAGCAGTTTATCAGCTAGTTTCAATCAAGCACAGTAATTAAGCAGTAATCAATCATTAATTAAGTTGTACGGATACCTGGTTTTGTGCGGGTTGTCACATACTCCCCCCGTTAAATAAATTTCGTCCCGAAATTTTAAGTTCTGCTTGTAGAAGCAGGGTTCTTGGGAAATAAGTGGGGGTACTTTTCTTTCATCCGGTCCTCACGCTCCCAGGTGTATTCAGGACCATGTCTGGCATTCCAGCGAACCTTGACGAGTTTGACACTGCTCCGGCGGGTCCTGTTAACTTTCCAATCTGTGACCTCGACGGGTTCTTCTATGAAGTGGAGCGTGTCGTCGACATGAATTTCGTCAATAGGAATGGCAATGTCAACTTGAGTTGGACTTTTCTTTAAATTGGATACATGAAATGTATCGTGAACGCCATTTAGTTCAGCAGGTAGGTCCAACTTGTATGCTACTGTCCCAATTCTTTCCAGAATTCTGAAAGGACCAATGTAGCGCGGATTTAACTTTCCTCGCTTCCCAAAGCGTGCTACCCCTTTCCAGGGTGAAACCTTCAATAATACCATCTCTCCGACTTGGAAGTCTACGTGTTTACGGTTTGGATCCGCGTAGGCCTTTTGTCTGTGGCGAGCGGCTTCGATGTTTTTAAGTATTTGCGCGATCTTATCCGTCGTCTCTTGGACGATTTCGGGACCGGCAAGTTGCCTATCACCTGCGTCAGCCCAACATAGGGGTGATCGGCACTTGCGTCCGTATAGGGCTTCAAAAGGCGCGACACCAATACTGGTGTGGTAGCTGTTGTTGTAAGAAAATTCGACCAAAGGTAAGTGTTTATCCCAGCTACCGCCCAAATCCATAACGCATGCTCTCAGCATGTCTTCCAAGGTTTGTATCGTTCGCTCGCTCTGGCCATCAGTTTGCGGATGAAACGCAGTGCTCAGATTCAATTGAGAGCCAAAAGCTTCTTGGAAGGATTGCCATATTCTTGACACAAACCTTCCGTCTCTATCAGAAATGATTGAGAGAGGCACTCCATGCCGTGCGACGATCTCTCTCATGTAAATTTCAGCCAATTTGCTTGTGTTATCCTTTTCTCTGATAGGTAAGAAGTGTGCTGTCTTTGTTAGGCGGTCAACTATTACCCAAATCATATCATGGCCTTTTGGCGTTTTTGGCAGTTTTGTAACAAAATCCATTGAGATTTGTTCCCACTTCCACTTGGGGATCTCAGGTTGCTGCAGCAGCCCCGAAGGCTTCTGGTATTCAGCTTTAACTTTAGCGCACGTTAAACATTCGCTCACGTAGACAGCAACATCGCCTTTCATCCTAGGCCACCAATAGTAATCTTTGAGATCGTGGTACATCTTATCCGCCCCGGGATGTATAGAGTACCGTGACTTGTGCGCTTCGTCGAAAATAACATTCCTTAAACCTCCAAACAAAGGAACCCAAAGTCTTTTCTCGAAACATAATGTTCCTTCTTTGTTTGGTGCCAATAACTTCTCCATCCCACGGAGATATTCATCCTCAAGATTTCCTTCTTTAAGGGCTTCTTTTTGTGCAGCGCGAATGCGTGAGGGAAGATCGGTTCGTACGATCATTTCTAGAGCCCTAACCCTTATGGGCTTGATTCTTTCCTTACGACTTAGGGCATCGGCAACTACATTCGCCTTCCCCGGGTGATACTTGATCTCGCAGTCGTAATCGTTTAACAATTCAACCCATCGTCTCTGTCTCATATTCAGCTCTTTCTGGTTGAATATGTGTTGCAAGCTCTTGTGATCTGTGAAGATTGTGCACTTCGTACCATACAGGTAGTGTCTCCAGATCTTTAAAGCGAAAACCACTGCGCCAAGCTCTAAATCGTGGGTGGTATAGTTCTTTTCGTGCACTTTCAGTTGGCGCGATGCATAAGCAATAACTTTTTGGCGTTGCATCAACACGCAACCCAATCCTTGACGCGATGCGTCGCAGTATACCACAAAATCGTCGGTACCTTCCGGTAGAGCTAAAATTGGCGCGTTGCAGAGCTTATCTTTCAATATTTGGAATGCTTCGTCCTGTTTGATTCCCCAATCAAACGTCTTATCCTTCTGTGTGAGCGCGGTAAGGGGTTGAGCGATCTTTGAAAAGCCTTCTATGAATCTTCTATAGTAGCCAGCCAAACCCAAGAATTGTCGAATCTCGGTTGGCGTTGTAGGCGTCTCCCAATTCTTGATTGCCTCGATCTTTGTGGGATCAACATGAATTCCATCTCCATTAACCACATGTCCAAGAAACTGGACTTCGCGTAGCCAAAACTCGCACTTGGAGAATTTGGCGTACAGTTGTTCCTTCTTTAGCAGTTCTAGTATGGTTCTAAGATGTTGTTCGTGTTCAGCCTTCGTCCTTGAGTAAATTAGGATGTCATCGATGAATACAATCACGAACTTGTCTAAGTATGGCTTGCAAACTCTATTCATTAGATCCATGAATACTGCAGGCGCGTTTGTTAAACCAAATGGCATTACGAGGAACTCGTAGTGCCCGTATCGAGTTCTGAAAGCCGTCTTCGGGATACTTTCTTCTTGAATCCTCAGCTGATGGTATCCAGATCGAAGATCGATCTTGGAGTAAACGCTTGAGCCTTGAAGTTGGTCGAACAGATCATCAATTCTTGGTAGAGGGTATCTATTCTTGATCGTCAGCTTGTTTAACTCTCTGTAATCAATGCACATCCGAAAACTACCGTCCTTCTTCTTAACAAACAGGACTGGAGCTCCCCAAGGCGAGAAGCTTGGTCGAATAAAGCCCTTGTCTAACAACTCTTGAAGTTGTGTCGACAGTTCCTGCATCTCAGATGGAGCAAGTCTGTAAGGTACCTTAGCCACAGGCGCGGCGCCTGGAACTAAGTCGATGTGAAACTCGACTTGTCTCTGAGGTGGCAGTCCGGGTAAGTCCTCTGGAAAGACTTCTGGATACTCCCTCACGACAGGGATGTCTTCGATTATTGGCTCAGCAGCCTTCTTATCTACGATGTGTGCCAGAAAAGCAACACATCCCTTCTGTAAACACTTCCTTGCCTTCAAGCAGCTGATAAATCTCAATGGCGTCTCACGCTTTTCTCCATGCACCACAATGGTCTCACCATTATCAGTTGGAATACGAATCACTTTTTCGTGGCAAACAATCTCCGCTTTGTTGCCAGATAACCAATCCATTCCTACTACCACGTCGAAGCTTCCCAATGGGACCGGTAGTAGATCAAGAGTAAACTCGCGTTCTCCCAATTCTATCACACAACCTCTGATTACTTCGTCGGCTCCAACTAACTTTCCATCAGCTAATTCGATCGAGTAGGGTATGTCTAACTTATTAGTAGCTAACCCAAGCATATTCTTAAATTCTAGTGATACGAAGCTATAGTCGGCACCAGTATCAAATAAAACAGATGCATAGCGTTGATTTACAGGGAACGTACCGGTAACAACGTTGGGATCCTGGCGCGCTTCCCGTGCACCGATCTGGAACACCCTTCCACGGGCTTGGTTCAGTTCTGGGCAATCCTTCTTAAAATGCCCAGCATCACCGCAATTGAAGCATCCAAGCCTTTTACCACTTCCCGCACCATCCATAACTGGCGGGTTGTTCTGGTTAGCATTTCCCGCTTGGTTGGCATTGTTGTTTCGATTATTCCCCTGCTGGCGACCTCCAAAACCTCCCCGGTTGTTATTCCTACTCATATATCCTCCCTGGCCTCCCCGGCCAGTACCAACCCAACAGGTGTCCTTCAAATGACCATGTTTCCCACATGCTTCGCATACTTTTAGCCTACATTGACCCGAATGGTGGCGTTGACAGGTATTGCATCTGGGTTGGGTGCCCATGTATCCTCTTCCTCTCCTTCCACTGCCAGTCGTACCCTGAGCTGGCGTGTTTAGTGCTCCTCTCTTACCATCACTGCTAACACTTTGTTTGAAGTTTGAAAACTTTCTTTTGTTACTTCCGGACGACTCAACATGAGTCTCTTTCTCCTTTGCCTTTACATCACCAAACTTGTTCAGACGAATCGCCTCTTCTGTGAGAGCCACGCTCAAATCAATGGCTTCTGTGATAGTCGCTGGTTTGGAGGAGGTTACCATGCTTATTATTTGGGGAGCCAAACCCCAAATGAAGCGCTCGATTCGCTTGTATTCTGGCGTAACCATGTAAGGAACCACTTGAGATAAGTCGTGGAACCTTTGGACGTACTCTGCTACTTTCGGACCATCCATCTTTAAGTGCCAAAATTCAGTCTCCAACCTCTGAATTTCTGCGCGTGAACAGTACTTTCGGCGCATCAGTTCTTTCAATTCGGCCCAAGTCAGGGCGTAGGCGGCAGCTTCGCCTAAGGTTTGGACTTGTAAGTTCCACCAAGATAGGGCTCCGTCGAGAAATAGCCCTGAAATGTACGTAACTTGTTGATCCTCAGCACACTTGCTCATGCGTAAGACAGAGTCGGTTTTCTCAGCCCAGCGGGTAAAGGCAACTGCACCTCCCATGCCATCGAAGTTAACTGGTTTGCAGTCTAAGAACTGCTTGTAGGTGCATCCTGCACGTATGTTAAAACATGTGTTTGGCATTAGCATCATCGCTAAAATCTCCAACTAGTTCATGGTAGGTTCGAATGGCGTGGTATTACCGTGAGGTGGATTGCTATTGCCTTGGTTAACACTCCCGCTCCCTCCTGGCTGAGAAGCTGCGTACTGCGCTATGGCAGCAGCAATGATTTGTTGTAGCTCTTCCTGTGTGGTAGGCATAGGCTGTTGTTGACGTCTTGGCGGCATCTTTCTAAAAGATGGTTTACGTTGGTCAGGTCGTATATAATGATAGTATTAGTACATAACATCTCATGTTATAATCACATTAATCACACGACATCTCATGTCACAAATACCAATCACACAACATCTCATGTTATCACACATCACTAATATCAATCACACAACATCCCATGTCATAAAATATAAACAAGTAATCATGCGAATCCAAAATATGGTGAGAAAACTGCGATTGCCATATAAATGAGACCACATCGTAAGTGTATACATACAATCATCAATCACTAGGGGCTACATCACCCCTGTCAAAAGCTACATCAGTATCAATACAACATCAAGTACATAACAAAAGTCAAATCATAACGTAGTCTCCCCAAAATGCTGTGCAAGTAAAAGCAATCGCCGACTTCTCACCTCGCCTACCCTGTGGCACTGATGAGCTCAAGCAGATGGTGGTGGAGGAGGGGGAAAACGGGTATAAAACAAACGGCGCATCTCTAACCAATCTGCCTCCATCGCCTGCTGTGTGCGAATAACGGAGGCAATCTGCTGCTCCAAAGTAGTAAGACGAGCAGCATAATCAGGGGGTAATGATCGAAACGGCTGTAACGGAGAGGGTGCCTGACCATGGCACTGACATGGCCGAGCTCTCTCGAGCTCCTGTAGTCGCTGCTCGTGCGACTCATGCTGGTAAACAAAAGACATCAGTACATCCTCAATGGTGTGGCCCACATGGAACCTGTGGTATGGATCAGTGGGTGGCATAGGGGAAAACGGAGACCAAAGCAGTGGATCTCGTGTGGGATCGAAGGGTGCTACGCCAAAAGGAGCAGTAATAGGTGGAACAAAAGGCATTTGTGGTAAGAAAGGCATGGGCATCGGTACATGCCCTGATGGGTGGGCTGAAGAGCCCTCTCCAGGCCCCGCTGGAGGTATGTATGTGGGAATCTGAAACGAAAAGTCAGTGTGTCTAGCGTCTGGAATCTGTGGGGGTAGTGGTGGGACGTCCTCATCAGCCGGGATCCACCCGTGCTGTGCAGCCTCGTCCGGTGGATCCATCTGTGCCGCGAACGGTGCATGTCCGGGCTCTATGGGAACGGGATCAAATAAAGGGGCTACAACAGGGTCAACGGGTGCCAAGTGCTCAAATGGTGGGTCAACAGGTACAGCATCAAGGGGTAGAGGATCAATGGGATCAATAGGGGCATGATCGTCTGCAATCAAGGGAATACCTAGGTGGTGATCAACAGCCATAGGCTCAAGAGGTACATCAGCATGCATAGGATCATGCTCTGGTAACGGATCAAGAGCAGCTGCCTGCTCAGGGGCAATGGCAGGCTCCCAGTCATCAAACGCCATATCAAAGTCAAAGTCAGGATCGATCGGATCCTCCATCATCTCGTCCATAGGGACAAACTCCAAATCTCGGTCAGGATCATAGCCTGGGGGAAACATAGGGTCTGAATCCCCCTCGTCGTCAGTATCATAAACAAGTCCCGGTACGGGAGCAACAGAAAGAGCCTGGTCCGAATCAGACTCGTGCGAAAAGTGCTGCGCACTAAGGGTATGTGTCGGTGCAGAAGCCACAGACTCAGAGGAGTCCTGGGCTGGGGAATGTGCAGGTGCCTCCGCAGCCGGAGCATCTGCAATCAGTAGAGGGGCAACAGCGGGTAGGGCCTCGCCCTGGACGTCCTCCATAGGCTCCACCTCAAACAAGTCGACGTCGTCCTCGTCGTCGTCGAACGGTAAATCATGAGCAGGGTAAGCAGCGAGGGGTATGGGAGCAGGGATCACCGCTAGTGGCAAATCCCCGGCCGGAATATCAACAGGGAGCTCATCGTCGCCATCAGGTAGGGCGAATGGCTGGAAGTCGTCATCGTCGGTACTGGTAAAGTCTGACGTGAACACCTCGTGCTCCGAGGACTCTAAATCATCCGACACTATGGGTCTGGGTCCGGTGGTGCCTGAACCACCTGAATCTGACGAGTCCATGTACCTGTAACACAAACATAAGTATGCACAAACTGTCAATCACAAAATCAGATAATCACATAAATCACCAAGTAAGCATTCAAATTATCCTCCTAGTCCCACTAGTCCACATTCCTAGTCCCACTAGTCAACACTTCTAGTCCCACTAGTCAACACTCCTAGTCCCACTAGTCAACACTTCTAGTCCCACTAGTCAACACACCTAGTCCCACTAGACCAACACTCCTAGTCCCACTAGACCAAGCCTCAGCCTCCCGACTGGGCCTAAAATAATGAATAAAATGTGCTCAACATTTGTTTGTAAAAAGTTTTGGATTCTGGACTTAAGTGGTATGCAGTAAAAATGTTTTCGTGAGAGCCCTAGTGATCATAGTCTAGACTCAAGAATGAATCCTAGTTCGCTATGATCAGAGCTCTGATACCAAGCTGTCACACCCTGGCTTTGCGGAAGCGTGGTTAATTTTGGTGTGACTTCTTAATACCATAGCGTAATCATAACAAAGCTATATGAATTTAAAAACCATGCAAGTCATCATTAAGTTTAGAAATCAACATACATTACCATTGTTTAACGCGGACATACTCTAGTATCCATAACCTTGTTCAATAACATTACAACTTAAAATAAAACATAAACGTGATTTAGGGATTATGCCTTGTCCAGGAAAGAGGCACAACCCTAAACCCAGATGACTTCATGAAAGGTTGCAGCGGAAAACGTTCATACCGTGCCAGAATCCGTTAATTTCCTGAAATACATGTGAGTTGAAAAATCAACAATAATGTTGAGCGAGTTCATGTGCAAGTGAGTAAGTAAAACACTTGTAAGTATAAAAGTTTCCTGGTATGTAGCAGTGTAAGAGGACTTGTGATCACCAATGGTTTGCAAGGCCATTAGCATGTCGTGAAATGCAAGTAAGTAAGACACAACCTAGCCGATTTTTGCGTTGGGCAACCAAGTCACTCCAGGTCCGTTGTGGTTAGCCTCCGAGAGGTCCGTTTGGCCTAGAGCTGGGCTCGCTACACCCAGATAGATCTACCGCTTAAGTCCCTCGGTGTTCTAACTACCCATTCACATGATCTAAACCTCCTTACGTTAATCATACCGTGTATAAAGTACTTGTAAACAAAGTAACATGTATTTCACCCCCGCAGTTAAGAAAACTGAAAACAGTTAGAGAAAAGGGGGACATGAACTCACAGTGGATGCGTAAACTCTATCAAGCGTCTCTGAAGCAGTAAGCTGTGCAACGACCTACAAGTGCTAATTCTATCAGACGGATGGCCGTGCTTTAGCTTTACAGTTTATGTTTGCGGGAAATAGTTAGACAACTATTTCGTGTTACATTTTGTATATGCTTGATAGTTATTTTCCTTCCCAAGGATGGGGGATTTAATACATGTGCGTAATATTTTCCATCATTAAGTCTCACTTAACCTTCATATATATTCAACTCCAAAATATAAGTATTTACCCAAAATACGTTGTAAAAGTACGCGTTCATAAATATTCCGTAATTGTGTAAGTTACGTTTTAACATACGGGTGGTAATATAATTACCGGTGTAACTTATATATTTATGGCGAAGGTGTTGTATTACTTTTGGAGTCGTTAACGTTTGTAAACATTATTTTTACTCTAAAAATAATATTTATGCGTTTCACAAAATAATCATAAACAGTGTGTGAAAATATATATTTATCACGTTAATATTTTGTGAAAATCCCACCTCCGAATATTTAGTAAAATATAGTACTGGCGAAATTTTATGTTTCAAAAGTATGTCCAAAAATAGTTGTAACACTTGTTGTGTAAAAAGTCTAAGTGTTAGGTTTTTAGAAAATTTCGCCAGAGTTTCCTCTGTAACTGGAGGTGGCCACGCTTTCAAGCGTATCATTTTCTTTTAACAATCAATTCAACAATCTTCTTTATTTCAATCAAACAATTTCCGACACATCAAACTAGTCAATAAATATGTAAAGTTGCATAATCGCATGAACTTGTAGTTTTTCCGAATCTATATTATAAATCCCATTTATATACGTAGATCTTTATATAAAGTACTTTCAATCTTGTAAAAACCTCGTTTTTAGAGAAGTCCGACTTTACAACTTCTAGTTATTTTTCCCAAAAATAGTCATTTTGTCGAAATGTGCGTTACACAAGTGTTTACACACTCGTGTGTTCTAAATATCATTCTTAACATTGTAAGATCCGTTTCGTTAAAACATGATTTCTTTAAAGTGTGGTCCTTTGAAGATACCACTTGCGGATACGTAGATCCGCTAGTTTTAAACACCATTTTACCGGTTAAACCACTTTTACACAAGTAAAATATTTCTTTACAAGTTCATGCTTCTAAAATGTGGTAGTGTTCACCTTTAACCCTTGTATCTTCCAAAAACAAGCTTATGTGAAGATACATGATTTTACAAAGTCGGGTTAAACGAAGTTTCGAGCTACCACATTATAGATCGGGTCACAATAAGCACAAATTTCAAGTCCTACGACTTTTACACAAGCTATATGCTATTAACCACCATTTTTATGATTTTACTAGACTTTAAAGTTCCATCTTTCAATATAACGAGATTTAACCGACAAATATCCTTTTAACCACTTTAGATGAGTGTAAAAACAAGTTTTAAAGGTTATACCTCTAGCTCAAGGCTAGGGAAGAGTTGTGACGAAAACCGCGTGGATAAAAGCCAACGAGAGTGGTCCTTCGCGTTCCGCTTGCACCAAAGCTCCTTATACGTGTCTTGTGATGTTTGAATGGTCTTGGAATGATGAGGATGAATGTCGAAAGTGGGTGTAGGGGGCTGGGGTGTTTCGGCCGAGAGTGGGAGAGACAAGAGAGTGAAAGTGTGTTGGTGAAAATGTTAAGTGATAATCTCATGTGTTAGTGATGTGTATTTATAGAAAGATTAGGGTGCTATTGTCCATTGGATAGTGTGTCTACAAGATACTAGACATGGCAAGATTATGGCAAGATCTTAAGTACATGTTGGTGCTCCCAAGGTAACCGATCGGTTGGGGGGGGGGGTCCATGGTTCGATTTTAATTAGATGGTTAGTGATTAGTTTAGGTTAAGTAAGGTTAACTAAGTATCTAACTTAGTTAGTGTTATGTTATGTGTCATGATGGGTGTTAGGGTAATCAGGGACCCTAACTGGCTCAGAAAAATAGTAACATTAAAAATAGTAAAGTTTTCATGTGCCGGGTAAAGTCCGGGTGTTCGGTTGGATAGTAATCCGTTAAAGTGTTACAAAAGACTTTAAAGTGTCGTTATTACATTTTAGTGACACATTTTGTTTTCCCGACACTTTAGAAAGTGTCTAGTGATATTTTCTCATTTTTGGCACTTTACTAGTCAGCTAGAAGCTGGTTAAATTATTAAAGTGCTGTGTTTGGTACTTAAAGTACGTTTTAGGCACATCCGAATCAGTGTATCTTATCCCTAGAGACGCGGTAACACAACCCTTATATCCTACACTCACTACCAGTGTAGTCAAAATATATGAGGCTCTTAACAGGCCTTGAGGCAGTATTTGCCTGATGCTGGTTATATCAGCATGTTCACTGTGTATCCGTTTAGTGCTATTGTGCTTTTTGTGCATCAAGTTTGTCACTAGGGTTCAGTATGTAAATAATGTAGTGACAGCGGGCAAGTATGATGCAAGTAAGTGCATGTATTAGTATGCAGGTAGCAGTTTATCAGCTAGTTTCAATCAAGCACAGTAATTAAGCAGTAATCAATCATTAATTAAGTTGTACGGATACCTGGTTTTGTGCGGGTTGTCACAATGGATACACGACATGAAGGCAGTCCCATCTACTTATCATCAATGTGTAAAGCTTCCTAGTCCGTGGGGAGTGGTGAAAATTGAGAGTGATCAACAAGAAGCTAAGAATTGTTACACGTCATCAATGAAGCCAGCCTCAAGACCAAGGGAGCAATAGCAACTAAAGTATCCTCCAAGAGATGTCTTGGATGCAAGAGAACAGGATGTGAAAGAAATCCTTATGGATCCCCATGATCCTGAATCCATCGTCTTCATAGGATCAGGGATCCTCAGCAACATTGAACAAGAACTAGTATCCTTCCTTAAGAGGAGGAAAACTACCTTTGCCTGGAAGCATGAGGACATGACAGGTATATCTAAAGATATAATTACTCATAAACTTGGCATTGACAGGTCATTCAAGCCAATTCATCAAAAAAGGAGGAAGTTTGCACCTGAAAGGAATGCCATTATCCAGGAAGAAGTAGATAAACTACTTCGGGCAGGTATGATAAGAGAGGTCAAGTATCCAAGGTGGTTAGCCAATGTGGTTGTTGTTCAAAAGAAAAATGGAAAGTGGAGGGTATGTGTCGATTTTACTGATTTAAACAAGGCATGTCCCAAGGATCCTTTCCCATTACCCCACATTGACTCCATGGTGGATGCTACCGCGGGTCATGAGTTGTTGACTTTTATGGATGCTTCATCTGGATTCCAAGAAATTCAGATGGAACCATCTGATCAAGAGGATACAGCCTTTATGACCCCAACTGGTATATATTGTTATATTGCTATGCCATTCGGACTAAGGAATGCAGGTGCTACTTATCAAAGGCTTGTCAATATGATGTTCAAGGAACAAATTGGACACACTATGGAAGTTTATATAGATGACATGGTGGTTAAGTCCAAGAAAGCTGAGGATCACCTTAGAGACTTGGAGGAAGCATTCAATATCCTTGATAAATTTAATATGAAACTAAATCCTTCCTAGTGTCACTTTGGTGTTAAAGCAGGTAAATTCCTAGGCTATATGGTGACAAAAAGAGGCATCGAAGTAAGTCCAGAGCAAATTAAGGCTATTGTGAATATCAAATCTCCTGCCAATGCCAAGGATGTGCAAAGATTGACAGGCAGGATCGCAGCCTTAAATAGGTTCATATCCAAATCCTCAGAAAAATGCAAGGAATTCTATGACATTTTGAGTAAGAACAAGAAATTTGAATGGACTGAAAAGCATGAAAATGCTCTCAAATCTCTTAAGGATTACCTATCCTCAGCCCCTGCCTTGATGAAACCAGAAAAAGGGGATATATTATCCTTGTATTTAGCGGTATCCTCTAAAGCAGTAAGTGCGGTCCTTGTTAAGGATCACGAAGGTACACAACATCCTGTCTATTATGTAAGTAAGAGTTTGCTTGATGCTGAATCCAGGTATTCAGATTTAGAAAAACTTATCCTTGCATTAATTATGTCATCTACTAAATTAAGACATTATTTTGAAACTAATGCCATTATTGTTAAGACTAATTTTCCAATTAAGAATGTTCTCAGGAAACCTGAAATGTCAGGAAGGATGGCAAAGTGGGCAATGAATCTTAGTGCATATGATATAAGATATGAACCAAGGGCTGCCATCAAATCCCAAGCCTTAGCTGACTTTGTGGCAGATTTTAGTAGTGACTTGCAAAAGGAAGCTGAGTTGGAAGTCCAACAGCTAGAAGAAACTAAGGATCCTTGGATACTCTTCACAGATGGAACCTCCAATGTCAAAGGAACAGGACTTGGAATACTACTAAAATCGCCACAGGGGGACATAATACCCCACTCCATAGCTTGTGAGTTTCAAACTACTAATAATGAGGCTGAATATGAAGCCTTGATAGCTGGTTTGCAAATTGCAAAGCATGTGAGGATGAGGTATCTTAAGGTACATGTGGATTCATTGTTAATTACTAATCACTTTAATGGATCCTATGTTGTTAAAGGTGAAAAGCTAATCAAATATTTAGAGATAGTCAAAGAATTGGCACTCTCTTTTGTTTCCTTTAGTTTGACACAGGTACCAAGGGAAGAGAATGTAGAGGCTGATGCATTAGCCAATCTAGGATCATCCTTGAAGATCCCGGAGGATATCAGGATCCCTATTATCCACATCCTAACCCCTGCTATCGAGGATCATGTAGCCATGGAGATAGAATAGGATTCTGCGATCATCCCTAGTGATGATACTCAATCTCATTCAGGATCATGGATCCTTCCAATCATGAGATACATACGACATGGAGAGATTCCTACAGGAGAAAACCCCATGGCTTTCAAAATTAAGGTATCTCAATTTACAATATTGAATAACATGTTATATAAACAATCTCTTGCAGGGCCATATCTAAGGTGCATTGAGGATCCTGAAATCCAAGAAGTCCTAAAGGATTTTCACGAAGGAGATTGTGGAAACCACACTGGGGGCAGGGCATTATTCTCAAGGATCCTGAGGACAGGATACTATTGGCCTACTATGAAGAAGGATGCTGTGGAATATGCCAAGAAGTGTGATCCTTGTCAGAGACATAGTAATATCCATCACCAACAACAGAGCTTTTGCATCCTATATCCTCTTCTTGGCAATTTATGAGATGGGGAATGGATATAGTTGGTAAGCTTCCTAAGACACCAGATGGAAAAGTATTCATGCTTGCTATGACTGATTACTTCTCCAAGTGGATAGAGGCTGAAGCCTTTGCTCAAGTCAGAGAAAAAGAAGTGATATCCTTTATCAAAAGAAATATTATTACTAGATTTGGTATCCCTTCTGAAATTGTTTGTGATAATGGATCTCAATTTATTGGGAGTAGAACTACTAACTTTTGTGAAAGTTGGGGGATTAAGATAATAACATCAACACCAGTCCACCCACAAGCTAATGGCCAGGCAGAATCAACCAACAAGATCATCATCAACAATTTGAAAAAGAAGCTTGGATCCAAGAAAGGAAGATGGGCAGAAGAACTACCTTATGTATTATAGGCTGATAGGACAACTCCCAAGAATGCTACTGGCCAAACTCCATTCTCTTTGGTATTTGGAGCAGAATCAGTGATCCCTACAGAGATGGTGGTTCCTACTACAAGAACAAGTATTCGTGATCCTGAAGAAAATGCTGAAAACTTGGTTCAAGACTTGGACACTATAGAAGAACTCAGGGATTTGGCAAGGATAAGGATGGCCAGTTCTCAACAAAGGATGGCCGGAGCCTACAACAAAAATGTCAGGATCAGGAAATTCCAAGTTGGTGATATGGTATTAAGGAAAGCATTTCAGAACACCACCAATCCTGCTGATGGGAAGTTAGCACCAAAGTGGGAAGGCCCTTATTTGATTGAAGCTAAAGCAGGAAAGGGGGCATATCGATTGCTAACAATGGAAGGTGATTTGCTACCAAGAGCTTGGAATGTTGTCCACTTGAAGAAATACTTCATGTAATAAGGATCCATAATCCTTACCTGACAAGTATCCTTGAAGGATCCTTACAAGACAGAGGATCCTCATTTTGGTAATGATCTAATCTCAAACTATTTCATTCTTTAATCATTCTATATACAAGGATAAGGATCCTAGATCCTTTATCCTCCTTTTACTTGATTCTGAGTTTTGCAGAAGGTTTAGGTATCCTTAACAAAGGATTGAGTATCCACAGAAGTATCCAGTTATTTGGGCTTGACCCCAGTTATTTGGGCTTGACCCCAGTTATTTGGGCTAGTCCCCAGTTTTTGGGCCTGTCCCCAGTATCACCAGCAGCGCACGATGATCCTGGTACAGTTCATAGCAGTGGGGCCAGTACTCGCTTTAGGGGCTAACAATTTCATTGTACTGGCTGTATCCGGGATCCTACGTATAATGGTAGACGTACCATACATCCGTTCCTAAGGTTTCTAACATTTTCACGTTAGCTAAGGTTTTGGCATTTTCATGTCACTAAGTTTGGATAGTCGCCAGTGAGGGCCATACTCCAGTTTACACAAGATCCTTTGGGCTTGTCCCCAGTTATTGTTAGGGGTGGATTTCTAAATGGCCCGTGATCCTCAATTATTATCCTGTTTGGTGATCCTCACTTCTGTGTTAGTTAGTGATCCTCAGAAGTGTCTCAGGATCAGGATCATGGATCATCCTAAGGATCCTTGTACTAATAATTGTCTGCTTTGAATTCGTAACTGTTTTGCAGGAATATCAATTGGGACTTGGTCTTGGCGATATTTCTGGAGAATATTCTAAGTCTATTCCGCACGTGCTTAGTCAGAAATGGACGTTGTGGAGTCATGGAGGACTTGCACCAATTGCGGATAGTTTGTTATTTAGATTTTTACTAGATTTAAAGGGGTAGCGAGCTAATTAGACAACACTTTTTGCTATTTTTGGCTACACACACTCTGAAAACCGCTCACAACAGCTCTCATTCATTCACTTAGCAATTTCGTACACTTTTTACACAGAACACTATAGTGATCCTTGTATTTAGCTCGCTATCATCCGAAGTTGTAACACATTACTTGTTTAATTTGAGTTGGTGATCGGTAGTTTCCATCACCCGGGGTTTTTTGTGCCGGAGATCAACTCTTGATCAAGGGCTTTTTCCCCGTATAAACCTTGTGTCACTTGTTATTTATTTTTCATAGTGATCCTTATTGCTATAAACCAATTCAAGCATCATACCCCGTAACAGAGAGTTTGGTTACATTATCCTCATCTGATTTTTTGACCAAAACAGTTTGGCGCCCACCGTGGGGCAATTGGTGCTTCATTCCTAAGAAATTCTCATTTTTGTGATCATTTCGGTTCGTTACGTTCAAGCAGATGGCTTCATCATCAAAGAACACCTCCAGTGCGATGTCTGCAGTCAATTCATCCCAGGGCATTCCACCATTGCCTCCACCACCTTCTGGACCTCAGAAAAATGCCGAGAAGAAACCAACTCCCATTTTCTCAAAACCTCCAACTTCTTCTGCTTCTTATACTCCCACTACTAGTGACTTGTTTACTCTGATTTTACAGATGAAGGAGCATATACAGCAGCAGGATAAGACCAATGAAAGGATTCTTAGAGAAATTGGAGACATCAAGAAACAGAAGAGATCGGCAGATGATCATTCCCCATTGATGCCCAGATCTTTGAATTTCGATACTCCGGTTATAACTTCTCAGCCTTCAGTGGTTCCAGACGTTCAATATGTGGGAGGACCAAAAGGAGTGAATTACGGATCATCAGCAATGACTCAGGCTTCAGGGTTACACTTCCAACCATCAGGATCCCATCCTCAGCATATAGGATCCTTCGCAAGCTCGGGAGGATACTCAGGAGCGCAGCAGATTCAAGGATACTGGCCGTTTCAAGGATCCTCTCAGGTTCAAGGATCCTCCCAGGTTCAAGGATCCTCTCAGGTTCAAGGATCCTCCCAGGTTCAGGGATCCTCCTATGTTCTAGGATCCTCCCAAGTTCAAGGATCCTCCTATATTCCAGGATCCCCCCAAGTTCAAGGATCCTCCTATGTTCCAGGATCCTCCCAGGTCCAAGGATACTCTCAGTTTCAAGGATCCTTCCAGATTCCGGGATCCTTAAAGAGTTTGCAATCAGGAAGTTCCGACATTCATCAGGGAGATTTCATTCCAATGCAAACCATTGCTTCTACTGGTCCATCGGTCATTCCAGAGCCCCAACAATATGGATTAACATCCACTCTTCCTAATTTGAATCCAACGGGAGGTAACACTTTTAATAGTTCTTATACTACTAACCATGGCCTTGGCCAGAGAATTGCAAAAGTTAAAGGACATGATATCAAGTGTTCCAGGAGTGGTCAAGCCTATCCCAGAGATTGCAGATGGAAGCCACAAGATATCTCGTTTTGCACCACCAATCTATGATGCTGAGATACCCAATAGGTTCCATGTGCCTACCATGAAGTTATATGATGGTTCAACGGATCCTGAGGAACACATAGCTCAATACAGGGAAAGGATGGAGATCAATCCCATCCCAGAAAGGTTAAAGGAAGCATGTCTGTGCAAGGGATTTGGATCCACTCTTACTGGATCGGCTCTTAAATGGCTGCTAAGTCTTCCCCCTTACTCTATTACCTCATTTGCTAATCTAGTTAATCTATTTAATAACCAGTTTTCTTGTAGTAGAAAATTTGAGCGTTTAACTAGTGATCTGTATAGGATAACCCAGGGTCATAATGAATCATTAAGGGATTATATCACTAAATTTAGTAAAGAATCCTTAGATATTCCTAACCTGGATATAGCTACGGCTGTTGAAGCCTTTAAGATGGGATTGCTTAGGGATTCGTTATTCTATGATGATCTTGTTATGACACCATGCAAGAATCTAGATGAGGTAAGAACCCGGGCCCTTAGGTTCATCCGGCTAGAGGATGACAAAAGGATCCAGGAGAGGTTAGCAGGATCCTTAAAGCAAGAGAAGCAAGGATCCTCATTTAAGAACAACAAGTTCAGATCCTATAATAAATCTGATAACCAGAATGTGCATGCTGTTGAACAAGAAGATGATGATGAGGATTATCCTCCAATCTCTGAATATTGTTTTTATGTCGATAACAATGAACTAATCCTTGCGATACAGAATTTAGGTGATAAAGCTAGATGGCCCAGAAAAAATGATAGACCAGCTGCAACTAAAGATAAGTCAAAGTGGTGTGCATACCATGAAGATTTTGGGCATCTCACAGAAGAATGCATCGCATTGAGAAAAGAAATTGGATACTTGTTGAGCAAGGGGCACTTGAAAGAATTATTGGGGAGAAAGAAGTCAAGAACTCAGGATCCTGAAAGGATCCCAGAGAAAGCTCCAGCCCCTCCAGCAGATGCACAAATTATAAACTTTATTTCTGGAGGATCAGACATTTGTGGAACATCCTTCTCTGCAGCCAAAAGACATACAAAGGAAACCAAGATGGATAATGGAGATAGACCCATTCGAACATCCAGTGTCTCCGAAGGAAAAGTTATAACTTTCGATGAGGATGATCGTGTTGACATCCAGGATCCTCATCATGATGGTTTGGTTATCACTCTTTTTATTTCTAACCATTTTGTTCGCAGGATCCTTATAGATGGAGGAAGCTCTGTGAACATTATCCAGCTTGATGTTCTCAAGAAGATGAACATCCCTGAATCCGACATCATACCAAGATCCTCTGTGCTCGTGGGATTCAGTGGCGAGACTAAGAATACTCTAGGGGACATTAAACTCCCAATCTATATCGAAGGCCTGCATTCTTACCAAAAGTTTTGTGTTATTGACTGTTTATCTTGTTGTAATGTGATCATTGGCAGGCCTTGGATACACGATATGAAGGCAGTCCCATCCACTTATCATCAATGTGTGAAGCTTCCTAGTCCTTGGGGAATAGTGAAGATTGATAGTGATCAGCAAGAGGCTAAGAACTGCTACACCTCATCAATGAAACCAGCATCAAAGTCCAGGGAGCAATAGCAATCAAAGTGTCCTCCAATGGATGTCTTGGAGGCAAGTGAACAGGATGTAGTGGAAATCCTTTTGGATCCTGATGATCCTGAATCTAAAGTTTATATAGGATCAGGGATCCTTGACGGAATAAAGGAAGACCTCATATCCTTCCTCAAAAGGAGAAAGACTACCTTTGCATGGAAACACGAAGACATGACAGGTATATCTAAAGATGTAATCACTCACAAACTTGGCATTGATAGGTCCTTCAAACCAATCCATCAAAGGAGAATGAAATTTGCACCAGAAAGAAATGCCATTATCCAGGAGGAGGTAGAGAAACTACTCCGAGCAGGTATGATTAGAGAGGTCAAGTATCCAAGATGGTTGGCCAATGTGGTTGTTGTTCAAAAGAAAAACGGAAAGTGGAGGGTATGTGTCGATTTCACTGATTTAAATAAGGCATGTCCCAAGGATCCTTTCCCATTACCCCACATTGACTCCATGGTGGATGCAACTGCGGGTCATGAACTGTTAACTTTTATGGATGCTTCATCTGGATTTCAACAAATTCAAATGGAACCATCCGATCAAGAGGATACAGCCTTCATGACTCCAACTGGTATATACTGCTATATTGCTATGCCATTCGGACTAAGAAATGCAGGTGCAACTTATCAAAGGCTAGTGAATATGATGTTCAAGGATCAGATTGGACAAACTATGGAGGTTTACATAGACGATATGGTGGTAAAATCAATAAAGGCTGAGGATCACCTAAGAGACTTGGAAGAAGCGTTCAATATCCTAGATAAATATAATATGAAACTTAATCCTTCTAAGTGTCATTTTGGTGTAAAGGCAGGTAAATTCTTAGGATATATGGTGACAAAGAGAGGTATTGAAGCCAGTCCAGAACAAATCAAAGCTATAGTGAACATCAAGTCCCCTGCCAATGCTAAGGACGTTCAGAGGTTAACAGGCAGGATTGCAGCTTTAAACAGATTCATATCTAAATCCTCAGAAAAGTGCAAGGAATTCTATGATATCCTAAGGAAGAACAAGAAATTCGAGTGGACTAAGAAGCATGAAAATGCCTTAAAAGCTCTTAAGGATTACCTATCCTCAGCTCCAGCCTTGATGAAACAAGAAAAGGGAGATGTGTTATCCTTATACTTGGCGGTATCCTCAAAAGCAGTAAGTGCAGTCCTTGTTAAGGATCACCAAGGTACACAACATCCTGTCTATTATGTAAGTAAGAGTTTACTTGATGCTGAATGCAGGTATTCACACTTAGAAAAACTTATCCTTGCATTAATTATGGCATCTACTAAATTAAGACATTATTTTGAAACTCATGCCATTATCGTCAAAAGTAATTTTCCAATTAAGAATGTCCTCAGGAAACCTGAAATGTCAGGAAGGATGGCTAAGTGGGCAGTGA
The DNA here is from genome assembly GCA_030545235.1 of Helianthus tuberosus. Classification (NCBI taxonomy): domain Eukaryota; kingdom Viridiplantae; phylum Streptophyta; class Magnoliopsida; order Asterales; family Asteraceae; genus Helianthus; species Helianthus tuberosus. The sequence goes on along the minus strand of CM060360.1, from coordinate 96,834,771 downwards.
AGCTAAGTGCATATGATATAAGATATGAGCCTAGGAAAGCCATTAAATCCCAAGCATTAGCTGACTTTGTGGCAGATTTCAGAAGTGATTTGCAAAAGGAAGCTGAATTAGAAGTCCAGCAGCTAGAAGAAACCAAGGATCATTGGATACTCTACACTGATGGATCCTCAAACGTCAAAGGAACAGGGCTTGGAATACAACTAAAATCGCCACAGGGGGACATAATACCCCACTCTATAGCTTGTGAGTTCCAAACCACTAACAATGAGGCCGAATACGAAGCCTTGATAGCTGGCTTGCAAATTGCTAAGCATATGAGGATCAGGTATCTTGAGGTACATGTAGATTCTTTGTTAATCACTAATCACTTTAATGGATCCTATGCTGTTAAAGGTGAAAAGCTAATCAAATATCTGGAGTTAGTCAAAGAATTGGCACTCTCTTTTGTATCCTTTAGTTTGACACAGGTACCAAGGGAAGAGAATGCAGAGGCAGATGCACTAGCCAATCTAGGATCATCCTTGAAGATCCCGGAGGATATCAAGATCCCTATTATCCATATCCTGACCCCGGCTACTGAGGATCGTGTGGCTATGGAAATAGGAGAGGATTCTGCAATCACCCCTAGCGATGATAATCAATCCCATTCAGGATCATGGATCCTCCCAATCATGAGATATTTACAACATGGAGAGATTCCTACAGGAGAAAACCCTAGGGCTTTCAAAATTAAGGTATCTCAATTCACAATTTTAAATAATATGTTGTACAAACGATCTCTTGCAGGACCATACTTAAGATGCATTGAGGATCCTGAAATCCAAGAAGTTTTAAAAGACTTCCATGAAGGAGATTGTGGAAACCACACTGGGGGCAGGGCGTTATTCTCAAGGATCCTGAGGACAGGATACTACTGGCCAACCATGAAGAGAGATGCTGTGGAATATGCTAAGAAGTGTGATCCTTGTCAGAGACACAGCAATATCCTTCATCAACCGGCTGAATTATTACATCCTATATCCTCCACTTGGCCATTCATGAGATGGGGCATGGATATAGTTGGTAAGCTTCCTAAGGCACCTGGTGGAAAAGTGTTCATGCTTGCTATGACTGATTACTTCTCCAAGTGTATAGAGGCTGAAGCTTTTGCCCAAGTCAGAGAAAAGGAAGTTATATCCTTCATTAAAAGGAATATTATAACTAGATTTGGTATTCCTTCTGAAATTATATGTGATAATGGTTCCCAATTCATTGGGGGCAGAACTACTAACTTTTGTGACAGCTGGGGGATTAAGATGATAACATCAACACCAATCCACCCACAAGCTAATGGTCAGGAAGAATCTTCCAATAAGATCATCATCAACAATCTGAAGAAGAAGCTTGGATCCAAGAAAGGGAAATGGGCAGAAGAACTACCTTATGTGCTTTGGGCTGATAGGACAACTCCTAAGAATGCTACAGGCCAAACTCCATTCTCTTTGGTATTTGGGGCAGAATCAGTGATCCCTACAGAAATGGTGGTTCCAACTGCTAGAACCAGTATTTGTGATCCTGAGGAAAATAATGAGAACTTGGTTCAAGACCTGGATACCATAGAAGAAATCAGAGATTTGGCAAGGATAAGGATGGCCAGTTATCAGCAAAGAATGGCCGGTGCCTACAACAAAAATGTTAGGATCAGGAAATTCCAAGTTGGTGATATGGTGCTAAGGAAAGCATTTCAGAATACTACCAATCCTGCTGATGGAAAGTTGGCACCAAAATGGGAATGCCCTTACTTGATTGAAGCTGAGGCAGGAAAGGGGGCATATCGATTGTTAACAATGGAAGGTGACTTACTACCAAGAGCTTGGAATGCTGTCCATTTGAAGAGATATTTCATGTGATAAGGATCCATGATCCTCACATGATAAATATCCTTAAAGGATCCTTAAAGCACAGATGATCCTCATTTTGGTAACCCTCTAATCCTAAACTATCTCTTATCCTTACTTTCTCATATATGGATAAGGATCCTGTATCCTTTATCCCCATTTCACGAGATTTTGAGTTTTGAAGGTTCAGGTACCCTTAGCAAAAGGATGATTATCCACACAAGCAACCAGTTACTTGGGTTTGACCCCAGTCGTTTGGGCTTGACCCCAGTTCCGCCAGTAGCGCACGATGATCCTGGTATAGTTCATGGCAGTGGGACCAGTACTCGTTTTAGGGGCTGATAATTCCATTGTACTGGCTATACCTAGGATCCTACGTATAATGGTAGACGTACCATACATCCGTTCTTATAGTTTCTAGCGTTTTCACGTTAGCTAAGGTTTTGGCATTTTCATGCCACTAAGTTTGGATAGCCGCCAGTTAGGGCCATACTCCAGTTTACATACGATCCTTGGGCTTGTCCCCAGTTATCCTTGGGCTTCTCCCCAGTTATCCTTTGGGCTTGTCCCCAGTTGCTAACCTTTATCTTATAATGGCTTAGTCCCAAGTTATGTTCTATTTCAGGTCTTTGAAGTTAGACAACCAAGGATCCTTGATCCTTACCTTTTACTAAGGTTTGTTCTGTGGTTATCCTGTTTATAGTATTAAGAGTTAGGATCCTAACTTGGATCCTCAGGTATGATCCTTGACTATTTTGGTTTTATTCATTGATTATTTGAATAACCCTAATACTTTGACAACTAAACTTATGATCTTTAAAATATACTACTTTCGGAATTTTTCAACTATAGGATATTTGATCCTGGATCATTTCCTAAATATTTTCTATCTAATTTGTTCAACTTTTTCTATTCAGATAAGTGTATATCAAGATAAATGAAAATTTAAAAAAGAACAGAAAAGGATAACAACACAAGATAAGCCAAAAAAGATTAAGGTTATTTTATTAACAAAAGTTTAACCATCGAGGTTGTCAAAATCACCTACCCCGAGCATCTACCAGCAATACGTGGCCCGTCCGCTGGGGTAGGTAAAGGGTGTCCATTGTCTAAAGGTCTTGGTAGTGCAGGAATTAAAAAGATGGCAGGATCACAATGGCTCCATCCCCCAAACAGAGGATCCCTCCACCAATTGTAATCCTACCTATTGTCCAAAGGATCATTCATGATCCTTAACCCTAATAGCTATTGTTTAGTTATTACAGACCATCATTGTTTTAAAAACATCACAACCACAAAAAACTACTACCAAATTTAAAAATTGGGCTCCGGCTACGTCTAGGAATGTCCATCATCGCCCAATTGTGCAGCCTACAACTTCGCTGCATCTTCATCCCCTCCAGCTTCGGTATCCTTCACCAGATCCTTTCCACTGCTTCCAGCCTCAATCGCTAAAACCTCCTCAGCCTCCTCATCATCTTCAAGATCAGCCAACCTCGCTTTCCAGCCCTCAACATCCCAGCTGCTTCTGTCGAAGTTAGGATCTTGAGCTTCCTGGGCCATCTTTAGTTTTGTCTGATACATTATGATGGCAGCATAGACCTTTGCACCTTTTATGAGATCATGTTTCTCGTAGTCAATGTCGATCAAGATTTTAGCTGTCTTAGTCTTAGCATCTTGAAGGGCTTTTTCAAGATCAGCGTTCTTAAGATCCTTAAGCACTAGGTCAGCAATCTTCTTATCCAGCTCCTCGACGCTTCCCACATAATCTTCAATCTCAGCAAATTTCTGCAAAGAAAAAGACAAAGAAATTCCAAATCAGATGATCCTCAAATGAGTAGGATACCTAGGCAGAATTGATGATCCTCACGTCATTAAAGTATTCAAGGAACTGGTGGTGGATCAGTGGTAGGCCTTGTAGATCCTCTATATCAGAAGTTTTCCTCTTCTTGCCACCCCTTCCTTTAGTGGGTGCCTTGGGAATGGAGACGCTAGGACTGGCAGTGGTCCTCTTCTTCCTGGATCGAACAGCATCAAGGTCGGCCGTGTTGAACTGGGAGGCAGGCTTGGAAGATTTTCCGGCACCTACATATTATAAGTATCCTTATCCTATTTCAATTTAATTATTTATTTTAATATTCAACTATACAAAAAGCAGGATACTTACTTGACATGGTGATGGAACCTGAGGATACTTCTTGTGAGTCTTGGGTGTGTATCTTGAATGACCTTATTTCAGGATCAAGCCTCCGAAAAGTAGCAAGCCTTTCCTTGGTTGCGGGTGTTGTGATAAGGTGCGAAACAGAGATAGCTGCATAACACAAGACAAAAAGGGGTTAGTGATCCTTTCACAAGAGCAAGATTACCTGGTGATCCTTCTCAGGATCCTCTGTCCTACCGTTGGTGGACCACTTCCTGGGTAAATGCTTTCCATTTGGAATGGTATCCCTCCTGACAAAGAAGAAGCGTCGTTTCCAATTTGTGTCATTCTTGGTGGCTTTAAAAATGGGATGTTCTTCGCCGGGTTTTCGCTTAAACAGATATCGATGGGATCCAAACGTCTTGAGATCATACATCTCTGTCAGTTCTGACATTTCTAAATCAATCCCTTCCTGCTCTATGATCCTCTCCAGGGTATACAAGACCCTCCAAATCATCGGCATAGCTTGGATGTAAGAGATGCCGGTAAGGGAAAAGAAGGATTGGGTAAAATCTGGAAAAGGATAGGTGTATCCTATGGCGAATGGAGTAACTGGAAAGGCAACCCATGTTTCAGAAACATAGTCGCTCAGAACCGTGGGATCGAAAGGTTTGAAAAAGGCGTTTGCCGGAAAGCAATGACGGATCTTATCTATTTGAGCATCGGAAAAGCAACACCTTTCGTTCACTGAGTCCTTGATGATCTCTTGACTCTTCAAGGGGCTATCCTTCTGGTGATCCTTGGTAGGGGAGGACCGGAGCATCATTCTTAACGAGATGGTGGTAGAGAAAGTAAAACAGAGTAAGAGAAGGAGAAGTAAGAGAAGAGATACCTGATTGATCTTCGACTGAGAATTTAAAGGGAGTTTCTTCGGATTTAAATGCATATTGATCCTATCTCTAACTCCTATTTATAATGATGATTTGCAGGATTGTCACTTCAGTGACATCAGCTTTGCAACGGCTAGTCCGTCTTCAACGGCTAGTTATCCATTAGTTTGTTGCGGATAAGATCAACAAAATACAACTCGTTTATTTACAATATAACTCCTTATATTTTGGGGGCATTTGTTAGGGGTGGATTTCTAAATGGCCCGTGATCCTCAATTATTATCCTGTTTGGTGATCCTCACTTCTGTGTTAGTTAGTGATCCTCAGAAGTGTCTCAGGATCAGGATCATGGATCATCCTAAGGATCCTTGTACTAATAATTGTCTGCTTTGAATTCGTAACTGTTTTGCAGGAATATCAATTGGGACTTGGTCTTGGCGATATTTCTGGAGAATATTCCAAGTCTATTCCGCACGTGCTTAGTCAGAAATGGACGTTGTGGAGTCGTGGAGGACTTGCACCAATTGCGGATAGTTTGTTATTTAGATTTTTACTAGATTTAAAGGGGTAGCGAGCTAATTAGACAACACTTTTTGCTATTTTTGGCTACACACACTCTGAAAACCGCTCACAACAGCTCTCGTTCATTCACTTAGCAATTTTGTACACTTTTTACACAGAACACTATAGTGATCCTTGTATTTAGCTCGCTATCATCCGAAGTTGTAACACATTACTTGTTTAATTTGAGTTGGTGATCGGTAGTTTCCATCACCCGGGGTTTTTTGTGCCGGAGATCAACTCTTGATCAAGGGCTTTTTCCCCGTATAAACCTTGTGTCACTTGTTATTTATTTTTCATAGTGATCCTTATTGCTATAAACCAATTCAAGCATCATACCCCGTAACAGAGAGTTTGGTTACATTATCCTCATCTGATTTTTTGACCAAAACAGTTATCCTTTGGGCTTGTCCCTAGTATATTGGGCTTGTCCCCAGAATTGTTGGGCTTGTCCCCAGTTACTGACTTTTCTCTTATATTGGCTTAGTCCCAAGTTATATTCTATGTCAGGTTTTTGAAGTTAAACGACCAAGGATCCTTGATCCTTACCTTCTACTAAGGTTTGTCTTTTGGTTATCCTGATTATAAATGTTAGAGAGTTAGGATCCTAACTTGGATTCTCAGGTATGATCCTAAAACACTTTGATTTTATTCTTTATTCATATAAGTGACCCTTATCCTTTGACAACAGAATTAATGATCCTTAAGTTGCATAACTTTTCTGAGTTTATCGACTATAGGATATTTGATCCTTGATCATATCCTAAAATTTTTTAAACATGATTTATTAAACTTGATAAATTCAAACAAAGTGGATAACTACAATAGAAGAATAAAGAGTCCACAAGGATAATAACACGGGAAATAGCCAAAAAGTTAAAGTTTTATTTATTCACAAAAGTTAAACCCTTTTAAGGTTGTCAAAATTGCCAACCCAAATTTCTACCAGCAATACCTGGCCCGTCCACTTGGGTTGGCAAAGAGTGTCCATTGTTAACAGGTCTTAAGAGTGCAGGAAATAAAAGATGGCAGGATAACAAGTGGTTTCATCCCCCAAACAGAGGATCCTGTAACACCCCTGCCGGAGACGGAAAAGCCAAAGGTGTCACGAAACTTGATAGAATGCATTTGAGCACATGGAGATTATATTAAGTTGGAATATAATTTAAGTTCAATTCAATAGATTGCATTCACATCCGAGAATATAAGAGTACATAAACACATACATCATAAATTGTTTCACAATTGATAAGTTCGGATTTAATCTAAGGCAAAAGTCTTGATCAATCCTATGTAAATATTCTTGCAAATCATGTCATCAAACATTGTCACCTGAAACATATGTTAGGGAAAATATTTGGGTCAACAAACGGTTGAGTGAATTCATAGGTTTTTGTGTGAGTATCAGATTCATGGCTCGTTTGTATGTTGGAATAACTTGTACAACTTCGTTGATTGATATTAGAAAACCTTGTTTTGTAAACCATTTGTATTGTAACAGAATAACCAAATCAAAATAGATTGGTCATAATTTATAACCATTGCCATGAATCTTAACCCAAAACATTTGTTTATGTAAACCAAATCATAAATCGTTCTCATAATAAAACTCGTATGGTTTATATAGTTTCGTAAACATCGTTGTGTAACATTGTTTAACTCGTTCTCGTTATAGCACATTGATCATTCGTTTAAATCGTTCCAAATCGTTCAAATCGTTTACTCGTTCAAATCGTTCTCGTTTTAATTGTGAAAACTGCTTTTGGTCATCTCGTTAACAACATTCAAACCTTTGTGACTCGTTCCGCGTTCCACTCGTTCAAAATCGTATTAACAAACCTCCAAAGGTAAGTTAACAATTCATCAGATTCAGTCGTTACTAACTTAACCCACACATAACCATGGGTCCAGTTTGATAACGGGATTTGTCGGATCCTATGGTACCATAACCTAATACTGGTCGGCTTGATCAATGCTAATGAATGTCATTCGTTATGTAATTACAACCAACAAGCTCGTTCACATTATCGAAATCGTTATTATTTTAGTATAAACCATCTCAATCGTGTTGAAACCATCGTTAAAATATCGAATTCGTTTTGATACATATAAATCATATGTTTCATCCCAAAAATAATGTAAAAGGGACTATGAACTCACCTTGATTACGAGTAAGTCCTAACGAGTATGCAAATGTGAGAGTTCTTGGAAATAAGATTCCACGTCACTCAAATTGATTGAACATGCAACAATATGGAACATGTATCAACAATAATGTTTAATTGAGTAATTGAAAATCCTAAATCTATAGGATTCGGTAGTGTTTCGTTTAAATGGTGACTATAAGGTTTGGATAACCTAATAGAGAACTCGGAAAGTGAATATGAGGTAACGGAATTATTTATGAAAAATATTTATTTATCATAAATAATAAAATTACAAAATTGTACAAATGATTTAATATAAACATTTGTAATAATAATTCAAATATATTTAACTAGTATAATTAAATAACATAATTAAATATAATGATTATTGGTAAAATATTGCACAAGTGACATAATTAATTTATAAAAATTATAAATTAATTTAGATGGTTAAAATATTTATTATTTGATAAATAATAAATATTTTGTTTAAAATAATAAATATGATAATTATATGATTAATTATCAAAATAATTATATTAAATCTGAATAATTAAAAATAATATTTTTAATTATTAAACTTGAATATTACTGACTTAAAATAATTATTATGGCCTTGGAATCATTTTAAATAAATAAAATGAATTAAAATGATTATAATAACAATAAATAAGTTTATATAAGTTTAATTATTTAAATAATTAAACATAATAAAAATTCAGATTCTAAATTTATATAAACTCAGAATAATGCATCTTTTGTCATAAAAATAGTCTTGGATAAAATTTATATAGTTATATAAATTAATTACATTAAATTAAACTATATTTATAAGTATAAATACTGATTTATTTATATAAATATCAAATTTATATAAAATATCACTAAAATATTATTTTTGTAAAGTTCAACATGTAAAATAATTACTATAAAAATTTCAATAATTAATTCATTAAATTAGAATTATTATAATTTTGTAAAGATTAAACTATTTTTAATTTATAAAAAATAGTTTTATAAACATTTTGACTAACATAATATTTTTAATAATTGAATCAGTAGATAAATTATATATGTTAAAATTTTCGGACTTTAATTTGTTAGTTTCGAATTATTATGAATTATTGAATAATTGTTAAACAAAATAAAAAAATAAAAAAAAACAAACAAATAACTTGTCTACTGTTCATCGCCTCCCCCAAGTGACGGTCAACAGAAGTCAACCATCCCGAAACCCAATCAAAACTGAATCATATTGAAATTGAACTTGCAGGAACATATTACGAGTGAAAACATACCGATTAGACGGATAAAAAGTGACCGGTATCGGTCGGAAGGGAGAAGTCGACTAAGTTCCGGCGAAAATGAACTCCGGCGAGATTGCAGGTTTGTTTCCGATGAATTTCGAAGTGTTAGGGTGAATTAATGGGTTCCAGGGGTTCGTATGGATCCAAGGAAACTTATATAATCGATTAATTCGATACAAAATCGACAGAATTCAGTGGAATGATCACTTTTGATTTTTTTTATAAAAAGTTCAATTATAGCCGAAAGGGCACTAAGGTGTGTCGATTGAATGATTAAAACAGTTGGGTATGGGTTGTAGATCATATAAATAATTTGGACAGCTCAAAAGAATCGAAAAAAAAAACGTTTTGGTTTGATTTTTTTGTGATTTCCGGTCCGATCCGCGACCTGTTATGGTTTCAGCATTGTTTTCAGAGTATACATATATATATTATAACCTAAGAATTAACACATTCCAGTTGGTAGCCCAACTGGTTGGTGCGCGCTGTTTGTTGCGAGGGTGTCCGGGTTCGAGTCCGCCTTGAAACCGGTTTGATTGGTTTTAAAGCTTTTTGTTCTGATAACAAATTAATTAAATAATAAATATCTCAAATAGTATATATAATGAATTAAATCCAAGATATATCAGCTCCTGCCTGGAGGAAAAACTGGCTAAGACGCTTTGGTTTTCAAACGCATGGTCACGAGTTCGATCCTTACACACGTCTGGTTCAAAGGGTTTGACCCTTTTTGACCGAATTTTGAGAATTTACACTTTGCCCCCCTCAAGTTTCTTTTTTTACAAAATCGGTCCCTAAACTTTTGAAAAATTACAATAACAGCCCCTTCAACTTTCATCAGTAGTGCATACTTGGTCCCTGAAGTTTTAGAAAATGTCATAAATGGTCCCTGAAGTAGTCACTAACTGAGTTAAGTTTTAAAGAATGATTTATTATATAGGGACTAACTTAGTTAACATATTTCAGTTAAATGAGTTAACTGAGTTAAGCTTTAAAGAAGGAATCCTTATATAAAAGTTAACCCGGTTAGGATATTTAGTTAAAATGGGTTTAAGAAAATCAACTTTAGTCCCTAGAGTTTAAGTTTGAGGAAATGACCAAATGAACCTTAGACTTTTATAATTAAAATAAATTATATTTATTTCTTTTATAAATAGGTTTCAAAAATGACCAAAAGGACCCTAAACTTGTAGTTTGAAATATTTGCACTTTTAACCCTTGTACTTATATAGTTTCAAAAATGACAATTTAGTCCCCAAACTTTGTACTATCAAATAATGACGGTTTTAGTCCTCGAAATAAAAAATGATAATTTCAAGCAAGTTTCAAGGAATGTCAATTAGGTCCTTCAAATTGTAGTTTCACAACATGTCATAATAGGCCCTTATAGTTTGTGTAGTCTTGTTTATTAGCATAAAACTTAACAAGATTGTAATTGTTTCACGTGTTTGTATTGGTATAAGCATGTATAAACATGTATAAGCACAAAGCAAGTATGTTCAAATAAGTTTCATTCCAAATACGGTATTCGTTACCATGCAAGTTGGAATAAATGCGAGTGTGAAAACCAGGGTGGTTACAGATCCCTCCACCACCTATTATCCTACCTATTGTCTAAGGATCCTTGATCCATAATCCTAAACACTATTGTTCAAATTACAACCCAACATTGTTTCAAAACACCATAACCAAAAAACCACTACCAAATCCTAAAAAATGGGCTCCGGCCACGTCTAGAAATATCCATCATCGCCCATTTCAGCAGCTCACACCTTGGCTGCATCACCACCAGCCTCATCACCACCAGCCTGATCCTTCCCGCTGCCACTCGCATCGATCGCCAAGACCTCTGTAGCCTCCTCTTCATCCTCTAGCTCTAACAGCTTTGCCTTCCATCCCTCCTTATCCCAGGTGGTCCTGTCGAAGTCAGGATCCTCAGCCTCCTGGGCCATTTGCAGCTTGATCTTGTACTTGGTGAGGGCAGCTGAGACTTTAGCATCCTCCAGCAGGTCATGCTTCTCATGATCAGCATTTATCTGGGCCATGACCACCTGCTGCTTTGCCAAGTTTAGATCCTTCTCAAGGCGAGAGATAGTTTGATCCTTGGCCAGGAAGAACTTTTGGAACTCCTGATGCTTTTGCTCCGCCTCTTCAGCATAAGCATCCAGAAGCATCTCGATCTCGGTGAATTTCTGCATAAAGACAAGGTAAAGTTTAAGATCAGTGATCCTCAGGTGGGCAGGATAATCAAGCAGGATCGGTGATCCTTACCTCAGCAAAGTATTCTTGAAACTGGTGGTGGATAAGAGGCAAGCCTTCAAGATTGTCAGCCTCAGAGGCTTTCCTTTTCTTTCCCTTGGAGGTGGTAGGCTTTGGGACCACGGCACTCGGGCTAGCAGCAGTCTTCTTCTTCCCAGACCTGGGAGCAACAGCAGTAAGATCGGTAACACTGAAACGGGTGGCAGACCTTGAGGATTTTCCAGCACCTATCCAGAACAATAGATAAGTATTCTTGTTTTATTTACATTTTAACATTTATTTAAATACAGACTTGGATACTTACTTGACATTGTAACTGAGCCTGAGGATACTTCTTGAGAATCCTTGGTACTTGCTTGAAATTATCTTATTGTAGGATCAAGATTCCGGAAAGCGGTGATCCTCTCCTTGGTTGCAGGTGATGTAATGATGTGTGAAACAGAAATAGCTGCAAAAAATAAATAAGAAGATGTTAGTGATCCTCAGCAGAAACAGGTTATCATATGATCCTTCTATAAAGATCCTCTATCCTACCATGAGTGACCCATTTTCTGGGGAGATCCTTCCCACCAGGGATAGAATCCCTCCTGACGAAGAAAAAACGTTTCTTCCACTTGTTATCATTCTTGGTGGTTTTCAATATTGGATGAGGTTCACCGGGTTTATGTTTGAATAGAAAGCGGTGTGAACCATGGCTCACAAGGTTGTATAGTTCAGACAACTCCGACATTCCCAACTCTATATCCTCCTGCTCAATGATCCTCTTAAGGATAAACAGAACCCTCCACATCATTGGCATAGCCTGGATATAGGATATGCCGGTAAGGGAGAAGAAAGATTGGGTAAAATCAGGAAAAGGGTAAAATCAGGAAAAGGGTAGGAGTATCCTATCGAGAAAGGGGTAACTGAAAATGCAACCCATGTTTCAGAGATAAAGTCACTCAGGACGGTAGGGTCAAAGGGTTTGAAAACGGTGCTCGCCGGAAAGCAATGACGAATCCTGTCGATCTCAGGATCAGTAAAGCAGAAACGTTCCTTCGGAGAGTCTTCGATAATCCCTTGGCTTTTTAAGGGACTATCTTTTTGATGATCCTTAGCAGGGGATGATCTTAGCTTCATTGTGATTCGGAGATTTTGAGAAAGAAGAAAAACAGAGCAAGAAAGGGAAAAGAGAAAGGGGAGAGAAGTACCTGCTTGATCTTGTTGGTGCATCCGTCAACAAGGAAGGTCAAGCTTGGGTGGATATTTTTTTCAAAGAATAAAAAACCTGACTTGCCGGAGCTCCCAAGTTGGTAATCGTGGAGCATGAATCGGCATCATTCTTATGTTGTTTGTTTGAAAATTGAAAATTTTTGGAAATTTATATTGCAGGAATTTCCGGAACTCCCAGGTATGTAAGCGAGGAGTAGGAATCGGCACCTTGAGAATTCAACCAAAAGATGATGATTGGTTGAAAATGTTTGATTGAATTGATCTTAAAAGTGGTAAATCAGGGACATTAGGTTGTATCTGATTTTCTACAAGTGGTTGAAAAACAATGTGATGATTTAATCCCCAATTTTACAAGTGGTAAAATCAACAAAACTTATTTTCCGGAAAAACCATTTTGATTAAAACAAACTTGAGTGTTTTGAAATCATTATGGGAAAATAGTTTGTTGTGAGGGGGAGTTCTGATTGTTTATGCCAAGTGGATGGCGAATTGAGGCAATTCGATATTAGTTGTCATGTTTCTGTATAGTTTATTTTCAAATTTCCTAAAATGTGTTTGCATTTTAGGGGGAGTAGAAAATTTCAGAAAAATCCAAAAACATTTGAAAATTTGAAAAAAAAAACAAAAACATGATAAAATTCAAAAATGAGTTTAGTTGTGAATAGAGGAAATGATAGTACATCAGTAGACTGTCACAACATGCTAAAGAAATGGAAGTTAAAATGTGATAAACAATCTCACTGTGGATATGCCAGTAGGTTTTTGCACATTTAGTAGATTGTGACGAGATATAAATCTAAATTTCAAACTTACTTGTTCTGTGGGTTAACACAAACTTGGATATATAGGTAACCCCTGAAATCTTGTTTGAAAGGTCCCTTATTCTGAGATACTAGGTCTTTATGCTCAGTGATATCTGGGGTATTATCCCGGGACTTCTGCTGAAAGAAATTTCTGACCTAGTCCCCGGATAATGCTTTCTGCAAATGCTTGAAACATAGCATCGCCCTCAGCAAGCTGATGAAACAATAAAATTGATAGTCGCTGCTGTTGTAATGCAAAAGATCCTCTAAAGGGGACACACCAAAAGTCGAAGCCGTCATCTCTCTGCGTATCGAAAGATCGACCTGAGCTCTCACGGCCCTCGTACTATAATTTATTCCCCTGACAGATATCATCTGTGGTATACTCACCTGTAAGACTGAATATTGGGATCTGGATACGGGAGTATATTCAAGTAGTGGGACACACGAATAAGTTCAAGAGCTTAAAACATTAACCTCGTATCTTGGATCAATTGAACTTTGTGTGAAAATTTAAGTGGATCAATATACTGACAATCTAGGTGAATTGTTTAGAACTTAAAATGAAATGAAGCTTAACGGTGTTGGTGATTTATCTCAAAAACTGATATGATCCTCTTGCACGAACTCACAAAAATATTGTTTGTAAATATTTCATTTTCTACATTTCTATTTCAGTCAAAAATCCAAAAAGATTTTAGTGTGTTTTAGCATAAATTTTGAAAAATTCAAAAAGATTTTCGACAACTGGTGTTGAAGAGCTGATTTTCAAAATTCAGAGTGCTAAACATGATGAACAAATGGTTTGGGTGAAAGTGTTTGAGAAAGTTTGAAATGAAATGAGAAAATTTTTGAAATATAAATGTTATTCCTGCAAGTGGTAAATTAGATTTGAAAATCTTATCCACAAATTGTTACCAGAAAATTTATTTTTGGGTAGAGTTTTTGCAGGTTGGACAGATTCCGAAACCTGAATTAGATGAGTGTCAGGTTACGATCTAAGAACCTGTGGAAAGTGAATTCCAGACTATGATCCCAGTAGATTGAGAGGGGGAGTCTGAAGACACCATGATATTCAACATTTGAGAGAGAGGAGTTTGTTGAAGATAAAGATAGAGAATGAGGATTCTTGTAATGACAAATACTTCAGAGGAAGATCAAAGACTGATAAAGACTGAAGATGCAAAGACTCGACACTAAAGACTCCGTCAACATCCGAGGGGGAGTTTGTTGGTGCACTACGTCTGTCAACTACGTCTTATGTCGAGTCTCGGGTTCGTTGCAAAGATCGGGTTCATTGCGGAGATGTTAAAGCATGATGTCATGATGACATCATCAAGATGACATCACCATGACATCATTTCATAAAAGACAAAAGGATTGACATGTGAAAATTGGAGATCGGTCAACATAATTGTGTCTGATTCATTTTTGTATGTAATAGTCTGGATCGCTTAAATGTCCTAGTCTGGTCCGCTTTTATGTACAAATGTGAGGATCGCTCTTATGGCATGTCATTCGAGCGAACCAGATTTCCTATATATAGTCTGTAGGAGCGAATCTCAGTCATAGTAGTAGGTGTTTGTCTTCCGGTGAGCCACGAAGTGCTGCCGAAGTGTTGTAAGGTCTGTAATCGTTCGTATATCAATATAAACAACAGTTAAAGGTGAATAGTTGCTGAATCACGCCGAAACACTTGTTTCCGCCTCTTGTTTTGGTGAAAAACTCTTCTAACCGACTCGTTCGGATCCGAAACCGATCCTACAGATCTTCGAATGAGGATTTAAAGGATGTAACGCACGAATTTAAATGCCTCTAGACCCTTATCTCTAACTTGAATTTATAATCATGATTCTGCAGGGATGTCGCTTCGATGACGTATGATTGCAACGGCTAGTCAGATTGTAACGGCTAGATATCCGTTAGTTTGTTGCGGATAAGATCAAGAAAATATAACTCGCCAAAATTTACACTTTACTCCTTATATTTTGGGGGAAATTGTTAGGGGACGATTTTCTAATCCTAAGGATCACGTATCCTCAAGTGCTGCCAGGATCGTGGATCCTCAATTCTGTTTGAATTAAGGATCCTCAGCAGGTGTTGCAGGAGCAGGATTCAGGATCCTTATTATTATCCTTATGCTAACAATTGTCTGCCTTGTACGTAAGTTTGTTTTGCAGGAGCAAAGGCATGGACCAAGTCTCAGCGAAATTCCTGGAGCATATTCCCTTAATATTCCGCACGTGCTTGACCATTGTGAACGTTATGGAGATCATGGGGGACTTGCACAAAATCCGGATAGTTAGTTAAACTAGTTATTTCTAATTTAAAATGGGAATAACAAGCTTGAGTAGAACACTTAGCTAATTTTAGCAAACACACACACTCTCGTAACAACACTTGAACAGCTCTCGGCAATCTACTTGGCGATTTCATACTTTTTTGCACATTGCACACTAGTGATCCTTGTAACAAGCTTGTTATCATCCCGAGTTGTAAACTTCTTTTGTTTAATCTTAGTTGGTGATCGGTAGTTTCCAGCACCTGAAGTTTTTTATGCCGGAGATCAACTCTTGATCAAGGGCTTTTTCCTCGTATAAATCTTTGTGTCACTTGTTCATTACATTTCTGAGTGATCCTTAATATTGTTCATTGATTCAAGCATCACACCTCACTAAAAAAGATTTGGTTGCGTTATCTCTGCTTGATTTTTGACCAAAACAGTGACATGGTGTTGAGGAAAGCATTCCAAAATACCACAAATCCTGTTGATGGCAAGTTAGCACCAAAGTGGGAAGGCCCCTATCTTATTGAAGCTGAGGTAGGAAAGGGGGCATACCGTTTATTAACAATGGAAGGTGATTTGTTACCAAGAGCTTGGAATGTTGTCCATTTGAAGAGATACTTCATGTAAGAAGGATCCAGGATCCTTGGCCATCTTCATATCTGATACACACTAAGGATCCTTAGAGGATATATGATCCTCATTCTGAAGTTGGTGCATCATTGACAAAGAAGCAAGTATCCACTGAAATCTCCTAAGTTTTGGGTTTATCCCCAGTTTTGGGTTTATCCCCAGTTTTGGGCTTGTCCCCAATTTAAGGTATCTACTATCTTCTACGAATCAGGTTCTTACACCTTCGCCAGTTGCGCACGATTATCCTAATGCAGTTAAAGGCAATGGGACCAGTACTCGCTTTAGGGTCTGACAATTTCATTGTACTGGCTGTATTTAGGATGCTAAGTATAATGGTAGACGTACCATACATCCGTTCCTAAGGTTTCTAATGTTTTCACGTTAGCTAAGGTTTTGGCATTTTCATGTCACTAAGTTTGGATAGTCGCCGGTATGGGCCATACTCCAGTTTACATAAGATCCTTTGGGCTTGTCCTCAGTTTTTAGGCTTGTCCCCAGATTATTGGGCTTTTCCCCAGATTGTTGGGCTTGTCCCCAGATACTAACATCTTCTTTTACAATTGGCTTAGTCCCAAGTTATCTCATATTTCAGGATTCCAGAGCTGAACAGTTAAGGATCCAGGATCCTAACCTTCTACAAAGTCTTATCTTTTGATTGTTTCAGTTGTAAGTGTTAAGGATACAGGATCCTAACTTGGATTCTCTGGTATAACCCTTGTTTACTTTAACTTTATTCTTGGTTTATCAATGTTACCCTTCTTCTTTGACAACAGTATATGTGATCCTAAAATTGTCTCACTTTTCAAACTTTTTTATTAAGGGATATTTGATCCTTGATTATATCCTAAATTTTTTGACATAAATTGATTTTTATACTTTCACCAATAACCTGTAAATTCAAAAAATTGTACAATAACAATTGAAAGTTAAATGTATGCAAAATAAACAACACAAAGATAGTCAAAAGGTTAAAGTTTTATTTATTTATCATAGTTAACCATTTTAAAGGTTGTCAAAATTGCCTACCCAAACATCTACCAGCAATACGTGGCCCATCCGCTTGGGTAGGCAAAGGGTGTCCATGTTCATAAGGTTCATTGAGTGCAGGAAATCAAAAGGCGAGGGGCATCAAAGGCTTCATCCTCCACAAACAGAAGGACCCATCCACCTTTGTTACCCCCTATTGTCCCAAGGATCCATGATCCTTAACCCTAAAAACTATTGTTTAGTTACAGACCATAATTGTTTGAAATAAAAACACCATCACACAAAAAAACATAAAAAATGGGCTCCGACCACGTCTAGAATTTTGAAATTTTCCATCATCGCCCATTTGTGCAGCCTAAACCTTCGCTGCTTCCACCACCTTTTCACCATCGCCTTTGCCTCCAGATGCCTCTTGTGGATCCTCCAACCCACTGCCTCCGGCTTCACTAGCTACTGCCCCCTTATATTCATCCTCGTCATCCAGCTCAGCAAACCTCTGCTTCCAAGCCTCCTGGTCCCATTCAGACCTGTCAAAGGCAGGATCCTCAGCCTCCTTAGCCATTTGCAGCTTGATCTTCAACATGGAGATAGTAGCAGAAAGCTTAGCCCCATCCATGACTTCTGCCTTCTCTTTCTGGGCCGTGATCTCACCAGGAGCAGTTCCTTCTGCAGCATGTTGACCTCTTTTTCAAGGGAAGAGATCTTTTTGTCCTTGGCAAGGAAAATCTACTGGAAGTCCAGGTTTTTCTGCTCGGCTTCTGCTAGATGTTGATCAAGGAGGATCTGAACCTCAGCAAATTTCTGCACAAAGAAAGTTAACAGTCAGGATCCTTTATCCTCATAAAGGAAAGTTCAGACTCAAGGATACAGGATCCTTACCTCGGAGACGTATTCAGGAAGCTGACGTTCCATGAGAGTGAGGCCTTAAGTGGGCTCAGTAGTCTTCCTCTTCTTGGCACCCTTGCCCCTAGTGCTCATGCCCTTAGGCTCTGGGACGCTTGGGCTAGCAGCCAGCTCTTTCTTGAGGGAGCGGGAGGATGCATATTCTTGGAGGTCATTCACACTGAACCTGGAGGCAGACTTTGAGGATTTTCCAGCGCCTATAAGCATAAGAAACAGATAAGTGTTCATATTTTTATCAAACATTTATAAATACATATGTGTGAATACTTACTTGACATGGTGTAGGAAGTGGATGAAACCTCAACTGGATCCTTTGATTTCGGTGGATAAGTTCTGATTGCAGGGTCAAGCTTCCAAAAAGCTTCAATTCTCTCTTGGGTGGCAGGTGATTCTTGAATATGTGACAAAGTTATAGCTGCAAAGACGAAGATAAAGGATCAGTTATCCTCAACAGAAAAGAAAAATTCTTAGCGTTTATCCTAGTCTAAGGATCCTATATCCTACCATCGGTGTTCCACTTTTTGGGAAGTTGGTTCCCATTTGGAATAGAATCCCTTCTCACGAAAAAGAATTGATTCCTCCAGTTGGTGTCGTTTTTGGTGATTTTCAAGATAGGGTGAGATTTCTGGGGTTTTGACTTGAAAAGATATCGGTAGGAACCATGACTCACAATGTTCTATAGTTGGCTCAGTTCAGACATCCCTATGTCTATGCCTTCCTATTCTATTATGTGCTCAAGTGTGAATAAAACCCTCCACACCATCGACATGGCTTGGATGTAGCACAGGCCGGTAAGTGTGAAGAAGCTTTATGTAAAAACAGGGAAGGGATAGGTGAACCCTATCTGGAAGGGAGCAGCAGGAAAAGTGATCCATGTGTCTGACACACAGTCACTCTTGGTAGAAGAATCGAAGGGCCTGAATATTGTGCCATCAGGGAAGCATGATCGGAACTGATCAACTTCAGGATCAGTGAATCGACAGAGTTCCATTGAAGGGATTTTGGTGATACCCTGACTCTTCAATGGGTTATTATGATCAGGATTTTTGGCAGGTGAGGAACAAAGGGTCATCTTCGCCATGAATATTTAGAGAACAGAGGATCAGAGAAGAGAAGATCAAAGAAAAGGGAGGAGAGAATACCTGTTTGGATCTTTGGATAAGGATTTAAAGGAGAGAAGTCTCGAATTTAAATGCAATTTTCATCCCTATCTCTAATCCTATTTATAATGATTGTTTGTTGCAGGGATGACTGTTGCTGACATCAGCCTGTAACGGCTATATCCATAAGTAACGGCTAGTCCGAAAATCGTTCAAACATGACTATCTAATTGGATATTAACTAGTCATGTTTGGGGGCAATTGTTAGGGGTAGAATTTCATAGCCTATGGATCACGGATCCTCAAGTGAAGCTTGGATCACGGATCCTCAGTTCAGTTTGAATTAAGGATCCTCAGGAGACGCTATGGGAATAAGGATCCAGGATCCTCGTTATTATTCTGACCTAACAATTGTTTCCATCACCTTTTAGCTTGTTTTGCAGGTATGTTTCGAAGAGGACTTATTCCATCCGAGATTCCAGGGGAATATGCTCTTTATTTTCAACATGTGCATAGGATGATGACCGTTGGTGGTGATCATGGGTGAATGGCTGATTTATCGGATAGTTAGTTAGGATATTTTTAGCTAAGATAAGATGAGGAGCTTATTTTTAGAAACCACTTGCACTTTGGTGAACACACATCATTTCTATTGTTATCTCTTGAATACACACACACACTAGAATTCATTGTATCAAGCTCAATACTTCCGAAGTTGTAAACTTGTTTATTCAATATACTTGATAGTGATAGTTTTCACTATCCGAGGTTTTTTATGCCGGAGATCATTCATTGATCAAGGGATTTTCCCTCGTATAAATCCTTGTGTTCATCACTCATTAAATTTATTCGTTGTTTATATATTTGATCATTTAACCAAGCATCATACCTCACAAAATCATATTTGGTTGCATTATCCTTGTGTGATTTTTGACCAAAACAGTGATCATTAATTCATGTTCAATCATAAGTTTGAGCTCCAAATTTTCCTTCAATTTGAAGCTTCTTCATGAACTAGGGTTTGAACCCTTGTTCTTTATTCTCCTGGACATCGACACACACACACACACACTATGTGTGTGTGTTGTATTTTAATTTTATTTATTAAAATTCTTGTTTCCCTTTTAACGGTTTTGGTCCCTCAAGTTTCGTTTGATAGTAAATGAGACTGAAACTCTTATCTTGTTACTTATATTCATGTTACCACTAGGTTAATTTGTTCCTAGTTATTTTTTTACGGTTTCACCTTTACCACTAACGGTACTTTTACCCGTTCCTTTATATTAACCGGGTTTTAATTACCAAACCTGTTTTTGGGGTATTACAAGTCTACCCCCCTTAAAGGAGGTTTCGTCCCTGAAACCTCGTTCATTTCCACTTAACATTAAATACATTTTCTTCCCGCCCCATTAATTAGGTCGCGAGTCCATTCCGGTGACGATCTCTAATCATGAGAACCCGACCCAGAGCTCTTAACAATGTCGTCTTCATTGTATAATGCTAGTTTCTATCAAACATAAATATAATTGTACGTTGCATTCCTATCAAACAATACCTACCTTCGCTTTTCGGTTATTATTAACCCATCAACCGACATGTTTAGGGCGCATCCCCCAAAAACATATTTCCTTAGATTTCGGATTCCTGCAATTAGGTTGGTTTCCAGTGATCATCATCACCCTCTCATCCATTGCGATCCGTTACATCGAGTCATTACTTATACACTTTCCTCATTACTCTTTCTACATCACATTGACCCGTTCGTAACATGTCAACCACACACACTTTGCGTTTCTATTCTTTAACAACTTCTTCTAGAATTTTCAGCTCATTGCAGTGTCGTACTTAAACTAGAGTGTGCGCAAACTTGTAACAGACTAAAGAGTCTATTGTCGTGCTTTACATCATAGCAATACGAAGTTTATATGAACTTACTAATACATTTCACCGACCTTAAAAGAATTCTCATAGCAAGATTTCTGTCAAATTCATCTATAAGATTCGGGATTAGCACATTTCATTCGTATTCCTTCAAGCATGGCGTTTATTACATCACCTTGTTTACATATTAACCATTTTTAGACTCTTCCTAAAAAAACATTAGTGTTTTTAACCCGTTTATAACGGGTCAATACATGATCACTTCCTAACATATCATTTTCGTTGTTTGACCCGTTCACGACGGGTCAATACATAACCATTCTTTCGTAGTTCTTTAGCTTATTTGTTAACTTCTGTAGTTTGACTTCTCAAAGTCAAACTGCCACTTCTTTCTTATTATATATACACATTTCGAAGTACACGTTTGTACTTCTCATCGATTCAAACATGCATACAATTTCACCGCTTCATGTTTCAGTGCTTCTTGCAAGTACTTGCCCTTCCCGTTAAAACTTAAGCCTTTCATCCGGGTCGTAACCAGTCATTCTCTTTGACTCTCAAGAGTTGAGTACTAACATATTTCACACATGTAACTCATCCAAGGTTTATTTCTTACAACTAAAGATTCTTGCCACATCAACCTTTTTCAATGGTTTATACTTACTTAATAGACCAAACTGCCCTTTCTATTCTTTTATTACTTGCTTTATTATTAACAATTCATCTTCATTTGACTTTTCAGAAAGTCAATTTGTAATTACTTTCTTACCTGCGTTCTTATCTTTTAGTTATAACCTATCCCTAACATCTTCGCATATGCACTACATATGCATTACTTTAGTTGCGCAACATACTTAACCGGGCCAGGTTATCATCACTACTTATTTACAAGGTTTATACCTATCTTACTTGGGAAGCGGAGCACACTTCCTCCTCCATCCTTGCGTGATCCTTACATGTTTATAGGTCATGTTCTTCATTCCTACGAGTTTAATTCCTACTTACTTAAGGTTTTAAAGCCTTTCAACCGCACACGTTTGAATCCGCATTCACCTATGGATTAAATCTTTCCATTATTACTCGTTTGAGTTTCGTCCTTGCTTTTCATTCTTATTCGCTTAATCCCTACTTACTTACGAATTCAAACCTTTAATTCGTTGCTTTTTGTTCTTATTGGTTCAATCTGTGTTTGCTTACGGATCTAACCTTTCCTTCTTTTTCTTTCGTTCTTACCGGTGTGATCCGTGATTACTTTCGGATCCAACCTTTCCTTCCTTTCCTTTTTGTCTTACTTTTTATCCCCTTCATGTTTGAATCCACTTCTCGGGTCCAAACATTTTCATCCATGCCTTTCTTTCTTTCATCATATCATTTTCCATCTTACTTCTATAGTCATAAAACTTTACATTTCATCTGACCCGCTCATACGGGTCATTATTTAGACTTACTTTAATGCCTTTCATACTCTGCTAATTTGACCTATTAAAAGTCAAAACTTAGCCATCACATCTTCTTTACATTTCCATCTTATTTGACAATCAAAACGTTAAATACCGGGTTCAAATGGGGATCACCATTTGACCCGTATGACTCATTTGCCCATTCAACTATTTTTGCATACAACGTATATATATATATATAAAGTTTAAACATAACTTAGATAATATCCGCTTTAAAGAAAATTTACTTGTCTGGTCCGTACTCACTTACGAATTCAGACTTTTCATTCTTATCATTCATTTTTGTTTGATCCGTAATTTCTTACAAATTCAAACTTTTCATTCTACTTTTCATTCCCTTCTATGTTTTGAATCCGTCTCGCGGATTCAAACAAATCATTCATACCTTTCGTTTCTTCTACGTTTTGAACCCGTCTCGCGAATTCAAACATATTTTTCATACTTTTCTTTCGCATTTAGTACTCTCAATTTCTTGAGAGTCTTACTACTCCTTTCACCCACACGTCTACCTAGTACCCAATCCTTCCGGACACACCTGCAACAATTTTCATGGTCTCACGAACGTCATATGTTTCTTGCGTACTGGTCAGGTACGCAATCCACATACTAGTTTCGTGCTTTCATGTAATCATCGCCTTATGTCCGAAGAATTAGGTTTCGGCATGTGTAACATTTTCAAAACTTCATTACTATACCAACATTATTCTTCATTTAAAATTTTCCTTTCCTTAATAAATTTTACCATTACATGTACCCACATATTGAATTTACGTACATGGGTTCAAATTTGTCTTATTACATGCCTTGGTGTCGGTCCTAGACTGCATTCGCGGATCATCCTCTCCAAACAATCATGCTTACCTTAAACATAACATACTGTTAGTTTTTTTTATATGCATATTCAAGTACATACTTACATTCGCTTCTACCTTTAGATCTTGATCGAGTCTTGGATTATACGGGTTCCTTGTCACAAGAGCACACGGGTTGGAGTTCAAGTATTTTCCTCCTCATACTTGATTTCTCTCAAACCAGGGCTCTGATACCAACTTGTAACGCCCTAACACGTAATAACTTAAAAACGACGCTAGCGGAAATATGAGCCTAAAAATTTCTTTCTTTATTAACGACATTACTTACGTGAGGGCTAAATTACAAAATGTCTTATAAAAGGAATTTACAACATTCATACTTAAATCAATACTTCAAGGCGATACATAATTCATGTCACACCCCGACCACGTATAACATACAAAACGTGACGGAAAACGTCGGGGAGTGTTGTAACAGAATTAATTGTTTCATAACCATGGCATACAAAGTTGTATTTTATTTATCAACATAGAAGTTTCATTGTTTTAAACAGGAATCAAAGAGTTTATAACATAATTAAACTAAGTCTTTCTTCATTTTAAGTCTCTAAGGCCCAGGTCCGCCCTAGTGTCGCGATCATCATCCTACGGAAAAGCTCCTGAAAACACATGTGAAAATAGGTACGTCAGCATAAAAATGCCTGTGAGATACATAGGTTTTGTGAAAATAGGATTCATGACTTAAGTTTTAGAAAATTGTTTAATAACAGTCAGTCATGACCCTTGTAAATTGTTTTGTCTTGTAAATCATTTGAAAAGTGATAAAATCAGATGATATGTATAAATAAGAGAATAAAGTATGGTTAAATAAATAACCAAGTAAAATGAGTTTGTATAAGATAAGTTGTTTTGTAAAACAATGTCTTGTGAAAAGTATATTATTTGTATAAAATGTCATATGTTTAAATTGAAATGATTCAAATAACGCTACAATATGTAATACCACACAAACACTTATATATAGGAAGTACTAGCGGCGTATCCACCATGCTTGTATCATATTACACATGCCTCGTTACTCAAATCACTTAAACAAACCACCAATGTATAAAGTCCATGTTTAAACCAATCGTCAAAAAAAGTCCTTGTATAAGCCATGTCAAATGTTTAAAACTCCAAACGTAGTCAAGTAATGTGTAACAAAAGTTATGTATTGTAAGTAAAGTATTGTCACATAGTCCAAAATGTATAAATGTACAAAACAAAGTATTTTGAATATATAAAAAGTTATGTTTTGCAGAGTAATGCATGTTACATTGATACAAACATTTATGTGGTAAGTTAATGCATACATTCAAGCCTTGAGACAGTCGGATAACCCTTTCAGTCAAGGTTATCAAAAGAAATGTTTTCGGATTCAGTCATTCCTTACATCCAAACAAACCCGAGATGTCAGGAATGGGATTTGTCAAGTCCTACGGTACCAATACTTACTCCCGAGCGGCGTAGCTAATGTTAATGAACGTATAATAGTCTCGTTTGTGCAAACCAAATGTCATAGCAAAAGTGAACATGTTATATGAAAACAATGTACTAAGTATGCTAAGTTAACATACAAAGCAGAAAAGTCATGTAAATCAATGTGCTAGCATGCTATCAGTTAACATACATAGCAGAAATGTATTGTAAAACGATGTACTAAGTATGCACACAATGGACATACATAGCATAAAATGTAATGCAAAACGATGTACTAAGTACGCACACAATGGGCATACATAGCATGTAATGAAATCATGTACTATAATGTACTAACAAACATAGCGGGTATATGATGTGAAAACAGGAAAGCATGAAAGTAACAAGTAGGCACATGTGTTTCATCCCAAAACAGTTTGGAAAACAGTAAAAGAGGGGTCTATGTACTCACATAAACACCTTGAAAACATTTAAAAGAGGGGGTTCTATGTACTCACTTGAGATTGCTCAGAAGTCCTAAGATAACCACCAAGCAATGCTAGAGATCACGGAATATCAAACGACACCTAATATAGGTAACTACATTAATAAACCGGACCTAAATCGGAAGATCAGATGGAATGTGATTTAGACCCGACAAGTTTGAAGACTTGTTTAATATGGGTATTTCATACACACTCTGAATTTTGAGGTAAAACCGATAAGGTTTGACCCGCTTCGGCTAATTTATGTAAACTAGTTATATAAACCGAACCGAACGCGTAATAAGCGTAACGGGTATACGTAAGAGCCATATACAGGTTTCCTAAGTTAATATGCTTCAAATATGTTGTGACATCAGTAAGATGTCTTTCATTATGCCCGAAACGAATTTAAACACAAACTAGGTCCCGTAGGGGTAGTTTGGTCATTTAAAAGGTTATAAAAGAGTTTAAGTATTTACCTAAGTTACGAGTCTGTTGTAATCAGCCAATATACTCAATTTGCTAAGTTATATCAGTAGGGTAAAGTATATATGTGAAATTTATCAATTATAATCAAACTATGCACCGTAGGGGCATTTAGGTAATTTCACATAAACCGTAAAGCTCAAAACTGAAGTCTGAGTTAAAAAACTTTTGTTTACTGTTAAAACATTATAATTTAACTAAGATATCAGTAGGTATCAACCCTTGTATGTCTAAAATAGTCTTAGTACATACTATGCGTTAAAAAGGCTCAGAAAGGCAATTAGGAGCCGTTTCCGGGTGATATACATAAAGCTGATATTTTTATTGTTCCAGAAGGCTTAAAATAATTTATTTATCATTTAAGATCAGTAGCAAAAGGTTTGGAGTCATTTAGATATGTAAAACTCATTTTATAGCCCGTAAGGGCAAAACCGACAATTAACGGATTAAGCCTACGACTATATGTTATGCTCAGCCTAAAATTAATTAAAAATATTCAAAAATCCCAAAATAATATATTACATCAGTGGGTAATAAGTTTGATATCAAAAAGTAGGCTTAACTAGGCTATACGCTAATTACGCCATTTAATTAACATAAAGCTTTCATTTTGCGCTAAAGAGCATAACTCTCAATATACACCACCAATTGACCTCAAATTTTGGATACAAGTTTATATATCAGTAACAAAGGTTTCTACTCTTTTACATTTTCAAAAATCACGTTTTAAAGTGAAAAGGGCATAATGGTCATCATATGAGCAATTAACGGAAACATGCATATTAATTGGATAACTAATGAACCAAGGTGTAATATCACAGAGGGTTATACTAGTATGTAACTTAGTCCAATTAAAGCTCTGAGGCATTTCTAAAACATGCCTAAATGGGTCAGAACTGAAAGTCAAACTATGCGACTTTCGGTTCCGAACCGGGTCTAAACAGGAAATTGTCGGGTTGAACATGTTTAGACATGTTCTTACACTAATTACCAAGTTATAATGATGATCAAACAGGTTGTATATGTTCTACATTGTTATTTATGCATAAATTAGAATTTAAGCATCCTGTTGACTTTTTATTAGCAAGTTTGACCCGACTTTTGACCTAGTTAGATTGGGAATCAGGGGGAACCTTTTTAAGGGTTTATTACCCACATAATTACCAACTTATAACTACTTTTGTTTCGACTAATCACTGGACCATTAGTGATTAATCGTTAAGTCAACCGTTAATTACGACGGTTGACTTTTAGGCTAAACTAAGCTAAAACTTAAACTATGGAAGGTTAGGCAAATTTACAAGAGTCCTAAGAATGACCAGGGATCACTTGAGAGAAGACTTGTGCTCCAGAAAGCTCCTCAATTGCAGATGGAAGGTGTGTTCAATGTTTGCAACTTCATTGGCCTTTTATAGTGATTTTAACACCACAATTTATTGACACACAAGTCTACAAGTGACCACAACATTCTCACATGTGTCCCTAGTGTTTAGGGGTTGTTTAGGGATCAAGAAAGATGTGGAAAATCGTTTAAGGGTCAAGTTTTGCGTTTAAACAGCAAAACAGCCAACTTGCTGTCGCTGGGCATCCCTAACGGACCGTAAGGGTGGACTTTTACGGTCCGTAAGCTTATCATCAGGGCAATGTTTTCTTTTTCAGTTTGCATCCCTGGCTCTTGGTTCTTCGAAAGGGAAACTAAGCTTATATTTTGCAATTTGACCCCTTCTTATTTACCTACAAGGGCTTCTAGACTTATACCCCATTTTCTAAGTCCTTGGTTAACTTAATTGTTACCCGAAAAGTCAAAATTTTCAACATTGACGCTTTAGTCCCTCGTATACGAATTAACTTGTTTTTGGCATACCAAAGCCTTCAAAACTTATTTCTAAGTTATGTAAGGGTTATTTAAGGTATGTTAAGTATATGTTGAAGTTCCGGAGTATTTGTCGCATTAAACTGATTACGTTTTCGCACCAGTTTGCGTATAAATCTCCAGAAAGTGATATAGAGTTTGAAATTGGACAAAAGTCAAAACACGAAAAATGTAAAACATAACCAAACAAACATTGGGATCAAATAACATTGTTTTATTGATAAACTAACTGTTCACAATGATAACAAGCACAGATGTTACAGTCTCCCCTACTTGTGGAAATTTCGTCCCGAAATTTATTTAGAGGAAACTCGTGGGAAAAGATGCGGATACTTCGCTTTCATTTGATATTCGTGTTCCCAAGTAAACTCGGGTCCACGTTTAGCTTCCCAGTGAACTTTGACCAAAGGAATGCGCTTGCGTTTGAGCCACTTGACTTCACGTTCCATGATTTCCACTGGCTTCTCAACAAATTTCAGTGTTTTGCCAACACGAATTTCGTCAAGCGGTATGTGGAGGTGCTCATCAGCTAAACACCTCTTCAGATTGGACACGTGAAAAGTTGGATGAACATTTCCAAGTTCAGGAGGTAACTCAAGTCTGTAGGCTACCTTACCGATTCTTTCGACGATCTTGAATGGTCCAACGTATCTAGGTGCAAGTTTTCCTTTCTTTCCAAATTTGATCACACCTTTCCAAGGTGAGACCTTAAGTAATACTCGATCACCGATTTGAAATTCCAAGGGTTTGCGTTTTGGGTCCGCGTAACTCTTCTGACGGCTTCTAGCTGTCTGAAGGTTATCACGAACTTTCTTGATCTTGTCAGTAGTCTCAAAAATGAGGGCAGGTCCAGTAAGTTGAGCCTCGCCGATCTCATTCCAGCAGACTGGTGAACGACATTTTCGACCATAGAGAGCCTCGAAAGGAGCCATTTTGATGCTGGTGTGATAACTGTTGTTGTAGGAGAATTCAATTAACGGAAGATGTGAATCCCAACTACCACCAAAATCGATCACACAAGCTCTAAGCATATCCTCCAGAGTCTGGATTGTTCTTTCAGATTGACCATCCGTTTACGGATGATAAGCCGTGCTCAGATTAAGTTGGGTCCCCATAGCAGATTGCATGGTTCTCCAAAAATGAGAAGTGAAACGAGCATCTCTGTCAGCAGGAAAATCCTCACGGATTGGCAAGAAATGCGCTGACTTAGTAAGACGATCAACAACTACCCAGATGGCATCATGACCTTTCTTTGTGCGTGGAAGTTTGGTAATAATATCCATAGTAATGTTTTCCCATTTCCAAACTGGGATCTCTGGTTGCACCAATAAGCCAGAAGGACATTGATGTTCAGCCTTAACCTTAAGACAAGTAAGGCATTTTGATACGTATAAGGCAATGTCTTTCTTCATACCAGGCCACCAATAGTGAATACGAAGATCCTTATACATTTTATCCGAGCCAGGATGAACAGAATAACGCGACTTATGGGCTTCATCCATAAGCAAGGTGTCACACCCCCAAAATCCACACGCGGAGTATCACCGCTTATCCATAAGCAAGCATATCCTCCATAAATACGGCAGGCGCGTTCGTTAACCCGAATGGCATGACCATAAACTCGTAGTGGCCGTAGCGTGTTCTGAACGCTGTTTTGGAGACGTCCTCATCCCGGACTCTCAGCTGGTGGTATCCTGACCTTAAGTCTATCTTGGAGTAGTAGCTCGACCCTTGCAGCTGGTCGAATAAATCATCTATACGCGAAAGAGGATAACGATTCTTGATCGTCACCTTGTTGAGTTCGCGGTAGTCTATACACATCCTGAACGTACCGTCTTTCTTCTTTACGAATAACACTGGGGCTCCCCAAGGCGAAGAGCTAGGACGTATAAAACCCTTTTCCAAGAGTTCTTGTAGCTGCTTTGACAGTTCTTCTAATTCAGTTGGAGCTAGACGATAAGGTGCTCGAGCTATAGGTGCTGCTCCTGGAGCGAGCTCGATCTGAAATTCAACTTGACGATGAGGCGGTAACCCAGGTAATTCCTCAGGGAACACTTGAGGAAAGTCACGTACTACAGGAATATCTTCAATCTTTCTTTCTTTCTTCGAGGTATCTGTAACGAGAGCTAAAACAGCTGTGTGGCCCTTTCGTAAACACTTCTGAGCCTTCAAAAAGGAGATGATGCCACTCACGACACCACTCTTGTCGCCTTGAACTTCGAGAGGTTCCAAGCCCGATCGAGGAATACGAATAACCTTTTCTTTGCATAAAATCTCCGCTTGTTGTTGAGATAACCAATCCATACCGATGACGACGTCAAAGCTACCCAAGGTTATAGGAATGAGATCGATGGAGAAAGTCTGACCAGCGAGGATAAGATTACACCCTTTTACTATGTGTGTGGCTTCTAAACTTTTACCGTTAGCTAATTCTACAACATGTTTGGTGTTTAAGAGGGTTGGTGCACGTTTTAACATTTCACTAGCTTTTAGAGACATGTAACTTGTATCCGCACCAGAATCAAATAGTACTGTAACATAAAAGTCGTCAAGAAGAAACTTACCCATAACTACGTTGGGATCATTCCTCGCATCACCCTGACCGATCACAAACATACGGCCTCTAGCACCATTGTTGTTATTGTCCCCACCGTTGTTGTTGTTCCCATTGCCCTGGTTGTTGTTGTTGTTCTGGTTTCGGTTTAGCTGAGGGCAGTGTCTTTTGAAGTGACCTTCGGCGCCACACTGAAAACATCCCTTATTGCGCTGTTGTTGATTCTGCTGTGCTTGCTGCTGCTGCTGATTTTGATTTGCAGGTTGTGGGCTCCTACAATCCTTGGCCTCATGGCCCGTCCTGAAACACCTTTGACAACGACCCCTGTTACACTGGCCATTGTGGTGCTTGTTGCAGATGTTGCACTTTGGGAGGTTCCCTCGATAACCACCCTGCTTGTGACTGCCCGAAGAGTGCTGACTAGGGCTCTGGTAGGTGTCAGTCTTTCGTTGCTGAACTTGGGGCTGAACTGAAGCTGATCCCTTGTTGGAATCCCCCTCCCATTTTCGCTTGCTGTCACTGGGAGTAGCAGGAGTAACCGAAGTAGTAGCTGTAGGGGTAGCGTTGATGCGTTTAGGCAACCTGTTTTGCTCCACCGCTTGATCAGTGAGACGGTGAGCCAGCTGAACAACCTGCTGGTAAGTGGCATGATTCGCTGAAGTTACATGACTCTGGATCTCTGGCACCAGACCCTTAAGATAAAGTTCAATACGCTTGTCCACCAGAGTAGGACACAGTAATGCAAGCTCATTCGATCTCTTTGTATACGCCTCAATTTCCGACCCTGTCATCTTGAGATTGAAAAACTCAACCTCCAGCTTATGAATCTCATCTCGACTGCAGTACTCCTCTTTGATCATTTCTTTGAAATTGTTCCATGGGGTGGCGTTAGCAGCAACCAACCCCAGTATTTGGACCTGTGCTTTCCACCATGTGAGGGCTAAACCCTCGAGGGTACCGGTAGCATATTTCACCCTGCGTGCCTCAGGGCATTCACATATCTCAAACACAGACTCCATCTTTTCAAACCAGTGCAGGAGACCTACGGCTCCTTCAGTGCCGCTGAAAGTGGATGGACGACAGTCCATGAAAGTCTTGAAAGTGCAAACAGGTGCTTGACCTGTTGTGTAAAAGGATTAGGACAAGTTTTAACACGAGAGTTGATTTAGGAATTGTAGGATCTAAGGATCCTAGTGTGAGTTGTAACTGCAGGGTATACCTCCTGCTTGTGCAGCTGCAACCGCCGCGGTAACTCGTTCGTTAATGAGGGCCGTCAACTGGTCCTGGGTCATGTTGATACGTCCAGACATGATCTTCATAGGAAAGATAACGTATGTGAGATAGGTTCGCGAATAGTGCGATGACAG
Organism: Helianthus tuberosus; assembly: GCA_030545235.1. Lineage (NCBI taxonomy): Eukaryota > Viridiplantae > Streptophyta > Magnoliopsida > Asterales > Asteraceae > Helianthus > Helianthus tuberosus. Next base: position 96,803,292 of record CM060360.1, on the reverse strand, counting down.
AAGAGTGTAAGCACACAAGTGTTCTCATGCAATAACAAATAGTGAGCAATGTAATCTAAGCATACCACGAGCAAAGTTCTATGTAATTCTAATGTGTAGGCAATAAACATAAACCTTATTACCTAGAATGTCGAGTCTTGCACGTGGAGCGAAGCGTCGTTGTGGATCGTTGAGAGCACTGTACTGGTTATAGTCTGGTTTTAATAAAATCGTTTTCCCCATATTAAAACCGAGTTCTCTATAACCAATGGCTCTGATACCAATCTGTCACACCCCCAAAATCCACACGCGGAGTATCACCGCTTGGAGGCGTGACTGACCAGGATCAAGCCACCAATCATATAGAACAATGTATAAAGTAAAAGTAATTGCAATTTAATTCCAACAATCCATATGAAAGGTGTTCCAAAACATAAGTATGTTATCACAGTATAGCGGAAGCGTATGATTAAACCCATCGTAATAAAGTATGAAATGTCATAAAATCTAAACAAATATCCAGAATCCATGCCCACAACGACTACGCCTCCCGTGCAAGCTCCATAAGTACCTAAGGTCCTGCAAGGCATGTAACAGAGGATCAACAACTAGTTGAGCGAGTTCACAGAGAGTAAGTGCGTAATAGTAAGTTCATATGTAACATGTGGCTCTACTGGGCCGTTAGTGCGTTCTAATGGTGGGGGCTTCCCATAATGTATATTTACTAGACTAGTTGTATTCATAAGTATCCTTCCCAATCCGAGGATAATAATAAGTATCCTGCCCAACCGAGGATAGTACGTATCAAGTACGTAGGTTTAGCGCTGGTGTTCTTCCCATCCAAGAACATTTGGTACCTAGGATTTTTGTATGTGTTAACACTAGTATCCTTCCCATCCGAGGATAGTACGTAGATTTTTGGCACAGGCATCCTTCCCAATCCGAGGACCGTGGTATGTAGTCTAGTAGTAATGTGTACAAGCAATCAATCAATCCCATTCCCAACCCACCTGGGGAATCCCATGCCTTGGTAAGAGTGTGAACTCACCTTGGTTTGCTCGGTATGCTAAGTAGGTGCTCAAAGTAAAAATCAATCACGTCCTAATGTATGCATGTATACGTAGTCAGTTTGTGTTCAAGTCATTCACATATAAGCATGTAACACGTAGTCAAAATCATACAATTCATGTTTATCATTTAACAGCAGTTAAATATTCCAGTGAACAATTAACAGAATTAACTCAGGTTACTGTACAGATTAACTGTTCGGCGAAACACACTTAATGGCGAAACACAATAGTCGACGAAACACACTAGTCGACGAAACACCATATTGACGAAACACATTCAGTTTCGTCGGAACCTCGTTTGGCGAAACAAGATTCTGATTCGTCGATGACTCTTGGCGAAACACTTATGTTTCGTCAAGAGACCTGTTTCGTCAAGCAGTCAGTTACGTCGCATAATCAGTCACGTATGAAAACCCTAATCATGCTAACAGCCGTCATCAACATCAGCAATCATGCAGGAACATTCATTCATAGAATCATTGTAACATCATCATAGCATAATCATCGGACCACTTTAACGTCTAGCATGAACCCTAGCTTATGCGTTTTTACATAACAACATACAACATCACATCATCAAACCCTATCAAGATGCTAACTTGCAGCCAGAATCAGATCAAAATAACAACATCCAGAACCGAGTATTCAATCATATTAAGTTTCGCATAAAACCGTTTATATCCGACTACAATATTCATATTGAAATCCATATCATCATTATCATAACAAGAACCCTAGTATTTAACATATATTAGTTACAATTATACATCAACATATCAGAATCACATGGCACAGAAACACATTCACAGATGGACGATCAATCAAGACACATAAATCTACTAACCGAGATGATGGTTTGGTCGCACAAGGGTTTCCGGTGGGTTCTAGTTCGCCGTCACAGTGAGAGAGCTCTAGGGTTTCGGTTGTGTTGATAGAAAATGTAAAGTGATGTTGTTTTTACGTAAAATACTCAAAATACGTTCTGGGTCTAACTGGGCTACTGGGCCGGCGAAACAGACTTCTGTTTCGTCGGAGTGTTCATGGCGAAACAGCTTGTTTCGTCGAAATGGGTTATGGCGAAACAGCCTTGTGTTTCGTCGGGTTCTAAACAGTTTAAGTTTCACAATAGTACACATGTTATACAATCACACATAACCATGCAAACACACTAGGTTTTTATCATAACACAACCATATAGTCAAAGTCAACGTGCATTAAATGCGAATAAAGGATGTCGGAAATTCGAGTTGTCACATTATCCCCAACTTGAAAGAAATTTCGTCCCGAAATTTAGTATGCAGTTACTGAGGAAGCTAGTAGTGTGACGTTGTTTACCTGTGTCGTATCGCGGCTCCTCGAGCAGGTTTGCGAAGATTACTGGTTTTCTTGGGGTGTCACATTATCCCCCCGTTGATTTGGAATTTCGTCCCGAAATTCAGCATTGGTAGCTTCAGCCTCAGTAGTAGTTGCTTGGTTTTCGAATAACTGGGGATATTTGAGTTCCATTTGATCTTCACGCTCCCAGGTGAACTCTGGGCCGCGGCGGGAGTTCCAACGAACTCGTACAAGAGGGATTCTCGTGTTCTTGAGGACCTTAACATCCCGGTCCGTGATTTCAACAGGTTCCTCGACGAAGTTCAACCGTTCGTCGATAGTGAGTTCCTTCAAGGGAACTACGTGGGTCTCATCTGACGTACATTTCTTCAGATTCGACACGTGAAAGACATTGTGAACTGCACTGAGTTCAGGTGGTAAGTCTAATCTGTAGGCCACTTTGCCTATTTTCTCAATAACTTTGAAAGGTCCGACGTATCGTGGATTCAGTTTGCCGCGTTTGCCAAAACGAACCACACCCTTCCAGGGTGAAACTTTAAGTAGCGCTCGATCCCCAACCTGGAATTCGAGTAGTTTCCTGTCTTTATCAGCGTATACTTTCTGACGGTCCCGAGCTGCCGCCATGCGTTGTCGTATTTGAGCAATCTTTTCAGTAGTATCAACTACCATTTCTGGACCTGTGATTTGACTTTCTCCCACCTCTGCCCAACATAGAGGTGACCGGCATTTACGCCCGTACAATGCCTCGAATGGAGCAGCTTTAATGCTGGTGTGGTAGCTGTTATTGTATGAAAACTCCACAAGTGGCAGATGTTTTTCCCAACCATTGCCAAAGTCAATTACGCACGCCCGAAGCATGTCTTCTAGGGTTTGAATAGTGCGCTCAGACTGCCCATCTGTCTGAGGGTGATAAGCTGTGCTCATGTCTAAACGAGAGCCAAAAGATTTATGCATTGCTTGCCACAGTTCTGAAGTAAAACGTGCGTCACGATCAGAGATGATAGAGGTTGGCACACCGTGCCTTGAGACCACTTCTTTTAAGTAGATGTCTGCTAAGGTAGAGAACTTGTCTGTTTCTTTGATGGCCAAGAAGTGAGCAGACTTTGTGAGTCGATCCACGATCACCCAAATAGTATCATTTCCGCGCTGAGATCTAGGTAGGCCAGTAACAAAATCCATGGAAATTTGCTCCCATTTCCATTGTGGTATCTCAGGTTGTTGGAGTGGTCCTGACGGTTTCTGATATTCTGCCTTGACTCTCGCACAAGTCAAGCATTTGCTAACGTATGTGGCTATGTGGGCCTTCATGCTAGGCCACCAGTATGTAGTCTTAATATCGTGGTACATTTTATCCGAACCAGGGTGTACCGAGTAGCGAGACTTGTGAGCTTCATCCATTACCAGCTCGCGTAAGTTGCCGTACAGGGGGACCCAAATGCGTCCTGTGACGTAGTAAGCACCATCTTCTTTCTGTTCTAAACGTTGTCTTGAGCCACGTAGGGCTTCAGCCCTGACATTTTCTGGTTTCAATGCTTCCACCTGAGCATTTCGTATCTGGGAAGGAAGACTAGACTGTATAGTGAGTTGTAAGGCTCGTACGCGCTTAGGCGCGGTGTCCTTCCGACTGAGGGCATCAGCCACAACATTGGCTTTGCCTGGGTGGTACCTGATTGAGCATTCGTAGTCGTTTAGCAGTTCGACCCATCGTCGCTGTCGCATATTCAGTTCCTTCTGTTTGAATATATGTTCGAGGCTCCTGTGGTCAGTGTAGATAGCACATTTGGTACCGTACAAGTAGTGTCGCCATATCTTAAGTGCAAAAACGACCGCTCCCAGCTCTAGGTCGTGTGTAGTGTAATTCCGTTCGTGAACCTTAAGTTGGCGCGAAGCATAAGCAATAACTTTATCCCTCTGCATCAATACACATCCAAGACCTTGGATAGATGCGTCGCAGTAGACTACGAAATCGTCCGTGCCTTCAGGCAATGAGAGGATAGGTGCGCTACAGAGTCTATCCTTTAAGTGTTGGAATGCTGTTTCCTGTGCGTTACCCCAACGATAAACAACACCTTTCTGTGTCAGTAGTGTAAGCGGCTGAGCAATCTTTGAGAAGTCTTTGATGAACCTTCTGTAATAACCCGCCAAACCCAAGAATTGGCGTATTTCTGTTGGTGTGCGAGGTGCAGGCCAGTTCTTGATCGAATCCACCTTGGATGGATCGACATGAATCCCATCCCTGTTTACCACGTGGCCTAAGAAGTGGACTTCACGAAGCCAGAAGTCGCATTTAGAAAACTTGGCGTATAGCTGTTCCGTTCGTAGAAGTTCCAGTATAAGCCGTAAGTGCTGCTCGTGTTCCTCTTGACTCTTTGAATAAATCAGGATGTCGTCGATGAAAACAATAACGAACTTGTCGAGATAGGGTTTGCACACCCTGTTCATAAGATCCATAAATACGGCAGGCGCGTTCGTTAACCCGAATGGCATGACCATAAACTCGTAGTGGCCGTAGCGTGTTCTGAACGCTGTTTTGGAGACGTCCTCATCCCGGACTCTCAGCTGGTGGTATCCTGACCTTAAGTCTATCTTGGAGTAGTAGCTCGACCCTTGCAGCTGGTCGAATAAATCATCTATACGCGAAAGAGGATAACGATTCTTGATCGTCACCTTGTTGAGTTCGCGGTAGTCTATACACATCCTGAACGTACCGTCTTTCTTCTTTACGAATAACACTGGGGCTCCCCAAGGCGAAGAGCTAGGACGTATAAAACCCTTTTCCAAGAGTTCTTGTAGCTGCTTTGACAGTTCTTCTAATTCAGTTGGAGCTAGACGATAAGGTGCTCGAGCTATAGGTGCTGCTCCTGGAGCGAGCTCGATCTGAAATTCAACTTGACGATGAGGCGGTAACCCAGGTAATTCCTCAGGGAACACTTGAGGAAAGTCACGTACTACAGGAATATCTTCAATCTTTCTTTCTTTCTTCGAGGTATCTGTAACGAGAGCTAAAACAGCTGTGTGGCCCTTTCGTAAACACTTCTGAGCCTTCAAAAAGGAGATGATGCCACTCACGACACCACTCTTGTCGCCTTGAACTTCGAGAGGTTCCAAGCCCGATCGAGGAATACGAATAACCTTTTTCTTTGCATAAAATCTCCGCTTGTTGTTGAGATAACCAATCCATACCGATGACGACGTCAAAGCTACCCAAGGTTATAGGAATGAGATCGATGGAGAAAGTCTGACCAGCGAGGATAAGATTACACCCTTTTACTATGTGTGTGGCTTCTAAACTTTTACCGTTAGCTAATTCTACAACATGTTTGGTGTTTAAGAGGGTTGGTGCACGTTTTAACATTTCACTAGCTTTTAGAGACATGTAACTTGTATCCGCACCAGAATCAAATAGTACTGTAACATAAAAGTCGTCAAGAAGAAACTTACCCATAACTACGTTGGGATCATTCCTCGCATCACCCTGACCGATCACAAACATACGGCCTCTAGCACCATTGTTGTTATTGTCCCCACCGTTGTTGTTATTCCCATTGCCCTGGTTGTTGTTGTTGTTCTGGTTTCGGTTTAGCTGAGGGCAGTGTCTTTTGAAGTGACCTTCGGCGCCACACTGAAAACATCCCTTATTGCGCTGTTGTTGATTCTGCTGTGCTTGCTGCTGCTGCTGATTTTGATTTGCAGGTTGTGGGCTCCTACAATCCTTGGCCTCATGGCCCGTCCTGAAACACCTTTGACAACGACCCCTGTTACACTGGCCATTGTGGTGCTTGTTGCAGATGTTGCACTTTGGGAGGTTCCCTCGATAACCACCCTGCTTGTGACTGCCCGAAGAGTGCTGACTAGGGCTCTGGTAGGTGTCAGTCTTTCGTTGCTGAACTTGGGGCTGAACTGAAGCTGATCCCTTGTTGGAATCCCCCTCCCATTTTCGCTTGCTGTCACTGGGAGTAGCAGGAGTAACCGAAGTAGTAGCTGTAGGGGTAGCGTTGATGCGTTTAGGCAACCTGTTTTGCTCCACCGCTTGATCAGTGAGACGGTGAGCCAGCTGAACAACCTGCTGGTAAGTGGCATGATTCGCTGAAGTCACATGACTCTGGATCTCTGGCACCAGACCCTTAAGATAAAGTTCAATACGCTTGTCCACCAGAGTAGGACACAGTAATGCAAGCTCATTCGATCTCTTTGTATACGCCTCAATTTCCGACCCTGTCATCTTGAGATTGAAAAACTCAACCTCCAGCTTATGAATCTCATCTCGACTGCAGTACTCCTCTTTGATCATTTCTTTGAAATTGTTCCATGGGGTGGCGTTAGCAGCAACCAACCCCAGTATTTGGACCTGTGCTTTCCACCATGTGAGGGCTAAACCCTCGAGGGTACCGGTAGCATATTTCACCCTGCGTGCCTCAGGGCATTCACATATCTCAAACACAGACTCCATCTTTTCAAACCAGTGCAGGAGACCTACGGCTCCTTCAGTGCCGCTGAAAGTGGATGGACGACAGTCCATGAAAGTCTTGAAAGTGCAAACAGGTGCTTGACCTGTTGTGTAAAAGGATTAGGACAAGTTTTAACACGAGAGTTGATTTAGGAATTGTAGGATCTAAGGATCCTAGTGTGAGTTGTAACTGCAGGGTATACCTCCTGCTTGTGCAGCTGCAACCGCCGCGGTAACTCGTTCGTTAATGAGGGCCGTCAACTGGTCCTGGGTCATGTTGATACGTCCAGACATGATCTTCATAGGAAAGATAACGTATGTGAGATAGGTTCGCGAATAGTGCGATGACAGAAGAGTGTAAGCACACAAGTGTTCTCATGCAATAACAAATAGTGAGCAATGTAATCTAAGCATACCACGAGCAAAGTTCTATGTAATTCTAATGTGTAGGCAATAAACATAAACCTTATTACCTAGAATGTCGAGTCTTGCACGTGGAGCGAAGCGTCGTTGTGGATCGTTGAGAGCACTGTACTGGTTATAGTCTGGTTTTAATAAAATCGTTTTCCCCATATTAAAACCGAGTTCTCTATAACCAATGGCTCTGATACCAATCTGTCACACCCCCAAAATCCACACGCGGAGTATCACCGCTTGGAGGCGTGACTGACCAGGATCAAGCCACCAATCATATAGAACAATGTATAAAGTAAAAGTAATTGCAATTTAATTCCAACAATCCATATGAAAGGTGTTCCAAAACATAAGTATGTTATCACAGTATAGCGGAAGCGTATGATTAAACCCATCGTAATAAAGTATGAAATGTCATAAAATCTAAACAAATATCCAGAATCCATGCCCACAACGACTACGCCTCCCGTGCAAGCTCCATAAGTACCTAAGGTCCTGCAAGGCATGTAACAGAGGATCAACAACTAGTTGAGCGAGTTCACAGAGAGTAAGTGCGTAATAGTAAGTTCATATGTAACATGTGGCTCTACTGGGCCGTTAGTGCGTTCTAATGGTGGGGGCTTCCCATAATGTATATTTACTAGACTAGTTGTATTCATAAGTATCCTTCCCAATCCGAGGATAATAATAAGTATCCTGCCCAACCGAGGATAGTACGTATCAAGTACGTAGGTTTAGCGCTGGTGTTCTTCCCATCCGAGAACATTTGGTACCTAGGATTTTTGTATGTGTTAACACTAGTATCCTTCCCATCCGAGGATAGTACGTAGATTTTTGGCACAGGCATCCTTCCCAATCCGAGGACCGTGGTATGTAGTCTAGTAGTAATGTGTACAAGCAATCAATCAATCCCATTCCCAACCCACCTGGGGAATCCCATGCCTTGGTAAGAGTGTGAACTCACCTTGGTTTGCTCGGTATGCTAAGTAGGTGCTCAAAGTAAAAATCAATCACGTCCTAATGTATGCATGTATACGTAGTCAGTTTGTGTTCAAGTCATTCACATATAAGCATGTAACACGTAGTCAAAATCATACAATTCATGTTTATCATTTAACAGCAGTTAAATATTCCAGTGAACAATTAACAGAATTAACTCAGGTTACTGTACAGATTAACTGTTCGGCGAAACACACTTAATGGCGAAACACAATAGTCGACGAAACACACTAGTCGACGAAACACCATATTGACGAAACACATTCAGTTTCGTCGGAACCTCGTTTGGCGAAACAAGATTCTGATTCGTCGATGACTCTTGGCGAAACACTTATGTTTCGTCAAGAGACCTGTTTCGTCAAGCAGTCAGTTACGTCGCATAATCAGTCACGTATGAAAACCCTAATCATGCTAACAGCCGTCATCAACATCAGCAATCATGCAGGAACATTCATTCATAGAATCATTGTAACATCATCATAGCATAATCATCGGACCACTTTAACGTCTAGCATGAACCCTAGCTTATGCGTTTTTACATAACAACATACAACATCACATCATCAAACCCTATCAAGATGCTAACTTGCAGCCAGAATCAGATCAAAATAACAACATCCAGAACCGAGTATTCAATCATATTAAGTTTCGCATAAAACCGTTTATATCCGACTACAATATTCATATTGAAATCCATATCATCATTATCATAACAAGAACCCTAGTATTTAACATATATTAGTTACAATTATACATCAACATATCAGAATCACATGGCACAGAAACACATTCACAGATGGACGATCAATCAAGACACATAAATCTACTAACCGAGATGATGGTTTGGTCGCACAAGGGTTTCCGGTGGGTTCTAGTTCGCCGTCACAGTGAGAGAGCTCTAGGGTTTCGGTTGTGTTGATAGAAAATGTAAAGTGATGTTGTTTTTACGTAAAATACTCAAAATACGTTCTGGGCCTAACTGGGCTACTGGGCCGGCGAAACAGACTTCTGTTTCGTCGGAGTGTTCATGGCGAAACAGCTTGTTTCGTCGAAATGGGTTATGGCGAAACAGCCTTGTGTTTCGTCGGGTTCTAAACAGTTTAAGTTTCACAATAGTACACATGTTATACAATCACACATAACCATGCAAACACACTAGGTTTTTATCATAACACAACCATATAGTCAAAGTCAACGTGCATTAAATGCGAATAAAGGATGTCGGAAATTCGAGTTGTCACATTATCCCCAACTTGAAAGAAATTTCGTCCCGAAATTTAGTATGCAGTTACTGAGGAAGCTAGTAGTGTGACGTTGTTTACCTGTGTCGTATCGCGGCTCCTCGAGCAGGTTTGCGAAGATTACTGGTTTTCTTGGGGTGTCACATTATCCCCCCGTTGATTTGGAATTTCGTCCCGAAATTCAGCATTGGTAGCTTCAGCCTCAGTAGTAGTTGCTTGGTTTTCGAATAACTGGGGATATTTGAGTTCCATTTGATCTTCACGCTCCCAGGTGAACTCTGGGCCGCGGCGGGAGTTCCAACGAACTCGTACAAGAGGGATTCTCGTGTTCTTGAGGACCTTAACATCCCGGTCCGTGATTTCAACAGGTTCCTCGACGAAGTTCAACCGTTCGTCGATAGTGAGTTCCTTCAAGGGAACTACGTGGGTCTCATCTGACGTACATTTCTTCAGATTCGACACGTGAAAGACATTGTGAACTGCACTGAGTTCAGGTGGTAAGTCTAATCTGTAGGCCACTTTGCCTATTTTCTCAATAACTTTGAAAGGTCCGACGTATCGTGGATTCAGTTTGCCGCGTTTGCCAAAACGAACCACACCCTTCCAGGGTGAAACTTTAAGTAGCGCTCGATCCCCAACCTGGAATTCGAGTAGTTTCCTGTCTTTATCAGCGTATACTTTCTGACGGTCCCGAGCTGCCGCCATGCGTTGTCGTATTTGAGCAATCTTTTCAGTAGTATCAACTACCATTTCTGGACCTGTGATTTGACTTTCTCCCACCTCTGCCCAACATAGAGGTGACCGGCATTTACGCCCGTACAATGCCTCGAATGGAGCAGCTTTAATGCTGGTGTGGTAGCTGTTATTGTATGAAAACTCCACAAGTGGCAGATGTTTTTCCCAACCATTGCCAAAGTCAATTACGCACGCCCGAAGCATGTCTTCTAGGGTTTGAATAGTGCGCTCAGACTGCCCATCTGTCTGAGGGTGATAAGCTGTGCTCATGTCTAAACGAGAGCCAAAAGATTTATGCATTGCTTGCCACAGTTCTGAAGTAAAACGTGCGTCACGATCAGAGATGATAGAGGTTGGCACACCGTGCCTTGAGACCACTTCTTTTAAGTAGATGTCTGCTAAGGTAGAGAACTTGTCTGTTTCTTTGATGGCCAAGAAGTGAGCAGACTTTGTGAGTCGATCCACGATCACCCAAATAGTATCATTTCCGCGCTGAGATCTAGGTAGGCCAGTAACAAAATCCATGGAAATTTGCTCCCATTTCCATTGTGGTATCTCAGGTTGTTGGAGTGGTCCTGACGGTTTCTGATATTCTGCCTTGACTCTCGCACAAGTCAAGCATTTGCTAACGTATGTGGCTATGTGGGCCTTCATGCTAGGCCACCAGTATGTAGTCTTAATATCGTGGTACATTTTATCCGAACCAGGGTGTACCGAGTAGCGAGACTTGTGAGCTTCATCCATTACCAGCTCGCGTAAGTTGCCGTACAGGGGGACCCAAATGCGTCCTGTGACGTAGTAAGCACCATCTTCTTTCTGTTCTAAACGTTGTCTTGAGCCACGTAGGGCTTCAGCCCTGACATTTTCTGGTTTCAATGCTTCCACCTGAGCATTTCGTATCTGGGAAGGAAGACTAGACTGTATAGTGAGTTGTAAGGCTCGTACGCGCTTAGGCGCGGTGTCCTTCCGACTGAGGGCATCAGCCACAACATTGGCTTTGCCTGGGTGGTACCTGATTGAGCATTCGTAGTCGTTTAGCAGTTCGACCCATCGTCGCTGTCGCATATTCAGTTCCTTCTGTTTGAATATATGTTCGAGGCTCCTGTGGTCAGTGTAGATAGCACATTTGGTACCGTACAAGTAGTGTCGCCATATCTTAAGTGCAAAAACGACCGCTCCCAGCTCTAGGTCGTGTGTAGTGTAATTCCGTTCGTGAACCTTAAGTTGGCGCGAAGCATAAGCAATAACTTTATCCCTCTGCATCAATACACATCCAAGACCTTGGATAGATGCGTCGCAGTAGACTACGAAATCGTCCGTGCCTTCAGGCAATGAGAGGATAGGTGCGCTACAGAGTCTATCCTTTAAGTGTTGGAATGCTGTTTCCTGTGCGTTACCCCAACGATAAACAACACCTTTCTGTGTCAGTAGTGTAAGCGGCTGAGCAATCTTTGAGAAGTCTTTGATGAACCTTCTGTAATAACCCGCCAAACCCAAGAATTGGCGTATTTCTGTTGGTGTGCGAGGTGCAGGCCAGTTCTTGATCGAATCCACCTTGGATGGATCGACATGAATCCCATCCCTGTTTACCACGTGGCCTAAGAAGTGGACTTCACGAAGCCAGAAGTCGCATTTAGAAAACTTGGCGTATAGCTGTTCCGTTCGTAGAAGTTCCAGTATAAGCCGTAAGTGCTGCTCGTGTTCCTCTTGACTCTTTGAATAAATCAGGATGTCATCGATGAAAACAATAACGAACTTGTCGAGATAGGGTTTGCACACCCTGTTCATAAGATCCATAAATACGGCAGGCGCGTTCGTTAACCCGAATGGCATGACCATAAACTCGTAGTGGCCGTAGCGTGTTCTGAACGCTGTTTTGGAGACGTCCTCATCCCGGACTCTCAGCTGGTGGTATCCTGACCTTAAGTCTATCTTGGAGTAGTAGCTCGACCCTTGCAGCTGGTCGAATAAATCATCTATACGCGAAAGAGGATAACGATTCTTGATCGTCACCTTGTTGAGTTCGCGGTAGTCTATACACATCCTGAACGTACCGTCTTTCTTCTTTACGAATAACACTGGGGCTCCCCAAGGCGAAGAGCTAGGACGTATAAAACCCTTTTCCAAGAGTTCTTGTAGCTGCTTTGACAGTTCTTCTAATTCAGTTGGAGCTAGACGATAAGGTGCTCGAGCTATAGGTGCTGCTCCTGGAGCGAGCTCGATCTGAAATTCAACTTGACGATGAGGCGGTAACCCAGGTAATTCCTCAGGGAACACTTGAGGAAAGTCACGTACTACAGGAATATCTTCAATCTTTCTTTCTTTCTTCGAGGTATCTGTAACGAGAGCTAAAACAGCTGTGTGGCCCTTTCGTAAACACTTCTGAGCCTTCAAAAAGGAGATGATGCCACTCACGACACCACTCTTGTCGCCTTGAACTTCGAGAGGTTCCAAGCCCGATCGAGGAATACGAATAACCTTTTCTTTGCATAAAATCTCCGCTTGTTGTTGAGATAACCAATCCATACCGATGACGACGTCAAAGCTACCCAAGGTTATAGGAATGAGATCGATGGAGAAAGTCTGACCAGCGAGGATAAGATTACACCCTTTTACTATGTGTGTGGCTTCTAAACTTTTACCGTTAGCTAATTCTACAACATGTTTGGTGTTTAAGAGGGTTGGTGCACGTTTTAACATTTCACTAGCTTTTAGAGACATGTAACTTGTATCCGCACCAGAATCAAATAGTACTGTAACATAAAAGTCGTCAAGAAGAAACTTACCCATAACTACGTTGGGATCATTCCTCGCATCACCCTGACCGATCACAAACATACGGCCTCTAGCACCATTGTTGTTATTGTCCCCACCGTTGTTGTTGTTCCCATTGCCCTGGTTGTTGTTGTTGTTCTGGTTTCGGTTTAGCTGAGGGCAGTGTCTTTTGAAGTGACCTTCGGCGCCACACTGAAAACATCCCTTATTGCGCTGTTGTTGATTCTGCTGTGCTTGCTGCTGCTGCTGATTTTGATTTGCAGGTTGTGGGCTCCTACAATCCTTGGCCTCATGGCCCGTCCTGAAACACCTTTGACAACGACCCCTGTTACACTGGCCATTGTGGTGCTTGTTGCAGATGTTTCACTTTGGGAGGTTCCCTCGATAACCACCCTGCTTGTGACTGCCCGAAGAGTGCTGACTAGGGCTCTGGTAGGTGTCAGTCTTTCGTTGCTGAACTTGGGGCTGAACTGAAGCTGATCCCTTGTTGGAATCCCCCTCCCATTTTCGCTTGCTGTCACTGGGAGTAGCAGGAGTAACCGAAGTAGTAGCTGTAGGGGTAGCGTTGATGCGTTTAGGCAACCTGTTTTGCTCCACCGCTTGATCAGTGAGACAGTGAGCCAGCTGAACAACCTGCTGGTAAGTGGCATGATTCGCTGAAGTTACATGACTCTGGATCTCTGGCACCAGACCCTTAAGATAAAGTTCAATACGCTTGTCCACCAGAGTAGGACACAGTAATGCAAGCTCATTCGATCTCTTTGTATACGCCTCAATTTCCGACCCTGTCATCTTGAGATTGAAAAACTCAACCTCCAGCTTATGAATCTCATCTCGACTGCAGTACTCCTCTTTGATCATTTCTTTGAAATTGTTCCATGGGGTGGCGTTAGCAGCAACCAACCCCAGTATTTGGACCTGTGCTTTCCACCATGTGAGGGCTAAACCCTCGAGGGTACCGGTAGCATATTTCACCCTGCGTGCCTCAGGGCATTCACATATCTCAAACACAGACTCCATCTTTTCAAACCAGTGCAGGAGACCTACGGCTCCTTCAGTGCCGCTGAAAGTGGATGGACGACAGTCCATGAAAGTCTTGAAAGTGCAAACAGGTGCTTGACCTGTTGTGTAAAAGGATTAGGACAAGTTTTAACACGAGAGTTGATTTAGGAATTGTAGGATCTAAGGATCCTAGTGTGAGTTGTAACTGCAGGGTATACCTCCTGCTTGTGCAGCTGCAACCGCCGCGGTAACTCGTTCGTTAATGAGGGCCGTCAACTGGTCCTGGGTCATGTTGATACGTCCAGACATGATCTTCATAGGAAAGATAACGTATGTGAGATAGGTTCGCGAATAGTGCGATGACAGAAGAGTGTAAGCACACAAGTGTTCTCATGCAATAACAAATAGTGAGCAATGTAATCTAAGCATACCACGAGCAAAGTTCTATGTAATTCTAATGTGTAGGCAATAAACATAAACCTTATTACCTAGAATGTCGAGTCTTGCACGTGGAGCGAAGCGTCGTTGTGGATCGTTGAGAGCACTGTACTGGTTATAGTCTGGTTTTAATAAAATCGTTTTCCCCATATTAAAACCGAGTTCTCTATAACCAATGGCTCTGATACCAATCTGTCACACCCCCAAAATCCACACGCGGAGTATCACCGCTTGGAGGCGTGACTGACCAGGATCAAGCCACCAATCATATAGAACAATGTATAAAGTAAAAGTAATTGCAATTTAATTCCAACAATCCATATGAAAGGTGTTCCAAAACATAAGTATGTTATCACAGTATAGCGGAAGCGTATGATTAAACCCATCGTAATAAAGTATGAAATGTCATAAAATCTAAACAAATATCCAGAATCCATGCCCACAACGACTACGCCTCCCGTGCAAGCTCCATAAGTACCTAAGGTCCTGCAAGGCATGTAACAGAGGATCAACAACTAGTTGAGCGAGTTCACAGAGAGTAAGTGCGTAATAGTAAGTTCATATGTAACATGTGGCTCTACTGGGCCGTTAGTGCGTTCTAATGGTGGGGGCTTCCCATAATGTATATTTACTAGACTAGTTGTATTCATAAGTATCCTTCCCAATCCGAGGATAATAATAAGTATCCTGCCCAACCGAGGATAGTACGTATCAAGTACGTAGGTTTAGCGCTGGTGTTCTTCCCATCCGAGAACATTTGGTACCTAGGATTTTTGTATGTGTTAACACTAGTATCCTTCCCATCCGAGGATAGTACGTAGATTTTTGGCACAGGCATCCTTCCCAATCCGAGGACCGTGGTATGTAGTCTAGTAGTAATGTGTACAAGCAATCAATCAATCCCATTCCCAACCCACCTGGGGAATCCCATGCCTTGGTAAGAGTGTGAACTCACCTTGGTTTGCTCGGTATGCTAAGTAGGTGCTCAAAGTAAAAATCAATCACGTCCTAATGTATGCATGTATACGTAGTCAGTTTGTGTTCAAGTCATTCACATATAAGCATGTAACACGTAGTCAAAATCATACAATTCATGTTTATCATTTAACAGCAGTTAAATATTCCAGTGAACAATTAACAGAATTAACTCAGGTTACTGTACAGATTAACTGTTCGGCGAAACACACTTAATGGCGAAACACAATAGTCGACGAAACACACTAGTCGACGAAACACCATATTGACGAAACACATTCAGTTTCGTCGGAACCTCGTTTGGCGAAACAAGATTCTGATTCGTCGATGACTCTTGGCGAAACACTTCTGTTTCGTCAAGAGACCTGTTTCGTCAAGCAGTCAGTTACGTCGCATAATCAGTCACGTATGAAAACCCTAATCATGCTAACAGCCGTCATCAACATCAGCAATCATGCAGGAACATTCATTCATAGAATCATTGTAACATCATCATAGCATAATCATCGGACCACTTTAACGTCTAGCATGAACCCTAGCTTATGCGTTTTTACATAACAACATACAACATCACATCATCAAACCCTATCAAGATGCTAACTTGCAGCCAGAATCAGATCAAAATAACAACATCCAGAACCGAGTATTCAATCATATTAAGTTTCGCATAAAACCGTTTATATCCGACTACAATATTCATATTGAAATCCATATCATCATTATCATAACAAGAACCCTAGTATTTAACATATATTAGTTACAATTATACATCAACATATCAGAATCACATGGCACAGAAACACATTCACAGATGGACGATCAATCAAGACACATAAATCTACTAACCGAGATGATGGTTTGGTCGCACAAGGGTTTCCGGTGGGTTCTAGTTCGCCGTCACAGTGAGAGAGCTCTAGGGTTTCGGTTGTGTTGATAGAAAATGTAAAGTGATGTTGTTTTTACGTAAAATACTCAAAATACGTTCTGGGCCTAACTGGGCTACTGGGCCGGCGAAACAGACTTCTGTTTCGTCGGAGTGTTCATGGCGAAACAGCTTGTTTCGTCGAAATGGGTTATGGCGAAACAGCCTTGTGTTTCGTCGGGTTCTAAACAGTTTAAGTTTCACAACAGTACACATGTTATACAATCACACATAACCATGCAAACACACTAGGTTTTTATCATAACACAACCATATAGTCAAAGTCAACGTGCATTAAATGCGAATAAAGGATGTCGGAAATTCGAGTTGTCACACAAGGTGCGAAGGTTATCTTGGCTTAGGACCCACAAACGGTCCATGAAGTAATACGATCCATTGTCCTTCAGTTCCAGATCAGGAGTTATGTGATAGGGAAATTCCTTACCCATCAAACCTTGTGAAACACAAGATTGTTGAGCCTGAGAAATGCGTGCATGGATATCGGATCGAGCTTGAATAACAGATTGAACACGAACACAATGAAGCTTAGTACGTTCCTTACGACTCAATGCATCAGCTACGACATTCGCCTTACCAGGATGGTAGCGAATTTCGCAGTCATAGTCGTTTAAAAGCTCAACCCAACGTCGTTGCCTCATGTTGAGTTCTTTCTGATTGAAGATATGCTGAAGACTTTTGTGGTCCGTGAAAATCACACATTTTGTACCGTACAAATAGTGTCTCCAGATCTTTAGAGCGAAAACAACTTCACCCAACTCAAGATCATGAGTGGTGTAGTTCCTCTCATGTATCTTCAACTGCCTCAATGCATATGCTATGACTTTGTTCCTTTGCATCAGGACACAGCCAAGACCTAATTTAGATGCATCGCAATAAACGACGAAATCATCATTGCCCTCAGGCAACGTCAGAACAGGCGCGTCGCAAAGCTTCTGCTTCAAGTTTTGAAAAGCTTCCTCTTGTTTGAATCCCCAATCAAAGGGCTTGTTCTTCTAAGTTAGAGCAGTTAGAGGAACTGCAATCTTTGAGAAGTTCTCAATGAAGCGGCGGTAGAAACCCGCTAGACCAAGAAAAGAACGAACCTCAGTAGGAGTAGTAGGCGTATCCCAATCCTTAATCGCACTGATCTTGGAGGGATCTACATGAATACCTTGTTTGTTGATGATATGTCCTAAGAATTGAACTTCTTTAAGCCAAAATTCACACTTGGAGAATTTGGCAAAAAGTTGCTCTTTCTTTAGGAGTTCCAAAGTAAGATTGCTCGTGATCAGCTCGCGTCTTAGAGTAAATCAAAATGTCATCTATAAAAACAATGACTAACTGATCCAAATAAGGCTTGCAGACCCTATTCATTAAGTCCATGAAAACAGTAGGAGCATTAGTCAAACCGAATGGCATGACTGTGAACTCATAATGCCCATATCGAGTGCGGAATGCTGTCTTGGGAATGTCTTCTTCATGCACCCGAAGTTGATGATATCCAGATCGCAGATCGATCTTCGAAAAATAAGAAGCGCCTTGTAACTGATCAAAGAGATCATCAATGCGAGGTAGGGGATATCGATTCTTGATGGTAAGCTTGTTAAGCTCACGATAATCGATACACATCCTAAAAGATCCATCCTTCTTCTTGACAAAAAGAACGGGAGCACCCCAAGGTGAAAAGCTAGGATGGATAAAACCTTTGTCGGAGAGTTCCTGAAGCTGCTTAGACAACTCTTGCATCTCAGATGGTGCAAGACGATATGGAGCTCTGGCAATGGGATTTGCACCAGGTACGAGATCAATACGGAACTCTACTTGGCGTGCTGGGGGTAGACCAGGTAAATCTTCAGGGAAAACTTCGGAATAATCCCGAACGACAGGAATATCTGAAATAGACTTACCCTTGCCTTTATCTGCTGTAACATGTGCTAAGAAGGCCACATAGTTCTTTCGCAGATACTTCCGAGCTTTAAAACAAGACATGAGTTTGAGACCACCGGCAGGTTTCTCACCACGAACCTGTAGGATCTCGCCTGTCGAAAGTGGCACACGAACTATCTTCTCAAAACAAACTACCTCTGCGCGATGCTTGGATAACCAATCCATACCCACAATAATGTCAAAGCTTCCAAGTTGCATAGGCGTGAGGTCAATAGGAAAAATATGGTCGTTAAGACTCAACTGGCAGTTGTGAAGAACAGAGTCAAGAACAATGGGTTCACCACTAGCAACTTCTACTATCAAAGGTTTACCTAGTTTCGTTCTAGACACGCGAAGCATTGGCTCAAAAGACAATGACACAAAACTCTTGTCGGCACCCAATCAAAAAGAACAGATGCAGGTTGATTATTAATAAAGAACGTACCGTTCACCACTTCATTGTCTGCCTGTGCCTCTTGAGCATTCATGTTGAAGACTCGACCTCGAGCCTAAGCTTGATTCGGATTTGGATTCTGATTCTGGTTGGCTAGTCTTAGGCACCGGTTCCTGTAGTGGGTCAGATCCCCACAATTGTAGCACGAACCAGGAGGAAAATGAGGTCGTGCAGCTTGACCTTGTTGCTGAGCAAGAGGCTGAGCAACTTGTTGGGCTTGGTTCTGAACTGCCTGGTTCTGGTTAACAGGAATGCGACAAGTAGCGGCAAGATGACCAGATCTTCCACAGTTGGTGCACTGACGACACTGGAGGTGTGGTGGATGATGGCCGTTACACCTGTTGCACAAAGGTGCATTGCCAAGATAAGGCTTCTTGGCTAGTGGCTGCGCAGGCTGATTTGGTGCAGCTTGGGCCTGTGCAGTAACGGCATAGTTTTGGGAAGCCTTCCGCTTCCTAGACCCTCCAGAATTCTTTCCCTTCTTGTTTTGACCTTTTTTGCTATCTCCCTTGTCAGATGCTTGCTTCTTACCCTTGTCACCCTTTTATGCAGCTTTCCCTTTCGAACCTGCGACTCAGTCAATGTCGCTGCTAACTCGATCGCCTGACGGAGTGTGGCAGGGTTACTACCAGTAATGATGTCTTGTACTGAGTCAGGTAGGCCGTCGATGTACCTTTCGATAGCCTTGTCGAGTGGGGTAACCATTGTTGGGCAAAGCAGACTCAACTCCTCAAATCTATCAGTATATGCCCTGTGCTCGCCACTGTCTTGTTTCAAGTCCTCAAACTCTTTCTCCAACGCTCACTGTTCATGACGAGGACATAACTCCCTCATCATAAGGGCCCTAAGTTCAGCCCAAGTTTGTGCTAGAGAAACTTCTGCACCACGGTCTCTCATAACCCCGTTCCACCATGTGAGAGCCCTCTTCTGAAACACGCTCGAAGAAAACTCGACCTTGCGATTGTCAGGACACTGCACGTGGCGAAAAGTATTCTCAATGCTCTCGAACCATTGAAGAAGCCCAGTCGATCCCTCAGAACCACTAAACTTGAGTGGTTTACCCGAGTTAAAATCCTTGTATTTGCATGGAGCATTGTTGTTGTTGTTGGCTTGGTGCCATTGAGCAAAGAGATTTGGAAATTGAGCAGCCATCTGCTGCGCAATAATTTCTGCCAGTTCGGCAGTCGCAATCAGATTGTCGCGTCGAGGAGGCATTCTAAAAGAGGAACATGAAAGGAAACGAGTGAGATGATTGGGTGAAAAGAATGAGATGAAACAAAATCAACAAAAGCAAAGATGGTGGTCATTTGTCCGCATCTCAAAGCAAACAAACGACACACAGTGACTAATCAAAGTAAATGGGTCAAAATAATGTATCGCGAAGACATGCTCGCCTATAAATGAACACTATTTAGAACCCAAAACTTTGACGAGATTTTGAAAATTCAAAGGGGTTCAAAACCATATAACAGAGGGTTCAAAACCTTACAATAGAGGGTTCAAAACCTTACAATAGAGGGTTCAAAACCTAGTAATCAATCATCCTAAAACAGATGATTAATTTTCAAAGCGGATTCGAACTTGATGTTCCCGTTGTGGTTATCACCTAAGGATAGGTGAAGTGCATGTTTTAAAATCTAAACACAAGATAACTTGTGTTGGGGTCCTAGAAAGGTTATAGTCTAGGTCAAAGATTTACTAATAACCTAATTCCCTATAACCATTGGCTCTGATACCAACTCTTCTGTCACACCCCGACCACGTATAACATACAAAACGTGGCGGAAAACATCGGGGAGTGTTGTAACAGAATTAATTGTTTCATAACCATGGCATACAAAGTTGTATTTTATTTATCAACATAGAAGTTTCATTGTTTTAAACAGGAATCAAAGAGTTTATAACATAATTAAACTAAGTCTTTCTTCATTTTAAGTCTCTAAGGCCCAGGTCCGCCCTAGTGTCGCGATCATCATCCTATGGAAAAGCTCCTGAAAACACAAGTGAAAATAGGTACGTCAGCATAAAAATGCATGTGAGATACATAGGTTTTGTGAAAATAGGATTCATGACTTAAGTTTTAGAAAATTGTTTAATAACAGTCAGTCATGACCCTTGTAAATTGTTTTGTCTTGTAAATCATTTGAAAAGTGATAAAATCAGATGATATGTATAAATAAGAGAATAAAGTATGGTTAAATAAATAACCAAGTAAAATGAGTTTGTATAAGATAAGTTGTTTTGTAAAACAATGTCTTGTGAAAAGTATATTATTTGTATAAAATGTCATATGTTTAAATTGAAATGATTCAAATAACGCTACAATATGTAATACCATACAAACACTTATATATAGGAAGTACTAGCGGCGTATCCACCATGCTTGTATCATGTTACACATGCTTCGTTACTCAAATCACTTAAACAAACCACCAATGTATAAAGTCCATGTTTAAACCATTTGTCAAAAAAAGTCCTTGTATAAGTCATGTCAAATGTTTAAAAGTCCAAACGTAGTCAAGTAATGTGTAACAAAAGTTATGTATTGTAAGTAAAGTATTGTCACATAGTCCAAAATGTATAAATGTACAAAACAAAGTATTTTGAATATATAAAAAGTTATGTTTTGCAGAGTAATGCATGTTACATTGATACAAACATTTATGTGGTAAGTTAACGCATACATTCAAGCCTTGAGACAGTCGGATAACCCTTTCAGTCAAGGTTATCAAAAGAAATGTTTTCGGATTCAGTCATTCCTTACATCCAAACAAACCCGAGATGTCAGGAATGGGATTTGTCAAGTCCTATGGTACCAATACTTACTCCCGAGCGGCATAGCTAATGTTAATGAACGTATAATAGTCTCGTTTGTGCAAACCAAATGTCATAGCAAAAGTGAACATGTTATATGAAAACAATGTACTAAGTATGCTAAGTTAACATACAAAGCAGAAAAGTCATGTAAATCAATGTGCTAGCATGCTATCAGTTAACATACATAGCAGAAATGTATTGTAAAACGATGTACTAAGTATGCACACAATGGACATACATAGCATAAAATGTAATGTAAAACGATGTACTAAGTACGCACACAATGGGCATACATAGCATGTAATGAAATCATGTACTATAATGTACTAACAAACATAGCGGGTATATGATGTGAAAACAGGAAAGCATGAAAGTAACAAGTAGGCACATGTGTTTCACCCCAAAACAATTTGGAAAACAGTAAAAGAGGGGTCTATGTACTCACATAAACACCTTGAAAACATTTAAAAGAGGGGGTTCTATGTACTCACTTGAGATTGCTCAAAAGTCCTAAGATAACCACCAAGCAATGCTAGAGATCACGGAATATCAAACGGCACCTAATATAGGTAACTACATTAATAAACCGGGCCTAAATCGGAAGATCGGATGGAATGTGATTTAGACCGGACAAGTTTGAAGACTTGTTTAATATGGGTATTTCATACACACTCTGAATTTTGAGGTAAAACCGATAAGGTTTGACCCGCTTCGGCTAATTTATGTAAACTAGTTATATAAACCGAACCGAATGTGTAATAAGCGTAACGGGTATACGTAAGAGCCATATACAGGTTTCCTAAGTTAATATGCTTCAAATATGTTGTGACATCAGTAAGATGTCTTTCATTATGCCCGAAACGAATTTAAACACAAACTAGGTCCCGTAGGGGTAGTTTGGTCATTTAAAAGGTTATAAAAGAGTTTAAGTATTTACCTGAGTTACGGGTCTGATGTAATCAGCCAATATACTCAATTTTCTAAGTTATATCAGTAGGGTAAAGTATATATGTGAAATTTATCAATTATAACCAAACTATGCACCGTAGGGGCATTTAGGTAATTTCACATAAACTGTAAAGCTCAAAACTGAAGTCTGAGTTAAAAAACTTTTGCTTACTGTTAAAACATTATAATTTACCTAAGATATCAGTAGGTATCAACCCTTGTATGTCTAAAATAGTCTTAGTACATACTATGCGTTAAAAACGCTCAGAAAGGCGATTAGGAGCCGTTTCCGGGTTATATACATAAAGATGATATTTTTATTGTTCCAGAAGGCTTAAAATAATTTATTTATCATTTAGGATCAGTAGCAAAAGGTTTGGAGTCATTTAGATATGTAAAACTCATTTTATTGCCCGTAAGGGCAAAACCGACAATTAACGGATTAAGCCTACGACTATAAGTTATGCTCAGCCTAAAATTAATTAAAAATCTTCAAAAATCCCAAAATAATATATTACATCAGTGGGTAATAAGTTTGATATCAAAAAGTAGGCTTAACTAGGCTATACGCTAATTACGCCATTTAATTAACATAAAGCTTTCATTTTGCGCTAATGAGCATAACTCTCAATCTACACCACCAATTGACCTCAAATTTTGGATACAAGTTTATATATCAGTAACAAAGGTTTCTACTCTTTTACATTTTCAAAAATCATGTTTTAAAGTGAAAAGGGCATAATGGTCATCATATGAGCAATTAACGGAAACATGCATATTAATTGGATAACTAATGAACCAAGGTGTAATATCACAAAGGGTTATACTAGTATGTAACTTAGTCCAATTAAAGCTCTGAGGCATTTCTAAAACATGCCTAAACGGGTCAGAACTGAAAGACAAAGTAAAAGTCAAACTATGCGACTTTCGGTTCCGAACCGGGTCTAAACAGGAAATTGTCGGGTTGAACATGTTTAGACATGTTCTTACACTAATTACCAAGTTATAATGATGATCAAACAGGTTGTATATGTTCTACATTGTTATTTATGCATAAATTAGAATTTAAGCATCCTGTTGACTTTTTATTAGCAAGTTTGACCCGACTTTTGACATAGTTAGAGTGGGAATCAGGGGGAACCTTTTTAAGGGTTTATTACCCACATAATTAACAACTTTTAACTACTTTTGTTTCGACTAATCACTGGACCATTAGTGATTAATCGTTAAGTCAACCGTTAATTACGACGGTTGACTTTTAGGCTAAACTAAGCTAAAACTTAAACTAAGGAAGGTTTGGCAAACTTACAAGAGTCCTAAGAATGACCAGGGATCACTTGAGAGAAGACTTGTGCTCCATAAAGCTCCTCAATTGCAGATGGAAGGTGTGTTCAATGTTTGCAACTTCATTGGCCTTTTATAGTGATTTTAACACCACAATGTATTGACACACAAGTCTACAAGTGACCACAACATTCTCACATGTGTCCCTAGTGTTTAGGGGTCAAGAAAGATGTGGAAAATCGTTTAAGGGTCGAGTTTTGCGTTTAAACAGCAAAACAGCCAACTTGCTGTCGCTGGGCATCCATTACGGACCGTAAGGGTGGACTTTTACGGTCCGTAAGCTTGTCATCAGGGCAATGTTTTCTTTTTCAGTTTGCATCCCTGGCTCTTGGTTCTTCGAAAGGGAAACTAGGCTTATATTTTGCAATTTGACCCCTTCTTATTTACCTACAAGGGCTTCAAGACTTATATCCCATTTTCTAAGTCCTTGGTTAACTTAATTGTTACCCGAAAAGTCAAAATTTTCAACATTGACGCTTTAGTCCCTCGTATACGAATTAACTTGTTTTTGCCATACCAAAGCCTTCAAAACTTATTTCTAAGTTATGTAAGGGTTATTTAAGGTATGTTAAGTATATGTTGAAGTTCCGGAGTATTTGTCGCATTAAACTGATTACGTTTTCGCACCAGTTTGCGTATAAATCTCCAGAAAGTGATATAGAGTTTGAAATTGGACAAAAGTCAAAACACGAAAAAATGTAAAACATAACCAAACAAACATTGGGATCAAATAACATTGTTTTATTGATAAACTAATTGTTCACAATGATAACAAGCACAGATGTTACAATTCAAACTATGTGACTATTCTTCCGTACAACCCTTGTTCTTTGACTCGATCTACGCTTGCTTCTTCGTTAGTGGTAGAGAAAAATCTGTGCGATACCTGTGGACATCATATACAACTTAACGATTAGTCATTAACACACCATACGACATTGTTCTATATAATAGGAAGTCGTATAACAATCCATGATGTAAACTTAGGTTCATTCAAGCATTCTCTTAAATTCTCTTAATCCAAATTCGGCTTCAATCCCTTATAAACCCGACGATCTCATACCTGCATTACATTCCAAATCTCAAAGCACAACATTAGTAGTCATCAATGCCTATACGTATTGAAACCATTCCTTCATACATTTATAACATCTCACTTTCATACATGTATACATTCCTAATTCCTACGTGCATTCATAGCAAATTACATTCGTACATGCATACATTCCTAATTCCTACGTACATACACTCATATACACCTACATATATACGCACACATTCATACACGCATACATACATACGAGCTCTCGCTTACCACTTTTATTCACATATACCTATGTTTCTTGTCATAATCACAGCTTTCCATAATATAAGTTTTATACTTATCGTCCTGCATACCTACTCGTTCCTAGGCTTGATTACTTATAGATTTCCTTCACTAACACGAAGGAAAATCCATACTTTCACTATCCGGAGGCTCATAACATCACTTATATTCAAAACCGACTTTAAAATAAGTTATGAGACATTGAAAATCATTTAAAACATCGAGTCCAGATGCGAAATCGAACAAGAAAACAACAATTGCCAGCTCTTGGCTTCCTCGCGGGGCGCGACAGATAGAGCCCCCGGCTCTCGCGGGGCGTAACGAATGTCGCGGTGCGCGACCGTATTGTGGGCTCATCGTCGCGTGACGCGATGCCCTGATTTCGACAGAATGTTTGGCCTTTTCTGCTGCACTTCTTGCCCAGCTATGTTTTCAACAAATTTCAACTTGAAACTTTCATAACTTTTGATCTAGATGTCCGTTTCGCGTGATTCTTTTTCCCACGCATCCATAATTTAATTACGGACTCGTTCATCATCAATATTCGCATCGAAACTCAGTTTATAAGCGAATGGCTCTTTTTCGATTAATCGACCCGTTTAGTCCCATCATTTTACTTTCGGCTTAATTAACAACCTTCGTCCTATTAGGACATTACTTAGCTTAATACTCCCAATTATCACATAACCTTTCATGATATCCCATATTCATAAGTATCAAAATTTATTATACCTACTAAGAAGTGAATCGAAATTCACTTACCTTAAGCGTGCGTATTAGAGCTTACTTCCTTGCCTCATCTCGTCGCGTTAGCCCTCCGTGCTTGAGTCAATTGATATAATTCCCTTCCTTACATGTCATCACGTTCGTATCAAAGTTAGCATATATGATCATACATACAAATATTCATTTCTTTTCATTTACACATTATTTGACTTTCATTAGTCACATTTTCGCATACATAAGACATATATCAATAGTTAACTCATTCAAATCTCACGCAACTCGATTACCATCACACATAGCACATAAATCATCTAGTACATAACACACTAATTCTCTATTCTTACATTTGTGTCCAAAATCCCATCCATTACATTCATACACTGTTGACTTTCAAAAGTCAATGATCCAACTTACATGTATACTTTCAAATTGTTATTCTTAATAAGGTAGACCATAGTAATAACATCGTGTGCATTTCATACTCATGTGGTGATACACATACCGCATGATCACCTAGTTATATACACATATTATCACATAGTCAATCCTACATATGCCAATTCTTTATGATCCTACAAATTGACCACCACATTCAAAGTTAATCCATTTACATAATTCTACCATCTTTACTTGCTAGTGAGTTCACACGCTTAATATTTAGTACATGATCATTTACTAGTTATGATCAAACACTTAATCCCACATACGATGTGCATCACACCCTCAAAGCATGTAGTACAACCTTCTAATGCATGTATCTTACCATATCATCTTATCAAACTAATTTCCCACTTGTAATCCATCTAGAACACATTCCTTTTGCAAACCTATTATCTATTACATCATTATCACATTCTACATATTATTTATCCATTGTTTGCATACAATTTCACTTATCATTTTCACCTAAGCATTTCATCAAACACTTGGTGTGCATACCACTTTCTAAGCATAATGTACAAGTGTTTCAAGCATGTTCTTTCCAATTTCATCTCATGAACCATCACATTCAAGCAAAATCCTATAATCATCAATTCCACATCAAGTTTATCTATCACAATCTATCATATAACACCTTATACATCACAAAATCACAATATAACACCTACAAGTTCATCATGGTCATCTTCTTCACACTCATGCAATGGGTTTCATTCTAATTCATCCAAATAACTAAAAATTTAACCATGATTCAACTTCAACATGATAGCATTAACAAGTATTCATTCTAATTTCAACCTAATTTATGGATTAAACATAACCCACTTCATACAAGATCACCAATCTAAGTTTTAAGACATAACTCATGATCCCTTTGTGTAGGTGATCATTAATTCATGTTCAATCATAAGTTTGAGCTCCAAATTTTCCTTCAATTTGAAGCTTCTTCATGAACTAGGGTTTGAACCCTTGTTCTTTCTTCTCCTGGACATCGACACACACACACACACGCTATGTGTGTGTGCTGTGTTTTAATTTTATTTATTAAAATTCTTGTTTCCCTTTTAACAGTTTTAGTCCCTCAAGTTTCGTTTGATAGTAAATGAGACTGAAACTCTTATCTTGTTACTTATATTCATGTTACCACCAGGTTAATTTGTTCCTAGTTATTTTGTTTACGGGTTCACCTTTACCACTAACGATACTTTTACACGTTCCTTTATATTAACCGGGTTTAAATTACCAAACCCGTTTTTGGGGAGTTACATCGCTAGACTTATGACGACCTAATTAATGAAAATTAAGTCGAATATGAAATTATGGAACATAAACATGTTTAAAAATATTTACGGATATTGACTTGGATTGTCGGTTGTCACATTCTCCCACTGTTATCACAACATTAAAGAAATTTAAAAATCTAACCAACTACTCCACTTTTAGGATAAAGCCTTCGCCTAATTTTTCACCAAAAAAAAGGTATCTTCCTTAATAAACTCCACTATCTTCTGGACCGGCATCATGATTCCATCAAATTCTTTGTCGTTACAGGTAGCCACAACCTCCATAAACAACCGAGCACCACCATGTGCACCAGCATTTTCCACCTCTTTGAACTGTTGTGACCTGTTACCATGCATAACCTAACCGTGTTGCCAGGTATAGTACTTATTGTTGTTTTGCTGACTGGGTTAGCATTTTTTTATATTAGGTACCCGGTTTTAAAAAATGATAGGCTCACCAAAGCGATTAGGTCTAAAATAAAGGCGCGAAGCGCAAAGTACAAAAGTAGTGGGTTTTTCGTACCCAATGTGCACGGTGATTATACAATTTTTTATGTCTCATATATATCCCATAGGTTTTAGCTTTCTTTACCCAAAATATAGTTGTAAATACGGTTTTTATACCATTTTACCTACATGTACAAGCCAAAAAAGCCCAAGGTACACATTTTTTTGCACAAAAACGCCTCGTGTACATGAGGTGTGCACGTCAGGCTAGAAAGCCCCCCAAAAAACCCTAAAATTCGCTCCTTTTTGGGCGCTTCTTGAGCGAAAAAAAGTCTAAACACTTGCGCCTCGGGCATGAGGGCACGCTTTTTAAAACCAGGATTAGGTAACTAGCGGGTTGATCTTCAAGCTCAGGTATGTCATGATGTAGAGAATTCCTAAAATGTGAATACCCCAAGATCAGCCAATTCAAAATTATGGTGCCCCGTGGATAAAGGTTAGGAGTAAACCGGCTAGCCGCTAACCAGCAATATAGTGTTTCTCGGTATCTTGGTTTGGACTTCTGGCTTTCAATATGTAAAAAAAGGCTCTATTAATGGTGCTTTATTAAAATCTTATCTAACAGTATTAGATTTCCTTATCTAACAGTATTGGATTTCTGGCTTTCGAGATGTATCTTGGTGCCCGTGTACTAATACTGTTTATCGCAATATCAAAGCTCAAAAGTGTCTAGGAAAACTAAAGCATTCAGTTACCGGTTAATCAACGCCTACACTAACTCATTGTCAGTTGTCTATGTCTATGTTCATGATGCGGATCATCAATGTTATCTTTTAATTATTTGAATTTTCATTTCCTAATCTTTTTATTCAGTTTCCTTTTTAAATTATAATTTTTATCCTATAAGTAGGATCTCTAGGGTTCATTGTAAGGTAGTTTTTGATTGATTTTGAATTGAAAGAACATTGTTCTTGAACCTTTCGGTTTGTTTATCGTCTTTGTTTATCAATAGTTTCTTGAGCCATTTGATTGCACGTGAAACTGCATCAGGTGGTATCAGAGCTATGGTTTTTCAAATGGCTCTACGTGAAGGCAAATGTTTTCTTGTTCGAAGAGTCGCCGACTGAGGCATCGAAAAGAACATTGGTGATTCACGTGTTCGTGGGGATCGATTAAACTGTGACCGTAGATCCACCGACTGAGGCAACGAGATCAGAAATCATGATCCACGTGATATTATTAAGATCAAAAGACTCCGACAATGAGTCCAAGATCTTAAAGAGATCAAACGGCTCCGACAACGAGTCCGAGATCTTAAAGAGATCAGACGACCCCATCAACGAGTCCGAGATCTGGAGTTGCAACGGGAGATGCGCAAGACGGAAACCGAGTCGAGCACCCTCGTCTGGGATGAAGGTGGCGACAGAGAGGAGCATCCGTTTGGTCGTCACCCACCCCGGTTCTATGAACCGATCTATCAAGAGAGTTTGACGGCTGACGAACACGATTCGAGTACTATTGTTTGGGACGAAAGTGACGACGAAAAAGAGGCTAGGGATGACGATTTGAAGACTGCTATTATTCTTGATGGGTATTTAATGGGTGAAAAGCTTGTTGAAGATGGTGATGCAATGGCTACCGGTAACAGCACAGTGGCTTTGGGCGGTAATGCGGTGGTTTCTGGTAGTGTTGCTAAGGTTATGGGTGATGTTGCGCCACAAATTGGCGATCTCTGTTTTCTCATGAAACCCTACTTCTCTTTGTGATATATTGTATAACAGTCTTTGATTAGAAGTTTGATTCAATTAAGCATCTATAACGATCTAGTTAGCAAGGGTGACCGATTTGAATTTAGGGTTACTGTTTTTTCTTGCATATTCGCTGCTCTAGGAATCATTCGAAATCCTGATTTTTTATACATGTTGTTATTGATCGCGGTTAACTGAGTTTAATTTAGCTAGATTGATACACCTTTCTAATCAATTAAGGATTGAGGATCGTTCCTAGGGTTACAGGAGTTTAGGTTTTTTCGGTTCTTGGCATACTAGTGTAACGTGATTTCTGGTGCATGGTTGACGGATTGACGTGATGAAGGAGAGAGTAGGCAATTCTGATTCGGATGGATACCCTAATTTGAGTCCCTTAGTCGAAAATATGAACAAACCTGGAGGAGCTCAGAACCCTAATTCGAATGATGGAACTCAAAACCCTAATCTGTATGAGGATATGAATTCTACTCCAGGTACAATTCCTATACGTGGAATCGGACTTCGAGTAACCAATATTGAGGGCAATCCTTTAATGCCGAGGAGAGGCATGTACTCCACGAATAATGTATCAGTGATTGATGGGTTGGAGGCTATATCGATACCAGTGAATTTGGATTCTAAAGGAAGGAAGCTAGGATTGTTTTCGGAGATGAATGAGGATAAGCTGATAGATGAGGTTAGTGATAAAAACAAACCTATGTCTTTAGCTAGGGTAGTCCAGAATCGGAAAGAGGGACCGAAGATAAACTTTAGGATGATGGAGAACAAGGAGAATATGGAAGGGGTCGATGTGGTCATTCCTGTGAATTTGGTTAAAGAGGTTCAAGGTAGATTTGCGAATACTCTTTACGGTTATTTCTTGGGGAAGAGACTTGCTTTTCCAGTAGTAGATTACTTTGTTAAGAATAACTGAGCCAAGTACGGTTTAGCAAGATTGATGATGAATGCAAAAGGTTTTTTCTTTTTCAAATTTAAATCGAAAGAAGGTATGGAACAATTGTTGGAGGTTGGTCCATGGATGATACGTAATGTCCCTATCATTTTGAAAGAATGGAATCCTTCAGCTACGTTAATGAAAGAGGAGATAACTGAGATCCCGGTTTGGGTTAAAATGCATGATGTTCCGTTGGCGGCATTTACCGAGGATGGGTTGAGTATGTTAGCATCAAAGATAGGTGTTCCTAAGATGGTAGACTCGTATACGACGTCTATGTGTGCAGAATCGTGGGGTCGAAGTAGTTTCGCTAGGGCACTGATTGAGGTTAATGCAGCTTCGGACCTGAAAAGGAGTGTTATGGTTGTTGTTCCTTCGCTAGAGGGTAAGGGTTTCTCTAAAGTGGAGGTGAAAGTTGATTATGATTGGGAGCCGCTGAGATGTTCGGATGTTGTGTCTTTGGCCATGATGACAATGCTTGTCATAAAAAACCAAAACCTATTATGAATGAGACTACTATGAATAAGGAAGGGTTCCAAGAAAACAAAGCGAAAAATAAGAAGGTGATCCAGCAGGGCTTTCCTATAAAGAACCAAAAGCCAAAGTTAGTTTATCGACGGGTTAATAAGACCAAGCAATCGGAGGCGTCTACTTCTTCCGTGCAAGTTCCTGTTTCTAATCCGTTTGATGTTTTGAATGAGGATACCCGGGAAAAAGTTACTGATCCTACTAAGAATGATGTTCCAAATCCGAAGGATATCCAGCATAACACCAAGAGTAGGGAGGAGATTATAGTCGATGAGGTTGAGGTTGATGATCTTATTGCTGATATACCAAAGGTTATGGACTCGAAGTTAGAAAAAATAGTTTCTGAGGGTGCAAGCACACCCGGTCAGAAGGGTGTCCATGGGTAGTATAGCCGCTTGGAATGTTAGGGGGTTGAACCGCTCCCTTAAACAGAAGGAGGTTCGGCAGATGGTGATGGAGAAGAATGTGCAGGTTTGTGCCATTATGGAAACTCATGTGGATGTGTCTAACGTGGCTGATATTTGTAAGAGAGTTTGTAGTTCGTGGAGTTGGGCTTCGAATACAAGTTGTTGTGCTAAAGGGACTCGTATTATGTTGGGTTGGGACGCTCAAATAGTGGACGTTATGATTCTAGCTCAGTCAGATCAGGTAATACATACTCAGATTGTGTACAAATTAGATAATAAGTGTCTTTTTTGTTCCTTTGTCTATGCGGATAATCATTACATGCATCGTAGAGAGTTATGGAAGGATTTGTGTTGTCATCATTCGTTTATGCAATCTAAACCTTGGATTATATTGGGGGATTTCAATTCCACTCTGTACCTAGAGGATACGCTTATGGGGTCATCTTCTTTGAATTTGGGATCTAGGGAATTTAAGGAGTGTGTGAGCCAGATTGATGTTTTTGATATAAAAAGAACTGGGCTACAGTATACTTGGTCGAACAAACAGAAGAATGGGAATACCGTAGTCAAAAAAATAGACAGGGTCTTGGGGAATACGAATTTTATTGATGAATTTCCTGCTGCTTACGCTTGTTTTTATCCGTACCGTATCTCGGACCATACCCCATGTGTTCTTGTATTGCCGAATGTTGCTCGGGATAAACCAAAACCGTTTAAGTTTGCAAATTTTATTGCTGATAAAAGTGGTTTTCTGGAGGATGTAAAGAGGATTTGGGATACAGAAGTTAGTGGTTATGTGATGTTTCAAGTGGTAAAGAAACTAAGGTTATTGAAAGCTCCGCTTCGTAAGCTTATGTACCAACAAGGAAATCTGCATGAAAATGTCAAATCGGCTAGGTTATTGCTGGATCAATGTCAGTTGGAGCTGGATAAATACCCGTTGGACCAAGGGTTAATGAACCAACAAACCCGGTTATTGCAAAAGTATAAAGAGGCGATACATGATGAAGCGGCATTTTTACAACAAAAGTCGAAGGTTGATTGGTTAGCGTTGGGTGATACTAATACAAAATATTTCCACAATGTGGTCAAAGCAAAGAATCACCGAAGCAGGATCTGTTCTATTCAGGATTCGTCTGGTATGTTGCATGAGGGTGCTTCGGTTCCTCAAGTTATGGTTAATCACTATATGAATTTCTTTGGCATGGAAGGAAACAATAGTCTCCAACCATCTCCGGAATTATTTCGTAATGTGTTATCTAATGAAAAAGCGGCTAACATGATCAGACAGGTGACGGACGAGGAGATTAAAACTGCTATGTTCTCCATTTCGGGCAACAAGGCGCCAGGGCCGGATGGGTATACGTCCACTTTTTTTAAGAAATCATGGCATATTGTCGGTTTGGATGTTTGTCTTGCAATAAAGGATTTCTTTACGAATGGCCATCTACTCCAACAACTGAACCACACTATGATTTCACTTATACCTAAGGTGACCACTCCAGATTTTGTTACGGATTATAGACCGATTTCTTGCTGTAATACTCTTTATAAGTGTATTAGTAAGATTTTATCTAACCGGATTAAAGAAGGTCTAGGTGATATGGTTAGCATAAACCAGTCGGCATTTGTTCCTGGTAGAAGAATATCGGATAACATTCTTTTAACTCAGGAATTAATGCTTAACTATCATCGAAACACAGGGCCTCCTAGATGTGCGTTTAAAGTAGATATACAGAAGGCTTATGATACGGTTGAATGGGGATTCTTAGAGAGTTCGCTGAATGGTTTTGGGTTTCATCCTTTTATGGTTAAATGGATAATGGCTTGTGTCTCTTCTACATCGTTCTCTTTGGCAATCAATGGCAATCTTCATGGATACTTTAAAGGTAAAAGGGGGCTGCGGCAGGGTGATCCAATGTCTCCATATCTATTTACGTTGGTTATGGAGGTGCTTACCTTGATTTTACAGAGCCAGGTTGCGTTCTCATCGGATTTCAGGTTTCACAATAGATGTCAAAAGCAACGAATTATTAATCTATGTTTCGCGGACGACTTATTTCTTTTTGCTAGAGGGGATAACAATTCAGCTAAGGTCATCTTGGATTCCCTTAACATGTTTAGAAATATGTCAGGTTTGATTCCGAGCATGACAAAAAGTACTGTATTTTTTGGTAATGTTGCGGACTCGGTTAAAGCCCGGATTCTAACTATTATGCCATTCAACGAGGGGGTTTTACCGGTTAGATATATGGGTGTTCCGTTAATTTCTTCTCGCCTGCACTATAAAGATTGCAAAAAGCTTGTGGAGAATATGGATGCGAGAATTACGAACTGGAAGACCAAGTGCTTATCATTTGCAGGTCGGTTACAACTTATAAAATCAGTTTTATCTTCTATGCATATCTACTGGGCGTCGGTATTTATTCTTCCTAAATGTATTATTCTAGAGCTTGAGGAGAGGATGCGGAAGTTCTTGTGGTCGCAAGGAAATAATATCAAAGGTAAAGCGAAAGTTAACTAGAAATCGGTATGTATGCCGAAAACGAAAGGAGGCTTGGGGATTTGGCGGGTGGTCGATATGAATAATGCTCTAATGGTTACACATATTTGGAGTTTGCTTTCAAATCGGGAGTCTTTATGGGTCAAGTGGGTGCACTCTTATCACATCCAAGATCGAAGTTTTTGGGATATTCCTGTTAAGAGTAATATTTCATGGAGCTGGCGAAAGTTGTTGAGTCTGAGGCCTCTTATTCGTGATTATGTATGGACTAAAGTGGGGGATGGCACAAAAATGTTTGTATGGTTTGATAAATGGGATAATATTTGTCCGATTAGTATGTTTATTACCCCGAGACGTATATCCAATGCCGGTTTTAGAATGAATACGAAGCTGGTGGAGGTGTATGTTCAGGGAGAATGGAGGTGGCTGATTGCCTGGATCAACCAGTTTGCGGTGCTAAACAGCATGAGAGATCTGGAGCTAGCCTCAAATCGACATGATGAGCTTGTGTGGAGATCGAGGTTGGGTGTAGAGTCCGAGTTTAGCACGGCTTTAGTTTGGGATGACATTAGACAAAGTCAGAATGAGGTGTCATGGGCGAACTTGGTGTGGTTTTCGCAGGCTATTCCAAGGCAATCATTTCTGGTGTGGCTCATTATTCATAAAAATTTGAAAACACAAGACATTATGTGTAAATGGAACTCCTCGGGTAACGCTAATTTCAGTTTATTATGCTGTTCTTTATGCACATTGGGGTCGGACTCGCATGACCATCTGTTTTTCAAATGTAATTATGCGGATCAAATATGGAGTGGAGTTAGGGATAAAGCAGGTATGGGAACGATTCAGAATAAATGGGTTGATATTTTTTATTATCTGATGGGTATTGCGCAATCTAAGACGGCTGAGCATGTTATTGCTAAGCTTGTGGTTAATCGGACAGCATACTTTGTTTGGGTAGAAAGAAACAGGCGTCTCTTTACAAACAAAAAAAGAAGTAAGGACCAGCTGATTCAGGTTATCTTGATGACTGTTCGAATGAAATTATCGACTATGAAGTTCAAGAATACAATTCAGGTGGCTCATGTTTTGCAAGATTGGAGTCTTCCTCATGGTCTCCTTGTAGCGGATGATGATAGCGGTTGATTTGTTAGGAGTTGCTAGTCATGTTTGTCGCGTGTAGGCGAGTTTGTTTCTTTTGTTAGCGTGTGGCTGGTTTTATGTTTTGTTTTACTCATGTATGGCATGTCATACTTGAGAACTGGAGGATTTCCTATCCTTCACTTGTGCTTTCTTGTTTCATGGTTGGTATAAAATTCACCGGGGTAACCCTTTACCAAAAAAAAAACAACAAATTTTGATGAAGGTGAAGTGAAATTAGAAGAATCACGTGCTTCTGCCCAAAAAGTTAATGGCCAATTCCATATCAATAATTATTTACCAAAGGACGGGGCAAAAGAGAATGAGTCGAACACCCCATTCGACCCAGGTGGTACAAGTCAAAACTCAGGCAAGACGACTCATGAGGTAGAATTTTTTGGGCGGGTCATGCTAATAGTGCAAAAGAATCGGGTTGATGTTCCTTTTGATCCAGGTGGTTATGGTCCGAAGGCAAAACTCGAGGACGAGTTTTTTTTAAGAGAGGGAGTATGATGAGGATCATCAATGTTATCTTTTAATTATTTGAATTTTCATTTCCTAATCTTTTTATTCAGTTTCCTTTTTAAATTATAATTTTTATCCTATAAGTAGGATCTCTAGGGTTCATTGTAAGGTAGTTTTTGATTGATTTTGAATTGAAAGAACATTGTTCTTGAACCTTTCGGTTCGTTTATCGTCTTTGATTATCAATAGTTTCTTGAGCCATTTGATTGCACGCGAAACTACATCAGTTCACCATTTGAACCTTAGCTTAGCTTAGCCTTTTAAAAAAAACTGATTGTCTTAAATCTTTAACCCATGAAGATTACTTGCAAAAATCATACATAGACATAAGTGCATATTCTAAAAATAAAAATTGCTAAAGGTTCATTCAAAGTTTCAAATCGTGAACTGAACCCCCAAAGTTTGATTAGGTTTCAAAGGTTCGATTGGTTTCAACAGTTTATGGGCACCCATAGTTATTACTTGTTACACTTACATGTATTAATATTCTTTGATTTTAATAATAAAATATTGTTGATTATGTTCAGTTTATCTTTTTCCGGTGAAGATCTATAACAAATTAACCGCAGCCAGAAAAAAAAGAAGAAGATGAAATCCTCATTTTGTTGGTTGTCACATTCTCCCACTATTATCACAACATTAAAGAAATTTAAAAATCTAACCAACTACTCCACTTTTAGGATAAAGCCTTCGCCCAATTTTTCGCCAAAAAAACGGTATCTTCCTTAATAAACTCCACTATCTTCTGGAGCGGCATCATGATTCCAACAAATTCTTTGTCGTTACAGGTAGCCACAACCTCCATAAACAACCGAGCACCACCATGTGCACCAGCATTTTCCACCTCTTTGAACTGTTGTGACTTGTTACCATGCCTAACCTAACCTTGTTGCCAGATATAGTACTTATTGTTGTTTTGCTGACTGGGTTAGCATTTTTTTTTATATTAGGTACCTGGTTTTAAAAAAACGATATGCTCACCAAAGCGATGAGGCCTAAAATAAAGGCGCGAAACACAAAGTTTAAAAGTTGTGGGTTATTCGTAGCCAAGGCGCACGGTGATTATACAATTGTCTCGTATATATCCTATAGGTTTTAGCTTTCTTTACCCAAATATAGTTGTAAATAAGGTTTTTATACCATTTTACCTACATGTACAAACCAAAAAAAGTATATATCCTATAGGTTTTAGCTTTCTTTACCCAAATATAGTTGTAAATAAGGTTTTTATACCATTTTACCTACATGTACAAGCCAAAAAAAGCCTAAGGTACAACAATTTTTTTGCACAAAAACGCCTCATGTATATGAGGCGCGCGCGTCAGGCCAGAAAGCCCCCCAAAAAACCCTAAAATTTGCGCCTTCTGGGCGCTTCTTGAGCGAAAAAAGCCCAAACACTTGCACCTCGGGTATGAGGGTTCGCTTTTTAAAACCAGGATTAGGTAACTAGCGGGTTGATCTTCAAGCTCAGGTATGTCATGATGTAGAGAATTCCTAAAATGTGAATACCCCAATTCAAAATTGTGGTTCCCCGTGGATAAAGGTTAAGAGTAAACCGGCTAGCCACTAGCCAGCAAGATAGTGTTTCTCGGTATCTTGGTTTGGACTTCTAGCTTTCAATATGTAAAAATGGCTCTATTAATGGTGCTTTATTAAAATCTTATCTAACAGTATTGGATTTCCTTATCTAACAGTATTGGATTTCTGGCTTTCGAGATGTATCTTGGTGCCCTTGTACTAATACTGTTTGAAAACTAAAGCATACAGGTACCGGTTAATCAACACCTACACAAACTCATTGTCAGTTGTCTCTGTCTATGTTCACCATTTGAACCTTAGCTTAGCTTAACCTTTTTTACAAGACTGTTTGTCTTAAAGCTTTAACTGATGAAGATTACTTGCAAAAATCATACATAGACAAAAGTGCATATTCTAAAAATAAAAATTGCTAAAGGTTCAGTCAAAGTTTCTAATCGTGAACTGAACCGGCAAAGTTTGATTAGGTTTCAAAGGTTCGATTGGTTTCAACAGTTTATGGGCACCCACAGTTATTACACTTGCATGTATTAATATTCTTTGATTTTAATAATAAAATATTGTTGATTATGTTCAGTTTATCTTTTTCCTGTGAAGATCTATAACAAATTAACTGCAGCCAGAAAAAAAAAAAAAAAAAAAAAAAAAAGAGATGAAATCCTCATTTTGTTGCATTACCAAGATATAAGCAAGCAAATATTAAATCTACCAAATTCAATGCATAAACAAAAGAACAACGGGCTTTAATTCCAAGAACAAATGATAACTCCCAAAAACATTTTTAGAATTACCCAGTTTTCACAAATTTGCTTTGTTTGAGCAAAGACCAAAAAGAGGATTGTTGTTGTAGGCAAGCAACCGTCACACCTTCAAAAAAAAAAACATAAACTGTGATTAGTATCCCTGTTGTTACGAATGGTGCATTTATCTTTGAGGTAATATCTATACAACAACTCACCTTTCAGCATAGCAAATTATCCAAATATGTCCATGAAGGCCATCATCTCACTCAAGTCACCATCATTGTCCATGAACGCCATCATCTCACTCAACCCATCATTATGGTAGGCTGTGTAATCATCGTAGTCGTAGTATTCATCATCATAGTCCAAGTATTCATCATCATCATCATCAGAGTCAGAATCATTAATAAAAAAGTGTATATTTAAACCCTTGTACAGAATCACGACCACTAGGAAATTTTGGATATTTAATCTGCTGTGAACATCTTTTCCCTAAGTCTCCGTCGAGATCAATGTACAAGCAGCGACGCAGGTCAAGTGATTCAAGGTGACAACAGCCATCCAGAACGGCCTGCAACCCAACGTTTGTGATGCTGTTCCCAATGAGTTCAAGATGAGTTAACTGAGGTAAATTTTTCCCAATGGCTAACGCTCTCTCATTCAGAACATCTACAACCATGGACCCATATTCACAGCTACCATCCCATTTGAATATTTTTTGGTTCAGTTTGAGTGTTTTTAACAGGGGGCAATGGCGAGCGGCAGCTTCAATATCTTCTTTCACAAGTTTCGTTTCGACAAGGCTGAGCTCCTCCAATAATGGTAAAGTTCTGAAAGCTTCACGCCAGACTTCAGATTCGTCATGATAATACTGTACGATTTCAAGACGTCTAAGCTGATTTGATCTGTTAATATCAGAACTTTAGTGATATTTCTCCTAAGAAGATGAAAGCAAAACTCATTCATACATACATACATACCTATCAGCAACATACTGAAGAAGATTGTTATCGCAAAAACCAATGATTGTTAAATCAAGCAATTGGCCTCGGCTTCTATTGACAGCATGCTTACACATGTCCTTACATCTAAGCCTGTCTTTCCCAGATGAATATCTGTCGATATAAACGAGCCTCCACATGGCAGGGTCCTTACAGATTTGACGCCAAGCAGTGCAGACTTTTTGGGCGTTCTCAAGTCGGTCAAAGACACCAAGTCTTTGGAGTATGTTGAGCATTAAATCTGACGGGAGCTCCAACCAGTTCCTTGTTGGTTGCTTCACCCGCCATATCTGTTTGGGTTTCGGATCCACCTTGCTTCTTCGTCCATTTGATTTTGATTTTGATTTTGATTTTGGTGGCATCGTTACTTACACATTAACAAAGCAAATCAAATCAAATGTTAAAGCAATCTATTTTTATGCATTATATGATTCTGTAGTGAATATCGAATGCCCTAACTGATTAACCTTAACAATGACAAAAAAACTGGAACCCTAGAACGAATGAATTTCAAAAACATGTATCAAGTAATAAACAAATGCCCTACTGAAGTTCAAATGACAAATTAAAACCCTAGAACAGCTGAAGATGAAAGAAAACATGTATCAATGTGCAAAAGAAGAACGCACCTTACACCGAACAAGAAAATCGTCGTGATTTCTGATTAAACCTTACGAACAAATTTATGCGCAGGGTCACTCAATTTAACAGCTGGTCCCACATCGTTTTTTTAAGGTATGTAGTATATTCGGGTAAAGATGAACTTCATTTTAGAAAAAGAATCCATTCATCAAATAGAGAGTTTAGGGAATTGATCAAATATAGAGTTTAGTTAGGGTAGCAAAAGAATATTAGGACATTTGGTAAATAGCAAAAACATATACCTATATCTATAAAAAAATTCAGTACGTCTTTCTCTATTACGATTCATCTCACCCCCCACCACCACCTCCCATTGACATCGCCACCACTCCATCGCTGTAGAAACACTAAGTTAACACACGGTTGGGCTCAGCTGATCTGTCTTGTAAATAATGGTCAATCTCTATTCTTTCCTCACCAAGCAACTTTGACTATCTTCTATCAATCCTGCAAAACTAAACAGCATCGGTGAACTCGTTACAAGGAAGAGAGGTCGGGGTTCTCCTTGTAACCACCTCCGGCGTGAGAATAAGTATTCGCTTTGAGGAAATAATTGTGTGTATAGAGTGAGAGAGTAATGGAAACGATCCTTGAACCTAGTGGTGAAGTCTTCTATTTATAGCCGAAGGGTTGTGAAGGAGGGAGAAGCCAGCTGGTCGTTCGTCAGCTGTCAAATCATGGGGAATATTCGTTTTGTCCCTTATAACATGACAGGACCGTTAAACCGTATTAGGGCTGACTTGGCATGTTGTCATTCGTTCCAACTCAGCGTTCCCTAGTACTTTATGTTGGGTTTTCGCTAGTTGTTCCTTGGAGATTCTGCGACAGGATCTGATATCCAATGATTGATGCCATGTGGTGTCCTTTTCCTTAGCTGTCGCCAATGCTCACCCTGTCGTCATCCATGGTGTTCCATGTCTGTCTTCAGGTTTGTCTATCGATCTTTTAGATCTCGTATGGACAACTTAGTTCTGGAGTGGCATGGTCCTTTGAGTGCGCGCCTGCACACGCTCTTTGTGACCATACCCCTTCAACCCCCCCCCCCCCTTTGTATGGACAAGGTAGTTTCTTGAGTGTTATCGTCCCAAAAGGGACCATACCCCTTCAACCCCCCCCCCCCCCCTTCCCGTATGAACAACGTAGTTTCTGGAGTGGTATGGTCCTTTGAGTGCGCGCCTGCACATGCTCTTTGGGACCATACCCCTTCAAGTCCCGCGGTCTAGAGCGTGCGCAGGCGTGCACTCAAAGGACCATACCACTCCAATCACCCACCGTCTCCATAAGCCTCCCCATCGTTCTCTCCACTCTCACTCGCAACATCGTTGGTGATCTATTAATTCTCTGGCACTCTTCCCTTTCCTCTGATCCTCTCTATATCTCTATCTAAATTTCATTATCAATAAAAAAAACACAAAATATTTGGAAAATGAAATGGCATTTAGCATGATTGAAATAGAACTTGGATTACCTTTAGTGCAACATCCCTTGGCTAGGTTATTTTATTAATATATGTTTATCAAAAATCTTGCTAGACACTAAGGGGGCGTTTGGTTCGCGGAATGATTTGTAATTGGAAATGGAATTTGTATTGGAATTAGAATTTGAAGGAATTGGATTTGGAATTTAAACATTACAATTGGAATTAGAAATTGTTGGAATTGGAATCTCAATTCCATTTTTGTTATGTTTGGTTGTCAAACGAATTGAAATCCATCACCCCGGCACCCACAACCACCAGCTCAGGTCGAAACGGTACGGTTCGAAACGGTTTGCGTCGAAACAATATGGGTCGAAACGGTACGGGTCCAAACGGTTCGCGTCGAAACGGCACACGTCGAAACGATTCGAAACGGTACGGGTCGAAACGGTAAGGGTCGAAACGGTAAGGGTCGAAACGGTTCGCGTCGAAACGGTTCGTGTAGAAACGGTACGGGTCGAAATGGTACGGGTCGAAACGGTTCGCGTCGAAACGGTACGGGTCGAAAGGGTACGGGTCGAAACGGTTCGCGTCGAAACGGTACGGGCCGAAACCGTTCGCGTCGAAACGGTACGGTTCGAAACCGTTCGGGTCGAAACGATGCGGGTTGAAACGGTCAAAGATTCCAATGAATTTACTTTAATTCCTTCACATATAGAAAGCATTTTGAATTCCTTTAGTTAAAGGAATTTGAAGGAATTCATGCATAATTCCAATTCTATTGTCAACCAAATACATGAAGATTGGAATTGGGATTCCAATTCCATCAAATTCTGTGAACCAAACTGTTGTGATTGAACCCTATCAGAGGAACAGATAATTAAAGCCAAAACTGGATCAGAGCAGTGGATCCAGAATAAGCAGATGTTTACATACAAATCTCTCCCCTTGAAAGTGATTTCATATCTGCTGACCTCCTATCTGCTGATCTTACAAAGTGCTGACCTACAACTGCTGCTCAAGTAAAGATCTGATGAAAGACTACAGCCCTGCTGATTCAATCTACTGCCTTGAGTCAAGCACTGCTGATCCGGACAAGTACTGCTGGGTTCACAGCAGTGGAAGGTTGCAGCAGCTGATCTATAGTCTGTTTTGTAATGTAATGTAATATCAGTAGTTAACA
Source organism: Helianthus tuberosus (assembly GCA_030545235.1). Lineage (NCBI taxonomy): Eukaryota > Viridiplantae > Streptophyta > Magnoliopsida > Asterales > Asteraceae > Helianthus > Helianthus tuberosus. The sequence continues at coordinate 96,760,919 of CM060360.1, read as the reverse complement.
GAGCAGTGTTTGTATAGATCAGAGGTTAGAGTTTGTTAGGAGGTTAGATGTCACTTTCATGGTGACGTCAGCTAAGATGCTCAGTGGTTTGCTAGTGCCTATAAATAGTTCAGTACTTTGTACTGTTCTATTAGCTCTTTTGCATCATCGTCTTCTTTGCACGAACAAACAACTGAGCGCTGGCTGAGGGGGAGTTTGCATTCATTCATCAATCATTGTAATCGATATTGAAATAAATTCAATCTTTCGATTCATTGTGAAAAGATGTTTGATCAAAGTATTACTCTCGTTTGATTGTATGCAAAGTTTGTTTTCATCATAATTCCGCTGCACACTCATCCATTTTCATTTTAATTACAAACACAAAATACAATCAGAAACAAACTCAGATCCAACAATTGGTATCAGAGCCTGGACAGTCAAATTTGATTTAACAATCATTTTGACATAAATAGTTCGGCTCATAACAGTTGATACTGATCGTTTGTTCGTTCGTTGAAAAACAGAGCAAGGATTAATCACCATTAAAGTTGATTTATCAGTGTCTGTAAAACAACAAGAATGACGTCACAATCTCAGGATGATAAAAACAACATCGGCTCTCTTTTTAAACCACCTATGCTAAAAAGAAATGAGTACAACATCTGGCAGAGGAGGATGGGTCACATCCTCGCTCAACAAAGCACAGGTTGTTGGAGGTCTGTTGTCTTTGGTCCCCATGTTCCCACAGTGCCAAGCGCTGAAGATGCTAAAAAGTTCGTTCCAAAACCAATTGAAAATTATACCGAAACCGACTATCAAAAGTTCGAACTAGATGCTAAAGCGTTTAGCATCATAGCATCAGCGCTGCCCAATGAGATATATGCTGGACTGTTACAATGTAACAGTGCCAAAGAGTTATGGGACGCACTTAAGGAACAGTTTGGGGGAACCGAAGAAGTCATAGAAAACAATAGGGAAATCCTGAACCAACAGTATGAAACATTTTGTCATGTTAGAGGTGAATCACTGACGCAACAATTTGAGCGTTTCAGTTGTCTCATCAGTGAACTGAGGCTTGTTAATACCACTTTTACAAACTCAACTCAAAATAGCAGGTTCCTCAGGTCACTGCCAGAAAAATGGGACACCATAGCTTTTGTCACCCGAAACTCACCTGAGTTCAAGGATCTGACCTTGACCCAACTCCATGGTCGACTCCTGACCTACGAAAGGGAGTTGAACCAGAAAAGGAAGTTACAAGAGTCAGGAAAAACCGTTGATGATTATACATTCGGTAACACTGCTCTTTTGGGTCAAGAAGAATCTGGGAGCAGTGGTAAGTGTAACACATGTGCCTCCACGGCCATCAAACAAATACCAAACCAATGAAATATTGTATTTCATACTTGGGATTTGTAAAAATATGTGTATCATTTGCACATATCAATTTTTGTTCGATTTCAAACTCTAAATCGCTTTCTAGAAGGTTATACGCGCACTGATGCGTAAATATAACCAGTTTAATGCAACAAACACTCCGGAATAGTGACATAGGCTTAACATACCTTAAATAACCTTTACATAACTTAGATATAAGTTTTGGAAGGTTTGGTGTGGTGAAATCAAAGTTTAATCGCTTACAGGGACTAAATTTGACAAACTGCGAAAGTATGCCAATTTGAACTGTAACAGACCTTCCGGAACATGACCATAAGTTAAACATACCATAAATATCCTTTACATAGCTTAGAAATAGGCTTTGAGGGGTTCGGTGTGCTAAAATAAACTTTTGGGTCATTCAGGGACTAAAAGTGTCAAAAAGTGCACAAGTTTGCATTTTCGCGCATAACTTACGTTCTGAATACATCCGGACATCAAAAAAAATTATGTTAGCACTAAAATATTTTATTTTAGTGTTCGCCATAAGAAAAATCCATTCGTCACGTCATTTGGATCGTTTTTCGCATTCAGGACCAGATTCGATGTATTAGCCCTTGTTTAATTCACAACCACACATTCTAACTTGCTTAGTCAGCGGATAAGGATGGAATTTAGGCACCATGACATTTCAACACATGTATGGATGGAATTTAAACACCTAAACACCATGACCTTTCAACACATGTATGGATGGAATTTAAACACCTAAACACCATGACATTTCAACACATGTATGGATAGAATTTAAACACCTAAACACCATGACATTTCAACACATGTATGGATGGAATTTAAACACCTAAACACCATGACATTTCAACACATGTATGGATGGAATTTAAACACCTAAACACCATGACATTTCAACACATGTACGGATGGGATTAAGGCACGTTTTCCATGAAACGATCTTAACGGTTCGGGTATTCCTATAAATACCCATCCACCCCCATTGCTAAAATCACTAGAACTTTGATTTGAGAAACTCTAAGTTGAAACTATTGTTTCATACCTGAGATTTTTGAATCTAGGTTAGCATTCGGGGACCCTTCGTAAGTATTCTTTCGTTCTTTTCCTTATTTTATTGCTTTTCGAGTCAGAAAGTCAAACTTTGTTTGACTTTCAGCGTTGACCAGTAATGATCAATGCGAAGTTCGTTTGAACTTCGCAACGTGAGTGTAATCACGTTGGTCATAGTCCCTTGGGACTATGCCCACTGATTACCACGTTGTCTAGGGTCGTAGGGTAGGCGATCTAATAAATCGCCTATACCTTCGAGCCCGACCCAGTTTGGTCGATCATTAGGATCCGACCAAATACATTAGGTGACCCTAGTATAGGGCATAACCTTCCGAGGTTATACCCTATGGTCACATCGTTTAAGTAGTTGTATGATAGGTAGTTTATATGCCTTAGGTAAATTACCAGAATACCCTTTTCATGTATAATTGGTAATTAAGCATATGTAACCTAAACTTTTGTCACATAACTGATTATGTAACATGTTTAGGCATATAACACTTGTCATAGGACTAGTTAGACGGTCCGAACGCGTTTCACGCACACGACACGTTAAAGTAGCATAAGTTACCTTAATGGGTCGCGATGGGTCGATAATACTTAGGTTAAGTTTCATTTAGTATGTAGGCTTTGTTAAACCATATCATATGAGTTCCTACACTCATTTGGTTTACAAACCCTCCTGCTACCCAGTCTTCCGATTTAGGTCCGGGTTAATTATGTAATTACCTATATTAGGTACCGTTTGATTTCCGGGACTCCTCTAGCTTTCTTGGTAGTTGTTCAAGACTCCTAAGCACTCCCAGGCGAGTACATTATTCCCCTCTTTTACTGTTTTCAACTGTTTTGGGGTGACTCATATGTGCTAAATGTTTTATCAATGGTTTCAAGAACAATTACAATATGGTTTCAAGAACAATTACAATGTGGTTTCAAGAACAATTACAATTATTTCAAGAACGCTAACAATGATTTCAAGAACGAATACAATGATTTCAAAAACTAATAACAATTTCAAAAAGTGAACAAACTTGTTGGTTGTAGTTTACATGACCGATGACATTCATTAGCAATGATCAAGCCGACCAGTATTAGGTTATGGTACCATAGGATCTGACAAATCCCGTTATTTACTGCACCCATTGTTATGTGTGGGGGTTGTGGGTAGCGACTGAATCTGTAATTATTAACTTATCCTTTGGTAAGGGTTTGTTAAGAACGAAATTATTAACTTATCCTTTGGTAAGGGTTTGTTAAGAACGAGAGCGAGAGCGAGTTGGAACGAGGAACGCGTCAAGAAGGTTTGAATGTTATTAGAGAATCGATCATAAAGTAGTTCACGATTAAAACAAGAACGATTAGAACGATTAAAACAAGAACGATTAGAACGATTAAAACAAGAACGATTTGAACGAATGGGTAACGATTGGGTAAACATTTGTACATGATTTACATTTGATCATGCATTTACACGAAACATAGTATTGGTTTAAACCAAGTTTTACTTCAATACTTTGTTGTTGTGCATATGGTTTAGTTGAGACATTTCACTTGCCATACATGGATATTTGACATGGATATTTGACATAGACATTTTGACATGAATTACATCTTGACATGAATACTTTGACATATTATTCAATACATTTGACAATTGATTTAAACATAGACATTTTACATTGTTTGGTTTGGTTTGATTAAGTGATTAAGTAACGATGCGTGTGTAATATGATACAAACATGGTGGATACGCCGCTGGTACTTCCTATATATAAGTGTTTGTATGGTATTACATATTGTAGCGTTATTTGAATCATTTCAGTTTGAGACATAGAACATTTTATACAAGTAACATACTTTTCACAAGACATTTATTTACAAACAACTTATCTTACACAAACTCATTTTTACATGGTTATTCATTTAATCATGCATTATTCTCTTATTTATACTTATCATCCGAACTTATTATTTTTCAAATGATTTACAAAGACAAAGCAAATTACAAGGTTCGTGACTAAACATTTTCTCAAACAGAAGTCATGAAACTTATTTTCAACAAAACTAATGTATTCGCCAGCATTTCTTTGCTGACCTCGTTTTCACATATGTTTCAGGTATTGTTGGATGATATCGATTGATAAGATGCATGCTCACATAGGACTGGACAAGGCCTTAGTGACTCAATAACAATGATAGACTATGTTTAAATAGTGTATTTAGATTTCCAGACGATGTAATTACTCAATGTTTAATAAAACGAAACACTTTTGATATCCATGGTTATGAAACATTAATTCTGTTGCAACACGCCCCGATGTTTCCGCCGCGATTTGTTGTTTTACGCGGTCGGGGTGTGACAGAAATATGGTATCAGAGCCAATGGTTATAGGGAATTAGGTTATTAGTAATTAGTAATGCTTTGACCTAGTCTATAACCTTCTTAGGACCCTAACGTGAGTTTACTTGCGTTTAGTCATAAAACAATACCGTCACCTATCCTTAGGTGACGACCACAACAAGAACATAAATTTCAAAACCGCTTTGAAAACTAATCATCTGTTCTAGGATGATTAATTTCTAGGTTTTGAACCCTCTATTGTAAGGTTTTGAACCCCTTTGAATTTTCAAAATCTCGTCAAGGTTTTGGGTTTTAAATAATGTGAACACGTGCAAACTGGAAGGGTGAATACCTGTATTCTGGGTTTTCTGTCTAGGCAAGCACTTCGTATACATCTCATCAGACGCGAGACCAGTTGTGCTTACCTGGGAATTCTTGGGATGAGTGTTCACTTATAGGCGAGCATGTCTTCGCGATACATTATTTTTAACCTATTTACTTTGACTAATCACCAAGGTCGTTTGTTGCTTTGTAGTAACAAACAAATGACCACTATCCTTGCTTTCATCAGATTTGTTTCATCTCATTCTTTTCGTCTAAATTCTCTCACTCGTTTCCTTTCATGTTTCCTCTTTTAGACAATGCCTCCTCGACGCGAAAGCCAGATAGAGACTGCCGAGCTGGCAGAAATCATTGCGCAGCAAATGGCTGCTCAATTCCCAAACCTTTTTGCTCAATGGAACCAAGCCAACAACAACAACAATGTGCTATGCAAATACAAGGATTTCAACCAGGCAAAACCACTCAAGTTTAGTGGTTCTGAAGGAGCAACTGGGCTTCTTCAGTGGTTCGAAAGCATTGAGAATACTTTTCGCCACGTGCAGTGCCCGGATAATCGCAAGGTCGAGTTCTCCTCGAGCGTGTTTCAGAAGAGGGCTCTTACATGGTGGAATGGGGTAATGAGAGACCGAGGTGCGGAAGTTGCTCTCGCACAGACATGGGCTGAACTTAGGGCCCTAATGATGAGGGAATTCTGTCCTCGTCATGAGCAGCGAGCTTTGGAGAAGGAATTTGATGAATTGAAGCAAAATAGTGGTGAGCACAGGGCGTATACTGATAGGTTTGAGGAGCTGAGTCTGCTTTGCCCTACAATGGTTACCCCACTTGACATAGCTATCGAAAGGTACATCGACGGCCTACCTGACTCGGTACAAGACATCCTTACTGGTAGTAACCCTGCCACACTCCGTCAGGCGATCGAGTTATCAGCGACATTGACTGAGTCGCAGATTCGGAAGAACAAGTTACACAGGAAGGGTGACAAGGGCAAGAAACAGTCAGCTGACAAGGAGGATAGCAAGAAAGGCCAAAACAAGAAGGGTAAGGAAGGTGAGACGTCAAAGAAATCAAAGAAGCGAAAGGGTGCCCAAAATTTTGCTGTTACAGCACAGACTGCACAGAACCCGCAGAACCAACCAGCTCAGCCACCTGCAAAGAAAGCATATGCCGGTACCGCACCTTATTGTGCACGCTGCAACGGTCATCACGCAGTACAACAAGCTTGCTGGCAATGCACGACGTGTGGAAAACTTGGGCATTTGGCCAAGATTTGTCGTTTGGGACAAAATCAGGCTGCTCAGGTTCAAGCTCCGGTTCAAGGGAATGCTGCGAGATTTCCACTGGGTTCATGTTTCAACTGCGGAGAGATTGGTCACTTCCGCCACAACTGCCCAAGATTGGTGAATGCAAATGCTAACGCAAACCCGAATGCGAACGCCAACGTCAATGTGAATCCAGCACGCGGTCGAGTGTTTAACATCAATGAGGCACTCAATGTTGAAGGAGTGAACAATTAGTATTTTGTTTTTCCTCTGGTTGGTATCTTGTAACATTTAAAGACAATGCGGTTGTTATATAAAAAAAAAATTTGTGGTTTTATTTTCTAACTAATGCAATTGTATGAATGTTTGATTCAACCTTGTGATGTCAACACAAAGACAAAACTACTCGTGTGGTTCTGTCATTTTTGCGATCACTTGAGATCTCCCTAAGAACCTCAAACACTGGTTTCTTTTAAATCTAAAGTATTTTATCGTCTTGCACCATTCGAGATGCAAGAATTATCAAAACAGCTTCAAGAGTTGTCTGATAAAGGATTCATCCGTCCGAACTTTTCACCTTGGAGAAACTCCTTTTCTCCTTGCGAAAAAAAAAATGGATCTTTTCGAATGTGTATCGATTAACGTAAGCCTAGTAAGCTTACCATCAAGAATCGATATCCCCCTACCTTAAATCAACGATTTCTCCGATCAACTGCATAGCGTTCATGCTTTTCCAAGATCGATTTGCGTTTTGGGTATCATCAACTTTGTATTCTCGAAGAAGATATTCCCAAAACGGTTTTCTGCATGAAGGATGGCCATTACGAGTTTACAGTCATGCCTTTTAGGTTGACAAATACTCCAGCCATCTTCAAGAACTTAATAAATAGAGTCTGCAAGCCTTATTTGGATCAGATCGTCATTGTTATTATTGATGACACCTTGATCTATTCATGTCCTGAGCCGATCACGATCAACACCTTCGTTGACATCGGAGCCCTGATTGAATTCCTTGTACACTTTAAAATGTACAAAACAACTCAATTAGGACAAACCGAATGCCTTTTAAGATCTTCCTATCTTCATAGTTAGATTCTTGAAAATATTTAAAGTGCCAAAGGAAATCCACGGATTGGGTTTCTGGTATGCTTTAAATACCCGTGTCCAAAGATAACAAATTATAGGTCAAATTGAACGATTATGCGATTGAACGAGTATACAATTATGTGACTATGTGTTTATTCATCTTATGTTTTCTTTTATGCATTTTTGTGTTTTTAATACTCTGGATATTCGTTATCCAAATCCTCGCAGAATCTTTCATATCGTCATATGAGGGATTCGTAGCAGGATATTCAAAAAGTACTACCTTCAATCCTTAATGGGCTTCTATGTAATAGTTAAGACCCTTGGGTTATATAGTACCATTCCATGATTCGATGAGAGACCCTTTAGTGGTCTAGTCAAAAAGATTGATTCACGATTTGGTTAAAGAACGACATCTAGTGATGTAGCTGGACAGACTCCTTGATAGTCTATTTAGATCATTTATTGATTTAATTAAAAGGATTCTAAGGCGGTCTAGTCACACTCATCACAGGATTGTTCATTTGGTTTTCCCCTACACACTATAAAATAGACTGTGTGAACTGTGCAAGGAATTGTCTGATTATGGACGCGTACATAATTATGAAATTTAGTGCACAGAAACCCAGTAAGATTTATTATGTGTAAGAGCCGATAGTGACAACAATAACGAAATGAGAACGATGTAATGGAGGTACAGTGGACGCACCAATGACGCTTCATATACGTGTATATAAGTATCCCTCTTACATTGTAATCATGATGTTATTAAAGGTTACTAGAAGTTCAGAACCCTAACCAATGTTATTCGATCTTTTCAATTTCATGTTTTCAAGCTCTCACAAGTTTCCTCTAAATAAATTTCGGGACGGAATTTCCTAAAGTAGGGGAGACTGTAACACCTGTGCCTCCACGGCCATCAAACAAATACCAAACCAATGAAATATTGTATTTCATACTTGGGATTTGTAAAAATATGTGTATCATTTGCACATATCAATTTTTGTTCGATTTCAAACTCTAAATCGCTTTCTGGAAGGTTATACGCGCACTGATGCGTAAATATAACCAGTTTAATGCAACAAACACTCCGGAATAGTGACATAGGCTTAACATACCTTAAATAACCTTTACATAACTTAGATATAAGTTTTGGAAGGTTTGGTGTGGTGAAATCAAAGTTTAATCGCTTACAGGGACTAAATTTGACAAACTGCGAAAGTATGCCAATTTGAACTGTAACAGACCTTCCGGAACATGACCATAAGTTAAACATACCATAAATATCCTTTACATAGCTTATAAATAGGCTTTGAGGGGTTCGGTGTGCTAAAATAAACTTTTGGGTCATTCAGGGACTAAAAGTGTCAAAAAGTGCACAAGTTTGCATTTTCGCGCATAACTTACGTTCTGAATACATCCGGACATCAAAAAAAATTATGTTAGCACTAAAATATTTTATTTTAGTGTTCGCCATAAGAAAAATCCATTCGTCACGTCATTTGGATCGTTTTTCGCATTCAGGACCAGATTCGATGTATTAGCCGTTGTTTAATTCATAACCACACATTCTAACTTGCTTAGTCAGCGGATAAGGATGGAATTTAGGCACCATGACATTTCAACACATGTATGGATGGAATTTAAACACCTAAACACCATGACCTTTCAACACATGTATGGATGGAATTTAAACACCTAAACACCATGACATTTCAACACATGTATGGATAGAATTTAAACACCTAAACACCATGACATTTCAACACATGTATGGATGGAATTTAAACACCTAAACACCATGACATTTCAACACATGTATGGATGGAATTTAAACACCTAAACACCATGACATTTCAACACATGTACGGATGGGATTAAGGCACGTTTTCCATGAAACGATCTTAACGGTTCGGGTATTCCTATAAATACCCATCCACCCCCATTGCTAAAATCACTAGAACTTTGATTTGAGAAACTCTAAGTTGAAACTATTGTTTCATACCTGAGATTTTTGAATCTAGGTTAGCATTCGGGGACCCTTCGTAAGTATTCTTTCGTTCTTTTCCTTATTTTATTGCTTTTCGAGTCAGAAAGTCAAACTTTGTTTGACTTTCAGCGTTGACCAGTAATGATCAATGCGAAGTTCGTTTGAACTTCGCAACGTGAGTGTAATCACGTTGGTCATAGTCCCTTGGGACTATGCCCACTGATTACCACGTTGTCTAGGGTCGTAGGGTAGGCGATCTAATAAATCGCCTATACCTTCGAGCCCGACCCAGTTTGGTCGATCATTAGGATCCGACCAAATACATTAGGTGACCCTAGTATAGGGCATAACCTTCCGAGGTTATACCCTATGGTCACATCGTTTAAGTAGTTGTATGATAGGTAGTTTATATGCCTTAGGTAAATTACCAGAATACCCTTTTCATGTATAATTGGTAATTAAGCATATGTAACCTAAACTTTTGTCACATAACTGATTATGTAACATGTTTAGGCATATAACACTTGTCATAGGACTAGTTAGACGGTCCGAACGCGTTTCACGCACACGACACGTTAAAGTAGCATAAGTTACCTTAATGGGTCGCGATGGGTCGATAATACTTAGGTTAAGTTTCATTTAGTATGTAGGCTTTGTTAAACCATATCATATGAGTTCCTACACTCATTTGGTTTACAAACCCTCCTGCTACCCAGTCTTCCGATTTAGGTCCGGGTTAATTATGTAATTACCTATATTAGGTACCGTTTGATTTCCGGGACTCCTCTAGCTTTCTTGGTAGTTGTTCAAGACTCCTAAGCACTCCCAGGCGAGTACATTATTCCCCTCTTTTACTGTTTTCAACTGTTTTGGGGTGACTCATATGTGCTAAATGTTTTATCAATGGTTTCAAGAACAATTACAATATGGTTTCAAGAACAATTACAATGTGGTTTCAAGAACAATTACAATTATTTCAAGAACGCTAACAATGATTTCAAGAACGAATACAATGATTTCAAAAACTAATAACAATTTCAAAAAGTGAACAAACTTGTTGGTTGTAGTTTACATGACCGATGACATTCATTAGCAATGATCAAGCCGACCAGTATTAGGTTATGGTACCATAGGATCTGACAAATCCCGTTATTTACTGCACCCATTGTTATGTGTGGGGGTTGTGGGTAGCGACTGAATCTGTAATTATTAACTTATCCTTTGGTAAGGGTTTGTTAAGAACGAAATTATTAATTTATCCTTTGGTAAGGGTTTGTTAAGAACGAGAACGAGAGCGAGAGCGAGTTGGAACGAGGAACGCGTCAAGAAGGTTTGAATGTTATTAGAGAATCGATCATAAAGTAGTTCACGATTAAAACAAGAACGATTAGAACGATTAAAACAAGAACGATTAGAACGATTAAAACAAGAACGATTTGAACGAATGGGTAACGATTGGGTAAACATTTGTACATGATTTACATTTGATCATGCATTTACACGAAACATAGTATTGGTTTAAACCAAGTTTTACTTCAATACTTTGTTGTTGTGCATATGGTTTAGTTGAGACATTTCACTTGCCATACATGGATATTTGACATGGATATTTGACATAGACATTTTGACATGAATTACATCTTGACATGAATACTTTGACATATTATTCAATACATTTGACAATTGATTTAAACATAGACATTTTACATTGTTTGGTTTGGTTTGATTAAGTGATTAAGTAACGATGCGTGTGTAATATGATACAAACATGGTGGATACGCCGCTGGTACTTCCTATATATAAGTGTTTGTATGGTATTACATATTGTAGCGTTATTTGAATCATTTCAGTTTGAGACATAGAACATTTTATACAAGTAACATACTTTTCACAAGACATTTATTTACAAACAACTTATCTTACACAAACTCATTTTTACATGGTTATTCATTTAATCATGCATTATTCTCTTATTTATACTTATCATCCGAACTTATTATTTTTCAAATGATTTACAAAGACAAAGCAAATTACAAGGTTCGTGACTAAACATTTTCTCAAACAGAAGTCATGAAACTTATTTTCAACAAAACTAATGTATTCGCCAGCATTTCTTTGCTGACCTCGTTTTCACATATGTTTCAGGTATTGTTGGATGATATCGATTGATAAGATGCATGCTCACATAGGACTGGACAAGGCCTTAGTGACTCAATAACAATGATAGACTATGTTTAAATAGTGTATTTAGATTTCCAGACGATGTAATTACTCAATGTTTAATAAAACGAAACACTTTTGATATCCATGGTTATGAAACATTAATTCTGTTGCAACACGCCCCGATGTTTCCGCCGCGATTTGTTGTTTTACGCGGTCGGGGTGTGACAGTAAGGATCAGGGTTTTGATCACTTCATTGACATAACTGCTGGTGCAAATTTTAACAACCCTGATCCTCACTCTGCAAGTTATGCATTCACTGCAAACGAAAACCAGATGTCAGACAATCTAAGTTTTGAACTAAATGACTTACAGTATTTTGATCCCACTGACTTGGAGGAAATGGACATCCTGCACCAATTGGCTTTGCTAAGTGTTAGAACTAGCAAATTTTACAAAAGAAAGGGCGAAAATTCCCAGGTTTGCATGGGAACCTAAGGGTTGGGTTGGATAAATCGAAAATCAAGTGCTACAAGTGTAATAGGTTGGGACACTTCGCTAGGGAATGCAGGAGTCAAACTAATGGTCCCATAATCACTCACCCTAGCTCAAATCCTAGACCTCAAAATCAAGGCACTGTGCATTATGCCCAGTATACCCCAGCAGCTCAAGTGAACACTGCTCACTATGCTGCTGCCCCTGTGCCAGTGCACTATGTCCAAACTACTGTTCCACAGATCCAATATGTTCAAACCCCTGTTCCCCAGGCACAAGTGCAGCCTGCACCTCAAACCACTGCTCCAGCAGCAGTACAACCAGATCAACAAAGTTTTTTCACTCAAGGGTTTGTTGACTGGAGCAGTATGCCTGAAGACCTTAGTGATGAAAATTTTGCACTCTATGCTTCTAATGATTCTTCTCATAATGAATTTTGTTTGATGGCATTAGAGTTAATACAGGAGGGGGTTGAAACTGAAGATGAGCAGCTGAGTATTGAAACAGTGGATGAGGTGACTGAAGCAGTGGTTACTGCTATGGCTGGTGAACTACTGCTGGAAGAAAGTTCAGGTACCCTGATTGAACCTATGACAGATCCATGGTCCGAAGAGGACAAAGAAGAAGAGAAGGAAGAAAAGGCTGGTGAAAAGAAGGTGAGAGCTGATGATGAAGAGAATCATCAATGTGATTGTGCAATGATGGCTGCTGCCAAGGTATCTCCTCAAGTTCTAGAAAAACTATGTTCTGACAATTGCATTATTGCTTTTGCTAACATCAAAGAGGTGAATGAAAACCTTCGGGATAAAATCTTAACTGATGAAGTCAAATTTGAAAGATATTTAAAAGAACTTAAAAACAAATTGACTGAAAAGGAAAAAGAGATCAGCAGTCTGAAAGAAGAACAAAGCATAACCAAAACTCAACTCCAAACTATGGTAGAAAAATACCAAGTTTGCAAAAAGGAGTTAGAGTCCACCCAAATCACATGTGAGAGATGGGTGGAATCATGCAAAGGGTATGAGGTTATGCTTGAAAAACAGATAAAAAGCAATGTGAAATTTGGTGTTGGTTATAGAAAACATGATGATGAAACCACTGCTTTTGCAAAATCTGTTCAAACCACTGATGTAACCACTGAGTTCATACCCACAAACAAGAATGGCCAAGAAGTGAAAATCACTGACAAACTTGGTAACAAAATCACACTTGACAGACCAATGGGATCCTCTACTTTTGAGGAACTTGAAGACTATCAGTTTAAACCAAAATGGTCTGATGAGTGTGATATTCTTGAAAATTTCAAGCCAATGGACTTTACATCAACTGATGGTGTTAAAGCTCCAAAAGCTAAAGTCATACCTCTCAAGGACATCCCAGCAGTGGTTAAAACCTCTGCTGCAAAGGAGTCTGAAAAGAGAAAGAAGAAAGAAAAAATTGATAACTTGTTTTGTGAATTCTGTGAGAAAAGGAATCATCTAACAAAAGATTGTTTCCACTTAAAAGCTTATGATTTAAACAGAACAAGTGTCATTGTTTCAGCTGAAAGTTGCATTGTTTGTGGTAAAACAAACCACAAAACTCAAGCATGTGTGTATCTCAAAAACTTTGATGTGAAAAAGAATGAGTACATTGCTAAAACATCCTTGAGTCCATCATCATCATCAACATCTGTCAAATTCACCAAGAAACAACCACTGTTTGTGCCAGTTCAAACAGCTGTCACAAAACAGCTGAACCAAACATCTGTCAAAAGAGATGTTCAGGTTACTGATGCACCCCCTGCCAATCAATTTAGAAAAGGCAAGGAAAAACAACCTTACCAAAGGATTCCACACGTTTATGAGACCTACAAAAGGCCCTCTAAAACCAGAGTGAACAGGCATCCTTTTGGTTACTAGCAGGTGATTGGTCAGGACCCATAACAGTGGTTAGAGAAACACTGTCCTAAAACAGTCCAAACCCCTGACCTAACCACTGTCCATCATTCTGCATCCATCCCAGACACTGTTGAGACCCCATCCAAAGCCCTGCTGGCTTTGGAGACCCTAATGAACTAATCCTTTTACTTCATGTGCAGGGAGCTTCTGCATGCTTTGATAGTCTTTGGTATGTAGATAGTGGAGGCTCCAGGCACATGACAGGATGTAAAGCCCTCCTCAAAGACTTTAAAATCCATGGAGGGGGTGATATATCCTTTGGAAATAATAGTAAAGGGAAAGTTCTGGGGTCTGGTACAGTGCAGTCTGGAAATGTAAAATTTGAAAATGTCAATCTGATAGACAATCTAAAATTCAACCTTCTGAGTGTGTCCCAAATGAGTGACAAAGGGTTTGGGTCATTCTTCACAAAAGATTGTTGTAGGATTGTTGGACCAGAAATGGTCAAAAAGATTGAAACAATAATCAAAACTGGTCAAACAAAACTTGTTGCTCAAAGAAGTGGCAATGTTTATGTTGTTGATATGTCAAAAGAGTGTCACAGAGCTGATGCCTGTCTGTTCTCAGCTGCCTCTAACAAAGAGACAGAACTTTGGCACAGAAGGCTGGGGCACACAAATCTTAAGACAATCACTGAAATTTCAAAAAATGGTTTGGTGAGAGGCCTACCACAAAAATTGTTTTCATGTCCTGAACATTGCATTTCCTGTTTAAAAGGAAAACAGCATAAAAGTTCTTACAAGTCCATTGAAGAGTCCAAAACAACCCAGTGTTTGCAAATGCTACACATGGATTTGTTTGGCCCAGTTCAAGTCATGAGCCTCAAGAAGAAAAGATATTGTTTGGTTATTGTTGATGACTTTTCTAGGTTTACATGGACTTTCTTTTTACACTCAAAAGATGAGACTGCAGGCATTTTGCAAGACTTTGTGACACAGGTTGAAAAGCAATTTGACCTTCCAGTGAAAAGCTTCAGGAGTGACAATGGCACAGAATTCAAAAATAAGGAGTTGGATGCCTTCTGTGTGAAGAAAGGGATTGTAAGGTAGTACAGCATCCCTAGAACACCAGAGCAAAATGGGGTTGTTGAAAGAAAGAACAGAACTTTAATTGAGGCTACCAGAACTATGCTTGCAGATTCAGGTTTGCCATTAACTTTCTGGGCAGAGGCAGTAAACACTGCTTGCTATGTCCAGAACAGAGTTTTAATAAACCCCAGGCACAAAAAGACTGCTTATGAAATTCTGTATAAAATCAAACCACTGATCTCATATTTCAAGGTGTTTGGCTGCCCATACTTTATTTTGAACTTAAAAGATTCCATTTCAAAATTTGCAGCCAAAATTGATTGTGGTTATCATCTGGGATACTCAACCACTGCCAAGGCCTACAAAGTGTTCAATACACGGACCAAGGCAGTGGAGGAGACTTTGAATGTTAAGTTCAATGAACTTTCATCAATGAAAATCCCAGCAAATCCTGCAGATCTGTTTGATCTTGAAAATTTTACTTTTGAAAATACTGCTGTCAAGACTAACAGTGCAGGTTCATCAGAGGATACTACACCAGACTATGGGTATGAAATCATCATCCCTCAAAGGTCTGCCACAAAGGGAAAAGCATCAGCTGTTCAAAACAGTTGTCAAAGCTCAACCACTGCTACCTCAACAGTTGTTGACCAAAGTAGCCCATCAACCACTGCTTCCACATCCTCAAACACTGCTGAGAAAAGTCCTCAAACAGTGGATAAAAGTCAGCAGTTGTCCACATCATTACCTCCTATTCCACCACCTTTTGAAGCCACTACTGGATCATCAAAGTCCCCAGCAGTGGTTAGCTCAGATGATACACATTTGCAGCCTTCACCAACAAATGCCATCATACCATACCAAGGAGATTTAATCTTCTTGAGATCTCATCCACCTGATCAAATCATTGGTAACATCAATGAAGGGGTGCTCACAAGAAGCCAAACCCAAAACATTTGTCTTTTTGCTGGTTTTCTATCACTCCATCAGCCAGTCAAGTACCAAGAGGCACTGAAAGACAATAGCTGGGTAGAAGCCATGCAAGAGGAGCTCCAACAGTTTAAACGACAACAAGTATGGGAGCTTGTACCACTGCCAGAAGAGGTTAGTCCCATTGGCACAAAGTGGGTCTTCAAGAACAAAACTGATGAAAGGGGTATTGTTGTCAAGAATAAAGCCAGGCTTGTGGTTCAAGGTTACAGACAGGAAGAGGGGATTGATTATGATGAAACATTCGCCCCTGTTGCAAGATTGGAAGCCATTAGACTGTTCCTGGCCTTTGCTGTCAACCACAACATGAAGGTGTTTCAAATGGATATCAAAAGTGCTTTCCTCTATGGTACAATTCAAGAAGAGGTATATGTTTCTCAACCTCCAGGTTTTGAGGATCCATTTTATCCAGATCATGTCTACAGGCTAAACAAAGCCTTGTATGGCCTGAAACAAGCACCAAGGGTCTGGTATGAAACTCTTTCCAACTTCCTTCTCTCAAATGGTTTCAAAAGAGGTACCATTGATAAAACACTGTTTCTAAATTGGAGAGGGAAGGATTTAATGATTGTCCAGATTTATGTGGATGACATTATTTTTGGAAGCACATGTAACTCAATGTGTGAAGAGTTTAGAGAACTCATGACAGCTGAGTTTGAAATGAGTGCAATGGGTGAGCTGCAATGCTTTCTTGGTCTCCAAGTTCAGCAAATGCAAAATGGAACTTTCATTCATCAAAGCAAATATGCTAAATAACTTTTGACAAAATTTGATATGAATGATTGTAAACCATGCAGCACACCTATGGCAACAAATAAGCTTGTCATGTCTGATGAAAAGGATGAGCTGATTGACCAAACTTTATATAGAAGCATGATTGGGTCTTTATTGTACCTAACTGCATCTAGACCAGACATCATGTTTGCAACATGTGTTTATGCAAGAAGTCAATCAGCTCCCAGAAAATCAAATCTCATTGCTGTAAAAAGGATATTCAGATACATAAAAGGTGCTCCCACACTTGGTATCTGGTATCCAGCTAATGGGAATATCAAGCTTTCAGGCTTTTCAGACAGTGACTTTGCTGGATGTAACACCACAAGGAAGTCCACATCAGGAGGGTGCCAGTTTCTAGGTGATTGCTTGGTTTCTTGGCAAAACAAAAAGCAAGCAGCAGTTTCAACATCCACTGCTGAGGCTGAATACATTGCTGCTGCAAGCTGTACAGCCCAACTCCTGTGGCTTCAAAATCAGTTGCTGGATTTTGGTATCACTGCCTTAAAGACACCACTCATGTTGGACAGCCAGGCAGTAGAAAATATCATCAAAAATCCAGTTTCCCATTCAACCACCAAACACATCGACATCAGACATCACTTTGTGAGGGATTGCTATGAAAAAAGGTTTGATTTCTCTGCATCATGTCCCAACTAAAGACCAGCTGGCAGATGTGCTCACAAAAGCACTTGATACAACCACTTTTGAAAGCTTGGTCTCTAGAATTGGGATGCTAAACATGGAATAACAAGCAAAATCTTGTTTTTTTTATGCATAAAAGCATCAAAATGTTTTCAGAAAATCAAAAATCCATCCTTAAAAATAGCTAAAATGAATTTTTCTTTAAAAATCCTTAAAAGTCTGCCATTAACCACTGATTGTTCAAAAGTCTGCTCTACTTCAAAAGCCTGTCCACTACTGAAAGTCAACCCCTGTTCTCTCATTCCTTTGATAAACTCTGTTGTTCAAAAGCAGTGTCTTATCCACTGATATGCTATCCACTGATAGTGAAAAACATCCACTGCTCTACTACCACTGCTTTCATCAGTCACTTTCATAAAAGTACTATCCTTCACTTTCACCAGGGGTTGTCACGTGGGCAGTACATAGTGGTCAGACCTTTTGTAACGGCTGCCACGTCAGCATTCACTTTCTTCCCTATAAAAATCCCCCACTCACCACCAAAACAGGGTTTTACTGTCGAATTGAATTCTTAAAAATTCTCTTCTCAAAGCAGTTTTTCATCTCATCTTTCACAAAATTCTTCGATCATTCTCTTCAAAAATGACAAAATCGAAGCCATCCACAAAACCCACTTCCAAATCATCATCGAAAACAGCCTCTCAAAAGGCAATCTCCACTGAAATCCCATATAAACCATCTCACAATCTCATGGGTCTTCTCACAAAACCAGGAACCACCAATGTTTTCGATTCCATCATTGACACCATGGCAAAATCAAAGTACAAAACTTTGTTCACCGTCGATGCACCAATCTATTTGGAGACCCAAAGGGAGTTTTGGAAGAATGCAACCCTTGAAAAACAAGGAGACATTGCAACCACCATACACTCTTCTATAAAGGGTAAAGCTGTCCAAATCACGCCACAATCCATTTCAGAGGTCTTTCAACTCGATGATCAGGAAGGTAAAATTTCTTTCACTAAAAACGAGTTACAAACTGACTTCATTGAAAAAGGGTATGAAGCCACAATGATGAAGAAACTTACCTTACAAAAAGGTTATTTTCCTTCTGCAACCAGATTTTTATTTCATACCCTCCTACTATGTGTTTCAAATAAAACCACTTATTTCAATGAAATCCCTTTAAAGATTCAAAATCTGGGATATGCAATTCTTCAAGAAGAAAATTTTAACTATTCTCGGGAAATTTTTAAAGATTTGGTTAATAATGTTGAAACAAAATCATTCTTAATGTTTCCAAGGTTTTTAAGTTACTATTTTGAAAAGAAATTCAGTAAGAATGATTTAGCTGCAATAAACCAAGGTGATTCTACTCAAATAAACAATTTAACAACTGAAACTTTTTCAAGAATGTTAACACCTTGCAAAACACAAGCAGAGCTGCCTGAGCAGAATTTAGCAGTTACAACTGCTCCTCAGGTATCTGCTGCTGAGCCCACTGCTCAAGGTGATCAAAGTGGCAGCACAACTGCTTTGAAACCCACACCGACAATCACAAAAAAACCAAAAAGAAAAACTCAAAAACCCCCCAAAACCCATCAAAAAGGCAACTCTGGAGGATGAGATACCAGAGCTACTGCCTGTGACAACACAAATGTCACAAGAAACCACTGCTGCTACTTCCTCACAGCAGTTGGTACAAATATCTCAACCCATAACCAAAACTCCTCCTGATTCTTCACAAAAAGATCAGGTTGTACACATTGGGACACCACATCATGATGCTCTGGAAACACTCGTTTCCATCATCCACAGCTCAATTCCCGGAGCAAATCCTCTTTCTTCACCAAACATCACATCCACAATTCCCCCACCAACTAAACTGCTGTTGGATGCAATTAATTTGAACCAGGCACTAACCAGTCCTTCTCAATCACCTATCAATGAGAATATACCTCAACAACTGACTGGGTCTGATGTATCAATCTTTGCTAACCCACCAACACAACCTGAGGAGGTTAGACCCCTTGAGTTACAAGTAACTCTTGGTGGTAATCCAAGTGAAGCAGCCACTACAACTGTTGAACCCACTGGTTTACAGTTGGACAGTGGTTACATCAATAAGACTTCCTTGGAGGTAATTCCTTTTATAGCACCTCTGCCAACCACCAGTGGATTTATTTATCCTACTGGCAACATCAAAAGGTTGTCAAGTGTTGAAGGAAGAAGACCCCAGTACCAAGAAAAAGGGGCATCAGTGGTTAATGTTTGGAGTATACTCCCTACCTCTACCACTGATAAAACCACTGCTAGTGGGAAATCAGATGATCCCATTAAATTGGGTGATGGTTTAAAGTACCAGAAATTGACGGATCGTGTTGAAAAACTTGATAACTCTGTTGCAGAACTCAAAGATATGCTAAAACAGTTGTTACAAGTACAAAAGGTACAATCAACTGCTGTTCCATCTCAAGCTCCTGCTCCACAACAGGCACTTGCTACAAATGAGCTCTGGAACTTATTTCAACCTTTTCTCCATCATCAAGCACAACTAGCAGATCAGTAACATGAAAAACATGTCCAACAGCTGAGAAATGCAATGGAGTCAAGGTTCAAGAACACTCAGGCTGATCTAAAGGCTCTCAAAACTCAGATCCTGCACACTACTGGCACTGCTCCTCCAACAGTTTTCTTCATTGATCAACTTCCCCCAGATAATGCCAAAAAGGGGGAGAAAATTCAGGAGTGGAGAAAGAAGGGAATAGAGGATGGTCTTTACATTGAACCAGAAAATGCAAACATGACCAAACAGATCCCTCTGCCAGATGGAAGCAAGAAAATTGATGTGACCACAAATGCACTGGCAGAAGCAGTTGCAAGTGTAAAAAGGGATAGAGAGGCCAAAAAGAAAGCCAGGGTGGATTATCCGGATTAGGGTACTTCAGGGTCAAAAGATGATGAAAATCTTGTTGATGAAAAGAAGAAGCCTACAAGAAGAGTAAGGCTACCCAAATCCATTCCAACCAGACGTTCAAAGTCTGCTCCAAAGCCACCATCTAAAACAGCTGCTGTAACTCCTGTTGTATCAACTACAGTCGGTACTTGTCACACCCCCAAAACCCACACGCGGAGTACTACCGCTTGGAGGCGTGACATGACCAGGATCAAGCCACCAATCATATTGAACATAAGTATATAGTAAAAGTCATTCATCAATACGATAGGTGTTTCCAAAACCAAATATAAACAAGTGTGTAGCGGAAGCAATAAGGTAAAACCCAACATAAGTTTAAGTACAAAATGTCATAATGTTTAACAACACATTCACGATCCGTTTCCACAACGACTGTGCCTCCCGTGCAAGCTCCAAAAGTACCTAAGGTCCTGCAAGGCATGTAACAGAGAGTCAACAAATAGTTGAGCGAGTTCACAGTAAGTAAGTTCGTAAATGCAAGTTTGTTTCGTAACGTGCGGCTATACTGGGCCGATAATATGTTCTATTAGTGGGGGCTTCCCATGTTTGCATATACACTAGACTATTTGCAACCATAAGTGTTCTTCTTACCGAGAACAGTAGTACGTACAAAGTTTACGTAGGTTTTACGTAAGTGTCCTTCACAACCGAGGACAGGGGTACGCGGGGGTTTACGTAGGTTTTACGTAAGTGCCTGACACAACCCGAGGCAATAATGAGTATAAGTTTACGTAGGTTTTACGTAAGTGTCCTTCACAACCGAGGACACTGATGTGTACAAGTATACGTAGGTTTTACGTATGTGTCCTGCGCATCCGAGGACGATGGTAGATAGTCTAGTAACATTGTAAGTACAAATCCATTCCTTCAATCCCATTCCCAACCCCGGGAATCCCATGCCTTGGTAAGAGTGTGAACTCACCTTGTTTGCTCGGTATGCTAAGTTAAGTGCTCACAATTAATCAGTCAAGTCCTATAGTGCACGTATACTCAATCAGTTCACATTCGAAATGTTTCACATGAAACTAGTGTCATAGTAATATCATAGAGTGTGTTTGACAGTTCATATCATGCAACACATAAACAGGTAGTCACATTCAAAATATTCATGCTTCACATACATGTGTTCCACAGTTGATATAATATTGTTATTTGTTAGCATGCTTGACAGGAATAGTAGTTAACCATGTAAATCAACTAACAGAGCTAACATCCATCAGAATTAGTAACTAACTGTGTCACATGCTTTACTTAACTAAAATAATAGGTTTAACAGAGTTAATAACTTAAATCAAGTTAATAAACTAACAAACTAAATAACCCAGCAAAGTTAACCTCTAACGGAGTTAATTAACTGAGTTAATTATTAACAGTTTAGTAATACATAACATATGGGACGAAATCACTTATGGCCGAAATCCCTCACATGGGCCGAAATCACATTATGCCGAAAACCCTTTATGTGGCCGAAATCCATATGTTGGCCGAAAACCCTTAAGAGCCGAAAACACCTTAAGAGCCGAAAACACCTATATGCCGAAATCACTTAAGTGGGCCGAAATCTAGGTTGGGCCGAAATCCCCTTATAGCCGAAAACCCCCTTTGGGCCGGAAATGTTTGGGCCGAAATCACTTTATGTGATTTCGTCCAGTTGATTAATGTGGGGGGTGTTTTCGTGAGCATCATCATCTTCACCAAAACTCACTGTAACTTAAACCCAGCAACTAAATCTCATTACAGTTACAGGTTTAATCATCTACAAGTCATTTAAATCAATCATTGATATTAAAACAAATACTCTACCAAAACTTTGTGAGATCAAGAACATACTTGAATCAGTTTATCGTTCATTAACATACACCCACTGTTGATCAAAACCTCAAATACACAGACAGTTCATAGATAATAATTATCTAACCATCACACAATGATCAATCACATAATCACATATATAAATGTATACATACATCATGATTAAACATCCAAAATCATACGATATGCAACAAGAAACAACTTGAATCATGAAATCACTAACCAAGGATTAAACAGAGGTTTTGCTTCAAGTGAGGAACTCTTTGTGGGTTTCAGAGATAGAGAGAGAAACAATTGTGATAAGATATGGTTTGGTAAATGTGAAACTTCTCTGAGAAGATTGTTTATAAAATGATTACATATAAAATATCTCAACACTGGGCCAAGGCCCATCTTCTGATTTCGTTGGTCATCAGTGGACGAAAACACCTAAAGTGTTTTCACCACTTGGGTGATTTCATGGATACTTGTTTCCAGTAAAAGTTTCATCTTTATTTACCATGTTAATTAATACAAAGCCTTATCAACATACACTCACATATAATAAATATTATGGATTTCCAAGTATAAAATATCAGTCGAAATACGATATAACGTATTACAAAGGTAAGCGTTGTGAAACAACGAGTCGTATTAACAAACATAAAAAAAATAAACGCGCACTAAATGCGAAGATGGAATCTTGGAAACTCGAGTTGTCACATTATCCCCAACTTGAAAGAAATTTCGTCCCGAAATTTTGCATGCGGTTACTGAGGAAGCTAGGTAAGTTATCGTTTACAGGTTCTCCTGGGGTGTCACATCATCCCCCCGTTGATTTGGAATTTCTTCCCGAAATTCTGTAGTAGCTTCAGCCTCAGTAGTAGTTGCATTGTTTTCGAACAACTGGGGATATTTGAGTTCCATTTGGTCTTCGCGTTCCCAGGTATACTTTGGGCCACGACGGGAGTTCCAACGAACTCGAACAAGAGGTATTCTGGTGTTCTTGAGGACCTTAACATCCCGGTCCGTGATTTCAACTGGCTCTTCGACGAAATGCAACCGTTCGTCGATAGTGAGCTCCTTCAGAGGAACTATGTGAGTCTCATCTGACAGACACTTCTTCAGATTCGACACGTGAAAGACGTTATGAACTGCACTGAGTTCAGCTGGTAAGTTCAGTCTGTAGGCCACTTTGCCTATTTTCTCAATGACTTCAAATGGTCCAACGTATCGTGGATTGAGTTTGCCTCGTTTGCCAAAACGAACAACACCCTTCCAGGGTGAAACTTTGAGTAGTGCTCGATCCCCAACCTGGAACTCGAGTATTTTCCTGTCTTTATCCGCGTATACTTTCTGACGGTCACGAGCTGCCGCCATGCGTTGTCGTATTTGAGCAATCTTTTCAGTAGTATCACCTACCATTTCTGGACCTGTGATCTGACTGTCACCCACCTCTGCCCAACAAAGAGGTGATCGGCATTTACGCCCGTACAATGCCTCAAATGGAGCAGCTTTAATGCTGGTGTGGTAACTGTTGTTGTATCAAAATTCCACAAGTGGCAGATGTTTTTCCCAGCCCTTGCCAAAGTCAATTACGCACGCCCGAAGCATGTCTTCTAGAGTTTGAATAGTGCGCTCAGACTGCCCATCGGTCTGAGGATGATAAGCTGTGCTCATGTCTAAACGAGAGCGAAAAGATTTGTGCATTGCTTGCCACAGTTCTGAAGTAAAACGTGCATCACGATCAGAGATAATAGAGGTGGGCACCCCGTGCCTCGAGACAACTTCCTTAAGGTATACGTCTGCTAGAGTGGAGAACTTATCCGTTTCCTTGATAGCCAAGAAGTGAGCAGACTTTGTGAGT
Source organism: Helianthus tuberosus (assembly GCA_030545235.1). Lineage (NCBI taxonomy): Eukaryota > Viridiplantae > Streptophyta > Magnoliopsida > Asterales > Asteraceae > Helianthus > Helianthus tuberosus. The sequence goes on along the minus strand of CM060360.1, from coordinate 96,736,792 downwards.
CGATCCACGATCACCCAAATAGTATCATTTCCGCGCTGAGATCTAGGTAGGCCAGTAACAAAATCCATGGAAATTTGCTCCCATTTCCATTGTGGTATCTCAGGTTGTTGGAGTGGGCCTGAGGGTTTCTGATATTCTGCCTTGACTCTCGCACAAGTCAAACAATTGCTAACGTAAGTTGCTATGTGGGCCTTCATGCTAGGCCACCAATATGTAGTTCTGAGGTCGTGGTACATCTTATCCGAACCAGGATGTACTGAGTAGCGAGACTTATGAGCTTCATCCATTACAAGCTCGCGTAAATTACCATAGAGTGGGACCCAGATGCGTCCTGTTACATAGTAGGCGCCGTCTGCCTTTGGTTCTAACCGTTGCCTTGAACCGCGTAGGGCTTCAGCCCTGACGTTTTCCTGTTTCAATGCTTCTACCTGAGCATCTCGTATCTGTGAAGGAAGACTGGACTGAATAGTGAGTTGCAACGCTCGTACACGCCTAGGTGTTGTATCCTTTCGACTGAGGGCGTCGGCCACCACATTGGCTTTGCCCGGATGGTATTTTATAGCACATTCGTAATCGTTCAGTAACTCGACCCATCGACGTTGTCGCATGTTCAATTCTTTCTGCTTGAAGATATGCTCAAGACTCCTGTGATCGGTGTAGATGGTGCACTTGGTGCCCTACAGATAATGTCGCCATATCTTGAGCGCAAAAACAACGGCTCCCAGCTCTAAATCGTGCGTAGTGTAATTCTGTTCGTGAATCTTAAGTTGGCGCGAAGCATAAGCAATAACTTTATCCCGCTGCATCAACACACATCCAAGACCTTGAATAGATGCATCGCAGTAGACTACAAAATCGTCCGTGCCTTCAGGCAATGAGAGGATAGGTGCGCTACAAAGTCTATCCTTTAAGTGCTGAAACACTGTTTCCTGTGTATCACTCCAACGGTAAACAACACCTTTCTGTGTCAGTAATGTAAGCGGCTGTGCAATCTTTGAGAAGTCTTTGATGAACCGTCTATAATAACCCGCCAAACCCAAGAATTGGCGTATTTCGGTTGGTGTGCAAGGTGCAGGCCAGTTCTTGATCAAATCTACCTTGGATGGATCGACATGAATCCCATCCTTGGTTACCACGTGGCCTAGAAAGTGAACTTCACGAAGCTAGAAGTCACATTTTGAAAACTTAGCGTACAGCTATTCCGTTCGAAGGAGTTCTAGAATAAGTCGTAAATGCTGCTCATGTTCCTCCCGATTCTTCGAATAAATCAGGATGTCATCAATAAAAACAATAACAAACTTGTCAAGATAAGGTTTGCACACCCTGTTCATAAGATCCATGAAAACCGCAGGCGCGTTCGTTAGCCCGAATGGCATGACCAAAAACTCGTAATGACCGTAGCGAGTTCTGAATGCTGTTTTGGAGACTTCCTCATCCCGGACTCTCAGTTGATGGTAACCTGACCTCAGATCAATCTTCGAGTAATAGCTCGACCCTTGCAACTGGTCGAATAAGTCGTCGATGCGTGGAAGAGGATAACGATTCTTCACCGTCACCTTGTTTAGTTCGCGGTAATCTATGCACATACGAAAGGTACCGTCTTTCTTCTTCACAAATAATACTGGAGCTCCCCAGGGCGAAGAGCTAGGACGTATGAAACCCTTTTCCAAAAGTTCTTGCAATTGCTTAGACAGTTCTTCCAGTTCAGTTGGAGCTAAGCGGTAAGGCGCTCGAGCTATGGGTGCTGCTCCTGGAGCTAGCTCGATCTGAAATTCAACCTGGCGATGGGGCGGTAGCCCTGGTAACTCTTCAGGAAACACTTGAAGAAAGTCGCGTACTACAGGAATATCCCCAATCTTTTTCTCTGTCGTCGATGTATCAGTAACGAGTGCTAAAATAGCTATGTGGCCCTTTCGCAGACACTTCTGAGCCTTCAAGAAGGAGATGATGCCACTCACGACACCACTCTTGTCGCCTTGAACTTCGAGAGGTTCTTTGCCAGTACGGGGAATACGAATGATCTTTTCCTTGCATAGGATCTCTGCTTGCTGTTGGGATAACCAATCCATACCAATGACAATATCAAAACTACTCAGAGTTATAGGAATGAGATCGATAGAGAAAGTCTGACCAGCGAGGATAAGATTACAACCCTGAACTATGTGTGTGGCCTCTAGACTTTTACCGTTAGCTAACTCTACGACATGCTTGGTGTTCAAAGGTGTTGGTGCGCGTTTAAGCATTTGACTAACTTTCAGAGACATATAACTGGTATCCGCACCCGAATCAAATAATACGGTAACATAAAAGTCGTCAAGAAGAAACTTACCCGTAACCACATTAGGATCGTTCCTCGCATCACCCCGACCAATCACAAATGCACGACCCCTAGCACCATTGTTCCCATCATTGTTGTTTCCCCCGTTGTTGTTGTTCCCATTGCCCTGGTTGTTGTTGTTGTTCTGGTTCCGGTTTAACTGAGGGCAGTGTCTTTTGAAGTGACCTTCAGCACCACATTGAAAACATCCTTTGTTGCCCTGTTGCTGATTCTGCGGTGCTTGCTGCTGCTGCTGATTCTGATTCGCAGGTCGCGGACTCCTACAATCCTTGGCCTCATGGCCCATCCTGAGGCACCTCTGACAACGACCCTTGTTGCACTGGCCACTGTGATGCCTGTTACAGTTGTTACACCTTGGGAGGTTCCCTCGATAACCACCCTGCCTGTGACTGCCCGAAGATTGCTGACTAGGGCTCTGATAGTTGTCAGTCTTTCGCTGCTGAACTTGAGACTGTACTAAAGCTGAACCTTTGCTGGAATCCCCCTCCCATTTTCTCTTGTTAACACTGGGGGTAGCAGGAGTAGTTGCTGAAACAGTAGCAGTAGTAGTAGCGCTGATACGTTTAGGCAGCTTGTTCTGTTCCACTGCCTGATCGGTGAGGCGATGAGCTAACTTGACGATCTGTTGAATGGTGCCAAGATTTGCTGAGGTTACGTGACTTTGAATCTCCGGCACCAGACCATTGAGATACAGTTCGATACGCTTAATGGGAGGGTCCACCATAGTAGGACACAAAATAGCCAACTCGTTCGATCTTCTGGTGTACGCTTCAATTTCTGACCCCGTCATTTTCAAATGATAAAACTCTACCTCCAGCTTATGAATATCATCACGGCTACAGTATTCCTCTTTGATCAATTCCTTGAAACCGTTCCAAGGTGTGGCGTTAGCAACAGCCAATCCTAACATCTGAACTTGCGCATTCCACTAAGTCAGCGCAATGCCTTCTAGAGTACCAGTGGCGTACTTCACCCTGCGAGCCTCAGGGCATTCACACATTTCAAATACTGACTCAAGCTTTTCAAACCAATGGAGGAGTCCAACCGCTCCTTCCGTGCCACTAAAAGTAGTAGGACGACAGTCCATGAAAGTTTTGAAGGTGCAAACAGGTGGTTGACCTCCTGCTTGTGTGGCTGCAACTGCCTCAGCGACTTGTTCGTTAATGAGAGCCGTCAGTTGGGCTTGCGTCATATTAATGCGTCCAGACATGATCTTCATAGCAAATATGACATAAGTGAGAGAGGTTCGCGAGTAGTGCGATAACAGTAGAGAGTAAGCACACAAGTGTTCTCATGCAATAGTGTCAAGTTAACCTAAGCATACCCGGAGCAAAGTTCTATGCAATTCTAGTAAGTAGGCAATAAGACATATACCATATTACCTAGGATGTTGAGTCTTGCACGTGGAGCGAGGCGTCGTTGTGGATCGTTGAGCACTGTTCTGGTTATAGTCTGGTTTTAATAAAAACGTTTTCCCCTTATTAAAACTGAGTTCTCTATAACCAATGGCTCTGATACCAATCTGTCACACCCCCAAAACCCACACGCGGAGTACTACCGCTTGGAGGCGTGACATGACCAGGATCAAGCCACCAATCATATTGAACATAAGTATATAGTAAAAGTCATTCATCAATACGATAGGTGTTTCCAAAACCAAATATAAACAAGTGTGTAGCGGAAGCAATAAGGTAAAACCCAACATAAGTTTAAGTACAAAATGTCATAATGTTTAACAACACATTCACGATCCATGTCCACAACGACTGTGCCTCCCGTGCAAGCTCCAAAAGTACCTAAGGTCCTGCAAGGCATGTAACAGAGAGTCAACAAATAGTTGAGCGAGTTCACAGTAAGTAAGTTCGTAAATGCAAGTTTGTTTCGTAACGTGCGGCTATACTGGGCCGATAATATGTTCTATTAGTGGGGGCTTCCCATGTTTGCATATACACTAGACTATTTGCAACCATAAGTGTTCTTCTTACCGAGAACAGTAGTACGTACAAAGTTTACGTAGGTTTTACGTAAGTGTCCTTCACAACCGAGGACAGGGGTACGCGGGGGTTTACGTAGGTTTTACGTAAGTGCTTGACACAACCCGAGGCAGTAATGAGTATAAGTTTACGTAGGTTTTACGTAAGTGTCCTTCACAACCGAGGACAGTGATGTGTACAAGTATACGTAGGTTTTACGTATGTGTCCTGCGCATCCGAGGACGATGGTAGATAGTCTAGTAACATTGTAAGTACAAATCCATTCCTTCAATCCCATTCCCAACCCCGGGAATCCCATGCCTTGGTAAGAGTGTGAACTCACCTTGTTTGCTCGGTATGCTAAGTTAAGTGCTCACAATTAATCAGTCAAGTCCTATAGTGCACGTATACTCAATCAGTTCACATTCGAAATGTTTCACATGAAACTAGTGTCATAGTAATATCATAGAGTGTGTTTGACAGTTCATATCATGCAACACATAAACAGGTAGTCACATTCAAAATATTCATGCTTCACATACATGTGTTCCACAGTTGATATAATATTGTTATTTGTTAGCATGCTTGACAGGAATAGTAGTTAACCATGTAAATCAACTAACAGAGCTAACATCCATCAGAATTAGTAACTAACTGTGTCACATGCTTTACTTAACTAAAATAATAGGTTTAACAGAGTTAATAACTTAAATCAAGTTAATAAACTAACAAACTAAATAACCCAGCAAAGTTAACCTCTAACGGAGTTAATTAACTGAGTTAATTATTAACAGTTTAGTAATACATAACATATGGGACGAAATCACTTATGGCCGAAATCCCTCACATGGGCCGAAATCACATTATGCCGAAAACCCTTTATGTGGCCGAAATCCATATGTTGGCCGAAAACCCTTAAGAGCCGAAAACACCTTAAGAGCCGAAAACACCTATATGCCGAAATCACTTAAATGGGCCGAAATCTAGGTTGGGCCGAAATCCCCTTATAGCCGAAAACCCCCTTTGGGCCGGAAATGTTTGGGCCGAAATTACTTTATGTGATTTCGTCCAGTTGATTAATGTGGGGGGTGTTTTCGTGAGCATCATCATCTTCACCAAAACTCACTGTAACTTAAACCCAGCAACTAAATCTCATTACAGTTACAGGTTTAATCATCTACAAGTCATTTAAATCAATCATTGATATTAAAACAAATACTCTACCAAAACTTTGTGAGATCAAGAACATACTTGAATCAGTTTATCGTTCATTAACATACACCCACTGTTGATCAAAACCTCAAATACACAGACAGTTCATAGATAATAATTATCTAACCATCACACAATGATCAATCACATAATCACATATATAAATGTATACATACATCATGATTAAACATCCAAAATTATACGATATGCAACTAGAAACAACTTGAATCATGAAATCACTAACCAAGGATTAAACAGAGGTTTTGCTTCAAGTGAGGAACTCTTTGTGGGTTTCAGAGATAGAGAGAGAAACAATTGTGATAAGATATGGTTTGGTAAATGTGAAACTTCTCTGAGAAGATTGTTTATAAAATGATTACATATAAAATATCTCAACACTGGGCCAAGGCCCATCTTCTGATTTCGTTGGTCATCAGTGGACGAAAACACCTAAAGTGTTTTCACCACTTGGGTGATTTCATGGATACTTGTTTCCAGTAAAAGTTTCATCTTTATTTACCATGTTAATTAATACAAAGCCTTATCAACATACACTCACATATAATAAATATTATGGATTTCCAAGTATAAAATATCAGTCGAAATACGATATAACGTATTACAAAGGTAAGCGTTGTGAAACAACGAGTCGTATTAACAAACATAAAAAAAAATAAACGCGCACTAAATGCGAAGATGGAATCTTGGAAACTCGAGTTGTCACAGTACTTCAGTGGTTTCAACATCTGCTCCCACTTCAACACACACCACTTCAACACACACCAAATCCACTGCTTTACCACCATTACCACCAAAAACAAAATCACCTCCTGCCAAAAGGCAGAAGACAGTAGTTGTTACAACATCTGCTGTAATGATAACAGTGGTTGGAACACCAGTTGTTTCAACAACTGTTAGTCAATCACAAACCACTGCCACTACATCCACCACCACTGTTTCATCCAAAACATCATCAGCCTCTCCTCAAACAAAGAGGAGAAGGCTAATTCTCAAAGATGATGACACTTCACCACCACAAACATCTTCAAAATCTTCAGCTCTTGTCACAATACCAAAACATGTTCCTCTCTCTTCAGTTCAAATGTACAAGCCCTTACCTCCTGCAGGTGTTCAATTTCCTCTTGAACTAGCAGCTGTTAGAGAAGAAATAAAATCTTTTTACTATGAGGATGACCCTGCCAAAAGGAGTTTGCCATCAATAAAAGGATATCCCTGGCCTAAAAATGTTGATGAATATTTGGAAATCAAGGCCAAGCAAGCAGAGGATATCTCAAAAAGAAACACACAAGGGAAATCTGACAAAGAAATTTCAAGAAACTATCAATATCTGCTCACACAGGTCAGATCCCTAGAACAATTTGCAAAAAATGTCAGTCAACAAATTTCAGAAAGAGCAGCTGAAACTTTGAAGAAAGACTACATTGAAAGCATCATGGCTCACAAGAAGTACAAAGGAGAGAAATACATGTACAAAGAGTGGACTGTTCCTGAGCTTGAAAATGAAGCAGCAAGAATTCAAGACATGATAAAAAGGAAAGTCACTCACACTCCTCCTGACTGGGCAAAGTTTAGAAAGAATGTACCTGACAAACAGGTAGAACTGAAAAGAATGAAAGAAGAACTGGTTGCTGCTGAATATGGAAACAAAAGACAAGTTGCTAGATGGAAAGAAGATGTGGTCAGGATCACCTACAAAAGGTTGGAGGAACTAAGAAAGAAAGATCCAAATGTTCCTCAAAAGCCTGACTATCCTGAAGCAGAGGTTTCAAAAAGACCAACAAAGCTGCAACCCAGGAAAGCCACTGCCCCAACTGGTGCTGCCATCTATAAAAGAAGGAGCCAAAACCAGTCAAGTGTTGAAACCATTCAAGATCTAAAAGCTGGAAATGCTATTGTAAAAGCAGGCCTTAAATTGATGATAAAAGAAGATCTTGAATTGGAACAATCTGCAAGTACTGCTCAGTCAGTCATGGTTAGGCCAGCCTCACCAAATACCTCAGCAAATAAACATCTCCCAAGAAACCCACCAGGCTAAAAAATACAAAAGTGGGAAACTGACAAACAGACCTGCGTATTGACTTTGCTCAGGTCTGGTGGAGAAGTGAAGAAAATATCAAGGGAACAAGCTCTTGGCCTGAGTCTTGAAGATTTGCAGGATCTCCTTGATCTTCCACTTAGCAAGGAAGATGAAGACACAGATGCCCTAGACTTTGAATTACAATTTAAAGGTCAGATAAGGGAATTGTTGATGAGGCAATAAAGAATTCCACAATAATGAAGAGTTTTGGCATTATCTGTTCCAGGGGGAGATTGTTGGGATTGAACCCTATCAGAGGAACAGATAATTAAAGCCAAAACTGGATCAGAGAAGTGGATCCAGAATAAGCAGATGTTTACATACAAATCTCTCCCCTTGAAAGTGATTTCATATCTGCTGACCTCCTATCTGCTGATCTTACAAAGTGCTGACCTACAACTGCTGCTCAAATAAAGATCTGATGAAAGACTAAAGCCCTGCTGATTCAATCTACTGCCTTGAGTCAAGCACTGCTGATCCGGACAAGTACTGCTGGGTTCACAGCAGTGGAAGGTTGCAGCAGCTGATCTATAGTCTGTTTTGTAATGTAATGTAATATCAGTAGTTAACATAGCAGTGTTTGTATAGATCAGAGGTTAGAGTTTGTTAGGAGGTTAGATGTCACTTTCATGGTGACGTCAGCTAAGATGCTCAGTGGTTTGCTAGTGCCTATAAATAGTTCAGTACTTTGTACTGTTCTATTAGCTCTTTTGCATCATCGTCTTCTTTGCACGAACAAACAACTGAGCTCTGGCTGAGGGGGAGTTTGCATTCACTCATCAATCATTGTAATCGATATTGAAATAAATTCAATCTTCCGATTCATTGTGAAAAGATGTTTGATCAAAGTATTACTCTCGTTTGATTGTATGCAAAGTTTGTTTTCATCATAATTCCGCTGCACACTCATCCATTTTCATTTTAATTACAAACACAAAATACAATCAGAAACAAATTCAGATCTAACACAAACATCTTAATAGATGGAATTCAAATTTCAATTCCCTTAAATTCCATTGAATTCCTGCAAACCAAACGCTGGATAAATAGTTGCGGTCAAAATGCAACGCCCTGGATTTCAAGCTGGCTTTTCATTGGACATATTAATCATGCATGGCCTTGCAGGACCGATTCGAAAAGCAGGGAAATTTAATACTTTCAATAAAGTATTTTTGATACTTTCTTAAGTGTTGTGTTATACTTACAATAAAGAATTTTTAAGTGGGTTGTAATTATATCTCTTTAAAATGATGGCACCTTCTTTATCATATGATTTGGTCAAAAGAATTTGATACCTCTTTGTATTAAATTTATTTCTTAAAACACATTAAATTTCTAAAACGCAATAAGTTAGATTATTGAAAATGTCCCCAAATAAATGATTTTTTTATTAATTTCGATTTTAAATTGTGTTTTATAACACATCTACTTCATTGCGTTTTTTGTATTGTGCTTTATAAACACATTAATGCATTACGTTTTATTGTGTTTTAGTCCATTGCGTTTTAAATTGTGTTATATAACACAATGATAAAACATATTTTATTGTGTTTTCTTCCATTGTGTTTTCTAACACAATGTAGTTTTCAGGCCTCGACCGACGATTAAAGGGCAAGTATTAGCAGATTTCCTTACAGAGGTTCCAGACGACAAAGAACGCGAGTGCAAGGCGATGGAAAAAGCTGACAAACAGTCTTCAGAAGAACCGTGGTTGTTGTACACGGACGGCGCATCCAATGAAGACGGCGCAGGGGCAGGGCTGAGATTGGTAAGCCCTGACAAACATGAATTCACATATGCCATCCGCCTAGAATTCAAGAGCACAAACAATGAAGTTGAATATAAAGCTTTTCTCATTGGTTTATGCTTGGCAATCAAGATAGGGGTTAAAAATCTAGAAGCGCATGTAGACTCGTTGCTAGTAGTAGGCCAAATCAACGGTCAATATGATGCCAAAGGTGATGTTATGGCACTTTACCTCGAGCAAGCAAAGGCACTGCTATAGCATTTCAACTCTTTCAAGATCACACACATCAATCGAAGCGAGAATAAGCCAGCTGACGCCTTGAGCAAGCTTGCATCCACAAGTTTCCAACATTTGGCAAAGGATGTACGAATCGAGGTACTGAAAAACCCATTCGTACTGTTACGCCAAGTTAATGTAATGATGTCACCAATTATCATGAACCTACAATCAGAGATCCTACCAGAGAATAAGGCAGAGGCCCGGAAGATACAACACAAAACTTTACACTATCAGATGTCGGATGGCATCTTGTACAGAAGATCTTATCTGGGACCCTGCTTCGATGTGTAGATCATGAGGACGCCAACTATTTGATCAGAGAAGTGCATGAGGGGATTTGTGGAATCCATGCAGGCTCTAGGATGGTGGTAGCGAAAGTGATGAATGCAGGGTATTATTGGCCGGGAATGCACCTAGATGCTGTGAAAGTTTTGAGGAAGTGTGACGGATGCCAAAGGCACGCGTCCAATGTGACAACTGACACAAAACCGGTAATTTTCGTACTATCTTAATAATTATTTATTTCCTGCAATTATGTGCTTAAATGTCAACATTATGTGCTTACTTGCTTTACATATGAATTCATGCATGTTTCAATACTTCAATTATCGCATTGTGCGTTACATTAAGCGTTGCGTCGGAACGACTAGTAAACTCATCGGTAAGACAAGTTGTGTTAGCATGACTGCAGAATATAATCAGACAATAGAATTAGGGCCTAGGAGTAGGTGCAGCATCAAAAATACATTAAAACCCCAAGTGTAGGAACAAGAGTTAACATAAACAATGTCCGGAAGCTAAAACAGACACTAAAAAGTACCCGAAACGCACTATAAATGCAGATTTCTGCAGAAAAACAGCAAAAACAGCATTTAAACCATGAAATAACATGTATAATTTATGTTTTAGTGTCCAGAATAACTTGTAAAATGTTGGGAATGAAAACCCTCACAAAAGGTACTTCATACCTTGTAAAACTGTGCAATTTATCACTTTAACGAACCGATAACCGAACGAATAACCGGACACTACCCAAAACATCAAAAATAGACTAGAAGCATTGTTTTTTATGATCTAAAGCTAGTTATGGTGTTGAAACACCTTAAAAATCATAAGAACACATAAACACACTTAATTTAAACATAAACCTTCTAACTTACCTTCTAGTCCCTCAACTTCAAAATTTTACACTCCCCCCCCCCATCTCTAACCGGCCCCAGGGCCCTACATCACTTTTGATTAAAATAATTCATATGTTAACTAGATATTGAGCATAAAATCCTTTGGTTAAGCACTTGTTGGAGGTTATAAGAACAAGACTAAAGGGTAAAGGAAACATTATCTTCTCATTCAAAATTTCACCATCTTCATCCTCCCAAACCCCCTCCCACTCTCGGCCCTAAACACACACACATACATCTTCATTTTCTTCAACTCTCAAGAAAATCTAAGGTGATCCAAAGGTGAAGGAAGGTGATCTAAGGAAGCTACAAGTGGTGGAAGTGGAAGGACCTTGCTAAGGAGCTTTTAACCACTCATTTTCTTCTATCTTCATCTTGTTTGTGCCACTTCCTTAGCCACTGTTAGTGCATGCATCTGTCGATTTCGTCTTGTATCGAGTCTTAGTCTTAGAATGTTAGATTAGGGCACATTGTACGAGATTTCCCGACATGTCCATATGTGGGAAACCACATGTTCATATGTGGGAAACCACATGTCCGTATGTGGGAAACCTAGAAGGGGGTTTCGCTTTTATGAACATGTCCGTATGTGGGAAACCTAGAAGATGGTTTCGCTTATATGTACAATGGGGGTTTCGCTTTTGTGGACATGTCCATATGAGCGAAACCTAGTCCCTATATATACCCTAGGAGCGAATTCATTTGTAACGTGTCCTTGTTATCCATACCGAAGTGCTGCCGGTGTGAGATTTGGCTGTAAACGTTGTTATATCAATCAGAAAGGTGATTTAAGTGAAGATCTAGTTGTTTCTACGTTGATTACTTGTTTTCCACACCTGTAATTGATCAAAACTCCTCTGATAGACTCGTTCGGGTCAGAATACGATCCTATAAGTGGTATCAGAGCTTCAGGAGGAGGAGTTCTACAGAGATTTGCTGGATTTCATCATAAATTCTTACTTCTACATCTTCTTTCTTCATCAGAACAAGATTTACCGGTTGAAATTCGTTCAAATTTTCACAGACTAAAGGAAATTGATCATAGACAAATCCCTGAAAGTTTGAGTCTAAAATTCGAACTAAAAATGGTCCAAAATAACCCCCAAGTTGGTTTCGCTCATACGGAAAAGTCCTGATTTCGCTTATACATACATCAGGTTTCGCTCATTTGACATAGGGTTTCGCTCCAAAGGATCTTCCATATGACCTATTTCGCTCATTAGGACATCACCTATTTCGCTCATAAGGACATCAACTATTTCGCTCATATGGCTCCAAAACTTTAAAGTGTGAACTGCTTGAAAGTGTCTGTCAATAGTTATCTGCATCATTAATTGTCTCGGGAAGTCATGTTACGTGAATATAGACTGTTTGATTGTTGTGTATAACGTTCTGAACGAGGGTGTCAGTTCTTTGGGAAAAGAAATCACATGCGTGTATCAGTTCATGTGATTCAAAGTGTTGTCGGTTGTTTGAATTGAACAATTAAAGTTGTCCGCTAGTGTAAATGGAGGTCTAATGAGAATTCCGGTTTGCATGCAAAGGATAAAGTTGTCAGCCATATTTAATTAGAAATTTTTAATTAAAATCGAGTCTTGTTTTATCGGATTGCATGTGAAAGTTGGTCAAAGTGTGTCATGTGATCACGTGAATCGTTTTTGTCGACATACAAAGTAATTGATTGTTTTGAATTGTTCCAAGAATTGCATGTGAAGTCAGATTCAGCGGCCCAATCAAAGTATTGAAAGAATAAAGTGTTTGTCTGCCATTACAATTGTAAGGTCACTAGTTGTTGTCGGCAAGTTTGAAAATTGTTTGTATCAAAAAGAATTTGGTCCAATCAAGTAAAATAGTTTTGTGTGAAGCCCAATATTCAACGGCCCAAGTTAATCTCATTCTGTCCACGTGAGTCATAGCAATCGACCCAAATTGAGAGTTGGAGTGAAAAAGTTCAAATCATTTGAAGCCCATATTACTTGGCAACTTCCGATAACAGTCAAATGGAGTATACTTAATTCTAAGCCCATCCAACAAGTCAACTTCCTATCTGTCCATTATCAAGCCCATTCTTTTTGTGATCTTTACTACAACAACATTGAAAGTGTCCGCGTGAATTTTTTACACGAGTTCTAGATTGATTCAACCGTTACACACATTCACATTTTTCAATCCGTTTAAACTGATTGTTTGTTTGTCTGTTTCAGGTGTTTCACGAGGTGAATCATTTCGTTTGAAAAGGGATCTAGTTTGAATTTGATATTTCATTTTAAGTGACTGTCTCGATAAACGTGTTTCCGAATCATGGACTTAAGTTTCTTTAATATGACTAGTGAAACAGTTAATAGAATAAATGTATTAAAGAAAGAATTTGATTCGTTTTCAGGTTGTCCAGGAGAAAGTACAAAGAGTATCATTGAGAGGTATAGTTATCTTGTTCGCTCAATGTCTAAGAAAGGTATTCAGAAAAATCCAAATGAATGGGTTGAGAGATTAGCCAATTCCATACCTCAACAAGAATGGGGTACATATCTGTTGGATTTAAAAAGAACTGGAGAATACTCTAGATTGTCAATTTGTCAATTCATTAAAAAGCTTGAAGAACAAATGGAGAACAATGATGTGAACAAGAAGAATCAAGAAGAAAAATCCGTTTCATCCGATGAAAGTTCAGAAGAAGCAATTGTTGTTGATCAAACATCAACTGATTCTGGTTCTTCGGATGATAGTTCTGACAAATCAGTAGAGTTTGACCAATCACCAACTGATAATAGTAGTGATGATGAAGAAGAAAAACATATTAATGTTGCAAAAGCTCATCTATCTTGTGAAAGTTTTCATTTTTATTTTGCAGATCGCCTGGAGAAGCTGAAGGAGAGACGTGCAGCAAAAGAACAAAATCAAATGAAGACTGAAAGTGTTGATGAGAAGATTATTGAAGCAGAAAAGGTGACTGAAGCTGAGAAAGTTGTTGAAGTTGAAAAATCATAGAGATCGAAAAGATTGTTGAAGTCACAAAACCATGTTTTACATGTTCAGTATCTTGTAAACAATGTGAGGAAAAAGACGAGAGGTTTAGTGAATCAGAGAAGATGAAAGAAAAGTTGTTGTTTGATGTGAAAAATTTGAAAGAGTCATATGATGTATTGAACAGAACTGTGAATAGTCTGGAAAAGACTAACTCTGAAAGAGAAAAAAGCTTTAAAGATGATGAATGCTACCATGATGACAAAGCAAAAAGAGATCAACTTGTACATAGAAGAATGTGCAAAGTGGAAGAAAGAGTTGGATAGTGAAGCAACTGAGAATGAAAGAATCAGAAGATTGCTGTAAAGTTACAAAGGTTGTGACTACATAATCGATAGAATTTATCCAACAGTTGAAGGATTTGAAGCGTTTAAAGGTGAAGAAACAAAGCCAAAGAAGAAAAAGGATACTGGTAAGAAACAGGGTGTATGTTATAATAAGTGTCCGCCTCCGATTTGGGAAGGGTACTCGCCTAGAAAACCTAACGAAGAAGAACTAAAACAGGCGGTCAATATTAAGTTAGAATCCGAGATAACCGATGTTTTACCAGACAATATTGACGTCACGTTCACAACGTCCGACACAGATCATGAGTCCGAATTGATAAAACGAGTGGTCGATCAGGTGTTGGATAAGGATGAGGAGTCAGAGTCAAAGTCCGAGTCTGAAAGATCGTGTCAGTCAGTCGAGAGTTCGAGTTCGTCCGAAAAGAGTTCAAAATCTTCGGGAAAATGGGTTTACAGTACAGAGTTTTTGTTGTCAAAATCTAATTTGAATGATGAAACATTTGAAGTTGTGTATACTTTGAATGATTCTGACAAATTATATTTTGATAAAGAGTTTCCAATAAGAGGTGTCAAAACTGATTTGATAAAAAAGGTTTTCAAATTAACATAAATTAATATTTCTGAAATAAAAGATGAAAATCTTAATGTAAAACCTAAACCTTACACCTCAAGAGTACAACAACGTTTGAACAAGAAAAAGGGTTACAATTTTGGTTCTGGTTTTCAAAAGAAACCAGATCACAATCGTAGCTACAAAAAGAAAGGACTTGGTTTTATTCCACCAGAAAACTATAAAAATGAAAAATTTTCTAAAATAAATACAAAATTTGTTTCAGGTACAAGCTCGGAAGAGGAAGCAAAAAGCCCATTTTGGAAACAATCTAATCAAGAATTTCTTGCCGAGAAGAGAAAGAATGGAGCTTATGTGAAGAAAGAGACAAGAATCTGTTTCCGATGCAATGAAGCTGGTCACATTGCATGGAACTGTCCGAAAGCGACAAACATAAAACAGGGAGTTTCTGGAAAACTGAAAGAAGTTATTGTTGATAAAACCGAACAACCAACTGAAAAATTTAAAGTTTTCAAAAATTCAACATTTGAAGTTGGTGAGTGTTCGAAGAGATTTTACAGGCGAAGTGTTAAACTTGACAACCAAAAATGGGTTGTTAAGAAATCTGATGTAAAATCTGGCGATGAATCTGATTCCACAAAATCAGAGGAGCCACAGTTTGACGAGAGTGATGAAAATTCAGTTCCTTCAATGTATGATGAGAACTTTCCACCATTGAGGACTGAGAATTTTAGAAGAAGAGTTGGAAAGACTGAAAACTCAAATCAAGTTTATTCTGACAAAGATAATTTTGATGTTGAGAAAGCTTTTAATGGAAAAGTAAAGAAGATTTTCGGAAAGATGGTTGATGGAAAAGTAAAAGGGGTAAAGGAGTTTTATGCTAAAAAGAAAGCAACTTACACTCCAACTGCTTCTGAATTGAAAACACCCAAGGTTGGTCAGGCTTGGGTGGATATTTTCTTTGCTTAAAAAACCTGACTTGCCGGAGATCCCAAGTTTGTAATCGTGGATCAGGAATCGGAATCTTTCATGTTTAATAAAGTTGTTTTGAAAATGCTTGAAATTGTTAAAATTTTACAGGTTGAATGACTACGCCGGAGCTTCCTGGTTGGTAAGTGCGAAGTAGGAATCGGCACTTTGATGGGTAAAATGTAGATGACTCATTCCTACAATTGGTATTGATTGGTTATATCTACAAGTGGTTATTCTTACAAGTGGTTTAGAGGTTGCTTGATTGCAAACGGTAAATCAGGGACATTAATTTGTACTTGATTTACTACATTTGATAGAACTGACAAGATGATGAATCATATCCCAGTACTTAAACAAGAAGTGGTAAAAACAAACTCATTTTCTGAAAAATCATTTTGATTAAAACAAACTTAAGTGTTTTGAAATCTTAATGAGAAAATGGTTTGTGAAAGGGGGGAGTTCAGATTGTTTATGCTTGGAGAGTGGCGAATTGATGCGATTTGATGTCAGTTGTCGTGTTTCTGTATAGTTTGTTTTGCATTTTATGTTTTAAGTGGGTCAAGAGCTTAGATAGTTTTTAAATTTCTTTAATGTGTTTGCATTTTAGGGGGAGTAGAAATTTTCAGAAAATACAAAAACATTAGAAAATTTGAAAAAGCCAAAAACATGATAAAATAAAAAAAATGAGTTTCGTTGTGAAAAGAGGAAATGATAGTACATCAGTGGGCTGTCACAACATGCTAAAGAATTGGAAAGTTAAAATGTGATAAATAATCTCACTGCGGATATTCCAGTAGGTTTTTGCACATTTAGTAGATTGTGACGAGATATAAACCTAAAAATCAAACTTGCTTAATTTGTGGGTAACAAAACTGCTTGGATATATAGGTAACCCCTGAAATCTTGTTTAAAAGGTCCCTTATTCTGAGATACTAGGTCTTTATGCTCAGTGATATCTGGGGTATTATCCCGGGACTTCTGCTGTATGGAAGTACTGACCTAGTCCCCGGATAATGCTTTCCGCAAAAGCTTGAAACATAGCTTCGCCCTCAGCATGCTGATGAAACAATAAAATTGATAGTCGCTGCTGTTGAAATCAAAAGATCCTCTAAAGGGGACACACCAAAAGTCGAGCCGTCATCTCTCTGCTGAACGGAAGTTTTGACCTGAGCTCTCACGGTTTCGTACTATAAATTATTCCCTTACAGATATCATCTGTGGTATACTCACCTATAAGACTGAATATTGGGATCTGGATACGGGAGTATATTCAAGTAGTGGGACACACGGATAAGTTTAAGTCTCTTAAAACATTAACATCGTATCTCGGATCAGTTGAAATTTGTGTGAAAATTTAAATGGACCAGTATACTGACAATCTAAGTGAATTGTTTAAAACTTAAAATGAAATATAGCTTAACGGTGTTAGTGACTTGTCTCATAAACTGATATGATCCTCTTACACGAACTCACAAAAATATTGGTTGTAAATATTTCGTTACTGCATTACATGTTTCTTTTTTTCAAAATCCAAAAAGATTTTCAGTGTGTTTTAGCATAAAGTTTCAGAAAATCCAAAAAGATTTTTGACGACTGATATTGAAAAGCTGATTTTCAAAATTCTGAGTGCTAAACATGATGAACATAATTTGAGGGGGAGTTTGTCTTTAAAACTGATTATTTTTGTCAAATCTTCAAGTGGTTCATCAGATTGTTTTGAAAATCATTTTGTTTGGTTTTTGAAAGTGAGTCTGAGTTAGTGTAAGGTTATATGTTTGAAATATGTATGTGAGAGAAATTTACTTTGAGGTAGAGTTTTTGCAGGAAAGAATGAGCCAGGGTATTCGTTCCTGAGATCTGAACTGGATGAAAGTCAGGTTCCGATACCTGAGGACTCTGATTGGAGGTAGTCAGGCAACGATCTTGGAACATGAAGAGTCAAGCTGGTTGATCTTGAGAAGCTGTGAGATGGAAAGCCAGACAACGATCCTAAAGCTGATGATGCTGATGAACTGAAGAAATGCCAGCATGTCGCAAGGGGGAGTCTGAAGTCCTGCGAGAATAGATTGAGAGAGTGATGCCCAGAGACAGATCAAGACTGAAGATGCGAAGACTCGACACTTAAGACTCGTCAACATCTGAGGGGGAGTCTGTTAGTGCATGCATCTGTCGATTTCGTCTTGTATCGAGTCTTAGTCTTAGAATGTTAGATTAGGGCACATTGTACAAGATTTCCCGACATGTCCATATGTGGGAAACCACATGTTCATATGTTGGAAACCACATGTCCGTATGTGGGAAACCTAGAAGGGGGTTTCGCTTTTATGAACATGTCCGTATGTAGGAAACCTAGAAGATGGTTTCGCTTATATGTACAATGGGGGTTTCGCTTTTGTGGACATGTCCATATGAGCGAAACCTAGTCCCTATATATACCCTAGGAGCGAATTCATTTGTAACGTGTCCTTGTTATCCATACCGAAGTGCTGCCGGTGTGAGATTTGGCTGTAAACGTTGTTATATCAATCAGAAAGGTGATTTAAGTGAAGATCTAGCTGTTTCTACGTTGATTACTTGTTTTCCGCACCTGTAATTGATCAAAACTCCTCTGATAGACTCGTTTGGGTCATAATACGATCCTACAGCCACTAGAGCTAGTAGTAAGCCCTCTAAACACTATATTACTTCATGTTATTAGTATGTACAAGTCACACCATCAAAGAAACTAAACTTTAAAAGATGGTAACATGAATATCTAACATAATCTAAGTGAAATCAAGTTATTTTGAAGTTGTTTGATGTATGTGATGAAGTTGTGAATGTTGAATCTTGTGTTTCTAGTTAGATCCATCATGTTAAAGCTTGTTAGAAGCTTAGATCTAACAAGTTTAAGTATGGATCTTGAAAGATCCATGGTTAAACTTGAAGATGAACTTGAAAAGTCTTTATGTGAACATGAAAAATGGTTTTAAAGTATGTTTCTTATAATCTTGAAGTGATAAAGTTTATGGATGAACCCTTTATGAAACTAAGCTTCACAAACAGTTTGTTAAAACTTAAAAAGAACACTTGTTTTTGGAAGAATGATGTATGTAAAGTGTAGATCTAAAAGACTACACATTTTTAACAAAAATCAAGTTTATTATAAGGTTTTACATGATGAAATTAGTGTATGTAACTTGTTATGTTGATTGGAAATTGATTTTGATGATGAAAAGAAAATAAACACATGTTTTGAAAACATGGGAAACCTCCATTTTTAGGAGAAACTATGTCAAAATTTTTATAAAATTTTAACACTTAGAAAAATATAAGTTTTGGTGAAACTTATTCCCAAAACATTCACCTAAAAATATTTACTAAGGTTTCCTAATTTTTGTACAAAATTTCAAGATAATAAAATAAAGATTTCTTCAAGTTAAAATCAATATTAAGTATGTATATTTTTAGGGAAAATATATATATTTAGTGATCACCAAATTTTGTGTTAAGTGTATATTATGTGTATTATATGTAGTAGTGTATTAGGAGCATGAAAATACACTAAATACTCCCAAAGAGTATCACCAACAAAATACACATAAAAATACATAAGAAATACCTAAGAATATTTATACAAAATAACCCATGAAAGGGTACATGGACAAATACAAGAAAATATGTTTATATAAAAATATTCCTTAACAATTTTGGACTTGGACAAAAATTTGGACATCTTTGGACATAAACATATATTTGGACAAATATATATAATTATTACTAAGTAATGGAATTTATACAAAAATCATGTGAAAGACAAAATAAATATATATTTTACAGGCATAACAAAATATATATATTTCAAACAAACCTTAAAAATATATTACTTTTAAGAAATACAATTCCGGAAAGTATTAAAAATCAAAGAATTGATTTTTCACAAATAATGTAAAATACACAAGTATTTACATAAAGATACAAGTATACTTTCCTAAGTATACTTGCACAAAAATAATATGAAAAATATTATTTAACAATTACTTATAAATATATTTGGAAAATAATATAAGCAACATATTTTGAATAAGTTAAAAATATAGTTATTTTAACACTTGTTGCTTTTCACATATCACATATACAAATATATATTTTTGGAAGTAAAATATATATTTACAAGTGAACAACACAAATTCAAATTACAAGAACGCGACAAACGGGCAAGACCCGACAAACAAGGGCACAACCCTCTCAAATGATGAACATACACAAAACAAATACATAACTTAAGATGGTGATTTGTACATAGTGAGTTACAAGTCTAGTGATTAACGTGCATAGAATACATATAGGTCACGACACTTATAAGACAAACCCGGTGAAGTTTTTGACGCAGGATACGCAAAACTGTGAGTTCATGTCCCCACTTTTAAACTTTTACTTTTTTTCTAAACTTGGGGAAAATACATGTACAATGGTATGTAGAACACAAAACTAATGAATGACACTTAGATCATGTGACGAATAGGGTAACATAAGCACCATTAATCAACGTATACATTTAGACCGGGGAACGAAAAGGTTAGATCTAATGGGTTTCAGGCAACCTCACTCTTGGCCTACTTCTACCAAAGAGTGCTTTTGTGTCTCAGTCGATCTCGACAAAAAATACCTAGGTTTGGTGGCTTCCTATGTCGTGACATATGTTAATGTCCTCGCGAAACATTAGCGATCTCGTATTCCTTACATTTACAGAGCACAGTTACAGATACGTTTTACAAATTACATACCATGTTTTCATACAAGTATATACAAACATTCTATACAAAAACTACATGAATTAACACCAACTTTTGTTGACGATTTTCCAAAACTTAAATGTATTTTAGGGAACTAAGTGGATGTATGCGCGATCTCCTTGCTCAAGATGGTCGTTTATGTTACGAGTTATTAGGTGTCGATGCTCCGTTGCCACTTTTGTAGGATTTGTTTGTTATATCCCGCCTTCTGCGGAGATATAATGAACAAAACCTTGATATTTGTTTTTGAAATGAAGTTGTAAACTTTTCAAACATTTATCTTATGTCGTGTTGTAAACATTAAACTTAACTTTTGTTATGGATGTTGAACTAACTAATGGCAATTTGGAGTTGTTTTACATTCATGTAGTATGTTTACTTATCGTATGCAATGAGAACCTTTCAGATCACACCTCGTGCTTCCGCCTTAGAAAGGGGTATGAGAGATTGGTATCAGAGCTTCGATTGTAGTGAACCAGGATTCCTTCTCGAGTCTAGTCTACAATCCTTAGGATCCTCCCACGAAAACAATTTTTACAAAAGTTTTCATTGCATAAAACATTCCGCGACATCCACTACCTGAACTTGTTTTTCAAAAGTCAAGCAAGGACATTACGAGACTTAGGGTGCTCAGAAGTAGCACGGATACTCAACTTGGGATTACTTGCGACAATGTGTATAACTATATATTGATTAAGTAATAATAATTAATATATGTACATATGTTATGAATTTTATGTTATAGGTGCTCATATCATCCTCTGAGAGTAGCGGTCTGTACAATGAGCATGATCCTGTGGCGATCGTCTCTGATGATGAGGTAATACCAGTCCCAGAGGTCTTCACTTCCGACTCTGAGTCTGATCCCGAGCTTATGTTTGACGACGAGGATCTAGATGATTTTCAGCCCTTTGCACTACCAGACTTTGGAGATGATGCCCCTTTTATTGATGATGTTCTAGTTTTACCTTTACCCATCCATGACCAGCTCATCATTGGACATCCCGATGGTGAGCATATTGTTGAGCCTATCCCTATCCACGCTATTCCCCTTACTGCCATCCCTGCTGAGGATTGCCCTTTCGTTGTTGACTTGGATGATGATGTTGACGTTCCTGTGTTTGAGGTGGATTACCCTGACGACGATCTTGGTGATGGCGAGGTGTTCGATGTCACACCCCGACCACGTGGAACATACAAAACGTGGCGGAAACGTCGGGGAGTGTTGTAACAGAATTAATGTTTCAAATCCATGGCAATTGAAGTTTCGTTTTATTAATTAAAAGTGTTACAATGTCTTAACAAACAAGGAAAATACAACATAATTAACTAGTCTTGCATCTTTTATTGTCACTAAAGCCCAAGTCTGCCTATGTGTATCTTGATCATCTTATGCAACAGTTCCTGAAAAACACATGTGAAAATATGGTACGTCAGCATAAAAATGCCGGTGAGATACATAGGTTTTGTGAAAATAGGTTTCATGACTTATGTTTGAGAAAATGTTTAGTCATGAACCTTGTTATTTACTTTGTTTTGTAAATCATTTGAAAATCGATAAGATCAGATGATATGTATAAATAATGTATAATGTATGGTTAAATGAATAACCATGTAAAATGAGTTTGTATTAGATAAGTTGTTTGTAAATCAATGTCTTGTGAAAAATATGTTATTTGTATAAAATGTTCTATGTCTCAACCTGAAATGATTCAAATAACGCTACAATATGTAATACAATACAAACACTTATATATAGGAAGTACCAGCGGCGTATCCACCATGCTTGTATCATATTACACACGCCTCGTTACTTAATCACTTACTCAAACCAAATCAACAATGTACAATGTCTATGTTTAAACCAATTGCCAAAATGTAAGCATGTAATGTGTAACCAAAATGATAGGTATGGCTAGTGAAATGCATCAACTAAACCATATGCACAAGAACATAATATTGAAGTAAAACTTGGTTTAAATCAAAGTTATGTTTTGTGTAGTAAATGCATGATCAATGTAAATCATGTAATATGCGTCCAAAATGTAAGTATGTGATGAATAACAAATGTACTAAGTATGCAACAACATATATACATAGCATGTAAACTGAAATATCTGTACTAAGTATGTAACAACAGACATACATAGCATGTGAACTGAAATATCTGTACTAAGTATGCAACAACAGACATACATAGCATGTGAGCTGAAATATCTGTACTAAGTATGCAACAACAGACATACATAGCATGTGAACTGAGATAATGTGTCCATATGCTGAGTAAACATATGCAACAGAAATGTAATGTAAAACGATGTACTAAGTATGCTAAGTTAACATACAAAGCAGAAAAGTCATGTAAATCAATGTACTAATAGTGTACTAATGAACATAAGAAGTATATGATGTGAAAACAGGAAAGCTTGAAAGTAACAAGTAGGCACATGTGTTTCACCCCAAAACAGTTTGGAAAACAGTAAAAGAGGGGTCTATGTACTCACTTGAGATTGCTCAGATGTCTAAAGATAATCACCAAGCAATGCTAGAGATCACGGAAATCAACCGGCACCCAGGGTCCCCGAATGCTAATCCCGACTTCAAGAACTCAGGTATGAAACAATGGTTTCAACTTAGAGCTCTCAAAATCAGAATTCTTGTAAGTTTTGCATTGGGGTGTTGGGGTATTTATAGTATTCGGGTAACCGTTGAGATCGTTTCTTGGAAAAGGGGAAACGATCAAGGCCGTACACTTGTCGGAACCTTATGGTGCCTAAAAGTGATCCTTATCTTCATGACTAAGCAATTAGGAACTTGTGGTTGTGCGTTAAACTGCTGCAAACAGGCTGTTTGGTACTCTGCATCTGGTCTGCAGACCCCTAGCGCACCGCTACGCTTAAAGTGTAGCGCACCGCTAGGCACTATTTCGGCAGAATTACACTTTTGGTCCCTGAACTGTATTTAGGCCATTTTCGACACGTTTAAGGCCCGTTAACCCCATTTCAAAGCTCTAAAATGAAGTTAAAATATAGGGAACTTAAAATGTGCTCAAAAATATCTCGGATTTCGGTTCGTTTGGCCGTACGAACGCGATGTTCGCTTAATTACGACGGAATGCGCATAAGCGCGAAAAACGATCCAAATGACGCGACGAATGGATTTTTCTTAAGGCGAACACTAAAATATAATATAGTCATGCTCACATAAATTTTTGGAGGTCCGGATGTATTCAGAACGTAAGATACGCGTAAAAATGCAAACTTGTGCACTTTTTGACGCTTTTAGTCCCTGAATGACACAAAAGTTTATTTTAGCATACCGAACACCTCAAAGCCTATTTCTAAGCTATGTGAAGGATATTTATGGTATGTTTAACTTATGGTCATGCTCCGGAAGGTCTGTTACAGTTCAAATTGGCATACTTTCGCAGTTTGTCAACTTTAGTCCCTGTAAGCGATTAAACTTGATTTCACCACACCAAACCTTCCAAAACTTATATATAAGTTATGTAAAGGTTATTTAAGGTATGTTAAGCCTATTTCACTATTCCGGAATGTTTGTTGGATTAAACTGGTTATATCTACACATCAGAGCGCGTATAACCCTCCAGAAAGCGATTTAAAGCTTGAAATCGAACAAGAATTGATATGTGTAAACGATACACATATTTTTACAAATCCCAAGCATGAAATACTATATTTCATTGGTTTGGCGTTTGTCTGATGGTTGGAGTGACACGGGTGTTACAGTCTCCCCTACTTTAGGAAATTTCGTCCCGAAATTAAATTTTAGGAGAAACTTGTGGGGACGACGGTGATGTTTTCGCTTTGAATGAAACCCCTTGAATCCTAAGTAGAACTCTGGGCCATGTTTGGATTCTTAGCGAAAATGTCAACTATCAAAGTGAAGTCCTTGTAGTAACAAAACATGGAGTTTTGAACTACTGACAGAAGAACGTTTCTTATGACGACTTATCATAGGAAACTGTGTGTGCTTGAAATCAGAATTGGGAAGTGTGAGAATAAATGACATTGGTCGAAGTCCAAGACTTCTCCCGTATCATTACTCTTGCCACTGTTGGTCTTAACACATGACAAAACTTTCGGTGGTTTCTGTGCACTGAATTCCATAATTATGTAGGCCTCCATAATTACGTAGTTCCTTGCACAGTCCGCACAGTTCATTTCATAATGCGTATGGGAAAAATCAAACGAATAATCCTGTGGTGAATTAACTTGACTGCAATAGAGTCTCTTTAACAAGGTCACCAAAGGATTAGATAAACAACAATCTTTTCAGCTAAACTACCCAAGAGAAATATTTAACTACACCGACGTAGGATGTATTTAACTTTAGATCGACGGAGGATCTATTTAACTTTAGATCGACGTAGGATCTATTTAACTTTAGATCGACGTAGGATCTATTTAAATTTACTACCTAAGAAAAACATTTAACTACACCGACGTAGGATGTATTTAACTTTAGATCGACGGAGGATCTATTTAACTTTACTACCTAAGAAAAACCTTTAACTACACCGACGTAGGATGTATTTAACTTTAGATCGACGGAGGATCTATTTAACTTTACTACCTAAGAAAAACATTTAACTACACCGACGTAGGATGTATTTAACTTTAGATCGACGGAGGATCTATTTAACTTTACTACCTAAGAAAAACATTTAACTACACCGACGTAGGATGTATTTAACTTTAGATCGACGGAGGATCTATTTAACTTTACTACCTAAGAAAAACATTTAACTACACCGACGTAGGATGTATTTAACTTTAGATCGACGGAGGATCTATTTAACTTTACTACCTAAGAAAAACATTTTACTACACCGACGTAGGATGTATTTAACTTTAGATCGACGGAGGATCTATTTAACTTTACTACCTAAGAAAAACATTTAACTACACCGACGTAGGATGTATTTAACTTTAGATCGACGGAGGATCTATTTAACTTTACTACCTAAGAAAAACATTTAACTACACCGACGTAGGATGTATTTAACTTTAGATCGACGGAGGATCTATTTAACTTTATCAACACATGTTGCCCTTAAACTTTGGAATAGTACTTTATAATCCAAGGAACTTAACTACTAAGTAGAAGTCCATTAAGGATTTAAATAGTACCCTTTTGAATATCCTACTACGAATCCTTCATATGAAGATAAGAAAGATTCTATGAGGATTTGGATAACGAATACCCAGAGTATACAAAAACACAGAATGCATAAACACATGTCACACAACCACAAAATTGTTTATCTAGATCTTTAATTTGTAAGTTTTGTTTTGTTAATTACGTACATGCATTTAAAGCACACCAGGAATTCATTTCGTGGATTTCATTTGGCACTTTAATCATTTCAAGAATCTATCTATGAAGATAGGATAATCTTAAAAGGAATTCGGCTTTGTCCTTATTGAATTGTGATGTACGTATTGAATCATACAAAGAATTCAATTAAGGACTCCGATGAATGATACCCATCCACAAGGATCTAATTATGAGGATAAAAAAGATCCTTCATGGATTTTGGAATTTGTGTAACGAGAGGTGATTCAACACCTTGCACTAGGCGTGTTTACGTCGATACACAAGGTAGAAAGTTCATGAGGTTGAGGCGCCAGATATGTCAAGCGACATATGAAGCAGAGTTTTAAGGTTGAGCAGCAACAAGATTTGTAACAGCTTTGCTTTGGATTGCAAAGCGGCACATGTTAACCAAATGTCTCCAACGTCCACCGTGGATACATTTGTAACAGGGTATTTGATTTGAATGATGAAGGTTGCATTGATTGCACCAAGGAGCAGTTCCATTATACAGCTTCATCCCTGAGGCGGGTCTTGGTGATAGCTAAGTCAACGGTCCTCTGGAGTATGACGCCTATTTGCTGGGTAGTTGCAGCACCTAGTTCGGACATTGTTGTTGCGATGAAGAAGCATCTTGAAGATAACGAAAGGCATAGGAGGAAACAAGAGAAAGATAGTCAAAAGAAAATGACAAGGCATGTAGATTGCGACCATTTGTTTGTTACCAAAGGCAAACAAATGAGATGGTGACTAATCAAAGTAAATGGGTTAATATAATGTATCGCGAAGACATGCTCGCCTATAAGTGAACACTCATCCCAAGAATTCCCAGGTAAGCACAACTGGTCTCGCGTCTGATGAGATGTATACGAAGTGCTTGCCTAGCCAGAAAACCCAGAATACAGGCATTCACCCTTCCAGTTTGCACGTGTTCACATTATTTAAAACCCAAAACCTTGACGAGATTTTGAAAATTCAAAGGGGTTCAAAACCATATAACAGAGGGTTCAAAACCTTGTAATAAATCATCCTAGAACAGATGATTAGTTTTCAAAGCGGTTTTGAAATTTATGTTCTTGTTGTGGTCGTCACCTAAGGATAGGTGACAGTATTGTTTTACGACTAAACGCAAGTAAACTCGCGTTAGGGTCCTAGAAAGGTTATAGACTAGGTCAAAGCATTACTAATAACCTAATTCCCTATAACCATTGGCTCTGATACCATCTTTTCTGTCACACCCCGACCACGTGGAACATACAAAACGTGGCGGAAACGTCGGGGAGTGTTGTAACAGAATTAATGTTTCAAATCCATGGCAATTGAAGTTTCGTTTTATTAATTAAAAGTGTTACAATGTCTTAACAAACAAGGAAAATACAACATAATTAACTAGTCTTGCATCTTTTATTGTCACTAAAGCCCAAGTCTGCCTATGTGTATCTTGATCATCTTATGCAACAGTTCCTGAAAAACACATGTGAAAATATGGTACGTCAGCATAAAAATGCCGGTGAGATACATAGGTTTTGTGAAAATAGGTTTCATGACTTATGTTTGAGAAAATGTTTAGTCATGAACCTTGTTATTTACTTTGTTTTGTAAATCATTTGAAAATCGATAAGATCAGATGATATGTATAAATAATGTATAATGTATGGTTAAATGAATAACCATGTAAAATGAGTTTGTATTAGATAAGTTGTTTGTAAATCAATGTCTTGTGAAAAATATGTTATTTGTATAAAATGTTCTATGTCTCAACCTGAAATGATTCAAATAACGCTACAATATGTAATACAATACAAACACTTATATATAGGAAGTACCAGCGGCGTATCCACCATGCTTGTATCATATTACACACGCCTCGTTACTTAATCACTTACTCAAACCAAATCAACAATGTACAATGTCTATGTTTAAACCAATTGCCAAAATGTAAGCATGTAATGTGTAACCAAAATGATAGGTATGGCTAGTGAAATGCATCAACTAAACCATATGCACAAGAACATAATATTGAAGTAAAACTTGGTTTAAATCAAAGTTATGTTTTGTGTAGTAAATGCATGATCAATGTAAATCATGTAATATGCGTCCAAAATGTAAGTATGTGATGAATAACAAATGTACTAAGTATGCAACAACATATATACATAGCATGTAAACTGAAATATCTGTACTAAGTATGTAACAACAGACATACATAGCATGTGAACTGAAATATCTGTACTAAGTATGCAACAACAGACATACATAGCATGTGAGCTGAAATATCTGTACTAAGTATGCAACAACAGACATACATAGCATGTGAACTGAGATAATGTGTCCATATGCTGAGTAAACATATGCAACAGAAATGTAATGTAAAACGATGTACTAAGTATGCTAAGTTAACATACAAAGCAGAAAAGTCATGTAAATCAATGTACTAATAGTGTACTAATGAACATAAGAAGTATATGATGTGAAAACAGGAAAGCTTGAAAGTAACAAGTAGGCACATGTGTTTCACCCCAAAACAGTTTGGAAAACAGTAAAAGAGGGGTCTATGTACTCACTTGAGATTGCTCAGATGTCTAAAGATAATCACCAAGCAATGCTAGAGATCACGGAAATCAACCGGCACCCAGGGTCCCCGAATGCTAATCCCGACTTCAAGAACTCAGGTATGAAACAATGGTTTCAACTTAGAGCTCTCAAAATCAGAATTCTTGTAAGTTTTGCATTGGGGTGTTGGGGTATTTATAGTATTCGGGTAACCGTTGAGATCGTTTCTTGGAAAAGGGGAAACGATCAAGGCCGTACACTTGTCGGAACCTTATGGTGCCTAAAAGTGATCCTTATCTTCATGACTAAGCAATTAGGAACTTGTGGTTGTGGGTTAAACTGCTGCAAACAGGCTGTTTGGTACTCTGCATCTGGTCTGCAGACCCCTAGCGCACCGCTACGCTTAAAGTGTAGCGCACCGCTAGGCACTATTTCGGCAGAATTACACTTTTGGTCCCTGAACTGTATTTAGGCCATTTTCGACACGTTTAAGGCCCGTTAACCCCATTTCAAAGCTCTAAAATGAAGTTAAAATATAGGGAACTTAAAATGTGCTCAAAAATATCTCGGATTTCGGTTCGTTTGGCCGTACGAACGCGATGTTCGCTTAATTACGACGGAATGCGCATAAGCGCGAAAAACGATCCAAATGACGCGACGAATGGATTTTTCTTAAGGCGAACACTAAAATATAATATAGTCATGCTCACATAAATTTTTGGAGGTCCGGATGTATTCAGAACGTAAGATACGCGTAAAAATGCAAACTTGTGCACTTTTTGACGCTTTTAGTCCCTGAATGACACAAAAGTTTATTTTAGCATACCGAACACCTCAAAGCCTATTTCTAAGCTATGTGAAGGATATTTATGGTATGTTTAACTTATGGTCATGCTCCGGAAGGTCTGTTACAGTTCAAATTGGCATACTTTCGCAGTTTGTCAACTTTAGTCCCTGTAAGCGATTAAACTTGATTTCACCACACCAAACCTTCCAAAACTTATATATAAGTTATGTAAAGGTTATTTAAGGTATGTTAAGCCTATTTCACTATTCCGGAATGTTTGTTGGATTAAACTGGTTATATCTACACATCAGAGCGCGTATAACCCTCCAGAAAGCGATTTAAAGCTTGAAATCGAACAAGAATTGATATGTGTAAACGATACACATATTTTTACAAATCCCAAGCATGAAATACTATATTTCATTGGTTTGGCGTTTGTCTGATGGTTGGAGTGACACGGGTGTTACAGTCTCCCCTACTTTAGGAAATTTCGTCCCGAAATTAAATTTTAGGAGAAACTTGTGGGGACGACGGTGATGTTTTCGCTTTGAATGAAACCCCTTGAATCCTAAGTAGAACTCTGGGCCATGTTTGGATTCTTAGCGAAAATGTCAACTATCAAAGTGAAGTCCTTGTAGTAACAAAACATGGAGTTTTGAACTACTGACAGAAGAACGTTTCTTATGACGACTTATCATAGGAAACTGTGTGTGCTTGAAATCAGAATTGGGAAGTGTGAGAATAAATGACATTGGTCGAAGTCCAAGACTTCTCCCGTATCATTACTCTTGCCACTGTTGGTCTTAACACATGACAAAACTTTCGGTGGTTTCTGTGCACTGAATTCCATAATTATGTAGGCCTCCATAATTACGTAGTTCCTTGCACAGTCCGCACAGTTCATTTCATAATGCGTATGGGAAAAATCAAACGAATAATCCTGTGGTGAATTAACTTGACTGCAATAGAGTCTCTTTAACAAGGTCACCAAAGGATTAGATAAACAACAATCTTTTCAGCTAAACTACCCAAGAGAAATATTTAACTACACCGACGTAGGATGTATTTAACTTTAGATCGACGGAGGATCTATTTAACTTTAGATCGACGTAGGATCTATTTAACTTTAGATCGACGTAGGATCTATTTAAATTTACTACCTAAGAAAAACATTTAACTACACCGACGTAGGATGTATTTAACTTTAGATCGACGGAGGATCTATTTAACTTTACTACCTAAGAAAAACCTTTAACTACACCGACGTAGGATGTATTTAACTTTAGATCGACGGAGGATCTATTTAACTTTACTACCTAAGAAAAACATTTAACTACACCGACGTAGGATGTATTTAACTTTAGATCGACGGAGGATCTATTTAACTTTACTACCTAAGAAAAACATTTAACTACACCGACGTAGGATGTATTTAACTTTAGATCGACGGAGGATCTATTTAACTTTACTACCTAAGAAAAACATTTAACTACACCGACGTAGGATGTATTTAACTTTAGATCGACGGAGGATCTATTTAACTTTACTACCTAAGAAAAACATTTTACTACACCGACGTAGGATGTATTTAACTTTAGATCGACGGAGGATCTATTTAACTTTACTACCTAAGAAAAACATTTAACTACACCGACGTAGGATGTATTTAACTTTAGATCGACGGAGGATCTATTTAACTTTACTACCTAAGAAAAACATTTAACTACACCGACGTAGGATGTATTTAACTTTAGATCGACGGAGGATCTATTTAACTTTATCAACACATGTTGCCCTTAAACTTTGGAATAGTACTTTATAATCCAAGGAACTTAACTACTAAGTAGAAGTCCATTAAGGATTTAAATAGTACCCTTTTGAATATCCTACTACGAATCCTTCATATGAAGATAAGAAAGATTCTATGAGGATTTGGATAACGAATACCCAGAGTATACAAAAACACAGAATGCATAAACACATGTCACACAACCACAAAATTGTTTATCTAGATCTTTAATTTGTAAGTTTTGTTTTGTTAATTACGTACATGCATTTAAAGCACACCAGGAATTCATTTCGTGGATTTCATTTGGCACTTTAATCATTTCAAGAATCTATCTATGAAGATAGGATAATCTTAAAAGGAATTCGGCTTTGTCCTTATTGAATTGTGATGTACGTATTGAATCATACAAAGAATTCAATTAAGGACTCCGATGAATGATACCCATCCACAAGGATCTAATTATGAGGATAAAAAAGATCCTTCATGGATTTTGGAATTTGTGTAACGAGAGGTGATTCAACACCTTGCACTAGGCGTGTTTACGTCGATACACAAGGTAGAAAGTTCATGAGGTTGAGGCGCCAGATATGTCAAGCGACATATGAAGCAGAGTTTTAAGGTTGAGCAGCAACAGGATTTGTAACAGCTTTGCTTTGGATTGCAAAGCGGCACATGTTAACCAAATGTCTCCAACGTCCACCGTGGATACATTTGTAACAGGGTATTTGATTTGAATGATGAAGGTTGCATTGATTGCACCAAGGAGCAGTTCCATTATACAGCTTCATCCCTGAGGCGGGTCTTGGTGATAGCTAAGTCAACGGTCCTCTGGAGTATGACGCCTATTTGCTGGGTAGTTGCAGCACCTGGTTCGGACATTGTTGTTGCGATGAAGAAGCATCTTGAAGATAACGAAAGGCATAGGAGGAAACAAGAGAAAGATAGTCAAAAGAAAATGACAAGGCATGTAGATTGCGACCATTTGTTTGTTACCAAAGGCAAACAAATGAGATGGTGACTAATCAAAGTAAATGGGTTAATATAATGTATCGCGAAGACATGCTCGCCTATAAGTGAACACTCATCCCAAGAATTCCCAGGTAAGCACAACTGGTCTCGCGTCTGATGAGATGTATACGAAGTGCTTGCCTAGCCAGAAAACCCAGAATACAGGCATTCACCCTTCCAGTTTGCACGTGTTCACATTATTTAAAACCCAAAACCTTGACGAGATTTTGAAAATTCAAAGGGGTTCAAAACCATATAACAGAGGGTTCAAAACCTTGTAATAAATCATCCTAGAACAGATGATTAGTTTTCAAAGCGGTTTTGAAATTTATGTTCTTGTTGTGGTCGTCACCTAAGGATAGGTGACAGTATTGTTTTACGACTAAACGCAAGTAAACTCGCGTTAGGGTCCTAGAAAGGTTATAGACTAGGTCAAAGCATTACTAATAACCTAATTCCCTATAACCATTGGCTCTGATACCATCTTTTCTGTCACACCCCGACCACGTGGAACATACAAAACGTGGCGGAAACGTCGGGGAGTGTTGTAACAGAATTAATGTTTCAAATCCATGGCAATTGAAGTTTCGTTTTATTAATTAAAAGTGTTACAATGTCTTAACAAACAAGGAAAATACAACATAATTAACTAGTCTTGCATCTTTTATTGTCACTAAAGCCCAAGTCTGCCTATGTGTATCTTGATCATCTTATGCAACAGTTCCTGAAAAACACATGTGAAAATATGGTACGTCAGCATAAAAATGCCGGTGAGATACATAGGTTTTGTGAAAATAGGTTTCATGACTTATGTTTGAGAAAATGTTTAGTCATGAACCTTGTTATTTACTTTGTTTTGTAAATCATTTGAAAATCGATAAGATCAGATGATATGTATAAATAATGTATAATGTATGGTTAAATGAATAACCATGTAAAATGAGTTTGTATTAGATAAGTTGTTTGTAAATCAATGTCTTGTGAAAAATATGTTATTTGTATAAAATGTTCTATGTCTCAACCTGAAATGATTCAAATAACGCTACAATATGTAATACAATACAAACACTTATATATAGGAAGTACCAGCGGCGTATCCACCATGCTTGTATCATATTACACACGCCTCGTTACTTAATCACTTACTCAAACCAAATCAACAATGTACAATGTCTATGTTTAAACCAATTGCCAAAATGTAAGCATGTAATGTGTAACCAAAATGATAGGTATGGCTAGTGAAATGCATCAACTAAACCATATGCACAAGAACATAATATTGAAGTAAAACTTGGTTTAAATCAAAGTTATGTTTTGTGTAGTAAATGCATGATCAATGTAAATCATGTAATATGCGTCCAAAATGTAAGTATGTGATGAATAACAAATGTACTAAGTATGCAACAACATATATACATAGCATGTAAACTGAAATATCTGTACTAAGTATGTAACAACAGACATACATAGCATGTGAACTGAAATATCTGTACTAAGTATGCAACAACAGACATACATAGCATGTGAGCTGAAATATCTGTACTAAGTATGCAACAACAGACATACATAGCATGTGAACTGAGATAATGTGTCCATATGCTGAGTAAACATATGCAACAGAAATGTAATGTAAAACGATGTACTAAGTATGCTAAGTTAACATACAAAGCAGAAAAGTCATGTAAATCAATGTACTAATAGTGTACTAATGAACATAAGAAGTATATGATGTGAAAACAGGAAAGCTTGAAAGTAACAAGTAGGCACATGTGTTTCACCCCAAAACAGTTTGGAAAACAGTAAAAGAGGGGTCTATGTACTCACTTGAGATTGCTCAGATGTCTAAAGATAATCACCAAGCAATGCTAGAGATCACGGAAATCAACCGGCACCCAGGGTCCCCGAATGCTAATCCCGACTTCAAGAACTCAGGTATGAAACAATGGTTTCAACTTAGAGCTCTCAAAATCAGAATTCTTGTAAGTTTTGCATTGGGGTGTTGGGGTATTTATAGTATTCGGGTAACCGTTGAGATCGTTTCTTGGAAAAGGGGAAACGATCAAGGCCGTACACTTGTCGGAACCTTATGGTGCCTAAAAGTGATCCTTATCTTCATGACTAAGCAATTAGGAACTTGTGGTTGTGGGTTAAACTGCTGCAAACAGGCTGTTTGGTACTCTGCATCTGGTCTGCAGACCCCTAGCGCACCGCTACGCTTAAAGTGTAGCGCACCGCTAGGCACTATTTCGGCAGAATTACACTTTTGGTCCCTGAACTGTATTTAGGCCATTTTCGACACGTTTAAGGCCCGTTAACCCCATTTCAAAGCTCTAAAATGAAGTTAAAATATAGGGAACTTAAAATGTGCTCAAAAATATCTCGGATTTCGGTTCGTTTGGCCGTACGAACGCGATGTTCGCTTAATTACGACGGAATGCGCATAAGCGCGAAAAACGATCCAAATGACGCGACGAATGGATTTTTCTTAAGGCGAACACTAAAATATAATATAGTCATGCTCACATAAATTTTTGGAGGTCCGGATGTATTCAGAACGTAAGATACGCGTAAAAATGCAAACTTGTGCACTTTTTGACGCTTTTAGTCCCTGAATGACACAAAAGTTTATTTTAGCATACCGAACACCTCAAAGCCTATTTCTAAGCTATGTGAAGGATATTTATGGTATGTTTAACTTATGGTCATGCTCCGGAAGGTCTGTTACAGTTCAAATTGGCATACTTTCGCAGTTTGTCAACTTTAGTCCCTGTAAGCGATTAAACTTGATTTCACCACACCAAACCTTCCAAAACTTATATATAAGTTATGTAAAGGTTATTTAAGGTATGTTAAGCCTATTTCACTATTCCGGAATGTTTGTTGGATTAAACTGGTTATATCTACACATCAGAGCGCGTATAACCCTCCAGAAAGCGATTTAAAGCTTGAAATCGAACAAGAATTGATATGTGTAAACGATACACATATTTTTACAAATCCCAAGCATGAAATACTATATTTCATTGGTTTGGCGTTTGTCTGATGGTTGGAGTGACACGGGTGTTACATTCGAAATCGCTATCCTAGACGTAGCATCCCCTGTTGTATCTGTCATTGACATTTCTTCTGATTCTGACCCCGATTCTGACACCGACTCCTTCGAGTCAGTGACCTCTTCTGCACTTCGAGCCGAAGGACTAGAGGCTTACCTTACAGACGATGATGATGATATATCGGTTGCACCTGCTACCCCTACCCTTGTCCCCACACCTACTGATACACCTCCACATACTCCCACTCACGTTACTAGTGATAGCTTACCGCAACCACCCACTTCCGTCGGACCTTCTGGCTGGGTACGACACATTCATTTTGCTTCAGCTTTTCCACATACACCCCCTACTCACCAGAGCCCTCAGGACACCCACATATACCACCACCTGAGTTGAGCCCATGTCTTCAGACATCCCGATCTTTTCCACCATCCCCTCCATATATTATGCCATTGTCTGATCCGTATCATCATTCTCATCACTCTGGGTATACCAGAGATGATCTTCTTTCATCATTTCAGTTTCAGATTGAGAGTCTTTGTCGTCAGGTCTATTGGTTGGAGAGTGAGGCCGATGCTAGACGACCTTCTCCACCAGATTTTCCACCACCAGTGACACCACCACCACCATCCTCACCACCACCAGCGTCTCCAGTACCCCCAGCATTTCCACCACTACCTATTCCTGCACCTGTTGATGGTTATGCTGCTCGAGTCCTTACACTTGAGCAGCAGGTGAGTTTCCTGATCCGTCGAGTCCATGAGCTCGAGGATGAGGTAGCTCCTCTTCGCATTTTGGTTTTCCCTACACCCCTACCCTCTCCACCAGCCCATTAGGTTTTTCATTGCAGGTACTTTTGTTGGAGCAGTATTTTTGGATATGAAGACTACAGCCGAGTTTTGGGTACAACTTGAAGACAAATAATCACCAATGTGAAGAAAGATATTTTGCCTTTTATACGTATTAAACTTGTACTGTTTGGGTGATGTAACCCATATGCATTTTTGTTTTCTTCACAAACAATTATGTAACAAGTTGTCCTGATATATATAAAAACTCAGTGATTATCTTTGTGTCACATTATTATTTATCTGTTTATGCATGCTTATTGCTTGTATGAATTGATTTATATGTTTGGTGGATTGTTTGATGTTGCATATGTGTGTATATATGTATACGTATATATATTCATTTATTTTCTAGTATGGTGGTATCAGATAAACGCCTAACCATATTGTGTTATGTTTTGAAAGAACATGGCGACTAGGAGAATGGTGAACTCCCGAGGTTCTGACCTACCCCCACCCCCACCGATACCGAGGAATCCTGAAGAGTTGAACTCTCTTCTGGAAGAACGGATTTCTGAAGCTATAGACTAGTACGAGGCGAACCATCTGAAGCATAGTGGCGGCTTAGGAGGTATTGGTCAAAATTGTGACAACTGGCACGAAACCGGTAATTTTCGTACAATTTAATTAATACTTAATAACTTCAATTATGTGCTTAAATGTCAACATTTTCTGATTACATACTATACTTGTGAATTCAGGCACATTTTATACTACAAAAATTGCTTTATGCATTAATGATAGCGTTGCGTCAGAAATACTAGTAAACTCACCGGTAAGAGACATTGTGTCAACAATTCTGCAGAAAGCAGTCAGACAATAGAATTGGGGCCTAGGAGTAGGTCCAACGTCTAAAACACATTAAAACCCAAGAAAGGATACAAGGGTTAACATATAGACTCTCCGGAAGCTAGAATATGCACTAAAAAGCACCCGAAATGCACTTTAAATGCAGAATTCTACACAAATCAGCTATAATCAGCTTTTTAACACATGAATATCATGCAGAATTCATATTTTATTATCCAGAATGCTTTCCTAAGTGACGGGAATTAAAAGTGTCACAAAAGAGTACATAAAGGACACTAAATGGTGCAATTCAGCACTTTAACGAACCGGTATCTAACCGAACAACCGGACATTACCCGAAACATCAAAATATTACTAGAAGCATTGTTTTAATGTTTCTGAGCTAGTTATGATCCCTGAACACCATAACACCTCTTATAACATAATAACATATTAAATCCCTAAACTTTACACTTGGAAACTAACTTATTTATACAATTAGAGATTGGAATTTACACTTTGCCCCCTATATTGTGGACGGTTATAAGAGGCCCCACCACCAAGATTTTCCAAAATCCTACAAGATATCTGTCACACCCCGACCACGTAAAACAACAAAGCGTGGCGGAAACGTCGGGGAGTGTTGTAACAGAATTATCGTTTCATAACCATGGATACAAAAGTGTTTCGTTTTATTGATAATATTAAACATTAACATTTTTTTAACACATAACAAACAAGTTTTATATCGACTATCATTGTTTTATGTCACTAAGGCCTCGTCCAGATCCTATGTGACACATGCATCCTAGAACGTCAATCAAGCAACAACACCTGAAACATATGTAAAAAAAAAGTCAGCAAAGAAATGCTGGCGAGTACATAGGTTTTATAAGAGTATCGGAATCATGGCTTGTTTACTTATATTGCAATACCTCGAAAATTTTGTTTTTAAAAAGTGTATAATATTGCAACATGATTAACCAACTCAAATCAAGATGGTTATAATTTATAAAATTTCGTAGCCATGATTCTTAACCCAAAAGCTTTTTGTTTTAGAAAACCATCTTGTAAAATATCTCGTATAAACTCGTTAATAAAACTCGTATATTATTTTGAAAACATCGTTGAGTGACATTGTTTCAATATCGTTTACCCAAGTGAACTAAATAACGCCACGGTATGTAATATGTTGAAAACACTTATATATAAGAAGTACCAACGGCGTATCTACCATGTATTCACCACATTACACCCGTCCCGTTATCTAAACACTAGCCAAAAACCAATCGTTTACCCAAATCGTTTAACATCGTTTCCAAATCGTTTACTCGTTTAAATCATTTAAATCATCCTCATTTTAATTGTGAAAACTTATATATGGTCGTCTCGTTAATAACATTCAAACCTTCGTGACTCGACTACCTCGTTCCTCGCTTCTCGTATTAACAAAACTCTAAAGGGTAAGTTAATAATTACAGATTCAGTCGTTACCCACAACACCCACGCATAACCATGGGTATAGTGCAATAACGGGATATGTCAGATCCTATGGTACCATAACCTAATACTGGTCGGTTCGGCCAAAACTAATGGATATTATTCGTTATGTAAATACAACCAACAGGCTTGTTTACTATATCGAAATCGTTATTAATTTAATATCAACCATTTTAATCATTTTTTGAAACCATTGTTATAATATCGAAAATCGTTTTGAAAACCATCGTTAAAACCTTGAAAACATTTAGCACATATGAATCACCCCAAAACAATTGAAAACAGTAAAATAGGGGAACTATGTACTCACATGTAGTGCAAGGTATCCTCAGTCAATAGTACTTCAACAAACTCGAGTAAACTAGAGAAATCAAGCAGCACCTAGTAATTGAATCACTAGTCAAACAATAGACGCCTAAATCGGAAGATCGGACAGAATGAGGTCTTGTAAAACAAATGAGTGTTGGAACTCATGTGAGATGGTTTAACAAGGCCTACATCCTAAATGAAACCTAACCTAAGTGCTTTCGACCCATCGCGACCCATTAAGGTCGCTTAAGCTACTTTAACTCGTCGTTCGCGTGAAACGCGTTCGGAATGCCTAACTAGTCCTATGATAAGTAAAATATGCCTCAACATGTTTAATATTGTTGTCTAATCAGTTTAGATACCAAAGGTTATGTTACATATGCTTAAAATGAATTTTGGCGTAAAAGGGCATTTTTGGTAATTTACCTAAGGCATATAAACTACCTATCATAAAACTACTTAAAAGAAGCGACCATAAGGTATAACCTTGGAAGGTTTTTCTCTATACACTATGGTCACCTAATGTATTTGGTCGGATCCTAATGATCGCCCAAACGGGTCGGGTTCGAAAGTATAAGCGATTGTTTAGATCGCTTACCTTTACGACCCTAGACAAGCACAAAACTAAAAGTGACGACCTAAACATGTTAGAACATGTTTAACAAGGATTGAAAACAGGTTTGGTATCAAAACAAACGGTTTTGATACCTACAAGTAGTTTGGTTACAAAATACGCGTAAATGCGCATTTTGGCCGAAACTACGACTCGTCACTGAGCCTAGATAACGTGGTAATCAGTAGGTATAGTCACAAGGGACTATAACCATCGTGATTACGCTCACGTTATGAAGTTCAAATGAACTTCACATTGACCATAAACTGGTCAATGCATAAAGTCAAACGCAGTTTGACTTTAACGCTAAAACGAATGAAAAGAACGAAAGAACACTTACAACGGGTCCAAGAATGGAAGTTTTGAATCCGAATATTCTCAGGTATGAAGTGTTAAACACATCAACTTAGAGAACAAATTCAGATTTCAAAGGTGTGGGTTTTTGGGGTTGAGATCATGGGGTATTTTATAGATTTCCTTGAACCGTTAAGATCGTTTATCGAAAACCGTGACTCAATCTCATCCATACATTTGTTGCAATTCCATGGTACATCAAAATGGCCCCCTATTATCAGGAAAAGACGTGTGCAATTGGGTTATGGGTGCATAACAGCTGTTAACAGGCTGTTAAACAGATTTTTCTAATCTGGGAGGTCCTTACGGACCATATGGCTAAGGGCTTACGGTCCGTAAGCCTTGTGCAGACCAGCCAAGTTTCAAAAATGGCAGAACAGGCCCCTGAAGCCCCAAACTTGTTATTTGATGCATTTTTGACACATTTAAGCCCCGTTAACCCCATTTCAAAGCTCTAAAATGAAGTTAAAGTATAGGGAACTTAAAATGTGCTCAAAAATATCTCGGATGTCGGTTCCTTCAGTCGTACGGTTGCGTTGTTCGGTTAATTATGACGGAAGTCGTAACGAACGTAAAAACGATCCAAATTAAGCGACGAAAGGAATTTTATCATGCCAAACACTAAAATAAAATATTTTAATGCTTACATAAATTTTTGGATGTCCGGATGTATTCAGAACGTAAGATATGCGCGAAAATGCAAACTTGTACACTTTTTGACGCTTTTAGTCCCTGAATGAGCATAAAGTTTATTTTAGCACACCGAACCCCTCAAAGCCTATTTCTAAGCTAGGTAAAGGATATTTAGGGTATATTTAACTTATGGTCATGTTCCAGAATGTTCGTTACAGTTCAAATCGGCATAGTTTCATAGTTTGACACAAATAGTCCCTGCGATCGAACAAAGTTGATTTCGACACACCAAACCATTCAAAACTTATTTCTAAGTTATGTGGAGGTTATTTAAGGTATGTTAAGCCTATGTCACTATTCCAGAGTGTTTTTCGCGTTATACTGACTGCGTTTACGCACCAGTTTGCGTATAACCTTCCAGAACGCGATTTAAAGCTTGCAATCGGAATCGAATAAAATTGAAAAATCACTAAACAAAAATACACACATAGAAACACCAAGACACATATAATAACACCAAAGCACATTGTTTTATTAATAATCATCATTGTTTTACATCGTACATCGATTACAGAACAAAGTTGTCACAGTCTCCCCTACTTCAGGAAATTTCGTCCTGAAATTTTAACTAGAGGAAGCTTGTGAAAACAAATGTGGATATTTCGTTTTCATCTGGTCCTCACGTTCCCAAGTAAACTCTGGGCCACGTTTGGATTCCCAGCGAACTTTAACCAAATGAATCCGTTTGTTCTTCAAATGTTTGAAAGTACGGCCCACGATTTCCACGGGTTTCTCGACAAAGTGCATTGTTTCATCGATTTGGATCTCGTCGAGAGGAATGTGAAGATCAGTGTCAGCTAAACACTTTCGCAAATTGGACACGTGAAAAGTCAGATGAATATTTCCAAGCTCTGGAGGTAGCTCTAGTCGATAGGTAACCTTTCCAATTCTTTCCACAATCTTAAATGGTCCCACATATCGAGGTGCAAGTTTTCCTTTCTTTCCAAATCTCACCACTCCCTTCCAAGGTGACACCTTGAGTAGGACACGATCTCCGATTTGAAATTCTAAGGGCTTGCGTCGCAAATCCGCATAACTCTTTTGACGGTTTCGAGCTGTCACAAGATTATCGCGGATTTTCTTGATTTTGTCTGTTGTTTCCAGAACGAGCTCAGGTCCAGTAAGTTGAGCTTCACCGGTCTCGTTCCAACAGACAGGTGAACGACATTTTCGATCGTAGAGAGCTTCGAATGGCGCCATATTAATGCTAGCATGATGACTATTGTTGTAAGAGAACTCGATCAGTGGAAGATAAGAATCCCAATTACCACCAAAGTCTATCACGCATGCTCTAAGCATATCCTCCAAAGTTTGAATCGTTCTCTCAGATTGGCCATCTGTTTGGGGATGATAAGCAGTGCTTAGATTCAGTTGGGTTCCCAAAGCAGATTGCATGGCCTTCTAGAAATGAGATGAAAATCGAGCATCACGATCAGAGATGATATCCAAGGGCACACCATGTCGTGTCACAATCTTATCAACATAAATCTTTGCAAGTTTATCAGCAGATAGGTCCTCGCGAATTGGAATGAAATGAGCTGATTTCGTTAATCGATCGATAATAACCCAGATAGCATCATGACCTTTAGACGTACGCGGTAACTTAGTGATGAGATCCATCGCAATGTTCTCCCACTTCCAAACCGGTATCTCTGGTTGTACAAGCAAGCCAGAAGGTCGTTGATGTTCGGCTTTGACTTTGAGACAAGTTAGGCATTTCGATACATACAAGGCAACATCCTTCTTCATACCAGGCCACCAGCACTGAGTACGAAGATCCTTGTACATTTTATCAGCACCAGGATGGATAGAATATCGAGACTTATGAAATTCGTCCATTGCCAAGGTGCGAAGATCGTCTTGTTTCGGAATCCACAATCGATCCTTAAAATAGAGCAAACCATCGTCTTTCGCTTCGAGTTTAAGCTCCAGTTGACGTGGTAATTCCTTACTTATCAAATTTTGTGAAACACAAAATTGCTGAGCTTGAAGGACACGAGATTGAAGATCAGATAGAGTTTGAACAGAATGAAGCTTGACTCGCTCCTTTCGACTAAGCGCATCGGCTACAACATTTGCCTTACCAGGGTGGTAGCGAATCTCGCAGTCATAATCGTTTAAGAGTTCAACCCAACGTCGTTGCCTCATGTTCAGCTCTTTCTGATTAAGAATATGCTGGAGACTTTTGTGGTCTGTGAAAACCACACACTTCGTTCCATATAGGTAGTGTCTCCAGATTTTAAGCGCGAAAACCACAGTTCCTAACTCAAGATCATGAGTTGTGTAGTTCTTCTCGTGAACTTTCAGCTGTCTAGATGCATATGCAATAACCTTACCTCGTTGCATAAGGACGCAACCAAGGCCTAAGTTGGACATATCGCAATAAACAACGAAATCATTGCTTCCCTCGGGCAGAGATAGAACAGGAGCATTACATAACTTCTGCTTCAGCGTTAGGAATGCTTCTTCTTGCTTGGGTCCCCACTCGAAAGACTTATTCTTCTGAGTCAAAGCAGTGAGTGGAACCGCAATCTTCGAGAAATTTGAAATGAATCGACGATAATAACCAGCAAGACCAAGAAAAGATCAAATCTCCATAGGCGTCGTCGGTGTATTCCAGTCCTTAATAGCAGCAATCTTGGATGGATCCACATGAATACCCTCCTCATTGACTATATGACCCAAGAATTGAACTTCTTTAAGCCAGAATTCACACTTGGAGAATTTAGCAAAAAGTTGTTCCTTCTTCAGGAGTTCCAATGTTAAGCGAAGGTGTTGCTCGTGCTCGGCTCGAGATTTTGAATAAATGAGAATATCGTCGATGAACACAATAATGAACTTGTCCAAATAAGGTTTGCAGACCCTATTCATTAAGTCCATAAAGATAGCTGGAGCATTTGTCAAACCAAATGGCATGACAGTGAACTCGTAATGCCTATATCTTGTGCGGAAAGCAGTTTTGGGAATATCTTCTTCGAGAACACGAAGTTGATGATACCCAGAACGCAGATCCATCTTGGAAAAGCATGAAGCACCCTGCAGCTGGTCGAAGAGATCATCAATTCGAGGTAGGGGATATTGATTCTTGATGGTGAGCTTATTAAGCTCACGATAATCGATACACATTCGAAAAGATCCATCTTTCTTTTTCACGAAGAGGACAGGAGCTCCCCAAGGTGAAAAGCTCGGTCGGATGAATCCTTTATCAGATAACTCTTGAAGTTGTTTCGATAACTCTTGCATCTCCAACGGTGCAAGACGATAAGGTGCTTTTGCAATCAGGTTGGCATTGGGTACAAGCTCAATATGAAACTCGACTTGACGAACTGGAGGCAAACCAGGCAGTTCATCAGGAAACACCTCCGGATAATCCCGAACAATCGGAATATCCTGAATACTCTTGCTCTTGCTTTTCTCCTCGGTGACATGTGCTAGAAAAGCAACATATCCTTTTCGTAAATACCTTTGGGCTTCCAAACACGACATAAGATTCAAACCACGAGATGGCTTCTCTCCACAAATTTCCAGAACATCGCCAGAAGACAAAGGAATACGAACAATCTTATCGAAACAAACCACCTCAGCGTGGTGTTTGGTTAACCAATCCATTCCAACGATAATATCAAAACTCCCAAGTTGCATCGGTGTGAGGTCAATAGGAAAAAGATGGTTATCAAGGTTCAACTGACAATCACGAATAACAGAATCGAGAACCAGAGGTTTACCAGTAGCAACCTCGACAGATAAGGGTTTCTTCAGTTTGGTTCTAGGTATCGCAAGCAAAGGCTCAAAAGACAAAGAAACAAAACTTCTATCGGCACCAGAATCAAAAATAATAGACGCATGTCGATTGTTAACAAGAAACGTACCGTTAACCACTTCGTTGTCGGCCCTCGCTTCGTTTGCATTCAAATTGTACGCTCGCCCACGAGCGGGATTCACATTGACATTGACGTTCGCATTCGGGTTCGCGTTAGCATTCGCGTTTGCATGTCTTGGACAGTTGTTGCGGAAGTGACCATACTCTCCACAATTAAAACATGAACCCGGTGGGAATCTCACAGCATTCCCCTGGCCCGGAGCTGGAAACTGAGCAACCTGATTCTGTCCTA
The DNA here is from genome assembly GCA_030545235.1 of Helianthus tuberosus. Classification (NCBI taxonomy): domain Eukaryota; kingdom Viridiplantae; phylum Streptophyta; class Magnoliopsida; order Asterales; family Asteraceae; genus Helianthus; species Helianthus tuberosus. The sequence continues at coordinate 96,692,590 of CM060360.1, read as the reverse complement.
AAATGACAAACATTGGCCAAATGCCCAAGCTTACCACACGTCGTGCATTGCTTGCAAGCTAGTTGTGCAACGTGATAACCGTTGCAACGAGCACAATGAGGTGCGGTACCAGCATATGCCTTCTTTGCAGGTGGCTGAGCCGGTGGGTTCTGCGGGTTCTGAGCAGTCTGTGCTGTAACAGCAAAATTCTGGGCACCCTTTCGCTTCCTCGATTTCTTCGACGACTCACCTTCCTTACCCTTATCCTTTTTCTTGTCCTTCCCTGAATCAGTCGCCTTCTTTTTATCACCCTTGCGGGTGAGTTTACCCTTCCTGACTTGAGTCTCAGTCAGGGTAGCAGACAACTCGATTACTTGACGAAGGGTAGTAGGATTAACACCGGTCACAATCTCCATAATAGAATTGGGTAGACCATCGATATATCTCTCGATTGCTTTCTCCAGAGGGGTAACCATGGTGGGACACAATAGACTGAGTTCCTCAAAATGATTCGTGTACGCACGGTGTTCAGCCCCATCTTGCTTTAGATCGTCAAACTCTCGCTCCAAAGCCCGAACTTCGTGACGGGGACAAAACTCCTTCATCATGAGAGCCCGAAGCTCTTCCCATGTTTGTGCCAACGCCACTTCGGCACCCCTGTCGCGCATAATACCATTCCACCAGGTAAGCGCTCGCTTCTCAAACACGCTCGAAGCAAATTCAACCTTACGTTCATTCGGACACTGCACATGTCTGAATGTGCTCTCGATACTCTCAAACCACTGCAGGAGCGCAGTTGTTCCTTGCGACCCAGAAAATTTAAGCGGCTTCGCAGAATTGAAGTTCTTGAAATTACACGGTGCATTATTGTTGTTGTTATTATTGTTGTTGTTGTATATCTCGTGGACTTGGGTCACAACACCGGGAAGCACAGCAGCCACTTGCTGAGAGACCAGGGCTGTGATTTCTTCAATAGTAAAAGATTGTGCTTCACATCGAGGAGGCATTGTCTAACAAGGAAACATGAGAATCGAGTAAGGTTGAAAATTAGGAAAAGCAAAATAGGTATCGACAAAAGACAAAGAAGGCGATCATTTGTTTGTTACCTCGAACAAACAAACGACACGCAGTGACTAATCAAAGTAAATAGGTCAAAAATAATGTATCACGAAGACATGCTCGCCTATAAGTGAACACTCACCCCAAGAGTTCCCAGGTAAGAGTGACTGGTCCGATTATGTGGATTTGTACGAACACTCTAACCTTAGACATAAAACTCAGAGTATAGGCACTCACTCTTCCAGTTTGCACGTGTTCACATTATTTAGACCCAAACTTTGATGAGATTTTGAAAACTCAGAAGGCACTAAGCCAAAAATGAGTCAAACTGGAAGGGTTCAAAACCTTACAACAGAGGGTTCAAAACCTAGTAATCAATCATCCTAGAACAGATGATTAGTTTTCAAAGCGGATTCGAAAATTGTGTTCTCGTTGTGGTTATTACCTAAGGATAGGTGACGATTTTGTTTTAAAAATCTAAACGTAAATAAACTTGCGTTGGGGTCCTAGAAGTTATAGTCTAGGTCAAAGAATTACAAATAACCTAATTCCCTATAACCATTGGCTCTGATACCAACTCTTCTGTCACACCCCGACCACGTAAAACAACAAAGCGTGGCGGAAACGTCGGGGAGTGTTGTAACAGAATTATCGTTTCATAACCATGGATACAAAAAGTGTTTCATTTTATTGATAATATTAAACATTAACATTGTTTTAACACATAACAAACAATTTTTATATCGACTATCATTGTTTTATGTCACTAAGGCCTCATCCAGATCCTATGTGACGCATGCATCCTAGAACGTCAATCAAGCAACAACACCTGAAACATATGTAAAAACAAAGTCAGCAAAGAAATGCTGGCGAGTACATAGGTTTTATAAGAGTATCGTAATCATGGCTTGTTTACTTATATTGCAATACCTCGAAAACCTTGTTTTTAAAAAGTGTATAATATTGCAACATGATTAACCAACTCAAATCAAGATGGTTATAATTTATAAAATTTTGTAGCCATGATTCTTAAACCAAAAGTTTTTTGTTTTAGAAAACCATCTTGTAAAACATCTCGTATAAACTCGTTAGTAAAACTCGTATATTATTTCAAAAACATCGTTGAGTGACATTGTTTCAATATCGTTTACCCAAGTGAACTAAATAACGCCACGGTATGTAATATGTTGAAAACACTTATATATAAGAAGTACCAGCGGCGTATCTACCATGTTTTCACCACATTACACCCGTCCCGTTATCTAAACACTAGCCAAAAACCAATCGTTTACCCAAATCATTTAACATTGTTTCCAAATCGTTTACTCGTTTAAATCGTTTAAATCATCCTCGTTTTAATTGTGAAAACTTATATATGGTCGTCTTGTTAATAACATTCAAACCTTCGTGACTCGACTACCTCGTTCCTCGCTTCTCGTATTAACAAACCTCCAAAGGGTAAGTTAATAATTACAGATTCAGTCGTTACCCACAACACCCACACATAACCATGGGTATAGTGCAATAACGGGATATGTCAGATCCTTTGGTACCATAACCTAATACTGATCGGTTCGGCCAAAACTAATGGATATTATTCGTTATGTAAATACAACCAACAAGTTTGTTTACTATATCGAAATCGCTATTAATTTAATATAAACCATTTTAATCGTTTTTTGAAACCATTGTTATAATATCGAAAATCGTTTTGAAAACCATCGTTAAAACCTTGAAAACATTTAGCACATATGAATCACCCCAAAACAATTGAAAACAGTAAAATAAGGGAACTATGTACTCACATGTAGTGCAAGGTATCCTCAATCAATAGTACTTCAACAAACTCAAGTAAACCAGAGAAATCAAGCAGCACCTAGTAATTGAATCACTAGTCAAACAATAGACGCCTAAATCGGAAGATCGGACAGAATGAGGTCTTGTAAAACAAATGAGTGTTGGAACTCATGTGATATGGTTTAACAAGGCCTACATCCTAAATGAAACCTAACCGAAGTGCTTTCGACCCATCGCGACCCATTAAGGTAGCTTAAGCTACTTTAACGTGTCGTTCGCGTGAAACGCGTTCGGAACGCCTAACTAGTCCTATGATAAGTAAAATATGCCTCAACATGTTTAATATTGTTGTCTAATCATTTTAGATACCAAAGGTTATGTCACATATGCTTAAAATGATTTTTGGCGTAAAAAGGGCATTTTTGGTAATTTACCTAAGGCATATAAACTACCTATCCTAAAACTACTTAAACGAAGCGACCATAAGGTATAACCTTGGAAGGTTATTCTCTATACACTATGGTCACCTAATGTGTTTGGTCGGATCCTAATGATCGCCCAAACGGGTCGGGTTCGAAAGTATAAGCGATTGTTTAGATCGCTTACCGTTACGACCCTAGACAAGCACAAGACTAAAAGTGACGAGCTAAACATGTTAGAAAATGTTTAACAAGGTTTGAAAACAGGTTTGGTATGAAAACAAACGGTTTTGATACCCACAAGTAGTTTGGTTACAAAATACGCGTAAATGCACATTTTGGCCGAAACTACGACTCGTCACTGAGCCTAGATAACGTGGTAATCAGTAGGTATAGTCACAAGGGACTATAACCATCGTGATTACGCTCACGTTATGAAGTTTAAACGAACTTCACATTGACCATAAACTGGTCAATGCATAAAGTCAAACGCAGTTTGACTTTAACGCTAAAACAAATGAAAAGAACGAAAGAACACTTACAACGGGTCCAAGAATGGAAGTTTTGAATCCGAATATTCTCAGGTATGAAGTGTTAAACACATCAACTTAGAGAACAAATTCAGATTTCAAAGGTGTGGGTTTTTGGGGTTGAGATCATGGGGTATTTATAGATTTCCTTGAACCGTTAAGATCGTTTATCGAAAATCGTGACTCAATCTCATCCATACATTTGTTGCAATTCCATGGTACATCAAAATGGCCCCCCATTATCAGAAAAAGACATGTGCAATTGGGTTATGGGTGCATAACAGCTGTTAACAGGCTGTTAAACAGATTTTTCTGATCTGGGAGGTCCTTACGGACCGTATGGCTAAGGGCTTATGGTCCGTAAGCCTTGTGCAGACCAGCCAAGTTTCAAAAATTGCAGAACAGGCCCCTAAAGCCCCAAACTTTTTATTTGATGCATTTTTGACACGTTTAAGCCCCGTTTGTCACACCCCGACCACGTGAGACAACGAAACGTGGTGGAAACGTCGGGGAGTGTTGTAACAGAATTAATCGTTTCAAATCCATGGTAATTAAAGTTTTGTTTTATTAATCAAACATGCGAGTTTACATTGTTTTAATCAAGAAACAAAGAGTACATAACAAAAATTAACTAGTTCTTGTTTCGTTTTAAGTCACTAAGGCACAAGTCCGCCTAAGTATGTCTTGATAAGTCCTATGCATTATCTCCTGAAAACACATGTGAAAATAGGTACGTCAGCATAAAAATGCTTGTGAGATACATAGGTTTTGTGAAAACAGAATTCATGACTTATGTTTGAGAAAATGTTTAGTCATGAACCTCGTAATTTGCTTTGTCTTGTAAATCATTTGAAAAACGATAAGATCAGATGATATGTATAAATAAAAGAATAATGTATGGTTAAATGAATAACCATGTAAAATGAGTTTGTATAAGATAAGTTGTTTGTAAAACAATGTCTGGTGAAAAGTATGTTATTTGTATAAAATGTTATATGTCTCAAACTGAAATGATTCAAATAACGCTACGATATGTAATACCATACAAACACTTATATATAGGAAGTACCAGCGGCGTATCCACCATGCTTGTATCATATTACACATGCCTCGTTACTTAATCACTTACTCAAACCAAACTACCAAAGTAAAATGTTCATGTCTAATGTAAATCATGTAAGGTGTATCCAAAATGTAAGCATATGATGAATAACAATGTACTAAGTATGCAACAAAGGACATACATAGCATATAGTGTAATGTATAACAATGTACTAAGTACGCACACAATGGGCATACATAGCATAAAATGTAATGTAAAACAATGTACTAAGTACGCACACAATGGGCATACATAGCATGTAATGTAAGGCAATGTACAAAGTACGCACACAATGGGCATACATAGCATGTAATGTAAGGCAATGTACTAAGTACGCACACAATGGGCATACATAGCATAAAATGTAATGAAATCATGTACTATAAATGTACTAATGAACATAGCAGGTATATGATGTGAAAGCATGAAAGTAACAAGTAGGCACATGTGTTCCACCCCAAAACGTTTGAAAAACAGTAAAAGAGGGGTCTATGTACTCACTTGAGATTGCTCAGAAGTCCTAAGATAACCACCAAGCAAAGCTAGAGATCACGGAATCAAACGACACCTAATATAGGTAACTATGTTAATAAACCGGACCTAAATCGGAAGATTTAGATAGAATGAGGGTTCGTAAACCAAACGAGTGTGGAGGCTCGTGTAATATGGTTTAACAAAGCCTACATACTAAATGAAACCTAACCTAAGTTCTTACGACCCATTACGACCCGTTTAGGTAGCTTATGCTACTTTAACGCGTCGTTCGCGTAAAACGTGTTCGGACCGCTTAACTAGTCCTATGACAAGTAACATATGCCTTAACATGTCTAATATTGTTGTCAAATCAGTTTAGATGTCAAAAGTTATGTTACATATGTTTAAAATGAATTTTGGCATCAAAGGGGTATTTTGGTAATTTACCTAAGGCATATAAACTACCTATCATACAACTACTTAAACGAAGTGACCATAAGGTATAACCTCGGAAGGTTATTCCCTACATATTATGGTCACCTAATGTGTTTGGTCGGATCCTAATGATCGACCAAATGGGTCGGGTTCGAAGGTATAAGCGATTTATTAGATCGCTTACCCTTACGACCCTAGACAACGTGGTAATCAGTAGGCATAGTCACAAGGGACTATAACCATCGTGATTACAATCACGTTGTGAACTTCAAACGAACTTCGCATTGACCATAAACTGGTCAACGCAGAAAGTCAAACAAAGTTTGACTTTCGGACTCGAAAAGCAATAAAAGAACGAAGGAATACTTACGAAGGGTCCCCGAATGCTAATCTTGATTCAAGTAGCTCAGGTATGAAACAAAGGTTTCAACTTAGAGCTTCTCAAATCAGATTCTAGTGGGTTTTGAAGTTGGGGGATGTGGGTATTTATAGGATTTCCCGAACCATTAGGATCGTTTCTTGGAAACCGTGATCGAATCTAAGGCGTACACTTGTTGGAATGTTGTGGTGACTAAAAATGGCCTCTCATGAACTGAAAGGGCAAGTGTGTGTGTGTGGTTGGGAGTTTAACAGCTGTTAATACATTGAATCTGGTTTTTCTGTTCAGATGAGGCGCTCGCGTAGCGCGACTGCATAGGCATGGGATGCTCGCGCTACGCCACCATGTGTCAGACTCAGCAAAGTTTCAAAAATGACAGTTTTGGTCCCTGCACGTGTTTAAGGCCTTTTTCGATGCGTTTGAACCCCGTTAACCTCATTTCAAAGTTCTAAAATGAAGTTAAAGTATAGGGAACTTAAAATGTGCTCAAAAACATCTCGGATGTCGGTTCGTTTGGCCGTACGATCGCGATGTTCGCTTAATTACGACGGAATGCGCATAAGCGCGAAAAACGATCCAAATGACGTGACGAATGGATTTTTCTTATGCCAAACACTAAAATAAAATGTTTTAGTGCTTACATAAATTTTTGGATGTCCGGATGTATTCAGAACGTAAGTTATGCGCGAAAATGCAAACTTGTGCACTTTTTGACGCTTTTAGTCCCTGAATGACCCAAAAGTTTATTTTAGCACACCGAACACCTCAAATCCTATTTCTAAGCTATGTAAAGGATATTTATGGTATGTTTAACTTATGGTCATGTTCCGGAATGTCTGTTACAGTTCAAATTGGCATACTTTCACAGTTTGTCAAGTTTAGTCCCTGTAAGCGATTTAACTTGTTTTTGCCATACCAAAGCCTTTAAAACTTATTTCTAAGTTATGTAAAGGTTATTTAAGGTATGTTAAGCCTATTTCACTATTCCGGAGTGTTCGTTGCATTAAACTGGTCATATTTATGCATTAGTGCGCGTATAACCTTCCAGAAAGCGATTTAGAGCTTGAAATCGAACAAGAGTTGATATGTGCAAAAGATACACATATTTATGCAAGTACAAAGTATGAAATACAATATTTCATTGGTTTGGCATTTGTTTGATGGTTGAAGTGACACAGGTGTCACAGTCTCCCCTACTTTAGGAAATTTCGTCCCGAAATTTAATTTTAGGAGAAACTTGTGAAGACGACGGTGATGTTTTCGCTTTGAATGAACCCCTTGAACCCTAAGTAGAACTCTGGGCCATGATAGGGTTCTTAGCAAAATTGTCAATCCCTCAAAGTGAAGTCCTTGTAGCAGCAAAACATGGAGTTTCAAACCATGGATAGGAGAACGTTTCCCATGAAGACTTATCATAGGAAACTTGAATTCACGATTGGGAAATGTAAGATAAAATGACATCGGTCAAAGTCCAAGACTTCTCCCGTATCATTACTCTTGTCACTATTGGTCCTTACACATGACAAAACTTCCTGTGGTTTCTGTGCACTGAATTCCATAATTATGTAGGCCTCCATAATTACGTACTTCCTTGCACACTCCGCACAGTTCATTTCATATTGCGTAGGGGAAAAAATCAAACGAATAATCCTGTGGTGATTTAACTTGACTGCAATAGAGTCTCTTTAACTAGGTCACCAAAGGATTAGATCAACGAACAATCTCTTCAGCTAAACTACCCAAGAGAAATATTTAACTACATCAATGTAGGATGTCTTTAACTAGATTTTCGAACCAATCTATTTAACTTAGATCGACGTAGGATCTCTTTAACTAAACCACCAGAGGGCCTTTTTAACTATATCAACGCATGATATATTCAACTAGATTGTCGAACCAATCTCTTTAACTTAGATCGACGAAGGATCTCTTTAACTAGACCACCAGAGGGCCTTTTTAACTATATCAACGTATGATATATTCAACTAGATTGTCGAACCAATCTCTTAGATCAACGAATGATCTATTTAACTAAACTACCCATGGGGAATATTTAACTACATCGACGTAGGATGTCTTTAACTAGATTGTCGAACCAATCTCTTCAACTATATCAATACATGTTGTCCTTAAACTTTAGAATAGTACTTTATAATCCAAGGGACTTAACTACAACGTAGAAGTCCATTTAAGGATTTAAGATAGTACCTTTTTGAATATCCTACTACGAATCCCTCATATGAAGGTATGAAAGATTCTACGAGGATTTGGATAGCGAATATCCAGAGTATACAAAAACACAAAATGCATAAATGGAAAGACAAGATGCATAAACACATAGTCACATAACCACAAAATTGTTTATCTAGATCTTTAATTTGTAAGTTTTGTTTTGTTAATTACGTACATGCATTTAAAGCACACTAGGAATCCATTTCATGGATTTCATTTGGTACTTTAAACATTAGCAAGAATCTAACTATGAAGATAGAAAGATCTTCCAAAAATTCGATTCCGTTTTCAAGAAAACGCAATATTCGAATTAAGGTACAATAATTTTAGAATATACAGAAATACCCTTAGGTACCCTATTAAGAATTTATAGTGGTACTTTGGGTATTCGTACAGAGTTTTAACTTGCGCCTTGTACTTCGTTTCCTTGGAAGAAACAGGTACTTTGGATTTCCGTGGAAAACGCAAGAGATAATAAAATGGAAGAAATTACGGGGTAGTCTGTTCTTCAAGGAATACGGTTCCTTGATTGTCGGTATTGTAGAGGATACATTGTTTATACACGCCATCATATTTGTACATTGCAATGTAAAATAAAAAGATTTATTTATAAACAACAATAACTGTTTCATGGACCTTGACTATAAAAGAAAATAATACAGAAGGCTTGATTATTTCTAAACACATTGTCTTCTAGTCGGTCCGATGCTCATCCCTGCGCTGGATTCACATTAGCAAGCTTTGGGCAATTTCTTCGGAAATGGCCCATCTCGCCACAATTGAAGCAAGGACCTAGTGGAAGACGAGCTTGAGCAGGATTTACTTGAGGTTGGTTTGGACCACCTTGGTTTGGGGTAAATCGACAAGCATTTGCCAGGTGACCGAGTCGCCCACATGATGCACATAAACGACACTGTAGGTGAGCTAAGTGGTGTGCATTACATTTGTCGCATATCGGTGCAATACCGGCATAAGGTTTCTTTGCAGGAGGTTGAGTTGGTTGGTTGCGGGTGTTTTGGTTGGGTTGAGCAGCAATCGCACAATTCTGCGAAGCCTTACGCTTCTTTGACTTCTCAGGGGATCCAGTCTGTTCATCCATGGTCTTTGATTCCTCGATTGGCTTCTTGTCACCCTTTCGAAAAAGTTTATGCTTTCTGATCTGAGATTTAGTCAAGGTTGCAGATAGCTCAATGGCCTGCCTAACCGTAGTGGGGTTACTACCAGTAACAATGTCCTGAACTGAGTCAGGGAGACCATCAATGTATTTCTCGATCGCCTTATCCAAAGGCGTAACCATGGTAGGGCACAACCGGCTCAGCTCCTCATATCGATCAGTGTATGCTCGATGTTCACCGCTGTCTTGCTTAAGATCGTCGAATTCCCTTTCCAATGCCCTGATCTCGTGACGAGGACAGAATTCCTTCATCATCAGTGCTCGAAGTTCTTCCCAAGTTTGGGCCAGTGCCACTTCGGCACCCCTATCTCTCACCACACCGTTCCACCACGTCAAAGCTCGTTTCTCAAAGACACTAGATGCGAAATCTACCTTTCGCTCGTTTGGACATTGAACATTCCTGAAGGTGCTCTCTAGACTCTCGAACCATTGCAGAAGTGCATTCGCTCCTTGAGACCCAGAAAACTTTGATGGCTTAGCCGAGTTGAACGTCTTGAAGTTGCAGAGGGCATTATTGTTGTTGAGAGCTTGGTGACATTGGGCAACGATGTTCGGGATTGCAACAGTTATTTGCTGTGTAATGACAGCTGCCAGATCTTCAATAGATACCGGATTTTCGCGTCGTGGAGGCATTCTAAAAGGGGAAACAAGAGAGAAAACAAATGAAATGGTATTGGGTAAGAATAGGATGTTAAAATTACCGACCAAAATTATGGGTGATGGTCATTTTTTTGAACCACGAAGCAAACAAACGACACACAAAGGCTGAATCAAAGCAAATAGATCCTCATAATGTATCGCGAAGACATGCTCGCCTATAAGTGGACACTCACCCCAAGAGTTCCCAGGTAAGAGTGACTGGTCCGATTATGTGGATTTGTACGAACACTCTAGCCTTAGACAGAAAACTCAGGGTACAGGCATTCACTCTTCCAGTTTGCACGTGTTCACATTACTTAGGACCAAAAACTTTGACGAGATTTTGAAAACTCAAAGGGGTTCAAAACCTTGTAATAGAGGGTTCAAAACCTAGTAATCAATCATCCAAGAACAGATGATTAATTTTTAAAGCGGTTTTGAAATTTATGTTCTCATTGTGGTAATCACCTAAGGATGGGTGAAGGTATCGTTTTATGACATACGCAAGTAAACTCGCGTTAGGGTCCTAAGAAGGTTATAGACTAGGTCAAAGTATTACTAATAACCTAATTCCCTATAACCATTGGCTCTGATACCATCTTTTCTGTCACACCCCGACCACGTGAGACAACAAAACGTGGAGGAAACGTCGGGGAGTGTTGTAACAGAATTAATCGTTTCAAATCCATGGTAATTAAAGTTTCGTTTTATTAATCAAACATGAGAGTTTACATTATTTAAATCAAGAAACAAAGAGTATAAAACAAAAATTAACTAGTTCTTGTTTCGTTTTAAGTCACTAAGGCACAAGTCCGCCTAAGTATGTCTTGATAAGTCCTATGCATCATCTCCTGAAAACACATGTGAAAATAGGTACGTCAGCATAAAAATGCCTGTGAGATACATAGGTTTTGTGAAAACAGAATTCATGACTTATGTTTGAGAAAATGTTTAGTCATGAACCTCGTAATTTGCTTTGTCTTGTAAATCATTTGAAAAACGATAAGATCAGATGATATGTATAAATAAAAGAATAATGTATGGTTAAATGAATAACCATGTAAAATAAGTTTGTATAAGATAAGTTGTTTGTAAAACAATGTCTGGTGAAAAGTATGTTATTTGTATAAAATGTTATATGTCTCAAACTGATATGATTCAAATAACGCTACGATATGTAATACCATACAAACACTTATATATAGGAAGTACCAGCGGCGTATCCACCATGCTTGTATCATATTACACACGCCTCGTTACTTAATCACTTACTCAAACCAAACTACCAAAGTAAAATGTTCATGTCTAATGTAAATCATGTAAGGTGTATCCAAAATGTAAGCATATGATGAATAACAATGTACTAAGTATGCAACAAAGGACATACATAGCATATAGTGTAATGTATAACAATGTACTAAGTACGCACACAATGGGCATACATAGCATAAAATGTAATGTAAAACAATGTACTAAGTACGCACACAATGGGCATACATAGCATGTAATGTAAGGCAATGTACTAAGTACGCACACAATGGGCATACATAGCATGTAATGTAAGGCAATGTACAAAGTACGCACACAATGGGCATACATAGCATAAATGTAATGAAATCATGTACTATAAATGTACTAATGAACATAGCAGGTATATGATGTGAAAGCATGAAAGTAACAAGTAGGCACATGTGTTCCACCCCAAAACGTTTGAAAAACAGTAAAAGAGGGGTCTATGTACTCACTTGAGATTGTTCAGAAGTCCTAAGATAACCACCAAGCAAAGCTAGAGATCACGGAATCAAACGGCACCTAATATAGGTAACTATGTTAATAAACCGGACCTAAATCGGAAGATTTAGATAGAATGAGGGTTCGTAAACCAAACGAGTGTGGAGGCTCGTGTAATATGGTTTAACAAAGCCTACATACTAAATGAAACCAAACCTAAGTGCTTACGACCCATTACGACCCGTTTAGGTAGCTTATGCTACTTTAACGTGTCGTTCGCGTAAAACGCGTTCGGACTGCTTAACTAGTCCTATGACAAGTAACATATGCCTTAACATGTCTAATATTGTTGTCAAATCAGTTTAGATGTCAAAAGTTATGTTACATATGTTTAAAATGAATTTTGGCATCAAAGGGGTATTTTGGTAATTTACCTAAGGCATATAAACTACCTATCATACAACTACTTAAACGAAGCGACCATAAGGTATAACCTCGGAAGGTTATTCCCTACATACTATGGTCACCTAATGTGTTTGGTCGGATCCTAATGATCGACCAAATGGGTCGGGTTCGAAGGTATAAGCGATTTATTAGATCGCTTACCCTTACGACCCTAGACAACGTGGTAATCAGTAGGCATAGTCACAAGGGACTATAACCATCGTGATTACAATCACGTTGCGAACTTCAAACGAACTTCGCATTGACCATAAACTGGTCAACGCAGAAAGTCAAACAAAGTTTGACTTTCGGACTCGAAAAGCAATGAAAGAACGAAGGAATACTTACGAAGGGTCCCCGAATGCTAATCTTGATTCAAGTAGCTCAGGTATGAAACAAAGGTTTCAACTTAGAGCTTCTCAAATCAGATTCTAGTGGGTTTTGAAGTTGGGGGATGTGGGTATTTATAGGATTTCCCGAACCGTTAGGATCGTTTCTTAGAAACCGTGATCGAATCTAAGGCGTACACTTGTTGGAATGTTGTGGTGACTAAAAATGGCCTCTCATGAACTGAAAGGGCAAGTGTGGGTGTGTGGTTAGGAGTTTAACAGCTGTTAATACATTGAATCTGGTTTTTCTGTTCAGATGAGGCGCTTATGTAGCGCGACTGCATAGGCATGGGATGCTCGCGCTACGCCACCATGTGTCAGACTCAGCAAAGTTTCAAAAATGACAGTTTTGGTCCCTGCACGTGTTTAAGGCCTTTTTCGATGTGTTTGAACCCCGTTAACCTCATTTCAAAGTTCTAAAATGAAGTTAAAGTATAGGGAAGTTAAAATGTGCTCAAAAACATCTCGGATGTCGGTTCGTTTGGCCGTACGATCGCGATGTTCGCTTAATTACGACGGAATGCGCATAAGCGCGAAAAACGATCCAAATGACGTGACGAATGGATTTTTCTTATGCCAAACACTAAAATAAAATGTTTTAGTGCTTACATAAATTTTTGGATGCCCGGATGTATTCAGAACGTAAGTTATGCGTGAAAATGCAAACTTGTGCACTTTTTGACGCTTTTAGTCCCTGAATGACCCAAAAGTTTATTTTTGCACACCGAACACCTCAAAGCCTATTTCTAAGCTATGTAAAGGATATTTATGGTATGTTTAACTTATGGTCATGTTCCGGAATGTCTGTTACAGTTCAAATTGGCATACTTTTGCAGTTTGTCAAGTTTAGTCCCTGTAAGCGATTTAACTTGTTTTTGCCATACCAAAGCCTTTAAAACTTATTTCTAAGTTATGTAAAGGTTATTTAAGGTATGTTAAGCCTATTTCACTATTCCGGAGTGTTCGTTGCATTAAACTGGTTATATTTACGCATTAGTGCGCGTATAACCTTCTAGAAAGCGATTTAGAGCTTGAAATCGAACAAGAGTTGATATGTGCAAAAGATACACATATTTATGCAAGTCCAAAGTATGAAATACAATATTTCATTGGTTTGGAATTTGTTTGATGGTTGAAATGACACAGGTGTCACACCGTTAACCCCATTTCAAAGCTCTAAAATGAAGTTAAAGTATAGGGCACTTAAAATGTGCTCAAAAATATCTCGGATGTCGGTTCGTTCGGTCGTACGGTTGCGTTGTTCGGTTAATTACGACGGAAGTCGTAACGAACGCAAAAACGATCCAAATTAAGCGACGAAAGGAATTTTATCAAGCCAAACACTAAAATAAAATATTTTAATGCTTACATAAATTTTTGGATGTCCGGATGTATTCAGAACGGAAGATATGCGCAAAAATGCAAACTTGTGCACTTTTTGACGCTTTTAGTCCCTGAATGAGCAAAAAGTTTATTTTAGCACACCGAACCCCTCAAAGCCTATTTCTAAGCTATGTAAAGGATATTTAGTGTATGTTAAACTTGTGGTCATGTTCCAGAATGTTCGTTACAGTTCAAATCGGCATAGTTTCACAGTTTGACACAAATAGTCCCTACGATCGAACAAAGTTGATTTCGACACACCAAACCATTCAAAACTTATTTCTAAGTTATGTGGAGGTTATTTAAGGTATGTTAAGCCTGTGTCACTATTCTGGAGTGTTTTTCGCGTTATAGGGACTGCGTTTACGCACCAGTTTGCGTATAACCTTCCAGAACGCGATTTAAAGCTTGCAATCGGAATCGAATCGAATTGAAAAATCACTAAACACAAATACACACAGAAACACCAAGACACATATAATAGCACTACAACACATTGTTTTATTAATAATCATCAGTGTTTTACATCGTACATCGATTACAAAACACAGTTGTCACAATATCTCTTGATCTTGCTTAGATTCAATTGGATTCATTAAGATATTATAAGATCTTCTAAGATTGTGAAGATCTTGTGAAGACATGGCTTGGTTATAAAAGAACATCATCACCTACATCCTTCACACACTACACCACACAACACACTCTCCCTCTCCTTCCCTCATCTCGGCCGTGAGCCACCACCCACATCACCAACACCTTCAAACCTTGTTCATCCATTCCTAGTCCATCTCAAGGTGTTAGAAGGTGATTAAGGAAGTTGGAAGCTTGTGGATCTTGGAGAACCTTCTTTATTTGCTTTTAACCATCACATTTTCCATCCTCAACTTCTTGAGTTCTTCCCTAGCCCTTGTGCTAGTAGTAAGCTCCTTGTAACTTGCTACTTCATATTTTTATGGTTGAAAGATGATGAACAATATTAATCTAGAAGAACACTAAAGAACATGATTATGATACTTTAACATAAGCTTAAATACATAAGAATACATGTAAATGATGATGATTTTCTTCTTGATGAATGATGATTTGTGTTAGTGATGGTAGACATCATAAGAAACCTACTAGATTGTGATTAAACACATGATCTAGTAAGTTAAAGTGGTGATCTTGTGAAAGACCAGGATCATCATGCTACATGTCTTCATGAACTTGAATGATGAAATTGATTTTCATATGTAAAGGTGATTTAAACAAAATACAAATCTTGTAAATAGATGATTACAAAAATAATTTTATCAAGAAACCAAGTCTATTTATAAGATTTACAAAGTCATGGTTTCTAAATAAACTAATCATATTTTTAGTGTTTAAACAAGGCTAGAAACATGTTTGTAACAAGAAAAATACAAGAGAAATATTTTTAGAAAAATCATCTTACAAGTTGTAAATGACCAAATCCTTTAATAAAGTGATTTACAAACAAATAACCATGTTTTTAAGGGTAACTAAACCTACTAAATAACATGGTAAGTTACTACAAGTTTTTACAAAAACTTCAAGTTCATGATGTAGTGTAATTTACTTCATTTTGACACTCGGTAAGTGTTGAATGAGTTGATGATTGTTTGTAATGATTTTAAAAGAAAATAAACACATGTTTTGAAAACATGGGAAACCTCCATTTTTAGGGGAAACCATGTCAAAATTTCTATAAATTTTGACACTTAGAAAAATACAGGTTTTGGTGAAACTTATTCCCTAAAAATTCACCCAAAAATATTTACCAAGGTTTCCCTAATTTTTATGTAAACTTCAAGTTGGTGACTTGTAGAAATACACAAACAACATGCTTAGACAAATACAAGAACATATATTTATGAAAGATACATAACTCGGGTGAAAAATACAAGATACTTATATTTATTTTTGAGAAAATAATATAAGTAAGATACATAGTTAAAATATAAGTTATTTTTAACAACAAAGAACAAATACATAAAAGATGGTGACTTGTACTTGTGCGATACAAGTCTAGTGACTAACGTTAACAAAACACGTATAGGTCACGAAGCTATAAAAACCAACCGGTGAAGTTTACGGCGCAAGATACGCAAAGTTGTGAGTTCATGTCCCTCTTTTCTTTTAACTGTTTTCAGTTTTTATAACTTCGGGGGTGAAATACATGTTACAAATGTTTCGAACGTTTACAAATGGTATGCGGGATACCAAACTAAGGTATGACACATAGTTCATGTGACGAATAGGGTACCATAAGCACCATTAATCAACGTATACATTTAGACTGCGAAACAAAAGGTTAGATCTAATGGGTTTCAGGCAACCCCACTCTTGGCCTACTTCTACCAATGAGTGCTGCTGTGTCTCAGTCAAACTCGACAAAAATGCCTAGGTTTGTTGGCTTCCTTTGTCGTGACACATGTTAGTGGCCTTGCAAACCACTAGCGATCTCATATTACTTACATTCACAGTACTCAGTTACAGATACGTTTTACAAGATATACACCATGTTTTCATTCAAGTATAAAACATTCTATACAAATACTGAATGAACTCACACCAACATTATGTTGACGATTTTCCAAAAACTCACATGTATTTCAGGTAACTAAAGTGGATGTGCGCGAAGTCATACTCTTGCTCTTGGATGTTGTTTATGTTGTTAGCTATGTGTGTCAAGACTCTGATGCCGTTTTGCTGGGTTTGGTTGTTATGTTCCACTCCGTGTGGTGATATAAGGACCAAAACCTTTATGTTTGTCTTTAAATAAAGTTGTAAACTTTTCAAACAATATGTTGTCTTGTGATGTAAACACTTAACCTATCTTTTCATTTATGTAATGTTTGGCATTTGGAGTTGTTTTTTCAAGCATGTAGTATGTTTACCAATCGTATGCAATGAAAACCTTTCAAGATCACACCTCGTGCTTCCGCCTTAGAAAGGGGTGTGACAAATTGGTATCAGAGCTGCGATTGTAGTGAACCAGGATTCCTTCTCGAGTCTAGACTACAATCTTTAGGATCCTTTCACGAAAACAATTTTTCAAAAAGTTTTTCATTGCAAAAAACTTTCCGCAACATCCACTACCTGAAACCGTTTACAAAGAGTCAAGAAAAGAGACTACGAGACTTAGGGTGCACTGGAGTAGCACTTGTCTTTGACTAGAAATTACTTGCAACTATGTGTGATAATTGATATATACATATACTAGAAATAGAATATCCTAGGTACCCGTGACTTTACCTGAAAGCAATGGCCTATCGGAAGGAATTGATACGAGGATGAGACGAACTGTGAGGACTGTGCAAGGAGTTACGTAATTATGGATGCATACATAATTATGGAATTCAGTGCACAGAAACCACAACAAGTCTTGTCACGTATCAAACGGGATTCCTTCAATACAAGAAAAGGTCAAACATGAATACCCTCACCCCTCCTCCAGCCTATTAAATACTCTTTTGGAGTAATGATTTAGGGTATAAAGACAAGAACCGCCAATGTGAAGTAAGATATTTTGTCCTTTACATATATTGAACTTGTACTTTGGGGAGATGTAACCCTTATGCATTTTGTTTACTTCGCAAACAATGGTGTAACAAGTTGTTCTGATATGTGTAAAGACTCAGTGAATATCTTATGACACATCAGTATTTATCTATTTATGCATGCTTGTTGTATGAATTGATTTATACGTTTGGCGGATTGTTTGATATCACTTATGTGGTATATGCCTGTGTATATATACTACTACTGCCTTGTATGACGATATCAAAAAAATGTCTAACCCTGTGCGTCGTGTTCTGACATAACATGGCACCTAGGAGAGCTATGAACAACCAAGATTCCGATCAACCCCTCCTCCTCCTCTGCCGAGGACTGCTGAAGAACTGAACGCCCTACTGGAGGAAAGGATGTCCGCAGCTATTGCCCAATACGAGGCGAACCGCACCGAACAAAGTGGAGGACCTAGCAATGCTAGACGTAATGGGCCGGGAGATACATCCAGAGGAAACACAGCTCAAGGCTGCACCTTCAAGCAGTTTCTCGACTGCAAACCACTGAACTACGACGGCACGGGAGGTGCAGTGGCTTTTATACGCTGGACGGAGAAGACTGATGCCACTATCCGTATGAGCAAGTGTTCCACGGATCAGCAAGTCACTTTTGCTACGGGGTTGTTTGTTGATGAAGCTTTGACTTGGTGGAATTTGCAAGTCCAGACTCTGGGAGATGATGCTGCGTACGGCATGACGTGGGATGAGCTAAAGGAACGTATGAGAGAAAAGTATTGCTCACGTGCTGAACTCCAAAGGTTAGAGACTGAGTTCTGGCATTTGACCATGGAAGGTGCTGACATTACTGGTTATACCCGAAGGTTCCATGATTTGTCGAGAGTGATCCCCTACATGGTGACTCCTGAATTTAAGCGCGTTGAACACTACATCTGGGGATTGGCTTCAAAGTTTCGTAGCATGGTAACTTCGGCTAAACCTACAACGATCACATAGGTTGTAACTCTGGCTGTCAGCCTTACTGAAGATGCTGTTCGTATGAAAAAGTTATCGCTGAACCCAACTGAAAAGACCGAGACGCATGCTGAGTCGTCTGGTGACAAGAAAAGGAAGCATGCGAACCTGAATCAAGCAACACGCAACAACAAGGGTTCCAACAACAAGAAGTGTGACCCTAACCCACCTATGGAGGCAAAAACCTTCGCGGCTGTAAACGATACAGGAACTAAGAAGTATCAGGGCACTCTGCCCAAATGCAACCGCTGTAACTTTCACCACGTGGGAAACTGTCGCGTTGGGAGATGCGAGAACTGCGGGAAGTCAGGCCACCATACCGAGGATTGTTGGGGAAAAGTTATTGGAGGCCGCAATGGTAATGGTAATAGGAATGGAAATGGCAATGGTAACCAGAATGGTAATTGAGCTGGGCAAAACCAAGGATGCTTTGGTTGTGGAAGCAGAGATCATTTCAAGAAAGATTGACCAAGGGAGAACAATGCTTAGGCTCGAGCATTTGTGATTGGAGCAAGGAACGCACGCGAGGACCCTAATGTGGTCACCGGTACGTTTCTCGTTAACAATCACTTTGCATCCATATTATTTGACACTGGTGCCGACTATAGCTTCATGTCTGTGGAGTTTAAACGTATGCTTGGAATAGAATCTAGTAGATTAGATATTCCTTATTCCATAGAACTAGCCAATGGTAAACTTGTTGAATCAGGCGAAGTTGTTAGGGGTTGCGCATTAGAACTTGGTGAGCAAAGATTTAGCATCGACCTCTTACCTATTCAATTGGGTAGCTTCGATGTAGTGGTCGGAATGGACGGGTTGTCCAAGAACAAAGCTGAAGTTGTTTGTCACGAGAAAATCATTCGCATCCTTCTGGCGAATGGTGAAACTCTCATCGTGCATGGAGAAAAACGAGACGCGCCTCTGCGAATCATCAGTTGCATGAAGGCGCAGAAGTGCTTAAGGAAAGGATGTGTTGCTTTCCTGGCACACGTGGTAGATAAGAAGGCTGCGGAGCCGAAACTCGAAGACATTCCTGTGGTGAAGGAATTCCCTGATGTTTTTCCCAAAGATCTGCCAGGACTACCTCCGCAAAGACAAGTCGAATTCCATATAGACCTGGTTCCAGGAGCCGCTCCTGTAGCCAAGGCACCCTATCGACTTGCACCATCCGAGATGCAAGAATTATCTACACAACTCCAGGAGTTGTTGGATAAAGGATTCATAAGGCTAAGCTTCTCGCCTTGGGGAGCTCCAGTATTGTTCGTGAAGAAGAAGGATGGAACACTGAGGATGTGTATCGATTATAGAGAACTAAACAAGCTCACTATCAAGAATCGGTACCCACTACCGAGTATTGATGACTTATTTGATCAGTTGCAAGGATCGAGCTACTATTCCAAGATCGACATTCGATCTGGATACCATCAGCTGAGGATTCAGGAGGAGAGCGTACCAATGACCACATTCAGAATGCGTTATGGGCATTACGAGTTCCTTGTGATGCCATTCGGACTGACGAATGCGCTAGCGGTATTTATGGATATGATGAACCGCGTTTGTAAACCATATCTCGATAAATTCGTGATTGTATTTATCAATGATATCTTGATTCACTCGCGAACTAAAGAAGACCACGAGCAACATCTCCGAACCATCTTGGAACTACTAAAGAAAGAGAAACTTTATGCAAAGTTTTCAAAGTGCGAATTCTGGATTCGCAAAGTACAGTTTCTTGGTCACGTTGTGAATAAGAAGGGCATTCATGTAGACCCATCCAAGATAGAAGCCATAAAGAATTGGGAAGCCCCCAAAACCCCAACTGAAGTTCGACAATTTTTGGGCTTAGCGGGCTATTACCGACAATTTATCGAGAATTTCTCCAAGATAGCTCAACCGCTGACTACCCTTACGCAGAAAGATAAGAAGTACGACTGGGGTGATAAGCAGGAAGAAGCCTTCCAACTGCTCAAGAATAAGCTATGCGATGCACCGATACTATCCTTACCCTAAGGCACTGAAGACTTCGTGGTATACTGCGACGCTTCGCGTCAAGGGTTGGGCTGCGTGCTCATGCAATGCCAAAAAGTCATCGCTTACGCTTCAAGACTGTTGAAGGTGCATGAAAGGAATTACACCACGCACGACTTGGAGCTAGGCGCAGTGGTATTCGCTTTAAAGATCTGGCGACACTATTTATATGGTACTCGATGTACAATTTTCACAGATCACAAAAGCCTACAACATATATTTGATTAGAAGGAATTAAACATGCGTCAGTGACGATGGGTCGAGTTGCTAAACGATTATGACTGTGAGATTAAGTACCATCCTGGAAAGGCAAATGTGGTAGCAGGCGCGTTAAGCTGAAAAGAAAGGGTTAAGACCCTAAGGGTTCGAGCATTGGAAATGACTATTCGAACGAACCTCACTGCACGCATTCATGACGCACAACAAGAAGCCCTTAAGATGGAGAATTATAGAGCTGAATACCTCCGAGGTATGCTAAAGAATTTGGTGCCAAACAAAGAGGGAACCTTGTACTTTAAGGGGCGTATTTGGGTTCCGCTCTATGGCAGTATTCGAGAAGTCATCCTTATTGAAGCTCACAAGTCGAGATACTCGATCCATCCAGGATCGGACAAAATGTATCAAGACTTGAAGGATTACTATTGGTGGCCGAGACTAAAAAGCGATGTTGCTATATACGTTGGAAAATGCCTAACCTGTGCTAAGGTTAAGGCTGAATGTCAGAAACCGTCTGGCCTACTGCAACAACCCGAGATACCCATGTGGAAGTGGGAGCAAATCTTAATGGACTTCATAACAAAATTACCCAAGACCCCTAGGGGGAACAATATGATATGGGTGATAGTCGATCGGTTAACGAAATCTGCGCATTTCTACCGATCCGAGAAAAGGATAGCACTGGAAAGCTTGCTGAGTTGTACTTGAAAGAAATCGTGGCATGTCATGGGTTGCCCATCTCAATTATTTCAGACAGAGATAGACGTTTTGTCTCAAGGATCTGGCAATCCTTCTAGGAGGCCTTTGGATCTCAATTAGATCTAAGTACGGCCTTCCATCCGCAAACAGACGGCCAGAGTGAACGAACCATACAAACGCTGGAAGATATGCTTCGCGCATGTGTTATGGAGCTAGGCAGCAGCTGGGATACTCATCTACCTTTAGTTGAGTTTTCCTACAATAACAGTTATCATACGAGCAAAAAAGCCGCACCATTCGAAGCTCTGTATGGCCGCAAGTGCCGCTCACCATTATGTTGGGCAGACGCTGGAGACAAAC
Source organism: Helianthus tuberosus (assembly GCA_030545235.1). NCBI lineage: Eukaryota > Viridiplantae > Streptophyta > Magnoliopsida > Asterales > Asteraceae > Helianthus > Helianthus tuberosus. Next base: position 96,670,574 of record CM060360.1, on the reverse strand, counting down.
GAATGGTTGGTCCTGAACTCGTTCAAGAGACAACTGACAAAATCATACAGATCCGAGAGCACATTAAGGCGGCTCGAGATCGACAAAAGAGCTACGCTGATCGAAGATGAAAACCAATAGAATTTGAGGTGGGAGACAAAGTTTTGTTAAAGGTCTAACCTTGGAAGGGCGTAGTAAGATTCAGAAAATGTGGAAAGCTGAATCCACGATACATCGGACCATTCAAGATCTTGGAGAGAATTGGTACCGTGGCATACAAGTTGGAATTACCGGAAGAACTTAACGGAGTACATGATACGTTTCATGTATCCAACCACAAGAAGAGTCCAACCCAAGAAACAGTGATCATCTCTGCAGATAAAGTGCATAATGATGACACCCTCCGATTTACAGAACAGCCCGTTGAGGTTACATACTGGAAAGTCAACAAGACCCGAAGGAGTAGTGTCAAACTTGTCAAAGTACGTTGGAACTCTAAGCACGGACCCGAGTATACTTGGGAACGTGAAGACTAGTTTAAAGAAAAGTACCCCACCTGTTCAAGAAAAATCATGCGAGAGATAGATCAGCCTGAATTTCGGGACGGAATTCTTTTAAAGGGGGAGACTGTGACAACTGGCACGAAACCGGTAATTTCCGTACAATTTAATTAATACTTAATAACTGCAATTATGTGCTTAAATGTTAACATTTTCTGATTACATACTATACTTGTGAATTCATGCACGTTTTATACTACAAAAATTGCTTTATGCATTAATGATAGTGTTGCGTCAGAAATACTAGTAAACTCACCGGTAAGACACATTGTGTCAATAATTCTGTAGAAAGCAGTCAGACAATAGAATTGGGGCCTAGGAGTAGGTCCAACGTCTAAAACACATTAAAACCCAAGAAAGGATACAAGGGTTAACATATAGACTTTCCGGAAGCTAGAATATGCACTAAAAAGCACCCGAAACGCACTTTAAATGCAGAATTCTGCACAAATCAGCTATAATCAGCTTTTTAACACATAAATATCATGCAGAATTCATATTTTATTATCCATAATGCTTTCCTAAGTGACGGGAAATAAAAGTGTCACAAAAGAGTACTTAAAGGACACTAAATGGTGCAATTCAGCACTTTAACGAACCGGTATCTAACCGGACAACCAGACATTACCCGAAACATCAAAATATTACTAGAAGCATTGTTTTAATGTTTCTGAGCTAGTTATAATCCCCGAACACCATAACACATCTTATAACATCATAACACATTAAATCCCTAAACTTTACACTTGGAAAGTAACTTATTTATACAATTAGAGATTGGAATTTACACTTTGCCCCTATATTGTGGACGGTTATGAGAGGCCCCACCACCAAGATTTTCCAAAATCCTACAAGATATCTCTTGATCTTTCTTAGATTCAATTGGATTCATTTAGATATTATAAGATCTTCTAAGATTGTGAAGATCTTGTGAAGATATGGCTTGGTTATAAAAGAACATCATCACCTACATCCTTCACACACTACACCACACAACACACTCTCCCTCTCCTTCCCTCATCTCGGCCGTGAGCCACCACCCACATCACCACCACCTTCAAACCTTGTTCATCCATTCCTAGTCCATCTCAAGGTGTTAGAAGGTGATTAAGGAAGTTGGAAGCTTGTGGATCTTGGAGAACCTTCTTCATTTGCTTTTAACCATCACATTTGCCATCCTCAACTTCTTGAGTTCTTCCCTAGCCCTTGTGCTAGTAGTAAGCTCCTTGTAACTTGTTACTTCATATTTTTATGGTTGAAAGATGATGAACAATATTAATCTAGAAGAACACTAAAGAACATGATTATGATACTTTAACATAAGCTGAAATACATAAGAATACATGTAAATGATGATGATTTGCTTCTTGATGAATGATGATTTGTGTTAGTGATGGTAGACATCATAAGAAACCTACTAGATTGTGATTAAACACATGATCTAGTAAGTTAAAATGGTGATCTTGTGAAAGATCAAGATCATCATGCTTCATGTCTTCATGAACTTGAATGATGAAATTGATTTTCATATGTAAAGGTGATTTAAACAAAATACATATCTTGTAAATAGATGATTACAAAAATAATTTTCTCAAGAAACCAAGTCTATTTATAAGATTTACAAAGTCATGGTTTCTAAATAAACTAATCATATTTTTAGTGTTTAAACAAGACTAGAAACATGTTTGTAACAAGAAAAATACAAGAGAAATATTTTTAGAAAAATCATCTTACAAGTTGTAAATGACCAAATCCTTTAATAAAGTGATTTACAAACAAATAACCATGTTTTTAAGGGTAACTAAACCTACTAAATAACATGGTAAGTTACTACAAGTTTTTACAAAAACTTCAAGTTCATGATGTAGTGTAATTTACTTGATTTTGACACTCGGTAAGTGTTGAATGAGTTGATGATTGTTTGTAATGATTTTAAAAGAAAATAAACACATGTTTTGAAAACATGGGAAACCTCCATTTTTAGGGGAAACCATGTCAAAATTTCTATAAATTTTGACACTTAGAAAAATACAGGTTTTGGTGAAACTTATTCCCTAAAAATTCACCCAAAAATATTAACCAAGGTTTCCGTAATTTTTATGTAAACTTCAAGTTAAGAAATGATGATTTCTTCAAGATAAAAATTGATATTAAGTATGTATATTTTTGAGAAAAATATATATATTTATTGGTCACCAAATTTTGTGCTAAGTGTATGTAATAGTGTATTAGGACTTGAAAATACACTAAATACTCCGAAGGAGTAGAAATACACAAACAACATGCTTAGACAAATACAAGAACATATATTTATGAAAGATACATAACTCGGGTGAAAAATACAAGATACTTATATTTATTTTTGATAAAATAATATAAGTAAGATACATAGTTAAAATATAAGTTATTTTTAACAACAAAGAACAAATACATAAAAGATGGTGACTTGTACTTGTGCGATACAAATCTAGTGACTAACGTTAACAAAACACGTATAGGTCACGAAGCTATAAAAACCAACCGGTGAAGTTTACGGCGCAAGATACGCAAAGTTGTGAGTTCATGTCCCTCTTTTCTTTTAACTGTTTTCAGTTTTTATAACTTCGGGGGTGAAATACATGTTACAAATGTTTTGAACGTTTACAAATGGTATGCGGGATACCAAACTAAGGTATGACACATAGATCATGTGACGAATAGGGTACCATAAGCACCATTAATCAACGTATACATTTAGACCGCGAAACAAAAGGTTAGATCTAATGGGTTTCAGGCAACCCCACTCTTGGCCTACTTCTACCAATGAGTGCTGCTGTGTCTCAGTCAAACTCGACAAAAATGCCTAGGTTTGCTGGCTTCCTTTGTCGTGACACATGTTAGTGGCCTTGCAAACCACTAGCGATCTCATATTACTTACATTCACAGTACTCAGTTACAGATACGTTTTACAAGATATACACCATGTTTTCATTCAAGTATAAAACATTCTATACAAATACTGAATGAACTCACACCAACATTATGTTGACGATTTTCCAAAAACTCACATGTATTTCAGGTAACTAAAGTGGATGTCCGCGCGGTCATACTCTTGCTCTTGGATGTTGTTTATGTTGTTAGCTATGTGTGTCAAGACTGTCACACCCCTTTCTGCGGCGGAAGCACGAGGTGTGATCATGAAAGGTTCTCATTGCATACGAAGAGTAAACATACTACATGCTCAAAAATACCTTCAAATATTACATTACTGAAATCATACGTCAAGTGTTTACAACACGAGATAACATATTGTTTTAAAAGTCACAACTTTATTTAAAGATAAACAAAGCGACATCCACGAGCATGAGTAAGACCACGCGCACATCCATCCTAGTTACCTGAAATACATGTGAGTTTTGGAAAAACGTCAACATAAAGTTGGTGTGAATTCATGCAGTTTTTGTATTTCGCGTTTGTATACTTTGTATGAAAACATAATTTGTCTTTTGTATAAATCAAGTCTTTTGTGTACACCACGTACTCATGTATAAGTCAAATATTTCTGTATGTATCATGTGTTAATGGGTTGCAAAGCCATTAACATGTGACACGACATAGGAAGTCACCAAACCATAGGCATTTTTCTGTAGTCGATTTACGACTGAGACACAAAAACACTACTTGGTAAAAGAGTGGCTAAGCGTGGGGCTGCCCGGAACCCATTAGATCTAACCTTTTGTTCTGCGGTCTAAGTATGTACACGATTAATGGTGCTTATGGTACCCTATTCGTGACACGATTTCTCGTATCATTCTTGTATCCATCATACCGTTTGTAAACATTGTAATATTTGTAACATGTATTTCACCCCCGAAGTTATAAAACTGAAAACAGTTAAGAGAAAAGGGGGAGCATGAACTCACAACTTTGCGTTCCTGTGCGTCGTAAACTTCACCAGATTTGTTTACTTAACGTCGTAACCTATACGCGTTTTCTTAACGTTAGTCACTAGACTTGTATCGCACAAGTACAGTCACTCTCTTTTGTATTTGTATTGTTGTGTTAAAAATTATTTCATATTTTTAACTACGTATCTTACTTATATTATTTCCTCTAAAATAAATATAAGTCTTTTGTGTTTTGCACTTCGCACCCGAATTATGTATCTGGTATTTTGTATGTGTATTTTTATGTTTATACTCCTCACGAGTATTTAGTGTATTTTTAAGTCTTAATACACTAGTACGTATAACACATACTATATACACAAGTTGGTGATCAAATAATATATATTTTTCCCTCAAAAATATACATACTTATGTCCATTTTTATTCTTGAAGAAATCCTCATTTCTTATCACCAAAAATTAGGGAAACCTTGGTAATGCTTTTAAACACATTTTTAGGGAATAAGTTTCTCAAAAACTCATATTTTTCTAAGTGTCAAATTTTATAAAAATTTTGACAGAGTTTCCCCTAAAAATGGAGGTTTCCCATGTTTTCAAAACATGTGTTTATTTTCTTTTAAATCGTCAACAATTTCCTCATTCAGCAATAAACAATATGCAACTAGTTTAAAATAGACATAATCGCAGAAATACATGAACTTGTGGTTTTTCCAAAATAGGTAGTATCCTTCCATTATTTTTAGTGGATCTTTGTATATATCAACTTTGTTTCCTGAAAGTCTCGCTTTTAAAGAAGTTACATCTTCACAACTTCCGGTAAGCATTTACAAAAATAGTTATTTTGTTGAAACTTTAAGTTACACAAGTGTTTACATACTCGTGTGTTTGCTAAAATCATTCTTTTTCATGTACGATTCGGCTTTAGAAAATATGATTTCTTTGACACTTGGTCCTTTGAAAATACCGCTTGTAGATACGTAGATCTACTAGTTTTAAACACTATTTCACAAGTTAAATCGCTTTTACACAAGTTCATGATGTGTGTGGTAGAGTTTCATCATTTAACCTTTGTTACTTTTAAACAAGCTTTATGTCATAATCCAAGATCATGACTAAACCGGGTTAAATGATGATCCGAGCTACCTCAACATAGATCGGGTCTAAATAATCACACAAGTCAAATACTACATGATTTACACAACATATGTGCTTTTAACCACCATTTTTAGTGTTTTTAGTAGACTTTTGTGTGTCATCTTGTATGTTAACGAGTTTTAACCGTTACGAATCAATTTAACCACTTCAATATAGTTCAAGAGAGTGATTTAAGCAACATACCACTAGCTCGAGGCTAGGGAAGAATCTAAGCACAAATCGAGTGGATAAAAGCAAGAGGATGAGGTCCTTCGCTTTCCGTTTGCACCAAGCCTCCTCGAATAGGATCCTTAACGCTTGTGTGACCTTAGAATGGCTTGAACAAGGCTCGAAAAAAATTGATGGATGCTTATGGGTGTTTGGCCGTGAGCTTGAGAGAGCAAGAGAGAGTGTGATGTGTGAAGTTATGAGATGTGAATGATCTTATGTGCTTAACTAGTTACTTATAGGTAATTTAGAGATTATGGACCAAAGGTTTCAATGTCCTCTTGATATGGAACATAAGAGGATTAAATAATGAAAATGGTACATGGTAGGTCACAAGGTGACCGAATCGGCCCAAGGGGGGGGGGGGTTCTAGTTCCATTCTAACCATTTAGTTAGCTTATTAGTTAGGTTAACTTAGTTAAGTTTAGGGATTAACCCGGTTACTAGTGTGTTGTGCTCTATAGTGGGTGTTAGGGTATTCAGGGACCCTAACTGTCTCAGAAAAAGATAAATGATGTTATTAACAATATTTTCATGTTCCGGGTATAGTCCGGTTGTTCGGTTACATACCGATTCGTTAAAGTGCTAAATTGCACCTTTTAGTGTTTAATAAGTATCTTTTTGTAACACTATCGATTCCCAACACTTAGGGAAATATTCTGGATAATAAAACGATATTTCTGCAAAATATTCATGTGTCTAAATGCTGAATTATTGCTGAATTTTATAACTTCTGCACTTAAAGTGCGTTTCGGGTGCTTTTTAGTGCTTATTTTTGCTTTCGTAATGCATATATATTAAACCCTTGTATGCATTCTTGCTGTCGGACCTACACCTAGGCTCCAATTTTTATTGTCTGGCTGCTTTCTGCAGTTCCGTTGACACATAGTGTCTTACCGGTGAGTTTACTTAGTATTTTTGACGCAACGCTCTCGTTTGTGCATAAAGCAATATTTTGTAGTATACAACATGCATGAATTCACTTGTTTGGTATGTAATCAGATATTGCTGACAATTAAGCACTAATTGCAGTCATTAAGCAATAATTAATGTGTACGGAAATTACCGGTTTGGGCCAGTTGTCACAGTCTCCCCCCGTTAAAAGAATTTCGTCCCGAAATTCAGACTGAACTCACTCTCGCTGGAGTCTTCTTGAATAGGTGGGGATACTTTTTCTTGAACTGGTCTTCACGTTCCCATGTGTACTCGGGTCCGTGCTTAGAGCTCCAACGTACTTTGACAAGTTTTACGCTGCTCCTCCTCGTCTTGTTGACTTTCCAGTCGGTAACCTCAACGGGTTTTTCTGTGAATCGGAGGGCTTCATCAATATGTATTTCATCCATCGGGATGATCACGTTTTCTTGCGTTGGACTCTTCTTCAGGTTGGATACATGAAACGTATCATGTACTCCGTTAAGTTCTTCCGGTAACTCCAATTTGTACGCCACGGTACCAATTCTCCTCAATATTCTGAATGGTCCGATATATCGTGGATTTAGCTTCCCACGCTTTCCAAATCTGACTACGCCCTTCCATGGTGAGACTTTTAACAACACTTTGTCTCCCACCTTGAATTCTACCGATTTTCTATTCGGATTAGCGTAGCTCTTTTGTCGCTCTCGAGCCGCCTTAATGCGCTCTCGGATCTGCGCAATCTTGTCGGTGGTCTCTTGTACAAGTTCAGGACCAACCATACGTTTATCTCCGGCATCTGCCCAACATAAGGGCGATCGGCATTTGCGGCCATACAGAGCTTCGAACGGCGCGGCTTTTATGCTCGTATGATAACTGTTATTGTAGGAAAACTCAACTAAAGGTAGATGAGTATCCCAGCTACCGCCTAGATCCATGACACATGCGCGAAGCATATCTTCTAACGTTTGTATAGTCCGTTCGCTCTGGCCGTCTGTTTGCGGATGGAATGCCGTGCTCAGATCTAACTGAGATCCAAAGGCTTCCTGAAATGATTGCCAGATTCTTGAGACAAAGCGTCCATCTCTGTCTGAAATGATTGAGATTGGCACTCCATGACGTGCCACAATTTCTCTTAAGTATATCTCTGCAAGCTTTCCCGTGCTATCCTTCTCTCGGATTGGTAGGAAATGCGCAGACTTCGTCAATCGATCAACTATTACCCATATCATATCGTGCCCTCTCGGGGTCCTGGGTAATTTTGTTATGAAGTCCATCGAGATTTGTTCCCACTTCCATACGGGAATCTCTGGTTGTTGTAGTAGGCCGGACAGTTTCTGATATTCTGCCTTAACCTTAGCACATGTTAGGCATTTTCCAACATAGACAGCAACGTCGCTCTTGAGTCTCGGCCACCAATAATATCCCTTCAAGTCTTGATACATCTTGTCCGACCCTGGGTGGATCGAGTATCTTGACTTGTGCGCTTCATCAAGGATGACTTCTCGTAGGCCACCATAGAGCGGAACCCAAATGCGCTTTTTAAAGTATAAGGCTCCCTCTTCATTTGGCGCCATGTACTTCAATGCACCCCGGAGGTATTCAGCTTTACGATTCTCTTCTTTAAGAGCTTCTTGTTGTGCATCTAGAATGCGTGCAGTGAGGTTCGTTCGAATCGTCATTTCCAATGCTCGAACCCTTAGGGTCTTAACCCTTTCTTTTCGGCTCAACGTGTCTGCTACAACGTTTGCCTTTCCAGGATGGTACTTAATCTCACAGTCATAATCATTCAGCAGCTCAACCCAACGTCGTTGGCGCATATTCAATTCCTTCTGATCAAATATGTGTTGTAAGCTTTTGTTATCTGTGAAGATTGTACATCGAGTACCATATAAATAATGTCGCCAAATCTTCAAGGCGAATACCACTGCACCCAGCTCCAGGTCGTGAGTGGTATAATTTCTCTCGTGAACCTTCAGTTGTCTTGAAGCATAAGCGATGACTTTTTGGCGTTGCATGAGCACGCAACCCAAGCCTTGTCGTGAGGCGTCGCAGTATACCACGAAGTCTTCAGTGCCTTCGGGTAATGATAGTATTGGTGCATCGCAGAGCTTGTTCTTAAGTAGCTGAAAGGCTTCTTCCTGTTTGTGACCCCAGTCGTACTTCTTGTCTTTCTGCGTAAGGGTCGTTAGCGGTTAAGCTATCTTTGAGAAATTCTCAATGAATCGCCGATAGTAGCCTGCTAAGCCCAAAAATTGACGAACTTCGGTTGGGGTCTTGGGAGCTTCCCAATTCTTTATTGCTTCTATCTTGGACGGGTCTACATGAATGCCCTTCTCATTCACCACGTGACCAAGAAATTGTACTTCGCGAATCCAGAATTCGCATTTCGAGAACTTTGCATAAAGTTTCTCTTTCTTCAGTAGCTCCAAGATGGTTCTGAGATGTTGCTCATGTTCTTCTTTCGTTCGCGAGTAAATCAGGATATCATCGATAAATACAATCACGAATTTATCGAGATATGGTTTGCATACGCGGTTCATCAGATCCATAAAGATTGCTGGCGCGTTCGTCAATCCAAATGGCATCACAAGAAATTCGTAGTGCCCATAGCGTGTTCTGAATGCAGTCTTTGGCACACTTTCATCTTGGATTCTCAGCTGATGGTATCCAGATCGAAGGTCGATCTTGGAATAGTAGCTTGATCCTTGCAGTTGATCAAACAAGTCATCAATCCTCGGTAGCGGATACCGATTCTTGATTGTGAGCTTTTTTAGTTCCCTGTAATCGATACACATCCGCAGTGATCCATCCTTCTTCTTCACGAATAACACTGGAGCTCCCCAGGGTGAGAAGCTTGGCCTTATGAATCCTTTATCCAACAACTCCTGAAGTTGTGTAGATAATTCTTGCATTTCGGATGGTGCAAGTCGATAGGGTGCCTTGGCTACAGGAGCAGCTCCCGGAACCAAGTCTATATGGAATTCGACTTGTCGTTGCGGAGGTAGTCCTGGCAGATCTTCAGGGAACACATCAGGAAATTCCTTCACCACAGGAATGTCTTCGAGTTTTGGCTCCACAGCCTTCTTATCTACAACGTGTGCTAGGAAAGCGACACATCCTTTCCTCAAGCACTTCTGTGCCTTCATACAACTGATGATTCGTAGAGGCGCGTTTCGTCTTTCTCCATGCACGATGAGAGTTTCACCATTCGCTAAAGGGATGCGAATGATTTTCTCATGACAAATTACTTCAGCTAAGTTCTTGGACAACCAGTCCATTCCGACTACTACATCGAAGCTACCCAATTGAATAGGTAAGAGGTCGATGCTAAAATTTCGTTCGCCAAGTTCTAGTGTGCAGCCTCTAACAACTTCGCCCGATTCAACAAGTTTACCATTGGCTAGTTCTATGGAATAAGGAATTTCTAATCTACTAGATTCTATTCCAAGTATGCGTTTAAATTCCACAGACATGAAGCTATAATCGGCGCCAGTGTCGAATAATATGGATGCAAAGTGATTGTTAACGAGGAACGTACCGTTGACCACATTAGGGTCCTCGTGTGCGTCCCTTGCTCCAATCACAAATGCTCGGGCCTGAGCATTGTTTCTCTCTGGGCAGTCCTTCATGAAATGATCTTTGCTTCCACATCTGAAGCATCCTTGGTTTCGCCCATTCTCGTTGCCAGCACCGTTTCCATTTCCACCATTGTTCCTATCATCAGCCCCATTACGATTTCCATTTCCGTTCCTCTTACTCCAGCAGTCTTCAGTGCGGTGACCCAACTTCCCACACTTGTCACACTTTGGGATGCGACAAGCTCCCTCGTGATGGTGTTTACACCGATGGCATTTGGGCAAGTTGCCCCGGTATCCCCTTGCTGGTGCGTCGTTCATAGCTGCAAGAGGTTTTGCCCCTTGAGGCGGGTTAGGGTCACGCTTCTTGTTGGAACCTTTATTGTTACGAGTTGCTTGATTCAAGTTTGCATATTTCCTTTTCTTGTCGCCAGACGACTCAGCATGCGTCTCGGCATTTTCTGTTGGGTTCAGTGATAGCTTCGTCATCCGAACACAGTCTTCAGTAAGGCTGACAGCCAGAGTTACAGCCTCGGTGATTGTTTGTGGGTTGGCCGACGTCACCATGCCACGAAACTCTGAGGCCAGTCCCCAAATGTAACGTTCAACACGCTTGAATTCGGGAGTCACCATGTAGGGAAGCACTCTGGACAGATCGTGGAACCTTCGAGTATATCCATTGAGGTCAGCACCTTCCATGGTCAAGTGCCAGAACTCCGTCTCCAACCTTTGGAGTTCAGCACGAGAGCAGTACTTCTCTCTCATTCTTTCCTTCAGTTCCTCCCAAGTTAGGCCATAAGCGGCATCATCACCCAAAGTTTGGGCTTGCAGGTTCCACCAAGTCAGAGCTTCATCGACGAATAACCCAGTAGCGAAAGTGACTTGTTGATCCGCGGTACACTTGCTCATGCGGAAAGTAGCTTCAGTCTTCTCCGTCCAGCGCACAAATGCTACTGCACCTCCTGTGCCGTCATAGTTCATCGGCTTGTAGTCGAGGAATTGCTTGAAAGTGCAGCCTTGAGCTGCATTGCCTCCAGACGAATCTCCATTCCCATTACGCCTAGCGTTGCTTGGTCCTCCACTGTCTTGAGTTCGGTTCGCCTCGTACTGGGCGATAGCAGCGGAGATCCTTTCCTCCAGTAGAGCGTTCAGCTCATCAGCAGTTCTTGGCAGTGGGGGAGGAGGAGGTTGATCGTCATTGCGAGCATTCACAGCTTTCCTGGGTGCCATGTTCTGACAGAACATAACACAACAGGGTTACACGTTTGTTTGATATCGTCCTACTAGGCAGTAGTAGTATATATATTCACAGGTATATATCACATAAGTGACATCAAACAATTATTACTCTAGCAGAGTACTTAGTAGGCTTGCACTGAGGGAATCTATATATGACAAGACTTGTTGTGGTTTCTGTGCACTGAATTCCATAATTATGTATGCATCCATAATTACGTAACTCCTTGCACAGTCCGCACAGTTCGTTTCATCCTTGTGTCTCTTCCTTCAGGTAGGCTATTGCTTTCAGGTAAAGTCACATATACTTGTGACATTCTACTTCTAGTACATGCTAATTATCACACATAATTGCAAGTAATTTCTAGTCAACGACAAGTGCTACTCAAGTGCACTCTAAGTCTCGTAGTGTCTTTTCTAGACTCATATAGACAGTTTCAGGTAGTGGATGTCGCGAGACGTTTTATGCAATGAAAACTCTTTGAAAATTGTTTTCGTGAAAGGATCCTAGAGATTGTAGACTAGACTCGAGAAGGAATCCTGGTTCACTACAATCGCAGCTCTGATACCAATCTGTCACACCCCTTTCTGCGGCGGAAGCACGAGGTGTGATCATGAAAGGTTCTCATTGCATACGAAGAGTAAACATACTACATGCTCAAAAATACCTTCAAATATTACATTACTGAAATCATACGTCAAGTGTTTACAACACGAGATAACATATTGTTTTAAAAGTCACAACTTTATTTAAAGATAAACAAAGCGACATCCACGAGCATGAGTAAGACCACGCGCACATCCATCCTAGTTACCTGAAATACATGTGAGTTTTGGAAAAACGTCAACATAAAGTTGGTGTGAATTCATGCAGTTTTTGTATTTCGCGTTTGTATACTTTGTATGAAAACATAATTTGTCTTTTGTATAAATCAAGTCTTTTGTGTACACCACGTACTCATGTATAAGTCAAATATTTCTGTATGTATCATGTGTTAATGGGTTGCAAAGCCATAAACATGTGACACGACATAGGAAGTCACCAAACCATAGGCATTTTTCTGTAGTCGATTTACGACTGAGACACAAAAACACTACTTGGTAAAAGAGTGGCCAAGCGTGGGGCTGCCCGGAACCCATTAGATCTAACCTTTTGTTCTGCGGTCTAAGTATGTACACGATTAATGGTGCTTATGGTACCCTATTCGTGACACGATTTCTCGTATCATTCTTGTATCCATCATACCGTTTGTAAACATTGTAATATTTGTAACATGTATTTCACCCCCGAAGTTATAAAACTGAAAACAGTTAAGAGAAAAGGGGGAGCATGAACTCACAACTTTGCGTTCCTGTGCGTCGTAAACTTCACCAGATTTGCTTACTTAACGTCGTAACCTATACGCGTTTTCTTAACGTTAGTCACTAGACTTGTATCGCACAAGTACAGTCACTCTCTTTTGTATTTGTATTGTTGTGTTAAAAATTATTTCATATTTTTAACTACGTATCTTACTTATATTATTTCCTCTAAAATAAATATAAGTCTTTTGTGTTTTGCACTTCGCACCCGAATTATGTATCTGGTATTTTGTATGTGTATTTTTATGTTTATACTCCTCACGAGTATTTAGTGTATTTTTAAGTCTTAATACACTAGTACGTATAACACATACTATATACACAAGTTGGTGATCAAATAATATATATTTTTCCCTCAAAAATATACATACTTATGTCCATTTTTATTCTTGAAGAAATCCTCATTTCTTATCACCAAAAATTAGGGAAACCTTGGTAATGCTTTTAAACACATTTTTAGGGAATAAGTTTCTCAAAAACTCATATTTTTCTAAGTGTCAAATTTTATAAAAATTTTGACAGAGTTTCCCCTAAAAATGGAGGTTTCCCATGTTTTCAAAACATGTGTTTATTTTCTTTTAAATCGTCAACAATTTCCTCATTCAGCAATAAACAATATGCAACTAGTTTAAAATAGACATAATCGCAGAAATACATGAACTTGTGGTTTTTCCAAAATAGGTAGTATCCTTCCATTATTTTTAGTGGATCTTTGTATATATCAACTTTGTTTCCTGAAAGTCTCGCTTTTAAAGAAGTTACATCTTCACAACTTCCGGTAAGCATTTACAAAAATAGTTATTTTGTCGAAACTTTAAGTTACACAAGTGTTTACATACTCGTGTGTTTGCTAAAATCATTCTTTTTCATGTACGATTCGGCTTTATAAAATATGATTTCTTGGACACTTGGTCCTTTGAAAATACCGCTTGTAGATACGTAGATCTACTAGTTTTAAACACTATTTCACAAGTTAAATCGCTTTTACACAAGTTCATGATGTGTGTGGTAGAGTTTCATCATTTAACCTTTGTTACTTTTAAACAAGCTTTATGTCATAATCCAAGATCATGACTAAACCGGGTTAAATGATGATCCGAGCTACCTCAACATAGATCGGGTCTAAATAATCACACAAGTCAAATACTACACGATTTACACAACATATGTGCTTTTAACCACCATTTTTAGTGTTTTTAGTAGACTTTTGTGTGTCATCTTGTATGTTAACGAGTTTTAACCGTTACGAATCAATTTAACCACTTCAATATAGTTCAAGAGAGTGATTTAAGCAACATACCACTAGCTCGAGGCTAGGGAAGAATCTAAGCACAAATCGAGTGGATAAAAGCAAGAGGATGAGGTCCTTCGCTTTCCGTTTGCACCAAGCCTCCTCGAATAGGATCCTTAACGCTTGTGTGACCTTAGAATGGCTTGAACAAGGCTCGAAAAAAATTGATGGATGCTTATGGGTGTTTGGCCGTGAGCTTGAGAGAGCAAGAGAGAGTGTGATGTGTGAAGTTATGAGATGTGAATGATCTTATGTGCTTAACTAGTTACTTATAGGTAATTTAGAGATTATGGACCAAAGGTTTCAATGTCCTCTTGATATGGAACATAAGAGGATTAAATAATGAAAATGGTACATGGTAGGTCACAAGGTGACCGAATCGGCCCAAGGGGGGGGGGGGTTCTAGTTCCATTCTAACCATTTAGTTAGCTTATTAGTTAGGTTAACTTAGTTAAGTTTAGGGATTAACCCGATTACTAGTGTGTTGTGCTCTACAGTGGGTGTTAGGGTATTCAGGGACCCTAACTGTCTCAGAAAAAGATAAATGATGTTATTAACAATATTTTCATGTTCCGGGTATAGTCCGGTTGTTCGGTTACATACCGATTCGTTAAAGTGCTAAATTGCACCTTTTAGTGTTTAATAAGTATCTTTTTGTAACACTATCGATTCCCAACACTTAGGGAAATATTCTGGATAATAAAACGACATTTCTGCAAAATATTCATGTGTCTAAATGCTGAATTATTGCTGAATTTTATAACTTCTGCACTTAAAGTGCGTTTCGGGTGCTTTTTAGTGCTTATTTTTGCTTTCGTAATGCATATATATTAAACCCTTGTATGCATTCTTGCTGTCGGACCTACACCTAGGCTCCAATTTTTATTGTCTGGCTGCTTTCTGCAGTTCCGTTGACACATAGTGTCTTACCGGTGAGTTTACTTAGTATTTTTGACGCAACGCTCTCGTTTGTGCATAAAGCAATATTTTGTAGTATACAACATGCATGAATTCACTTGTTTGGTATGTAATCAGATATTGCTGACAATTAAGCACTAATTGCAGTCATTAAGCAATAATTAATGTGTACGGAAATTACCGGTTTGGGCCAGTTGTCACAAAGACTCCGATGCCGTTTTGCTGGGTTTGGTTGTTATATTCCACTTCGTGTGGTGATATAAGGACCAAAACCTTTATGTTTGTCTTTAAATAAAGTTGTAAACTTTTCAAACAATATGCTGTCTTGTGATGTAAACACTTAACCTATGTTTTCATTTATGTAATATTTGGCATTTGGAGTTATTTTTACAAGCATGTAGTATGTTTACCAATCGTATGCAATGAAAACCTTTCAAGATCACACCTCGTGCTTCCTCCTTAGAAAGGGGTGTGACAAAAATGGTCATGGAGACTCATCTTGAGGAAACCCTAACCAAGGTAACGTCGAGTTGATTTGCTACAATTTAATGAAACTTATGAACGATCCTTGATTCATTGTTTCATTATTTTCTCATTCATGAATCGGTTGAATAAATTCCAGGTTGCACCTAGATGCAGTTTCTAGACTACAAGCCACTGAATTACGATGGCACTGGAGGTGCAGTGGCATTCGTGCACTGGACGGAGAATGTGACAAACGGTAGTTTACACCTTTAATTACGCAATTAACAAATGTTTAGGACGATAATAAACAACTTTTAAGACGTAAATAAAATTAATTAGACCGTTGGAGTGTCTAGGAACGCCTAATCGACTTTATAGTGCGTGTATGACGATTTGCGGAGAAACCGCTGAATATTAAACGATAACGAAGTGAAACCATACAAAATACTGACAACGCCGACAAATACAAATTTCCTACGAATATTTTATGTTTATGAATTTAATTATTGAGAATTTATCGTGCTTCCGTACGTCACAAAATGCAAACGTGAACGAAAAACGCGACTGCAGGAACGCACCGACAAACGAAACGGAAGCATCGGACACGGGTATTACTTCCAAAACTGAAATTTTACGATATAACTAGCTTCGTAATTAAATTATAACAACCGTAGTCAAAACCAGATCGAAAAACGGATTGAAACGGCGAGCGACGCGAATTTACGCGCTTTTTACGCAACCGACAGTTAAACGTGACAACAACGATTACATACCCTATTTTAAATATCTTTGAACTAAAAATTATAGTTTACAACGTTCCGTGGTGTTTGGGTTTTGAAAACGGGTCTCGTAGGAGGTTACGGGCCACTTAAACTCAGGGATTGGGCTTGTGGGCCTTGGGCCCAAGCCCACAAAACTAAACCTAGCTATAAAAGACTTGTAAAACCCTATCCCTTCATGTTAAGTCAGCCGCACATAACAATTTTCCCTCCCATTTTCTTTGTTGTCTGCTACTTATCCCTCATAAGAAGAAACCCTATCATGTACCTTCCCCTCTTCTCGACAGTCACAAGGAAAAGCCAAACACACCCTCACACATACTCCCTCTCCCTCTCGATGGCTTGGCCAATAACCGGACCACCATCGGCTCCATCATCCGACAACCAAACCTACACTCCTGCTCCAACCCCCCCGACGAACTCCTGACGACGAACAACCGCCATTGCGGCGGCGGTGGTGTTGGTTCGACACACTTTTGGTTGCTGTTATGTTGGAGACAGAACGAGGAGAAGAAAAGCGAGATGAGCAAGAGACTGAGACGAGAGATAGAGTGACCGGAGCAAGAGTGGAGGTCCGACCACCGTAGGCGGCGGTGGCGGCCAACGGTGCTGGCGGCAGTGGTGGAGTTTATGTGCTTGGTTCGGTTCAGGAAATAACTCAACATGTTTTACTTCTTTCTATTTTCAGATCGGGTTTTAGATTTATCTCGGTTCAAGGCTTGGGTTCGGTCAAACCCAGTCCAGGATCAGTCAACATCAGAAGCTGTTCGGGTCAACCAGTCAACAGGTCAACATTCGCTTTCGGTTCAACTGGTCAACGGGCCGACTCGGTCAAACTCAGGTCAACAGTGAGTTTACTCGGTCAACTCAGTCAAGTGGCTCAACGTTTCGACATGAAGATTGGGTAAAGTTTAACGGCGAATTTAATTACGTTATATTTTTAGTTTTAAATACTTACGTGACAAACGAGCTCGAACTGATCCGAATTGATAGTTTACGTTTTGAAATATTTAGCAAATTGATATATTGTTTGAATCTTGATTGAATTTTGGTAAAATAACGAAAACTTGTGTTGTCGGGGGCGTCGAAAAACAGAGGAAACTCTGCCCATTTTTCAAGAAAATCCGAAACCAAAACGTGTGTTATTATAAGACGAAACTTATTGGATCCGAGAAACTTTTATAAAAACAAATACAAATATAGAATTTCTTACGACGACACTTTACAACTTTCGGAAGCAACGATTCGAAAATTATTCACAACAAATAAATATAGTTATTATATTTATTTTAAACTTCGGAAATTCGACAAAACTTTTGTAAATCAATATAATTATTTATATTGTTTCAAACGCCGAACACGCCTTCGTTTTATAATATAAATATAGTTTTTATATTTATTCCAAATATCAAACAACACGAATTCGTTTTTATAAAAATAAATATAGTTTATATATTTATTTCAAGTATCAAACAATACAAATTCTTTTATAAAAAATAAATATAGTTTTATATTTATTTCAAACATCAAACGACCCGTATTCGTTTATAAAAATAAATATAGTTATATATTTATTTTCAAGCACAACAACTCGACGATTCTTCTATAAAATAATTATAACTTTTCATATTTATTTTGAATGCCTAAACGACATATACCTATATTTTGATAACGACCATACGAGACGCGATACACAACACGAGTTCGTTATATATACTTTCATGTAAATATTCTTTACATACCCGTACGATTTCTCAAGTCGACTAATGAGATTCTATCGTTATTATTTATATATGTTAAATCTCATGAAGACTAAGTCTTCCCAAGACTTGTTAAACCTTAACGACGTTAAACAAACTAAAAAGTATAACTTAATCATTTTCATTAAGTTAACAACTTACTTTCGAATCTTTCGGTTAACGATTCGGTAGAGCTCAGTGACACGTAGTTTAGTTACCACTTTTATTTAGAAACTTATAAGATATTCCGTGTTAGGAATATTGTAGAATGCACGCTAGCGAGTCACATCCTGGCAACGACATCACGGAGTCGTAATTAGCTAGCTTTGCACAAGGAAATCCAGGTGAGTTCATAACCCCCACTTTTTCGAGTTTTACATTTTTACAAATGTTTTCGGGGGTGGAAAGACATGCAAATTTTGCAAAAAGAAACAACATTTCGATGAACGAAAACTCATATTTCTAAACCGTGTTGTGAATGGAATTCAAGGAACTTAAATGGTTTACGAACGATTTAGACTTAAACATACCGGTTTTACAAAACACACGCGTATTTACGAAACGTGCCTGATTTTCATGACTAGAGACGGGAGTGTCCTAGTTACAACAACGAGACTGGGTTGGTCTGCATATGAAAAACGAGGCAACCCAATGGGTTCATGTCCCCCTTTTCTTTTAACGTTTTCGGTTTACAACTTTCAGGGGAAGTACATGGTAACAAGGGTAGGATTAAGCTATGGAATGAACTCATAGATCATGTGAGCATAGGGTATAACTAAGGTGCCATTAATCCTTTTAAGGACCACGGAACAAAGGTTAGATCTAATGGGTACGGGCGAGCCCCACTCACGGTCCATGGGTGACCACTTAGAGTGCTGTTGAAGATGGAACACCAAAGAAACATCAAAGAATTTTCAATTGAAGATGGAACACCAAAGAATTACTGTTTCGATCGAAGAGGGAGGAGCAATGAATATCGCAAGACTTTCGATCGATAATGAAAGAAACGTTAGTAGGTACACCGGAATATAAAATGAATTTGTGTACCATTGTCTTAACACACTATTGTATTAAGACTGTTGTAATGTGATAAACCAAAGCGGATTTAAAGCAAATAAATAAATAATTAATTAAATCCGTGCATGAGACGCGTAAACGAGTTTAGCGCAAGGTTCAAATAAGTGAAAATACCACCACAAGGTGTCGAAATCAACAAACAGTTTAGCGGAGTCGAATGCCAAACAAGTTTACTTCGACTCGGAACAAATGAAACACTTGTTAAAATTGATTTGAATATGATGCTCCCAATACATCATATGGTGTCTTGAATCAAATACGTGTAATGAACAAGTTCAAACAATTGAACTTGGTTTTAGCGTAATCCGACAATAAGTATATGTATCGACAAGAAAATTTTCGGCATGGTCACAACGAAAAACCATGTATGTAACTTGTAAAGAAATGATCGTGATACAATGACCATTAAGAGGAGTAGAGATACGAAAATCTACTCAGTAAGTGTGAAATTCGAAATTTCAATAATAGAAATTTGAGGACTTTACCTGGGGTTTCGTGCGACGACCAATTGTTAGGTGACATTACCATGGAATGTCGAACATAGCGTATTCGTCATTAGTTAGGTAGGGGGGGGGGGGAATACGGAGACAATCGTCTTCTCCCTGACGTGATTCGTGTCGTTGCAGGATCGCGTGACAAGTTGTCGTTTCCTGATCGTTAGTTCTCCTGCTGACAGGGATCTAGCGTCGTCGTTAGATTTGTGTCATCGTTCCTTCTCAAAGGCCTCGCCTCGATAGTCGTATGTGTCGTATTTCAATCTCCGTTGATGTATAGCTTAAGTTTCACGTATACCTGTGCACTAGCGTTGTGTGCCGCGTAGAAGGTGATGTACCCCGACATCCGTTGACGTAGAGATTGAGTTCCATGTATTCATGTGCACTAGCGTTTCGTTATGCGTAGGCTGTCTGCTCGGGAAGTTAAAATATCATAGACAATATGGATAATAGTGTGTACCCGAGTTAATATTCGCGGTTCCTACGTGATGACCTTTAATAAACACACACATGCGCAAATAATCAATCATATAATCAAATAGTCCTCCTAGTCCCACTAGCCTCCCAGCCTCCCAGACTGAATCTCCTAGTCCCACTAGACTATCCTCCCAGCCTCTCAGACTGAATCTCCTAGTCCCACTAGACTATCCTCCCAGCCTCTCAGACTGAATCTCCTAGTCCCACTAGCCTCCCAGCCTCCCAGACTGAATCTCCTAGTCCCACTAGACTATCCTCCCAGCCTCTCAGACTGAATCTCCTAGTCCCACTAGCCTATCCTCCCAGCCTCTCAGACTGAATCTCCTAGTCCCACTAGCCTCCCAGCCTCCCAAACTGAATCTCCTAGTCCCACTAGCCTCCCAGCCTCCCAGACTGAATCTCCTAGTCCCACTAGCCTATCCTCCCAGTCTCTCAGACTGAATCTCCTAGTCCCACTAGCCTCCCAGCCTCCCAGACTGAATCTCCTAGTCTCTCAGACCAGATCCAGCCACCCGACTGAATTCCCTTTTCCGAAGGTCTTAAATGCATGTTTCCTAAACTCTCAGATTGTTGTGTACTGTATGTAATCGTTTCCTGTACCGTGTGTAAAACATTACAATAACGTATGTTTGAAAACAAAGTTTTTGACTGTTTGTTTTTCGGCAACGGTTGGAGACCATATTCGAGTACTAGGCGTTCTGTATGTATTCAACGTCTTAATAGTCTAAGTCCCAGAAAAAAATAAGGTTAGAGCCTAGGTATCACAACAGAAACCTAATTCGCTGTAACCTATAGCTCTGATACCAATCTGTCACACCCCGAAATCATCAGAGCTTGGCGTGACTGGACTGGTATCGTCATTGCACAGCGGAAGCAAATAAGCAAAGACTTTTAGAAAATTGAACGCCCACTAAGTACTCGAGTCTCCAATGGTTCTCCTATTCCAACCGTGCCTTGTCTTAGAAAAATAACCTGAGAAAGAACATGCGAGAAAAATCAACATAATGTTGAGCGAGTTCATAGTTTGTTTGTAAAAGATTTGAAATAAATCTTTTAAGTTATGAAAGGTTTGAAATAAATCTTTGGTATTGTGAAAGATTTGAAATAAATCTTTGGAATAACCGGTTTTTGAAATAGTATTGAGAAAATGAGTTTAAAAATCATTTTCAACGTTGTGTTTGTAGCACGTTATGTTCATAAAACCATGTATTTGTAAAGCCTTGTATTTGTAATGTTTATATAACCGTCAATGCCCACCCTGACTTTGACTCCTTACCCGCATAATCATGTGCTTTGAATTTTGTATAAAACATGGTATTTTAATTTGTATGAACAAGTAGTTTCGTAAATATATATGTCAATGGTATGTAGCAAATAAGGGAATTGAGATCACCAATGGTTTGCAAGGCCACTAATATATGTGAAGTGCAAGTAGGGAGACTCAAACCTAGCAGATTTTTGCCACGACATTAGTATGTGGACAAAGTCACCCCGAGGTCCGTTTCTAGTTTGGCCTGGGGCTGGGCTCGCTACACCCAGATAAATCTACCGCTCCTGTCCCTCGGTCCTACCATGAGGACTAATGGCCTCATGTTGCTCCTACCCACTCACATGATCTAAGTAGTAAACCTCCTTACGCTAACCATACCATGTATAAAATAAATCCCTGGTCACCCTGACCAAATTCCTGGTCACCCTGACCAGATTTCCTGGCTACCCTAACCAAATCCCTTGGTTACCCTAACCAAATCCCCTGGTTACCGTAACCAAATTCCTGGTCACCCTGGCCGAATATCATTCACATTTCGAAAATAAGCATTTGTTTTTGTAAAAACCGGTATGTTTAGTATAAACCTTTCGTAAATCATTTGTGTTCCTCGAAATCCCTTCGTAATATGATTTAGAAATACGAGTTTTGCGTTTGTTCAAAACTTTGTATGTTTTTGCAAAACGTGCATGTCTTTCCACCCCGAAAACATTTACAAAAATGTAAAACAGTAAAAAAAGTGGGGGTTATGAACTCGCCTGAATATTCCTGTGCAAAGCTAGCTAATTACGACTTCGTGATGTCGTTTCCAAGACTTGTGCGTTCTACAACATTCCTAACACGGAATATCTAATAAGTCCCTAATTAATGTGGTAACAAATCTACGTGTTACCGAGCTCTACCGAATCGTGGACCGAACGATTCGACGGTTTGTTGTTAACTTATAAGAAACGAAGAAGTTATGCTTGCTAAGTTTCGTTTAGCTTTGTTTTGAGAAGTCGTATGTTGATATATAGGAATATTCGTATGAAAGTAATATATAATAAACTTGTATTATATATCGCGTCTTGTATGAAAATTATCAAAATATGTGTATATGCCGTTTAGGCCTTCGAAATACATATAAAAGAGTTATATTTATTCTACAAAAGAATCGTCGAGTTGTATTTGAAAATAAATATATAACTATATTTATTTTTTATAAAAGAACTCGTGTCGTACGATATCTGAAATAAATATAAAAACTATATTTATTTTATAAGGCGAAATCGTGTCGCGTGATATTTGAAATAAATATATATACTATATTTATTTATGAAGGATTCAAGTTTGTTTGAAATAAATATAATAGTAACTATATTTATTTTTGTTATCAAAATAATTTCCGTATCGTTGTTCTCGTAAGTTGTAAGTGTCGTCGAAAGAAACTTTATATTCGTATCTCGTTTTATAAAAGTCGCTCAAAAAGCACGTTTTGTTTTATAATAAAACTCGTTTTATTTTACGGCTTTTCTCGAAAAACGGGCAGAGTTTCCTCTGTTTTTGGACGCCCCCGACAACACCAGTTGTCGTTATTTATCAAGATTCAACAATATGCAATTTTGTCAAATATATAAATCAAATGTAAATTATAATTAGTCGGTTCGAGCTCGTTATTCACGTATTCAATTAAACAAGAAATATAACGAGATAAACGCATAGCTAAACTTTACCAAGTCTTCCGTCAAAATGTCGAGTGAGTCGACTGAGTTGACCGAGTCAACTGAGTTGACTCGGTTGACCGAGTCGGGCCGAGTTGACCGAGTTGAACTGAGTTATGAACCGCGAACCTGACCGTACCGCACCCGTTTGTTAACCCGCCTCACAAACCCGAACCGAAGCAGCTTGACCCGAACACTGAGTTGACTCGGTTTGACCGAATCAAACCGAACCGAGCCGTTGACTGTTCCGAACCTGTTGACCAGCCGTGACTGTTTGACCCGGACCCGAGCTGAGTTAACTCGGTTTAGCCGAGTTGACTCGGATCAAAACCCGAAAACTCCCAAAAATTATCGATCTCCTGCTAAATGAAAACTGAACCTGTTAACGTGAACCCCAAGCTGAATCTGGCCATGATTACCCGAGTCTGACCGTGTCGTGAAGGTTGACCAGAGTCCCGAAACTCGAACAAAACTGAACATCTCAGGCATCATCTTCATCATCAACGCGAAACTCGAAGGTCCAATGCAAGAACCGCCGGATAAAGGTACCGACCACCAGAGAAATGGACCGACCGGCGGTCCGAACCTCCGACCGCCGGTTCTCTCTCTCTTTCTCGGTCTCTCTCTCTCTCTCTCTCGGTCTCTCTCTCTCTCACCGCTTCTGACCTTGACGCCGCACCGCTCACCACCATACGTCGACGGTTCTCCGCCGTCGGGTCATCATCAGAAGGGGGGGGGTGTGGGTGTTGTCGGAGAAGAAGGGAACCGGCCGGAAATCCGGGTCTCCGGTCGCCGGTGTTACACGAGAGGGAGAGGAGGTTGTTGTGGTATACATGTGTTTGTTGTGTAGAGCTAGGGTTTCCTTCTTCAAAAGAAGAAGCTGTGATGATAATGTGCAAAGAGAGAGAGTGGAGAGGATAATATGAAATCTGTGTCTGTTTGTAAGTAATATCGAGAGGGAGAGAGTAAATGTGAGAGATGGATAGGATTTGTGTGTGTAAAAATGTCTGCATATGGATCTCTTTATAGAGATATGAGGATCAAAGTTCCTTTGTGTATTTATATTATATTCAGGTCATGCATTTGACCCATTGAACCAAAATCTTGTGAAGAGATTTGTAGAGATTCATTAGGATTTTTGACATGATTTTAATAGATTTTGTATGGTTGTAGTAAATCTTGTAGAGATCTTTCGAGATCTAGTATATATGCGCAGGTTTAGGCTTGTGGGTGTTGGGCTTGGGCCCAGGGCCCACAAGCCCATCTCGTGTGTAAGTGGTCCGTAATTCCTACGAGACCCGTTGTCAAATCCTGAACTTCGTTTAACGTCAAAAATTAAAATACACAAAAATACGGTCGGTAGTCGTTGTTTGCGCGCCTGTTCGTCGATCATGGTAATAATCGCGAAAAATTGTATCGTTGTCGTCTTTAACCCGTTTTTCAATCCGGTTTCGACTGTAGTCACAAAAATTTTATTACGAAGCTAAAATTTATCGTAAAAATTTAATATTTGTCGGCGTTGTCAGTTGTCTGTTCGGTTCCAAATCCGTTGCCGTCTAACGTTTCGCAGGTTTCTCTGTAAACCACCGTTCGCGCACTATGAAGTCGTATAGACGTTCCTAGGCTCTCCAAAGGCCTAATAAAGTTAATTTGCTATGTAAACACTAATTATTATTGTGTTAATCATCTGCTAATCACGTAATTAGGTGCCGTAAATCACGGGTTGTCACACACATTCAGTTTTTGTAAAATGTACACTAAACAGTTTAGAATCAGATAGAATGGAGTAGAAAACAGAAGAATGTAACTTTAATACTCGTTTCTCATTCACTTAATCACTTGAAAAATCGGCAGAGTAACAGTACATGACAGAGCTGACTTTTCTTTCTGAAAGCAGTTCAAATGAATGAACTTTTGAACATTTCAAATTTTCAAACACATTTTATCTTTCAAACAATATACCAATCACTGTATAGCAATCTCCAGCTTACCCATCCCTCATCATGCACTGACATGTTCTGCACTTAGGCTTTGATCTTCCGATCCCAACATCGGTTGTCGAAAAATAAGATGAGAAAAGAAAATCTTTTTGGGTTTTAACTGAATAAACTGAAACTGTACACACAATCTTTTTGTGAGTGTGTTAGAGGATCATATCAGCTGCCGACAAAACACAAGCACCGTTAAGCTATAATTTCATATCCAGCATTAAACAATTCGCGTAGGTTGCCAATATACTGATCCACTTAAATTCTCACAAAACTATCAATCTGCTCGGGATACAGAATTAGTGTTTTAGGACTTAAACATCTACATGTGTCCCACCTCAGTATATACTCCCGTATCCAGACCCCAGTATTCAGTCTTACAGGTGAGTATACCTAGATGATATCTATAAGGGGTTAATTGCGAGGGCCGTGAGAGCTTAGGTCGATCTTTCGATACGCAGAGAGATGACGGCTTCGCCTTTTGGTGGGTCCCCTTTGGGGATCTTCTTTTCAACAGCACATGATTAACCATTTTGCAATGTGTTATCATTTTTTATGCTGAGGGGAGGCTTATATTTCAAAGCAGCGTAAAGTATTCTCCGGGGACTAGGCCATTGCTTCCGCAAAATCAGAAGTCCCGGGATAATACCCCAGATATCACTAAGCATAAAGACCTAGTATCTCAGAATATGGGACCCTTCAAACAAGATTTCAGGGGTTACCTATATATCCTGGAGGTGTTCCCCACGTAGACGCAAGCAAATTTTATGTTTATATCCCAAACTGATCTACTGATTTTGTGAAAACCTATCGGCACATCTTTAGCGAGACTGCTTAATTGCATTTTATACATTACAATTCTTTAGCGTACTGTGTCCGTCTAGCTGATGTACTATCATTTCGTCTATTCTACACAACTCTTTTTACTTTTTCAAATGTTTTTTATTTTTCTGATTTTATCAGGTTTTTGTATTTTTCTGCAAATTTCTCCCCCTAAAACTAAAACATATTTTTGTGTTTTTGTTTTTATCGAAAAGCAGAAAAAAAACTGTACAAACAAAAATTGACAACACGACAAAAGTTCACGTCAGGTCGCCGCCCAATTCGGCTTCACATTCAATAACCCTCCCAGATTGCAGATTTTTCATCCCGTTCAATTTTAAAAGATAATAAAATCTCTTTTTGTCAAATGGTTTTGTATAAAAATACGCTTTCTGATCATCGGTGTGCACGTGTTCAATCCGAATTAACTTTTTCTCATGACAATCACGGATAAAATGGTGACGGATTTCAATGTGTTTCGTTTTCGAATGGTTAACCGGATTTTTAGTGATGTTAATAGCTGCTTCATTGTCCACATATATCGGAGTATCTAAGAACTGCAAACCGAAGTCTCGCATTTGCTGTTGGATCCAAAGGATCTGCGAACAACAGCTGGAGGCTGAAACGTATTCAGCCTCACATGTAGAGAGCGCTACTGCGGTTTGTTTCTTACACTGCCAGGTGACAAGTCGAGTTCCGAAGAACTGACACCCAGCAGTGGTGGATTTTGCGTTTTGCTTGCAGCTCCCAAAATCAGAATCAGCAAAACCAGATAAAGTAAAGTCACCCGAGCGAGAATACCACAAGCCGATGCTTGGGCAGCCTTTCAAATACCGTAAGATACGTTTCACTATGGTCAGGTGTGATTGCTTTGGATTTGACTGATATCTGGCGCAAAGACACGTCGGGTACATGATGTCTGGACGGGAAGCCGTAAGATACATCAGAGATCCAATGATTGATCGGTACAATGTATCGTCCATCTTCACACCATTCTCGTCTGGACAAATTCCATGATTCTGCGCGAGGGGGGTGGATGCAGGACTGCAATCTGTCATATCAAACTTGTCGAGCACGTCTTTCACATACTTCGTTTGGTGAATAAAGATTCCTTCGGGCATTTGTTCCACCTGCAGCCCGAGGAAAAACTTCATCTCCCCCATTGAACTCATCTCAAACTTTTTCTTCATCACCTTTTCAAATTCTTTGCACATGTCATAGTTGGTGGATCCAAAAATGATATCGTCAACATATATCTGCACTATCAACAAGTGGCCTGCCTCTTCTTTGGTGAACAAAGTGCTGTCTACTGTGCCTCTTGTGAACCCGTTGTCCCGCAAGTATGTCGAAAGCGTTTCATACCAGGCTCTCGGGGCCTGGTGAAGTCCGTACAACGCTTTGTCCAGTAGAAACACCTTGTTTTTGTGCAGTGGGTCTGTGAACCCCGGTGGTTGCCCCACATACACTTCTTCTCTGATAGTTCCGTAAAGAAAGGCAGATTTGACGTCAAGTTGATATACTTTAAAATCTTTCCATGACGCGAAGGCTAGAAAAATCCGAATTGCCTCAAGTCTGGCAACCGGCGCGTAAACTTCATCAGAATCTATTCCTTCCTGTTGACTGAAGCCTTGAACCACAAGTCGTGCTTTGTTTCTCACCACAACACCTCTGTCATCACGCTAACATTTAAAAACCCACTTTGTTTTTATTAACTTCTGGTTCTGTGGCAAATCAACAAGTCTCCAGACACCCAACTTTTCGAATTGTTGCAGCTCCTCCTGCATTGCATTCACCCAGCTATCCTCGGTCAATGCCTCTTTGTAGGTTCTGGGCTCTATCTGCGAAATAAAACATTTTAATGAGACTTCTTTCTGCATATCAGCAATAGATGAATAGAAACATGTAAGAGCTCGATCTATTTGATGTCGGGTTTTAACGCCACTTTGCAGGTCGCCAATAATCTGTTCTGTGGGATGATAAGACAACGTCCGTGGCATAGCATTGTCAGGCACATTCACTTCCGATTCCAAGCTCAATATGTCAAGATCAACGATTTAATCCTCAGCTTCCGTTGGATCCTCGTCAAAAGTCGGAGCGGGTTCCGCTTCTGAGTCGTCAGATTCGTCAAACGATGGAACTGGTTCCTCTGGTGGTTCGTGAACTGTTCCACTCGGTCCTGCTTCATCATCGTGAGTTCCCACAGTGGGTTGAGAAACTTCTATCGGTCTAGATACTTGTTCTTGTGACACAGTTTGTTGATACAGGTACATAAGAGCTAGTTCCTCCTCACTCGGCTCGACCGGCAGATGAAACGACTCCCAGAGCTTATCGTAGTCGAACATGAATCTTTGTCCGGGAAGTTGTGGTGATGGAGAATGCTTCTAACAATCCACGTGTTGGACTTGAATCACCTTACCCAGGCATGGTACAAACACCCTCTTCAGGGGGCTTGCATAACCTACAAAGAAACCCTCATTAGCTTTAGCGCCAAATTTACCGTTTTCATCAACAAACGTGCAAGGAGACCCAAATGGCTCCAAAAACTCAAGATTCGGCTTATAACGGTGCAACAGCTCAAAGCAAGTCTTTTTATACTTCTTAACAGTGAGAACTCTATTCAATGTGTAACAAGCTGCTGATACTGCTTCACTCCAGAAAAAAAATTGGTAGCTTGGAATCGGCTAACATAGTACGGGCTGTTTCAATCAGGGTCCGATTTTTTCGTTCAGCTACACCATTTTGCTGTGGTGTGTACGGCGCACTGAATTCATGAAGAATTCCCTTCTCGTTACAGAACTCGTACATCTTGTTGTTCTTGAATTCCGTTCCGTTGTCGCTCCGAATCCTTCGGATTGGCAGTTTATACACCGTTTCCATTTTCTTGAAAAGCATCATTAAAGACTCAAAAGTTTGATCTTTTCGTTCCAAGCATACTACCCAAGAAAATCTTGTAAAGTCATCAGTCACCACCAAGCAATATAAGTCTCCGCTGATGCTCTTTACGTTAACAGGCCCGAAGAGATCCATGTGTAATCTCTCAAGAGGTAACCTGATTGTATTCATCATCTTCAATGGGTGTGACTTCCGAGTTTGCTTTCCTTTCTTACATGCTACACAATCATCATTTAAGTGAAAATTCTTCAAATTTACACCATCAACTAAATCAATATGTACCAAAAAGTTCATTTTGCGAACATGAATGTGGCCCATCTTACGATGCCACATTATTGAATCTTTTTCTGTCGCTTTAGTCTTTGACACAAAACACTGTTTCTGATGAGTTGTTGGTGTTGCGATGTTCATATCAAGATAATAAAGATCATACTCCCGTGGAGCACACAACAGCACCATCTCATCAGGGATTTTAAACCCTGGTTTCAAAACCACACATTCAGTTTTTGTAAAATGTACACTAAACACTTTATCACAGATTTGTGAAATACTGAGTAAATTGTTTGTTAACTCTATTATGTAATTCACTTTGTCGAATGAAATTACGCCATTTGACAGCGTTCCTTGACCAACGATTCTTCCACCTTGATTCCCGGCAAATCCAACATAGCTTCCATTTACAGATTTGACATCGTAGAGAAGAGCAAGCGTCCCATTCATATGCCTTGAAGCGCCACTATCCATAATCCACTTTGATAGTATCGACTTGGGCAGCCCCTGCAAATATCATATCAAATTTATTCAAACAATGAAACCCATGGCTTTTTAACTGTTGAGACACTTCCAAACTCTACATCACATTTCTCATCAATCTTTGGAAAAGTAAACGTGACATTTGGAACATCAGTTTTAGCTTTTGGTTTTAATTCATTTTTGATTGGGGGAAACTCTGCAAGAAATCTATCAAGTTCAAATTCAAAATCTTGTTTATCATTAGCACCCACTTTTGATGCATAAAATTCCTTTGTCCCTTTGACTTTTCTGTCAACCATTTTTCCAAAAATATTTAAAACATTTGGATTAAAGACTTTTGAATCAAACTTTAACTCATTCTCCAAAATGTTTTCCATCCTTTTCTCCTCGACCGATGGTTTCGACTTTGCAACCCATGATTGATTTTCAAAAATTTTTGTTTTTGGATAAATCTTTGAAGTCTTTTGAGACTTTGAAGATTCGCCAATCTCGAATGTCGATTTCAGCTTATCTCCCGACTTCAACGATTCACCCCTCTTCAAGATGCGGATTGGTGAAACCATTGGTTTTTTACCCTTTTTTTCATCAAGTGACTTAGGTCGAGGTTTTTGAACAACAGGTTTAATGACAGGTTTTTCGAAAACTTTCTTGCATTGTTTTGCCATGTGCCCGATTTTATTGCAGCGATAACAAACTCTTTTTTTCATACTCGACAAAAGTTGACTTGAATGACTCTACTTTCAGTTTCTTAGCCGCATTGAAATCGTCAACTGCATACGTGACTATTTGATGAATATGATCGTAGCTCTTGTGTTGAATAAGAAATATAATTTCTCTCATGTCATTTTTCATTACATGGTTGATGAAGTAGTTTCGAACAGAAAGACTTGGTTCTATCCAAGATTTATTCAGATGTATATAGATCATGCTTATCCTGAAATTGTTCGAGATGAAGTAAATGATGTGTTGGTGTTATTACATATGGATAATGATTCAATTCGAGCTTTGGCAAGATATCACCCAAAATATCCAGAGCCAACAAAGATTGCTGAATTTTTTGGTACTATTAGAGACAGAAATTATCAGGATCCTGATCCTGAGAATCATGAACAATGGAGAAACGAAGAAGAAAGAAAAGAGAAAGGTTATTCTAAGGAGCTGAAGGTTCTTGAAAAGTTCATATCAAAGAGAAGTGAATGGTTCTTAAAAGAACAAAAGAAGAGGACCAGGAAAACTACTCCTAAGGTTCAGAAAGATGAAGGTTCTTCTTCACAGCCAAAGAAGAAATAAAAGAAAGCGACTAAGACTTTGTTAGTAGATGAACCTGAAAAAGAAGTCAATATAGAAGTTGAAACTGAAACTGAAGGAGTTACAGAAAAAGAACAAGATCCAATTTCTCCCAGTACTGAACAGATATTGAAAAATCTTAGAGATGAATTAGATCGAGAAAAGATTGGTGACATTGAAGGTAGTGATGATGTGGATAAAATTATCACAAGTTCTTCTGATGACGAAGTAGATGAGATTGAACGAGCTAAAAGAGTTCAAGCTGAGATTGAAAAAGAAAATTAGCTAAAAAGAAAGAGACGAGAAGAAAAACAGAAAGATGACGATTATGTTCCTTCTCAAGAAGAAATGCAAATGTCTACAACGCCTAGCAAAAAAGAAGAAAGTTCATAAGAAGAAGAAAATGGTTTCTCCAAAGGTAGCCAAACGAAAGATGATTATTAGATTGCCAAAAAGTACACCAAAAACAAAACAACCATCACAATCATCTTCACAACCACCTGTTTCTTCACCACCTAAATCACCACACAATTCACCTCCAATTCAACCAACTCCACCAAGACAACTCACACCACCAAGACAACCCACACCACCATCACATCAATCATCAATACAATCACCTCCACGACAACCAACATCACCTAGACCACCATCACCATTACATCTCTCATCACCTCCACAACAAACCTTATTCACATCACAAGAACTTTTCCAAACACCACCTGGCACACAAATACAACTAACGCCTGGTTCTTCTAGCAAAGGTCTTCACATTCCTTATGACAATCTTGAAGATATTGGTGTTGGAGGTTTTGGTTTTATAAACGATGAACAAGTGAAGAAGTTGGAGAAGAAAATGGATGAAGTGTTGAATGATAACAAGAAATTAGCTGCTGAGAACAAAAGGGTTTCTGATCATGAACGAATTCTTGAAATGCGAGTAAAGAAGTTGGAAGGTGATAACAAAGAATTGATGAAGAAGATTGAAACTGATGAAACAGAGATGGATTTTATGAAAGTTCAGATAGCAGAGCTGTTAGAAGAGAAGACACGCAAAGATCAACAATATAATTATTTCAAGATGAAGAACAAAGAATTGAAATATATCAAGGCTAAAAATGAACATGAAAATTAAATGTTGAAGATGGTTTTAGAAAGTGTGGTTGGTATGCCTCTGGAATAGAAATTTGATAAAATTATGCGTCAAGATGTTAAAGCTCAGAAGCAAGCAGTTATTGATGCAGAAATGAGAAGAAAGGGTAAAGAACCTGAGGATACATCAGGAACGGCTATAGTGTTAGTTGAACAACCTGAGCCGATTTCATCAGTTCGAGTCATTGGTGATAAAAATAGTATAGTTGAAGAAGATATTGAAAAAGAAGATGAAGAAGAGGATGATGATGAGGCAGATGATGATAATGAGAAAAATTTTTCTGCTAGTAGTTCAAGTGGTGATGATGATGATGATCAAGATGCATCTGGTTTTATGATTTCTGAAAGGTCAAAAGAACAAAATGCAGATGATTTAATGAATGATGCAATAAATGAAGAGTCAGAGGATGTAACAGGAAAGGGGGAGTCTGCTGGTAATCAAAGTGTTGATACTGTTGAAGAGCAGATCTTATGCATTGAACCTGAAATTGAAGATGGAGAGATCAGACATACTTATACATTAGATGAAGTTTCTAAGATGTTCAATGTAAAAGAAAATGAAGTTCAGTCCGATGTTGTAGAATAGTTAAATGTGTTTGATATGAAACAAAAAGTTGAATATAAGTATAAATATGTGGAAGATGCAGATCTTTATGATCGAGTTGAAGTAGAGGATTGCACAGATGAAGATGATGCTAATGTTGATACTTCGGGTTTGCCAACTATGATGGAATTTTTTTCTAAGGAGAATAGAGAAGAATTGAGGCGTAAAGTGGAAGAAATTCGCAAAGAAGTAAAGTTTGATGGCACGAAAAAGGATACTCAGAAAGAAGATCATAAGAAATGGTTCAGACAGTCAAATGAAAGAAAGTTCAAGAGGCCGTTGAAGTTTTACCAAAGAGATAGAAGTGTTTCAATGGGTGATATCATAAGCTGGGGTTTTCTACCTCAAGTGAATGCTTATGTGATAAGAAGAGAATGCGGTGTGCAATATTTTGAGAAGTTACATGATGTTATGTCATTACCTTGGTGGGATGTTGATGAATTAGCTCAAGTCAAAATGTTAGATCATCCAGTAAGGAAGAACGATATGAGAATGTGGCGTTGTATAAAGTTTGAAGCATTGAAGAATTTCAAGCATTGGCAACCACATTACCCAAAGAAAGATAGAAAAGTAAATCCTGAAACTGGGCTTGAAGAAACAATTTTACATATTAAGAAGCCGCGAACCATGAAGCTATACCAATGCCACAAATGGAACAAGATTTTTATAAAGGATTCATAGATTGGGTGTATAGTTGTAAATCAGCTGAAGCGGTGATTACTTATCGGGCTGGAAGTGAAGTTAGAGAAATCCATGTGTTTGATCCGATGTGGCTCGTAAACTGCTCTCCAAAAGATATAGAATGTCTATTCATTCACAAGATTCGTTTTCAAGCTGAAGACAGAGAGCAAGCGATGCAATTTCAAAGAGTTGTTTCTATTTGTGTTCAGAAAGGCATAAATGCAGATAACAAATGGAACTCTAATTGGTGGAAGCTTGAAGAGAAAGTCAAATTGAAAGCTGAGAAGGCTCGTAAAGCTCAAGAAGAAAAAGATAGATATCTGCGTGAGACGTTTGCTCAAAGACAAGATGCTGAAGAAAAGAAGAGAGTAGACGAGAACGAGAAGCTTAGGAAAATGTTGCTGAAGAAACCTAAGCCTCATGAAGAGAAATTCAAGTCCCTATGAAGACCAAGACTGAAGACTCCGGCTATATGAGTTTGTTAGTGCAAAGATGTCTAAAGCCTATGTCTTAAGTCTAGGGGTCTAATTTGTCAAGTTTGTATAGTTTAGGGGGTTGAAATGTATTGTTTATGTTATTTTTAAGGGTGACCGTTTGAAGGTGGCCTGTCACTTTCAAACGGACAGGATTTAAGTCGTGACCGTTTGAACTGGTCGTGACCGTTTGAACATGTCATGCCAGTTTCAAACGGACAGGGGTGTCTGCCTATAAATAGGCTTGTGTGTTTCTCATTTGAAACGGTCAGCTCTGTCATGTACTGTTACTCTGACGATTTTTCAAGTGATTAAGTGAATGAGAAACGAGTATTAAAGTTACATTCTTCTGTTTTCTACTCCATTCTATCTGATTCTAAACTGTTTAGGTGTTTCCGCCACTTAAATAGTGTGTATTTGACCGATCAAATGAGTCAATTTGAGTGAATACACACTATTTAAGTGGCGGAAACACCTAAACAATTTAGAATCAGATAGAATGGAGTAGAAAACAGAAGAATGTAACTTTAATACTCGTTTCTCATTCACTTAATCACTTGAAAAAACGGCAGAGTAACAGTACATGACAGAGCTGACCGTTTCAAATGAGAAACACACAAGCCTATTTATAGGCAGACACCCCTGTCCGTTTGAAACTGGCATGACATGTTCAAACGGTCACGACCAGTTCAAACGGTCACGACTTAAATCCTGTCCGTTTGAAAGTGACAGGCCACCTTCAAACGGTCACCCTTAAAAATAACATAAACAATACATTTCAACCCCCTAAACTATACAAACTTGACAAATTAGACCCCTAGACTTAAGACATAGGCTTTAGACATCTTTGCACTAACAAACTCATATAGCCGGAGTCTTCAGTCTTGGTCTTCATAGGGACTTGAATTTCTCTTCATGAGGCTTAGGTTTCTTCAGCAACATTTTCCTAAGCTTCTCGTTCTCGTCTACTCTCTTCTTTTCTTCAGCATCTTGTCTTTGAGCAAACGTCTCACGCAGATATCTATCTTTTTCTTCTTGAGCTTTACGAGCCTTCTCAGCTTTCAATTTGACTTTCTCTTTAAGCTTCCACCAATTAGAGTTCCATTTGTTATCTGCATTTATGCCTTTCTGAACACAAATAGAAATAACTCTTTGAAATTGCATCACTTGCTCTCTGTCTTCAGCTTGAAAACGAATCTTGTGAATGAATAGACATTCTATATCTTTTGCAGAGCAGTTTACGAGCCACATCGGATCAAACACATGGATTTCTCTAACTTCACTTCCAGCCCGATAAGTAATCACCGCTTCAGCTGATTTACAACTATACACCCAATCTATGAATCCTTTATAAAAATCTTGTTCCATTTGTGGCATTGGTATAGTCTTCATGGTTCGCGGCTTCTTAATATGTAAAATTGTTTCTTCAAGCCCAGTTTCAGGATTTACTCTTCTATCTTTCTTTGGGTAATGTGGTTGCCAATGCTTGAAATTCTTCAATGCTTCAAACTTTATACAATGCCACATTCTCATATCGTTCTTCCTTACTGGATGATCTAACATTTTGACTTGAGCTAATTCATCAACATCCCACCAAGGTAGTGACATAACATCATGTAACTTCTCAAAATATTGCACACCGCATTCTCTTCTTATCACATAAGCATTCACTTGAGGTAGGAAACCCCAGCTTATGATATCACCCATTGAAACACTTCTATCTCTTTGGTAAAACTTCAACGGCCTCTTGAACTTTCTTTCATTTGACTGTCTGAACCATTTCTTATGATCTTCTTTCTGAGTATCCTTTTTCGTGCCATCAAACTTTACTTCTTTGCGAATTTCTTCCACTTTACGCCTCAATTCTTCTCTATTCTCCTTAGAAAAAAATTCCATCATAGTTGGCAAACCCGAAGTATCAACATTAGCATCATCTTCATCTGTGCAATCCTCTACTTCAACTCGATCATAAAGATCTGCATCTTCCACATATTTATTCTTATATTCAACTTTTTGATTTATATCAAACACATTTAACTCTTCTACAACATCGGACTGAACTTCATTTTCTTTTACATTGAACATCTTAGAAACTTCATCTAATGTATAAGTATGTCTGATCTCTCCATCTTCAATTTCAGGTTCAATGCATAAGATCTGCTCTTCAACAGTATCAACACTTTGATTACCAGCAGACTCCCCCTTTCCTGTTACATCCTCTAACTCTTCATTTATTGCATCATTCATTAAATCATCTGCATTTTGTTCTTTTGACCTTTCAGAAATCATAAAACCAGATGCATCTTGATCACCATCATCATCACCACTTGAACTACTAGCAGAAAATATTTTCTCATTATCATCATCTGCTTCATCATCATCCTCTTCTTCATCTTCTTTTTCAATATCTTCTTCAACAATACTATTTTTATCACCATTGACTCGAACTGATGAAATCGGCTCAGGATGTTCAACTAACACTATAGCCGTTCCTGATGTATCCTCAGGTTCTTTACCCTTTCTTCTCATTTCTGCATCAATAACTGCTTGCTTCTGAGCTTTAACATCTTGACGCATAATTTCATCAAACTTCTGTTCCAGAGGCATACCAACCACACTTTCTAAAACCATCTTCAACATATAATTTTCATGTTCATTTTTAGCCTTGATATCTTTCAATTCTTTGTTCTTCATCTTGAAATAATTATATTGTTGATCTTTGCGTGTCTTCTCTTCTAACAGCTCTGCTATCTAAACTTTCATAAAATCCATCTCTGTTTCATCAGTTTCAATCTTCTTCATCAATTCTTTGTTATCACCTTCCAACTTCTTTACTCGCATTTCAAGAATTCGTTCATGATCAGAAACCCTTTTGTTCTCAGCAGCTAATTTCTTGTTATCATTCAACACTTCATCCATTTTCTTCTCCAACTTCTTCACTTGTTCATCGTTTATAAAACCAAAACCTCCAACACCAATATCTTCAAGATTGTCATAAGGAATGTGAAGACCTTTGCTAGAAGAACCAGGGGTTAGTTGTATTTGTGTGCCAGGTGGTGTTTGGAAAAGTTCTTGTGATGTGAATAAGGTTTGTTGTGGAGGTGATGAGAGATGTAATGGTGATGGTGGTCTAGGTGATGTTGGTTGTCGTGGAGGTGATTGTATTGATGATTGATGTGATGGTGGTGTGGGTTGTCTTGGTGGTGTGAGTTGTCTTGGTGGAGTTGGTTGAATTGGAGGTGAATTGTGTGGTGATTTAGGTGGTGAAGAAACAGGTGGTTGTGAAGATGATTGTGATGGTTGTTTTGTTTTTGGTGTACTTTTTGGCAATCTAATAATCATCTTTCGTTTGGCTACCTTTGGAGAAACCATTTTCTTCTTCTTATGAACTTTCTTCTTTTTGCTAGGCGTTGTAGACATTTGCATTTCTTCTTGAGAAGGAACATAATCGTCATCTTTCTGTTTTTCTTCTCGTCTCTTTCTTTTTAGCTGATTTTCTTTTTCAATCTCAGCTTGAACTCTTTTAGCTTGTTCAATCTCATCTACTTCGTCATCAGAAGAACTTGTGATAATTTTATCCACATCATCACTACCTTCAATGTCACCAATCTTTTCTCGATCTAATTCATCTCTAAGATTTTTCAATATCTGTTCAGTACTGGGAGAAATTGGATCTTGTTCTTTTTCTGTAACTCCTTCAGTTTCAGTTTCAACTTCTATATTGACTTCTTCTTCAGGTTCATCTACTAACAAAGTCTTAGCCGCTTTCTTTTGTTTCTTCTTTGGCTGTGAAGAAGAACCTTCATCTTTCTGAACCTTAGGAGTAGTTTTCCTGGTCCTCTTCTTTTGTTCTTTTAAGAACCATTCACTTCTCTTTGATATGAACTTTTCAAGAACCTTCAGCTCCTCAGAATAACCTCTCTTTTCTTTCTTCTTCGTTTCTCTAGTGTTCATGATTCTCAGGATCAGGATCCTGATAATTTATGTCTCTAATAGCACCAAAAAATTCAGCAATCTTTGTTGGCTCTGGATATTTTGGGTGATATCTTGCCAAAGCTCGAATTGAATCATTATCCAT
Organism: Helianthus tuberosus; assembly: GCA_030545235.1. Lineage (NCBI taxonomy): Eukaryota > Viridiplantae > Streptophyta > Magnoliopsida > Asterales > Asteraceae > Helianthus > Helianthus tuberosus. Next base: position 96,632,762 of record CM060360.1, on the reverse strand, counting down.
ATGTGATAACACCAACACATCATTTACTTCATCACGAACAATTTCAGGATAAGCATGATCTATCAACATCTGAATAAACCTTGGATATAACCAAGTCTTTCTGTTCGAAACTACTTCATCAACCATGTAATGAAAAATGACATGAGAGAAATTATATTTCTTATTCAACACAAGAGCTACGATCATATTCATCAAATAGTCACGTATCGTATCATATCCTCTTTTTTGGTGACTCAATGCTATCAACACGGAATGAATAAGAAACTTATACGGCTTTGTAAATTTTGACTTCAAATAACTTCCACTGTTTAACTCACCAGCATATCCCATTCTCAACATACAACCCTTTACCATCTTTTCGGGAAACTTCGTCGGCGAATCCTCTTCATCCGGGAAATCGATTACTTCTCGAACAATAGCTTCAGAAATTATAATTGGTTTCTTCTCATCATTAACCCTTACAACTGACTTGATTGTTTTGCTTTGTTCATCATAAGTTGCATTTTTCCAAAACCGTTGAATATGATATTTGAACACTAAACGTCTGTCAGTCAAAGCTTTCTGAATTGGAACTCTCCTCATAAAATCCAAAATACTGCTGAATTCAGACAACAATGGATTCTGCTGCTCATCCAGATTACAACACACATTATGATTAGGATTGGACAACACTGTAGATGGCTGCACACACATAATCATACAACACAATTAGAACTCTTTAATAGAATTTCAACATTTATACATCATATCAAGCAGATACAAAAAAATACACTACAAACAGAACCTGTCAACACATGCATTCAAACAGAAACCTAATCAGGTTTTAAATGAAAGACTTCAAACATACAGCTCTCAACCGAACAATTCTCAAACTGTCAACCCTCAAACGAACAACCTTCAAACTGACAGCACTCAAACGGACAACCCTTGAATAAAACATACACTTGACCGTTTGAACTTGTCACAAACCCTAAAAGTTTTTAAGTAATCAGAGGTCAAATTGATAATATAGATAAGATCTCCATTAGATTCTGAGTACATGGGTACCAATTTTATCTGACAACAATCCCTAAAACTATCTAGATCTGACCTTAAAGATCTGTTCAAACGACAAGATTCAACAAATATATCAATCTGATTCATTTAAACTAACACACAATCATCTATAATCAAAACCGACACAAACCCTATGATTTGATTTCAGATTTAAACATTTAAAACCATAAATCTAAATGTTCTAACAACAGTTATCGCCGACATCAGAAAAACATAAAAACTGCGATTAAACAAGTCTGATACTGACCTTCACCATGTTTAGAGTTGAACCAGCCAACAATAAACACAAGATTCTGGTGAAATTTTGGCAGAATAACGGCTGTAAATTCGAGTTTTGATGACCATTTGAAATCGCCCAAAGAGATCTTCAAGCGGAGAGGGTGACAAATGATTTCTCAAACGGTCACGATGCTATTTATAGACTTAGCCCCCTGTCCATTTGAAGCTGGCAACTTATGGTTCAAACGGTCACGATTGCACCTTTCAAACGGTCATGTCATTTACAAAAGTGATGGTCTTTTTTAAACGGTCACACCATCTTCAAACGTTCATCAATTTATAAATTTCAAACTTTTATTTTTCAAAATTTTACCTTTTAACACTTTTCAGATTAAACACAGTTACATCTAGCTGACCAAGTCCAAGTCAATGACCTTGGTCAACTGTTTGACTCACCAAGTCCAAGTTAATGGCCTTGGATGATCAGTTATATGAAGTTTGCTGACTTTTCTTTCTGAAAGCAGTTCAAATGAATGAACTTTTGAACATTTCAAATTTTCAAACACATGTTCTGCACTTAGGCTTTGATCTTCCGATCCCAACATCGGTTGTCGAAAAATAAGATGATAAAAGAAAATCTTTTTGGGTTTTAACTGAATAAACTGAAACTGTACACATAATCTTTTTGTGAGTGTGTTAGAGGATCATATCAGCTGCCGACAAAACACAAGCACCGTTAAGCTATAATTTCATATCCAGCATTAAACAATTCGCGTAGGTTGCCAATATACTGATCCACTTAAATTCTCACAAAACTATCAATCTGCTCGGGATACAGAATTAATGTTTTAGGACTTAAACATCTACATGTGTCCCACCTCAGTATATACTCCCGTATCCAGACCCCAGTATTCAGTCTTACAGGTGAGTATACCTAGATGATATCTATAAGGGGTTAATTGCGAGGGCTGTGAGAGCTCAGGTCGATCTTTCGATACGCAGAGAGATGACGGCTTCGACTTTTGGTGGGTCCCCTTTGGGGATCTTCTTTTCAACAGCACATGATTAACCATTTTGCAATGTGTTATCATTTTTTATGCTAAGGGGAGGCTTATATTTCAAAGCAGCGTAAAGTATTCTCCGGGGACTAGGCCATTGCTTCCGCAAAATCAGAAGTCCCGGGATAATACCCCAGATATCACTAAGCATAAAGACCTAGTATCTCAGAATATGGGACCCTTCAAACAAGATTTCAGGGGTTACCTATATATCCTAGAGGTGTTCCCCACGTAGACGCAAGCAAATTTTATGTTTATATCCCAAACTGATCTACTGATTTTGTGAAAACCTATCGGCACATCTTTAGCGAGACTGCTTAATTGCATTTTATACATTACAATTCTTTAGCGTACTGTGTCCGTCTAGCTGATGTACTATCATTTCGTCTATTCTACACAACTCTTTTTACTTTTTCAAATGTTTTTTATTTTTCTGATTTTATCAGGTTTTTGTATTTTTCTGCAAATTTCTCCCCCTAAAACTAAAACATATTTTTGTGTTTTTGTTTTTATCGAAAAGCAGAAAAAAAACTGTACAAACAAAAATTGACAACACGACAAAAGTTCACGTCAGGTCGCCGCCCAATTCGGCTTCACATTCAATAACCCTCCCAGATTGCAGATTTTTCATCCCGTTCAATTTTAAAAGATAATAAAATCTCTTTTTGTCAAATGGTTTTGTATAAAACTCCGCTTTCTGATCATCGGTGTGCACGTGTTCAATCCGAATTAACTTTTTCTCATGACAATCACGGATAAAATGGTGACGGATTTCAATGTGCTTTGTTTTCGAATGGTGAACCGGATTTTTAGTGATGTTAATAGCTGCTTCATTGTCCACATATATCGGAGTATCTAAGAACTGCAAACCGAAGTCTCGCATTTGCTGTTGGATCCAAAGGATCTGCGAACAACAGCTGGAGGCTGAAACGTATTCAGCCTCACATGTAGAGAGCGCTACTGCGGTTTGTTTCTTACACTGCCAGGTGACAAGTCGAGTTCCGAAGAACTGACACCCAGCAATGGTGGACTTTGCGTTTTGCTTGCAGCTCCCAAAATCAGAATCAGCAAAACCAGATAAAGTAAAGTCACCCGAGCGAGGATACCACAAGCCGATGCTTGGGCAGCCTTTCAAATACCGTAAGATACGTTTCACTATGGTCAGGTGTGATTGCTTTGGATTTGACTGATATCTGGCGCAAAGACACGTCGGGTACATGATGTCTGGACGGGAAGCCGTAAGATACATCAGAGATCCAATGATTGATCGGTACAATGTCTCGTCCATCTTCACACCATTCTCGTCTGGACAAATTCCATGATTCTGCGCGAGGGGGGTGGATGCAGGACTGCAATCTATCATATCAAACTAGTCGAGCACGTCTTTCACATACTTCGTTTGGTGAATAAAGATTCCTTCGGGCATTTGTTCCACCTGCAGCCCGAGGAAAAACTTCATCTCCCCCATTGAACTCATCTCAAACTTTTTCTTCATCACCTTTTCAAATTCTTTGCACATGTCATCGTTGGTGGATCCAAAAATGATATCGTCAACATATATCTGCACTATCAACAAGTGGCCTGCCTCTTCTTTGGTGAACAAAGTGCTGTCTACTGTGCCTCTTGTGAACCCGTTGTCCAGCAAGTATGTCGAAAGCGTTTCATACCAGGCTCTCGGGGCCTGGTGAAGTCCGTACAACGCTTTGTCCAGTAGAAACACCTTGTTTTTGTGCAGTGGGTCTGTGAACCCCGGTGGTTGCCCCACATACACTTCTTCTCTGATAGTTCCGTAAAGAAAGGCAGATTTGACGTCAAGTTGATATACTTTAAAATCTTTCCATGACGCGAAGGCTAGAAAAATCCGAATTGCCTCAAGTCTGGCAACCGGCGCGTAAACTTCATCAGAATCTATTCCTTCCTGTTGACTGAAGCCTTGAACCACAAGTCGTGCTTTGTTTCTCACCACAACACCTCTGTCATCACGCTTACATTTAAAAACCCACTTTGTTTTTATTAACTTCTGCTTCTGTGGCAAATCAACAAGTCTCCAGACACCCAGCTTTTCGAATTGTTGCAGCTCCTCCTGCATTGCATTCACCCAGCTATCCTCGGTCAATGCCTCTTTGTAGGTTCTAGGCTCTATCTGCGAAATAAAACATTTTAATGAGATTTCTTTCTGCATATCAGCAATAGATGAATAGGAACATGTAAGAGCTCGATCTATTTGATGTCGGGTTTTAACGCCACTTTGCAGGTCGCCAATAATCTGTTATGAGGGATGATAAGACAACGTCCGTGGCATAGCATTGTCAGGCACATTCACTTCCGATTCCAAGCTCGATATGTCAAGATCAACGATTTGATCCTCAGCTTCCGTTGGATCCTCGTCAAAAGTCGGAGCGGGTTCCGCTTCTGAGTCGTCAGATTCGTCAAACGATGGAACTGGTTCCTCTGGTGGTTCTTGAACTGTTCCACTCGGTCCTGCTTCATCATCGTCAGTTCCCACAGTGGGTTGAGAAACTTCTATCGGTCTAGATACTTGTTCTTGTGACACAGTTTGTTGATACAGGTACATAAGAGCTAGTTCCTCCTCACTCTGCTCGACCGGCAGATGAAACGACTCCCAGAGCTTATCGTAGTCGAACAGGAATCTTTGTCCGGGAAGTTGTGGTGATGGAGTGTGCTTCTGACAATCCACGTGTTGGACTTGAATCACCTTACCCAGGCATGGTACAAACACCCTCTTCAGCGGGCTTGCATAACCTACAAAGAAACCCTCATTAGCTTTAGCGCCAAATTTACAGTTTTCATCAATAAACGTGCAAGGAGACCCAAATGGCTCCAAAAACTCAAGATTCGGCTTATAACGGTGCAACAGCTCCAAGCAAGTCTTTTTATACTTCTTAACAGTGAGAACTCTATTCAATGTGTAACAAGCTGCTGATACTGCTTCACTCCAGAAAAAAATTGGTAGCTTGGAATCGGCTAACATAGTACGGGCTGTTTCAATCAGGGTCCGATTTTTTCGTTCAGCTACACCATTTTGCTGTGGTGTGTACGGCGCCCTGAATTCATGAAGAATTCCCTTCTCGTTACAGAACGCGTACATCTTGTTGTTCTTGAATTCCGTTCCGTTGTCACTCCGAATCCTTCGGATTGGCAGTTTATACACCGTTTCCATTTTCTTGAAAAGCATCATCAAAGACTCAAAAGTTTGATCTTTTCGTTCCAAGCATACTACCCAAGAAAATCTTGTAAAGTCATCAGTCACCACCAAGCAATATAAGTCTCCGCTAATGCTCTTTACGTTAACAGGCCCGAAGAGATCCATGTGCAATCTCTCAAGAGGTAACCTGATTGTATTCATCATCTTCAATGGGTGTGACTTCCGAGTTTGCTTTCCTTTCTTACATGCTACACAATCATCATTTAAGTGAAAATTCTTCAAATTTACACCATCAACTAAATCATTGTGTACCAAAAAGTTCATTTTGCGAACATGAATGTGGCCCATCTTACGATGCCACATTATTGAATCTTTTTCTGTCGCTTTAGTCTTTGACACAAAACACTGTTTCTGATGAGTTGTTGGTGTTGCGATGTTCATATCAAGATAATAAAGATCATACTCCCGTGGAGCACGCAACAGCACCATCTCATCAAGGATTTTAAACCCTGGTTTCAAAACCACACATTCAGTTTTAGCTTTTGGTTTTAATTCATTTTTGATCGGGGGAAACTCTGCAAGAAATCTATCAAGTTCAAATTCAAAATCTTGTTTATCATTAGCACCCACTTTTGATGCATAAAATTCCTTTGTCCCTTTGACTTTTCTGTCAACCATTTTTCCAAAAATATTTAAAACATTTGGATTAAAGACTTTTGAATCAAACTTTAACTCATTGTCCAAAATGTTTCCATCCTTTTCTCCTCGACCGATGGTTTCGACTTTGCAACCCATGATTGATTTTCAAAAATTTTTGTTTTTGGATAAATCTTTGAAGTCTTTTGAGACTTTGAAGATTCGCCAATCTCGAATGTCGATTTCAGCTTATCTTCCGACTTCAACGATTCACCCCTCTTCAAGATGCGGATTGGTGAAACCATTGGTTTTTTACCCTTTTTTTCATCAAGTGACTTAGGTCGAGGTTTTTGAACAACATGTTTAATGACAGGTTTTTCGAAAACTTTCTTGCATTTTTTTGCCATGTGCCCGATTTCATTGCAGCGATAACAAACTCTTTTGTCATACTCGACAAAAGTTGACTTGAATGACTCTACTTTCAGTTTCTTAGCCGCAATCGATTTGACCGATCAAATGAGTCAATTTGAGTGAATACACACTATTTAAGTGGCGGAAACACCTAAACAGTTTAGAATCAGATAGAATGGAGTAGAAAACAGAAGAATGTAACTTTAATACTCGTTTCTCATTCACAAATCACTTGAAAAACCGGCAGAGTAACAGTACATGGCAGAGCTGACCGTTTCAAATGAGAAACACACAAGCCTATTTATAGGCAGACACCCCTGTCCGTTTGAAACTGGCATGACATGTTCAAACGGTCACGACTTAAATCCTGTCCGTTTGAAAGTGACAGGCCACCTTCAAACGGTCACCCTTAAAAATAACATAAACAATACATTTCAACCCCCTAAACTATACAAACTTGACAAATTAGACCCCTAGACTTAAGACATAGGCTTTAGACATCTTTGCACAAACATCCTTCAAATTCCTTTAACTAAAGGAATTCAAAATCCTTCCTATATGTGAAGGAATTAAAGTAAATTCATTGGAATCTTCGACCGTTTCGACCCGTACCGTTTCGATCCGAACCGTTTCGACCCGTAACGTTTCGACGCGAACAGTTTCGACCCGTACCATTTTGAATCGAACCGTACCGTTTGGAATTTAACAGTTTCGACGCGAACCGTTTCGACTCGTACTGTTTCGACCCGTACCGTTTCGACAAGTACTGTTTCGACGCGAACCGTTTCGACCCGTAACGTTTCGACGCGAACGGTTTTGACCCGTACTGTAACAACCTTGATTTTCAAACATGTACTTGTTTGATGCACAGATAGCAGTTGTCATATATCGAGATGCAATTTGTTTGATTCATGCTTTGTTTTATGCTCTTACATGATGTACCGGCCCAAACACGTGAATATTTGCTTTAATTATTGAGTTTGTGCTTATAAACAAGGCTACATTAATTACAAGGGCCTAATGTGTCATTATGTGAAAGTATAAGTTAAGGGACTTAATTGTCATTCCTTGAAACTTGTTTGGAAACTTCGATTTTAAATCCGTAAATAAATCCGTCACTATTTTTACAAAATATAAAGTTCGTGGACTAAATTGTCATTTTTGAAACTTAAGAGTTCGGGTTAAAAATGTAATTTTTGAAAATAATAAAGTTTAGGGTCCTTATGACATTTCTGAAATTTGTTTTATAAATAAAATATAAAATTATTAAAACTTTTAAAAGTATAGGGTTTAAAATGTCATTTTTGAAACATATATTTTAATAAACTAAATACACATATTTTTGAAAATAAAGTACAAGGGCCTTAGGGCCATTTCCTTAAACTTGAAGTCCAGGGACTGTTTCTGTTACTCTTTAAACTGTTTTTAACCCCAAAGTCTAACTCAGTTAGTTTTATGTAAAGGTTTTTATTCAAAAAGGGTAACCTAGTTAGCTATATAGGTTAACTGTTACAGGGACCATTTATACATTACTCAGAACCTCAGGGACCAAAGTGTAACTTTTGTTTTTAAACCGAAAACCGCGAACATATCGCCGGATTAACTCCAAATCACAAACAAACAAGAGTCATGTGATCGATAAGCATGCCTGGATATTCCCCTCGACACACACAATTCGTACAAAAACTTCAATTCGACCGAGTCATGCATTTACGTCTTTCAAAACTGAAAATTTTATAAAATTCGTTGTGGGAATCAATCCACTGTTATACGTTTGTTTTGGAATCAATTGACACGTTATTTAGATCCCTGAACCTCCTACGAACCCTCACATACCCTCATAACTCACAAACACCTCCGAAATCCCTCTGTACCGTCTCTATTAGTTCGCCGGAATACAGGTTCGCCGGAGTTAGTCGGAGCGATAATCTGGTCGATACCGGACATACTTTCAAAGCACCATTCGGTATATTATCGTTCACTCAACGTTCCTGTTAATTTAATTTAAGTTTAGTCGTGTTTTGATCGGGTAATTGGATCGGTTGACTTCTGTTGACCGAATTGGGGAAGAAGATGACACATATTTTATTTAATTTTTCTTATTTTATAAATCAGTTTTGTTATTTAATTCATAATAATTCAATAACAACCAATTAAAATCTGATATTTTTATCATAAATTACCCATATACTCATACATTTATTTAAAATATTATGTTAGTCAAATTTTTATAAAACTATTTTTGTTTTAATTAAAAAAGCAGAATTAACTTTAAAAAATTAATATTAATTTGGATTCTTTTTGAATTAATTATTGAAATTTTTATGTTAAATATGTTAAACAGTAAACTTTGCAAAAATAATTTTATCATAATATTTGATACTGATTTAATATTTTATTAATTAAAACAGTTAGTTTATACACTTATAAAGTTAAATTTATTTAGTTAAATCATTTTAATTATGATATTTATATCCGAAATCATTTTTAGAATATTAAGCATGTTTTGTGGAGTTTATTAAACATCAGAAACCATGTTTTGATAATTGCATGTTATTTTTATAATAAACTTTATAAATCGGTTTATTTAACAATTATCCTTTTAATTCCAGATTATTTATATAAAATTTATTTAAGGCCATAATATTTATTTTAAATCTGTAATATTGCATGTTAATATTTAAAAATGATATTTCTAAATTTTTTGATTTAGATTAATTACTTAGGTAATTATTCACATAATTATTCTGTTATTTCATTTTTAATAAATAATTAAACTGTTTATTTAAAAATATATTTATTTTCTGCCATGATAATTATCTGATTTACGCTTGTTATATAATTAAAATGTCATTTTTAATTATTCTGCCCTAAATTAATTATTAGATAATTAAATTGTATAATTATCATATTTTCTGAAAATACATATGTTTTGATAATACAAAAAAAAATAATTTATACATCCTATAATTAAACTTGGACTTTTGGATTATATTATACAAACTGTTTACATAATTTTTATAAGTTAACATATATATATTTATCTATATAGACTTAAAAGTATAATTATATATATATTAGTTGTTTAAATATACAAATAATAATGTTTTACTTATTATTTGTATAACCTAGTATTTTATATAAATACTTCTCAAATTTATCAAGTTACCAAGTGTTCCCCAAACAGATTGTCAAACCGTACGACACAAAACCTTGTCACCCGTTTATACAAAGTTACAGTTTTGCCTTTTGTTGATGCTATGTTCTATATTTGTTTGGTGCATGTTTTTAGAGTGACGTGGAAAGTCTTGTTCCCGCAAAACTCTTATCCATTTACTTGTTTGGAATTATTTCGCAAACAAGGTGAGTTCATAGTCCCCATTTTTTTTGTTTTACAATATTTTCGGGGTGAAACATATGTATAATGTGATACAAACTCATTTGCATTTTGTGGCTATCCTGATTGTTTTCTTGCAATTGTTTGATTACTTGATGCTTAAACATCACATTCATTAACTCCGTACAAGCCCAGCGGTATATTATAGCGCTATAGGTGTGACGTCCCATCCAACTTCCAGTTCAGACCCTTTGTTGTTGTTGTTGTTATTCATGTTATTCAATGCGGAAGTTTGGGTGATCAATGCCGTGTTTACGTCTACAAGGTTTGAATGTTCACCAAGCGGGACTTGTTTCATTCAATTGTTTAAAACATATCAAATACCACATTGTTAAACGTTTTATTTCATTATCACATTATTTGTTTATTACCAAACTAACCAAAACCTATGAACTCACTCAACCGTTTGTTTACCCAAATTATTTTTAACATATGTTTCAGGTGATGATGCTTGAAGTTAGCTTTTGGATCACATAGGATTGCTCAAGACAAGTGCCTTAGTTTAAATAAAATCAAAGACCTTTTGTGAACAATGTGTTGTAATTGTTTGTTCTAGTTGGATGTGAATGCAATCCTTATAACAAACTTAATTATATTTCAACTTTAATTAAATCACCATGTGCTCATATGCATTCTATCAAGTTTCGTGATGCCCTCGACGTTTCCGCCTCCGGTCAGGGTGTCACAGGTTGGTATCAGAGCCATGGTTATAGGGATTTAGGTTATTAGAAATTACTTTTGACCTAGACTATAACTTACCTAGGACACTTTCCATTAGTAACTCTTTCGTTATCTTTGCCTTGTCTTCATCTCTATTCTTATCTTTTGTAACCAATGCCTCGTCATCACAGATTCCATCTTTAGATTTTACAAATGCTCATCACCTATCCTTAGGTGATTATTTTCAAAACCTCTTCTGATTTTTAAATTCTCATCAAAGTCTTGGGCTCTAATAATGAACTCGTGCAATCTGGAAGGGTGGATGCCGGTATTCTGAGTTTTCTAACTAGGCAAGCACTTCGTATAAATCTCATCAGACGCGAGACCAGTTGTGCTTACCTGGGAATTCTCGGGATGAGTGTCCACTTATAGGCTAAAGCATGACTTCATTAAGTTATAAGGATCCAACTACTTTGATTAGTCACTGATATTGTCACACCCCCAAATTCCACATGCGGAGTACCACCGCTTGGAGGCGTGACTGACCAGGATCCAACCACTAATTATTTTGAACCGTTTAGTTATTCATATAAATAATGGTGTAATTAGCGACTAATTTAAATTTTTCAGAACATAGTTTAAGTTTGCAGCGGAAAGGAAAGTAGAACATATCGCAATTTAAAACCACAAGTTTATTAGTTATGAAATTACAAACCACGCACTCCAGCCGATTGCAATGTCCGTCCTAAGCTGTATCGAGCAACCTGCAAAGCATGCAGTAGGGTGTCAACACAAAGTTGGCGAGTTCACGAGTTGACCAATTTTAGTTTTTGAAAACGTAAGTTGTTTAGGTAAAGCATTTATAATCACGTCATGGGGAGCTACCCCATATGAAAGCTACTAAACTTGAATTACTGAAACTGTTGACGAGAAGATTTGGTGCCCCAGGTCAATGTCTATCGTCATTGACCGAGATGCAAGGTCTATAGTTCACGCCCGATCTCCCCCGGTCACGGTGTGAGGTTGTCAAACCTAATAGCGCTATCAACTAATAACCCGTTCGCCCCCGGCGATTAATCGGTACTATAAGCAGGGACTTAATGTGATAGAGATTCGTTTAGTGTTGCTAGTTGTGATTTATAAATAATACCCAAACGTATCTCCCCCGGATGTAGTAGTACAAGAGTACCGTTTGCATATTCCCCCGGAAATTATCAGTTTGAAAACATTATTTAGTTTGTTCGTGTCCCTCCCTGGGACGCATGCTTTTAGTGTGTGAACTCACCTTGGTTTGCTCGGCAGACAATCTACGTGTGTAAGGTTGGTCAACCATACCCTATTATGGTTTATAAATATTTATTAGGTTCGCGTGCAAGTAATGGCTCATATAAATTACACGTATCTAACACGTAGCACGTAAATCCACATTTCATTTAATACACACACTTTGTATGATGCACAGTCATGGCAATAGTAATACGTGTCATAACAACATATATGTTTTTGGGCCTCTCTTAGCATGTGAACAGTCAATTAGTAGCAGTTAAGCAACAACAGTAGCACACAGTCCATAACATAAGTTGGTGCGGCCCAATAACAAGGCGTCCAATCGAAACTAGGTAGTCTCGATTCGAGACTATGAGGTCTCGAGTCGCAACCACCGGGTTCTGAGTCGTAAACGGAAGGTCTCGAGTAGTGCGGTTATGAGTCGCAACCACTGAGATCTCGAGTCTGGTATCGAGTCAAGATTAGGACATCTCGAGTTGCAACCTGTCCACTCTCGAGTCGGGCTTGAGTCGAGATCACAAGATCTCGAGTCGCAACCAGGCTGGTCTCGACTCCTGGAGCATGGTGTCTGGTTTCGAGTTGCCAATCAAAGGTCTCGAATCGCAACCATAAGGTCTCGACTCGCAGCTGTGCGGATGCTTCCAGAATTCCTCAGAATAGTACTAGCCAATCAAATTTTATAAGTATGTGCTAGCCAATCAGGTTTCACAAACATGTTCCCCATTTCGTACACTTACCAATTCAGATCAAATGCATACATTTCAAATATTTTTGGCATCATTCAAACAGTTCATCATCTAGGGTTTTCACATTCATATTCATCCAACATTTCTCATATGATCAGTCAACATTTCGTATCATATATTGTTACCAAAACAAGTTGCGTATCAATCGTAGCGAGGGACATCAAAACATCAACAGTTGCACATCATCATTCATTTTAAATTATCGTCATCAATAAACATAAAAACATATTTGAATAACAAACATCAAGAGTACCCTTTTTAGAATTATTCTAACAGTCCATATTTTCATCATTAGTCATTTAAAAGAAACACATATGCTTTTGTTCAACCAAATCAATCATCTGTACTAAAAATAGTCAATACTTTTGCACTAACAGTCCTTACTGTTCTCCATTAATCACTAGATTATTTACAATCATTCTTTCAAATAAAAGTCACAAAAGGGTTATAAGATAAATAGGCACTAACCATCAATTTTTATACATACTCTCATTTCACAAATTCATCATCGTTCAATATTTAAATTCCTAATTAATCATTCATACAACCATCACCTATAAACGGTTTATAAATCATCCTCCAAATCCATCAACTCTACATACACTAGTGTATCTAAACTATCAGGTTTTCATCAGTCATGTGCACCTTATTATTTACCCCAAATTAAAGCAAACTGACACATTGATTTTAAACCAACACATAGCACAAAAGGATGAGATTATAAACAAGCAGCTGGTCACGATGTATTCTAGTACAACCAATCATCATATCAAAATCAAACACCCAACATCATCAAACAGTAACACACATGAATCGAACAAGCTGTCAACCATTACACAAGACCAACACACATGTACAAACATTGGTATAAACTGACCGAAGGTTTTTGAGCATTGTTGCTGCTGCTACGTTCACTGACCGGAGCTCCGGCGGTCCGCCACGGCTATCGCCAGCAAGTTCTCCGCTGCCACCATCCGACGCGCCACCCAATACTCCCGTCGTCATCTATCCATCGGGTATTTCCGGTTTCATTAACATCAGCATCGATTCAGAAAGAACAATCGAAAGAAGAGGATGAAGGGCACAAGGTTTACCGGTGAAGCTAGCTGGAATGACCTGAATCATCTGCACCTCCACTGCCACTGCTGCGTGCGGCGGCGCAGCTCTAGCTCCGTTGTGACTGGCCGGTCTCTCTTTCTCTCTCTCTTTCACACCTCCGATTCTCTCTCTACTGTGTGAAGGCGTGCGTGTGGGAACAAGATAAGGGAAATGGAGTTTTGTGGGAGCTTGTTCGGACAGAAGGAAGGGGAGGGGTCTGAGGTGTATGGTTTCAAGATTCCGTTGTCTGGTCGCCGGACGTTCAACTCCGGTCGCCGGAGATTCTGAATGAGAGTGATGGGCAGTGAGGTGTGCGGCTGTTAGTAGCTATTAGGGTTTGGGCTTTTGCAAAAATGAAGGGGTGGGAGGTTTAAGATTATTTTTATAGGGTAGGGTTTTAAGTTAATTGGGTTGGGCCTAGCCCAAGTGCGTGAACCCGTTAAACGATTAGGCATCTCGCTCAGTAGACTGATCCGGGTTTGTTTATGTAATTAAGTGAATGAACCTCTCGTCACAGATTATTATTGTTTCATAAATAATAACAATAATAATAATAATAACAATAATAGTAATAATAATAATAATAATAATAATAGTGTTACTAAAATGCCCGTCTCTTGACAACGAGAGTACGGGTTGTCACATTCTCCCCATGTTACAGGAATTTCGTCCTCGAAATTAAAGCAAAAGTCATACGATCCTCTCTAATTATAGACTCGCTGATAACCTAGTGTCATACGTACATACACGCAGTTTACAAAAGTTTACAAAATAAACATGTAAGTCACATGGCACATAACATCACATAGCACGAAAAATCACGTAGCACAAGATCCACAGAACGAACATGCAAGCCACGTAGCAATTACAGTCATGTAGCACGTAAATTCACATAGCATTAGATTCACAAAGTCATACATATCTCACTCAGTACGAATTTCCACAAACTTAGCTAAAACATCCAAGAAACGTACAGGAAAACCGAGGTGTCACATTATCCCCAAGTTCAAGAAATTTCGTCCCGAAATTTAGCACGCAGCCACTGACAAGCTAGTGTGTTTAAACGTTTTCGTGGGGCGTCACATCATCCCCTTGTTGGCTTGAAATTTCTTTCCGAAATTTCAGTTATAGCTTTAGTGCTGGAAGTAATGTTTGTAGATGACTTGGGATACGTGCGCATCAACTGGTTTTCCCGTTCCCAGGTAAACTCTGGGCCACGGCGTGAGCTCCAACGAACTCAGTCTGCTACTCTACGCTAGAGGGCTTTGATTTCTTGATCCTTGATCTCAACCGGTTCCTCAACGAAGCGTTGTTTGTTGCTGATCACAAGTTCCGCATTCAGCCCTTCAGGCAAGTTTAGTCATTATGCTACCTTACCGATCCTTTCGGTAACTTAGAATGGTCCAACGTATCGCGGATTAAGCTTGCCCTGTTTGCCAAAACGTACCATACCCTTCCAGGGTGAAACTTTAAGTAGAACCCAGTCTCCGACTAGGAATTCTACGTAGCTTTTATGACGGTCACAAGTTGCCGTCATGCGTTGTCTGATCTGGGCAATCTTATCCGTTGTGTCAAGTACAAGTCTTGGGCTGGTAATTTGGCTTCCGCCAACTTCCGTCCAACACAGAGGTGTCAGGCATTTGCGTCCGTGCAATGCCCCAAATGGTGCTGCCTAAATGCTAGTGTGGTAGCAGTTGTTGGAAGAGAATTCTACAGAAGGGAAGTGTCACTAGTATCCAAGGGTCGATAACACATGTTCTTAGCATGGCTTTGAGTGTTGGGATGGTGCGTTTGGCCCAGTCATCAGCTTGCGGGCGATAAGCGGTGTTCATGCCTAACAGTGAGCCCAAAAGTCTTTCGTGCACAGCCTTGCGAAGAATCGGATGCAAAACGTGGGTTACGATCAGGCAAAAGAGAAGTTGGCATCTCGTGCCTAGTATCTACTTCTATCAAGTAGATGGTTGCAAGTTCGGAAACCTGTTGGTTTCTTTGGTCGTGTGTCGTTACTGGCAGACATTTCACCAATGCCTTGGACATGGTAAAATAAGATAGAAGCACCTCGTAGATCATCTTCCAGTTGCTGGAGTTGCGGATCATTGAGGATCTCTCGAATGCTAGGTGATGCACCTTCGAGTTTAAATCATGAGGGGTCGCGTATATGGTCGAGAAATGCGGCCGTTGCGACGTTAAAAGTCGCGCGTTGAAAACTCAGCGCAAGGCGATTTTGCGTCGTAGAAGTACCAGGGTAGAGCGTAGGAGTCGTCCCGATTCCCACTGGTTTTCGGAATAGGTTCGGGCGTCGTCGAAAGAAACAAGTGTCGAATCTTGACAGGATGAAATAAATTCGAGTGTCGTAACTAGGCGTTGATCGTATCGTGTTTCGAAGAACAGTGCTTGCGATACCCGTTACCCCTGGGGTATCCTTGGTTCGTTGCTCCAACGGGTAATATTCGTAGGAAGAAATTCGTCCAAACGGAGATTTGCGCAGAGCAGAGTAGGATAAGGATCATGAAATCCGTGAAACATAATACGAGTAGCGAGACAATGCAAGAGGGGTAGTCAAAATTGATGCGTTCAACTTGAGGCAAAACATAAAGACTTTGGGATCGGCAATAGGGATTTATCTGGCGTCGATGAGGTAGCTGGTCGTACACAAGTTGTGGGCGTTTAGAACAAAGAACGTCGCTTGTTGATAAGGGGTGTTACGTCAGTATGAATGGCACAACAAGAACCAATGATAGAGAAGGACGGTCGTCGTATGGGTCGGGGGGGGGGGTTAGGTTCACTAAAACATCTAACAAGATGTTCTGAGCTGAGCCGTATGTGGAAAACGAGTTCGTGATCTCCCAAACCGGTAAGTAGCCAAGTTTGAATAGACTATCGAAGTCGTGAGGATGAGTCCGAAGTAGTGCTTGTGTCGTCGAAAGGCTTCCCTGTAAGGTAATAAAAACATGTCCGAAAGGATACGTTTGGATCACACGCCAAAATTTTCAGGATTCAGGAAGTTTATTGATGGGGGGGTTTCGATGTGAAACTGCGAAAACAGGTTTTCGGGAAAGTACGATTGAAGTAACACGTTGTTGAATTTCGAGAGATAAGAAGTTTGTTGACTAAAGGTCGAGTTTGTTGAATCCACCAAACTGAAGAGAGATCTGGTCAAGTTTTCTATACGAAGAAACGTGAATGTCGTGATAAAGGAATGATAGAAGCGAGGATACCATCTGAGCAATAAATGCGGATTCGCATGAAAACTAGCGAAAGGATTCACGAAATCAGAAAAGTCGTCCAAGAATAACGGTTCTGGAAAATGAAGGATAAGGTAAGCATCTAGGTCATCGTACTCGTTGGTGAGTTGACTGGCTCGTATCTTCGTCTTGCCACGCCTTCAAATACACCGGTTTGTAAGAAAGATACCAATTTGCTGGGTTTTGGGGCGTGCTAGGGTATAAGGTTGAACTTGAATAAGGATTTACCATGTAACGAGGAATTAGGGGGAAATAACTTTGTGGTCGATGGAAATGTGATACGATTGTTGGCACTGCAATGAGAAGCATTTACCGCGCATGATTTTCGTGTTCAAGACGTGCAAACAGAAACCCGAAAAGTGTAGACTTACTAAAATGCTCCAAGACTCCAGGTGATCAGTCGTGTGAGGGAACAAGTCCCACTACTTAAGTCGGGAAATGAAATACGCAAGTAAAAAGGGTGCGAATGACGTCGTCGTTCCTTCTAATATCCCATGATATAGGGGTGACTCCCCTTCGTTGATTCGTAGCAGGCCTTTACTAGGCAGGTCTATCGAGTGGACGTCCCTCGCGTCTATTTGCAACCCATGGATGATATCAGGAAATACGTGGACGAGGGCTTGGAATAACTAGTTCCTTGCCCTTAGTGTATCGTGGTTTCGAACCAGGTTTAGGAGGACTCGCTCCTGTTTAACACATAACACGCTAGCCTAGCCTTCGTATAATCCACTGTGTTAAATACTAAATATATGCATACATACTAACACATATATGCTCATTATACACATACACACATGCGTTATACACAAGTAAGGTCAATAATTTACAATTACCAGGCGAGTATC
Organism: Helianthus tuberosus; assembly: GCA_030545235.1. Lineage (NCBI taxonomy): Eukaryota > Viridiplantae > Streptophyta > Magnoliopsida > Asterales > Asteraceae > Helianthus > Helianthus tuberosus. The sequence goes on along the minus strand of CM060360.1, from coordinate 96,614,938 downwards.
TGAGTCTGACGAACCTTGCAATCCGGAGTGTGGTGTCGTTGTGGTTTCCATTAAAGAACGGTTATAGTCTGGTTTCCATATAAAAACATTTTTCATCTTAAAAATATTTTATATCTTAAACCTAGTTCACTATAACCAATGGCTCTGATACCAATCTGTCACACCCCCAAATTCCACATGCGGAGTACCACCGCTTGGAGGCGTGACTGACCAGGATCCAACCACTAATTATTTTGAACCGTTTAGTTATTCATATAAATAATGGTGTAATTAGCGACTAATTTAAATTTTTCAGAACATAGTTTAAGTTTGCAGCGGAAAGGAAAGTAGAACATATCGCAATTTAAAACCACAAGTTTATTAGTTATGAAATTACAAACCACCCACTCCAGCCGATTGCAATGTCCGTCCTAAGCTGTATCGAGCAACCTGCAAAGCATGCAGTAGGGTGTCAACACAAAGTTGGCGAGTTCACGAGTTGACCAGTTTTAGTTTTTGAAAACGTAAGTTGTTTAGGTAAAGCATTTATAATCACGTCATGGGGAGCTACCCCATATGAAAGCTACTAAACTTGAATTACCGAAACTGTTGACGAGAAGATTTGGTGCCCCAGGTCAATGTCTATCGTCATTGACCGAGATGCAAGGTCTATAGTTCACGCCCGATCTCCCCCGGTCACGGTGTGAGGTTGTCAAACCTAATAGCGCTATCAACTAATAACCCGTTCGCCCCCGGCGATTAATCGGTACTATAAGCAGGGACTTAATGTGATAGAGATTCGTTTAGTGTTGCTAGTTGTGATTTATAAATAATACCCAAACGTATCTCCCCCGGATGTAGTAGTACAAGAGTACCGTTTGCATATTCCCCCGGAAATTATCAGTTTGAAAACATTATTTAGTTTGTTCGTGTCCCTCCCTGGGACGCATGCTTTTAGTGTGTGAACTCACCTTGGTTTGCTCGGCAGACAATCTACGTGTGTAAGGTTGGTCAACCATACCCTATTATGGTTTATAAATATTTATTAGGTTCGCGTGCAAGTAATGGCTCATATAAATTACACGTATCTAACACGTAGCACGTAAATCCACATTTCATTTAATACACACACTTTGTATGATGCACAGTCATGGCAATAGTAATACGTGTCATAACAACATATATGTTTTTGGGCCTCTCTTAGCATGTGAACAGTCAATTAGTAGCAGTTAAGCAACAACAGTAGCACACAGTCCATAACATAAGTTGGTGCGGCCCAATAACAAGGCGTCCAATCGAAACTAGGTAGTCTCGATTCGAGACTATGAGGTCTCGAGTCGCAACCACCGGGTTCTGAGTCGTAAACGGAAGGTCTCGAGTAGTGCGGTTATGAGTCGCAACCACTGAGATCTCGAGTCTGGTATCGAGTCAAGATTAGGACATCTCGAGTCGCAACCTGTCCAGTCTCGAGTCGGGCTTGAGTCGAGATCACAAGATCTCGAGTCGCAACCAGGCTGGTCTCGACTCCTGGAGCATGGTGTCTGGTTTCGAGTTGCCAATCAAAGGTCTCGAATCGCAACCATAAGGTCTCGACTCGCAGCTGTGCGGATGCTTCCAGAATTCCTCAGAATAGTACTAGCCAATCAAATTTTATAAGTATGTGCTAGCCAATCAGGTTTCACAAACATGTTCCCCATTTCGTACACTTACCAATTCAGATCAAATGCATACATTTCAAATATTTTTGGCATCATTCAAACAGTTCATCATCTAGGGTTTTCACATTCATATTCATCCAACATTTCTCATATGATCAGTCAACATTTCGTATCATATATTGTTACCAAAACAAGTTGCGTATCAATCGTAGCGAGGGACATCAAAACATCAACAGTTGCACATCATCATTCATTTTAAATTATCGTCATCAATAAACATAAAAACATATTTGAATAACAAACATCAAGAGTACCCTTTTTAGAATTATTCTAACAGTCCATATTTTCATCATTAGTCATTTAAAAGAAACACATATGCTTTTGTTCAACCAAATCAATCATCTGTACTAAAAATAGTCAATACTTTTGCACTAACAGTCCTTACTGTTCTCCATTAATCACTAGATTATTTACAATCATTCTTTCAAATAAAAGTCACAAAAGGGTTATAAGATAAATAGGCACTAACCATCAATTTTTATACATACTCTCATTTCACAAATTCATCATCGTTCAATATTTAAATTCCTAATTAATCATTCATACAACCATCACCTATAAACGGTTTATAAATCATCCTCCAAATCCATCAACTCTACATACACTAGTGTATCTAAACTATCAGGTTTTCATCAGTCATGTGCACCTTATTATTTACCCCAAATTAAAGCAAACTGACACATTGATTTTAAACCAACACATAGCACAAAAGGATGAGATTATAAACAAGCAGCTGGTCACGATGTATTCTAGTACAACCAATCATCATCTCAAAATCAAACACCCAACATCATCAAACAGTAACACACATGAATCGAACAAGCTGTCAACCATTACACAAGACCAAAACACATGTACAAACATTGGTATAAACTGACCGAAGGTTTTTGAGCATTGTTGCTGCTGCTACGTTCACTGACCGGAGCTCCGGCGGTCCGCCACGGCTATCGCCAGCAAGTTCTCCGCTGCCACCATCCGACGCGCCACCCAATACTTCCGTCGTCATCCATCCATCGGGTATTTCCGGTTTCATTAACATCAGCATCGATTCAGAAAGAACAATCGAAAGAAGAGGATGAAGGGCACAAGGTTTACCGGTGAAGCTAGCTGGAATGACCTGAATCATCTGCACCTCCACTGCCACTGCTGCGTGCGGCGGCGCAGCTCTAGCTCCGTCGTGACTGGCCGGTCTCTCTTTCTCTCTCTCTTTCACACCTCCGATTCTCTCTCTACTGTGTGAAGGCGTGCATGTGGGAACAAGATAAGGGAAATGGAGTTTTGTGGGAGCTTGTTCGGACAGAAGGAAGGGGAGGGGTCTGAGGTGTATGGTTTCAAGATTCCGTTGTCTGGTCGCCGGACGTTCAACTCCGGTCGCCGGAGATTCTGAATGAGAGTGATGGGCAGTGAGGTGTGCGGCTGTTAGTAGCTATTAGGGTTTGGGCTTTTGCAAAAGTGAAGGGGTGGGAGGTTTAAGCTTATTTTTATAGGGTAGGGTTTTAAGTTAATTGGGTTGGGACTAGCCCAAGTGCGTGAACCCGTTAAACGATTAGGCATCTCGCTCAGTAGACTGATCCGGGTTTGTTTATGTAATTAAGTGAATGAACCTCTCGTCACAGATTATTATTGTTTCATAAATAATAACAATAATAATAATAATAATAATAATAATAATAATAATAATAATAATAATAATAATAATAATAATAATAGTGTTACTAAAATGCCCTTCTCTTGACAACGAGAGTACGGGTTGTCACAGATATTGTTTATTAGTAGAATAAACGATGTCCATCCTGTTGTGTGTTTTCTCTTGCCTTCATTGATTTTATGAAACTTTTCCACCAAAAACATTTCATTCCGACTCCTATGACCTTATGTTTTCCCCTACTGCTTGTAGACACGTAGCTAGTCCAATGACTCTCTTGCCCATGATTTTGCTAGCCATTAAAACACAAATCACACTACATCTTTTTACTAAAGATATTCACTATCAAGCAGAAACCTAACCAACTTTTATCGCATAACTACAAGGTTTTATAAATAATATAAATCGTTTTACCAAAACTCCTTTCAAATTTAAATTATTTTCGGATCATACCTGTTTAAATTCAAAATTTCAAACCGACCACGATAAACTATTTTTAAAACGTATAGACAATGAAAACTTCAAAAGTTTGAAACATTTCTGAAACACACTACCACCCGAATGACCATCTATAAGTTTTCTTTATGTAAGCAATATGGAGACAAACTATCCTTTTTATAGTTTTATTTCGTTAAATCTTTTAAAATTTTTCGCCTAAACTTCACAGCAATCACCGTCTCCTTTTTCAAAACTTAACATCACCAATTTTCTTTCCGGCTTCTGATCTTTCTTTTGGAAGATGCCTCTACGACGAGACACACATTTGCCTACCTGGGAACTACCGATGAGAGAACAGTATGCCTATAGGCTCAAGGCATGTTACCCTAATTCAAAAAGATTTTTTTTTCTCCGTTTCAGAACAATCCAAGTTCTAATCAACCTACGTTGTACTATTATCAAATTATTACGATACGATTCCCTCTTTTTCAACGTTCAAAATTTTCTCGAGACCATACCTGTCAGATTCAAATTTTCAAACTAGCTGCAGAACGTAGCATGGAAGCCCTAACCGATCATATGGTGTAATCCGGAATTTCCTTATCTATATAAGAAACTCACTACTCGAGCTAATCTACACAAGAACTACAATTTCTGACCCCATACCCAAACTTTTCTTAGTTCAACAAAACCCCATATCCCAATGGCAAATCTCCCAGCAGCATATGCTGAATCTTCAAATGCAGCAAAAATTCATCATTTCCTTCAGCTTACAAATTTACACAATCGAGAGAGGTATCAAAAACTCAAGCAGCATGAAGTTCTTACTATTAGCGGTATTGATTGGCAACAAATGGGAATGATTGATTCCAGTGGTTTACTGGCAAGATTACTACTACCTAATACGCCTTGGCGCCGTTTCTTCGACATCCTAGAACCATCATACGATGAACTGGTGTATGAGTTCTTGTCCACTTTCTATTACAAAAATATTGAAAATCTTACCAATAAATCCATTCATTTTCAACTTTGTGGGCAAACTCATATTATGTCATTAACCGAATTCGTAGTTCATCTGGGCATATATACAGATGAAGAAGTTAAACAACCCATTTTTACGGAGGCATCAACCTCTTATTCCTCCGCGGATTTGGTAGATTTTTGGCAATGCCATTCATTAAAAGAATGGTCTAGACACAATAATGCTACGAACTTCATAGACCCTTGTTATCAATATATGCACCGTGTTGTAGCCAACACTATCACGGGGCGCAGGCATCATCAAAGGGTTAGAACAACTGAACTTTTCTATCTGTATAGCATTTTTAAGCAAGTTCCTTGTAATATTGCCCACGAGCTTGCTGTATATTTTTCTAATCAACAATCACATCCTCTGAAAAGTCTTATGGGAGGGTCTTACATTACAAAGATAGCAAAATCATTAGGTGTCTTAAGTGATCAGATTATCCAAGAATTATCTCCACCAAAGGCACCTGGGATTGTAAATCCTTACACCATTAGGCTAACCCCTGTTCATATTGATACACTAACTCAACCATCTCAATCGGAGGGAACTTCAGTTATCTTAGAAAGTACCTCCCCACAAAATTTAAAACAAACATTATTGCAGTTTCCTCAATCGTCTTTTTATCGATTTGATATGCAACCACCGCTGCCATACATACAAGAACATATTACAACTAACTTATCCCAACCATCAACCTCAAACTTCTTACAAAGGTGCTCACCGTTATTTTTCGAGGAGAATTCAACAATGCAAGGAACTTGGTTTGATGAAAACATGATGACACAAGAACAGTTAGCATCAGAACCCTTTTTGCAAGCACCATTACTGTCACATTCTTTCCAGTCACTGTTGAACGAAGTAGAATAACTGCCACCAACTGATATGGCAGGCCCAAGTATGATGCCTCAAATGAATCTACCTCCAGATTCATTGGGAGACGAAGTGACTAGGTTAAACAATCAAGTTCAAAATTTGTCTCAACAAATAAAATGGTTGACAGAAAGAAATCAATGGTTGGAAAGCATGCTGAGACAAATAATTGATCATATGCAACTGCCTCTACCACCTCCACCACCTTATAATCCTGAATTTGATCCATTACATGACTTATTTCAAATGTAAATTTGTTCAATAGACTGTCAAACAAACAATGCTATACATTTTGATTCAATTGATGTTGTGTTATATTGATGCTTGTTTGATTTAAACAATACCTCAATCTTATTTTTTTTTCCTCACTTAACTAGAAGTGCTATGTGGACCATGTGACGAAACGCGTAATTTTGGGTGCACACTTAATTACGAGGTTTGACGCATGAGAATCATAGGAAGCCTTGTTAAGTAAGGTGGCAGATAAAAACATTATGTGGTTATGTGATCATCCATTATTTGCTTATTTGTACACACATTTGTTTGTATAATATTTACATTACAAACCCAGCATAGCATAGTGCCATGCAAAACAATTTCTATACAATGATTCTCGTAAATTCCTCAAAATTTTCAGCATCCTACAATGACTTGATTATCCTTCTAATCATTGCAAATACATTCTACAGTCTCTTTCGAATAAATTTAGGGACGAAATTTTCTAAAGTAGGGGATATTGTAACAACCTTGATTTTCAAACATGTACTTGTTTGATGCACAGATAACAGTTGTCATATATCGAGATGCAATTTGTTTGATTCATGCTTTGTTTTATGCTCTTACATGATGTACCGGCCCAAACACGTGAATATTTGCTTTAATTATTGAGTTTGTGCTTATAAACAAGGCTACATTAATTACAAGGGCCTAATGTGTCATTATGTGAAAGTATAAGTTAAGGGACTTAATTGTCATTCCTTGAAACTTGTTTGGAAACTTCGATTTAAAATCCGTAAATAAATCCGTCACTATTTTTACAAAATATAAAGTTCGTGGACTAAATTGTCATTTTTGAAACTTAAAAGTTCGGGTTAAAAATGTAATTTTTGAAAATAATAAAGTTTAGGGTCCTTATGACATTTCTGAAATTTGTTTTATAAATAAAATATAAAATTATTAAAACTTTTAAAAGTATTAAAATGTCATTTTTGAAACATATATTTTAATAAACTAAATACACATATTTTTTAATATAAAGTACAAGGGCCTTAGGGTCATTTCCTTAAACTTAAAGTCCAGGGACTGTTTCTGTTACTCTTTAAACTGTTTTTAACCCCAAAGTCTAACTCAGTTAGTTTTATGCAAAGGTTTTTATTCAAAAAGGGTAACCTAGTTAGCTATATAGGTTAACTGTTACAGGGACCATTTATACATTACTCAGAACCTCAGGGACCAAAGTGTAACTTTTGTTTTTAAACTGGAAACCGCGAACATATCGCCGGATTAACTCCAAATCACAAACAAACAAGAGTCCTGTGATCGATAAGCATGCCTGGATATTCCCCTCGACACACACAATTCGTACAAAAACTTCAATTCGACCGAGTCATGCATTTACGTCTTTCAAAACTGAAAATTTTATAAAATTCGTTGTGGGAATCAATCCACTGTTATATGTTTGTTTTGGAATCAATTGACACGTTATTTAGATCCCTGGACCTCCTAGGAACCCTCACATACCCTCATAACTCACAAACACCTCTGAAATCCCTCTGTACCGTCTCTATTAGTTCGCCGGAATACAGGTTCGCCGGAGTTAGTCGGAGCGATAATCTGGTCGAGACCGGACATACTTTCGAAGCACCATTCGGTATATTATCGTTCACTCAACGTTCCTGTTAATTTAATTTAAGTTTAGTCGTGTTTTGATCGGGTAATTGGATCAGTTGACTTCTGTTGACCGAATTGGGGAAGAAGATGACACATATTTTATTTAATTTTTCTTATTTTATAAATCAGTTTTGTTATTTAATTCATAATAATTCAATAGCAACCAATTAAAATCTGATATTTTTATCATAAATTACCCATATACTCATACATTAAAAAACAGAATTAACTTTAAAAAATTAATATTAATTCGGATTTTTTTGAATTAATTATGGAAATTTTTATGTTAAATATGTTAACAGTAAACTTTGTAAAAATAATTTTATCATAATATTTGATACTGATTTAATATTTTTATTAATTAAAACAGTTAGTTTATACACTTATAAAGTTAAATTTATTTAGTTAAATCATTTTAATTATGATATTTATATCCGAAATCATTTTTAGAATATTAAGCATGTTTTGTGGAGTTTATTAAAAATCAGAAACCATGTTTTGATAATTGCATGTTATTTTTATAATAAACTTTATAAATCAGTTTATTTAACAATTATCCTTTTAATTCCAGATTATTTATATAAAATTTATTTAAGGCCATAATATTTATTTTAAATCTGTAATATTGCATGTTAATATTTAAAAATGATATTTCTAAATTTTTTGATTTAGATTAATTACTTAGGTAATTATTCACATAATTATTCACATAATTATTCTGTTATTTCATTTTTAATAAATAATTAAACTGTTCATTTAAAAATATATTTATTTTCTGCCATGATAATTATCTGATTTACGCTTGTTATATAATTAAAATGTCATTTTTAATTATTCTGCCCTAAATTAATTATTAGATAATTAAATTGTATAATTATCATATTTTCTGAAAATAAATATGTTTTGATAATACAAAAAAAAAATAATTTATACATCCTATAATTAAACTTGGACTATTGGATTATATTATACAAACTGTTTACATAATTTTTATAAGTTAACATATATATATTTATCTATATAGACTTAAAAGTATAATTATATATATATATATATATTAGTTGTTTAAATATACAAATAATAATGTTTTACTTATTATTTGTATAACCTAGTATTTTATATAAATACTTCTCAAATTTATCAAGTTACCAAGTGTTCCCCAAACAGATTGTCAAACCGTACGACGCAAAACCTTGTCACCCGTTTATACAAAGTTACAGTTTTGCCTTTTGTTGATGCTATGTTCTATATTTGTTTGGTGCATGTTTTTAGAGTGACGTGGAAAGTCTTGTTCCCGCAAAACTCTTATCCATTTACTTGTTTGGAATTATTTCGCAAACAAGGTGAGTTCATAGTCCCCATTTTTTTTTACAATATTTTCGGGGTGAAACATATGTATAATGTGATACAAACTCATTTGCATTTTGTGGCTATCCTGATTGTTTTCTTGCAATTGTTTGATTACTTGATGCTTAAACATTACATTCATTAACTCCGTACAAGCCCAGCGGTATATTATAGCGCTATAGGTGTGACGTCCCATCCAACTTCCAGTTCAGACCCTTTGTTGTTGTTGTTGTTGTTGTTATTATTCATGTTATTCAATGCGGAAGTTTGGGTGATCAATGCCGTGTTTACGTCTACAAGGTTTGAATGTTCACCAAGCGGAACTTGTTTCATTCAATTGTTTAAAACATATCAAATGCCACATTGTTAAACGTTTTATTTCATTATCACATTATTTGTTTATTACCAAACTAACCAAAACCTATGAACTCACTCAACCGTTTGTTGACCCAAATTATTTTTAAAATATGTTTCAGGTGATGATGCTTGAAGTTAGCTTTTGGATCACATAGGATTGCTCAAGACAAGTGCCTTAGTTTAAATAAAATCAAAGACCTTTTGTGAACAATGTGTTGTAATTGTTTGTTCTAGTAGGATGTGAATGCAATCCTTATAACCAAGTTAATTATATTTCAACTTTAATTAAATCACCATGTGCTCATATGCATTCTATCAAGTTTCGTGTTGCCCTCGATGTTTCCGCCTCCGGTCAGGGTGTCACACGTACCGTTTTGACCCGAACCGTTTCGACCCGAACTGGTGGTTGTGAGTGTCGGGGTGATGGATTCCAATTCATTTAAAAACAAAACACAACAAAATGGAATTGAGATTCCAATTCCAACAATTTCCAATTCCAACAATTTCCAATTCCAATTGGAATGTTTAAATTCCAAATCCAATTCCATCAAATTCTAATTCCTATACAAATTCCAATTCCAAATCATTCCGCGAACCAAACGCCCCCTAAGTTTCTCTTTTTTCTTAGAATTTTCACATAACTTTGAGATTTTCTTGAAAAGTTATCATTTTTTATTATGTTGGCACGTTAATATATATGAGTCCATATATATATATATATATATATATATATGATTTTGCGACTTGAACGATTTTATTGGTGACCATTATTGTGTAAATCCGTTAACACTCCCGTTTATACGCAATATATCTACGATTTGCGCGTCGTAATATATATACATAAACGTTCACGTAATTTAACACCGAAACTCGTGAAATCTTGTTAACTTATCTATTTTGTCATTTTTAAAGCAAATATACATAAAACATCTCATAAGTATCAAATTTCATGCTCGACAAACAAGTTACACATTTAACGCGAATTTTTACCGTTTCTACCACACAAAACGTACAAGCATACATGCAAAGTCTAAACTTCCAACAACATATTAAAACTTAACATACTTTCACATTCTCATGTTTAAATCACATAACACATTTTAACACATAAGGTTCACCCAAAATTTTACCTATACTAGTGTATATTGAAAAATGCGTATTTTAGCGATTCGGTAACGGTTTCAGGCGTCGGAAGTCACGTATGACTAACGAAACACCAAGTAAACTTAAAATTAGTTAAAATAATTATTTTTAAACTAAAAATATCAGTTTACTTACTGATCTAAATCAGTTTTATAAAAATCACTCGAAAAGCCGATTTTTGACCGTTTTAACGCATACTTTTGCGTTAAACGTTACTATAACCATCCCAACTCGAAAAGACTTGATATTTTAACACAATACAGGTTATTTACTGATTAAAATAGTGATCATGATCAGATTAGTTCAGTTTTTGTGTAAGTCACATAAATCATGCGATTTCACGTATTTTACAATTCCTAATGCACAAAGTACAACATGCAAGACTAGTAAACTTTATGACAAAGTTTTATATCATTAAACACTTCAAAATAATCATATTTTAGTGTTTATAATCTGATCAAAAATCATTTTTATCAAATCATATTTAAATCATCATTTCATCCTTTCATATCATCATGTATGTTCATGTATGTGCATCTAATGCACTCATAGAACATCAACATCATTACTTATGTTCCAATCATACTCAAGAACATATTAAATCCTTGTTATTACAAATTTTAACCAATATCATCCATCATCACATAATCATTCATACATAATCATTCTTACATAATACAAGTGTTCTTACATTTATGAATATATGACTAAAAATTACATGCATGCATACACATATGCATACACATACACGAAATTTATATACTCACATGAACTTCCAAAAGTACATTCTTTATCATGTTACTTTCAAATCTTGAAACCCTTTTTAAAACATTCCTTTATGACATATTTGATTCATGCATGTATTATATCATTCAAGAATCATTTAACCAAAAATCAAAACACAATCACATATACACCACTCACATACCTACGGCCATACATACATGTATATACACACTCATTTTTATTTACTTTGAAAATCCCATTTATTATTACTTTCAAGTTTGTGAAATATTTTAAGATTCAAGTGAAACCTTCCATAACAATTAACATCACTAAGAACAAAATCTAAAAAAATGATTTTATACCTTCAAGGTTCTTAGTGGGTTTTGATAAAGTTTGATGATATGAAATTTGCACCTACTTCAAATCACCCTTAAAACTCTCTTGGATGTTCAAACTAACTTGAAATGGGTTTATATGAACATGAACATTCAAGATCTTCAAAAATTGAATTTTTGTAGTGTGTGTATGTGTGTGTATTCAGCCGAGAGTAGAGAGAGAGATGAAAATTTGGTTTGTGATTCCTCTCTTGGAATTGTAAGGATTCTAGAGTTTTAAAAAAATGTTGGTGAAGCATAATCATCACTACCTCCATTTAAGACCAATAAGAGGAAGAGAGAGAGTGAGGAAATGGTTGCATGGCTGCCATTTGCTCCTTCTCTCTCAACATATACGATTTACACACATACATATCTATATATTACGCATATATAGGCTAAATACTGGTATTTTACAGGATACCGGGTATTTTATCTAGCGTTTTAATCCCGTTTTAAATTATTTTTAACGCTCTATAAAAATAAACTCACCAAAATATTATTGAACAATATTTTGTTTGCCTGGACTGGCTACGTTGCCGGTATTTGGCAGTATGCGCGCAGTGTCGCGCGGTACGCGCTTAAAATCGTAAAAATAGGGATTTATGCGTTTTTATTTATTTTTTTCATTCTAAAGTAATAAACTTATTAAATTATTAATAAAATGATTATCAGTTGCCTTGACAGGCTGTGTTGACGGTATTTTGTCGGTACACGCGCTGCATCGCGCGGTACGCGCTTAAACTCGAAAAATAGAGTTTCTCAGCGTTTTAATTTATTTTTCCTCATGAATATGATTAAAATTATTATTCTAATCATAACATACTATTTTTAGGATTTTAACACTGATCAGGTGGTCACCGACGTTCGTTTCGCATTTTAACCGTTACGCCATAAGTGTTTATCTTACCGTTGCCAACATAATTTTTATCAAAGTTTAATTTTACCATCTCATTAAATTTCACATATAAACATCATAACCAGTCCAACACAGCCCTGTTACCTATTCACAACACGTGTTATAATTGTACGGTACGGCCTGAAAAGCCGGGTGTCACAGTCTCCCCCTGTTTAGGAAATTTCGTCCCCGAAATTTTTACTCTACAGGTTTTGTTTTCACACTGGGTGGAAACAGCGAAAACAGGTTTAATGAATATAGTCTTTCAGTTTCTGCGAGAAACTTCGATTCTTACAAAGAATCTTCGTAGACCTATATTACACACATCCTCAATTCCTAAACTCACGTCTCAACGCTCTCCACTCTTTCCCAGGTTCAACATTTACAAGCACTTAATCAAGAAGATTAATTCAAAATTCCACCTATTCGGGTTCTACATACGTATATTTACATATACATTACCCCGTACCTAAGATAGTCTGAGTTTACACCCGATTGATCCAACTCGAGTTGGGCTCTCGAAAGAATCAAATCCCATAAACTCGTCTTCTTCCTTCTTGCATTCATTTCAGATATCCTCAAATCGCCAAATCAATAAATCGCATACACGACTAGAATACTGTGATTGCTTGTCCGGTTATTAGCATAACTCTTCTTGCTATACGTACTGCTTCTACGGTGCTTCGATAAACTTCCGTTTATCTTTCAAACAAATTTCTATAAAGAACAAAATCAGTGTATTATCCATTATACACTTTCTCAACTGAACCCAAACAATACTATACTACTTTATCCTTATGGTATATTGATCCTATAAGCGACTGATCCAACTTAAGATGGGCTCTTGAAAGGACCTAATCATTGTGGCTCAGCTCTTCTTTTCTCAGCTAAACCTAATAGCATCTCTGCAAGATAACCCCTTTAACAGAACCAAATCTTCAATCTGGAATCGCAATAGTTCCTTCAATTGTCCATGTAATCCTTCTGTTGATCAATTAGCGATTTTTATCCTTCTCTCGATCCAGGCAAATCTGTCGCTGGTTTCCTAGATAAACTAAGGTCTGGTAAATCGTCTTTTGCCACATTAGCTTAACAAAGTGGCGATCAACACTTCCATCCATGCAAGGCTTCAAACTGAACAACCTAGATAATAGCGTGTTAATTATTATTGCAAGTTAACTCTGCCAAGGGCATGTGAGTATCTTAACTTCCTTCGGATTCCATCATACACGCTCCCAACTTTTCTTTCAAAGGTCCGAAAAACTTCCTACTATCTTGCTGTCCAATCAATTTCCCTTTTCCTTTTGGGGTTATTAGTGTCGAAGGCTGCACTAATTTAGGGAAATTCTCAATAAATCTCCATTAGCACCTAGCTAGTTATATGGATCATAATACTCCCGACGAGGTTTTTGGTGCTCCTCATCATTCACCAACTCTATAGTTAAATTCAAACGTTACTCATGATTCTCCTTGGTTCGCACATAGGCAAGTATGTTGTCGACAAATATTATCATGAATTCATCCGATTAGGGTTCCCATACCCTGTTCATGAGATTCATAATTATAAATGGCGCATTAATTTAGTCAAAAGGCATGACTAATAACTCGTAATGGCCATATCACGTTTGAAAAGCAGTCCTCAGCATATCTTCATCAGTAACCTTCAACTGAGATTATCCTAATCGTAGATCGATCCTCGTATAGCAGCTGGATCCCGGTAGCTTGATCGAACAAATCGTCAATCCTCGGTGAAAGGGTACTGATTCTTGGTAGTCAACTTGTCCAGTTCTCTGAAATCGTCACACATCCTGAAGGATCCATCCTTCTTTATCTCAACAAAACAGATGCGCTTCAAAGCGTAAAGCTTAATCGAATGAAACCCTTGTCCAGTAGCTCTTGAAAATGACTCGACATTTCTGTCATTCTCAGACGGTGCTTAATCTATAAGGAGATTGTGCAATTAGGTGCAGCACCGGGTACCAGATCGATTCGGAATTCGATCTGTCTCGCAGGGGGCAATCCAAGTAAGTCTTTTTAGGAAAACTTCTGGATAATTGCGAACAATAGGAATCTCTCCGATATTCCTACATTCGGCTTTTGTATCCACCATGTTAACTAAGAACGCAGGATAGCCCCTTTTGCAACCACCTGAGCATCCTTACAAAACTGACAACTCTCAACCATCAACTCTCGACACTCGACTCGGTCGGTCTTCATGAACAACTACCATCTCTCTACTTTCATCAGGACGAGATATCCTAGCTAGCTTCTTCCAGCGATAGTCTCCACTTCGCTCTTGGATAATCAATCCATCCTCGCATATACATCAAAGCTCCCCAGCTCCACTGGAAATAAACCAACACTAGAACTACGATCACCTAATCAAATACTACAACCGTAAGCGACCTCACTAATTTCCATCAACTTACCAATTGCTAGTTCTATCGGGCATTTTATATCCAGCTTACTTGTTGGTGAACACAAAAATGGTTCAGACTTTTTCGAACAAAACTCAAGTCAGCTTTGGTATTAAAAGTATGAACATAGATTGGTTTTTTATTTGAAACATACTAGTAACAGTAGCAGGACCGTCACGTGCCTTCCCAGCATTTAGCTCGAATGCTCTACCCCTGGCATCCTGACCCTTCATTTTCAGACAATTTCTCTCGAAATGTCCTTGCTCACCACACTCGTAGCATTCCTTGAGTGCACCTCCCTTCGATGTACTCTTAGCATAGCACTCGCGAGTCATATATCTAGTCCGACCACATCTGGCGCACCTTCTCCGCTCACCCTCGTGAGTCTTCCTCTCAAAACTACTCCTGCCATCACTACAAAAAAAGCCATCTAGTGGCATGCAAAAAGTGCCACAGAAAAACAAGAAAGTGCCACTAAAGAACCTTGTAAGAATGGGCGGCACACAAAAAAAGTGCCACAAGAAGTGCTAACGCTAAAGCCTTATAGTGGCACTTTTTCAATGTGCCGCACAAAGTTTTTAGGCTTTTAGTGGCACTTTTTTATCTGCCAGTACAAACTTTTGAGGTTTTAGTGGCACATATTTTTTGCCACAAAAGTCACATCAAATTAAATGCCATTGATGTTTATCATATTAATTTTAATTAATTACAATTATCATTTATTTACATTACAAAATAAAAAAAAAGTTGTAAAATGTAGAAGTCATAAAATAATAACTTCAATTAAAAGTTCAATCAATCTTCTAAAGATTCCAAATGTCTCATAAGTGTCGATCTAAGTCTAATGATCAAACATATAACCCAAATAAACTAACAAGTGTATGAATAAAAACTCAAAACTTCATTGTGTTCATGGATCTCTTTCACAATCTTCATGCGAGTTAAATAATCATCGTGTTAACGTTTTCTTAGTAGTCATCCTTCCACTTCATAGTTTCCAGCAATCACTACTTGTTGTCGCTACATCAGCCAACTAACTATACTCAACCTGAAATTTCACAATTCATGTTAAATTGACTAGATCTGATAACCATAGCTATCAAAGATGTAAGAGTAGTTAATAAAAGACAAACTTACTTCTTTTGACATCACTTTAAGCTCTTCGTTGTCGGAATTGCCATCACCTAACAACAAGAGAGTTCATGATGAGAATGTTTACCCTTCAGTTTTTAATGAGTCGAATTGAGTTATCTTCTATCTTAGACAGGTCAATTGATAAACTAAAACATTGCTAAAAATATGGTGAATGGGTTAATAGGGTCAAAATTTGTTTAGGGCCGGCCCGTTTCAACCCGTTTCAAACTAGCAGATGTGACAACCCTAAAACATATAATCGCAGACAAAATTTATCGCAAATTGAATAACAAAATAAATATATTGACAAAGGCAAACATGAAATTGAGAAACCACAATCTTTTGAAATTATTAATTAGAATAAAATTTTACTAATTTATCGTCTCAATTAAACCTAGATTCGTATAACAGTACTGTTGGTGCACAAAATGTCTGTTGACTTTGTCTGCATTAAGTCTTAGGTCAAGTTAGGTCAAGATTGGAGCTTGAGAGTCAAATTAGGAGGTTTAGCTTATGTGTACATAGGTTTAGAGGAGGTTTCGCTTTTATGTACATAGGTTAGAAGTGGTTCCGCTTATATGTCACAAGGGGTTTAGCTTATTCGTCACATGGGGTTTCGCTTATATGTCATGACATATAAGCGAAATCAGCCATTCTATAAATACCCTCATGTGTGATCATTCATGGGACATTGGAGCGGAACCTTGTCATGCTTGTGGTGTCGAAACTCTGTCAAATTGTAATAAAAAAGCATCAATAGAGAAGAAATTGAAAGGAAAAGCTGTTGTTACTTTATATACACTGATTCCGCCTTTATACACAAAGATGAACTGCCTTGACTGACTTTTCAGGGTCGCAAACTGGTCCAACAAGTGGTATCAGAGCTTCAGGAAGAGGAGTTCATACTACTACAGCTGATTCGACCAAATTCTCTCATTTCTACTCACTTTCTCTCATACTTTTTCGATTTAAACTGGTTCCTAGGGTTGAAATGGCCTGAAATTCGAGTATAACGTGTTAAATACAGTAATAACAAACCCTAGAAAGAATCAGGTTAAAATTCGGACTAAAAAATGGTGAAAATTGACTAAAACTTGATTTCGCTTATTCGGACATCGATGCTATTTCGCTCATAAGGACATGTACTGAGTTCGCTCATAAGGACATATTGCTTTTTCGCTCTTACGAACTTGGTATTTTGCTCATAGTGACATCTACCTGGTTTCGCTTTTAGGAACATATCTGATTTCGCTTTTATGTCAAATAACTGATTTCGCTTTTGTGACATATGTGATTTCGCTTATTTGTCACAAAATTGATATTTCGCTTATCAGTCATCATATCTGATTTCACTGATAGGGACATCTACTGATTTCGCTTATCAGTCATTGACTGATTTCGCTTTTTGTGACAAGTTGTTGATTTTACTTTTGAGTCACAAAAGTCAACCTGATTTCGATCTAAAGACTTAAAGTCTAATTTCGCTCATAGTGTTATTCTTGATTTCGCTTATAAGGGAATACTTGGTTAAAATCTGATTTCGTTTGAGAGTCATATTTCACTCGAAAGTGAATTTTTTCGCGTCAAGATCATTTCAAGACAACCAAGTGTCAGTGTATTTCAGATTGTTGGATATTGTCTAAACTGATTAAATTTGTTTGCTTGTTCTCAGGTGTTTGAAGATGTCAAGCAGTGAGGTTGATCCTGATAGATGGTGGAAAGCAGACTATGCAAGATGGGAAATTGGAAAATTAAATGAACCATTCAAAGAAGCCCAGAGAGCAAAAAGATGGAATGAAGAGTTGGAATGTTATATGGATCCACGGGGTAATCCAGTTGCTGACCCATCAAAAGTGGATTTCGAAGCTGTAACAAATTTGATTCCAAGGCAAGCTACTTTCAACACACGAAGGTTATCTGATAAAGCATATCTGCCTGATTTGGAGAAAAAGATAAGAGAGGTTTGTGAAGCAAGTCTACCGAAGGTGGTAGAAATGAAGAAGCGAAAAGAAGAAGAATTGAAAAAGATAGTTGAAGATTTGAAGAAGAAAGCTTTAGAGGAAGTCAAATTGGAAGCAGTAAAAACTGAGAAAGAGAAAGAAGCTGTTACTGAAAAACAGCAGGGTTTTGAAGAAGTAATTTCAAAGAAAGAAGAATCTGAAAAGTCTGTATCTGTGAAATCTGAACCAGTGATTAAGAAAGAGATTGCAGAAGACACATCAGTCTTTGAGACTGTTCAGAAGGAGAAGAAACAGACTGAAGATATTCAAACTTTGAAAGATGAAAAGAAAGCTGATGATGAACATATTTTGGAGTTGCGCTTGAAATGCGAAAAACTAAAATCTGAAAACGACAAACTTTTGAAGAATATTGAGAGTTTGTCATTAGAAAACAAAAATTTTAAAGAAAAAGAAAATGTTTTTGAAAATGAAAAATTAAAAATTGAAAAAGTTTTTCAAAGTCAAATGAAGGTTTTAGAAGATGAAAAATCTGTTATTTTTAAAAATAATCTTGAAAACAGATTGAAATAAATTCTCATCTTCAGAAAATCATTCGGCTTGAAAATGAAGCTGAAATTGCTCGAAATAAAATTACCGAGCTTGAGAATAAATTGAAAGGTTTTGTGACTTCTGCACCATATGTGTGTCCAAAACCAATCAATGCTGTTCCAATAAGTGACAATGTCACAAATTTTGACAAAGTCAAAATTGAAGATTGTGATGATAAAGCTGATGATGAAAAAGAAAAAGAAAAGAAAAGAAAAATATTTTTAGATTTACAAGAAAAATTTAAAAATACAGTTTTGCAATCTACTGAAACAGGTGAATGTTCTAAACAAAAACTTGTTAAGAAGAATGCAGAACAGAAACAAAAAGTTAAAAATTTGAAAGACTTTAAAATTGAAAATAAAAGCTCATCAGATAAGTCATCCAATCATTATCAAAAATCACAAAAATCTAAAAATGAAAACTCACAAAATGTTGGTAATAAGTGGTGCAGGTTTGACCACCGTGCTCAAAAGTCAAATCCAGCATTGAAGAGGAGAAATGACTATAACCAAGCCAAACAATGTTATGATATGAAGGTTTGGACTGATAGAAGTGGATGGTACAATAACAGAGTGTGCTACACCTGTGGTGTGAGAGGACACATTGTTGTTAAGTGCCAGAATTGGAATTATGAAACAAGAAGATGCTATAATTGTCATATCAAAGGACATATTGCCAGAGATTGCCCAAGGAGATCAAATGAAAGATTGAGGGTTAATTCTCAGAAATTTACAAAGAAGCCAGTCAACGTCAAGCCCCATGAACAGAAGGTTCTAAAACCTAAAGTTCAAGATTCGACAATTCAAGAAAAGAAAGTTAAACTTTCACAGGGGCAGAAAGACAGACTGCGAAAGAAAAGGAAGAAGGCGAGAGAGTATCTGGAGAAGATTTTGTCTTCAGGTTCACCGGATAGATTGAATAAAACTTCTGATGAATCAACTCACTCGACTGCAAAGTCAAGCAAATTGAATTCTTAAGATGCAAATCTAAGGACAAAAGATAAAAAGGAGAAAAAGAAAGTTGTAGGCAATGAATCTGACAGGTCAAAGTCAGACAAGCCATGTGCAGGCAATGATTCTGGTTCGTCAAAGCCAGAAGAGCCCATTGTTGAGGTTAAATCTGAGAATTCAGGTTTAACAATGGATGATGCGAATTTTCCATCATTGTTGAACAAGAATTCAAAATCACTCAAGGCTGGTCAGGCTTGGGTGAATCTTTTCAAATAGAAAAACCTGACTTGCCGGAGTTCCCAGGTTGGTAAGCGTGGAACATGAATCGGCACATTTCTTGAGAACTTTCACTCTGGTGATTTTTCGCCTTACATGTGGTAAATCAGGGACATTAAGTTGTACTTGATTTCCTACAAGTGTTTGTGTTGATAGAATCTTGAACTGTTAAATTTTTTTAAAATGGTTAAAGGAGAACAAAGTGATGAAGTAATTCCCTAACCAACAAGTGGTTTGTTAATTCAACAAAACTAATTTTCCGAAAGAAACATTTGATTAAAACAAACTTAAGTGTTTTGAAATCACAATGGGAAAATAGTTTGTTGTCAGGGGGAGTTCTGATTGTTTATGCCAAGTGGATGACGAATTGAAGTAATTCGATACCGGTTGTCAGTTTGTTTTCAAATTTTCCTTGAAAATCAAAATTGAAACATATTTTGATTTTAGGGGGAGAAAAATTAAAAAAAAATTAGAAAATTAAAAAAAAAACAAAACTTTGAAAAAGCAAAAATGAGTTTTGTTGTGAAAAAGAGGAAATGATAGTAAATCAGTGAACTATCACAGCATTCTAAAGATATGAAATGTCAAATGTGATAAACGGTTTCACTGATGATGTGTCGATAGGTTTTCGCACATTTAGTAGATTTATTCGGGATATAAACCTAAAATTTCAAACTTATGAAATTCGTGGGGAACACTACTTGGATATATAGGTGGCTGAAATCTCGTTTGAAAGGTCTCGTATTTTGATATACTAGGTTTTTATACTTAATGATGTCTAGGGTATTATTCCGGGACTTCTGCTGAATGGACGTTCTGACCTAGTCCTTGGATAATACTTTCCACAAATGCTTGAAACATAGCATAAACCCTCAGCATGCTGATGAAACAATAAAATTGATAGTCACTACTGTTGTAGCTAAAAGATCCTCTAAAGGGGACATACCGTAAAGTCGAAGCTGATATCTCTCTGTGCATACGGAAGTATCGACCTGAGATCCCTCAGCCCTCGCATTACCTAATTTATATACAGATATCATTGTAGTATACTCACCTGTAAGACTGAATATTGGGATTCTGGATACGAGAGTATATTCAAGAGGTGGGACACATGAATGAGCTAAGTTCATAAGACATCTAAATCGTATCCTGAGTAAATTGAAATTTGTGTGAAGATATAAGATGGATCAGTATATCGACAATCAAGGTGAATCGTTTAGAACTTAAAATGATTAAAGCTTAACGGTGCTAGTGATTTGTCTCATAAACTGATATGATCCTCTTACACAAACTCACAAAAATATTATTTGTATATATTTGTTTACTGCATTTCATTCAAAAACAAAAATCCAAAAAGATTTTCGGAGTGTTTTAGCCTAAAATTTTGAAAAATTAAAAAGATTTTCGACAAACTGATGTTGAAGAGCTGATATTCAAAATTCGAGTGCTAAATATGAAGAACTACATTGGATTGGGAGAATTTGTTGAAAACTTTGAATGTCATATACAAATGTTTTGAAAGATTGTGTGCTTAGTTAATCAAGGTCATTCATTTGAACTTGATATAACTAGTATGTTTGTTGAATAAATGATGTCTACCAGTAAGTTTATTAAATTCAACTGTTATAAATTTGTGAAACTTATGTTGAGGTAGAGGAAGTGCAGGTTAATCAGGAAGCTAAATGTTAAAGCTTGAACCAGATCAAGACCTCAGATTCTAGCATATTGAGAGGGGGAGTCTGTGAAAGGGGGAGTCTGGATCAACAGTTAAAGGGGAAGACTGAAGATGAAGCCAGGACAAGATCTTGAACCTGTGAAGATAGAGTGCTTATGATGAGAAGACAGAGAGTTGGAGAAAAGACCAAGAATGAAGACTCGGAGCTGAAGACTTCGTCAACATCCAAGGGGGAGTCTGTTGGTGCACAAAATGTCTGTTGACTTCGTCTGCATTAAGTCTTAGGTCAAGTTAGGTCAAGATTGGAGCTTGAGAGTCAAATTAGGAGGTTTAGCTTATGTGTACATAGGTTTAGAGGAGGTTTCGCTTTTATGTACATAGGTTAGAAGTGGTTCCGCTTATATGTCACAGGGGGTTTAGCTTATTCGTCACATGGGGTTTCGCTTATATGTCATGACATATAAGCGAAATCAGCCACTCTATAAATACCCTCATATGTGATCATTCATGGGACATTGGAGCGGAACCTTGTCATGCTTGTGGTGTCGAAACTCTGTCAAATTGTAATAAAAAAGCATCAATAGAGAAGAAATTGAAAGGAAAAGCTGTTGTTACTTTGTATACACTGATTCCGCCTTTGTACACAAAGATGAACTGCCTTGACTGACTTTTCAGGGTCGCAAACCGGTCCAACAAGTACAAGTATCCAATTAAAACAGTTACAATTGAAGCATCAACTAGCAGAAAAATAATAATCAAAGAAAAAACAGAAAAAGGATAAAAGACAATACCGATTGAAGATAATTCTGGTGCTAATCCGCTTGAATCTGAGCGACTTCAGACATACTTTCTTCGAGAGTTGAACTGAGTTGCACGTGTTACGATTGAAGCGTGACAAACTCCGATTTGAGCGAAACATACTTATGTTCGAGAATCGAACAGGTTTGTTCAGCGGTTAAGAAAGATTCCTAACCTATGGAAGAAATAGCAAGATTTGAGAAGGGTCGAAGAAGGTCTAAGAAGGGTGGAAAAAGCAGATTTTGGAGAGATATTGGTGAGAATGAGAGGGAAATCAATGAGGGGTCAGGGGAATGAGCGGGAATACGAAATGATTTGGGGGAGGGAAATTGATTTTTGGTGAAAGAGAACAATAAATTTCTATAGAAATTTTTAGGTTTCAAAGAGGGAAGTTCTTCAAAAATTTTTGTGGCATAGGCAAAGTGCCATTAAAATATATAAAAATTTTTGATGGCATATGCAAAATGCCACAAAAAGCCTTGATTAGTGACATAAAAGTTAAATGCCACTAAATGTATGTGTAAAATACCTAAAGTGCCATTAAAACAAAAATTAGTGGCACAAAACCTAAATGCCATTAAAAAAATGTGCCACTAGATGGCTTTTTTTTTTGTAGTGCATCCCTGGCATTATCCTTTCCCAAACCACAAAAAATAGCCACATATGCTTTCCTCGGACTGCGTTTCTGTCACGCTTCTCATTGGTTTCCTTCCTCGAACTCTCAGACTTTCGCTTTCGCGAATCCCTAGATCTAGGCTCAGAATGCGGAATTATTTGAATGGTCGATCCTCTAAGACGGCCCGAAATCACGCATACCGTTGCCACGTCATTGCATATGGTGCCAGTAAATGATCTTGGGTCACAACCCTGGAGTGTTTTATGTGTACATCTATGTACTGTTCACAAAGTTAATGAAAAATCAGGATTACGCTCCGATTATATCATAACACAGGAACTACTAAAACTTTCCGATCATTATATCACCTGAAGGGTTTCCGATTCTGTGTCCCACCAAAACCATGCCCATGAGCATCACGTCCACGTTTCTGGCCATTATTTTGATTAGCATCGCGCTGTTCCATGTGCAGTATTAACGTGTTGGGCTATGAGTTGTGCCAACTCTTTTGGGGTAATAGGTAGTCTAGAATCCTGTCTCGCTTTTGGCGGCATTTCGTCGTTTCAATTATTTACAACATTAATAATCACATAAGACGATAACCAAGAATAATCCAATCATTAAATGGTAGCGGACTAAACATTGAGCATGTATAATATCCACATATTAATGAGAACAATTCTTAAACCAAAAGAAACCCATTTGATATTTATACCAGAAATTTACAAAGCTTGTTTTTAGTACTAAGACTAATCAAAATTTGGCATGTCTATGTCAACACCCTCAACAAGCCTATATGAAATTTCCTCCTAAATATCTGAAAATTTGGCAGGCAAGCCATAAATAGGGTTCACCAATTGAGACATACAAAATAAACAACAGAAACAACCAACAACTAACGCTTCAATCCCTGGAAGTCCAACATCTTCCTAACAAGCTCTTCTAGCTCATCATACGTAACCCGTCCCTCTAAGTCTTTTATCTTGCCCATCGTCGTCTCCATGTCCCTGCGTAACGTGGCGAAATGACGATCGCTGTGAGAGCGATTGACCCAAACCTCCTTCTGCTTCTTCAAAGCGGACGCTGTCTCAGCTCTCGAAGCCGAATGCGATCTCTCTAATGGGTCGAGTCCTCTTCCTACGACGAGTGTAGACTAAAATAGGTGTAGAAAAACACGTGACTCGAGTAACGGAATAGACGATTCTGTAACGATGGGCGAAAGAATCTCAAGTGTGGGCTCGACAGTATTAGTGAGCAGGACTATTAATGGCTCTATAGGCCGAGACGTGACATATTGTAACCGTACAAAGTAAATGTGTGATCAATATGAATAGTAACACATAAGGCCTAAATAAACAGAAAATCATGATGCACATAAACACATAAGGGTTTTCATGCATGATAAAATTTCCACATTTATTTAAAAATCTTGGCTTCGAGAATTTTGGACTTTAAATCTCAAAATTCTTCGGTTGAAGTCTAGTGTTTTCCTCCGAAAACATCTAGTTCGCTAACAACCATTGGCTCTGATACCAACTTCTGTCACACCCCAAAACGTCGCAGCGGAATATATAACGTAGTGGAGACGGAAGTTGGTGCCCATTTATATCTTGTCGATTGATGCATTTAATGGTTGGACATTTTAGTATATTTTAGAGTTAATTACACAGTTAGTCCCTGTGGTTTGCATAAAATAACATACTTAGGTACTAATAGTTTAAAATTACCTTCTAGGGTATTAACTTTTCATTTTGTAACGTTTGGAGGTATTAACTTCTAGTTTATTAATATAGTTTATCCTTGTGGTTTGCACAAAATAACATACTTAGGTACTAATAGAATGTGATTTTAAACCTACAAATAACGTTAATACCTCCAAACGTTACAAAATGAAAAGTTAATACCCTAGAATGTGATTTTAAACTATTAGTACCTAAGTATGTTAATTTGTGAAAACCACAGGGACTAACTATGTAATTAACTCTATATTTTAAATGTAAGTTATTCAAACATTACGTTTTAAGACACGACACAACCATGACATAGTTAAGTTGTTTATGATCACCATGGATCTTATTACATTCGTCCCAGAAGTTTTAAAAGTTAGTCCAACATTAATAAGTAAACAAACATGCATCAACAACCACAAGATACGCCATAATCCCCGAAGCCGAACTCAAGTACATGTAGAACACGTTAAAATCAAGTGTCAACACAAAGGAAGGTGAGTTCACATATTCACTTACAACCAATTTTATTCCAAGGAAAACTTTCTGATTAGGTGTTTATTTGAAAACATCCATATAAATTTTAGAAAGTCCATTTTACTTCCATAATAAAAATCTATGGGCCTTCCGTCGGTTCATCAATCCGACAACTGTAATATATATATTGCCTAGGTTTTGTATATTAAATTATTGCGTCAACTTTCAGACTCGTATGTTAGCTAGACGATACGAACTATATATTAACCATGCAGGGATAATCAAAGCTAGACAATAAACAAAATATTAATTCGTCGTTTGACTTGACACGGGGCGACCGGTCACGACGGGGTTGTCAACCCGATAGATCTACCAACAATTCATCGCGTGCAATACTTAACTGATTAAACGGCATCATGGGCGCAAGGTTCTCTCTTTGAGAACAATATGATGTCTACCTCACGTACAATATATGTATCCTACTAATATGACAATTTAATACACGACGTTGTACGAATTCCCCTTATTCTCCATCATATGAGACCCAGTCAAGAATTCGTCCCCAACTGTACGGTCTTGTTTCACTTAAGAAATACCGTACATACAATATTCATTCATCAGAAACGTTTTACTTCGAAACGTATAACTTATCAAATTTCATATATTTTCAGCGAAAATATATATTTTATATTAAAAGGTATGTTTTATTTCGAAAACATTATTAAACCCTTTTAATGACGTGTTCTACCCCCAAAACATATACAAAACAGTAAAAAGAGTGGTTTAGTGACACACACCTTTGGGTGCGTATTTTTAATAGCGCAATCCCACAGTTTGATTTCTACACATCCTATTATATGTAGGAATGAGTTTTAAATCAATATTCATATATATACATCACAAAATCCTAAGTTTCTCTGTTTTCTTAGAATTTTCACATAACTTTGAGATTTTCTCGAAAAGTTATCATTTTTTATTATGTTGGCACGTTAATATATATATGAGTCCATATATATATATATATATATATATATATATATATGATTTTCCGACTTGAACGATTTTATTGGTGACCATTATTGAGTAAATCCGTTAACACTCCCGTTTATACGCAATATATCTACGATTTGCGCGTCGTAATATATATACATAAACGTTCACGTAATTTAACACCGAAACTCGTGAAATCTTGTTAACTTATCTATTTTGTCATTTTTAAAGCAAATATACTTAAAACATCTCATAAGTATCAAATTTCATGCTCGACAAACAAGTTACACATTTAAGGATTGGGTTGCGTATTGATGCAAAGCCAGAAAGTTATAGCTTACACTTCACGCCAATTGAAAGTTCATGAAAAGAACTATATCACGCATGATCTAGAGCTAGGCGCAGTGGTATTTGCGTTGAAATCTGGAGACATTATTTGTATGGTACAAAGTGTACAATCTTTACGGATCATAAGAGTCTGCAACACATTTTCGACCAGAAAGAGTTGAATATGAGACAAAGACGTTGGGTCGAATTATTGAACGATTACGACTGCGAGATCAAGTATCATCCAGGGAAAGCGAATGTGGTCACTGATGCCCTGAGTCGAAAAGAGAGGATCAAGCCCATAAGGGTTAGGGCTTTGGAAATGATCATCCAGACGGATATCTCATTGCTCATTCGTGCCGCGCAGAGAGAAGCTTTGAAAGAAAGGAACATTGAAGATGAGTATCTCCGTGGGATGGAGAAGCAATTAGTGCCAAACGAGGAAGGAACGCTATGCTTCATGAAAAGGATTTGGGTTCCTCTGTTTGGTGGTTTGAGAAAGGTTATCTTTGATAAAGCTCACAAATCACGTTACTCTATCCATCCAGGAGCGGATAAGATGTACCAAAATCTTAAGGATTATTATAGGTGGCCTAGGTTGAAAGGCGATGTTGTTGTTTATGTTAGCAAGTGTTTAACATGCGCCAAGGTAAAAGCTGAATACCAGAAGCCTTCAGGACTTCTGCAGCAACCTGAAATTCCCAAGTGGAAATTAGAACAAATCTCAATGGATTTCATAACAAAGCTGCCAAAGACACCCAGAGGCCATGATATGATTTGGGTGATAGTAGACCGCCTAACAAAGTCCGCACATTTCTTACCAATCAAAGAAAAGGATAACACGAGTAAACTTGCGGAAATATACATGCGAGAGATCGTTGCACGTCATGGAGTGCCTCTCTCGATTATCTCTGATAGAAATGGATGCTTCATATCATGGATTTGGCAATCCTTCCAAGAAGCTTTTGGCTCACAGTTAAATCTGAGCACTGCATTTCATCCGTAAACTGATGGCCAAAGTGAACGAACTATTCAAACATTGGAGGATATGCTGAGAGAATGTGTAATGGATCTAGGTGGTAGCTGGGATAATCATTTACCATTGGTCGAGTTTTCATACAACAATAGCTACCATACAAGCATTGGAGCCGCGCCATTTGAAGCTCTTTACGGACGCAAGTGTCGATCACCACTATGCTGGGCTGATGCAGGTGATAGGCAGCTTGTTGGTCCCGAAATAGTCCAAGAGACGACAAACAAGATTGCGCAGATTCGAAAACGCATCGAGGCGGCTCGCGACAGACAAGAAGCCTATGCAGATCCAAAGAGGAAACC
The DNA here is from genome assembly GCA_030545235.1 of Helianthus tuberosus. NCBI lineage: Eukaryota > Viridiplantae > Streptophyta > Magnoliopsida > Asterales > Asteraceae > Helianthus > Helianthus tuberosus. The sequence goes on along the minus strand of CM060360.1, from coordinate 96,587,255 downwards.
TTTGGAATTTCAAGTTGGAGATATGGTTTTATTGAAAGTTTCACCCTGGAAGGGTGTGGCACGCTTCGGAAAGCGTGGGAAGTTGAATCCGCGTTACATTGGCCCGTTCAAGATACTGCAAAGGATTGGGCTTGCAGCCTACAAGTTGGACCTACCTGCTGAACTCAATGGTGTTCACGATACATTCCATGTATCAAATTTGAGAAAGAGTCCAACACAAGAAACAGTGATCATTCCTGCTGACGAAGTTCCTATCGACGACACGCTCCACTTTACCGAAGAACCCGTCGAGGTTACGGATTGGAAAGTTAACAAAACTCGCAGGAGCAGTGTCAAACTCGTCAAAGTTCGATGGAATGCAAGACATGGGCCTGAATTCACGTGGGAACGTGAGGACCGTATGAAGGAGAAGTACCCCCATTTATTTCCTAAGACCCCTGCAACTAGAAGCAGAGCCTAATATTTCGGGACGAAATTTCTTTAACGGGGGGAGAATGTGACAACCCTCACCAAACCAGGTATCCGTACGAATTAATTAATATTTAATAAATGCTTAATTACTGTGCTTGCTTACAACTGTGGTTAAAATGCTTCTTGATTTCTGATACATATATATTCATGCATCACATTTTATACTGTCACTCTATTATTTACACACAAACATCAGTGACAACCTTGATGCACAAAAGCACAGCTGGCACACTAAATGGATAACCCAGTGAATATGCTGACATTGCCAGCACTAGACAGATATTGTCTCTGAGGCCAGTATGAGCCAGGAATAGTTTACTACACTAGTAGGGAGTGTAGGGAGGTGAGGATTGTTAAACTGCGTCACTAGGTGATAGTTATAGTGACCGGATGTGCCTAAAACATGCTTTAAGTACAAAATTCTGCACATTATTACAAAATTCAGCATTTCACTTAACTAGTAAAGTGCAAAAACTTGGGAAAATAATCCTAGACACTTTCCGAAGTGTCGGGAGTTCATGGTGTCACTAAAAATAATATTAAAGACACTTTAAATGCTTATTTAGCACTTTAACGGATTAATATCCAACCGAACAACCGGACTTTACCCGGAACATAAAAATAATGTCAATGACATTGTTTTTCCTTTTCTGAGCTAGTTAGGGTCCCCGAATACCCTAACACCCTTTATAATTCTTAACACACATAATACACTAATTAACACCTTTAGTACTTAACTAGTTACTAACTATCTAGTTCAAACCAAACCATAAACCCCCCCCCCCCCTGTAACACCTGGGTTACTTCAACCATCAAACAAATGACAAACCAATGAAATATTGTATTTCATACTTTGGACTTGTATAAATGTGTGTATCTTTTGCACATATCAACTCTTGTTCGATTTCAAGCTTTAAATCGCTTTCTGGAGGGTTATACGCGCTCTGATGCGTAGATATAACCAGTTTAATACAACGAACACTCTGGAATAGTGAAATAGGCTTAACATACCTTAAATAACCTTTATATAACTTATAAATAAGTTTTGAAGGCTTTGGTATGGCAAAATCGAGTTAAATCGCTTACAGGGACTAAAGTTGACAAACTGCGAAAGTATGCCAATTTGAACTGTAACAGACATTCCGGAACATGACCATAAGTTAAACACACCTTAAATATTCTTTATATAGCTTAGAAATAGGCTTTGAGGTGTTCGGCGTGCTAAAATAAACTTTTGGGTCATTCAGGGACTAAAAGCGTCAAAAAGTGCACAAGTTTGCATTTCTGCGCATAACTTACGTTCTGAATACATCCGGACATCCAAAAATTTTTGTAAGCACTAAAATATTTTATTTTAGTGTTTGGCATAAGAAAAATCCATTCGTCGCGTCATTTGGATCGTTTTTCGCGCTTATGCGCATTCCGTCGTAATTAAGCGAACATTGCGATCGTACGGCCAAACGAACCGACATACGAGATATTTTTGAGCATGTTTTGAGTTCCCTATACTTTTACTTCATTTTAGAGCTTTGAAATGAGGTTAACGGGGTTCAAACGCATCGAAAAAGGCCTTAAACACGTGCAGGGACCAAAACTGTCATTTTTGAAACTTTGCTGAAACTGACCCATGGTGGCGTAGCGCGAGCATCCCCTGCCTATGCAGTCGCGCTACGCAAGCACCTCATCTGAACAGAAAACCAGATTCAATGTATTAACAGCTGTTAAACTCCTAACCACACACCCACACTTGCCCTTTTAGTTCATGAGAGGCCATTTTTTAGTCACCACAATATTCCAACAAGTGTACGCCTTAGATTCGATCACGGTTTCCAAGAAACGATGCTAACGGTTCGGGAAATCCTATAAATACCCAACCCCCTTCATAGCCAAACCCACTTGAAATCTGAGATTTCTCTAAGTTGGGGTGTTTCATCACCTCATACCTGAGAATACTTGGATTATCAATCTTGCGGGGACCCTTCGTAAGTATTCATTCATTCTTTTATTGCTTTTCGAGTCCGAAAGTCAAACTTTGTTTGACTTTCTGCATTGACCAGTTTATGGTCAATGCGAAGTTCGTTTGAACTTCGCAACGTGATTGTAATCACGATGGTTATAGTCCCTTGTGACTATGCCTACTGATTACCACGTTGTCTAGGGTCGTAAGGGTAAGCGATCTAATAAATCGCTTACCTTCGAACCCGACCCATTTGGTCGATCATTAGGATCCGACCAAATACTTTAGGTGACCATAGTATATAGGGAATAACCTTCCGAGGTTATACCTTATGGTCGCTTTGTTTAAGTAGTTGTATGATAAGTAGTTTATATGCCTTAGGTAAATTACCAAAATACCCCTTGATGCCAAAATTCATTTTTAACATATATAACACAACTTTTAACATCTAAACTGATTTGACAACAATATTAGACATGTTAAGGCATATGTTACTTGTCATAGGACTAGTTAGGCGGTCCGAACGCGTTTCACGCGAACGACGCGTTAAAGTAGCATAAGCTACCTAAACGGGTCGTAATGGGTCGTAAGCACTTATGTTAGGTTTCATTTAGTATGTAGGCTTTGTTAAAACCATATTACACGAGTCTCCATACTCGTTTGGTTTACGAACCCTCATTCTATCCGATCCTCCGATTATAGGTCCGGTTTATTAATGTAGTTACCTATATTAGGTGCCGTTTGTTTCCGTGATCTCTAGCATTGCTTGGTGGTTATCTTAGGACTTCTGAGCAATCTCAAGTGAGTACATAGACCCCTCTTTTACTGTTTTTAAACGTTTTAGGGTGGAACACATGTGCCTACTTGTTACTTTCATGCTTTCACATCATATACCTGCTATGTTCATTAGTACATTTATAGTACATGATTTCATTACATTTTATGCTATGTATGCCCATTGTGTGCGTACTTAGTACATTGCCTTACATTACATGCTATGTATGCCCATTGTGTGCGTACTTAGTACATTGTTTTACATTACATTTTATGCTATGTATGCCCATTGTGTGCGTACTTAGTACATTGTTATACATTACACTATATGCTATGTATGTCCTTTGTTGCATACTTAGTACATTGTTATTCATCATATGCTTACATTTTGGATACACCTTACATGATTTACATTAGACATGAACATTTTACTTTGGTAGTTTGGTTTGAGTAAGTGATTAAGTAACGAGGCGTGTGTAATATGATACAAGCATGGTGGATACGCCGCTGGTACTTCCTATATATAAGTGTTTGTATGGTATTACATATCGTAGCGTTATTTGAATCATTTCAGTTTGAGACATATAACATTTTATACAAATAACATACTTTTCACCAGACATTGTTTTACAAACAACTTATCTTATACAAACTCATTTTACATGGTTATTCATTTAACCATACATTATTCTTTTATTTATACATATCATCTGATCTTATCGTTTTTCAAATGATTTACAAGACAAAGCAAATTACGAGGTTCATGACTAAACATTTTCTCAAACATAAGTCATGAATTCTGTTTTCACAAAACCTATGTATCTCACAGGCATTTTTATGCTGACGTACCTATTTTCACATGTGTTTTCAGGAGATGATGCATAGGACTTATCAAGACATACTTAGGCGGACTTGTGCCTTAGTGACTGAAAACGAAACAAGAACTAGTTAATTTTTGTTACGTACTCTTTGTTTCTTGATTAAAACAATGTAAACTCTCATGTTTGATTAATAAAATGAAACTTTAATTACCATGGATTTGAAACGATTAATTCTGTTACAACACTCCCCGACGTTTCCGCCACGTTTCGTTGTCTCACGTGGTCGGGGTGTGACAGAAAAGATGGTATCAGAGCTCATGGTTATAGGGAATTAGGTTATTAGTAATGCTTTGACCTAGTCTATAACCTTCCTAGGACCCTAACGCGAGTTTACTTGCGTTTAGTCATAAAACAATATCGTCACCTATCCTTAGGCGACGACCACAACAAGAACATAAATTTCAAAACCGCTTTGAAAACTAATCATCTGTTCTAGGATGATTGATTACTAGGTTTTGAACCCTCTGTTATAAGGATTTGAACCCCTTTGAGTTTTCAAAACTCTCATCAAAGTTTTGGGTCCTAAATAGTGTGAACACGTGCAAACTGGAATAGTGGATGCCTGTACCCTGGGTTTTCTGTCTAAGGCTAGAGTGTTCGTACAAATCCACATAATCGGACCAGTCACTCTTACCTGGGAACTCTTGGGGTGAGTGTCCACTTATAGGCGAGCATGTCTTCGCGATACATTATGAGGATCTATTTGCTTTGACTCAGCCTTTGTGTTGTTTGTTTGCTTCGTGGTTCAAACAAATGACCATCACCCATGATTTTGGTCAGTAATTGTAACATCCTATTCTTACCCAATGCCATTTCATTTGTTTTCTCTATTGTTTCCCCTTTTAGAATGCCTCCACGACGCGAAAATCCGGTATCTATTGAAGAGCTGGCAGCTGTCATTACACATCAAATGACTGCTGCAATCCCGATCATCGTTGCTCAATGTCACCAAGCTCTCAACAACAATAATTCCCTCTGCAACTTCAATACATTCAACTCGGCTAAGCCATCAAAGTTTTCTGGGTCTCAAGGAGCGACTGCACTTCTGCAATGGTTCGAGAGTCTAGAGAGCACCTTCAGGCATGTTCAATGTCCAAACGAGCGAAAGGTAGATTTCGCATCTAGTGTCTTTGAGAAACGAGCTTTGACGTGGTGGAACGGTGTGGTGAGAGATAGGGGTGCCGAAGTGGCACTGGCCCAAACTTGGGAAGAACTTCGAGCACTGATGATGAAGGAATTCTGTCCTCGTCACGAGATCAGGGCATTGGAAAGGGAATTCGACGATCTTAAGCAAGACAGCGGTGAACATCGAGCATACACTGATCGATATGAGGAGCTGAGCCTGTTGTGCCCTACCATGGTTACGCCTTTGGATAAGGCGATCGAGAAATACATTGATGGTCTCCCTGACTCAGTTCAGGACATTGTTACTGGTAGTAACCCCACTACGGTTAGGCAGGCCATTGAGCTATCTGCAACCTTGACTGAATCTCAGATCAGAAATCATAAACTTTTTCGAAAGGGTGACAAGAAGCCAATCGAGGAATCAAAGACCATGGATGGATGAACAAACCGGATCCCCTGAGAAGTCTAAGAAGCGTAAGGCTTCGCAGAATTGTGCGATTGCTGCTCAACCCAACCAAAACACCCACAACCAACCAACTCAACCTCCTGCAAAGAAATCTTATGCCGGTACTGTACCGATATGCGACAAATGTAATGCACACCACTTAGCTCACCTACAGTGTCGTTTATGTGCATCATGTGGGCGACTCGGTCACCTGGCAAATGCTTGTCGATTTACCCCAAACCAAGGTGGTCCAAACCAACCTCAAGTAAATCCTGCTCAAGCTCGTCTTCCACTAGGTCCTTGCTTCAACTGTGGCGAGATGGGCCATTTCCGAAGAAATTGCCCAAAGCTTGCTAATGTGAATCCAGCGCAGGGATGAGCATCAGACCGACTAGAAGATAGTGTGTTTAGAAATAATCAAGCCTTCTGTATTATTTTCTTTTGTAGTCAAGGTCCATGAAACAGTTATTGTTGTTTATAAATAAATCTTTTTATTTTACATTGCAATGTACAAATATGATGGCATGTATAAACAACGTATCCTCTACAATACCGACAATCAAGGAACCGTATTCCTTGAAGAACAGACTACCCCGTAATTTCTTCCATTTTATTATCTCTTGCATTTTCCACGGAAATCCAAAGTACCCGTTTCTTCCAAGGAAACGAAGTACAAGGCACAAGTTACAACTCTGTACGAATACCCAAAGTACCACTATAAATTCTTAATAGGGTACCTAAGGGTATTTCTGTATATTCTAAAATTATTGTACCTTAATTCGAATATTGTGTTTTCTTGAAAACGGAATTGAATTTTTGGAAGATCTTTTTATCTTCATAGTTAGATTCTTGCTAATGTTTAAAGTACCAAATGAAATCCATGAAATGGATTCCTAGTGTGCTTTAAATGCATATACGTAATTAACAAAACAAAACTTACAAATTAAAGATCCAGATAAACAATTTTGTGGTTATGTGACTATGTGTTTATGCATCTTTTCTTTCCATTTATGCATTTTGTGTTTTTGTATACTCTGGATATTCGCTATCCAAATCATCGTAGAATCTTTCATACCTTCATATGAGGGATTCGTAGTAGGATATTCAAAAAGGTACTATCTTAAATCCTTAAATGGAATTCTACGTTGTAGTTAAGTCCCTTGGATTATAAAGTACTATTCCAAAGTTTAAGGACAACATGTGTTGATATAGTTAAAAAGGCCCTCTGGTGGTCTAGTTAAAGAGATCCTTCGTCGATCTAAGTTAAAGATGTCACACCCCGACCACGTAGAACATACAAAACGTGGCGGAAACGTCGGGGAGTGTTGTAACAGAATTAATTGTTTCAAATCCATGGCAATTGAAGTTTCGTTTTATTGATTAAAAGTGTTACAATGTCTTAACAAACAAGGAAATACAACATAATTAACTAGTCTTGCATCTTTTATTGTCACTAAAGCCCAAGTCTGCCTATGTGTATCTTGATCATCTTATGCAACAACTCCTGAAAAACACATGTGAAAATAGGTACGTCAGCATAAAAATGCCTGTGAGATACATAGGTTTTGTGAAAATAGGTTTCATGACTTATGTTTGAGAAAAAGTTTAGTCATGAACCTTGTAATTTGCTTTGTTTTGTAAATCATTTGAAAAACAATGAGTTCAGATGATATGTATAAATAAGTGAATAATGTATGAAAGTAACAAGTTGGCACATGTGTTTCACCCCAAAACAGTTTGGAAAACAGTAAAAGAGGGGTCTATGTACTCACTTGAGATTGCTTAGTAGTCCTTGAGTAACAACCAAACAATGCTAGAGATCACGGAAATCAAACGGCACCTAATATAGGTAACTATGTTAATAAACCGGACCTAAATCGGAAGATCTGATAGAATGAGGGTTCGTAAACCAAACGAGTATAGAGACTCGTGTCATATGGTTTAACAAAGCCTACATACTAAATGAAACCTTAATCTAAGTGCTTACGACCCATTACGACCCGTTTAGGTAGCTTATGCTACTTTAACGCGTCGTTCGCGTGAAACACGTTCAGACCGCTTAACTAGTCCTATGACAAGTGTTATATGCCTAAACATGTTACAAAATCAGTTATGTGACAAAATTTTAGGTTACATATGCTTAATTACCAATTATACATCAAAAGGGTATTCTGGTAATTTACCCAAGGCATATAAACTACCTATCATACAACTACTCAAACGATGTGACCATAGGGTATAACCTCGGAAGGTTATTCCCTACCTACTATGGTTACCTAATGTATTTGGTCGGATCCTAATGATCGACCAAACTGGGTCGGGTTCGAAGGTATAAGCGATTTATTAGATCGCTTACCCTACGACCCTAGACAACGTGGTAATCAGTAGGCATAGTCCCAAGGGACTATAACCAACGTGATTACACTCACGTTGCGAAGTTCAAACGAACTTCGCATTGACCATAACTGGTCAACGCAGAAAGTCAAACAAAGTTTGACTTTCAGACTCGAAAGACTCGAAAAGCAATAAAAGAACGAAAGAATACTTACGAAGGGTCCCCGAATGCTAATCTCGATCCAAGAACTCAGGTATGAAACAATGGTTTCAACTTAGAGCTCTCAAATCCAGATTCTTGTGAGAAATGAGGTTGGGGTGGATGGGTATTTATAGGAATACCCGAACCGTTAGGATCGTTTCATGGAAACCGTGCTCGAATCTTGTGCGTACACTTGTCACAAAGTTGTGGTAACTTAAAAATGGTCCAAATGAGCTGAATGTGCAGTTGTGAGTGTGTGGATGAGGTTTAAACAGCTGGAATCAGCTGACTAAGCGTTCTTATCTGATCAGGAAGGCTGAGGCGGGCCGCCTAATATTTAATCTTGGCTGAGGCGGGCCGCCTAGCTCTTCAGATCAGAAAACAAGTTTCAAATGTTGCAGTTTCAGTCCCTGTTATGTGTTTAAGCCATTTCCGACATGTTTAAGGCCCGTTAAGCCAACTTTAAGGCCCTAGCATGATGTCTAAACATTTTGGACATGAAACATGCTCAAAAATATGTCGGATGTTGGTTCGTTTGGTCGTACGAACGCGATGTTCGCTTAATTACGACGGAATGCGCACAAGCGCGAAAAACGATCCAAATGGCGTGACGAATGGATTTTTGGCAAGCCAAACACTAAAGAATAATATAGTCATGCTTACATAAATTTTTGGATGTCCGTATGTATTCAGAACGTGAGTTATGCGCGAAAATGCAAACTTGTGCACTTTTTGACACTTTTAGTCCCTGAATGTCCCAAAAGTATATTTTAGCACACCGAACCTCTCAAACCCTATTTCTAAGCTATGTAAAGGATATTTAAGGTGTGTTTAACTTATGGTCATGTTCCGGAATGTCTGTTACTGTTCAAATTGGCATACTTTCGCAGTTTGTCAAATTCAGTCCCTGTAAGCGAATAAACTTTGATTTCACCACACCAAACCTTCCAAAACTTATATCTAAGTTATGTAAAGGTTATTTAAGGTATGTTAAGCCTATTTCACTATTCCGAAGTGTTCGTTGCATTAAACTGGTTATATTTACGCATCGGTGCGCGTATAACCTTCCAGAAAGCGATTTAGAGCTTGAAATCGAACAAGAATTGATATGTGTAAACGATACACATATTTTTTACAAATCCCAAGTATGAAATACAATATTTCATTGGTTTGGCATTTGTTTGATGGTCGCAGTGACACAGGTGTCACAGTCTCCCCTACTTTAGGAAATTTCGTCCCGAAATTTATTCGTAGGAGTCTATTTCTGACTTTGTGTCAAATAACCACCAGAGATATGTAAGGCATAATCCTGTAATTTCTCTTTAACGGACATTTTTCAGAAAGGAAAAATGAACGGAGTTATTTTCAACAGGCATTTTTTAGAAAATGGAACATGAAGGAATAAACAAGGATATTCATTTCCCTCGATGGATATTCTTCAGCAACGAAAATGAACGGGAATGAGTTAACGAAAATGAACGAAACGAATCATTTTCCACGATTTCTTTAGAAACGAAAATGAACAGAATGAGTCATTTTCCACATCATCTTTAGAAACAAAAATGAACAGAATGAGTCATTTTTCACAACATCTTCAGAAACAAAAATGAACAGAATGAGTCATTTTTCACCATTTCTTCAGAAACAAAAATGAACAGAATGAGTCATTTTTCACAACCTCTTCAGAAACAAAAATGAACAGAATGAGTCATTTTTCACCATTTCTTCAGAAACAAAAATGAACAGAATGAGTCATTTTTCACCATTTCTTCAGAAACAAAAATGAACAGAACGAGTCATTTTTCACAACCTCTTCAGAAACAAAAATGAACAGAATGAGTCATTTTTCACCATTTCTTCAGAAACAAAAATGAACAGAATGAGTCATTTTTCACCATTTCTTCAGAAACAAAAATGAACAGAATGAGTCATTTTTCACCATTTCTTCAGAAACAAAAATGAACATGGTTAACTCCAGATACATGACAAAACTTGCTGTGGTTTCTGTGCACTGAATTCCATAATTATGTATGCATCCATAATTACGTAACTCCTTGCATAGTCCGCACAGTTTGTCTTGAAATGTTTTAGGGGAGGAAAATCAAACCTGTGATGAGTGTGACTAGACTACCATAGAATCCTTTTAATTAGATCGACAATTGATCCTTTTATTTAGGCCACCAAGGAGTCCTTTCAGCTATCTCATCACATGATATTCCTAACCAGATTTTTTTGATCAATCTGTTTAACTAGACCACTCAGGGGTCTAATTATGGAATAGTACAATATAATCCAAGGATCTTTACTATTACGTAAAAGCCCATTGAGGATTTAATATAGTACCTTTGGATATCCTACTATGAATTTCCTTATACAAAGATATGGAAGATTCTACGACGATTTGGATAACAAAACTTGGATTACACCAAAATCATAAAAGGAAACACATAATCACATAGTTGTTTAACTTGTTATTAACTTGTTATCTTTGGACGCGGATACTTAAAGTACACCAGGAATCCAATTTGTGGATTTCATTTGGCACTTTAATCATTTCAAGAATACATTCATGAAGATAGGATGATCTACCAAAAATTCGATTTTCGTTTTCAGGAAAACGCAATATTCGAATTAAGGTACACAATAATTTAGGACATACGAAAATACCTTTGGGTACCCTATTAAGAATTTATAGTGGTACTTGGGGTATTTGTACAGAGTTATAACTTGCACTTCGTCTCTTTGCAAGAGACGGGTACTTAGGATCTTTGTGTAAAACGCAAGAGATTGTAAAATGGGAAAATTTTGGGGGTAGTTTGCTTTTTAAGGAATACGATTCCTTGATTGTCGGTATTATAGGGGATATGTTGTTTATACATACAATCACATAAATACATTGCAATGTAAATAAAAAGATTTATTTATTAACAATGATAACAACTGTTTCATGGACCTTGACAACAAAAGAAATAATACATAAGACATGATTATTTCTAAACGGTGTTGTCTTCTAGTCGATCAGATGTTCATCTTTGTGCTGGATTAGCATTAGCAAGCTTTGGGCAATTTCTTCGGAAATGTCCCATCTCGCCACACTTGTAGCAAGAACCTGGTGGAAAACGAGCTTGAGCAGGATTGTTGTCAGCTCGATTTGGTGCAACAGCTACTACGCAAACTTTTGCTGTATGACCTTTAAGTCCACAAAGTTGGCATTCGCGGCACCTCACATTAGCATGATGATGGAGGCCACATTGGTAGCACAAAGGTGAAGTTCCATTGTCTGGTTTCCTAGCACGGGGTTGAGCTGGTTGTTTGGGGACGGCTTGACCATTGTGAGCGACCATGGCGAAGTTCTGAGAAGCCTTTCGCTTCTTTGACTGCTCAGGGGATCCAGTCTGTTCATCCATGGTCTTTGATTCCTCGATTGGTTTCGATTCCTCGACCGATTTCTTGTCACCCTTTCGGAAAAGCTTACGCTTCCTGATCTGAGATTCAGTAAAAGTTGCAGATAGCTCAATGGCCTGCCTAACCGTAGTGGGGTTACTGCCAGTCACAATGTCTTGTACTGAGTCAGGGAGGCCATCAATGTATTTCTCGATTGCCTTATCCAAAGGCGTAACCATAGTAGGGCACAATAGGCTCAGCTCCTCATATCGATCAGTGTATGTTCGATGTTCGCCGCTGTCTTGCTTAAGATCGTCGAATTCTCTTTCCAATGCCCTGATCTCGTGACGAGGACAGAATTCCTTCATCATCAGTGCTCTAAGTTCTTCCCATGTTTGAGCCAGTGCCACATCGGCACCCCTATCTCTCACCACACCGTTCCACCACGTCAAAGCTCCTTTCTCAAAGACACTAGATGCGAAGTCTACCTTTCGCTCGTTTGGACATTGAACATGCCTGAAGGTGCTCTCTAGACTCTCGAACCATTGCAGAAGTGCAGTCGCTCCTTGAGACCCAGAAAACTTTGATGGCTTAGCCGAGTTGAACGTCTTGAAGTTGCAGAGGGCATTATTGTTGTTGATAGGTTGGTAACATTGAGCAACGACGTTCGGGATTGCAGCAGTCATTTGCTGTGTAATGACAGTTGCCAGCTCATCAATAGATACCGGGTTTTCGCGTCGTGGAGGCATTCTAAAAAGAGGAAACATGAAAGGAAACGAGTGAAAGAATTAGACGAAAAGAATGAGATGAAACAAATCTGATGAAAGCAAGGGTAGTGGTTATTTGTTTGTTACTACAAAGCAACAAACGACCTCGGTGATTAATCAAAGTAAATAGGTCAAAAATAATGTATCGCGAAGACATGCTCGCCTATAAGTGAACACTCATCCCAAGAATTCCCAGGTAAGCACAACTGGTCTCGCGTCTGATGAGATGTATACGAAGTGCTTGCCTAGACAGAAAACCCAGAATACAGGCATTCACCCTTCCAGTTTGCACGTGTTCACATTATTTAAAACCCAAAACCTTGACGAGATTTTGAAAATTCAAAGGGGTTCAAAACCATATAACAGAGGGTTCAAAACCTTACAATAGAGGGTTCAAAACCTTGTAATCAATCATCCTAGAACAGATGATTAGTTTTCAAAGCGGTTTTGAAATTTATGTTCTTGTTGTGGTAGTCGCCTAAGGATAGGTGACGGTATTGTTTTATGACTAAACGCAAGTAAACTCGCGTTAGGGTCCTAAGAAGGTTATAGACTAGGTCAAAGCATTACTAATAACCTAATTCCCTATAACCATTGGCTCTGATACCATCTTTTCTGTCACACCCCGACCACGTAGAACATACAAAACGTGGCGGAAACGTCGGGGAGTGTTGTAACAGAATTAATTGTTTCAAATCCATGGCAATTGAAGTTTCGTTTTATTGATTAAAAGTGTTACAATGTCTTAACAAACAAGGAAATACAACATAATTAACTAGTCTTGCATCTTTTATTGTCACTAAAGCCCAAGTCTGCCTATGTGTATCTTGATCATCTTATGCAACAGCTCCTGAAAAACACATGTGAAAATAGGTACGTCAGCATAAAAATGCCTGTGAGATACATAGGTTTTGTGAAAATAGGTTTCATGACTTATGTTTGAGAAAATGTTTAGTCATGAACCTTGTAATTTGCTTTGTTTTGTAAATCATTTGAAAAACAATGAGTTCAGATGATATGTATAAATAAGTGAATAATGTATGGTTAAATGAATAACCATTGTAAACTGAGTTTGTATAAGATAAGTTGTTTGTAAAACAATGTATTGTGAAAAGTATGTTATTTGTATAAAATGTTATATGTATCAAACTGAAATGATTCAAATAACGCTACAATATGTGATACCATACAAACGCTTATATATAGGAAGTACCAGCGGCGTATCCACCATGCGTGTATCATATTACACACGCATCGTTACTTAAATCACTTAATCAAACCAAACCATCAAGATGTAAAATGTTCATGTCTAATGTAAATCATGTAATATGTATCCAAAATGTAAACCTGTGATAAATAACAAATGTACTAAGTACGCGACAATAGACATCCGTAGCATGTGGCCTGTACTAAGTATGCAACAATAGACATATGTAGCATGTGACCTGTACTACGTATACAACAATAGACATACGTAGCATGTGACCTGTACTAAGTATGCAACAATAGACATACGTAGCATGTGACCTGTACTACGTATACAACAATAGACACACGTAGCATGTGACCTGTACTAAGTATGCAACAATAGACATACGTAGCATGTGACCTGTACTACGTATACAACAATAGACATACGTAGCATGTAATGTAATGTAAAACGATGTACTAAGTAATGCACACAATGGGCACACCTAGCATAAGATGTAATGAAATCATGTACTATAATGTACTAACGAACATAGCAGGTATATGATGTGAAAACAGGAAAGCATGAAAGTAACAAGTTGGCACATGTGTTTCACCCCAAAACAGTTTGGAAAACAGTAAAAGAGGGGTCTATGTACTCACTTGAGATTGCTTAGTAGTCCTTGAGTAACAACCAAACAATGCTAGAGATCACGGAAATCAAATGGCACCTAATATAGGTAACTATGTTAATAAACCGGACCTAAATCGGAAGATCTGATAGAATGAGGGTTCGTAAAACAAACGAGTATAGAGACTCGTGTCATATGGTTTAACAAAGCCTACATACTAAATGAAACCTTAATCTAAGTGCTTACGACCCATTACGACTCGTTTAGGTAGCTTATGCTACTTTAACGCGTCGTTCGCGTGAAACGCGTTCGGACCGCTTAACTAGTCCTATGACAAGTGTTATATGCCTAAACATGTTACAAAATCAGTTATGTGACAAAATTTTAGGTTACATATGCTTAATTACCAATTATACATCAAAAGGGTATTCTGGTAATTTACCTAAGGCATATAAACTACCTATCATACAACTACTCAAACGATGTGACCATAGGGTATAACCTCGGAAGGTTATTCCCTACCTACTATGGTCACCTAATGTATTTGGTCGGATCCTAATGATCGACCAAACTGGGTCGGGTTCGAAGGTATAAGCGATTTATTAGATCGCTTACCCTACGACCCTAGACAACGTGGTAATCAGTAGGCATAGTCCCAAGGGACTATAACCAACGTGATTACACTCACGTTGCGAAGTTCAAACGAACTTCGCATTGACCATAACTGGTCAACGCAGAAAGTCAAACAAATTTTGACTTTCAGACTCGAAAGACTCGAAAAGCAATAAAAGAACGAAAGAATACTTACGAAGGGTCCCCGAATGCTAATCTCGATCCAAGAACTCAGGTATGAAACAATGGTTTCAACTTAGAGCTCTCAAATCCAGATTCTTGTGAGAAATGAGGTTGGGGTGGATGGGTATTTATAGGAATACCCGAACCGTTAGGATCGTTTCATGGAAACCGTGCTCGAATCTTGTGCGTACACTTGTCACAAAGTTGTGGTAACTTAAAAATGGTCCAAATGAGCTGAATGTGCAGTTGTGAGTGTGTGGATGAGGTTTAAACAGCTGGAATCAGCTGACTAAGCGTTCTTATCTGATCAGGAAGGCTGAGGCGGGCCGCCTAAGATTTAAGCTTGGCTGAGGCGGGCCGCCTAGCTCTTCAGATCAGAAAACAAGTTTCAAATGTTGCAGTTTCAGTCCATGTTATGTGTTTAAGCCATTTCCGACATGTTTAAGGCCCGTTAAGCCAACTTTAAGGCCCTAACATGATTTCTAAACATTGTGGACATGAAACATGCTCAAAAATATGCCGGATGTTGGTTCGTTTGGTCGTACGAACGCGATGTTCGCTTAATTACGACGGAATGCGCACAAGCGCGAAAAACGATCCAAATGGCGTGACGAATGGATTTTTGGCAAGCCAAACACTAAAGAATAATATATTCATGCTTACATAAATTTTTGGATGTCCGGATGTATTCAGAACGTGAGTTATGCGCGAAAATGCAAACTTGTGCACTTTTTGACACTCTTAGTCCCTGAATGTCCCAAAAGTATATTTTAGCACACCGAACCTCTCAAAGCCTATTTCTAAGCTATGTAAAGGATATTTAAGGTGTGTTTAACTTATGGTCATGTTCCGGAATGTCTGTTACTGTTCAAATTGGCATACTTTCACAGTTTGTCAAATTCAGTCCCTGTAAGCGAATAAACTTTGATTTCACCACACCAAACCTTCCAAAACTTATATATAAGTTATGTAAAGGTTATTTAAGGTATGTTAAGCCTATTTCACTATTCCGGAGTGTTCGTTGCATTAAACTGGTTATATTTACGCATCAGTGCGCGTATAACCTTCCAGAAAGCGATTTAGAGCTTGAAATCGAACAAGAATTGATATGTGTAAACGATACACATATTTTTTACAAATCCCAAGTATGAAATACAATATTTCATTGGTTTGGCATTTGTTTGATGGTCGCAGTGACACAGGTGTCACAAAAGAGGTTGGTTTGACAATCTAGTTGAATATATCATGCGTTGATATAGTTAAAAAAGGCCCTCTGGTGGTCTAGTTAAAGAGATCCTACGTCGATCTAAGTTAAATAGATTGGTTCGACAATCTAGTTAAAGACATCCTACGTTGATGTAGTTAAATATTTCTCTTGGGTAGTTTAGCTGAAGAGATTGTTCGTTGATCTAATCCTTTGGTGACCTAGTTAAAGAGACTCTATTGCAGTCAAGTTAAATCACCACAGGATTTTTCGTTTGATTTTTTTTCCCATACGCATTATGAAATGAACTGTGCGGACTGTGCAAGGAAGTACGTAGTTATGGAGGCCTACATAATTATGGAATTCAGTGCACAGAAACCACAGGAAGTTTTGTCATGTGTTAAGACCTACAGTGACAAGATTAATGATACGGGAGAAGTCTTGGACTTTGACCAATGTCATTTTATTCTTACACTCCCCAATTCTGATTTCAAGCACACACAAGTTTCCTATGATAATTCTTCACGGGAAACGTTCTCCTGTCTATAGTTCGAAACTCCATGTTTTGTTACTACAAGGACTTCACTTTGAGGGTTGACACTTTCGCTAAGAATCCTAACATGGCCCAGAGTTTTACTTAAGGGCTCAATGGATTTGTCTGAAGGCGAAACCGTCACAGCTGTCTTCACAAGTTTCCTCTAAAACTAAATTTCGGGACGAAATTTCCTAAAGTAGGAGAGACTGTAACACCTGGGTCACTTCAGCCATCAAACAAATGCCAAACCAATGAAATATTGTATTTCATACTTTGGACTTGTATAAATGTGTCTATCTTTTGCACATATCAACTCTTGTTCGATTTCAAGCTTTAAATCGCTTTCTGGAGGGTTATACGCGCTCTGATGCGTAGATATAACCAGTTTAATGCAATGAACACTATGGAATAGTGAAATAGGCTTAACATAACTAAAATAACCTTTACATAACTTATAAATAAGTTTTGAAGGCTTTGGTATGGCAAAATTGAGTTAAATCGCTTACAGGGACTAAAGTTGACAAACTGCGAAAGTATGCCAATTTGAACGATAACAGACATTCCGGAACATGACCATAAGTTAAACACACCTTAAATATCCTTTATATAGCTTAGAAATAGTCTTTGAGGTGTTCGGTGTGCTAAAATAAACTTTTGGGTCATTCAGGGACTAAAAACGTCAAAAAGTGCACAAGTTTGCATTTCTGCGCATAACTTACGTTCTGAATACATCCGGACATCCAAAAATTTATGTAAGCACTAAAATATTTTATTTTAGTGTTTGGCATAATAAAAATCCATTCGTCGCGTCATTTGGATCGTTTTTCGCGCTTATGCGCATTCCGTCGTAATTAAGCGAACATCGCGATCGTACGGCCAAACGAACCGACATCCGAGACATTTTTGAGCATGTTTTGAGTTCCCTATACTTTAACTTCATTTTAGAGCTTTGAAATGAGGTTAACAGGGTTCAAACGCATCGAAAAAGGCCTTAAACACGTGCAGGGACTAAAACTGTCATTTTTGAAACTTTGCTGAAACTGACCCATGGTGGCGTAGCGCGAGCATCCCCTGCCTATGCAGTCGCACTACGCGAGCAGCTCATCTGAACAGAAAACCAGATTCAATGTATTAACAGCTGTTAAACTCCTAACCACACACCCACACTTGCCCTTTTAGTTCATGAGAGGCCATTTTTTAGTCACCACAACATTCCAACAAGTGTACGCCTTAGATTCGATCACGGTTTCCAAGAAATGATGCTAACAGTTTGGGAAATCCTATAAATACCCAACCCCCTTCATAGCCAAACCCACTTGAAATCTGAGATTTCTCTAAGTTGGGGTGTTTCATCACCTCATACCTGAGAATACTTGGATTATCAATCTTGCGGGGACCCTTCGTAAGTATTCCTTCGTTCTTTTATTGTTTTTCGAGTCCGAAAGTCAAACTTTGTTTGACTTTCTGCATTGACCAGTTTATGGTCAATGCGAAGTTCGTTTGAACTTCGCAACGTGATTGTAATCACGATGGTTATAGTCCCTTGTGACTATGCCTACTGATTACCACGTTGTCTAGGGTCGTAAGGGTAAGCGATCTAATAAATCGCTTATACATTCGAACCCGACCCATTTGGTCGATCATTAGGATCCGACCAAATACTTTAGGTGACCATAGTATATAGGGAATAACCTTCCGAGGTTATACCTTATGGTCGCTTCATTTAAGTAGTTGTATGATAAGTAGTTTATATGCCTTAGGTAAATTACCAAAATACCCCTTGATGCCAAAATTCATTTTTAACATATATAACACAACTTATGACATCTAAACTGATTTGACAACAATATTAGACATGTTAAGGCATAGTTACTTGTCATAGGACTAGTTAGGCGGTCCGAACGCGTTTCACGCGAACGACGCGTTAAAGTAGCATAAGCTACCTAAACGGGTCGTAAGCACTTATGTTAGGTTTCATTTAGTATGTAGGCTTTGTTAAAACCATATTACACGAGTCTCCATACTCGTTTGGTTTATGAACCCTCATTCTATCCGATCCTCCGATTATAGGTCCGGTTTATTAATGTAGTTACCTATATTATGTGCCATTTGTTTCCGTGATCTCTAGCATTGCTTGGTGGTTATCTTAGGACTTCTGAGCAATCTCAAGTGAGTACATAGACCCCTCTTTTACTATTTTTAAACGTTTTGGGGTGGAACACATGTGCCTACTTGTTACTTTCATGCTTTCACATCATATACCTGCTATGTTCATTAGTACATTTATAGTACATGATTTCATTACATTTTATGCTATGTATGCCCATTGTGTGCGTACTTAGTACATTGCCTTACATTACATGCTATGTATACCCATTGTGTGCATACTTAGTACATTGCCTTACATTACATGCTATGTATGCCCATTGTGTGCGTACTTAGTACATTGTTTTACATTACATTTTATGCTATGTATGCCCATTGTGTGCATACTTAGTACATTGTTATACATTACACTATATGCTATGTATGTCCTTTGTTGCATACTTAGTACATTGTTATTCATCATATGCTTACATTTTGGATACACCTTACATGATTTACATTAGACATGAACATTTTACTTTGGTAGTTTGGTTTGAGTAAGTGATTAAGTAACGAGGCGTGTGTAATATGATACAAGCATGGTGGATACGCCGCTGGTACTTCCTATATATAAGTGTTTGTATGGTATTACATATCGTAGCGTTATTTGAATCATTTCAGTTTGAGACATATAACATTTTATACAAATAACATACTTTTCACCAGACATTGTTTTACAAACAACTTATCTTATACAAACTCATTTTACATGGTTATTCATTTAACCATACATTATTCTTTTATTTATACATATCATCTGATCTTATCGTTTTTCAAATGATTTACAAGACAAAGCAAATTACGAGGTTCATGACTAAACATTTTCTCAAACATAAGTCATGAATTCTGTTTTCACAAAACCTATGTATCTCACAGGCATTTTTATGCTAACGTACCTATTTTCACATGTGTTTTCAGGAGATGATGCATAGGACTTATCAAGACATACTTAGGCGGACTTGTGCCTTAGTGACTTAAAACGAAACAAGAACTAGTTAATTTTTGTTACGTACTCTTTGTTTCTTGATTAAAACAATGTAAACTCTCATGTTTGATTAATAAAACGAAACTTTAATTACCATGGATTTGAAACGATTAATTCTGTTACAACACTCCCCGACGTTTCCGCCACGTTTCGTTGTCTCACGTGGTCGGGGTGTGACAGAAAAGATGGTATCAAAGCTTATGGTTATAGGGAATTAGGTTATTAGTAATGCTTTGACCTAGTCTATAACCTTCCTAGGACCCTAACGCGAGTTTACTTGCGTTTAGTCATAAAACAATACCGTCACCTATCCTTAGGCGACGACCACAACAAGAACATAAATTTCAAAACCGCTTTGAAAACTAATCATCTGTTCTAGGATGATTGATTACTAGGTTTTGAACCCTCTGTTATAAGGATTTGAACCCCTTTGAGTTTTCAAAACTCTCATCAAAGTTTTGGGTCCTAAATAGTGTGAACACGTGCAAACTGGAATAGTGGATGCCTGTACCCTGGGTTTTCTGTCTAAAGCTAGAGTGTTCGTACAAATCCACATAATCGGACCAGTCACTCTTACCTCGGAACTCTTGGGGTGAGTGTCCACTTATAGGCGAGCATGTCTTCGCGATACATTATGAGGATCTATTTGCTTTGACTCAGCCTTTGTGTTGTTTGTTTGCTTCGTGGTTCAAACAAATGACCATCACCCATGATTTGAAAGAAAGGAACATTGAAGATGAGTATCTCCGTGGGATGGAGAAGCAATTAGTGCCAAACGAGGAAGGAACGCTATGCTTCATGAAAAGGATTTGGGTTCCTCTGTTTGGTGGTTTGAGAAAGGTTATCTTTGATGAAGCTCACAAATCACAGTACTCTATCAATCCAGGAGCGGATAAGATGTACCAAAATCTTAAGGATTATTATTGGTGGCCTAGGTTGAAAGGCGATGTTGCTGTTTATGTTAGCAAGTGTTTAACATGCGCCAAGGTAAAAGCTGAATACCAGAAGCCTTCAGGACTTCTGTAGCAACCTGAAATTCCCAAGTGGAAATTGGAACAAATCTCAATGGATTTCATAACAAAGCTGCCAAAGACACCCAGAGGCCATGATATGATTTGGGTGATAGTAGACCGCCTAACAAAGTCCGCACATTTCTTACCAATCAAAGAAAAGGACAACACGAGTAAACTTGCGGAAATATACATGCGAGAGATCGTTGCACGTCATGGAGTGCCTCTCTCGATTATCTCTGATAGAGATGGACGCTTCATATCAAGGATTTGGCAATCCTTCCAAGAAGCTTTTGGCTCACAGTTAAATCTGAGCACTGCATTTCATCCGCAAACTGATGGCCAAAGTGAACGAACTATTCAGACATTGGAGGATATGCTGAGAGCATGTGTAATGGATCTAGGTGGTAGCTGGGATAATCATTTACCATTGGTCGAGTTTTCATACAACAATAGCTACCACACAAGCATTGGAGCCGCGCCATTTGAAGCTCTTTACGGACGCAAGTGTCGATCACCACTATGCTGGGCTGATGCAGGTGATAGGCAGCTTGTTGGTCCCGAAATAGTCCAAGAGGCGACAGACAAGATTGCGCAGATTCGAAAACGCATCGAGGTGGCTCGTGACAGACAGAAAGCCTATGCAGATCCAAAGAGGAAACCTTTGGAATTTCAAGTTGGAGATATGGTTTTATTGAAAGTTTCACCCTGGAAGGGTGTGGCACGCTTCGGAAAGCGTGGGAAGTTGAATCCGCGTTACATTGGCCCGTTCAAGATACTGCAAAGGATTGGGCTTGTAGCCTACAAGTTGGACCTACCTGCTGAACTCAATGGTGTTCACGATACATTCCATGTATCAAATTTGAGAAAGAGTCCAACACAAGAAACAGTGATCATTCCTGCTGACGAAGTTCATATCGACGACACACTCCACTTTACCGAAGAACCCGTCGAGGTTACGGATTGGAAAGTTAACAAAACTCGCAGGAGCAGTGTCAAACTCGTCAAAGTTTGATGGAATGCAAGACATGGGCCTGAATTCACGTGGGAACGTGAGGATCGTTTGAAGGAGAAGTACCCCCATTTATTTCCTAAGACCCCTGCAACTAGAAGCAGAGCCTAAAATTTCGGGACGAAATTTCTTTAACGGGGGGAGAATGTGACAACCCTCACCAAACCAGGTATCCGTACGAATTAATTAATATTTAATTAATGCTTAATTACTGTGCTTGCTTACAACTTTGGTTAAACTGCTTCTTGATTTCTGATACATATATACTCATGCATCACATTTTATACTGTCACTCTATTATTTACACACAAACATCAGTGACAACCTTGATGCACAAAAGCACAGTTGGCACACTAAACGGATAACCCAGTGAACATGCTGACATTGCCAGCACTAGACAGATATTGTCTCTGAGGCCAGTATGAGCCGGGAATAGTTTACTACACAAGTAGGGAGTGTAGGGAGGTGAGGATTGTTAAACTGCGTCACTAGGTGATAGTTATAGTGACCGGATGTGCCTAAAACATGCTTTAAGTACAAAATTCTACACATTATTACAAAATTCAGCATTTCACTTAACTAGTAAAGTGCAAAAACTTGGGAAAATAATACTAGACACTTACTGAAGTGTCGGGAGTTCATGGTGTCACTAAAAATAATATTAAAGACACTTTAAATGCTTATTTAGCACTTTAACGGATTAATATCCAACCAAACAACCGGACTTTACCCGGAACATAAAAATAATGTCAATGACATTGTTTTTCCTTTTCTGGGCTAGTTAGGGTCCCCGAATACCCTAACACCCTTTATAATTCATAACACACATAATACACTAATTAACACCTTTAGTACTTAACTAGTTACTAACTATCTAGTTCAAACCAAACCATAACCCCCCCCCCCCCCTTCAGCCGATCGGTTCCCCTAGGGAACACACACCACCCATTTTTGATTATTTTAATCATACATGTCCTATATCTAGATGACATATTATCTCATGGTTAATCAAGTAAAATGGTCTATAAGTAAGACCATAAGATTACCATCTCATTTGTGTCACACCCCGACCACGTGGAACATACAAAACGTGGCGGAAACATCGGGGAGTGTTGTAACAGAATTAATTGTCTCAAATCCATGGCAATTGAAGTTTTGTTTTATTGATTGAAAGTGCTACAATGTCTAAATAAACAAAGAAGTACAACACAATTAACTAGTCTTGCATCTTTTAATGTCACTAAGGCACAGGTCCGCCTAAGTATGTCTTGATAAGTCCTATGCTTCATCTCCTGAAAACACATGTGAAAATAGGTACGTCAGCATAAAAATGCCTGTGAGATACATAGGTTTTGTGAAAATAAGATTCATGACTTATGTTTGAGAAAATGTTTAGTCATGAACCTTGTAATTTGCTTTGTCTTGTAAATCATTTGAAAAACGATAAGTTCAGATGATATGTATAAATAAATGTAAGGTTAAATGAATAACCCTATAATGAGTTTGTAAAAGATAAATTGTTTGTAAATCAATGTCTTGTGAAAAGTATGTTAGTTGTATAAAATGTTCTATGTCTCAAACTGAAATGATTCAAATAACGCTACAATATGTAATACCATACAAACACTTATATATAGGAAGTACCAGCGGCGTATCCACCATGTTTGTATCATATTACACATGCATCGTTACTTAATCACTTAATCAAACCAAACCACCAAAGTAATTGTTTAACAATTTTAGGAATGTTTATGTATTGTAAGTAATGTAAAGTTAAACGAATAACCTTATAGTAGCATATCAAAAGTATACTTTGGATTTGTAAGTATCATATTAAACTATGTTTTGGTTTCATAAGTAACATATCGAAATATGTTTTGGATGTGATAAATAACATATTAAACTATGTTTTGGTTTTGTAAATAACATATCAAAATATGCTTTGGATGTTCAACAAAATATATGTTGATTTGTACAATACCACACATGAGAGTATATAAAAATATACTTTAATAGTGTGATTTAAGAATTCATTCAGACCTGGTGCATCAAAATACACCTTTGAGACTATAGAAATACCACAAAGGCAATCCCTATTTGGATGGAGCAACAAATTGGTTTCAGACATTCCATGACAACAGGAATGGGGTGTCAAATCCTATAGCGCTATATCATACTAACAATCGGTCTGGTGAACATAAAATAAGTACAATTCAACAGTTTATTTTATGTTCTTTGAGAAATTAATGTTTAAACCATAGATAGTCCTTTAGTTTGTCAAATGATAAGTAATAACATGTATAATCAATTATACTTTGAAATCAAGAAAATATAAGCATGTGATGAAATCAACTGTACTAAGTATGCTCACAATGGACATACATAGCATAAAATGTAATGAAATCATGTACTATAATGTACTAACGAACATAGCAGTATATGATGTTAAAACAGGAAAGCATGAAAGTAACAAGTAGGCACATGTGTTCCACCCCAAAACAGTTTGGAAAACAGTAAAAGAGGGGTCTATGTACTCACTTGAGATTGCTCAGAAGTCCTAGGATAACCACCAAGCAATGCTAGAGATCACGGAAATCAAACGGCACCTAATATAGGTAACTATGTTAAATAACCGGACCTAAATCGGAAGACTGGGTAGTATTAGGGTTTGTAAACCAAACGAGTGTGGAGACTCGTGTGATATGGTTTAACAAAGCCTACATACTATTTGAAACTTAACCTAAGTGTCTACGACCCATTACGACCCGTTTAGGTAGCTTATGCTACTTTAACGCGTCGTTCGCGTGAAACGCGTTCGGACCGCCTAACTAGTCCTATGACAAGTATTATATGCCTAAACATGTTACATAATCAGTTACGTGACAAAAGTTTAGGTTACATATGCTAAATTACCAATTATGTATGAAAAGGGTATTCTGGTAATTTACCTAAGGCATATAAACTACCTATCATACAACTACTTAAACGCCGTGACCATAAGGTATAACCTCGGAAGGTTATACCCTACACTATGGTCACCTAATGTATTTGGTCGGATCCTAATGATCGACCAAACTGGGTCGGGTTCGAGGTATAAGCGATTTATTAGATCGCTTACCCTACGACCCTAGACAACGTGGTAATCAGTAGGCATAGTCCCAAGGGACTATGACCATCGTGATTACAATCACGTTGCGAAGTTCAAACAAACTTCGCATTGACCATTACTGGTCAACGCTGAAAGTCAAACAAAGTTTGACTTTCTGACTCGAAAAGCAGTAAAATAAGGAAAAGAACGAAAGAATACTTACGAAGGGTCCCCGAATGCTAACCCAGATCAAAATAGCTCAGGTATGAAACGAAGGTTCCAACTTAGAGCTTTCTTAATCAGATTTGTGGGTTTTGGGGTTGTGGGTGGATGGGTATTTATAGTTTTCGGTGAACCGTTGAGATCGTTTCATGGAAACCGTGATTCGATCCCATCCGTACACTTGTTGAAAGGTTATGGAAGCTAAAATTGATGCTTATCTTAGTGACTAAGAAACTTAGAATATGTGGTTTAGGATTTAAGTGGCTGCAACTTGCATTTAAAACACTGAACCTGGTCCAGATGGGGGCTCGCGTGACGCTAAGGCCCGTCGCGTCACGCTAGGCCCCTGTTTTGGCAGATTTTGCAGAAATGGTCCCTGCACCTTGTTTAAGCGATTTTCGATGCGTTTGAACCCCGTTAACCTCATTTCAAGGCTCTAAAATGAAGTTAAAGTATAGGGAACTCAAAACATACTCAAAAATATGCCGGATGATGGTTCGTTTGGTCGTACGAACGCGATGTTCGCTTAATTACGACGGAATGCGCATAAGCGCGAAAAACGAACCAAATGACGCGACGAATGGATTTTTCTTATGGCGAACACTAAAATATAATGTAGTCATGCTCACATAAATTTTTGGATATCCAGATGCATCCAGAACGTAAGATATGCGCGAAAATGCAAACTTGTGCACTTTTTGACACTTTTAGTCCCTGAATGACCCAAAAGTTTATTTTAGCACACCGAACACCTCAAAGCCTATTTCTAAGCTATGTAAAGGATATTTAAGGTATGTTTAACTTATGGCCATGTTCCGGAATGTTCGTTACAGTTCAAATTGACATACTTTCGCAGTTTGTCATATTTAGTCCCTGTAAGTGATTAAACTTTGATTTCACCACACCAAACCTTCCAAAACTTATATCTAAGTTATGTAAAGGTTATTTAAGGTATGTTAAGCCTATTTCACTATTCCGGAGTGTTCGTTGGATTAAACTGGTTATATTTACGCATCAGAGCGCGTGTAACCCTCCAGAAAGCGATTTAAAGCTTAAAATCAATCAAGAGTTGATATGTGTAAAAGATACACATAATTTTACAAATCCCAAGTATGAAATATAATATTTCACTGGTTTGGTATTTGTTTGATGGCCGTGGAGGCACAGGTGTTACAGTCTCCCCTACTTTAGGAAATTTCGTCCCGAAATTTAATTCTAGAGGAAACTTGTGAAAACAGCTGTGACGGTTTCGCCTTCCAATAGATCCATTGAACCCTTAAGTAAAACTCTGGGCCCTGTTAGGATCCTTAGCGAATTTGTTAACCCTCAAAGTGAATTCCTTGTAATAGTAAAACATGGAATTTTTGAACTACCAACAGAATAACGTTTCTTATGAATACTTATCATAGGAAACTTGGTGTGTGATTGATATCAGAATTGAGGAGTGTGAGAATAAATGACATTGGTCGAGGTCCAAGACTTCTCCCGTATCATTACTCTTATCACTATAGGTTTTAACACATGACAAAACTTCTTGTGGTTTCTGTGCACTGAATTTCCATAATTATGTAGGCCTCCATAATTACGTAATCCCTTGCACAGTCCGCACAGTTCATTTCATAATGCGTAGAGGAAAAAAAATCAATTGAATAAACATGAAGCGACCTGACTAGACCACCAAAGGATCTTTTCAATTAGATCAACGAACAATCTTTTTAATTAGACCAACGCATGATCTTCTTAACTAGACCGTCGTACGATCTCCTTAAATAGACCACTTAAGGGATCTTTTTAATTATATCATCACATGATATTTCTAATCAGATTTTCAAATCAATCTGTTTAACTAGACCACCCAAGGGTCCAATTATAATATAGTACTTTAAAAATCCATGGGATTTGACTACAACGTAGAAGTCCATTAAGGATTTAAGATAGTAACTTTGGATATCCTATTAAGAATCTCTTATACAAGATATGTAAGATTCTATGAGGATTTGGATGGATCACATACAACCATTAACATGTAAGAAAACACATAAGCACAAAATTAGTTAACTTGATTCTTTAATTTGTTGTATTTGAGGATGGATAATTTAAAGCACACTAGAAATCCAATCCATGAATTTCATTTGGTACTTTAATCATTTCCAAGGATCCATCTATAAAGATAGAAGGATTCTCAATAAGAGTTTGGCTTTGTTTCTTAAAAGAAACAAGTGTTTAAGGTTCTTGGGGAGATCACAAGTGATCATAAAATGACAGAACCATACGAGTAGTTTGTCTTTGGGTTGACATCATAAAGTTGTATCCAACATTCACACAATCGTATCAGTTTTGCAAAAATAAAAACGACGAATTTTTATTTATATAGCAACTGACTTGTCTTTAAACATCATAAGATAACAACCAAGGAAAATAACAAAACACTAGTTGTTCACTGCCGCATCATTGTTTCTGTTTGCCTCGTTGATGTTAAATGCTCATCCTCGCGCTGGAGGTGCGTTAACAAGTCTTGGGCAATTGTTTCTGTAGTGAGTAAGGTCACCACAGTTATAACATGACCCCGGAGGGAACCGTGCTTGAACAGCAGCAGGGTTTGTAGCAGCTTGATTTGCATATCGACAAACATTGATCAGATGTCCTAACCGCCCACAGTGGGTACATTTGTGACACTGCTCTTGCGCTAGATGATGACGGTTGCACTTGTTGCACAAAGGTGCGGTACCAACATAGTTTTGCCTTTTGCGAGGTTGTGCTGGTTGGTTTGGTGCAACCTGTTTGTCTTGAGCAGTTATCGCGCAGTTTTGAGAGGCCTTGCGTTTCTTCTTCTTGGATACCTCATCCTGTTTTTCCTTTGGCTCAGCTGGAGCAGTCTTGTCAGATGGTCTTGGGTCGCCTTTTCGAAAAAGCTTTTTCTTCCTGATGTGGGATTCAGTTAGGGTGGCAGACAGTTCAATGGCTTGTCTGACAGTAGTAGGGTTGCTGCCAGTAACAATATCCTGAACTAGGTCAGGAAGACCATCAGTATATTTCTCGATCGCCTTATCCACAGGAGTAACCATAGCAGGACACAACAGGCTCAATTCTTCAAAACGGTCAGTATAGGCTCGATGTTCACCACTGTCTTGCTTCAAATCATCAAACTCCCTCTCCAAAGCTCGTAGTTCATGACGAGGGCAAAACTCCTTCATCATAAGAGCCCTAAGCTCAGCCCAAGTCTGTGCTAATGCAACCTCAGCACCGCGGTCTCTCATCACTCCGTTCCACCATGTGAGAGCCCTCTTCTGAAACACACTTGAAGAAAACTCAACCTTACGATTTTCAGGACACAGAACATGACGGAAGGTATTCTCAATGCTCTCGAACCACTAAAGAAGCCCAGTTGCTCCCTCAGAACCACTAAACTTGAGCGGTTTTGCCGAGTTGAAACTCTTAAAATTGCATGGAGCATTGTT